>OY735885.1:10678095-12028928 GCA_963506565.1 Tachystola acroxantha | reverse complement strand
AATACAAACTTACAGATCATTGGTGACGAAGTTGCTAGTTTTATTCATCAAAAACTTCATTTTTGGCCAATTCAGCATATGTTTTCTGCCTATAAGCAATATCCTCTTATTCTCCTTACTAAAATGATCCACAACTGTCATCAATAGCTTGACCTTTTCGCTATTGTGCACTTTCCCAATTGCATAACCAATATTCAGTGCGTCTAAAACAATATCGTACGGAGCTGTCTCTTCGACGAACGCTAGGAATCTCTTGAGTTCGTCCGGTGACGTTTTGAGAAATAAATCAGACCCAACTATTATCTTCTCTTTGACATTTTGTTGTAAACTCTGGAACTCTTCTTCGGTTAACTTCAAACAGTCGAGTGATTCTTTACAGCTTTGGCATTGGCCACTGAAAATAATTTAAAAATTATAACAGATAGTCATAGGTTATTCCATCATCATCATCAGCCCGTGAACACTGAAGGAACTGATTGACTAAACCTGTTCATAGTGTGGAAATAAAGTGATCCAATCGAATATTGTGAAAACAACTATGCAATAATCACTGCAATGCTTTAAATGAACAGTAGTTTATGTTCACAAAATAAGACATTTGCTGCGGGCTTACGTATAGGATAAAATATTATCATACCTTGGTTTCCTTATTTTCGTAAACTGCGCATTCCAGCCTAATGAAGCATATGTATCCTTAATTTTCTCAGCAGTTGCCGTACTCACTACAACACAATTTCTTGATATATGCTCACAGAGCTCTTCCAAATGACGTACAATTGTTTTCTGTACTTTATATTTTCTTAGAATATAATCTATCCATTCCTTATAAGCTACATGGAGGAGTGGTCTATGGTTATTCAAACTTTCTTGTATAAATTTCATAGCTTCAGCTTTTTTGTTTAATTTAAAAAATGTTGCTACAATAGTGCTGTAAGCAGAATGGGTTGGTTTATTGGTAAAATGGATATCTTCCATTACTTTCAAAGCTTTCTTCCATTCCTGTATGACACACAGAGCATGTAATAACCGTTCACAAGTCGTGGAATCCAATACTTTGTATTTCTCGTATAGCTCACTGTATATGTTTAAAATAAATGTTTTTTCCTTATCTGTTAGTTTGTTTTCTAAACCTAGCTCATAATAGAGTGTTAATAAACTATTTGTAGCACCAATATTCATGTCCCCAACGCTCTTCAGGTGATCAGCGAACGAGATAGCGGCATCAAAGTGTCTATCATTTACTAAAATTCTTAGCAACACACCGTCAACGTTTTTCTGATTTAGACTGCCTTCTATGTTCATTAAATTGTTTTTAACAACTGACCAGTCCTCAACTTTATTTACCGTTACAGATCTGATATAATTAACTTGTTCAGCGGCATGTTTCATTGACTTTATTGGAACCGACGATTGACGGTCTCGTATATCTGAAATTCGAAAGGGATCCATTTTCAATGCTTACATCTAAGGAATAAGTATTCTTTCAAATTAATAAAAGAATTTAACTTACGAGAGCCAGCTGCAGGAAATAAAAAACGAGACCTAAAAATTGTTCTAAACATTTTTATTTGTGCATTTGAATTGGTCTTAAAACTATGTAATATTATAAATGACACGACACTGTCACACAAGCCTCATTGTCTAAATTTCAGTAGTAATGCTAATTCGTGTATTTACCAGTATTTATAAAATTAGAACCGACCAACAAAATTCAAAATGAAACTTTTATAGGTTAGAATTACGTTTCTTTCGTATTATTTATTTTTGATTTGAGTAGTTTTAAAAAATTTACATAGTCGTAATAGACCAATTTTGCGTAAAATGGAATGCAAAGTTGACAGGTGTTGCCAGATAGATACAAAAATTCCGAAATGCGTAAAATTGTTGATCCTAATTTAGAACAAAAGTGCAATTTAATTCCACATTGGTCATGATATTTTAAAATATGAAGACATTTTGAATCATATTTTCCGATGGAATGCATTTTTATTAGACAAACAGACTTTTGATTGATTGGATCGTGTAAATCTTCCATTTTGGGGAAATATATGGTGGATATAGTTTTATTAAAATGGCAATACAGCAAATAAGACCAAATGTAACTAAGCCAAACTTTAAAAAGTTATAGCGTTTCGTTCGCTTTTTTTCATACGTTTTTTTTGCTTGCTAGTTTCGTTCGATTTGGTTTAGATTTGAGGTTGTTTTCTGTCCTAAACTTATTTGTTTATTTATATTAAAATCATCCCCTTGTGATTCTTGTAACAGTATTTATTATATTATACCAAGTCCAGTAATAAAGGAACAACATGGAGGGAAAAACTACAAAAATGCCCAAAGTGGCAAAGGTAATTCACATAATTCCATATCTGTTTTATTTAGAAGCTATCTCCTATGCACATTGCACACCCATGCACACTCATTTGTTGGGTTCCAGGTCAAGAACAAAGCACCAGCAGAAATCCAGATCACAGCGGAACAGCTGCTGAGAGAGGCCAAGGAGAGGGACTTGGAGATTCTGCCGCCGCCGCCGAAGCAGAAAATCTCAGATCCCGAAGAACTGAGAGACTATCAGCACAGGAAGAGAAAAGCTTTCGAAGATAACATTCGCAAGAACAGACTTGTAAGTAGCAGTTTTGTATAAACAAGATTAGCCACTTACTCCTCTGGAGGAAGACAAGAAGACGCGGATACCCAAGGTGACGACGCTACGGTGACTCCCTTGGGAGAAGAGAAGACAATATTTTAAATATATGTATATATATATATATATATATATATAAATAGATATTTTGAATATTCTGTAACATGACATTGGCAAATAATAACAGGTGACTTGTGTTTGCAGGTGATCGGCAACTGGCTCAAGTATGCCCAGTGGGAGGAGTCACAGAAGCAGGTGCAGCGGGCGCGCTCGATATATGAGCGGGCCCTGGATGTGGACCACAGGAATGTTACCCTTTGGTGAGTATAATTAAATTTATTATAATAGATATCTCTGTTGGGAAAAAGCATACAATAATTATGTCGCCAAGGGGGCCAGATGAAAGTGTCATTAATAGTCACCCATCCAGGTCCTGGCCTCGCCCAACGTTGCTTAACTTGTATGATCGTTTTCAACGTGTACTCGCTACTGGCCTACGAGCCCCTTATCATCATCAGCCTGTATCAGTCCACTGCTGGCTTCTCCCAAAGCATGGCACTCGGCCCGATTATCAGCCCTTTGCATTCAGTCACTGCACCTTGCGCGGGTCATCTCTCCATCTGATCGGGGGGTTTATCATTCGCCTCTGTCGCATTGCAGGCTGAAATACACCGAGATGGAGATGCGTAACCGTCAAGTGAACCACGCGCGCAACCTGTGGGACCGCGGCGTCACCATCCTGCCGCGCGTCTCGCAGTTCTGGTACAAGTACACCTACATGGAGGAGATGCTGGAGAACGTGGCCGGGGCCAGGCAGGTGAGACGTCTGCTACTTACTAGGATTAGTGTTAGAAATAACGTGTTTTAGTAATGGATGAGTGAAGGAAGGAATCTTCTTCTTTCTAGCCATCCTCTACCACAGGGTTTCTTAACCTTTTTTCAGTCACGGACCACTTTCACAATTTAAACTATTCCACGGACCCCAGCCATAAATATTTTTGGAAATAAAAAAAAGTCTTTTATTGGCACTTTTATTACACTTACTACGTTAATGAGAAGGTTGCTGCTGTTTGGCCTCAATGAGCACGTTAAATTGTGGGACAGTCTTCGACAAGGCAAGGCAATATTTTTAGACTGACTGACCTACTGCACACCCATGACACACATGCTACGGACCCCTAAGGGGTCCATGGACCCCACGATAAGAAACCCTGCTCTACCAAATTCTTGGTGTAGGCGTCCTTCAACCGCTTCCATTCCGATCTGTTTTGGGCAGTGAGAGTCCAGTTGCCCGCCACCTCTATATCATCTTTCCATCTCATCTGTGGTCTGCGGGCTAGTCATGTCTGTTCCCAGGGTCTCCAATCAAGAACAGGTCTACACCAAAAATCGGTTTTTTGAAAGTGTCCTGCCCATTGCCATTTAAGTTTTTGAGCTATGTAATATAAACGAAAGGAATCTTCATCTGTCTATTTATATTGCCCCACTGCTCTGGCACAGACCTTCCCTGACGGGCCCCCTGCGGATTGGGGGATTTCACAAGCCTTAGATTTTTTTTTCTACGGCATGCAGGTTTCATCACGATGTTTATCTTCACCGTTCTGAGAGCACTCGGTTGATGTACGTAAGAGTACAAAGTACAAAATCGAGCCTGGGACCTCCGTATCGCAAGTCCATCGACCCAACCACTGAGCCACCGAGCTCTCCGAAACGAAAGGAATACATAGAGCGAATGTTGATGGAAGGGTCGGCAGAGGTAGATAGAGGAGGACGTACAGCTAACAGCAGATCAATAACACTTAGGACCGCTCTTATTATCTGCGTCATAAGAGTTGAATTCATACTGCAAGTGTTACCATTGATTTGCTGTTGTCCATACGTCGACCAAATTGAAGATGTCTCGAAAAAGGACCGAGTGTGGTCTACTATAAACTGACGAGCGTGCATGAAGAGATTGATGAATGTGGAGGAAACGAGAGCTGTCTGCCAGGGTCGCAGCAGTAATTTAGATACCTTTCTTGCAAGGATCCACCACGTTCGCCCAGTGCAGATTGGTGGATTACACATACTCATCTACTGGTGACTTAGTAGTCCGATCGATCCGAAAACTAACGGAATTGGGGGCTGGTACGGTGGAACACAGAGAAAGGTGTACAGGAGAGTTTTTAAGGTTATTGCAAAAATCGTTTCACTGCTTGATAGATAAAAGTTAAAACTATGTAACTGTAAAAGAATTATTAAATTCGGTTCAGTAGTTTTTGAGAAAATCTGAACCTTACTGAGGCCCCCTGTATACTTATCTCTGTCTTCGACTGTACCCTAAATATTTATTATATTTCATAACTGCATTGTCCACAGGTCTTCGAGCGCTGGATGGAATGGCAGCCAGACGAGCAAGCGTGGCAGACCTACATCAACTTCGAATTACGCTACAAAGAGCTGGACCGAGCGCGGCAGATCTACGAGAGATTCGTGATGGTACACCCTGATGTCAAGCACTGGATAAAATACGCAAAATTCGAGGAAAACCACGGCTTCATCAATGGCTCTAGAAAAGTATTCGAAAGAGCTGTAGAATTCTTCGGTGATGAAGAACTCGACGAAAGACTGTTCATAGCGTTTGCTAAATTTGAAGAAAACCAAAAAGAACACGACAGAGCTAGAGTCATCTACAAATACGCTCTAGACCACATCCATAAAGACAGAAATAAAGAATTGTACAAAGCCTACACAATACACGAAAAGAAGTACGGAGATAGATCGGGAATTGAAGATGTTATCGTCAATAAAAGAAAATATATGTACGAACAGGAAGTTATAGAGAATCCCACGAATTACGACGCCTGGTTTGACTACATACGGCTCGTTGAAAACGAAGACAATGTCGATAATATTAGAGACACGTACGAACGAGCCATAGCCAACGTTCCTCCGTCAAAAGACAAACAGTTCTGGCGACGATACGTTTACTTGTGGATTAACTACGCTCTGTACGAAGAATTGGAAACAGAAGACATCGAACGCACCAGACAAGTCTACAGAACGTGCTTGGAACTGATCCCACACAAAATATTCACATTTTCCAAAATATGGCTCATGTACGCTCAATTTGAAGTCCGCTGCAAAGATTTGAAGCAAGCGAGAAAGACTTTGGGAATGGCCTTAGGAATGTGTCCACGAGACAAGTTATACAGAGGTTACATAGACTTGGAGATTCAACTCAGAGAGTTCGATAGATGCAGGATATTGTATCAGAAATTCCTCGAGTACGGCCCAGAAAATTGTATAACGTGGATCAAATTTGCCGAACTAGAAACGTTGCTAGGCGATATTGATAGAGCTCGGGCCATATACGAAATAGCTGTTGGTCAGCCACGGTTAGACATGCCAGAACTGTTATGGAAGAGTTATATAGACTTCGAAGTGTCACAAGGAGAGACCGAAAAAGCTAGACAACTTTACGAAAGACTATTAGAACGAACGGTTCATGTAAAAGTGTGGCTGTCGTATGCAAAGTTCGAATTGAACGCAGAAAACGCTGATAATATTAACGTGGAATTAGCTAGGAGAGTGTATGAACGAGCCAACGACAGCCTCCGAAGCGCTGGAGAGAAAGAATCCAGAGTGCTTTTATTAGAAGCCTGGAAAGAGTTTGAAACAGAAATAGGAGAGGATACGAAACTCGAGAAGGTCTTATCGAAGATGCCTAGAAGAGTTAAGAAGAGACAGAAGATTGTCAACGAGGGTGGAGTGGAAGAAGGATGGGAGGAAGTGTTTGATTACATATTCCCTGAAGATGAAATGGTGAGACCGAACCTGAAGTTGCTGGCAGCTGCTAAAAATTGGCGGAAACAGAAGGAAGTGGTGCCTGAAGCAGAGAGTCTAAGTGACCAACCGGGACCATCTAATGATGATGATGATGAACAATCTGATAGTGATAATGATGATAAGTAATAATACGTATACCGCTTTTGTAAACAAATACGATCGTCCACCTGTTGTGATGTAACACTGAAGGAACTGATTGATCGAACCTGTGGGGTGACCGCGACTTCCAATCGTTATCGCATTCAATTTGACATATGGACGCTATATTGCTGCTATGTTCTTACAAGTTTTAACAAACGACAACGAAACGCAGCAATGTATATCATTCAAGTGTCAAAATCAAAACGATAACCATAACGATTGAAGTCGCGGTCACTGTGAAACGGTTCATCATTGTGAAAATAAAGTGATCCGATCTAATAATGTGAAAATAACTGCAATAATCATAGAACAGCTGAAAATGATAGGATATATTTTGTTTACAAAATAAGACACTTGATTTGGACTTCGGTTTAATAAATAAATAATACAATTTTTTCGTAGATTCGTGTTTCTTTTGTAAAGGATTCAAAATGTATGCCGAAAAGAAATATACATGAGCTGACTCCTGTGGACTGAGACGATTGACTTCCATCTGTTGCGATCCCGGCAGCACACTTTTTCTTCGTCCACAGTCAATATCTTCATGCACAGTAGTCCAACCAAACCAGGCTTTTGAATACTCAATACTCTTTGTTTTCGTTTGATGGTGGTGTTGGCGAGAAGGTCTTAATAAATAAAGGAGCCAGGGTCTGATGATGACTAGAAAGATAGCCTCGAGATTGCTTAAAATCTAAAGGTTTATAAAATGATTTGGATGGGAATTTTTTTCCCATCAGCCCCCACAAAATTATTATTCACGTCGGGGGAAGGCGCTTGGCATTTTTTAATATTTAATTAAAACATTCATCATCAGTCTATTTATATCGCCCCACTGCTCGGGCACAGACCTTCCCTTACATCGAGGGAGCTCGGGCCATAATCCACCACGCGGGCCCAGTGCGGGTTGGCGGATTTCACATGCCTTAGAGTTTTTTTTTCTTCTTCTTCTACGACATGCAGGTTTCATCACGATGTTTTCCTTCACCGTTTTGAGAGCACTCGGTAAATGTACGTAAGTTTTTCCGTCGAAAAAACCGAGGATAACTCATTGGTACATGGCTGCCCTAGCTGGGAATCGAACCTGGGACCTCCATATTGCAAGTCCATTGACCCAACCACTGAGCCACCGAGCTCTCTTTTTATTAAAACATTATTGATCCTTATTTATTTTCGGTACAGACAGAACACAAATTATACTTATTAATTTATTTATTTACAAGGTGCTTATTACCTAACAGAGTACACAATACATTTTAGCCAAAACTATAGCGCGATTAAAATTAAACCCTGACTTCCGAAGTCACCTGTATTTCGGGAATCAGTGTCATAAAATGTAATATTAAAGGGTTCCAATAAAAACTAGCACTACATTTACACGAAACAAATTATTTAAAAGTTAAATTATACATACATATATAAATGGATATCACTCACTTGTATTGTTGAAGTAGGCAATTAGACCGACCGATTTCGACGGTACTAGTGAGTGATATCCGTTTATATATAATTTCCCGTGATTCACCTGGGTGTACCATGGGGGAAAAACTTCCAGTGGACCACCGAGGTGAACATCGGAGGTGGACCACAGGCATAATAATGGGTAATATTTTTTAGTAGTGGCTCATTATAGTTTTAATTCTAAATATACATATTAAATGTATAGTTTGAGACTGATCCTTCTTCCATGATCCCAATACCACTCCATTATGCCCTTAAGGTTAAATTGAGGTCAATGACTTATAATAATACAAACATGCACGTTTTCTTAATATTATATTGTCATTGATTAATATACAGTCTTAGAATTAAAACTATAGTGAGCCATTACTACAAATTATTATATATAAACGGATATAACTCACTTATATTGTTAAAGTCGGCAATTAGACCGACAGTTTCGACCGATTTCGACGGTCTTTTTCAAGGTGAGCGCGCCACGCCCGCGTCGCCGGTGACGTTTCTTCGCGCACTGCGGATGAGCGCGCTCCGAGATAACTTGTCCCGCCGACGACGACGGTGCGTTCGACTTTAACAATATAAGTGAGTGATATCCGTTTTGTATATAATAATTAATATACAGTCCTTTAGCTACCAAACCACACTGGTAGCTATGGCAAAACTAATTATGCACGTGTCTACAGTCAATAAAAAATGTAAGTTTGTGTCAGTCAACGTCTTCTGGACGCACCGGATGCGATAGTGGCACCACCGACTGCTTGTGTACGTCTCTTGAGCATGCCTTCCTCATATCTGTAAACATAAAATAAGTTAAGGTCGAATCCATTCCACTAGCTAGACTGTTTTATTTAAGTAAATATATAGAGCATGGGCGGGACATCTCGCCAGACTCGAAGACCAGAGGTGGACGATCGCAGCGACTAGATGGCCAGGACCAGAGGGAAAGAGACGAGCGGGTAGACCGAGGATGAGATGGGCAGATGATATATGTAGTAGAGACAGCTGGACAAGACTGGATACAAATAGCACAAAACAGAGACGACTGACGGAACCTGGAGGAGGCCTTCACCCAAAAGGGGTCCTTATCGAAATAGACTTATATTAAATTGTGACTAAAATTATACTATATTTGCATGACATTTATTAAATAATTGAATGATATGATATAATTAATTGAATACGTATTAAATTGAGTATTGACATGAATAAATAAATAAAGTAAATTAAGATTGATATATATATATGTAATAATAAAGTTGATCAACTATAAAACGAGTGGGCGAGCAGCGAGTGGCAAGTATAGTTTTGTAGCTCGGCTATCAGCGAGTGTCGCTGAGCGACGGGCGATTACTCGCTTCACTCGCCCATTAGCCCGTGTAGCTCAGCGAGTGGGCGAGTGTCGCCGGGCGATGGGATGTACTCGCTCGGCGACAAAATAGCCGAGCGAGTACTCGCCGGGAACAGTCGGCGATGAACTATTAATATATTCATCTCTTTTGTTTACACGGAATGTAGTATCTTTTGTACGTTTCTTGGGCGGACTCGCAGGCGGTGGGACAACTGCCTATTAATGCAAGAAAAATTCAAATCATATGTAAAAGGAATACGTTATCATAAAAATATATTTTTTTAAATGCAATGCTAGACATGACTTGGGTAATTGCAATACTACTCAATAGATGTCGCTACCGTCCCTAAGACGAATACGGAACAATGATATCGCCGATCAGATGTCGAGTCACGGTAGCTGTTGGAAAAGACCATTCTAAAGCATAGCGAGGTACTTGGTTCGAATCCCGGTCGTGAATATATTTTGTGCCAGCTTTTATAGTTCCCAAGAATATATATTTTTTTTAATCTAGGTTTTTGTGAGGCTTTTGTCACTTGGTGACCATGCCAGCCTCATTGGAACTTAACAAATAGGCCCATCAGACCCCCCACCCCCACGACCAGGAAGGGGCTCCCTGGACGCAAAGGAGTATCTGACGAACCTATATATCTGCGCCGCCTGTGTAGAGATTGGGTTGGATAAGATTAAGAATAATAAAAAAGGTAATACCATAAGCATCTTCATCAGGATCTCCGGAGTAGTATTCCAACACAGTCCGATACACGATATATCCGAGGTTTTTGTACATGTTGATAGCCACCTTATTGCTCACTCTCACAAAGAGGTCTACGAAGTAAGCTTTTTTCCTACAAACAGAAACATAAGTTGTTCATTGAATAATGAAAATTTTGTTTATTCATTCTAGTTAAAACTCCAACAGAACCTATTGGGGTGGTATATTGATCTCCTATAAACAACTAGATACACAGTCTGCCTTCTAAAAATGTCCGAGCACAAAGAAGGTCTAAACGGATGAATGGACTTTTGCTTTATTGGGCATTATTTGGTCGTTAACAATAAACCCTCATTTGGACGTTTTTTAAATTATTTTAGTAAGACCTCTGTGTATCTAGTTGTTTATAGGAGATCAATGGGGTGGTATATTTAAAATTCACCACTGCATATATTTAATACGACTTTAATCACTAACTGTTGATTATGTTCAAATATTTAATAAAATTAATTAAATACTTTGTCGGTTTTAAAAAAAAAATTAGTGTACTAATACACAAGAAGAATTTTTTTATTAAATAGTTAATAAAACCAACTGCAAAAATATTGATTATTATCTAAAAATACAAAAACAAGCTCTGATAAACTATCCAGCTTTGTATGAGCAATGTAGACTTGTAGTAGTGCAAACAATAATTTAAAAAAAAACCATTGTTATTTTAGAATTAAAACTATAGTGAGCCATTTCTACTAATTATTATAAAAGACCGTCGAAGTCGGTCGAAACTGTCGGTCTAATTGACGACTTCAACAATATAAGTGAGTGATAACCGTTTATATATAATAATTGTTATTTTACTGCAAAAAATGGGTTATTCATTTGTCCCTGCCTGCCTAATAACATTTACTCATCAAAACTTGATAGATTATAAAATTGAACGGAAAAGTCTACAGGACACTTTTCATTTGTATAAAACAACAACTAACTTCTCAGAGACATCTTCTAGTATTGTCATCAATGTGGCAGCGAGACCAAGCCGCCGGTAGTCAGGGCTGACTGTCAGAGCTGTTACATGACCGTGCCAATTCTCTCCGTGCCCCTCAGCTTTGCCCATTACTGCAACATAAATATGCAAGTGGTGACGCCTTCTTATGGATCCTCATGTCTCATTAGCGCATCATCATCATCAGTCTATTTATATTACCCCACTGCTCGGACACAGACCTTCCCTTACATCAAAGGAGCTGGGGCCATGATCCACTACGCGGGCCCAGTGCGGTTTGGCGGATGATTTCCTTCACCGTTTTCAGAGCACTCAGTAAAGTGCAAGTTATAAATGTATATATTTATGCACAACAATGTTTTTACTCGACTGCGCAAGGAGGGTTATGTTTTTCGAGTGTATGTATGTGAGTATGTTTGTCTAATTCTTTGGCACACCCTCCAACCTAAATAGCTTGATGGGTTTTAAGGTATCGTTAGATTTGTCTTGATTGTAGGAGTGACATAGGCTATAAAAAGGTAGTATGAAGCTCGACGGCAGATAAACTTGAAGGTAAAAGGTATAGTGCAAAGATCAGCAAATAAACATGGACCTTATAGACCATGTATTGCATGCTGAGATTATTTCTAAACAAAGGCTTGTATTGATAAAAACAATAACACACACATACTAAATCATCGATTTTGTATGGCGAAATCTAACGACAATCTTACCATGGCTTATACCACAGCCTACGAACCCTAGGTTGTAGGTACTTACTATAGCCCATTATTTCTCCACTTGGCGATTCCGCAACCTGAAAATACTCCGGCCAGTGTGCCAGGTACTGAGTGTAGAACGATAAACCGTAGGTCTCAGTCAGTGGGTCCAAGTTCCTTCAACAGAATAAAATAAAAGGTGGTCAGACGTCGTTGGTCTACTTACTTACATCTAGTTCCAATAGCTTCGTAACTTACACATTGTTAAATTTTAACATATCTTCGCAAGTAAAAGGTCTAATTGTCGTCATTATTGGTATTGTATGTCACACGATCCGACATAGAAGTCGTATTTTACAAAATTCAAAATGTATAACCTCAAAACCAAAACAACGAAATTTTTTTTTAATTAAATTCTTCCCAGAGGGAAAGGCAAAGCCAACTAGCCATACAGCCTGGTCTGATGTTTATAGAATGTCTGAATTCTTTTCTTATAAATACATACATATATACATCATATATATGAAGATAACCTACCCTAAACCTTCGCAACCTTCCCAAACCCCTAAACGATCCACGCAATCATCGAATTGTGCAAGAAATCCTTGCCAAGAGCACAAAACTTTTCAAACACGACTTCTTTCGAGAATAGAAACGTTCGCGGACATCTTACTAACCATGATCATTAATCACAAAAAACCACGATAACTATTTAATTAAAATTTTCGAACAAAAATAGTCTAGTGACGTTTTGCCGCACTTTTCAAGGAATCGCATATCTCTCTTTTGTCAATCCATCCATCCATCAATCAAAAGTATCGGCAAAATTTATGGAAGCTACATAAAGCTAGAGTCAAATAATTTAAAAAAATATAATCACAGACAAGATAAAGCGGATGTAAAGCTATGGCTTTTTAGGGTTCCTCAATAATAATTTAAAACCTTGTTAATAATAATATTCGATCGATACTTTGACAAACTTAAAATAAAACTAAAACCATTTTTGAGGTTTTTAGTTTTATTTTATACTAGCTGCTGTGACTTCGTCTGCGCAGGATCATAAATTATAATTTATAGCTCATGTGTTCTAATGTATTAGCTATATTATTGTAAAGTTTCATTAAAATCCATTCAGTAGTTTTTGCGTGATAGAGCAACAAACATCCATCCATCCAGCCATCCAAACTTTCGCGTTTATAATATTGTTTCGTTTTATTTTATTTTCGGTACTTAATAAAATAAATAATTTATGTTCTAGTATACTTACCTTACATAAACCACACCTAAGGGAGACCCTTAGGTATCCCGATAAATCATACATTGCAGCAACCTACCTGTAATACCTACGCGGACAAGTCCGCTTTTCGCCACTATGTTGTCCATGACGTGATAGGTGTCGAACCTTACCGCCGCACATTGGTCCGGATTTAAAAAAACGTGGACATCCTAATTTTACGATTTTTAAAAATACTATTAGATAGTACTAACAAAACGTAACAATAATTGTTATGTACAGTTTTTCAAAAAAATAAGTTTTTCATACATAAAAAAAATATTGAAAAATAAAATGTATGGAAGAAAACTTTGTTTATTTTTTTTCTCGAGACTGTTAAGAGCTGTCAAGGTCTAACCTAAAGAATCATTTAGAACAACATTTTCTTAATACCTACCAATTAAAATCTTTTGCCGCTACGCGCGGCTTTGCCTTTGAGAGACTTTTAAAGTTTAAATATTTTTTTATTTTTTTCCCGTGTTTTCGATTAATCACACGTGCCATTTATTGCGTAAATGACGTAATGGGGTTTAAATCTTTGATGGAAGCGCACTCTACTTACCGAATTCATGGAGTGAACTGTATTCATTTCATTTGTTTTGAGACAATTTAATTAAATAAATATACAATAAGAGACAAATAAATGAGTCATCTTCGAAAGTCGGCTCTGATTGGTCGTCAGCTGCATGCGTTGCATGAGTCATCTTATATACTCGGCTCTGATTGGTCGGTCGGCAGCTACGTCCGCTCGCACAGTCACTAATTGGGATACTTGGTATTGGATATAAATATAGCGGAATGTGCGTAGGTCATTCATTCGCTAATTAACTGCGTAACCTGTGACCTCTCACGATAAATCTCGGGAAATTGTGACTACTTCAACAATGTCTACATTTGTGACTTACTTAGATTTCTACGTTTTTTTGCGTGCAGAGGACCTAAAGGACGTTGACCGATTATATCAAGCTATTATCAGCAAGATTCCTTCAGCGATATCGCCAGAAGATTCCGAAACTATCATGGGGTTTGCAAGAAATTTTGTAAGCAACTTGCAGAAAAAATGGACTGAAGCTTCTAGAAATAATAAAACTTTCATGAAGAAGCACACTGCATGGTTGGAATCCTTTATAAAATGGCCTCGATGTAATTCAGTCGAATTAGAAGAAATATTTCAATGCCATGAAGGTGTCGAAGAAAATGCTGACATGGAGCCTACAACATCTATTGAGCCAAGTACATCAACATCTATTGTTGAAACGACGAGGAAACCCTTCAGTGATTTGGGAAACAAGCAGAAGAAAAGACGGTCCTTGGTTGATCATTCGGAAGAAGAGCTTTTTTTTGCATTGATTACAAAGCTGAAATCCAATGGTAAACTCGACTTGGCCGATATAATCGACCATCTTGAGAAGAATCCCCAAAGGGTCCTTGATGTCAAGAATCTTTTATTTGGAAAAGTTGAAACGACAATTGTCCATGAAGATCAAGCTCTAGCTCTCACAACTTCACTTCATTTATCAAAGTGGCAGTATCTGACTATGAGATCTGTATTAACTGATAATAATGTATCAGTATTGCCTTCATATCTCAAGTTATTAGCCGCAAAGGAGAGGTGTTATCCGCCGAGTGCAGACCTAAGTATAACAGAACAGGGTGCCAAGATTAACTTGCAAGCTCTTCTGGACTTGACAGTGCAGAGGATACTGAATATTCCTAGTACCGCGTTGGATTATTTGAACTGCAACAATTTGAAACTGGTCAGCAAGTGGGGTTTTGACGGATCTTCCTCGCAAAGCAATTATAAACAGAAGAGTGACATTGCTAACTTCGACGACTCATCGGTATTCATGACAAGTCTTGTGCCTTTGAGGCTAGATTCGAATGACTTAGTCATGTGGGTAAATCCAAATCCTTCATCTACACATTATTGTAGGCCTGTCAAATTTGAATTTGTGAAGGAATCAACTGACCATATCAAGAGTGAAGAAACGGCCATGAAGGAAGCGATAAGGAACTTGGGTCCTACCATATGTGGAGAATTCCAGATACACCACGACTTACACATGACTATGGTTGATGGCAAAGTGGTTACAGTTGTATCGAATACATCTTCTGCTGCAACTTGCAATGTATGCCTAGCGAAGCCAAGTGAAATGAATAATTTGGATCTAGTATTGTCAAAGCCGCTGAAAGAACATGTCTACCAATTCGGCCTATCTACTCTACACATGTGGATTCGGTGTATGGAATGTTTGCTGCATATTTCCTACAATCTCGATTTCAAAATGTGGATTGCCCGAGGGGTAAATAAAGAATTGAAGCAAGCAAGGAAGGAACTAACTCAAAAGCAATTCAGAGAGCAGACAGGGATGTTGATTGACATTGTGAAACAAGGCTTTGGAACAACGAATGACGGTATTACGGCAAGAAGATTTTTCAAAGACTTCGAAATAACTGCCGAGATCACCAAAATCGATGTAAGGTTGATAAAACGCTTTGCAATTGTCTTACAAACAATATCATCTGGGAAATCAATCAACATTGAAATGTTCAGAAACTATTGCAAAGAAACAGCAGAGCTTTACGTGCAGCTTTATTCCTGGTATTACATGCCAGCGAGTGTACATAAACTTCTTATTCATGGTGCCGACATTTGCAACTACTACGGACATCTCCCTATAGGAATAATGTCTGAAGAAGCATCCGAAGCAAGAAATAAGGACTTCAGAAATACTAGAGAGATGCACTCAAGGAAAATTGGAAGAGTACAGACAAATGAAGACTTGCTTCACAATTTTCTGATAAGCTCTGATCCTTACATATCCCATATTCGAAAATGTCAAGGACCACACACAATAAGTTACTTCCAGATGCTATTGAACTTCTCGTTCAAAAAGAAAATGAAGAGACCCAAGTATTAGAATTAGCATCAGAAGCAATTCCAGATCCTTTGTCAATTTAAGACAATAGTCGCCGAAAAACCTTTTTTCGGATTCTTCAAGTGTTTTCAACACTGATAAAAGTCCTTTTCAGGACTATCCAGCTCTATTAAAGACTTACCAACAGCCCTTTTCAGGGCTACAACACATATCCATTTGTTTCAAATGATTATTACGCAATAAACGTCACGTGTAATCAAGTAAAAACATGGGAAAAAAGATAATAAAATATTTATATTTTGAAAGCCTCTGAAAGGCAGAGCCGCGCGTAACGGCAAAAGATTTTAATTGGTAGGTATTAAGAAAATGTTGTTCTAAATGATTCTTTAGGTTAGACCTTGACAGCTCTTAACAGTCTCGAGAAAAAAAATAAACAAAGTTTTCTTCCATACATTTTATTTTTCAATATTTTTTTTATGTATGAAAGACTTATTTTTTTGAAAAACTGTACATAACAATTATTGTTACGTTTTGTTAGTACTATCTAAAAGTATTTTTAAAAATCGTAAAATTAGAATGTCCACGTTTTCTTAAATCCGGACCAATGTGCGCCGCCGCCCGCCGCCGCGCCGTCTTTTTAGAACATTTTAATTTACTGTGATACCATGATGACATCATGGTCACATAGTGGCCCCACCATGTAGTACGGGTACACATCATGCTTCATTGTGTGATGGAAATATTATAATTAGAAAACATAATTCGTGAGCAAAATACCTGAGTGAATTAATTACTAGTGTACTTAAAACAAGAAGTTCTAGTAATGTTCTTTTTTAAATTACTTTTTACTTACACTTTACAAAATACATTGGCGGAACCATACTTTATTAGGTGTCAAAACGCTCTTGGCTTGTATACTTAATCAAAAATCTTGTATCCAGGCCAAATATTTAAAAAAGAAAAGTGGCATCAATGTCGATTGTTGCCAGAGCAAAAAACAAATATTTTCATGTTGGATGGCAGAGTTATTGTCTGACTCTTTTTATCACATGTCGAAAGTATATTTATTACTCTTTTTACAAGCCAAAGCTCAAGTGGAGCGATCTATGGGCTTCTTGCAGTTTACCAACACGACAATGGCCGAATTGTCGGAATAAAATATTTTTTATTGGCTCACACAGCCGAACCTGCCATGTCTTTGGTTTTAAAAATGGCGTATACAAGCTTTTTGTTTGCCGGTTTACGCTGTTGAACAGTTTCCGAGGCCCCGCGCGCGCTCGAGTCGTGTCCTAAACGTCGTGAATATGAAATTGAAGTACATGTGTAGGTATATAATCCACACTATGGACCCCGTGAAGGAATTTTCGTAGCGTTATGGTGAATTAGAATGGTGCCTGTGGCTGGTCGTACTCGCATGTCGTCGGACCACTCGTTCGGAACGTGAATATCACCGAGGGGGTGTTTTCTATTTCAGATATGGCAGCGTCGCAAAACAGTAGATAATGGAGAGTTCGGAAGACGATGCGGGCGCCGCGACTGACGCTTCCCGCCGGGCATCGGCGCGGGAAAAGGATGTCGGTGGGTGCGAGGACGTCGCGGAGACGAGCTCCGTGGCGGAGGAAGCGTTTGACGGGGACAGCGTGCCGTCTCCGCTGGCGCACGACGTCAACACCAGCACGGAGGCGCTTCTGGACATGATCGATGAAATCGTGGACGGACCCGGAGCCCCGCGCCGCTTGCCGCTCATTTCGGAGCTCCTCGAGACCGAATTCGCGCGCGACCGCGGCCCGACCAGTCGCGGCCGAAGCCTCGCCGCGACTGAACAACCGAGTGTCTCGCCTCCCACCACCACTGAAAGTGAAAACGTGCCTCAGGAGAGTCCAGTTGCGACGCAAGCAGAGTGTATAGTCCATAGTGATACAGTGAGTGATATAAACAGTGTCACCAATGCAGCGAATGAGGTAAACAGTAGTATAGATCTGCCGCAAACGAGTTCATCGGTGCTCGTTGAGACTACTGAGCCTAACAGCAGTATTGAACCACCTGTAAATGATGTTCTCAGTTGTATTGAGACACTACCAACAAGTGTATCTGAGCCCAACGATGCAAATGACGCTAGTAGTATTGAGTCAGTCCTGGAAAGTTCTGTGCCAACAGATACAATATCGACTGACACTAACAGCAGTATTGCACCAATACAGGCTAGTTCAACTGTGCTTACTGAGATAACATTGAGTGATCATCAATCAATTGAGCCGTCCGAGGCCAGTTCATCCGTTGAAACAGCTCAAAGTGACTCGAATAGTGTTTGTATAGAGCCGTCACAGGAAATTTCATCAGCGGACTGTACAATATCGAAAGATGCTAACAGGGATTCTATGGAACTATTACAGGCAAGTTCATCTTTACATGATGCAAGTGATCCCAGCCGGAGTATTGAAACACCACAGGCAAGTACATCCGAGCCTATTGACACAACTGCATGCACTGACTCGATTGCTGCTAGCAGTCAAGAGCCAAGTCAGGCAAGTCCCCCGATGCCTATTACCACAACCAGTGATCCTAATAGTGGGTGTATAGAACACATCCAGGCCAGTTCATCTGTACATATTGAAACAGAACCAAGCGATCATAGTGTTTTTGTAGAACCGCCCCAGGCAAGTTCGTCTATGCCTATTGAACCCAACAATCAAATTGAGCTTCAGGCCAGCTCATCCATGCCTCCTGAAGAGCCACCACAATCCCCTCAGGAAAGTGCAGAAGCCGACACCGAAGCCGCCAGTGAACCTAATATTCCTTCCAGCAGTGTAGTGGAGACAATCAGTGTATCAGAAAGTGACAGTCAAAGTGAACGGACAATAAAGTTTGTGACGTCGAGTGCTAGCCGGGACAATGTAACTGTGGAGAGTGCAGAGTCGACGTCGAGTGACAGTAGTATTAGTGAGAGTAGGGCTGCGGCCGAGGCTGCGACGCGATCTCCGCTCCGGAGGCGCCTCGTTCGGCCCGGGCGCTCCGAGCGTCGCCCGGACTCCACCGTCTCCTCCACAGTTGACTCAAACACTACAAATGTCCACACAACGGAACAATCGAGTGAAAGTATCGCGAAAGACGTTTCTAGCTCATCGGACGCGGTATACGCGAACGTAAAGCCAGAGGAGATTAGCGTAAGTGAAATTAGTGTCTGCAAAGCAGAAACTTCAATGTGTCCCCCTAAAAAAATCAAACTTATTAGACAAAAAGTGACGCCTGTCGTCAGAGATGGTGCAGTGGAAAGGCAAGATCTTACCACTGAAAGTGAACAATGTCAGTCTACATCAAGTGAAAGTCTTCCTTCAGTCTCACCAGAGCCAGGAACATCAAATTCTTTGGAAATTACTAGCAGAACGAAATCTGAAGAAGTGGTAAGTGAATTGAGCATTGAATGTGCTAAACCTACCATACAGACGCCCCATGAAACTCCCACAGAGACACCCCATGAATCTATTGTACAAGAACCCCAGGCTGTAATTGAATCCCATGAAAATGAGCCGCAAGAGAGTGTTGACAATGCTCATGCAAGTCAAACCTTAAAAGAATCATTGGAATGTCATAAGGAGAGTGATGAAAAGAAAGTTCCACCTATTAAATTGAACTTAACCAGCTCGAGTTCTGCAGATGCTTGTCCTGAATCAAAAGCAGACAGTCCAGCACAACCTATTGCTAGCAGCAGTAATGAAATCCAACAAGATTCAACTGAAACTGCAAAACAAGTGCCTAAATTGACCATTAAATTAGGTAGTAAAACAGAGGAAATGAAATCTCCAATACCCAAACTCACAATAAGACCTATAAGAGCTCATACACAAAATGAAGGTAACAAAAGCGAATCCAGTGCACAAGTACCATCTGTTACGAAACTGAACATCAAACCTGTTATCAGACCAGCTGAGATTAATGACATCCACAGAAAGTCCAGCAGTAGTGAGATATCTGAATCAGAAAGCTCTGAAAATGATGACACGAGCACATCTGATCAGACATCTGCCTCTGACCAAGGCCCATCTGCAATAGTTCCAAAGGTCACCATTAAACTTGGGAAACCTGGCACAGAATCTGAAGGAAAATTCTATACAGAAAAGAATGTACCAAAACTCACTATAAAAGGCATTCTTAATACAGATAATGTAGAAGAGGAAGCTGTATCAAAATTGAAAATTAAAATTAGTCAATCTGAAGATAAACAGCCAGAGAAAATTCCGAAATTGACAATAAAAACTGTAGCAAAATCGGAAGGGCAACCTCTCAGTCCAAAGTTAACCATAAAGCCTTTGAAACCACCAGACACCCACAAAGAAAGCTTACATATTGACTCATTTACTTCAACTGTAGACATTAAAGATATCCATTTCCCAAAAATTACTATCAAACCTGTTGTAAAGACTGATTCTGAGACAATGCCTAAGACGCCAAGAAAGTCTACAGCAGTTTGTGACAGCGCTGAACATATCCCGGTAGTAACAAAATTGAATATCAAACCTGTTTTGAAGCCCGTAGATGAAGCCTCTGGGAGCTTAGAAGAGAAACTTCCTGTGATTTCAAAGTTAAATATCAAACCCATATTGAAACCTGTAGATTGTGCTGAACAAACAGACAAAGTAGAAGATAAAGTGCCTGTTGTGTCTAAATTGAATATCAAGCCTATTTTGAAACCTGTGGATTTTAACGAAGCAGAAAATGTAGAGGTGATTCCTATTGTTTCCAAAATAAACATTAAACCTATTGTAAAGCCTACAAATAGCAGAGACACGTCTGATGACCTAGAGGAGAAGGTTCCTATAGTTTCAAAGTTAAACATAAAACCTATTTTGAAGCCCACGGAGAGTGACTCTGAGAGTGCAGATGACAATATACCGGTAGTTGCAAAATTAAATATCAAACCTATTTTGAAACCTACAGGCAGTACAGAAACATCAGAGAGTTTAGAAGATAAAGTTCCTGTAGTTTCAAAATTAAATATTAAACCTATTTTAAAGCCTAAAGATAATGAAGTAGATTCTAGCATAGAAGATGTACCTAAAATAACAAAATTAAATATAAAACCCTTGAAAAATCCTGAGGAGAAATCTTCAGATGCAAAAGACTGTGATGAATTGAATGCCGACAATGAGCAAAATAGTATACCTATTGTTACGAAACTTAATATTAAGCCTGTTGTTAAGCCTAGAGAAGACGACACAATAAAAGATTCCGAAAACCAATCATCAGAAACTTCAAGTGACGACAACGGAGACATACCTGTGGTGACAAAAATAAATATTAAACCTATTTTAAGGCCAAGTGATGCAGAACCTCCAAGACCGAATATTAGTAATGAACAGAGCATTCCTGTTGTGACCAAACTTAATATAAAGCCTTTAATAAAACCAGAAGATAATAAGTCACATATGTCTCCGAAAAAGGACACTTTTAAATCTGGTGAGCCTAAAAGTCCTGTGCCTATAGTCACGAAATTGAATATAAAACCTATAGTGAAACCAGATGATGTTGAACTAAAAAGTGAAAATGAAGATACGTCAGTCAGGAATCCTCCCTTGGTAATGAAAATAAACATGAAATCTAAAGTTGACATGTCTAGTAATGAAGGTTTGAGCAATACCGAGAAGAGAGTTAATAGCATTGATAACACAGAACACATTTGTAACAATGTTAGTGAAGCTATCCCCGTAGTATCAAAACTGAATATTAAACCAATCACAAAACCACTCGAGGTTGACACAACTGAAAAAGTGACCATGAATTGCAAACCAAGTTCTTCACACTCACCTTTATCCAAAACTATAAAACAAAACTGTTTACCTGACTCAAATGAAGGTGAAATTTCAATTAATGACCCAAAACCCAGTTTAATTGACGAGAAAATAAAAACTAAACTATATGACTTGGTATCGTCAAAGAGATTACAAGGCGTTGTAAAAACGGACAAAACAGAGGTGGTTTGTAATGAAGTTAGTGGATCAAGTGGGAGCATACAACTGGCTAATGCGAATGCCAAAGCTACGGTTACAGTTGATTCTGTTGCCACACAAACACCGAGAAAACAATCATCAGCACAAAACTGTACCTTGCTGAAGAAACTATTAGAAGCAAAGAAAGATGGTTTAGATAATAGATTGGAAGAAGCTATTAATGCCAACCATTCTCCTGGTAGAGAAGCAACACCAATTAGCAAAGGTCTTGTTAATTCTGAGCATGACACAGAGAAAGTAAACTCCGAAGCTAGCCATGAAAATGAAGTAAGAAAGAGCCCCATTCGAGACAAGATGCACCGCGTTAGGTCGCCAGTATCGGCAAAACTCTCGCCATCCCGGGATCTCACCAAGGAGACCAGTGAAAGTTTAACCAAGCCTCTAGAAATCAACATATCTGATAAATACACAAATCAGAGCTCGGGACAAGATTCTCCCCGTATCATAATAAAAATAAATAAGACTGATCATGGTCCTTCAGCGAAAATCATAACTGAAGAGGCAATAAGACCTAACACCCCAGAACAAAATGATATGACCGAGAATACTCAAGAAATGGTTAATGACAAACAACAAAAGAAGAATACTGTAAATAGCAGAAAGAAAGCATTGGCGGACAAAACGCCTACTGTGCTTATGGGTAAGAGACTGCGGAGTTCAAGGATAGTGGAGGAGAAGTCTCCTGCAGTAAAGAAGAACATAGGAAAACGGCCGTCCACGACAGATATCAGCCCACCACAAAGTAAAGAGTCAGAGCTTACAGTACTGGAATCAAAACGATTGAAGCTCGGGCAACTTCTGTCTAATAAATCTTTAACAGTGACTCCTATACCTTCGAAACCTCAGCCGTCTCCGCCTAAACCTAACTCGGACTTCAAACAGGGTGCAAAGACAGTCAATCATTCACTGTTAAATAACGAGAATTGTTCCAAAAACGGCAATTCGAAACTGCATAATATTTTATCGAATTTACAAGCGAAGCAGGCGCGTGCTTTGGCTTTCAGCGAACTTAAATGTGCGGAGAAAGTTATAGCTCCTGAGGAATCTTCTACGAGTTCCGATGTGGTGGAGATAGTGCCTCTTGAGAATTCTCATCAGGTGGAGATTGTGATAAATGTGAATTCTGAGTCTCGGGATATGGATTTGGTTGCGGAGGATGTGTCAGAGGATCCTTTGGACACGTCGAAGGTTGAGGATGTTGTGAAGAGTCCTGTGGTTCCTGAGCTGTTGACTCCTCAGCCGAAGAAGCGCGGACGGCCGCGTAAGCTGCCGGTGTCGGAGGGTGCGAAACCGGTGCCGACGCCCGTACCTGTGGCGTTGCCGGTGCCAGCTTTGGAAGAACGCCCGCAGCGCTCGCTACGGTTATCCAGGTTAGATTCATTTGCTGTTACCCATATCTTTTCTTTTCTCGTGAGGTATAGTGACCAAACCTATTTGACAGAGTTATTCAGGCCGCCCGCAGGCCTCTGACGTGGCCTCACGACTGCTGTCAAGCGACAACAACCGGGACTAACTGCTTATCGTGCTTTCCGAGGCACGGCACCCATATAGGTTCCTAGTTTACCTAACTTATTAAAACTTATTTTTATTCACACTTCAGTTAAGGTAGAAAGGAATAGTTTGCTTAAACCGTGGATTAACATTATTCCGCGTTTATGAGTACGCATATCCAACAAAGGATCTTCAACTGTTCATAAAGTTACAAAATACAAAATACTTAAGTCCAAATAAGTTGTTACTGCGCTGTACTAAGTTTCTAGTTTTCCAAAATAAATTTTTTGTATTTTGTAGTTCACGCAAGATCGCAAAAATAATTTAGTATCAAATATTTTTCGCGCAAAATTTTCAATGGCGCATGCATACGATGTTTTCTCTTTTGCATATTAGGTATGTTTGTTTTATAGTTTTGTGTTCACATTGTACAATGTACAGTCGAAAGCACGTCAAGTGTAGCATTATAAATTCTATGCCATTGTCTATTGTCTGCCGCTATAGGTGGTTATATCATAATACTTGTATTTACAAATTTCGTATTCTATGCCATTTACGACTATGTACGGTGGAACACAGAGAAAGGTGTACAGGAGAGGTTTTAAGGTTGAGATTTCCTCAAAAACTACTTGACGTTTGATAGATAAAAGTGAAAACTATGTAACTGTAAAGAATTATTAAATTCGGTCCAGTAGTTTTTGAGAAAATCTCCACCTTATTGAGGCCTCCTGTATACTTATCTCTGTCGTCGACTGTACTGTCGAGACTACAAGTTACAATATACAATAATTTTAACATTAACAAATACTTAGATTTAAATCGTTTATTGCAAGTTATATTGCATTGTATATTATGTTTGCAAGATTTTTTTCTTTCACCACTAGTTCCAATGATTAATTTTATCAACCAATTGTCTAAAGTGCTAATGCATCAAAAGATGAATAAATAAATTGAAATTGACAAGTTCAAAGACTGTTCACAAACAAAACATTATTAACCAATTCCAGGGATCGGCCCGCGATTCTCGTAAAACCACGCGGTCGCGGCCGCGGGCGAGGCATCAAACGCGTCGAACCAACTCCCCCTAAGGAAGAGCCCCCTATAGATACCGCTACAAAGTTCTTCGTGGAGGAAAAACCTGAGGACATTGACCCTACCAGTTCGAGAATCAAACTCCCTCGAATGACTGAAGCCTTAGACAAAATGCCGGCTGTTTGCTCGACTCCTTTATCAAGTAGACGACGGAGTTCGACCGCTTCGGATCTCAAACTCTTTGCGGATGGTCCGGAATTGAAGGCGGTCTTTGATACGCTGCCGTCGGAGGTGACTCCCGAGGCAGTGACCCCGAGTGGGCGTGGCAGGGGGCGTGGGCGCGGTGGGCGGGGCCGAGGGGGGCGCGGCCGCGGCAGGGGGCGGGGCCGCGGGGGAGGGCGCGGCGCTATGTATATGAAGGTATGTATGTTTATTACATAATCATAAGTAGGTATAAATAGTTATTGCAAAAATGTCGATGCATGACTCGAGCTTAATTGACAGTATTGCTAGTTGATTTGTTTGTATAATACCTATCACAGGTACAGTCGAAGATAGAGATAAGTATACAGGAGGCCTCAATAAGGTTGAGAGTTTCTCAAAAACTACTGAACGGAATTCAATAATTCTTTTACAGTTACATAGTCTTAACTTTTATATATCAAACAGTGAAAGAATTTTTGTAATAGGTCAAGTAGTTTAAGAGAAAATCTCAACCCTAAAAACTCTCCTGTACACCTTTCTCTGAGTTCCACCATACCAAAAGTAAAAGTCATTAAATATTTCTGAAGGAAAGGTCTCATCAATCATCATAATACTACTCAACATCAATATAAACCTTCAAATTTAAAAAAAATTGTGACGAGTGTCTATGTTAACCTTGGTTTAGATCTACAGAGGCTTTACCATTTCGCTAACAAGCAGATATTATTTCAAAAAACAAACAAAAACGGACTCCAAAAAAAATATCTCCTTTTATTTATTTTATTTTACTTAAAATGGAAAACCAACGGCACATTAAACATTGATAGCAAAGTACAATATACATCGGACAGCCAATTAATGGTCATCACTAATAAACAATCTAATATACTTAAGATGAACACTTTTGATTAATATTTTACTCCCGTAATGAAGACGAATCTAACGATACCTCATACACCAAAATCCATCGAGCCGTTTAGGCTACAGGATGGCAGGAACGAATGGACGGTGAATCTTCGGTATTAATAGAGATATTGTTGTCGCCGGTTCCGCATGAGGGATAAACTTACTAACAATAGTAATAGTTACGTACAGTGCGCGAGGCGTAAGCTCAGGTTTACATTTGTGGAGTGATAGCGGTACAAGAGGTGTATTTTGTTGCGTTTGTATTGGACGCGTCGCGCCTCAGGCCGAATATCACTACACTATCTGTGTGCACTCACACTAATGCAAACCTGAGCTTATGCCTCTCGCACTGTACCTGTATAGTTATTAAGTAATAATTGTATTATCATTATTTTAAAAGATGTGTTGCTGAGAGTTTTTTGCCATTTTTCTCCTCAGCGTTGGCACCTTTTCCTTGCAAAGTGGTGTAAATGTAAATTCAAAAAATATATTGACGTGCAATCCCTATGTATTCAACGTGCTTACTTGCAACAAAGAAAATACATTGCCACATTTCAATTTCGCTTTGCCCCACCTACAAAACTACGAGACCATTTACGCTGTACCTATCATTTTGTTGGGGCCTTATTACAGGTTTCATATTGCATAATCATAATAAGTATCATTTTCTACTACTCTCGCATCTCCTATAGAAGAATAACAAAAACAATTAATAATTCGCTTCGATTTCTTACTATTTTCTGAATTCTTAATTAAGCTGTTTTTTTCGACTCGCAACTTGTACATAACTTTAATTTAAACCAATAATTTTAATAAAAAACGGAGATACTTTTACATTTATTCGTTATCTTTTACAACTTGCGGTTGATGGTGGGGCAGAATCTGGCATTGTCATTTGACTTTGATATCGAAAAACGGATGTCAGTAGTTTCTCAATATTTTAGTAGATAGGTTAGACTTAGAGGACATATTTCAATCAATAATAAGTATTTGACATTCATTGCATTGCCCACTCATTGACATATTATAACTAGATAATAGTGTAGGTATTTTTTATATATATTCTAGTTAAACATATTATAACTTATTTGCATGCCGACCCCGGTAAGTTGCAGTGACACCAAAATGTATCAAATGTCATCTCGATGTATTTATAACCTGTAACTGGCAATAAAATTGATTTGATTTGATTCTTTTCAGCATGTCGTTAGTAAATTGTTGCAAGTGCAAGGTCTATGCTTATTTTTCACCCGTGTATTCATCGCAGGAGACCATGGGTATCTACGGGCGCGTGTGCGGCCCAGCCACTACCACGGTGCAGCTGTTTGAGGAGGAGACGTGTATGATGGACGACAACGCAACGCCAGCAAAGTGAGTATGGGTTTTTATGTAACTATCATTTATTCTTTCAATATATGTGAAAATCAATTATAATTAAAGTTAAAACATTTAATTTAATTCCATACTTAAAATTACTACAAATAATAAAATGACTGAAAACTAATATTAAATAACTAAAAACTAAAACTACCTATAAATAAACTAACTATAAATAAAATATGTCCTCTAGGAGGGCATCGGGAGTCCCGGTGCCCAGAAGGCTGGCAGCATTCCCTCTGAATTGCCAACGCAATACGTTGGCAGAGGTAGCTTCCAGCCCTCTGGTCACCGGACTCCTCGACCAGCCGCTTGGACAGCTCTTTGAGGAGCTGTCGAGCGTCCGGCCCCCACGGCCTCAGTGTCTCGACCCCAAACGGCGTAAATAGGTAGCTCTGACCAAGGCCACTGTACTTACGCCGCTTGAGGCTTTCTGTTAAAACTATGTACAAAATAATATTAAAAAACAAATAAATATATACCTATAAATAAAAAATTGGGGCAAAGTGAGTATTGTATTTGTTTATTCATTCATTCAAGAGCTCGGTGGCTCAGTGGTTGGGTCAATGGACTTGCAGTATGGCCGTACCCGCGCGATCGTTGTGGGCGAACGGCACATACCACTTACCCCATAGACCTGTAACAGGAGGGCGCCCGTGTCTGCCCGCACATGAGCGCAACATTGCTTCGCGACACGGGTAACCTAGAGATATTATCGACATGGACGCATCTCTTTAATACGGCACCTCTGTTGCCCGCTTCGTCTCTATGCGCTCATCGTTGATAGAATTTTTCGCTTGCAAAAGACATTGCCACATTTCAATGGAGCTTTGCCCCACCTACAAAATTACTTAGGACTTATTGCAGGTTTCATATTGCATAGTCATAATCAGTATCATTTTCTACTACTCTCGCAACTCCTATAGAATAATTTTCTTACTATTTTTTAATTCCTAATTAAGCTGTTTTTTTCGACGCGCTAGATGTACAGAACTTTATTTTAAACCAACAATTTTAATAAAAAACGGAGATATTTTTTCATTTATTCGTTATCTTGTACATCTTGCGGTTGATGGTGGGGCAGAATCTGGCATTGTCATTTGTACCGATTTCATGTCTATTGGGTAAGTGGTCTTTGGCGAGCGTTTATACTCTCAATAAAGCGCGGCTTTTTTCCTTCATGGACAATAGTAACTGCTACATACCTATATTTCCAATTCCAATTTGATGTTTAGGCTCCATCGTCTTGTCGATGATACTGCCAATGTCAGGGTTGAGAATGACATCGGTACGATTACTCTTCGAATATGGTTCAGTTTTCTAAAAGAGAAATGGGACAACACATGTTTGTTAGTATGTTATTATAATATCTAAACTAAATCATGTTTTAGTACTTAATATAATTATGTTGCAGACCGTCTCACCTACTGGACGAGGACTCTCAGAGCTCCGTCAAGAGCTCAACCAATGAGAGCAGTAAAACGAAGAAATCCAAGTTCGCGGACTTGTTTGACAGGTACATACATATTTATTCTGCCATTTCTCCTTTTAGTTGTCATCAAGATCCTTTTTTATTATTATTATTAATGGACTCAACAGTTTGTCATTTGCCAATGTCATGTTACATAAAATTCAATATATTCAACAGTCTTCTATCTTCCTTCAGGGGAGTCGCAGTAGCGTCTTCACCCTGGGTAGCCGCGTCTTCATGTCTTCATCCAGAGGAGACGCCGTAGTGTCGTCACTCTGGACGAAGCAGCTCGACAGTCACGTTCACTCCCGAGCTTGTAGCGGGACTCTTGATAAAAGCTTGAAACTTCAGATCTTGCATAAATAATACATCACATACCGCCATTGCTTATAGCCTATGAGCTTGCCGGATATTTCAGCTATCTCCTAGTGAAACTCCCATCAAAATCCCTTCAGTAGTTATGGCGTGATACTTGCACAAAGTCACAGTCAAAAATTCTAAAAATTAGTGTTTTCGCATCAGTATCGATCCTAAAACACATTACAACCGTGTCTCCTGGCGCCAGTTCATACATGCCACGGCACCTGCTGTTGAGGGTCACGATCCTCAGCACTGAAGCCACGATTAGGGAGGAGGAGGATATTGTGACGTGATGTAATGTGACCTTTTGCTTGCAGTAACAAGGTCTGGACGGCGGCAGACGTGAAAGAGTACGAGTGGCCGCCGACAGAGCGACCGGACGTAGAACACCAGGTTAGTTCTATTTATTTTGATTTCCTCCTGGCGACGACGATGACAGCTTACCATCAGTTTTGCAAAATCTTTCAACGACATATCTTTAAAACAATTTACATAATTGTATTATCATTATTTTAAAAGATGTGCTGCTGAGAGTTTATTGCCACTTTTTCTCTCAGCGTTGGCACCTTTTCCTAGCAAAGTGGTGTAAATGTGAATTCAAAAAATATGTTGACGTGCAAAATGTACTAAACGTGCTTACTTGCAAGTAATTTGACTTTGACATTTTCAGACGTTTTCCTTCATAGACATGCAATTAGGCATTCAGTGCTTTAGGCCCGTATTAATAAATCACTCTCAGCTCAAAAGTCAGTCTTCAGACCGATCTCAAGGCGTTCCTATTATTAAACGTAACTGAGGTGATAATGAATTTTTGTCATTAAACTTATCATCTATTCTGTAATAAGCTTTTTTTTAATAAGCGCGTTTAAAAAAATCTCTGTTAACGTCTAGACACTTGAATAAAATAAACTAACAAGATTTTTTTAATAGTGTCTGTGCTAGCATTCACACAAATAAAACTACGTAGCGACTACTATACTATTCATAAAGTAACTATTTCCATACTAACATACCTATTTGTTCCAGATTATGATGATTCAGGAGCAAGTGGCTATGTTCTTGGGAGTGAAGAGCTTCAAGCGGCGCTACCCCGAACTCAAGCGGCGGACGGTCGCCGGCGAGGAGCGGGAGTACGTGCTCGGCAAGGGATTGGTCACAGAGGCACTGTGCGACCTAGGTGAGTTGATGATGACGGGTCGGTTGTAACGTCGATGGATCACTTGTATCGTCGACAAGTCGGTTGTAGCGTCTAAAAGCGACTTATAACCTCGACGGGTCATTTGCAACAACGATGGGTGGAGTGTAACATTGATGAAACGGCTGTAGCGTCGACGGGTGACTTGTAATCATTTGGGATGTCGGTTTTAGCGTCGATGAATCACTTGTATCGTCGACGGGTCGGTTGTAACGTCGACTGTTGGTTTGCTACGTCAATGGATCGGTTGTAGCATCTAAGAGCGACTCGACCTCGACGTTTCATTTATAACATCGATGGGTGGCGTGTTACATCGATGAATCGGTTGTAGCGTCTATGGGTATCTTGCAACGTCGATTGGTCGGTTGTAACGTTGATTGGTCGGTTGTAACGTCGACGAGTCGGTTGTAGCGCCAACGCGTGATTTGTAACGTTAAGGAGCCACTTGTCACCTTGTCGAGTTATTAGTCTCTTGTCTGTTTCTCTGGGATAATTAATAATCTATTTCAACAGGTATAACTGCAGTAGAGGCGAGCGAAGTCCTGGACATAATGTTGTCTGACTACCCTCACAAATACGAGGAGTACCGGGCGCACCAGCGGGAGCGGCAGCGCGCGGAGCCGGCGGAGGAACCCGCGCCAGAGGTCAAGGTCGACAAGACCGAGAAGGTCGAGGTCAAGGTGGAGGTGAAGATTGTGGAACCCAAGCCGGAGCCTTCGAAGGTCGATTTGGAGAAGAGTAGACAGGTATGTTTAGGGTTTTTTATTATTATTAAACTTTTTACACATTAAACTGTATAAAGGCGAACTTAATGTCTTGCGGCATTTTCTACCAGGTAACCTTTGGTGATGCGGAGAATGTTGAGGCGGTTTATTTAAGTAACGTTGAATTTAATAATTAAAAGTAACTCCACGACCCATCAATGGGTACATGGCACAATTTTAGCAAATAATATTAAGTACATTAATATGGATAAGAATACACACTAAAATAAAATAAATATATACCTATATAAATATTACACACAATAGAGATATACATAAACTACTTACATGGTAACTACTTGTAACTACATGATCTGGATACCTTTAATAAATAAAGAATAAATTACAATACATAAATAAGGATAATATACATATAAAGTATATTATGGCAACTACAACAACAATGAAAGAAGTAATTTTAATTATATTAATTAAAGAAGAAAATTAAAGAAGGCCTTTATGTCACGTAATCATATCAAGGGCTACTGAGAAAATGCTCACGGACTCGCTTTTTAAATACATACCGGCTTTCAGACCTCCTGATATCCTCTGGAATGTTGTTCCACATTTTTGACACACACAGCGCCACAGTACACAAGAGATATTATAAAAGAATAAGTTGGTTCTCTTGAAAATCGCGTTAAACGACGGTAACATAAATTGGTGTGTTTCCTGAATAAAATAAAATATGAATTGTTGTTGTATAGGACATGGCCGCCGCCGCAGTCGCCTCCGCCGGCGACTGGAACGCTCGCCTGAACGCGTCGCGCCGGCCGGCCTGCGTGGACCTGCAGACGCTGACGGTGCACCGGCGCCGGCCCGCGCCCGCCGCCGCGCCCGCACCCCGCGTGCGCCCCCCGCACGGCTTCTACCCGCACGCCCTGCTGCCCGGACAGTACCAACACCATTACCGGACGTACACGAGTGAACAACTCAGGTTAGTACTGTACCAGGCCCCCAACCACAGACCACATACACCTGTAACAGGAGGGCGCCCTTGTGTACACATGAGCGCAAAATTGCTTTTTGCAATTTTGCGCTCATGTGTAGGGTAGACATAGTTTTAAGTACTTAAATTATTTTTTGGTGATGTAACCCTTCTGTAAAATTACAGTATAAAATTAAGACACAACTGTCTCGGTTTTAAATAAACTATCACATTTGTGAATAAATAAATAACAATGCGTCTTATTACATCACTCAATTTTGACTGACTGTACTAGTTGTCATGTAGGGCCACAGACCACTTACCCCATAGATCTGTACCAGGAGGGCGCCGGCTGCCCGCACATGAGCGCAAAATTGCTTCGCGACACGTGTAACCTAGAGATATTATCGACATAGACGCATCTCTTTAAGAGCCTTCCAAAAGCCAACTAGCGCCGCCAATCTTAAAAAAATAATATCTTCCAATATGATCAATTTTATTAACCTTTAACTGCTGACGTGGGGGCCGCTCAGGCCTAGCGAAAGTAAGAATGCCGAATTACTGGCCTACCCCTTGCGCTGCGCTCACGGTGCTTCTAATAGCTTCGAATTTGATGGCACTGAGGCCGTGAGTGATATTGTACATGTCGACGCGCGCAATTTCGCTGAATTAATTCGTTTTGAAATTTTTCGTGGGCCTCCCTGACCCCACGTCAGTATTTACGTAACTTTTTCAAAAATCGTTTAGGTTTAAATTTTGTCTGTTTTCCCCTGTAGTTTAACGAATAGCCTAAAATGGAACCCAGTACTTCATCTGGAAGAAAACGGTCATCCAATACCGAGGGTAACATGTATTTATCTAAAAGTAGAAGGTCAGTTGTGCCTGGTAATAGTGATTGTGAGCCAGCTGTGTCTTTTTGGATGAATTGCGAGGGCTCTAGCGGTTCAGAGGCAGAAGATATCGGTGACACGTTCATTCCGGAGCAACACGGGCATGGTGAAGATTTTCACAGTGACTCTGACAATGAGCCTGAAGAACAAAATGAGGAAGTGTCCTCCGAAGGCGAAGTCCCACTTTCATCGTTACAGTCACAGTTTTACTACGGCAAAAATCGGTACAAATAGTCGCGCCAATCCCCATGGAGAGCAGTGAGAACCCCTCAACGCAACATAATTAGACAGACTAATTCTTCGAACCTAACAGTAAATGAGACTGCCACGTGAACTACGTCTGAGTTTGACGCGAGTACTGGGATCTGGTATGCCTGCTGACCATCCAGAAGTCCAAGAAGAAGGGCGGAAACAAAGAAGAAGATGCCACACGTGTCCACTGAAGCTTCAGAGAAAGTCCACACATACATGTTATTTGTGTAAAAAACATGTTTGCCTTCAATGTGCAAAGAATGTTTGCCCGGACTGTGTGTAATTTGTGAAACTTGATGCCTTGCAGTTTTTTATTCCACTTATACTACCAAAGTTGATTATAATATAATATGTTAGAGACACTATTGCGGTTTCATAATATAAGAATAGTTGTTTATTTTGTTTAAAATTTTAAGAGATATAGACTTATTTCTGATCTCATATGATTTCTACGAAAGAAATGTTAACTATACTTTCATTGTCAAAAATAAGTCACATTAAAATAAAAATATATTTCAATATTAAGTTTATTTTATTGAAGTATGCTTACTAAAGCTAGTTATTGATTACCTAAATCTATAAAACCTCGTAATTCGAAACAATAACCACATAAAGGTATGGGCCTGCCGAGCCCCCACGTCAGTACTTACGGGAAAAAAGAACCACGTCAGTAGCTAAAGGTTAAGAAAGCCAGAAGACAAAAGTGGTTGACATTGCTTATAGAATCAGTAAACTGAAGTGGCAGTGTGCTGGTCACATCTGTCGTAGAACCGATAACCGATAGGGTAGACGAGTTCTCGAATGGAGGCCACGAACGGGTAAACGTAGTGTGGGACGCCCCCCGACCAGATGGAGGGATGACCTTCGCAAGATGGCTGGCAGGGACTGGATGCAGAGGGCCGAGAGTAGTGTTGATTGGCGCGCTTTGGGAGAGGCCTACGTCCAGCAGTGGACTGATACGGGCTGATGATGATGAGATAATAAGATCCATTTTGTGTTAGTAGTTGTACTTAAAACTATGTTAGTACAGTGCGCGAGGCGTAAGCTCAGGTTTACATTTGTGTGAGTGATCGCCAAGCTGCTAGCGGTACAAGAGGTGAAGTGCGGTGCGTGCGCGGCAGGGTGGCGTCCCGCTGGGGATGCGACGCGCCTCAGGCCGAATATCACTCTACACTATCTGTGTGCACTCACACAAATGCAAACCTGAGCTTACGCCTCGCGCACTGTACTTACATAACTAAAATAGGGAGTTCAAACACGTAAGTATATTATTTTAATGTGAGTGTAGGATGCGGCCGCGTCCGCGCGCGTCACTGTCACACTGAAACCCTCTAAAGTGCGTGTTCCGTTGTGTCAGGTACTTCCCGCTGAGCACGGCCGTGTGCGCGCCGGCCACGCCGCCCTCGCCCGCGCCGTCCTCCTCGGACTCCGAGCCGGACTGCTCCACGTCGGCGGACGACTCGCCGGCAGACGCACTGCCACCAAAGGTAGGGAGGGATAGCTACTAATGGGTCCGAATTTTTAATACTCATACTCATTTATTCGGCCTTTGGTACACTATGGAACACTTGGTAACGTCAGTTTTTACACAAATGATATTTTTACATTCTTATATGCTACTAGCTGTACCCCGCAACTTCGTTTGCGTAGAGGAGGATGGAGGAGATCAGGAGGCAGATCTTCCTCTCTGGATCCTTGTTTCCACATCACATACCGCCATGGCTTATAGCCTATGAGCTGTCCGGATATTTCAGCTATCTCCTAGTGAAACTCCCATCAAAATCCCTTCAGTAGTTATGGCGTGATACTTGCACAAAGTCACAGACAAACAGACAAAAATTCTAAAAATTTGTGTTTTGGCATCAGTATCGATCCTAAAACACATTACAATTATTCTTTTAAAAAAATATCCAATGTACAGACACAACTGTTTTACAGTCTTATTATATGTATAGATTAATTATATTTGTGAATATTGGCAGGTGTTGAAGTGTTTTAGAATGGCTGATTTGGAATTTAATTTACTTAATATTTTAAAATTCACTGAAATTAAAACCCACCCACTACACAAGATCATTTATTTTGTTTAGTTAGTTTATATTTCTGCCATGTTTGACTGTATAAAATAAAAACTTAAACTATTTATCTTAGCTTTCGTAGGATACTACGATACGGTTTTAATTTCAATGAATTTTAAAATATTAAGTAAATTAAATTACAAATCAGACATCGCCCCCTAAAACACTTCAGCAGTAATTTTTTCTGCCGCCCTCTAGGCCTCCAGTGCCCACAAGTGGGCGTTATTACCCACTTTGAGAAAGACTGCTAATCAAGTTTTAACAAGTTTTTGGTAAAGAAAACAAAATTCCGGCGCTGAAAAATAATTGATTTCCAAAGCGGTAGAAAAATCAGCATCTGGACAAACTTCTCAAGTTTTAAGATGCTGGTGGCCAATCAAAATAATGTATTATGTTTTAAATAAAAATAAATAAATAAAATAGACGAAACAAGTTTGAGAACATCTGCTTTAGATATTTTTATTTTTTATTTTTATTTATTTTACAAGTTTGGATTACCAACAGCTGTGCAGCATGGTCAAAAGTTGTTACAGAACATATTTTCTACGCAGCCAATAATAGGTAATCGCAAATAAGTACATGACATGAAAACTTATCAAGTAGAGAATACAAGCAATGTAAGGAATAATTGAGGATTATTGTCCGGTATCGGAAGTTTTTTATTATTATTATTATTAATGGACTCGACAGTTCGTCATTTGCCAATGTCATGTTACAGAAAATGTATAATAGTCTTCTATCTTCCTCCAGGGGAGTCGCAGCAGCGTCATCACCCTGGGTAGCCGCGTCTTCTTGTCTTCATCCACAGGAGACGCCGTAGCGTCAATCACTGTGGACGAAGCAGCTCGACAGTCACGTTCACTCCCGAGCTCGTAGTGGGAATCTTGACTATGGCGCCAAACTTCAGATCCTGCTTGAATTCTCCAATAACTTCACCATACTGTCATTCGCGAACATTTTCTGATTAATTTAACGTGATATTAAACACAAAACACCCACTGTAGACATTAAACTGAAAATTATTAAATAATTTCGCAACCGTCGTTTGCCGCCATTTTCAAAAAGCCGTATCGGAAGTTGTTGTTGATATTCTATATTTATAATCGTTTGTGTTATTTGTGTTTGCAGCGCAAGAAGTTGACCAAGACGAAGCGCAGCAGTCACACGGACGGTGACAGCCGCGGCGCGGGCGCGGGCGCGGCGGAGGACGTGTCCACGTGCCGCGCGTGCGGGCTGCGCCTCGAGGCCAACCGCAAGCACACGCACGAACGTTTCCTCGTGTGCGCAACGTGCAACGCTAAGCGTGAGTGCAACAATAATAATAAGCCTTTCAAAGGACCGGGTTTTCTGACACCCGTGAAACCTAGAGAGATACATAATAATAATAATCTCTGCAATAGTTTATGCACCTGACGGGGTCTGTCAATGAGTGCATTCAGATGCGCTCAGAGACGGGTCCCGCTAGGTGCATCACATATCTCTTCAAATTAAAGTTCTCTAAGGGGCCTCTACGCGTTGGACCTATGTCTCCGTGCAAGCCTTTCAAAGGACCGGGTTTTCTTAAACCCGTGAAACCTAGAGAGATACATAATAATAATAACCGTGAACGGTTTAATAGCAAAGAGTCTCGACCAACATCTTAAGAGACTCTCGCTAGACAGTTGGGTCAAGGGCCGGATGCAGAAGGCAGTGCTGCTGGACACGGCACGTATTGTGAGGAGGTTCCTCACTCTGGGATCCTAACCTCCGGCAGCTTGGATGCGCATGCATCCCGCTGCCGGTGGGTGGATATTTTTTATATTTATATATTTTTCTATTTGTTTTTGATATTGAAATGTATAAATATATTAAATAAGATGAAAAAGAAATAAAGGAATAATAATATAATATTTATTTTCACAAAATGAATGGTTACAATGTGCTTAATATGTAACATAGTACAAGTATGACAGAGTCAGCATTATAAATAGCACGATTTTAGATAACCCTGACTCCCGAACTAGGGTGACCTGTGTTTCGGGAATCAGTGTCCTTCCGTGTTTACTTATTGCTAGTTATTACTAGACTTTTTTTTTACAATGCTTAGAAAGAGGACCAGTGTCAGCTTAATAAGTGGGATTGTAAATTAAAATTAATTAATTCACACTAATTTTATTGTATAATTAATTATTTTAAGAATTATTATTATATTGTATCCATTGACTCGGTGCTTTGATATCTGTAAACCAGTCAGTTATGTATTGAATAAATAAATACAGAGTCATAGAGGTATTTACGGACAGAGATATAGGTAGAGAGACATACAGATAGACATACATAAAGATAGACAGACGACGGACGGACAACAAAGTGGTCCTATGTTCGATATCTATTGGAAAAATAAAAATCATGCAAGAGTGTCTGCGATGGCTACCCTATTCCCCATCGGCGGTTGTTTGCGCCATGGAAAATGTGGTTATACCTTAGGTACAATCACTTTGTCACTCGTCCTTTTGCGCACGAGGTAGCCAGTAAAATAGAGCTTGTGCAAAAGCATTGTGCCCCCAAATCGGCGATTGCTTGCTTCATAGAAAAAGTAGCAATACCTTACGTACGTAAGCAACTTGTCACTCGTACCCTTGCGCACAAGGTAGGCTTTAGGTATGAGGGTGCGGTGCGGGCGACGTGTCTTATTGATGTCTCCATATTTTGAGTCTTTGCTGGTTGCTTTCGCTCGATAGCAGTCGTCAGGTCATAAAAGAGGCCTACAGACAGCCTCAACAACTCTGATAGATTTGGTCACTAAACCACACTAAAAAATAATCTCTGGCTAGTCTGCCAGCGATAAATGCCATATAAATTGGTTAACAATAAGACAGGTCATCACTGGCAGCTATTTCCTCCGCAACAATAACTACTTATTGTTATATTGTGTGTATAGTATATTTGTGTATCTATTTTGTGTATATATTTCATACCATGGTATTCACCCTTGTTCGATTATTTTTCATTATTGCATCTGTAGATACATGTGAAAACTTATAATTGGCTTATAGATATTATTTAATTATTTATTTGGTCGTTGTAGCTGTTTGTTTTCCGAATAAAATAAAATAAATAATAACTGGTGCTATTACAGTACATTTTGTTGGTATCAGTGCATCCCGGTTGCGTGGAGTTATGCGCCGACACCGTGCGCAAGTGTCGCGAGTACGCGTGGCAGTGCAGCGAGTGCAAGACGTGCGGGCGGTGCGCGCGCGCGGACCCGCAGCGGCTGCTCTGCTGCGACCTGTGCGACCGCGGCTACCACGCGGCGTGCATAGGCCTGCGCCCGCCACACACAGGTACCCAGCCACTCACTGGGAGCCAGTGCGGGACCCGCAGCGGCTGCGACCTGTGCGACCGCGGCTACCACGCGGCGTGCATAGGCCTGCGCCCGCCACACACAGGTACCCAGCCACTCACTGGGAGCCAGTGCGAGACCCGCAGCGGCTGCGACCTGTGCGACCGCGGCTACCACGCGGCGTGCATAGGCCTGCGCCCGCCACACACAGGTACCCAGCCACTCACTGGGAGCCAGTGCGGGACCCGCAGCGGCTGCGACCTGTGCGACCGCGGCTACCACGCGGCGTGCATAGGCCTGCGCCCGCCACACACAGGTACCCAGCCACTCACTGGGAGCCAGTGCGAGACCCGTAGCGGCTGCTCTGCTGCGACCTGTGCGACCGCGGCTACCACGCGGCGTGCATAGGCCTGCGCCCGCCACACACAGGTACCCAGCCACTCACTGGGAGCCAGTGCGGGACCCGCAGCGGCTGCGACCTGTGCGACCGCGGCTACCACGCGGCGTGCATAGGCCTGCGCCCGCCACACACAGGTACCCAGCCACTCACTGGGAGCCAGTGCGAGACCCGTAGCGGCTGCTCTGCTGCGACCTGTGCGACCGCGGCTACCACGCGGCGTGCATAGGCCTGCGCCCGCCACACACAGGTACCCAGCCACTCATTGGGAGCCAGTGCGGGACCCGCAGCGGCTGCGACCTGTGCGACCGCGGCTACCACGCGGCGTGCATAGGACTGCGCCCGCCACACACAGGTACCCAGCCACTCACTGGGAGCCAGTGCGAGACCCGCAGCGGCTGCGACCTGTGCGACCGCGGCTACCACGCGGCGTGCATAGGACTGCGCCCGCCACACACAGGTACCCAGCCACTCACTGGGAGCCAGTGCGGGACCCGCAGCGGCTGCGACCTGTGCGACCGCGGCTACCACGCGGCGTGCATAGGACTGCGCCCGCCACACACAGGTACCCAGACACTTACTGGGAGCCAGTGCGAGACCCGCAGCGGCTGCGACCTGTGCGACCGCGGCTACCACGCGGCGTGCATAGGACTGCGCCCGCCACACACAGGTACCCAGCCACTCACTGGGAGCCAGTGCGAGACCCGCAGCGGCTGCGACCTGTGCGACCGCGGCTACCACGCGGCGTGCATAGGCCTGCGCCCGCCACACACAGGTACCCAGCCACTCACTGGGAGCCAGTGCGAGACCCGTAGCGGCTGCTCTGCTGCGACCTGTGCGACCGCGGCTACCACGCGGCGTGCATAGGCCTGCGCCCGCCACACACAGGTACCCAGCCACTCACTGGGAGCCAGTGCGAGACCCGCAGCAGCTGCTTTGCTGTGACCTGTGTTTTTCCTTTACTTGTGCTGTAAGACCAAATTTCATGATTCTATGTCAACGGGAAGTACCCTATAAGTTTTGGGTTTTTTTTACGTTTTCATACAAATATGCAACAAAATTCGACATAAACAGCTACATCTTTTGATTGCGTTGACTTAGAAGGTTGATTTTTTCACGGTTGCATAAGATCACAGACCTAAGTGTTTGGTATAAATTTCAACTTGATCCGTCCACGCGTTTCTAAAATATAGGTCTTGACAGACAGACGGCTTTGAAGTGATCCTATAAGGATTCCTTTTGAGGCATAGAACCTTAAAAAACAATAAACAGCTCTGTTCAATCAATCGTCTATTTAAACCAGTTGACTGCGACACTTACAACTTGGTACATATTGTGTGAATGTTTATTCAAACAATAATAATAATAGGGCATAGTGCATCACATAATAATAGTTTATTTATTTATTTTAATAATGGACTCGATAGTTCGTCATTTGCCAATGTCATGTTACAGAAAATTCAATGTATAATAGTCTTCTATCTTCCTCCAGGGGAGTCGCAGTAGCGTCTTCACCCTGGGCAGCCGCGTCTTCTTGTCTTCATCCAGAGGAGACGCCGTAGCGTCATCACTCTGGACGAAGCAGCTCGACAGTCACGTTCACTCCCGAACTTTGTAGCGGGAACTCTTGATAAAAGCTTGAAACACCAGATCTTGCTCAAATTATCCAACAAATTCACTATACTGTCACTCGCGAACATTTTCTGATTAATTTAACGTGATATTAATCTCAAAATAACCACTGTAGACAATAAAACAAAAATTATGAAATGATTTTGCAACCGCCGTTTCCCGCCATTTTCAAGAGAACCCTAATAATAGTTCTAAAAGAAATCCCACTAATTTCCAGGTCGATGGCATTGCGTAGAGTGTGCAATATGCAAGTCTTGCGGCGCGCGCGACCCCGGGGGGCTCCCGGCCGCGGGGGCTGTCCCAGGCCCCTCCACCCCCGGGGTGTCCACGCCCGGGGGGTCCGTGGGCTCCGTGAGCACCCCGGGCGGGGCCGAGTGGCACCACCAGACCAAACGGGGTCCCGGGGGACACAAAGTGTACTCTCATTCGCTTTGCACGCCGTGCGCAAGGTCAGTATAAGTAATACTAGGTTAATAGAATATCGTATGTAAGTTATCTTAAAGCCTGAGTTAACTAGCGCAGCCAATCTAAATAAAAAAGATGTCCGCTAATATATTCTATCTACTTTAGAATTAAAATTATAGTGAGCAATTACTACAAATTATTACATATAAACTGATACTTATATTGTTAAAGACACCTTGAAAAAGACCGTAAGGATCCGCCATCATTTTGGAATGGCGGATTGATTTTTTATTTGTTTAATTTTCTATTTACATGAATACTCTAAAAAACTTGACATTGGCGAAATTATCTCTTGAATAAGAGTAGAAACCATTTAAATAAAAATAGAATAGAAAAAGGCCGTCGAATACGGTCGAAACTGTCGGTCTAATTGCAGAATTCAACAATATAAGTGAGTGATATCCGTTTATATGTAATAATTTATATTCTATCTACCTTCAATACTTCATTTATTCAACCTTGGGAGCTCTAGGGAACACTTGGTTATGTCATACATAATTTACAATAATATAAGGTACAGAATACAAACTAGGTTACGGCTGGATGTACGAACAGAGAAACAGGGCAAAGAACCGACCCATGGGATATAACAAAATGAACTAATTGCGGCTGTAAAGAGGCCTTGTCAATGTTTTACAACTAAATTTTTATTACGATAAATACTATTTTTCAATATAAAATACGACAATTCCAATTCGACAATTTTTCGCAATTATGAGAACTTTAATTGACCGAATTTGAGTCACGTTGATATTAAGCATTGAAAAAATTGTATTTATCGCAAGAATTATTTGGTACAGTCGAAGATAGAGATTCAATATGGTTGATATTTTCGCAAGAACTACTCGACCGATTTTAAAAAAAAAATTACAGTTACATATTTTTAACTTTTATCTTATCTAACAGTGAAATAAATTTTACAATCGGTCAAGTACTTTTCAGAAAATCTCAACCTTAAAAACTCTCCTGTACACCTTTCATTGACTTCAACCGTACATAGCATTTTAATAAAATTTATTATATTAAAAGATATGATTTTTTTAAAGATTTGCGGCGCTAGTTAGCACCGGTATGAGCCTTAATTGAGTCTTTGGCCGATAGTCATAGATAGTTTTGAGCACGAACTCAGCGTGGACACGCACTTACTGTCAAAACTTAATGAAAACTGACAGTTGTAAGACCGAACTCAAAATCCATTCATACTCAAAACTGCCATGACTATCGTGTCTTTAGGTCGTAGAGTAGGTCTAATTTTGAGTATTGTAAGATGCAATACAAAAGCAAGGCATAACCAGCTAATTAAACATCTATACCGAAGCCCAAATCACGTGTCTTATTTTGTAAACAAAAACTACTAACATTTTAAGCTATTTTGTGATCATTGCATAGTTATATTCACATTATTGGCTCGGATCACTTTATTTTCACAATGATGAATAGGTTCAATTAATCAGTTCCTTCAGTGTTACATCACAACAGGTAATTAGACGATCATATTTTTGTTTACAAAATAAGACACTTGATTTGGGCTTCGGTATATGCTGTTAACCATATACATAGTTAAACCGTTCCTTAACCCGTGCTGTTGTCCCTTTCACACTTCATAAAAAAAGTAAAGTGTCAGCCGCGCACTACGACTTTTTTGTCGCAGAAATAAATGTATGAATTTGACAAGATACGTATACCTAAGCGCAAATCAAATGTCTTATTTTGTAAACAAAATATGATCGTCTAATTACCTGTTGTGATGTGACACTGAAGGAACTGATTGATCGAACCTGTTCATCATTGTGAAAATAAAGTGATCCGATCTAATAATGTGAAAATAACTATGCAATAATCACTGAACAGCTTAAAATGTTAGTTTTTAGTTTACAAAATAAGACTTGGGCTTCGGTTTAGAAATCCATACGTTGCATTTTTGCACGTCAACATTTTGTTATTTAGACCACTTTTAAAGGAAAATCTGGCAGCAGCTGTTACAGAAATTTCGACCTCATTATGATTAATTGAGGTAAAATAAGATTGAAATTCATTAATATAAAGTATTGTACGATTAAATATAGGCATAGAGTTCTTTATTTATTTAGAAGGTTTTAGGCGTCCAGATTATAGATAAAACAGTTTTTGTTGTAAGTGATATGGTAAATGTCTGTTGGTTCCAACCCACAATGGGTTAAGTAAGCAATAACGTACTGACATTTCCCGAAACAAGCGTACTTTGAGAGAATCTCGAGGTTAATGTCGGTTCCAGACTGACATAAACCAAGGCAGGACATTTACCATGACAGGAATAATGATTAGAATACTTTAGATACATCGAATCTTCGAGGATTAAATGTAGTAAAAGCGATTTTGGTGAACATCAACTTTCGGACTTTCTTACTAAGTTTTACGAGTTGTAAATAATTTAAAGAAGAGTTATAGAACTCTCTTTATTTACAACTATCTGTAGACGTACAGTCACATGCTACCCTTTTAACTTCTAATGCTTCATAAACCTAGTTAAACCTCGCTTCCTTTAAATCGTGTTGCTATCCCTTTCACACATCGTTAAAAAGGTTAAAAGATAAAAAGGGACAGGGTGGCTAAACGGTGGCGTAATTTTAAATCACTCTTATGAATAACAGCCTAAATAATAATATAATATTTTTTTTTGTTAACCTATAAATTGTCCCACTGCTGGGCAAAGGTCTCCCCCCTCCTCTTCCATCCATCCCTGTCCTGAGCCTCTTCCAGGCACCCATCCCTGTATCCAACGATATCGTCTCTCCACCTACGCCGAGGTCTGCCCCGACGCCGGCGACCGTCCGATGGCACCCATTCTAATAATATAATAAAAAATAAAAATATTTATTTGCAGTAGCCAACATAAAAATTTACAAAACATTACATTTATAGCTTAGAAGGCTATGGTGATGAGCACACAGAATGAAACGCTGAACTCTCAAACTAGGTTAAAAACCTGTAAGTTGGGAGTCTAAAGGTGACCATGAACCAATATATATGTCGCAGTAAGATAAATAAAGCCGTAATATAGCTATATCCCTAGGGATATAACTATATACCGTAACATAGTTATAAAACCGTCGAAGTTAAGTGATATACTTATATTACTAGACTAAGTTCAGTGTTATAAATTATTTTTTAAATTGTTTATAATTATGGATAGTTAATTTAAACTACAAAATATTATATTAAAGAAACAGTAAATATACAAATAAAAACTATAAATAAAAAATTTGCCCTAAATCACCGACCGCGGGGAGTGTCAAAAATATAAAGAGTGTTATAAATATATTAGAGTTTGTCTCAAAAAAAATCATGTTTGGTTTGTGCATCTCGATAGAACTAAGTAAGCGGCTCGTAGGCCAGTTACGAGTACACGTTGAAAACGATCGTACTAAGCAACGTTGGGCGAGGTCAGGACCTGGATGGGTGACCGCTAGTGACACTTTCATCTGAGCCCCTCCGTGTCTCGGAAAGTACGTTAAGCAGTTGGTCCCAGTTGCCGCTGTCCACGGCAAGAAAAATTATCATCATGTTTTTTGTTCACCGAGCATAATACAAATACTGACGTCAACATTTTTTTTAGAAATTATATTTACACCACTTTTCAAGGAAACTCTTTGGGAAAAAAGTGACAAAAAACTATTTGAAACAGATTGATCTTACCAAATTCATAAATTTATTCAGTTTGCTAATTGATTTTGCTCAAAAGTACTTTTATTACATTACATCTTCGAAGGTTCGATATTATTATTATTGCCGAAACTAATAGACACTATATTTATTTACTTATTGTTTTGCACACTGGGTTCTTCACAGAATTATTAACGTATTGGTTTTGGCTATTTTAATATAACATTTATACTATCAATAACATTCTCAAATTATATATCTGTGTTATTAAGTGAAGAATCTATTGTATGTGTTTTGTTTTCTTTTATGCTCCCACTGCACATAGCTATTCGTATTTGCGCATTTGTTATATTTGACAAGCAAATACAATGTGTGGGCAAAATATTTGCCTATTCGACAAACATAACAAATACGCGTTTCCGCGCGCTTGTCAGTTTCGACCGACGATATTTGTGCGTTTATATTTGGCTCTCATGTGTGAACGATCGTATATGTCTGTATTTCCATATCTGTATGTACAGTCGAAGACAGAGATAAGTATACAGGGGGCATCAATAAGGTTGAAATTTTATCAAAAACTACTGGACCGATTTTAATAATTATTTTACAGTTACATAGTGTTAACTTTTATCTATCAATCAGTGAAATAATTTTTGCAACAGGTCAAGTAGTTTTTGAGAAAATCTCAACTTTAAAAACTCTCATGTACACCTTTCTCTGTGTTCCACCGTACGTCAAATATTTTGACAAATATGACAAACATCCAATAGCGAATATGAATAGCCACGTGAAGTGGTAGCATTAGATGATTTATACAATTATTTGCACTACCATACCTACATAGAGATGTAGTAACATCGAAAAATATATGGAAATTTAAACGAAATATTCCGTATTTTTCAAGTAAAACCAAGAGGGCTCCAAACGTACGGTGAACAATAGTCGAATATCGGAGGCGAGTTAACGAGGGAACTAAAGCAAAGTACAATTTTTTTGTATACAAATGTTTTTGAGACGATTTTGTATGTTTAATGTTAACCTATCAGGGGGGTGCGTTCAGTAGCCAAAATTAGCTGTCAATACATATTTTACACACAAAATGGCCGCCTAAAGATAACCCTTAAGAAGTTAATTACGCCAAAACAGTTGAAACCTTATCGACGTAACTTTTACATTACACTTTAGGAAGTAGGCCTTCACTTTGCAAGGAAAGGGTGCCAAATCCAGTGGCAAATATAAATTTCGTAGTCTGCCAACTTCCAATGATGCCCAGGCTAGATAGGCTAGAAGACGGGCCCACGCGGGCGGCCGCAGACGAGGTTGTGGTATTTGGCGCTGCGTTCCCACAACCTCGTCCAAACGCGGTGAGTTGAACACCTTGGGGTTTTAGTGGGTATAGGACCGTATTGTGACGGGAGTCCCACATACTCACCGCGCGCCCCTCCTTATTGGCGCGGTGAGATGCTAAAAGCATTTCCCCAAGTAAAAAAAAAGGCTAGATGCTAATTGTATAAAAACAACTAAAACCTTGTTTGTTTGTTTCTGCAATTAAAATAAGAAATGTACAATTAAGACCGCGTATCAGAAAGAGATGGAAAGCTCGAGAAATTGTCGTTAATTTTGTGTTATTACCTTTGGCAAGTCTATTTTTGCACAGCAAAATTTTGTTTTTATATTTACAATGTGAAAAAGTAATTACTCATGACAGATTGTCCTAGCCCTCAGTTAAAATGGGAAGGCTGCGGGCAAAGCAGAAGAAGTACAATTAACAACGAAGTATTCCGTATATTTACAAAAAAATCTCGGAATTTTTCCCATACTAAGCATTTTGTCAGAATTTTTTGTCCATCAACACTTACATTATCAACATCGATCAGGTTTCAATATTTATTGCGATTACTTATATTGATTATATAGTAGATCGAACCTCTAAACCCCGTTAATACTATGCTATCGTCTCTGTTGTGTGTTGAAGCGAGCCGGCAACTGACCGCTCCCCCGGTAGTATCACGTCATCTCATGCGTGTTCGTTGTGGACTAACAGGCTATTCACGGGTATACGTAAGACCATACAGGGCCACAGAATATCTTCAGTGATCGTTTACAGAGACTAGATATTTAGTATTATTATTTTGACATTAGCTGTGATTCTGTTGTAGCCGGCAATCTTAAACCTAAACCCAACTATCTCTGTCACTCATATGCTATATCGCGTAAGGGTTAAAACTTCAATACGCGCGATGGAATACCCGTGTCTATGAACGGCCAGAGTATCACTTTTTAAACTTACACGGTTTGTATACATATTTATCCAGTGATCGACTTATGTAAACGAGGCACAAAGGCGAGTGCGTGCAAACGAGCGGACATAATTAGTTATTTTTGCAAAATGGGGTACCTGCAAATATCCACAACTTTTCTCAACGCAGTCAGCGAACACGAAAGAGGGTAGATCGTTTTGTGTCACCCTTCTGACGTTTAACACTCACCGACCTCAGTCTACTCGTGACCATGATGGCTGAAATGTTGTCGAAATATCGAGACATCAATAATAAATGTTTAACATGGTAATTCCTGTTTTTATCTAATTAATATCAGCGCAAATATGTTCATTACTGAAGATACTAGCCGATTTCTGATTGTCGAAAAGCCTGCGACTATTTTATTCATTTATGTTCATTCATAGACAGTTTTGAGCACGAGCTTAGCGTGAGCTCGCTCTTACAACTTTCAAAGCCCCCATTTTTTAATTATTCAACTTTTTACACAAGTATGTATAAAGGCGAACTTATAGCCTTGCGGTATTTCTGGCGTACACATTATTATGGATACTTACATTACTATTTTGTGTTTGTACATTTTGTTCTTAACACACTGGATATACTCTGTGAACGATCATAGAAGATATAATTTACATTCTGTATAGTTTTATGTTGTTTTATGTGTAACTGAATTTATGGGTCTGATTCATAAATCCAGTTAGGGTATGGTTGTTGATCTGTACCGCGGGGGCTTCGGGCGTGTTCGTAACCGAGTTTTGTAACTGGCTACGAACAAGGAATTAATTTTGTCGTGTTGTAACCAGGTTACTAATTAGTATAATAATAAAGCACACGCTTCCACGACAACGACGGACGACACAAAATACCACGACGACGAAATATTTTTTTTCCTATTATCCTTTTACATGACCATACTAGAATATATGTTTTTGGCATACATCTTATTATGTCAGTCTCGTAAAGAAGACGAATCTAACGATCCATAAAAAGATCCGACATACACTTGAAAAACAATACACTCCTCTCGTCCTTTTTATTCATAATTCATACCTGGTTACAAAACAATGAAAAATCATACGTAGGTCGTAGCCGGTTACAAAACTCAGTTGCAAACACGGTCGATAGACCCGCTGAACAACCATTCAGTGTATCGGCGTCCTTTTCACTCTATCGACATTCGCTTTGTCTATGGTTTCTCGTAGCATTTTGACCCCCGCAATAATCTTTCTATGTCCCCAGCGCTCTTAGCACATACTCCCAGGGCTCTTACCATGAACTCTTATAGCAGGATTACTTCAATAATACTTTGTTATTTCGTACCATGCCGACCTTAAAGTTTAATTAGGACGAAATAACAAAGTATTATTGAAGTAATCCTGTTATAAGACTTCATGGTAAGGGCCCAGTGAAGCATCATTACCATAGTTGCTATAAGTTCCTTCGCTAGCGAGTACTTTAAAACGTCAGCTACAAGGTTCAAAATTGGTGCGATTTCAGTTACTACCCATCACGAAACTTGTAATTTGCTAGAGAACGAATTTATTACAGCTACTTATGATAATGCTACTTATTACAAGTTGCATGCTACACATTTATAAATTAAACGTATATTTTTATTATTAATCCATTCATTTCTTCTGTTTGCTCGTTATTGTTTTTGGTAAACGTTCGGGAAAACTTGTTGTATCTAACAGATTTATTTGTGCCTTTTTGTGCCTAACATTTTTGTTAAACAATATTGAGCGAACAATAAAAAAGTGAACAGTCAAATACGTCCAGTCGAAATACTATTTATGTGGTAATAAAATAAACAAAAACATTACTAATAATAGAGACAGCTCTTTCTAGCATTATAGTACAGATAAAGATGGTGAAGTCTCTTTAAAGAATAGTGGTTTATTTAAATATCAGTATTTTACTGTTCATTATTACTGTCATTTTATCTCATGTCTTGATTTTGATAATTGATGCAATACATTATACTGAACACGCGCGAGTTTCGTGCCAAGTTACTGAGATACGTAGATAGGAGCGCATCCGTTCGCCACCGTCTCGTGCCTTCGCGTTTATTTGAGTGGCACAATAGTGTACGATGGCACAAAACTCGCGCGCGTACAGTTTTTTTTCTTTACAATTTTTCATTATTGCTTTTTGTATTTTCAAATTAACACAAGTATTGCCTCAATTACTACTTCATCTGAAACATTGGGTGTCATCTCATCAATCATCTGTTACGATTGGTTCCGACTAACTTCCATTTGTGTAAGATCCACTAACCCGGCTTTAGATCATCTATCCGTGCGATTAACTCGTTATTTTTATTATTTTTTTGTTACTTGTCTTCGAGTTTTATAGAACAATTAGGTGTCTGGTTTGATGTATGTATTGTGCTTTCTATGATTAAAAATTAGTAATATTTTTATTGTAACTATTTATTTTAAATTGTATGCGATAATATGCTATTTGTCAAACTGTGTACGTATGTATATTTATGTAGGTTCATTATTATTCTATTTACTGTGTATATCTTCTTTAAAATCATTTTAGTAGGTACTTTACTTAATTTTATATTAGTTTGAATAAGAAACCAGTACGTCAAAGATCTTAGTGGTTTAATACTCTCGATATTTTGGTCGTAGTTTGTTTGTTGTACAGTAATAAAATTCCCAAAATTATAGACATACATTAATAAAGCAGGGAATTTTGAATATAGTAATGAAGTCATCTTCGACCATTATCTATTTATGATTATTTATCTAATATTCTATTTACATATATTTATTTATGCCAAATCTCGAAGACAAGTACCAAAAGCCCGAGACCTCGCCCGAGGTCTCGGCCTGACCCACACTAATGGCGTGTTTCTGTGTTCCGGTGTCGCGTATGTGTGTGTGCGTGCGTAGGGCGTACCGCATCGGTCGCTACTGCCCGCTGTGCGAGCGCTCCTTCGTCGGCCCCAAGGGGACTATGCGGATCGTCATTTGTAAGCTCTGCGATAGGCAACACCACCAAGGTACGTCGCGCGTAGAACGCCTGCTTACACAACAACTCCTGTGGGGTGACCGCGACTTCCATCGTTATCGTAATTTGACACATGGATGTTATACATTGCTGCTATGTTTTTGCAAGTTTTAACAAACGACAACGAAACGCAGCAATGTATATCGTTCAAGTTTCAAAATGAAAACGATAACGAAAACGATTGAAGTCGTCACCTCCTGTTTGGTTATACATCGAGATACAAGTGTGCGGTCTAACACAGCGAAAAGTGTACAGGAGTTTTTAAGGTTGAGATTATCTCAATAACTGCTTGACCTATTGCAAGAATTCTCTCACTGTTTGATAGATAAAAGTTAAAACTATGTAACTGTAAAAGAATAATTAAATTCGGTCCAGTCGTTTTTGAGAAAATCACAACCTTATTGAGGCCTTATATATATGCGCGCGAAATACGTGCCATGAGTAACGACAAGAAGTCTTATTCGATTTTTGAATTTATGCACCGCGCAATAATCTTTGAAAGTGCCTTGTTTATTTATTGTGTTTGGCACGAAACTCGCGTGTATGTTTTAAACGTTTCTGTTTTGAAAAGCTTTATTGCTGTGAAAAATTAAATACCAGAAATGGTATGTAAGATTCTCACGTAAAATTGTAGCGTGACTGTTTAAATCTGAAATGATACACTTGTTTATCCATGTATAGTCAAAATACCTGCTTATTTCAGACGTAAGAATGCTCGCGTCCTCAAGTTTTCCGCTTTGCGCAGTTCCTTATGCATTAGTGGGCATGTGTGGCATAATTCATTATTCATTATACAGTAGCATTAGTATGTAATTGTATCTTATGCTTACTTCCATTATATCGCTGTCTTCACTGCCATCCATTTGACGCCTGACATTTGTAAAGGTTCAGGTTACAAAATATCAATATCGTCAATATTAGGCTTGTGTGTTAGAAGATATAGGTGATCGCATGGTTTAATAAATACGACATAATATGCCTCTTTTAGAAGATAGCTCAAATATAAGCCTATGATGTAATATTATCGAAAAACTATCGGTATATATATTTTATAAACGTGTGCTGTGTTTAATTTAGAATAAGGTGAAAGGATTTCGAGCTTGTCTGTATGTCTTATTATGAGTTATAACTTGTGAGCTGCAGTGCATTATTCACTGAGCCGCGGAATTATGTATGATTGACTATGCCTAGCAAAATCATAACTGATACGGTCGGTTATAAATTAATTAAGCGTATCGTCGCGTATTCGCTTTATCGGGTTACTAATTGTGTAACATTATCGTTATTATCTCGCAAATAAAGCATTTATTTATGATTAATTGAGCATTAAATATTCAAATTCTTGGTTACCTCATTCAAAAATCAGATAAATTATTAAACTAGTTTCCAAACTTAAATAAACTCTTTTTAAATAAACACGATTTAAAAGATTACACCATTAAACTTTGGTTTTGGTCTTTGGAACAGTATTTAACACGGTTTATGCGGTTTCATTAATATGAGCCTACTAACTAGACCCGTTACAGTTACAATTCCGCTGGCAAGTGAAGTCCTCGGTAACCCGTTGGACTCCGAAGTGTGACAGCAGACGAACTCGTGATCCACCGCTAATATGATCATCAATGTGTAACGTGTTCGCCGTTGTCTGCAGACTGCGTTAAGCAGGGCGCGCGCGCGCTGCAAGTGCTGGACTACACGTGCGCGGAGTGCCGGCGCGGCGGGATCACGTCGCGAGCGGCCGCCGCGCGCCTCGCGCCGCGAACCATCGCCACGCTGTTCATGGCCAAGCGACGCTTCAACAAGTACGCCCACAGGCAGTACCTGGCCAGCAGGCAACAGGCCAAGGCGGCATCGGAAACATCGAACGACGCGGCCGAGTCGTGCGAGCCCCCCGACCGGACAGACGACGCATCCGACGCGTCCGACCCCCCGGACCCACTGGACATCACCGACGAAACCACCGCCGCGGTAAACTCCCTCCGCGACTTCGGCGACTGAAGTGACCCGTGACATAGAATATTTTTTTTAGACTTTCGGCGAAAGCGCCCCAGAGTGTATAGAACTGACCCGTGTAATATATCTAGCTGTTATTAGTCTACGTAACTCTTATTCGCTTCGGTAAAACGGTTGTAAGGTAAACTGTTGCATAAATCTGATTAATATAACGATTAACTAGTAGGCTATAATATGTAAGTTATCGGATAGTGAGGAGATACTAGTTGTATTGTCTCTTATGTTTTCGCTGCATCTTCGGTTTGTATGCGCTCGAGTAACCGCTGTTGGATGCGTGCGTGGGAGTGAGGGCTGACAGGACGGAAGTGGTTTCAGTTAGCCGCAGCTCACTAACCTATGAATTGTACAGTAACTTACTAACTTCACTTCACTATATTGGGTAGCTGGGCAATCATACGTCTTTAATATTAATGAATTTTGTTCTTTTTTATAGTAACCTGCGAGACAAATCATGTATTGTGTACGCGTTCACGATTTGTTATTTATTTTGAGGGAATGGCGAGCGGCGAGTAGCGTGTCGTTGTTTCGTTAGACATGCGTTGTAGCAACGATTTGTGAGTTTTTGTGTGTCGACTTTATATCGAGGAAATTATGTTGTTTTGTTCATTTTATTACTTACTGTGTCTATACAAGTGATGTCTCAAAATAAGAATAAACTGTGTAATGATAAAAATCTGCCTTTCAATGCATTTGGATTTTGTTTCGAATTATAATTTTTGTCACTTTTGTTTTATCCAATCGGCGAACTAAACGGTCTGAGCATTTTTTCTCTTTTTATTTAGACTAATTTAGATTATATACTGTTAATTTTGCTTAATAAGGTATTTATTTTAGTTATACTTTTATATGGATACAACGGTATACAAATACAAGCTTATGTCCCATTGTTATCTTGAGCCAGGGGTACGTTATCCCTGATTTATCTAAACGCAGAACTGTCCGGGCGTATTATGATTTGAAAACGTCAGAATAATGGAAATAATTTACGGACACTTCATGAAATGTGGCCGTCGACACGTGAAATCATTGAATTTATGAAAATTGTTAATGATTTGATAACATACAAATTACAATATGATAGATTATGATAAGATATTTCGTTTTTTGTAGTTTAATTGTACGAATAAAATTCTGCAGCTCTTAATTTTGAGGATATCTTTCACACTTAATTTCAAAGTACAAAAGAGATAGGCTACCTTATTATGAACTAATTTACTTTGAATGTTCTGGAAATTATGCGAACCCAATGATTTAATATAGATTTATTATAGAAAAGATCAAATTATTTAATTCAGAGTATGATAATGTTTATTTCAATGAGAAATTTATTTATTTATTCTACGGTTTTATTAAGAACATAGTATTAAAGTATAGCCAAGTTGGGTGGTATATTTTTCCAGGGCGAAACTACGTATTGCTACAAACGTCTATGGCGGTTGTAAGATTTATTTTAAACATGCGGTAATGTTTCTAATGTCGATTGAATATCAGATACTAATGTTACGCATTTGAATATACAGTATTGCGTTAGAGATATTACCACTATGTTATTTCAGGATTCGATGTTGCGGTATTCGATATACACAAATACCCGTAAAGCTACATTCATAATACAGTATAATTTACCACGAGTACCTAGTACCTAAGTCTGTTCGTTAGAGAGTACTTAAAAATCACCCGGGGCCAGTTGGGGCGCAATAAAAACAGCACTTATCACAAATGTTGAAGCTACGATTTTTACGTACTCACTAGCGAACATCTTACTATAGGAACATCATAGGAACTCAATTTTGACGCCGACCAATCAAAGAATGTGGGGCTGGCTTCTGATTGGCTAATGTAGAAATTACCGCAATGAAATTGCAGCTTTGTTTACGATTTGAAATTTAATTGATGCGACTCATACATTTCTCTTCTATACAAACTTTGATTTGGTATTCCATTTATGGAATTAGGAGTTTAGTGTTAAAAGTTACGCGTGAAATAATTTCGACTGGATTTTTACGAATCCCAAAAAATGAAATGGATGTATAATATATTCGAATACCGCCGCAACGAAATCTAGTACCGAGTTGATGAAATCATAATATGCCTGAGTCTGATGCTGTGAAATTACTGATGAATAAATGTTGATTGAAATACGCGCGAGTTACGTGCCATCAAAATGTTGATTGATATACGCGCGTGTTGCGTGCCATCAAGATGTTGTTTAAGATACGCGCCGGTTACGTGCCATCAAGGCACGAGATGCGAACACAAGTAGAAAGTAGGTATTAAAAAAACTAAAAACAGTATGCTAAAATTAATTTTAGCTAGAATATAAAAAAATCAAGCAGAAATTATTTCAAAAAAAGAACCCGACTACAAAAAAACTATCTTGTTTTGATTAATTTTTTTACCCTATGACACTCCCGTAATCAAGACGAATCTAACGATACCTCATACACCAAAATCCATCAAGCTGTTTAGGCTACAGGATGGCAGGAAGGAATGGACATACAAACATCCGAAAAACAGTACCCTCCTTCTGGGGCAGTCGGGTAATAACAACGTACATTTCTTTTTAACCGCACCTCATCCATCAAGCCGTTTAGGTTGCAGGACGTGCCAAAGAATTATACATACACTCGAAAAACATAACCCTCCTTCAATCGTGTAAATACGGACAATCATATTCACTTGTACGTACAGTCGAAGAAAGTAAGTATACAGGGGGTCTCAATAAGGTTGAGATTTTCTCAAAAACTACTGGACCGAACTTAATAATATTTTACAGTTACATAGTTTTAACTTTTATCTATCAAACAGTGAAAGAATTTTTGCAATAGGTCAAGTAGTTTTTGAGAAAATCTGAACCTTAAAAATTCTCCTGTACACCTTTCTGTGTTCCACCTCCACCGTACTACATATAGCGTACCCACTTAGATAAGGCACAAAACTCGCGCGTAGAAGACGCTTTAAGAGCCTTCCACGAGCCAACTAGCGCGGCCAATCTTAAAAAATAATATCTTCCAATATAATCAATTTTATTAAAAAATCTATTTACAAAATGTTTATTACGATAAATACTATTTTTTAAATGCTTATTTATAACGTGATTCAATGTCGGTAAGTTGTAGTTCGCATAATTGCGAAAAACGGCCGTTTTTGGCACATCTGAGAACTTAGCTTGTCGCAATTATGCTATGTATTGTATATTAAAAAATAGTGTTCATCCTAATAAAGATTGTGTACATAGCTTTTTTAATAAAAATTAATAATTTGTAAGATATTATTTTTTTAAGATTGGCGGCGTTAGTTGGCTCATGGAAGGCCCTTAAACTAAAAGGCTAAAATTATGACGCTATTCGGTGAACATCACAAACAAGATATCAGACAAGTAGTTAAAGTTATCGCTCTTCGCGTCATGCTAATTTTTTTTATGGCATGTAAGTGCGATAATAGTAAAGGAAAGATGAGTTCATTTCAGTGTACATTGCTCGTCAACCATTTAGTACCGCTCGTAATATACTACAAGAGTGAGCAATGTAAATAGAAATGGAATTATAATTGGTTATCGATCAGTAATTTTACAGTAGGTATCATATTCAGGCCTCGGTACATAACGTCACCAATAAATATGTAAGCATTCGCTGTTTACGTAAATCGCCCATAGGCTCAGCCCACAGACCACTTACTCAATAGACATGAAATCGGTATAAATTTGCACGCGAAAAATTATGCCAACAGTGTAGAGACGAAGCGGGGGACAGGGGTGCCGTATTAAAGAGATGCCATGTCGATAATATCTCTAGGTTACACGTGTCGCGAAGCAATTTTGCGCTCATGTGCGGGCAGATACGGCCCTCTTGGTACAGGTCTATGGGGTAAGTGGTCTGGCTCAGGCACTGCTGCGTGCAATCGTCCCCAATGTGTATTATATATGCTATACATCGTATTAGAACTAAGTGCAGGCGATCAGTAACTCCATACATATGTGTAATGTATAATTTAGTTTAGAATTATAATGCTTTTGGTTATTATTAATATTTTACTTAGTGACAATTTTTAAGGTAAAATTTTATGTCCCCAAATTATTTGATCAGAATCATGTTATATAACTTTTATACAATATTACAGAAACTGGTTAGGTGTGCGTGCGTGTCTGTGTGACACACAGTCGCATCGCTTTATTGACACAGGTGAATTTAAGACTTACTTGTAAGAGAATAACGATAACTTTATGTCTACTTAATGCAAAGTGTAAACGTTCTAGAAATCTCGCACTGTTCGGTCAATTTTGTAAAAAAATAAAATAAAATAAATTTAATTTGAGTTTTTGTTTTTTATTAAAACTGCGAGATTCGTGCCATGTCATTTAAGGCTGACACTTGCATGCCCCGGACCATTTTCTCCCGTCTTTAACGTCCAGTAGGAAGCGATCTGAGGCCTAGGCCGCAGATTACTTCCGAAGACCAGCAGAAAAGGGGCGGGGCATGCGTATTTGGTGCCTTCTTGGTCCAAGCATCATGTATAGTTGCGAGACATTTTGTTTTCACGTTTTAGTTCGCTTTGGCACGAAACTCGCGCGCAATTTAAGAATATAACCCACAATAAATACTTACGTCAAAACCATAGGATCCCAAATCCATGGTATTGCCATTGGCATAAAATATATTATGTAATAATCCGATGGCAAACAAACTCAGAGAAATAAGGACAAGAATACTAAAATAAAAGTCTCTTGTGCAATAAAAAATAATTTATATAATTTGACTTACTGTACGGTAAACTCGGTAGCATAGTTAACAAAATATTATAAACACTGAAAATATTCAGTAGATATATTTATAAACTGGCAATAAAGCATCTTTTATGGTTGTTCCTTGTCTTGTTGGGGATCTGGAAACAAGGAAACAAACAATATGAAAAATACACTATCGTAGAAACCTAGTCGAGGCGCCATCCACTCAAAACACGATCACACCACACGCAACAAATATCACATAATATCACCTCGTCACGCCCCGTGTGCGTACATCACACCTCACGCAACATACATCACACCCCACGCAACATACATCACCCCACTCACCACATCACTCGTCCAGCCTCAGTTCGCTGGTGGAGAGGAAAGCGAACGCGTTGTGTAGGCCAAGCACGGGCACGCACGTGACGGCCGCGCTGCAGACAGGAGCCCGGGAAGCTCAACACGCACCACCCAACACACACTACGCACCATACATCACACCCCACGCATCCTACATCACTGCCCACGCAACATACATCACTCCCCATGCACCATACATCACTCCCCACGCACCACACATCACACCCCACTCACCATGTGTCATCACTCGTCCAGCCTCAGCCCGCTGATGGAGAGGAAGGTGAACGCGTTGTGTAGCGCTAGCACGGGCACGCACGTCACGGCCGCGCCGCACGACGCGCGCGACACCACGCCGGACACCGCAGACAGGAGCACGGGCAGCGGCGGCGCGCTCCACACCTGAAGAGAGTACTACCGGTAAACAAGTCGACCGTGCAATATCACATTTGTGAGACCACTTACCCAATAGACATGAAATCGGTACAAATGACAATGCCAGATCCTGCCCCCACCATCAACCGCAAGTTGTACAAGATAACAAATAAACGTAAAAGTATCTCCGTTTTTTATTAAAATTATTGGTTTAAATTAAAGTTATGTACAAGTTGCGATTCGTAAAAAGTAGCTTAATTAAGAATTCAGAAAATAGTAAGAAATCGAAGCAATTTATTCATTGTTTTTGTTATTATTCTATAGGATTTGCGAGAGTAGTAGAAAATTATACTGATTATGCAATATGACACCTGTAATAAGTTCCCAACAAAATGATAGGTACAGCTTAAATGGTCACCTAGTTTTGTAGGTGGGGCAAAGCTCCATTGAAATGTGGCAATGTCTTTTGCAAACGAAAAATTATGTCAACGATGAGCGCATAGAGACGAAGCGGGGGACAGGGGTGCCGTATTAAAGAGGTGCGTCCATGTCGATGATATCTCTAGGTTACACGTGTCGCGAAGCAATTTTGCGCTCATGTGCGGGCAGCCGGCGCCCTCCTGGTACAGGTCTATGGGGTAAGTGGTCTGTGGCCCTTCATGATAACTAGTACAGTCAGTCAAAATTGAGTGATGTAATAAGACGCATTGTTATTTATTTATTCATAAATGTGATATTTTATTTACAACCGAGACAGTTATGTCTTAATTTTATACTGTAATTTAGAGAAGAGTTATTCAGGGTTATATCACAACAACAAAAAACAGAAAAGTAAATGAATTGAATGTTTGAAATGGTTCCCTATTTTTGTGCATAAATTTTTATGTCATAATATAACATGGCATACCTTAAATTGTCCTAGTAATAACTACGCATAATAGTCATTAGGCATAACTTTATAGGCATAATATTATTAAGCATAACTACAAACAGCATAAAGATTGTTAAGAATAATATTATAAAGCCTAAATAAACTTTGCCATAATGATATTAAAACATAATTGTAATAATCATATTAATTACTCGCCGAAAAATATATTCCTGAAGTTTTAAAAACAAAAATTAAACCAAGGGCCACCCCCGCCGCACCGTAACCAACTATTACACTATGGTACCTAAGTTATATCTGATATACCTAATACCTACTTTTTGTTTGTATATAAAATAATCATGTTGGCGGCTTACGGGTGGCCCAAGGGCCACCCCCGCCGCACCGTAACCTACTATTACACTATGGTACCTAAGTTATATCTGATATACCTAATACCTACTTTTTGTTTGTATATAAAATAATCATGTTGGCGGCTTACGGGTGGCCCAAGGGCCACCCCCGCCGCACCGTAACCTACTATTACACTATGGTACCTAAGTTATATCTGATATACCTAATACCTACTTTTTGTTTGTATATAAAATAATCATGTTGGCGGCTTACGGGTGGCCCAAGGGCCACCCCCGCCGCACCGTAACCTACTATTACCTAATACACCATACATACAACACCAATACCAACAAAAAAGAAGAAATACACAGACCAACATAACCGCCTTGACAAAATTATCAACAATAGAAATGAATACACTTCAAAACTTGCCTATTTACAAGCTATTGCTAAAAATTTACATTTAAAATGAAAGGAATTATATTGCATGAAAATTATAGTAAAAAAAAAACATTACATTCATTTCAAACAAACATTATGAATAAATACATTTAAATTATTAAAGTGTGTTTCAATTATGCCTTTTGTTATTTATGTATCTATTAGACGAATAAACAATATGCCATAAAACAATATGGAAATCAAAATTAGGGCAAAAACGATTAGCCCAAACTAGAATTATGCTTAGTTAGATTGTATGCCCAAAAACAATTATGACAAAATATGATTATGACTAAAAACATTATGCCTAACTCATTATGCTAAATTAAAATAGGACAAAAAAATTATGCGAAAAAAAGGGATCCCGTTTGAAATATGATCCCAGGGTATCAGTTTTCTTGATTCTTTTTTACATGTCTGTAATTTTAGTAGTACCTACAGCAGTGTAACGGAAAGGGTATATGAAGCCGAAGGGAGGGAGTTCAGCATCGGTAACTGACCAACTTGTTCTACGACTTCGACATTAGCGAAATTATTTTTTGACTTTTCATACATTTCGTACTGGTCAGCTGATCGATTTGTATGAGACATTAATTCATTTTTAATTCTATGGTTTCCCAAACATTTAACTTGCCAAGTGAAGCCAATTTTAAAAAATGCTTTAGGTTAGGTTTAGATCAGATTGCCACGCTATAATCACACTTATTACCCGCTAACCTGATAGAATATCCTCATCTTGACCGCCGGCTGTTCTCTCTCGTGGCACTCGTTGGTGAGTTTGCCGAGCGCGTACTGCAGCACCTCCTCTAGCTCTTGGCGCGTGATGTGCGCGGCGCGCGTGCGGTGAGAGCGACATGACTCCTCGGATGGGAACGACAGCTCACAGGTGGACGGGGACGAGCCTGACACGACATAAGTCAATCACTTTATTGCAAGTAAGTTTTTTGAATTTACATTTACACCACTTTGCAAGGAAAAGGTGCCAACGCTGAGGAGAAAAAGTGGCAAAAATCTTTCAGCAGCACATCTTTTAAGGGGCCTATTGCAAGAAAACTTAATTTGCCCAATTGCCGTATATAGTAATGCCTGCCGTATGTCTAGTTTTGACCTCAAAGGTGCCTCAAAACCGCATATTACGGCAATTGCCGTATCAGGAACAACGCTGTCCGGGCGCAGCGATTTTGAGCTTTAATTTTACAAGCGCGCGCTCCATAATAAAATGTATGGAAATATTTGAGCGTAAAAAGGAAGAATGTATGATTGAAGCGAAATTATTTTTTGGCTTTGAACGATATAAAACTAATACGGCTAAATCGTTCTTCACACTTTTGTAACTGGCCTCAGTGCTATAGAATTTTAATAATTTGATTCGTTTGCTGTTGATATTGCCACCCAAAAAGGTCTATTTCGTCGAAAATTGTTAATTATTGAAAGAAGATGATTTTTATCGAAAACAACATACAAACACACTGCATATCACGTGGTTCTTGATAAAATCTCAACCTGTACTATAGTTTATGTTGTGATACAGTCGACAGCAGATCAATGGTAACACTTGCAGTACGATTTCAATTCTTACGACGAAGATAATAAGAACGGTTCAACTTGATGTGTACCTGTTGCTACGTAGCACACGACCGCGGCGACCGTGTTCTCGTAGTTCCAGCGCCGCGTGATGGCCACCTTGTAGTCGCCCACATTGCAACCAGTCTCCTCGTCTGGGACAACCAGGTGGAACAATAAATATTTATGTAATTTAATAATTGATTATGTTTGATTAGTTTTTGACTAGAATATTTTATTAATGCAATATATAATATTTTATGGATGCAATTTCGCATTGGAATTTATTCTGTAATGACATTGTAATAGCTGAATAAATGAATTGAATTGTCACTCACACTCGAACCGGTTGTTGTCAGTGTGCGCCCACGCGTGCCACTCGAGCGCCGCGCCCCGCGGCAGCGCGCCCACCACCGCGTACTGCACGATCGCGCCCGCCGTGCGCCGCTCCAGCTGACGCCGCGCCTCCCCCACAGCGCTACCAGCGGTCATGTAGCACACGCTCTGGGGAAACACTAAGCTAATAAGTACAATGAAATGGGACTCACAATAAGGTTCTCTATACCGAAGCCCAAATAAGAAAGAAAGAAAGAATAACATTTATTCACAAATAAGACATACACAAGAACAATAAAATACAAAGAATATGAGAAAGAAACAAAAAATAAAATATAAATAAATAACATAACTTCAAACTTTATACAGATATACATTACATTAATTGTGTATGCCGTAGTAGTGAATAGGTTGCGACTCAGCATGGTGCCTTGCTCGAGAGCTCGGCGCTGGTTTTCTGCCGCACCCATTGCAGACGAGTTCCCGGCATACGTCGCCAAGGACAACAGAAGATAATTCAGAATGAATTTACATATAGTTTTATTTTAGTTTAGTTATATTTTAGTAAGTATTTTTATTTTTAGTTTAATATTGTAGTTTAGTAAGTTAGTTTATATTTTTAGTTATTTGAATGAATTTCGTGTGATAATAAATTTATATATAAGTACCAATATAGCCTGAATATAAGTATACAAGCATGTGTGTATGTATTTAAGCACGCCTCATCATGCATGTGTGTATCTGTGGATTTGCCCTTAATCTTCTATAAAATAAATAATATAACTAAAACTTGAGTACAAAATAACCACAAAAAGGAGAAGACGCCACTCCAAACGCAGGGGTCAGTAAGCGTTACATCCCAGCTTGCTTTTCCAACAACCATTTTTTGTAATGAAATTTTACAATGAATTTTGAAAGTGGACGTCTAAGTGGTGGAGGGAGATTATTCCAGCATTTGGATGCCTGGTAACGAAAACTACCCTCAAACGCTCGGGTCTTATGAAAAGGGGTGCTCAATATGAAACAACCCACCCTTCTAGAGTTGTAGGCATTCTGGAGAGTACACCATACCAGTTTGTCATACAAATACTTTGGGCTTTTGTGTTTGATTATGGCGTGCACTAAACCCGCCAGATGCAATCGCCGACGAGACTCCATATTTAGAAGCCCACACTTATTTAGTCGTGGTGTAATGTGACTTCGCGGCGGTATCTTATAGCAGTACCTCATACAGGCATTCTGTACTCTCTGAATGACACGCTTGGTTTTAGCGAGTAGACAGGGTCCGATGACTATGTCACAATAGTTTAACCTGGACAAAATCAGAGATTCGCACAATTTTACCCTAACTTCCTCACCAAGCAAGTGTCGTACTTTGTACATTACTTTTAATCGGTAAAAGCAATTTTTAACCGTGTCCAAGATATGCTGTTCAAAACGGAGCCTGTTGTCCATGAGTATACCCAGGTTTCTGGCCTCCGTCACATATATCACATCCGATCCCAAAATAGAGACTGCGGGTCCAAGACACATGGTAGAATCTATTTGCTTTTTCGAGCCCAATATCATGAATTTGGATTTGCTGGGGTTTAAGACCAAAGCATTTTGATCAGACCATAACGCTATTCTGTTGAGATCGGAATTCATTCTTTCAACTGACGATAACACGTTATTCGGATATTGCGATATATAGATCTGCACATCGTCAGCATATAAGTGAAATCTGCAGTGCTGTATCTGATGGACCATATCCGAGGTGTAGAGGATAAACAATAGCGGACCGAGAATCGACCCCTGGGGGACTCCCCTGCTAACTTCTCTAGCCGCAGACCAGACTGGGACACTATTGTCCCTCTGTACCTTGACCACCTGGGACCTACCACTCAAGTAGCTATTGAACCATAATACGCTAGATGTGTCAAAACCGTAGTAAGCTAATTTGGATTCCAGTAGAGACGTACTTATACAGTCAAAAGCTCGTGAGAAATCGAGCAGTGTCAGGATCGTACTCATGCCTCCGTCTTGCGCCGCCAGTACATTATCAACAACATCTAAAAGAGCGGTGGTGGTACCGACACCCTTCCTGAACCCAGACTGAAACGCAGGCAACATATGATTTGTCTCCAAATATTTTGAGACTTGCAAGTAGACAATCCTTTCCAAAATATTTGACAGGAAAGGTAATAAACTAATTGGTCTGAGATCCTTAAATTCCACCGGATTGGAGATTTTTGGTATTGGACTTACAAGGGCGGTTTTCCATAGAAGTGGGAAGCTAGAAGCTATGATAGATCTGTTTATAATCGAAGTTATTATGGACAGAGTATGAGGCAATGTAAGTAGTATCATATCCCCACTAATACCATCTATACCTTGTGCGTTTGATTTTATAGATAGGAAAGCTTTTGACACGTCAGATTCGTCCACTGTTTCAAGTTTGAAGACATTGTTACCAAACCTGCTAAACTCAAAAAAAGTTAATTGTGACATAGAAACTCTATCTGTGCCCGGCACGTCAAGGAAATTAGCGTTAATCTCGTCGGGATCGCTAAGTTTATGTGGTAAAATTGTGTCGCTATGCGATTCTGTTAAAACATTGGTCCTAAGATTCCTCCAGAGAGCCTTCGAGTCATCAACGTGTTTATTTATTGTCTGATCAAAGAATACGCGTTTCTCATTGTATATACTTTGCTCAACAAGCTTCTTGAGAGATTTGTAATACGACTTGTGTATTTCAGACTTTGAAGCTCGATACCGTTTTAGGGCCTTGTCTCGCAAATCCATCATAAATTTAACATTGTTTGTTATCCATGGCGTTGGGCGACACTTAACGTACATTGTTTTCACTGGGGCATGTTTGTCAAATAGATCGCTAATGAAAGAGTTAAATGTAAAAACCATATCATCAACTGTAGGGAGATCCTTAATACTATCCCAGTCAATACTCGTCACATCTTTGTTAAAATCGTCAATATTTATATCCTTAATGGCCCTATATATTATTAGTTTTGGGGTAGCCTTTTCCTTCCTTAGATTAAGAGTCACATTTATCATAGCATGACCCATTATTCCAGTTATATTAGAAGTATCCACACCGTTAACAGAAACATCCGTACAAACAACATCGATGAGTGTAGCACTAGTTTCGGTGAAGTGAGTAGGATCTGTAACAACCTGTTTGAGACCAGTACAGTGCAAGAAATTCAAAAACTGGTGATACTTACTGTCCCCAGCATCAAGCTGATTTATATTGAAATCACCGAGTAACACCAGCTTATCCAAGTATGAAAATGACGCTATGGTTTCAATGAGAGAATCGAAAAAGGTATCAGTAGATTGCCACGGAGGTCGATATGCTGTCCCCACTGCCATTTTTACACCATTACAATTAACTTTAAGCCACCACTGCTCCACTGACGATGGAGGATGCTCCAGGTATCTCACACGTACCCCTTGCCGGATATAGAACGCGACGCCCCCGCCCCTTCCGCCGCGCACGCTGTCCGGCCGCGGTCGCAACCGGAACCTGTAACCTGGCACGGCGGGCGCGAGTGCCTCGCGACCCTTCCTCAGCCACGACTCGTTAATAGCTAAGATATCAGGAGCATGCCGCTCGACAGCAATCGTGAACGCGTCCCCCCCTGTGTTCAGTGACCCTGCGTTATATAAGCCTACTTTAAATAGTTTAGTTTTATAAATCATTATTAATATATAAGTATATTATTATGAAAGCATATATATAGTGTATTAGTATTTAGTTTGGCCATTTTAATATAATAATAAATACTCAAACCAAGGGTGGGATATCTATTATATTGACTGTAAGTGCTTCTGATGTAATGATAGGAAATGAGTGGCATGCATATATAATACATATATAAATATTGTCCCTGAGCGAGCTTGAATGACGGTAAGTGCTTTACCAGCGTGAGTGGCAATCGCCTTTCATCTACTACGGCATCACATCCAACAAAATACACTCCTATTTCGAATAAATAATAAAAGCAGCAAGTTACATAGTTAACAATAAAAATAATGTTAGTGAAACGCAGTACATCACAATTTATTTTACTTACATAAAAATAAGACAAACAAGTGTTGTTGCAATTAAAATTCACGAATTTCCTAGAACTATTTATGATCACATTATTAACTTTTTCTAGATTTGTGGCTAGATATAAACTAAAGAATTGGTTCAAAACAACATAAAAAATAGAATAAACAAAAGTATACATTGACCACTTTTTTACATGATTACTTTGACGAGCGAAAGTTATTCGACGAATTCTTGTAGGTAGCGATTAAGCTATCCATATCCTCATCGGTGCCAATACGATGAACTCTAGTTTTATCTTTTTGCCTTAAAAGTATATGCCCATTCTTTACCCACACATATTTGAACTCATTATCGCGTGCGAAAGCCCTAGCCCTACCGTACAGGTACCGCTTGGCTTTGGTCAGGTGCTCATTTAGGTATACATTGCGCGAGGGGCCCGCGACCTCGATCGACAAATCAAGTGTCTTATTTTGTAAACAAATATGACAACATTTGTCTACTTTTTGGACTGCATAGGCTGAACTAAGTCTATCGGCTAATGACGATATTTATTTTATTTTAAAGGAGTACCAACATCACAGTCACAAAGCTTACACATAAAAAGAAATCTTAAACTATTGTCCTGTGTGACCCTGACAGGTACCCACAACATTCACATAATATAAATCACGCAGTACGTAAATAAAAAGATAAACATATATATATCACTTTTTAAACTTTCACGGTTTGTATACATATTAATTAGATAAAACGGGAATTACCGTGTTGACCATGATGGCTGCAATGCTGTCGAAATATCGAGACATCAATAATAAATGTTTAACACGGTAATTCCCGTTTTATCTAATTAATAAACATATATATGTCGGCGAAGATAATAAAAGGAGCTGATTTGACTACTACCTACACCACTAGGCACAACATGTGGTCGCCGCGCGGGCATTCGGCGCCAACATGCGACAACGTGTTTACGGAACGTCGGGGCCGGCGAGTGCGGAGTATTCATTCTACGCTCGGCACGCGTTCGGTGCACAAGCATTTCTCCGACGGATCGTCTGCCTCTTAAAATCAAGTTGATTTGTGATTTGGAATAATTATAGTGAAGTTAATTTAAGCACCGTTGTTTAACTTAACTAGCCCGCCTCCCTTAGATACTCGCTTTTCGTAAACCACGATGTCTGGGTCGCAAAAGAACGCCGTTCATGGTTCTGTTCCGACATATATATATATTAATAAAAAACTAAATCTAAATAAACAATTCCTAGGATGCCCACTAAAGGTTACCCTCCAAGATTTTCTGTACGTTGCGCCTGAATACCGCAGCAGAGTCCACGAAACATATATGTGGATCCCGTTGTAACTTTGAGTCTTGAGGTACGGAACCTCTTTGCCCGCACTGACCTGTACCACGCTGCGTATGTGCGCGCGCGCGTGCACGGCCCGCAGCACGCGCGCGAGGTGGCGCAGCGCGAGCGCGCACTGCGCACGCGCACCGCCGCCGGACAGGCACATGCTGCCGGGCACCAGGGCGATCTGGCCGCACGTGCCCACCACCTCGCCGACCTGACACAAAAACAACTTATTTTATTAATGGACTCGATAGTTCGTCATTTTTCACTAATTTTGGATGAATTGACTACTAATTTAGGAGGCCAACAAACATATTTTTTTTTTTAAACAATCCCTATTTTTGGTCAGATTGTCGCTGGACAATGTCGGGGGACAATTTTTTTTATTTAAAAGACATTGCCACATTTCAATGGAGCTTTGCCCCACCTACAAAACTAAGTGACCATTTAAGCTGTACCTATCATTTTGTTGGGGACTTATTACAGGTTTCATATTGCATAATCATATAATCAGTATCATTTTCTACTACTCTCGCAACTCCTATAGAAGAATAACAAAAGCAATGAATAAATCGCTTCGATTTTTACTATTTTCTGAATTCTTAATTAAGCTGTTTTTTTCGAATCGCAACTTGTACAAAACTTTATTTTAAACCAATAATTTTAATAAAAAACGGAGATATTTTTACATTTATTCGTTATCTTGTACAACTTGCGGTTGATGGTGGGGCAGAATCTGGCATTGTCATTTGCTTTTTTCCTCAGTGCCCCCTTAGCGACACCCCAACCCTCTTTTTTATAATACCCTACATTTTGATATATATTTTGTATGATTATAACTATTTCGATTTAGACATAATTTTCATTTTAAAAGATATGGAAGGGGTATGTTTGCCATTTTTTTCTATCGAACAAAGTTTGTCCAATCGTGTATCAGTATTCATCAGTCTCTAAATAGACACCCCAAGATTGGTATAATATATTTTTTTCAGCAGTTTAATAGTGTAGTTAGTGCCGTAGCCTTTATAGAATAACTGAAAATCCACGCACACCCAGCCTTTAAACACTTTCAGACTGCGCTGTACCTTGATAGCCTGACTATAAGGTCCAATGTTGGCCGGCGCCCAGTGCGAGATTCCCTGCACGTGCATCGTGAGGCGCTCCTTGGAGCCGCAGCCGTCGCTCTCGTGGTCCGTGGAGACGTGTTTGTGAGCGACCTGTAGACAACAGTACCTTACCATTAGTTGCCAACGTAAGTCCACTCGCTAGCGACTGCGTAAACCACAGCTGCGACGTACGAGATTGGTCGGATTTGTGTGGCACCTCTAGCGGCCAGTAACGGAACTAAAGCCCCACCAATCCCATGCGATTCAGCGAAGGTATTTACGCAGTGGCTAGCGAGCATAGTTACTTTGGCAAATCAGGTACAGTCGAAGACAGAGATAAGTATACAGGGGTCTAAATAGGGTTGAGATTTTCTCAAAAACTACTCGACCGAATTTAATAATTCTTTTACAGTTACACAGTTTTAACTTTTATCTGTCAAACAGTGAATTTTTTGCAATAGGTCAAGTAGTTTTTGAGAAAATCTCAAGCTTAAAAACTCTCCTGTACACCTTTCTCTGTGTTCCACCGTACATGCCAGTTAGTATTATTATTATTTGATATCAGGGTGGTGGTACACGCCCAAGGGTCACTGCGACCTCAAAGGTCTATTGTGTCCGCGCACCGAGTTCTTATATCTAGTTAGTAGCGGTGTTCCACCCGCAGTAACAAAAATAAAATGTATAAATAAATATTACTCATCCTAAAAATTATTAAAAATAGTTTTATATACACATATATATATTATGCTATAGATATTATGCAGCGGTTTGTGTGAGGATATCAGCATCTGGGCAAACTTCTCAAGTTTTAAGATGCTGGTGGCCAATCAAAATAATGTATTGTTATAACAGTAATGTTTTAAATAAAAAAAATAAAAAAATCTCGCTTCCAAGGCCATCGTCCTTCAGTACGTATGATGCACTTGGGTGAGAGAGTATTAATATCCTCGGGTGGCATTATGTGTCCACCTAAGGCTCGGCTTCTGCTGTGAATGAGCGCTCCACACTCACAGAGAATGTGCATGGGGGTTTCCTCGGCTTCACAGCAGAATCTACAGGCAGTGGTGTCGGACAGGCCCATTCTGTTAAGGGCCTTCATAGAGCCAACTAGCGCCGCCAATATTAAAAAAATAATATCTTCCAATACAATAAATTTTATTAAAAAAGCTATTTACGAAATGTATATTAGGATAAATACTATTTTTTAAATGCTTATTTATAACGTGATTCAATGTCGGTAAGTTATAGTTAGCATAATTGCGAAAAACGGCCGTTTTTGGAACTACAACTTAGCTTGTCGCAATTATGCCATGTATTGTATATTGAAAAATAGTATTTATCGTAATAAACATTTTGTAAATAGCTTTTTTAATCAGAATTTGAATTACGCATTAGCCATGCTCGGTGAATAAATTAGAACATGATGTTAAAATTCTTGCCGTGGGCAGGACTTGAACCTGCGACCTTGTCATTCCGTGACACGCTCTTACCAACTGAGCCACCACAGGCCACGCCACGCCCACCGAAAATCTTCATCGCTTTATACATACTTAAAGGGTATGCTACGCAATTCCATCTATCGGACAATAGTAGTAGTATTCCGACAACCATGTCTAACATTCGATTAGAAACATGATTTATGATGATGCGCTCCTATTTTTAATCAGAATTTGAATTACGCATTATCCATGCTCGGAGAATAAATTAGTACATGATGAAAAAGCTTTTTTAATAAAATTGATTGTATTGGAAGATATTTTTTTTTTAAATTGGCGGCACTAGCTGGCTCTATGAAGGCTCTTAAGATGTTTATTTATCCTGCAGTGTCCAGTTAAGGCTCATACTTACAGCGTCCAATATAAGTCCCACGTCGCTCGACAAAGGACATTGCACACAGACTCTCGTCGGCGGGTTCTCGAAGCAGAAGTAGCTTGCGTACACTTCGTTCAACGCCGCGTACTCTTGCATATCCCTCATATAAATATTTACCGAACAAACGTCTGTTAACTGCAAGTCATTTGAGTCCAGTAAGTCTGAAAATTTGGGATTGGTTTAGCGCATCATAGGAATTGCCTACTTCTCAGTTACTACAAATTGCATTATATTTGAGCAAAAAATGTCGTCTCTCCCTTGTATTGCTGTGCCTAAACAAGGTCCATAAAGAACATTGTAACATTTTAATGTTAAGTAAGTATGTGAACATCTGTATTATAACTTATGGAATGCAATAAATATATTGAATTGAATTGGAAAAAGGCCAGATACGAACTATGTCTCAAGTGCAATAGGGCTTAATTTTCTAGAAAATGTAAATGGATACAAAATACCGTATGTAATAAGGGCTAATACTTCGAGCTGCAAGCCACTCTAAACCCCACTTGCAATAAAAGATGAGCCTAGAGTTAGCGCCTTAAGAGCATTCCATGAGCCAACTAGCGCCGCCAATTTTGAAAAAATAATGTCTTCCAATATAATCAATTTTATTAAAAAAGCTATTTACAAAATGTTTATTACGATAAATACTATTTTTTAAATGCTTATTTATAACGTGATTCAATGTCGGTAAGTTGTAGTTCGCATAATTGCGATAAACGGCCGTATTTGACACATTTGTGAACTACAACTTAGCTTGTCGCAATTATGCCATGTATTGTATATTGAAAAATAGTATTCATCCTAATAAACATTTTGTAAATAGCTTTTTAAATTGGAAGATATTATTTATTCAAGATTGGCGGCGCTAGTTGGCTCATGGAAGGCCCTTAACCCAAGCAAACCTTTCTAGCTTAACCTTTTATGACGAAGTATGACAGGGATAGCAATAGGATTTAAGGAAAGTGAGGTTTTACTGGGTTTATGAATAACAGCAATATTTTTTTACACCACTTTACAACAGGTGCCAACGCTGAAGAGAAAAGTGGTATTCAAAACTGCAAAACAAATAACTAAGTACGTCACAAGTCACCCAATGACCTTAGAAATGACCATTAGGTCAAATTCCAGTGAAAGAAATCGTTGCAAAAAATTAACAATACCTTAAAAAAACTCTAAAGCACAATAATGATGCACATCAATTTTTTTTTATATTTGAATTTATTGTAAATATTTTTGTTGTCGTTCCATTTACTTAAACGCTGTGCAGAATTGATGTAGGTAGGTCACAACCCTAACCATCCATTTTATTTAGTCGAATGAATTCAAAGCCATCCTGTATAGCTTTTTTAAGGGCCTTCATAGAGCCAACTAGCGCCGCCAATCTTAAAAAAATAATATCTTCCAATATAATCAATTTTATTAAAAAAGCTATTTACGAAATGTTTATTACGATAAATACTATGTTTTAAACGCTTATTTATAACGTGATTCAATGTCGGTAAGTTGTAGTTCGCATAATTGCGAAAAACGATTACGAAAATTGATTATATTGGAAGATATTATTTTTTCAAGATTGGCGGCGCTAGTTGGCTCTATGAAGGCCCTAAATAAAATTGATTATATTCGAAAACATTATTTTTTTAATGGTACCACTTCACTTGGCTATTCGTATTTGCGTATTTGTCGTAATTGCCATGTGTGGTTGGTATGCTTGACAAAATATTCATCTTATTTGTATGTACGTCAAGTATTTGACAAATACGACAAACATCCAATAGCGAATACGAATAGCCACGTGAAGTTGGAGCATAAGATTGGCGGCGCTATTTAGGCACTTAAACATATGTATGAACCCCCGAAGCAACTAAAACTATAATAATAAGCTGACGAATAAGTTTACCTACTAATGAGTTTTTTCATAGCTTCCTCGGTCGCTACCGCTGTATCCACGCCTTCGCCGACAATGCCCCCTATAAAATACCACCCATGCCTGTTCCCATAGATCGATCTATGGTCTACAACGGGCTGGTTATCACCCCCTTCATGCTCTTCATACGTATATCCTATACTCTCTATACTATCATTATGGCTTTCTATCTCAGACTTATTTTCAGAACATGTGAGCAACGGATTCAATTCTTTCTGTTTCATCTTCTCTTCTTTCTCTAACTTCTCAATGGAATCTAACTCTGTCTCACTCAGTTCTATGTCACTCAAGTCGCTGAATACAGTGTCACTTAAGTCGTTTACATAATCTAATGAGCTCTTAACGGTTGGAGGTAGTTTCATGGTTTCGTCGAAGTTTTCCTTAGTTTCTAAGTGCAGTCGCAGGTTTAGGTAGCCGACCGGTGCGACAGAGTCGTCGGTACATATTACTAGTTCCTTTTCATCTCTGGAAATAAATAAACGATGAAATTAACGAAGTACGAAACAGTTTAGTAAATAACATTTAAACAAACAGGATTTTTTTTTTTTAAACACGACTGTCAAAAATTACAGCCGCTTTGATTAAAATTTTATATCCTATGTCACTTCTACAATCAAGACGAATCTAACGACACCTCATATGTTAAAATCCATCAAGCCGTTTAGGCTGCAGGGCGGGAAAAATAATTAGATAAATACCGCAGCCCAAATCAAGTGTCTTATTTCGTAAACAAATATGATCGTCTAATTAAGAGTGCTGACCAGGTGGACATATTCTGCAATCAAAAGCGTAATTGATAGCTTTAATTTATCAAGCGAAGCGACTTTATGTTTATAACTCGATTAGTTAAAGTTAGTTGTGAAAACTTCACTGGCTTCTGTATTGCTTAGTTGTTTAATCTATATGTGTTGTTTTAGCTGTATGTTTTCCTAATAAAATAAAAATAAAAAATAAAATTACTTGTTGTGATGTAACACTGAAGGAACTGATTGATCAAACTTGTGAAAATAAAGTGATCCGATCTAATGTCAAAATAACTAAGCAAATCACAGAACCGCCTAAAATGTTAGTAGAATAAGGTAATTTTTGTTTACAAAATAAGACACTTGATTTGGGCGTCGGTTTACATTCATACTTACATTATACGTACAGCTAACAGCAGATCAAGTGTAACACTTTGTAATTTGGACCGTTCTTATTATATGCGTTGTAAGATTTAAAATCATACTGCAAGTGTTACCATTGATCTGCTGTTGTCCGTACTGTGGAACACAGAGAAAGGTGTACAGGAGAGTTTTTAAGGTTGAGACTTTCACTGTTTGATAGATAAAAGTAAAAACTATGTAACTGTAAAATAATTATTAAATTCGATCGCGTAGTTTTTGAGAAAATCTCAACCTTATTGAGGCCCCCTGTATACTTATCTCTGTCTTCGACTGTACCATACACTCGAAAAACATAACCCTCCTTATTGCGGAGTCGGGTAAAAATAGTATTCATTAAGTAAAGTAATATGATTATTGCCTTACATGACTAATCTCTTCCTGAAAAGCGGGCAGTCGAGTGTGAACGTCTCGTACTCTCCTCCCTCGCCGCACACGTTGAGCCCGTACTTCTCGCGCATGCGCAGCAGGTGCGGCTGGATGGCGCGGAGACTGAGACCCAGGTGCTGGCGAGGGTCCAGGCCCAGGGCAGCCACCTTAGGAACATTACGGGAATGCAATAGGGTATTTAACTCGAGTCTAATTCACGACATCGAAAGTCGCTACATCGACGGTCGCTATATCGAAAACGCTACATCGACGGGTCACTGTATCGGCAGTACGCTATATCGATGGTACGCTACATCGACAGTACACCATATCGAGGGTACGCTACATCGACAATACGCTATATCGACGGTACGCTATATCGACAGTACGCTATATCGATGGTACGCTATATCGACAGTAAGCTATATCGATGGTACGCTACATCGACAGTACGCTATATCGATGGTACGCTATATCGACAGTACGCTATATCGATGGTACGCTACATCGACAGTACGCTATATCGATGGTACGCTATATCGACAGTACGCTATATCGATGGTACGCTATATCGTGGCTCCAACTCTTTTTAACAAAACGGTCTTTAGTATGAAGTTTGTATAGCGCTACCTCAGTATGACGTCAGAACCACAATAATGACGTGTACTGTTTGTGTCTCTTTCTAACACAACTTTTCTAAATGCCTGTAGTTACTTCATTTTTGAACTAATTTCAATTTTGATTACACAGTTGATCATGAATTTGTGTCTAGTTTGTAATAATAATGAAAAACATTTAATTTTCACTACTTGTCAAATGCCCTATTACCGAAGATAAAATTAAGTGAATAAATTAAGTGGTGGGGGGCTCCAACTCTTAGCAAAACGGTCTTCCACGCGAGAAGAGAGTGAGTTGGATAGTGACAATACTATTGACATTAAAATTAGAAAACATACGACTTTATCGTCACCATAAATCAGAGAGTTATCACATCGTCTGTGCTGGTCTAAATAAAGTGTGAATTTACCCAAAGTATTGATGGAGAATGGCTAACAATAATAACATGACTATGTATTGACTATTCTGTTATAGTACACGATAACAGTAGAAAAAATAACTTATTGTTTACATTGGCTTGTCGTGTGGAATGATACAAGATGTTTGTATGTACATAACATAGTCAATCTTCAAGATAAAAAAAAACGACTAAGTGCGAGTCGGCCTCGCGCCCCGAGGCTTCCGTGCGCAACTTAACCGTAACTTTGCTCTAACGAAAAGATAAACTAGATTTAGACACTAACTTATCCTTGCCATTATCATAATTTTATGTCTATACATCGATATACTCCTGATTAGTTCATCATCTGCAAATATACTCAATACTCAATATATTTATTGCATTCCATAAGTTATAATACAGATGTTCACATACTTAACATTAAAATGTTACAATGTTCTTTATGGACCTTGTTTAGGCACAGCAATACAAGAGAGAGACATTTCTTCTTCAAATATAAAGTAAATTGTAGTTATTAAGAAGTAGTAGGTAATAATAATAATAAGTTTGTAATAAAAAAAATATTTTTTGGGAGATGTAATTTCAAATTTAGAGTTTCTGAGGTCTTGACAGACAGACATACGATCGGACAGACAGACAGACGGACAATAAGGGTTCCTTCTTTCCTTTTGAGGCACGGAACCCTAACAAATTATGGGTAAACAATAAATAATAGATACGAACATTAGATAGCCAAATAGCTATAACAGACATGTACATAAAGGACGTAATAATTCGAAGAATTCGTCCTATCTCTAAATAATCTAATATGTCTAAATTACACACTTACAGTAACACTTATCACTGGTTACTCGCAAAACTTTTCATCGCATGCGATGAAATTACCACGAATGGAGTTGAGGATACTTATACGAGCCTTAACTGGACACTGCAGGCTAAATAAACATCTGAACAGAATGGGCCTGTCTGACACCACTGCCTGTAGATTCTGCTGCGAAGCCGAGGAAACCCCCATGCATGTCCTCTGTGAGTGTGAAGCGCTCATTCACAGCAGAAGCCGAGCCTTGGGTGGACACATGGTGCCACCCGAGGATATCAAGACTCTCTCACCCAAGTGCATTGTACGGTTCCTGAGGGACGTTGGCCTTGGGAGCGAGATAGAAGAACTCGGTGCGCGGCCACAATAGACCTTTGAGGTCGCAGTGACCCTTGGGGGTGTACCAACACCGTGATACCAAATAATAATAATATGTCTAAATTACCTTAATGATGACCGCGTCCACCCCATTGGTGATCATTTCCTGTAGCAACTCCTTCTGGTTCCGCCTCCAGAGATACGCGAGCGAGACTAGTCCGAGCCGCCGGCATCTGGGACAACATCAGCTTGAGTTTGAGGTGAAATTATAAGGAAAAGGTAATTATATAGTAAGAAGCCAGTATCGATAACGGAACTTTTGTTCTCCGACTTTCTGAATAAGAAATCAGAAACATGTAGGAATTACGAACCTTTTCAACCCCAACGGTTGCAAATAATATATATATACTATATTTTAAATGTACTATTATTTTAAAAATCTAGCTGTACCCTTCGTTTGCGTAGAGGAGGAGGATGGAGAGGATGGAGGAGATCAGGAGGCAGATCTTCCTCTCTGGATCCTTGTTTCCTCATAGATACCGCCATGGCTTATAGCCTATAAGCTGTCCGGATATTTCAGCTATCTCCTAGTGAAACTCCCATCAAAATCCCTTCAGTAGTTATGGCGTGATACTTGCACAAAGTCACAGACAAAAATTCTAAAAATTATTGTTTTGGCATCAGTATCGATCCTAAAACACATTACAATAATTCTTTTCAAAAAATATCCAATGTACAGACACAACTTTTTTACAGTCTTATTATATGTATAGATAAAAATAAAAAGCTAAGTCCTAGTCGGACTCGCGCCCCGAGGCTTCCATGCAACGCAACTTAACCCGAATGAGACATAAATGACCAAATTATTTGATTGCGTTGACGTAGAAGTTTGATTTTATCACGGCTGCATGAGGTTGCAGACTTGAGTATTTCATTTTAATTTCAATTCTGAGATATAGGTCTTGACAGACAGACAGACGGCCGGACAGATGGACAACAAAGTGATACTATAAGGGTTCTTTTTTTTTCTTTTTGAGACAGGGAACCCTAAAAACGAATTGAAAAATAATGATATAGAACAATAACTACATCATATCATTATAGCGTCAATTAAAATATTGAATGAATATATTTTTAGATAGGTAATATCTTAGCATTTTACTGAAATGCTTATGAAGGATTCATCCGTCGTTGGAGGTTAACCTATTGTAGTGATATAGCAGTCAACGGCATTGAAAAGGTTAAGTAAATGCTGATAGTATAATAGTAGTATTTAGTTGACGTATAACAGACAAACTTACACATTTTCGACTCGTATTCTTTGGTAATCTGACAAGATAGCCCCAACGGCAACCGCCTCTATACTTAATTCGTCCTAAAACAAAATATAAAAGTTATTCACAGCCATATAAATGTGAAATATGTCAGGCAAACAGATATATGATATGTAATAGTAAAGTAAATAATGTTATCATGGATTATTTATTATTTATTTATTACGATAATTGTTGCTTCATTGCAGCCATAATGTAAGCAATACAGCAATATATGTAGCATTCAATGATACTCGATACTTTATTGCGTATGGTTTATTACACATAAAAGTATATACAGTGGAATCATTATGACTAATATTTTCTCAGAAATACTTGACCGAATTATAATTTATTCTTATACAGTTACATACATTGATCTCCTATAAACAACTAGATACACAAAGGTCTTACTAAAACAATTTAAAAAACGTCCAAATAAGGGTACATTGTTAATGTCCAAATAATGTCCAATAAAGCAAATGGACCCTGTCCATTCATCCGTTTGGACCATCTTTGCGCTCGGACATTTTTAGAAGGCAGACTGTGTATCTAGTTGTTTGTAGGAGATCAATGAGTTACATAGTTAACTTTTATCTATCCAACAGTAAAAGAATTCTTGCAATAGGTCAGTCAAGTAGTTCTTAAGAAAATCCCAACCTTAATAAAAGTATTAAGATTTCGGTGGCTCAGTGGTTGGGTCAATGGACTTGTGATACGGAGGTCCCAGGTTCGATTCCCAGCCAGGGCAGCCATGTGCCAATCAGTTATGCTCGGTTTTTTCGACGGAAAAACTTACGTACATTTACCGAGTGGTCTCAAAACGGTGAAGGAAAACATCGTGATGAAGCCTGCATGCTGTAGAAAAAATCTAAGGCATGTGAAATCTGCATGGTGGATCATGGCCCGTGCTCCCTCGATGTAAGGGAAGGTCTGTGCCTGAGCAGTGGGTACATATAAAAAGACTGATGATGATAGAAAAATGTGCACATTTATCATACTAAAGTAATTTTCCAGTGAAAATACAGTTCTAATGACAGTTTATTAGAACTGTATCTTGATGGTAATAAATGTTAAATAAACAGATTTCATTTATCATTCCTGCAATAAGGGATATTCATGCAAGTTTGAGATATTTTTAGCAGGATTTTTTCAACACTTACCTTAATCTTAGCTAGTAGCCTATACAAGTCTTCAACCTCATCATTCTCCGTGGGCTTGTAGTTCCTGCTCTGGTCCACAGCTACGCCGGTGATCATTTCCCTGTACAGCGGCAGGCCCATAGCGTCCGCGTACAGCCCAATGCCCTGGTGGCCGACTGTTTGGTACATGTAGCTGTCCAGCTCATCTGAAAACAGATTATTTATTAGAGACAGTGTTTGTTTTTCTAATAAGTATGTTATGATGGGAACTCTTATCACATGGGTATAAGACCTAAATGAAAATTTGGAGTTTCAGGACCATTGATTTATGTAAAATGAAAAATGGCAACTGCAATGATGTATTCTGCCAATGATCTGTTGTACAGCTAACAGCAGATCAAGTGTCACACTTTGGACGGTTATTATTATCTGCATAATAAGAGTTAAAATCATACTGCAAGTGATACCATTGATCTGCTGTTGTCCGTACTTTTCGGCAAAAACCTGACTTTGACAGAATTTGAGTAATAATAAAAATTGTTGAATCTCGCCTCCCAGGAAGAATTATAAGAAAAAGAGAAATCCAGCATAATACTAAGTAGCTATTAAAAGTGAGGTATATGGAATGTGTTTTGCAGTCCTATATTAACAGAACTTTGAATACATAGACAGAACCGGTACTATCTCTTAACACAAACCTGGCGCAAGCCCCAAACATGTTCGTTTTGAAAGGGGTAGCAAATTGGTAGACAGTCCACCTGATAGTAAGAAGTCACTGTCACCAGAAACTGAGATAAGCCAATATAGAACGATAGAAATAAAATGATAGGTGTCTAAATTGGTTAATGAGCCGCGAGTAACCTTTATGTCGCGGTTGGAGATTGGCCAGCGCCACGATGGAGTGCCCGGCGCTAACACACTGCATCATGTTGTAGCAACTGTCCTTCCCGCCGCTGATCAGCGCCACAGCCCTCATCTTCCCACAAACACTGGCCACCACTAAACTAATTTATTACATAACATTCAATGTTTTTTGAGCACACATAAAAACAAAAAATTGCAATCAGTAAACTTTAATTTTCGCACGATATTTTATGAAAAGAACTCATAAAACTCGGTTGTAGCACGACTTGAAATATTGTTGGTGGACGTATTATTTTTGTAAAGCAATGGTTATCTATTTTGATAACATTCCGCAATAGTTGGAGTTGGACAAAAATACGTGTGCACTCGCGAAATTGTGGTACGAAAACGAATATGTCAATTTGTATTTTGTATTGTAGCAACGTTCCGTAACAACTTTAAAACTGAACACACATTTGATTTTGAATTTTGAACAAATAAAATGGACGACTCTTACCTTTATTACCTTTATTACATATTCGCGCGAGCGGCGAGGCGAATGAGGCGAACGATGATGGAACGACGTCGCACGACACGCATATATTTGTGCACAGTCTGCACACTATTCGACTCACACTGCCCTGCGTGAATCGCGTGCCAAAAGAGATAACTCTCTGTATAGAACTTATAAGTCGGCTCGGGCTCATTCAGACCCACGAATGTTTCGTCGAACGATTCTCCGAGAGTGTAAATACGGTATTACGAAAAAACCAAAGTCGTGTGATTTTCGGTTAGGATTGGGTATTTCCTTTTGGAACGCTACCTTAGAGATGGGCAATGTGTCACGTTATCATGTTATATGAAATGACCTAAAGGAAGAACGAAATAACCTCTGAGACTGATTCTGCTCGTCGCTGTGTTGGGTGACACACGTGGTCGGAATTTTTTTCGCGGAAAATCCTAGTTTTCCTGCAGTGTTCTGAGTTATTTGTGTTATTTGTGCTTATATACGGTGGTGGTAGTGTATAAGGTGTGTAGAAGAGTCGGCGACCAGCTCCATTAGCAATGATGGAGCTGGACGACGGCGACCCCCCGGATGGGGGCGGCGGCGGCGACGCCGCGACGCAACAACTGGCGGCTTCGGCCGCAGCAAATCTGTCCCTTCCTTTGTCGCAGGAGCATGACACAATTAGACTAGGACAAAAACGTCCGGCCGAACACCAAACTGTATCTTCCTCTAAAAAATCGGCATCGCCCGCATCATCGGTACAGGACACATACACAGCCCCAGGGTTTGAAAAAGACGATAAATTGACGTATTTAGATACAGACAAGGCACCATACCTTGTCCACATCTCGCGGAGGGAATCCCCTTCATCAACTGAACCACTAAGAACTCTTAAATTGGCTCAACTTTTGAATAAAAACAAGATTCCGAACATCGTTGTGGGCGGTATAAAGTCTGCAGGTAGGGGCAGAATAGCTGTGGAATTTAAGACGGCGAAAGATGCCAATTTCTTCATGGACCATCCGGTTCTTGACCAAAACATGCTCAGTTCAAGCATCCCAAAATATCACATCACACGCATGGGTGTCGTTAGGCAGATCCCTACAGATTGGTCCATGGAAGAACTGGTATCTTCCATCGAATCACCTATAGAAAATGTGACAGCCATTAAAGCAAGGCGATTAAACAGAAAAATAGTTAAAGATGGAAAAAGTGAGTGGTTCCCGTCAACAACAGTAGTACTTACATTCCAGGGTCAGATTTTGCCATCATATGTCTACTGCTTTAATACTTCTATCCCGGTCACTACTTACCAATTACCAACCATCCAGTGTCACAAGTGCTGTAGATTCGGTCACATCTCGTCCCAATGCAGATCAAAGCCACGTTGCTTCCGCTGTGCCCAGAATCACACAGGAGATGTCTGTAAAGTTAGTGATGAAAACTCGACTTGCTTGCTGTGTTCCGGCAGCCACCCTGCGACTAGTGTCAAATGTCCAGAGCTGGCGAGACAAAAATCAATTAAATTGGTCATGTCTGAAGAAAACATTAGTTACACTGAAGCCTCCCGTCGCTTCCGAACAGTTAGAAGGTCATTTGCCGATGCCACGGCCATGCCAAGCACTCAATCTACTCAGCTCCCCCCGTCATCATCAACCCTCAACATGCCCCCAACATCACACTCTTACCGGAAGACGGTTACTATTAATCGTCGCCCCAGACCCGTCTCTGGAATTTCGTTTGATCAACATGCACATAATGAAATTACTCAAACCCCAACCAGTTCTCTACCTAATGGGTGTGCCCTGCCAGGTAGAGATCCTGTGGTCATAGGAGATATATCCCCTAATGAAAACCTAATAGTGCTGCTATGCAACACTCTCATTAATATTCTTGGAAAATTCCAAGAATCACTACCGAACAATGTCGTAGCTTCACTACAACAACTACTCTCTTCTCTACCCATTGTTAATGAACCACTGCTTCATGCAATGGAATTGTAGAAATATCCGTCACAAGAAACACGAAATCGCTTACCTAATCAATAGATTCAACCCAGTTGTCTTTGCCGTCTCGGAGACATGGCTAAAACCTAGTTCCCGCTTTAGGGTTCCGGGATACTCATGTCTCCGAGATGACAGAGACGATGGCTATGCAGGCTGCGCTGTTCTCGTGAAGAGAACAGCGACATTTTCTCTAATTCCCCTCCCGCTGCACAGTACTGAGCTCCACGTTGTAGCTGTCAAAGTCTTAGATGTTGTCTTCGTGTCTACATATATCCCACACCCAAATCAAGAGATCATTCTAGAATTGAATCGTATTCTTTCACCCATCACGGGCCCCTTCATTATTTTAGGGGATTTTAATTCTCACCACACCTTATGGGGATCTCATCGGTGTGATTCGGTTTCCTCATTCATTCTAGATTTACTAGATAACTTGGACCTATGTGTTTTAAATGATGGATCTCCTACACGAAGAGTTTCCCCTGCCCAAAACATTAGTGCTATTGATCTCTCTTTAGCCTCTCCGTCCTTAGTGCCAGACATATATTGGAGAATATTGCCTAATTCCTATGGTAGCGACCACTTGCCAATCCTATGCAAAATACACAGATCGACATCATTAATCAACAACAGCCCTCCTCCTCTAATGAAGTACAGATTGGCTCAAGCAGATTGGGAGAAATTCTCCTCCCTGGCGGACAATAAAATTCAACACCTACCCGCTGTCAACGATACCAACTTCATTGAACTTTACACACTGTTTGTAGATTCCTTATTGTGGGCAGCTGATCAGTCTATCCCACTAAAAAACACAGCAAGGAACAAAATCCCTTCTCCCCCATGGTGGGATGCTGATTGCACGGCCATTATCCGGCAACGTAAGGAAGCGGAAAAAACTTTCTTGATGGATCTTTCCAATATGAGCAATTACCTTAACTTCCAGAAAATATCAGCTCGCGCTAAGCGGTTACTTTCAAAAAAGAAATATCAAGGATGGCAAAACTTTTGCTCATCTCTCTCCCCACGAACTCCAGTATCTCTAGTGTGGAAAAAAATTAAATCTTTCCGGAGAGCTTGCTCAGACGACTATAATATCTCGTCTAATGACACTGATCGTTGGCTTCCAAGCTTTACGAATAAACTCTCGCCCCCATATGTCCCACCTGAGGACTGCTTCCCCTGCCTTCAGCCCCCTCCCCAGACCACTGACAGAATGAACGGCCCTTTCTCCATCGCGGAACTGTCCTGTGCTTTAGATAACTTAAAAGACTCTGCCCCTGGAATAGACGGGATTCCCTATTCCTTCATTACCAAATCCTCTACTGCAACCAAATCATTCCTTTTAAATTTAATCAACCAAATTCTCGCAAGTGGCATAATTCCAGAATCCTGGAAATCTCAGATCATAATTCCAATACTAAAACCTGGTAAGGACCCTAATGACTCAAACTCATATAGACCCATTGCTCTAACTGCAATTCCAGCTAAAATAATGGAACATTTAATTAAGAACCGACTCGAATGGATCCTAGAAAATAGAGGCACTTTTTCTCACTCACAATTTGGTTTCAGGAGAGGCATGGGTACCATGGACAGCTTAAGCATATTTACATCAGACGTACGGTTGGCATTCTCTCAGGGAGAACAGCTTATAGCTGTTTTCCTTGACATTTCGTCAGCATATGATAACGTTCAGCTTCCCCTACTCAGGCAGAAAATGCTCAATCTGAGTATTCCGGCGAGACTGGTTAATGTTATATGTAATCTTTTCATGGCCCGTTCTATTTCAGTCAGAGCCCAGGGCTCATTGCTTCCACCTAGCCTAATATGGAAAGGCTTGCCTCAGGGATCGGTTCTAGGCCCTTTTTATACAATCTTTATACATACGATTTGGACAGATCAGTTAATTGCTTCTGTAACATCCTTCAATATGCTGATGATATTGCACTGTATGCCCACTCTAAATCCTTATCAGATTGTTCCAATCGACTAAACTCCGCTCTTTATTATTTAAGTGTATGGCTCCAGGATCATGGCTTGTCTCTTTCTGTACCCAAATGTACTGCAGTAGTATTCTCTCGTAGACGGTCTATTCCCTCAATTGATATCTCTGTTAATGACCAGCCTATCTTGATCCAGGATAGGGCTAAGTTCCTTGGAGTAGTCTTAGATTCAAAACTATCGGGAGTCCACCATCTAAATCACATTATTAACAAGTGCGAAAAAAGTACGAACGTCATGCGCGCCCTATCCGGAGTCCGTTGGGGGGCCCATCCTTATAGCCAGAAACTGCTTTATAACGCTATCATTAGGAGTCATTTTGATTATGGATGTTATATACTAGAACCTTGCAATAAAACAGCTCTATGTAAGCTAGACAGAATTCAGGCTAAATGCCTGCGCATTATTACAGGCGCTATGAAATCTTCACCCATTAAAGCCCTCCAGGTGGAGTGCTTGGAAGCCCCACTATGTCTAAGGAGACAATTTCTCTCTGACAGGTTTTTCTATAACATTGCTCAATATTCATCTCACCCCCTTATAAATAAACTCCACAACCTATCACAGCTAGTCACCACTTCCAGCTATTGGACCCATAAAGATCTACCCCGCCTACTTCTTAGCTTTAACGAGTTCACAAACCTGTCAGTCAATATATTTCAATATAGTAAAAATCCCCTTTTCGAAATTGACTTTGAGTGTCTTATTCATCAGCCGAAAGTGATCCTTAATCTTGGCATTGAGAAAAATTCGCCTGCTGCAGATAAAATCTTTAATTCTCTTATAAATAAGCATTGGCGTGATTGGCTTCACATCTTCACTGATGCTTCCAAACTCTCAGATGAGGGAAATGTTGGAGCCGCTGTTTGGATCCCTAAATATAACATCATATTGAACCAAAAATGCCCCCCTCAAGCCTCTGTCTTTACTGGAGAAGCGATAGCCCTTCTGGAAGCCCTTCTATATGTTAAATCCCATCAACTAAACAAATCCATAATTTTTTCAGACTCATTGAGCTGCCTACAAGACATAGTCAAACTCCCATTCCACTCGAGAGATAATTTCCCCATCACTCTCCAAATTAAGAAATGCCTTTATAGCTGTGAGTATTTGGGAATTGAAGTCATTTTAGCCTGGATCCCAGGTCACAGCGGAATCAAAGGAAACGAGTCTGTAGACTCGTGCGCGAAAGAAGCTGTCCAGATAGGCTGCGAAACATACTTTAAATGCTTCACCCGTGACCTACGAGCTCTGGCCAAACCTCAGTTGGAAAAGAAATGGAATGATCAGTGGCAAATCTCCAGACAAATTACCGGAAAACACTATGGCGACATTCAACCCATCATTCCTACAAGACCTTGGTTTTTTAAGCACCGAGATTTCGACAAACTGACCACATCTGTCATTATCAGACTTCGACTTGGTCACTGCTGCTCCCCTGTATTCCTGGCTAAATTAAGAATTCGGGATCATTCCCTCTGCGAATGTGGACTAGAGGACGGAACCCTAGATCATCTGCTGTTAAATTGTCCTAGACTAATTGTGCCTATACATGACATGCTCCCTGCTGATTTTTCTCGTCCTATTAATGTTAAACATCTCCTCACATTGGTATTTTCTCCACGTGTTAATATACTTGCTAAATTCATAAAAACCAATAATATTAAACTGTAAATCTTTAAGTGTTCGTCCATACTGCTTTTGTGATGTCTATCTACGTTATATGATATGCATTGTTTTGTTGTGTGTTTAAAAAAAAAAAAAAGAGTCCCTCTACTGTGTTTGGTATATATATTAATATTTTGTGTTGTCCCCCAGCAATGTTCTGTTCAGTACACTCAGGGAGTCCATCGCCTAATAGCTACCGGTCAAATTCTAACTAATACTCAGTGTCTCTCTCAACCAGGACATTGGCGGAATCACCGAAGCCTCGGTGGAGCCAAAATACCCAAATTGGAATTGGAATTGGAACCTCTGAGACTGATGATAAGTTACGCACGTAGTTGTCGCGATCTAAGGAGAATGTGCGTGAGCGCAGTGTGGTGTGGCACGCATTGACTGACATTAAAATACCTACTTACTGTATTTATTTTGTAATTGTTTATTATAATTTTATAGATGATGAAAAAAGGCAATCTATTCTATTAAATACCAACGAGCGTGCATTGCATGAACTCATGAAGAGATTCATGAATGTTGAGAAGAAGTAGCGAATGTTGTGTGCCAGACAGGAATAGTCACAGCAGATGGAAGTATTTGTCTCTGACTACCCCTACGGGAGTTAGACGGGAGTTTATGCATGTATGTGTGAGAGAGGTAATAATAATCTCACGTAATATCAGACTATGTGTGGCGTCAAGGGTAACACGTCGAAGCAGTCACGTCTGTCACAATCCCGTCATATCTTATCTACTTTATGATTATTATGTTATATTGAACCCATTGCATCATTACGCCCCATCCAGCGCATGCCGCCGTGGATTGGATAGTCATTAATGAGTAATGACAGTCCAAAACAAGGATCAATATCGATAACGGTATAGGCATACGAGCCTAATGTGCGCCTGACACTGACAATAATTTTTTCCTTACTCGGTTGCTTTGCTAATAAAAGTGTTACTAATGAAACCCAGCTAGCTAGTCGCAAGGCCCTTTCTAAGCGTTTGTCAAAGTCCGCGCGAACGAAATTTTTGTACTGTTTTTCGCCGAAAAACTGACATTGATGCTAGTAAAAATCGGCGCGGCTCACCCTTCAGCAAATGGTACGGACAACAGCACAGATCAATAGTAACACTTTCCTGTACGATTTTAAATCTTACGACGCAGATAATAAAAACGGTCCAAAGTACAAAGTGTTACACGCTGCTGTATCATAAAGCCGTGTCAGCTGCGCCGTGTTTCCATACTTCTAAACAAAGAAACATTCGATTTATGGTCTGGCTTAAGAATTTTCTTTGTTAAATTGGTTACCAAAAATGATACCGTGTTTAGAAACACGGAAACACGCCGCAGGACCCAGGTTAAAATGAGAATTTTCCTGTCCACTGTTATTTTGATATTCTGTTATCGTTACGTCACGTAGTGCGGGACGACTCTATCTATAGGTCGACGTGCTCGCGACCAATATTATGACAGCGCCATCTCGTAACAAAAAATACTACCACCGACTATCAAGTGCTAAAGTTGGAAATTGGTAAATCATGCCCAGTAGATGTTTTTCAGCTACAATTTCATACACACAATTTTGTAAATTGTTTGAAATATTGTTATGGCTTTATAATTTTCCGTAAATGATTATACTCTTCGAATAAAAGGCAAATAATTAAATATTTGTGGTTCGATTCATTTTGTAGAGTCTGTACTATAAGATTGCCAGGAAAAATAATAAATTTCAATATTTCTATTTCAAATACTATTTGATATTTTACAATTTTTATACCATAATAAAATAACTGGTGTATTGAAAAACACATTTAATTATTTTAGTTAACAAGCGGAGTTCAATAGAACATCATTTAGCTTACTAAAAATTAATGAATGCCCAAGTACAGACGCCATCAAATGAGACATTGCATTCCATCGGTGGTTTGTCAAATTATTGATGCGGTGGTTTTTGAATCACGTTTGAAATTGAAGTGCGAAGCTTCGCATTTCCCTTTTTAATTAATTTTATACCTAAATATATTTTATATGAACTTCAAAACAGTGTAATATATAAGTGTAAATTATAGTGTTAAGTGTTTTAAAAATAAAACCATGGTGTTGGCCGAGCGGAGTAATGATGTTCGAAATGGGAAGCGTTCGAGGGGGCCAAGCCCCAATGGCCATGGGAGTCCCGATTCCAGTTCCGAAGACGAAAATGGTATGGCAAATTTTCAATATAACTGCTTAATTTTTGAATAAATTACATGTCACTTTATCATTGATCTTTCGGGGTATAGTGCATGGCGAAAGACAGGTGTTTTTCGAAGTGCGGGGCGAGATCTCATTCTTTCACAACTACATTTATTTACGAGCCATAAATGTAAATTATTTTTTTTTTTTTTTTTTTTTAATCTAAGTTTTTTTTGAGGCTTTTGTCACTTGGTGACCATGCCAGCCTCATTGGAACTCAACAAATAGGCCCATCAGACCCCCCCACGACCAGGAAGGGGCTCCCTGGACGCAAAGGAGTGTCTGACGAACCTATATATCTGCACCGCCTGTGTAGAGATTGGGTTGGATAAGATTACATTAATGCCTCCGTTTCTTAATTCCAACCCGGCCATGTACATGTCTCTGTTGGCTTTATTCCGGTCACACTCCAGCACAAAATGTAAAAGGTCCTCTGCTGTGTTACAAGTACTGCAATCTGCTGACTCAATCACACGCATCACTTTATAAAATTTATTGACTGGAATATGACCGGCTCTCACACGCAATGCAGACACAAGTAAGTCCCTGGGGAGGCTGGCACAATCGAACCAGGGAACTTTGAAAACCTTGCTTTGGATGGAACTATACCATATACCTTTTGATGTGGACGCTTTGTTAAATAGTTTCTGCCATTCTTCAAAACAATTGCTCTTAACTATGGGTATAAGTTCCATACCATAAGGTTTACATGCCTCCTCGGTGCCATCAGAAACAGCCTCGTACGCTAATCTGTCTACAAATTCGTTGCCGGCTACTCCTACGTGCGACGGTATCCATTGCAGTTTTATACATAGAGACTGCGAGTGCATGGCGTGTATCAGTTTTAGGATACCGTAGGCTATCGGCATGCCTCGGCTGCCCGAGACGCACCGAGCCAGGTGTTGGAGTGCACTCCTTGAGTCCGTCAATATTACAGCGTTAGGCTTTGCCAGTGACTGTACATGAAGAAGCCCTTCATGTAGAGCCACCAACTCCGCTCTCATTATACAAATCTCTTTGTGTAATTTCACTTTTTTGGATAAATTTAGTTGCGGATCAAACAGTGCAGCTCCAACACCACATTAAATTAACCGCAGTAAATTATTTAAATTCAATTCAAAAGTCGAAAAAAGGAAAGAATTAACAGGTATTCTACAGTTGTGGGATGTTGAACAGAGTGACTCTTCAGCAGCAGACTCTTCTGCATAATGTCTTTCTAGCCCAGAGTTGCGAAAATAAGTGACGGAAGAACTAGATATTGAAGATCTGGAACGATTTTATAGGGATCAGCTAGGCAGTGTTTACTGTGGAGCACTCATATTCCCGAAGGAATCATCATCAACCTAATTTTATGTTACCTTCCCTTACATCAAGGGAGCTCGGGTCATGATCCACCACACAGGCCCAGTGCAGATTGGTGGATTAAACATGCTTTAGATTTTTTAATGATCCAAAGCTTCTGGTTTCCTCATGATCATTTCATTCACCGTTTTGAGAGCATTTGATATATGTATGAAATTAATCTTAGTAATTAGTGAGGGCAAACTCATTGCTGACATGGGGATTGAAGCTGGGCCTCCATAATAGAAGTACGGTGTCCTAACCACCGAGCTCTCATCAAAGAAATGGCTAATGAGTAATAAAGTCTGGATGAAACGAAAAGGATGAAGATTTGTCCTCTATGCCAGTCGTACAATGGATAAACAAAAATAAATAAATAAAATAAAAATAGCTTTTATTATCTCAAAATTCACACTTTTACATTATGAAATATACCTAATATTAAATAAAAATGTGATGTTGGATTATCTGTCCTTTGACATTTATTTATTTCAAATTTTGTCCAACATAACGGGTTGCCCCAAGGCGTAGGACAGTCATACTTACATTATATAAAAAAACGTAAGTACATAAGGGCTTAGAATATTAATTATACAATAAACTAATGCAATTTATAGTTCTCACAATACCTAGCACACTCTCTCACTACTCTCAACCAACTATCAGCAAACAAGTCACACTCATGTGCTGATTCTAGGAGTGCATTGATGTTGGTAAGAGCGCATCAATAAGGCCTTCTTCATCTTCCTCCAGGCTCCTGTATCATGGGCCACTGTTATCCAACCTTTGGCAGAGCAGGTCATCCTCCCACCTTCTTGTATGTCTTCCTCTTCGTCGTTTTTCATCTCAATGCATACTTAGCTTTTATATAGGGAACTTGATCACCACTAAGTCTTAGAAGGTCTTCGAAGATCCAGGTTAGATTGAGTTTTTCTCAAAAGTTACTGGACTGTTTAACATTCATTTACAATTGAGTAGGTACAGTTGACAGTAGATCAATGGTAACGCTTGCAGTACGATTTCAAGTCTTACGACGCAAATAATAAGAACTGTCAAAAGTAAAAAAGTGTTACCATTGATCTGCTGTCGACTGTACCTAGTACGGACAACAGCAGATCAATGGTAACACTTACAGTACGATTTTAAATCTTACGACGCAGATAATACGAACAGTCCAAATTGTTACACTTGATCTGCTGTTACAAGAAATTTTGAGAAAATCGGAATATATGTATTTTTCTGATTGAGTAATTCTTCGTTTTCATAATTCGTGCGTTGCTTTGGGGGTGCTTGGAAAAGATCGCTTTGATTGAATGATAATGATGTCTTTGTACAAAATGTATCTACCTTACCTAGGTAGCTAATTATAATGTCTGTAATATAATATCAGGATGTAATGAAGGGAGATCAGTCTCCATACAAAGGCAGCCTTATGCAGCTTTTCTACCGGGACCCACATATGGTGTGGGACTGTCAAAGTGTTAACTTGTGTATAACCATCTCACATCATGCTTTTCTGCTTCCATCATCTGCCTTCATGCTGCCCTCATCTCATCATCACACCAAATAACCAACACCAAGCAGTAGTGCCATTTGCAGCCGAGAAGATCCGAGTGGGTCGGGACTACCAGGCCGTGTGCCCCGAGTTGGAACCCATAGAGCAGCGGAGGCCGGAACTGACCTCGGACCGGGCACTGCTTGTGTGGTCACCCACTTGTGATATATCTGACTCTAAATGTAAGTATATTCATGTATTTACTTTCAGTGCAGGTAAGAACGTCCATTAATTACTTACCTACATGAGGTTTAAGGGTCAGCCGAAGGAGTGGAGTGGCGGCGAAGAGCATTCGCCGGTCGCAAGGCACACCGACCGGCGGCGTGCGGTCTTGCACGGCCGCCTAGGAATCTCGCGACCCCCAGCGCGACTCCGCGCGTCGTCATGCGCAGCTCTCAGTGGCATTTAACTTCGCTATACCGATTACAGTCGTATGTTGATGTAAATTGTAATAAAATTAATAGTTGAATTCAAATTGTTACTAAATTAGTCGCTTCGCCACTGCTATTCCTCTAGGGTCTACGCTGACCCTACCTTTCCCTTCGAAGACTTTTTTACCCCTTGTCGTATGTGTGTATAGAACTATACGGCTGTCCTTTCGCAACGAATTAACAAAGTATTATTGAAGTAATGCTGCTATAAGACATATGGTAAGGGCCCTGAACGGAATTTCGTACGTATGTGGCGGCCCTAAGAGGGTTGTCTGAGCCTGCACAGAATAGTAATCAGTTGGAAGCCTCAGAATATTGATAAAAATAATAAATAGGTACCTACCTAAATAAATATAATATATTATGTTATTTTCAAATATTAGGTGAAATATTAAAAAAACTCATCATCAACCTATAGTTTTCAAATCGTAATTCGGTATTCTAAATCCTCCTTTTATTTTAGTGGACGAATACATAATAACGGCAAAGGAAAAATATGGATACAACGGCGAACAAGCACTCGGCATGTTGTTCTGGCACAAACACGACCTTAGCCGAGCGTCGCTGGACCTCGCCAACTTCACACCGTTCCCCGACGAATGGACGGTGGAGGACAAAGTGCTGTTTGAACAGGCCTTCCAGTTCCACGGCAAAAGCTTTCATAGGATTAGGCAAATGGTAAGATTTTCGTCAGTCAAAAAAACACCACTAACATTGATGGTGTGTATTGGTACAGCTAAAGCCTTTTGATCCCACAGACCACTTACCCCATAGACATGTAACAGGAGGACGCTCGTGTCTGCCCGCACATGAACGCAAAATTGCTTCGCGACACGTGTGGTTAGAGATATATTAATACGGCACCGCTGTCCCCCGCTTCGTCTCTATGCGCTCATTGTTGACATAATTTTTCGCTTGCAAAAGACATTGCCACATTTCAATGGAGCTTTGCCCCACCTACAAAACTACGTGACCATTTAAGCTGTACCTATCATTTGGGGAGTTGGGGACTTATTACAGGTTTCATATTGCATAATCATAATCAGTATGATTTTCTACTACTCTCGCAGCTCCTATAGAAGAATAACAAAAACAATGAATAAATCGCTTCGATTTCTTACTATTTTCTGAATTCTGAATTAAGCTGTTTTTTTCGAATCGTAACTTGTACAAAACTTTATTTTAAACCAATAATTTTAATAAAAAACGGAGATATTTTTACATTTATTCGTTATCTTGTACAACTTGCGGTTGATGGTGGGGCAGAATGTGGCATAGTCATTTGTACCGATTTCATGTCTATTGGGTAAGTGGTCTATGATCACCCCATACCATAGCAGTTGGCTTCAGAGGTTACCTGACTCGCAGTATTAGCAATGTTTACAATCAGCATATTGCTGTTCATTATCTAATAATATTTTCTTGTTTACCAGTTGCCCGACAAATCCATAGCATCTCTAGTCAAATACTACTACTCGTGGAAGAAGACGAGGGCTCGTACCTCCCTCATGGATGTGGTAGGCGAGGGTAGGAACCCCGCAGCCTCGGGCACGGGCAAACGGGAGTCCGGGGCATCAGAGCCCGGTGGCTCAGATAAGGAATCCGACAATGATGAAAAGGTATGTAATTGACCATTTGCTTGTAGTTTACATATGGGTAAATGTATTGATTGGGGTAATTTTTGTTGTGAAACTTTTTGAAATTACGTAATATGAAAAAGATTAAGCTCGGTGTATGAAGGTTACGTATGCTTGAACCAGGTTAGTTGACTTGGTTCACGTATAGTTAACTTATTGTTTGACAAGACTCGAAATTGACTCTCAGTTATCTTTGGTGCAAGTTTTGAATGTTTCAGAGAGCCTAAATCTATTTTATTTAACTCCCAGTTATGATATTTTTTGTTAATATTAACAAAATTAACTTACAAGGGTTTTTGATTAAATTCCAACAAATTCAAATGTTGAACAAAATATATTTAGGTGTTTGAGGCTTCTCTAGAACAGATCAATAAAGAGTCAGATCAATAAAATCTTTTCGGACATATTTCTTCTTCAAAAAGTTTTAAAACCAAAGTTCTTTGCCATGAGTACATTTACCCTTCGAGGGCGTTTGGTTTACATCATTTAACACGTAGTTAATAGATTATACTTTGCTCCCCATTGTTTTGTGTGCAGTAATCATAAACGAAAAGTTTTTGAAGTTTTCTCTTAGGAGTACTGACAGTATATCTGGATTGTCCAACTTTGATTTGCCTTCTCTTTATTCAGGTAGCACCGTGGTTAGTAAATAGAAATGCAGAGACTCTCTATCTATATAACATCCAACAGTTTAATTAACTTTCCCAAAGCATTTAACCTTTGTTCATAGTCTACACTCTGCATGTAGATTACCCTTTTCTGAAGCGTGTATAGTGAATGTATAAAGTTGCATTCGAATTTCGAAATCAATCAGAAAATGCAATTTTAATGCGAAATTTTTTACGCCAGCCAATCATGACGTGGTGTACTTTGATTGGCTGACGTAAAAATGGCCGCGAATCAAAGTACAGATCCACGTCTTCTGATTGGCCGGAGTGAATAAACGCTATCATTTTGCGTCAACCAACCGTTTTAATAGGACTTTTGTATTAATTAAATCTTTGAAAAAGTACTGCACAGAACTGACGTACTGTTGACTGACATTCGTCCATACATCAGGAATTGTATCATTATGTTATGACGTCATGTCATGTATTCTTTGATTATAAATACTATAGAGCAAGGTCAACGCTGGAAATTGCATATTAAAATTGCACTAATAATATTGCATATTGAGTATTGCTATCTCGCCCTAAGTCGTCACCCTATTTCTATTTCTTCGTATTTAATTATCTTTGTTGTGAAATAATTTTTTATTATTAAAAAAATAATTCAAACTGGTTACGGATGCGGTTCTTGACCCATGTCCATGTTTCGAAATAATATACAATAACCGATTGCTCCTAAAACGATCGAGAAATCGCAGTGAGAAAAATGAGTGAAATAAGACCATTCTATAAAAAAGTCCTGTCAAATTCTAGCCCTCATGGGCACTAATTGCCTGCGCAGACCAGTTTGAACACGTACACTGTATTAGCGCGTGATACTGTTTTACCAACTGCACGCACGGTGTTTCGTGTACAAACTGGCCTGCGCAGGCAGAACTGCGGTGAATCCTGTGCGTGTGATAAGGGCTATTTTGACGGGCATTTTTTTATAGAATTGCAGGCCAGTTTGTACTAGGAACACCGTACGTGTAGTTACCAACTAACTTGCGCAGGCAAAACTGTGGTGACGCCTGTACGTGTAGTAACGTAGGCCCATCAAAGATCAGCCACAGGTTACTCATGTCCATGCATTAGGGTTGAGTTTCGCACAAAGATTGTCCTAATAGAATCTCTTGGCAAAAAAATATGTTTTAGTGCACTTTTTGGACCTTCTATAGTATTTTTAATTAAGGCCTGTGTTGGATACGGCAGAAGTGGACTATCCACCGAGGTATAGTCCGCGGGAGCAGGCTCTCAGCGGCCGGCGAGGCGCGGCACGCGGCGCGCGCCTCTCTGTCCACCCAGGTGGGTGTCTGCTTGACAAAAACTCACATCGAGATTCGGGCTGGTATACCGGGCAGTTTGATCACCTTGAAATTGGATAGTCGCTATTAATAATAGTATCTAAAACCGTTATTTGTATGTATATGTTATATGAAGTTTTGGAATTCTAAATGAAAAGATTAAAATATGTATTTATGTAATAATTTAAATAATGTCGACTAATATTGTTGTGCCCTCAAGAACGTTTTAAGAACATTTTAATTTTTGACCACATTGAGTAAATGATTTATCTAAATCTAAATGATAAATGTAGAAAAAATTTCGTCGCGACCGGGATTTAAACCAGTCTCGCCTGAGTAATTGCACAATTACTCGATAGATGTCGCTACCGTCCCTAAGTTGAATATGGTGAAGAAATTCGACGACCTGGGTGCGAAGTCACGGTGGCTCTGTTGGAATCTATTCCAACGGAATGGCGAGGTGGTTTTAATCTTGCCGTGACGAATATAGTATTTTGGGTAATTTAAAATATAAAATGTGTCAATAAAAATAAATTGAAAAATTAAAGATTTTTATATCAGTTTTAGATTTTATAATGATTCTGACTATACAATTTCGAGGTCAATGATGTTTACCCTGCTACCCTGTATTGATAAGTTCGCATAATTACTAGATGGTCGCAAAAAGTCTTAATATCTAAATCGACAGTTTGCAAATATGTAACAAGTTAAAGGAAAGGAACCAAGAATGGCCGCTGCGGTGGCGCTGGGGTGATGGAACCCATACTCCTTTATTCGACCTTTGTTACTCTATGGAACACTTGGTCACGTCACATTTTTGCTAGACTAGCGGAATCATTACCATTATCTCTAATTTATCTGGATTTAGTAATCGCGCACGTCGAATTTTGCTAGGGTTTAAAGTTAAACTAATGTTTGATCAATTTATTTACATTTTGATATAAATTACTGGTGCAATTTTGTATAAAAACAATTTGGTGGCCCAAAAAGCAATTTATTGCAATTTTAAAAATTACGATTTAATGACGGGTTTTCAAAGTGACAGTTGTAATAAAAAAAACAAGCTTTTTAAGTTGATAATAGATGGCGTTGCACCGAAGTGCGATATCATCGTAAATAAATACAGCAAAATGAAAAAAAAAAATCAATGACAGCTAAATAATTTATTTTTATTGGCTTGTTTGTGTAATTTAAACAATACAGTACAAATTAATACTAGGTATGAAATACGAAAAGCCCAGGTTACAAGCAATAACAACGCATTTAATGTTGACATCAGACCAGTCAGCGCCATCTATCGGTATACACGACGACAGAGATAAAGATAAGTATACAGGGGGTCTCAATAATGTTGAGATTTTCTCAAAAACTACTTGATGCATTTTAATAATTTTTTTACAGTTACATAGTTTTAACTTTTATCTATCTAACAGTGAAATAATTATTGCAATAGCTCAAGTACAGTGCGCGAGGCGTATGCTCAGGTTTACATCTGTGTGAGTGATCGCCAAGCTGCTAGCGGTACTAGAGGTGAAGTGCGGTGCGTGCGCGGCAGGGTGGCGTCCCGCTGTGTATAAAAGGCAATGGGCGTTTTTGGAGCCTTTTGAAATTTTCGCAGCCAGAAACCAAATATTGTTATTTAGGTACATATTGGCAAAGTAAATAAAACATATTATGGCAGCACATCTGTAACCTCAGTCCGGGCCGAGATATTCGACTTTAACTTTTTACTTCCGTTGAACTCAAATATCTCGGCCCCGGTGGATGGTAGAGACGTCGAATCAACATTTTTACATTCACTATGAGGTCGTCTACAAGAAAATGTTGTTCCGGGATTTTTACCTTCAGTCAGAGCAGAGATATTTAACTTTAAGTAAATGACAAATGTGAGAGAGGGGGAGGATATGCTCATTTTAGATGGTGCACCGGCCATCTACTATAACTTTTGTTATAATTCATCCCGACTGGGCCACTAGAACTCCGGTTCTTTTTAGATGGCCGGTGCATCATCTAAAATGAGCACATCCTCCCCCCCTCTCACGTTTGTCATTTACTTAAAGTTAAATATCTCTGCCCTGACTGAAGGTAAAAATCCCGGAAGGTAAGAATCCTCTCACATCCGGTGTATCCTCTACACCACACCCCCTCTCAAGTTTTATGACTTTACTTAAACTTAAATATTTATACCCTGACTGAAAGTAAGAATCCCGGCCTTCACGATGAACGTAAAAATGTTGCGTCTTTGTTTCCCCACTCATCCGGGGCCGAGATATTTGAGTTTACGTAAAGGAAAAATAAAATCGAATATCTCGCAAATGCCCATGGTTTTAAAGACCCTACTGTCGTCGAAAGGCCACAACTCGGCTGTTATAAATAAATACTTTCTCTCTCATGATACTTTAGTTTGTCATTTTATTTAAACTGTAATATCACGGAGACTGAAAACATTTTAAATAAAGGTTCCTTTTTTCCCTATTGAGGTAAGGAACCCCCAAAACTGTAAAACTTTTTCCGGTTCCCCTAAAACATCCAATAAAGGATCCAGACGATCTCAGTCGTTTATCAGCATCGCCTAGCTAGGATACATAATTATTATGCTACTATCACGAACCCCTAACATTTAAAGAAAAGTATACAGAAGCGTTAAACACGTTGGATATAAACACACGCTGACTCATATAACTATATCCAGAGTCCGACATACACAAAAATAAACTCTTAACTCCCAAGCACACCCCTAAACATAATAAAATATACCTAGACACTGAAACACGTTTGAATACGCCACCTTAATAGAAAAACAACCAGATAAACATAATTACAGTCTCGCACACAAATTACACCCTGATATATACATACCCTACGATACAAAAACCCTGTTTAACGCAGAAAGAAGCAAACACTCAAAACACAACTAGAAACAAAAACGCACCCATCTACACACAAACATACCTTTACGAACAACACAAAACACAGGCAACTGCATTTGTAACACACAAAATACATTCATCTTTATGCATAAGCACACATCCAAACAAAAATACTCTTTAGCGTACAAAATACAATATGCAAATACACACAAATACGCCCCACAAAACTCCTAGAATCAACAACGCACTCCTCAAATACAACCATACCTTTACGCAAAAAAAATACATAGACAAACGAAAACTGTGATTTTTTCGTGTCCTAACATAAAAAAATGCTCCCAAATACTCACAACACACTCTATGGTACTTACATTCAGTTTCAAAATACACTACCATACTCAGACGCGCAAAACTAATTAGTACGATATCTAGGGGATTTTTTTATGTGTAAGAGAGTTTTTATGTACCAGTATTTTTGTGTTATTTAGGGTGTGTTTTGCTCATCCGAGTGTAATTTGTGATTTACGGTATCTTTTTAAATATTACATCGCGACTGGGATTCGAACCAGAGACCTTGCCAATCTTTTTCAACTAATGTTGAGTTAATGCTCTGTTGAAAACCGTGACTCGAACCAGATCGACGATATTAGGAATAGTTTCTTTTTGTATTTGGATCTGGTTTGGTGTGAGTTTGGGAGTGTTTTAATATGTAGGAGTGTTTATGTGTGCAAAAATATCCTCTAACACATACAAACACACAGCATTGTAACATACGCCGCAACAATCGATGTACGGTCGATAGCACATCAAGCGTATCACACTGGCACCATACGCAGGAGTTATACGATATATTTGGCAATGGTTTCTTTTAACAAGCCACTGTGCTTGTTACGGCGAATGTTATACTTCTGTGTATTTTTTTGAAAAGGTTTTAACTTTTGTGTACAGTCGACGGCACGTCAACTTACAAAAAACCAAACTTTGCAAACTACGTCGTATAACCCCTGCGTAGCGTGCCAATGTGATACGCTTTATGTGCTGTCGACCGTACATCGATCACCTAGCCAGAGGATGCTGAGGAACCATTTAGGGTAGTCCAGTTCGTCAAGTTTACACGGGGAGAATCCAACTACGCCGGACACAAGTTACACCAAGGAGGATAATTATTATGGGAAATGAAATAAATATATTTTTTTACGGGGGGAGGAGGGAAAAAATAAATTAACATCAAAGGGGAAGTGCATTATAGATGGCAGATGCGACGCCTTATGAAATAAAATACATTTCAATTTATTTTTAGGTGAGGGGGAGGATATTGTTCAATGTACATGTTAAACCGGATTTCCGCTTTGGTTGGCGGCAAAAAAAAGTCTAGGGGGAGTGTATTGAACATGGCGGATGCGACATCTTAAGGAATAATAGGAAACACAATTTCTTTTTGGTTTGGACGGGGGGGGGGGGGGGGGGGGGGAGGTATATTGCACATGGTGCACCGGATTTCCGCTTTTGAAGACCGGAAACCAATAAATTGTCGCAAAGGGGGAGTATATTGTAGATGGCAGTTGCGACATTCTCCTCTCTTTTGGTAAAAGTTAAACTCTATTATCTCGGCCCGGACTGCGGCTAGAACCCCGGGCACAACTTTTTTTCTCTTTTTGTATGGTCTCCTACACAGTAGATATGAAACTGATTCTGGCCGCGCGAAAAAAAAAAGGCACCACCCTCCATACGAATGTGCCCATTGGCTTTTGTATGCGTAGGACGCATCGAGCCTCAGGCCGAATATCACTACACTATCTGTGTGCACTCACACAAATGCAAACCTGAGCTTACGCCTCGCGCACTGTAGTTTTTGTGAAAATCTCAACCTTAAAAACTCTACTGTACACCTTTCTCTGTCTTCGACCGTAATTTCTTTCTTTTTTTAAATGTAACCTTGAAACCCCCTCAATACTAATAGTTGATTTTAAATATTTAAGACTTTTTGGATATCTTATTATTCTGCGATCTAGTAAAGCGTCAATACTCGATCTCACCTCGATTCGACGTCACCTCAATATCGATGTTCAATGTCTTCCATCATCTTCTCACTCTGTGTCTATCTATTGGTGTTTTCTCATTCATTTAGGGTCTTACCATAAATAAGATAAACATTGGTACTTAATTCTAGTCGTGCGCTTTCTGAAGCTAAAGACATTATCCTTTTTATAATTTCGGTGGTAAGGGAGGAATACTTTTAGAACCAAATGCCATATATACCACAAGAGTACATATGTAACGGCAATACGAATATATAATCGGATACCTAAGGAAATAACAACTCTAAATGACAATAGATTTAAAAATGTCCTAAAAACGTGGCTAATTTAAAAAGTGTTCTACAATCTAAATGAATCTTTTCTTTAAAATTTACATATACCGCAGCCCAAATCATGTGTCTTATTTTGTAAACAAATATGATCGTCTAATTACCTGTTGTGATGTAACACTGAAGGAACCTATTCATCGTTGTGAAAATAAAGTAATCCGATCTAATAATGTGAATGTAAATAACTATGCAATAATTACAGAACAGCTTAAAATGTAGGGTAGGGTAGTTTGTGTTTACAAAATAAGACACTTGATTTGGGCTTCGGTTTAAATAAATACATTTGACTGCTTAATAATTGAATTATTGGAATATAATTAGAATTGCTAGATATTGGTTATTTTATAATTTGAACAATGCCTTTTAATAATTATTGGACATTGAATATTGTATGCCTGATAAGGTACTTGAACTTCGAAGCTGTAATGAAACATTTATACCAACTTATTATTGTATACAGGGTGTAACGTAAAGGGTATATGAAGCCGAATGTTCAGTATCGGCAACGCAACAACTTTTGTTCTACGACTTTTCGAATAAAAAATAAAAATAAATTAATATCTCATACAAATCGATCAGCTGACTGGTACGAAATGTATGAAAGGTCAAAAAATAAATTCGTTCAAATCGAAAAGTCGTAGAACAAAAGTTGTTCAGTTTACGATACTGAACACCCTCCCATTGGCTTCATATACCCTTTACGTTACACCCTGTATAAACGGATATCACTCACTTATATTGTTGAAGTCTGTAATTAGACCGACAGTTTCGACCGATACAGCTATACCAACTGTTTATATCCAGGTTCATACAAAAAAATCTGATTTCAGAGAGCTGTCAGATTTAGATTAGTTTTAAAAAGTGCCGGCCATTCGTGTCTATAAAATGTATTGAGTTTGTTAATTTTTGACGCCTGTTTATCTTTTTTGTGGTAAGGTTGGTGTTTATCAAGTCTTTTGATATTTGATGTCAGATAGCTACTACGACCATTCCTGTCCCTTGCACTGTCGTTGTTTTAATCATGCAACTTTTTTGTTTGTTTTAATGCTTTAGCTTGTTTGTGGTCATCGTATTCATGTTTTACAATCATCGTTTTATTACCATTGAATAAGGATATTGTTTATTAATTATTCTTGTTATTCTAGTTAAGAGCCTTCCATGAGTCAACTAGCGCCGCCAATCTCAAAAAAAATAATATCTTCCAATTAATTTTAATAAAAAAGCTATTTACGAAATGTTTATTACGATAAATACTATTTTTTAAATGCTTATTTATAACGTGATTCAATGTCGGTAAGTTGTAGTTCGCATAATTGCGAAAAATGGCCGTTTTTGGCACATTTGTGAACTACAACTTAGCTTGTCGCAATTATGCCATGTATTGTATATTGAAAAATAGTATTTATCCTAATAAACATTTTGTAAATAGCTTTTTTAATAAAATTGATTATATTGGAAGATATGATTTTTTAAAGATTAGCGGCTAGTTGGCTTTATGAAGGCTCTTAAGGGGTAATACAGATACCAGTGGCGCCTCCAATCTTAAATTTAAATCCTTGTTTGGGCTATGAGTACGATTACGATGTCTTGTCTAGCATCTATGCTGTTATATCTAGTTTAACTTCCCTTAAACCGTGTTTTTGTCCCTTTCACACTTCCTTAAAAAACGTTAAGTACAAAGGGGCTGAAATCCTAAGCCTGTGACCAACTTTAAATCACGTTTATGGCTAACGGTGAAGGAAAAACATCGTGATGAAACCTGCATGTCGTAGAAGAAAAAAAATCTAAGGCATGTGAAATCCGCCAACCCGCACTGGGCCAGCGTGGTGGATTATGGCCCGAGCTCCCTCGATGTAAGGGAAGGTCTGTGCCCGAGCAGTGGGGCAATATAAATAGACTGATGATGATGATATGGCTAACGATTAAGGCTGTGTTTCTGCTGAGGCGAAGTGGAGCTTAGCGATGCACAACTGATCATGCGAGACGTCAAATCATTCATACATTTATTACGGTGACAAAATTGTCGCGCTACAAAAAGTAATGCGCCGTAGTCATGTGCTGTTAGATAGATAAAAGTTAAAACTATGTACTGTAAAAGAATGATTAAAATCGGTCCAGTAGTTCTTGAGAGAATCTCAACCTTATTGAGGCCCCCTGTATACTTATCTCTGTCTTCTTATGTGTACGGTAGAACACAGAGAAAGGTGTACAGGAGAGTTTTTAAGGTTGAGATTATCTCAAAAACTACTTGACCTAATGCAAAAATTCTTTCACTGTTCGATAGATAAAAGTTAAAACTATATAACTATAAAATAATTTTTAAATTCGGTCTATTAGTTTTTGAGAAAATCTCAACCTTATTGAGGCCCCCTGTATACTTATCTCTGTCTTCGCATGTACATAGCTTTTTTAATAAAATTGATTAATTTAGAATATATTATTTTTTTAAGATTGGCGGCGCTAGTTGGCTCATGTCAGGCCCTTAATCGTACAGTAACTGCGACTTTTGAAAGATCCCATTTCATCGTATTTATTGTTTGATCATGACCTTTGGCTGTTTCCTTAGCTGTGCTTCTGATCATTCGCTTTTCACATATTATTTTGACAGCTCTGCATTTTTATCTACCAACTATTGACTACCACGCTCATTGCTAGCATTCATTTATGTATTATCTAATTATTTAGTGATTTATCACAATGAGTAAATGTACACTCCTAAATATGACTTCGTAATAAGTATAATTAATACCACTCAACTCATTCATATTTTTTTACATTTACACTACTTTGTAAGATGCCATCGCATCGTTGACTTCTCAAAGGGTGTCATCTTATTACGTTACTAGTTGTACCCCGAAACTTCGTTTGCGTAGAGGAGGAGGATGGAGATCAGGAGGCAGATCTTCATCTCTGGATCCTTGTTTCCACATCACATATCGCCATGGCTTATAGCCTATATTTCAGCTATCTCCTAGTGAAACTCCCATCAAAATCCCTTCAGTAGTTATGGCGTGATACTTGCACAAAGTCACAGACGAAGACAATTTTGCATCAGTATCGATCCTAAAACACATTACAATTATTCTTTTCAAAAAATATCCAATGTACAGACACAACTTTTTTACAGTCTTACTTATGTAAGTATATATTTCGTATAATTTTTTTTACATTATTTTTATGATAAAAATGTGAAGCAAGCAGTGGAAATGTAGGATGTAGCATGCGTATTAGCCAGAGGTGTAGGAAAGGGGTCGATTGTCTCATCATTTAAAACGCGACATTTTTTTCGTAAAAATCCAAAATTTTTAAATATAAATTTTTGGAAAAGATGTGCTGCTTAATTTTTTTTGCTACTTTTCTCCTCAAAGTGGCTCCTTGCAAAGTGGTTTAAATGTAAATTCTAACAATGTTTAAGAATAAGCTGCTAGTATTTTTCTTTTACTAAGTGAAGTCTCCTGAATATCATGGCATTTCTAATTTTATTGTATCAGGTAGGTACCTTTTATCATTGTGCAAATATCTGTGTCAACATGTTTCAAAGAAAATGTTCCAAAAAAAACTGTCTTTGGATATCTGTACTTCAACTAAAAATTTAAAAGTATACAGGAGACCTCATTACAATTGAGAATTACTCCAAAACTATTTGATCTATTGTACAAATCCTTGCACTAAAGTTTAACCGGGCGCGCTGTACCGCGCCTTAGATAGCCGTACGGCGAGACGCGGGTATGGAGCAGTCATACTCTGTCATTGCGTCGTCCGCTCTCTCTCGCACTCGCTCGCGTCCCTCCCCCCCGTACGTCTGCCGCCACACAAGGCGCGGTACAGTACTTGTGGTTAGACTATTGTTTTAAATATGAACCGAGTAGTTTTTGAGAAAATTTCAACAATAATGGGCGTTTTAATAATTTATCGTAAAACGGGACGGTGCGATTTTATCGTCACGTAACAATAGGAAGGCAAAATGTATGGAATAGACGTGCACGGCATGACGTTATCGTAGACGGAACTATAAAAGCGTCTTCATACTATTCCATACATTTTGCCTTCCTATTGTTCCGTGACGATAAAATCGTACCGTGCCGTTCTACGATAAATTATAAAAGCGCCCACTGACTCCTGTGTACTTTTCTCTGGTATTCTGGTATCAGTTTTGAGTATGAGTTGACTTAGAGTTCGGTCTTACAGCTGTCTTTCATACAATTTTGACAGTCGTAAGACCCGGGGTCTAATTGTGTAACTGACAGCAAGCCCATTCCCATTTCTATTATCCATTGCTCGGTTGCTGTGACAAGAATTTTTATGTTACTATTGAAAGCCAGTAATGGAATATAGAAATCGGAATGGACCTAAAAAAAAAAAAAATTTTTTTAAAATTTAAACTGTTTATTTCATAGGGTTACAAAGAACCTACTGTCGCTCACACAATAGGGGGCCGAGCTCACGATAAGCTGCTATAAATTGTCTAAAGCTAAAGGTGCAATTCCGCTCCACGAGGCATACAGCAACTGCATCTGCCGCGACAACTGACGACATTGCTTTGCAGTATTAATTTGTATGTGACAGATTCCAAGTCGTATTTGGAAACGGTATCATGCAAATTTATACTGTAAAGCAACTGCATCTGCCGCGACGGCAGATGCAGTTGCCGTCTGAAGTTACTGTTTGTCGCGTGGATCGGAATCGCACCTTTATAGACGTAGAGTTTTGAGCATGAATTCAACGTGAGTAACTTACGTCCGTCAAAATTATACGAAAACTGACAGTTGTAAAACCAAACTCGACTCATTTTCAAAATTGTTTATCACTAATTGGTCTATAACACAGACCACTTACCCCATAGACCTGGCAAAATTAGTAACCTAGAGATATTATCGACATGGACATTATCTTTAATACGGTACCGCTTCGTCTCTATGCGCTCGTTGACAGAAATTTTCGCTTGCTTTGTACCGATTTCATGTCTATTGAGTAAGTAGTCTGTGGCCTATAAATAGACCGTACTATATCTATGTTGTAATATACCCAATGTCTCCTATCCCTTGCCCTGCCAACTATCCAGTATCCCCGCATGCTTCCTTTAAAAACCTTCCCATATGAAACTTAACAACGAATGTGTGCAGAATATAATTTTAATACTGTAATGGGGTTTTTAAATGAAGTGTGTGAGGACTAACGGAGCACTGATACAGTCTATAGATTTGGTTTAGGAGGTTCGCAGCTATTTAAGTGAGGGTAGGGCTTTGCAGATTTCGGCTACTTTACAGAACTGCGGGCCTAAAATGGATTGCCATCAGAGAAATTGCGCAATGACGCCTTTTTAGACCCACTGGGTAGAGGAAGGGAGCCAGTGTTATGACGAGAACACAATACTATACAAACAATATTTGTTTTAAAATAATTGATATGACAATGCATCTTGGTCCTCTGTTTTTGAAGTCTGATGTCTTCAGGCGATAGTGACCACTAAGGCCGATAGTCATAGACAGTTTTGAGCTCGAACTGAGCGTGAGTTCGCACTTACGATTGTCAAAATTGTATAGATTAGATTCACTTATTTCAGATTACAGTGTCATTTTTACAGTAATGCCCTAACCACTACGCCACCGAGCAACAAACATCCCATATACTTTTGACAGTTGTAAGATCGAGCTCACGGTAAGCTCGTGCTCAAAGCTGTCTATGAATCTTGGCTTTACTATCATTCGATTTTACGCGAACTTTGATGTGATGTGTGACGTCAGAGTAAGTCGTGGATAGCGTGAGTTCGCGCGGCGAATGAATTTAGTAGTCTTGCAAGTAAATACTGCATTTCCTCTGTGGATAATGTACTTATGAATATGAAAAACTTTCTCTATGGGGCCAACACTGAAATCTAAAACCAACCTTTTCACAGTTGGCCCCTTAGTGCAAAATTGTGCATAGTGTACGTACATTAGCCCTCACGAAAAATCCGTATTTAATTTCCAATTTGTTTAATATACGTGTGATGCGTCTAAATGACATTTGAAGGGTGTGACGAAAATAAAGGGTATTCAGTATCGATAACTGAACAACTTTATCGACTTTTCGATTTTCGCGATTTTTTTAATTTTTATGTTTAGGTAGTGTACCGATCAATAGATTTTTATGAGACATTAATTTATCTGTATTCGAAAAGTCGTAGACCAAAAGATTTTCAATTACTAATACTGGGACCGCGACTTCAATCGTTATGGCTATCGTATTCATTTTGACACTTGAACGATATACATTGCTGCGTTTCGTTGTCGTTTGTTAAAACTTGCACAAACATAGCAGCAATGTGTAGCGTCCATGTATCAAATTGAAAGCGATTACGATAACGATTGGAAGTCGCGGTCACCCCACTGACCATTCTTCATTCGTCTTCCTTCCCTTCCAGTATAAGCATTAGTACAGTATAGCGTAGGGATGCAATGCGAGACCAAGTCTATAGATATCGGTGCTAGAGGCGAGGGCAGGCATGTAACTGTGACTTGGGGTTTAGGGCGATGGCGGCGAGGCGAGCAAATGGTGTTCGGTGTGCGGCATACAGTGTACTGTCACCACGGCGCACAACTCGCACAAGCTCTGCCAGGCATGCCTCGTGCACGCCAGGTCGGTACCGTACCATACCATACCTACACTGTGACCGATACCTGTTATGACCGTTTGCGATGGCTGATGAAATAATCGCGGTTTCAGATTAGTCGAGACTTTTTTTCAGAGACCGAGGTTTAGATATTAGAGAGATGTTAATAAGTTTGAAAATGAAATTATTTTACAAATTGTAATCATTGGCAATATTTAACAATAAAAATAATACCTTAAAAATTACAAATTAAATATAAGTAGAAGGTGTAGCAGAATTTAATGGTTTGAGATTTTGGTCTGCGCACTACCGTGCGCTTAGATGGCAAAAAATGTTATGTGAGAATGTCATTAGTCGACGTAGTCTACTTTGGAACTAAAAACGTCAGACGTCACTGACCACCGACATTCCCATACAAATTGTATAGCTCCCATCGCGCTCGTTTCGTTTGCGATGGCGTTTCATTCTAGTACACTATATTCTAGTACAGTATAGTACATTCACTCGCAGTAGCTTACTACTAATTTGGAGAATTTTTTTTACAAAAAAGATGAGTGATATTTCTATAGTGGACCGCATAAAGCCCGTCACAGACTTAGCTATATATATTAATATTTTTATAGCTAGACATATTACTATACATTTTCTATACTAATTTTCGAGTGACCGTACACTCAGCTATAATATATATTTCTGTGACGTCACCAAGCTATACCGTAATACGGTATAATATTATAGCTAAGTCTGTGACCGGCTTAAGTCGGTCCTCGCTAAACCGTAGCATGTGCGGCTACTATTACGGGGATTAATGAATATGAATAATATGAATATGATACGGGATTTCCCCCTCTATGGTCACAGCGTCGCTGTAATTTCGCAGACGGTCATTGCAGGTATTGTGTGTCATTCTGAACATCCATGTTTACATTGCGATTGCATGTGTGAAAGCCCAAATGGGAGTGTGATAATGCTAACATAGTAGGAAGAAACAAATGATAAATATTACCTATTTCAAATTTGAACCTTGAAGAATACTACTTTTGCCATTGATATTTCAATAAGTGGGTCAAGCGATCAAATAATATCTATCGCGACCATTCTTTATAGCCCTAATCTCACCCCAGATACCTGATAATCAGATGAAAATATTTAGAAAAAAAAGATTTTCTTTTTAGTGGTTATCTACAATTGGCATTTCGTTATTTCTAAATAAAATTTCCTCCAATGTAACAGTCCTAGACGGGTTTAACTTAGCTACTTATAGTTTGGGCGCGTTGAATGACAAATGGGTATGGTGTGACAGACGCACGGGTTCCATGCGGCCGCTATGCGGTCCGGCCGGCCGGCGCGGCCCGGGCTCCAAACCGCAGCGGTACAAGCACCGTCTGCCCCGCGGCATATACATCAACCACGACGACCTCGTCGCCATGGCAACAGGCCCGCAGCCAGGCGAGAACCCACAGCCAGGACTGGTCAATCACGGAGACGCTATGCTCAAAGCTATGGACAGAGAGATCATTTCGCTCAAGAGACAAGTAAGGTTTCGCTCGGAGCGAGGCGTGCAAGTTGTACAAGCGATAGGTTATAATTGGCTGTCATAGCATAGTAGTGATTATTTATGGCCGCGTAAAGTACAAAACGGTTTATAAAGAGAAATTCAGCGTACTTGGCAATTAACAAAAATTTTACAACATATCGCTTTTGGGAAATAAAAAAAACAATAATTTGATATAACCACCTGGGATAAAAATCCGGGCGAAATTTTTCTCTGTGCGAATTATTTGTCCTATTTTTCCGCTAGAATTACAATGTTTTTTTCTCAGTTCTGGAAAGCGTCATATTCCGAGTTTGGAACTCTGAATATTTCCAACATGACCAAGAGCACCATACTACATGGACGTATTTCTAACGCAAACGGCAGCATTTCTTGACGAATAACGCATTGTTTACGTTCGGAAATCGTCATGTAATTTGGCTCATCTGTTTTGTACTTTACGTTGCAGCAAATACGGTTAATATTCTGATTTGATATCAAGAACATCTTGCACGCGTCGCCCTGTGCGAAGCTTAACCCGCAGCGTTACTACAATACACATTCTCACTGCGTTGTCACTGGATTTCTAACGAATAATACGTGTTTCTGAGCATGGATGTGGTATTGTGTGATGTTATGTGAGAACGTGATATTCTAACAGATTTTTTTATTACATTACCTAGTAAATAAACTGTAGTGTTATAGCAATACTGTCATAGGCGGTATTGTAAAATGTATTCTGCACACATAATAGTCTAGTTCTAGGATTAGCTGACTATTGGAGTATTTTTAATTACAATCCTGCTTAATCCATTTGTTTATAATATTTAAGAGCTTGTTTTTTGCTTCTGTTCCCGCCTTTAGTTTGGATAATCCAGATATGCACTTATGATCGGTTTGTATTATGTTGTCTACGAGTAGATTGCAGAATGACATGGCAAAACACAAAATGACTGAGGCACTTGTTAAATTATAATTTTATTTACACATGTTTAAACGTCTATTCACATGTATCACAGCCGCACCACATCACAGCGGGTAAAAGTTGCCGAAGTTGCATCTTTTTGCAGTAACTACAATAAATCGACGTGGTTGGTTTGTCGCTAGAATATGCGTAGCTTTTGCGTGGTGGGCGGCCAGTGCCGCTTTGTGGCCGAGATGTAGCTGCAATGCACTCGGTATCGAACACGCAGTTGAATTTAACGGCAAAATGCGATTCGGTGACTTCCTATTTCTCATTTTCATACAAATTAGCACACGACTAAGTATTGTAGTTATCGCGCGTTGTGATACTTGTGAATCAAGCCTAAAGCTTGACACACACAGCCGTGACCTAGCCGCGATCTGCGATCAGTTGAAACGCATGCCCAGCCTCATTTTCTGCCGTCGTTACCTGCTGGACATAGATCGCTACCTACCGGACGTTAAAATACCCAGAAAATGAGGCGGAGCATGCGTTTCAACAGATCGCGGCTAGGCCGCGGCTGTGTGGAGGGCATAATACATGCATTTTGGTTGAAGCCGCTCTCGATCGAAGGATGTTTGGCCATGATTAAAATTAGAGTGCCACACTCTGGAACCGCCACAATTGTTTGTCAACCTGCCAATTTAACTAGTCAACGCGACATTAATTACGATCATATCTCGTGCTTCGTCTTGTCACGGCTACTCAAGTGTAAGTCCGTTCCAGGTGCAGACGAACAAGCAGCAGCTGAGCGCTATGAAGCGGAAGGTGGGTGACGCAGGGGTGGAGGAGCTCAGGCCCGGGGAACCCCCCGCTAAGATCAACTCGCGGTGGACCAACGATGAGCTACTGATGGCTGTGACGGCTGTCAGGAAATACGGTTTGTGGTTTTTGTAATGGTGGCACTTGTGAAATGCAATTACATTTTTTGTATAGTGAAGAATCTATCTTCCTCCTACTTTTATGGAATTGAAATCGAATTTATTTTCATCTGAAAATTGGTGTATGAAAATATTAAAAATCAAATGCTTTATTTACTGGTTTTTAGGCAAGGACTTCCAAGCGATCGCCGAGACGCTGGGCACTAAGACCGAGGCGCACGTACGCACGTTCTTCCTGTCGTACCGCCGCCGCTACAACCTGGACGCCGTGCTGCGCGAGCACGAGGCGGAGCGGGGCGCCGCGCCGCACATACCAGCCGGTAAGGGAAGGAGATTGACGAGTGGGCACGGAGACTGACGAGTGATCACGGAGACTGCCGAGTGGTCACGGAGACTGCCGAAAGGATGTGTCGCCGTCGCTTCAACGGGCGCCGAGAGGAGCGCCGCCTATACCAGCCGGTAAGAGTTCCTAAAGCCGGAGACTGCCGATGACACGTGGTCGCCATCGATACAAGATGGATGCCGTGCTGCGCGAGCACGAGGCGCAGAGGGCGCTGCACATACCGGTCGGTAAGTGACGGAGATTGACGAGTTGGCACGGAGACTGCCGAGTGGTCACGGAGACTGCCGAAAGGATGTGTCGCTGTCGCTTCAACGGGCGCCGAGAGGAGCGCCGCTCATACCAGCCGGTAAGAGTTCCTAAAGCCGGAGATTGCCGAGTGGTTACGGATACCGCCGCCGACGGTTACAAACAGAGGAGGCGTCACACATAGGAAACATTTGTAACCGAGGATTACCGATAATGATGACCACCTGAAGTTAAAATACGTCTTACCACGTAAACTCCCGACGTTTCTGCATCTGTATTAAATGCACATTGTATATTTGCAGGCACAACAAGCACAGAGGCAGCAGAAAGTACAGTGGACAACACTAGCACCAATAATGGGACAGGTTCGCCGCAAACCACCTCTAAGGAGGAAAAGGTTAGTATTAAGGGCCTTCCATGAGCCAACTAGCGCCGCCAATCTTTGAAAAATAATATCTTCCAATTTGGGCATCAATTAGAATAGGTACGTTCGAAGACAATGAAAGGTGGACAGGAGAGTTTTTAAGGTTGAGATTTTCTGCAAAACTACTTAACCGATTGTAAGAATTGTTTCACTGTTAGATAGATAAAAGTTAAAACTATGTACTGTAAAATAACTATTAAAATCGATCCAGTGGTTCTTGAGAAAATATCAACCTTATTGAGGCCCCCTGTATACATATATCTGTCTTCGACTGTACTTGTTTAATATGTTGTGAGCTCTAGTTCCCACACTAGGATTCCCTGTGTTGTGGGAGCTAGTCTCTTCCGGTGTGTAGCCTAATATAGATAGTTCAATTTTGGTTGTTATAATTAAGTTAAGCCAATTTTAGAATTAAAACTATAGTGAGCCATTACTACAAATTATTATATATAAACGGATATCACTCACTTATATTGTTAAAGTCGGCAATTAGACCGACAGTTTCGACCGATTTCGACGGTCTTTTTCAAGGTGAGCGCGCCATGCCCGCGTCGCCGTTGACGTTTCTTCGCTCACCTTGAAAAAGACCGTCGAAATCGGTCGAAACTGTCGGTCTAATTGCCGACTTTAACAATATAAGTGAGTGATATCCGTTTATATATAATAAGTTAAGCCAAGTTAGCTACAGTATACCCGTTTGTCTTGTAGACCGAAGTGGACAGCGAGGGGCTGGCCATAGGCGCGCCGGCGGAGCAGGGCGGCCCGCCCACCACGCCGCCCAAACACAAGCCCGCCAAGTGATGGGCGCGGATAAGGCACGCCGGCAAACGCGCGTGATTCTGACCGCTATAAGGACAGGTTATGCGTCTTATCTGCCTACAATACGCATTTGAGTGAATTTTGTGTTAATTTACCCGCAAATAGAATCTGCCCGCAATCTTAGAGGATGTCACATGAATCTGCTCCCCATCTGAGTGAATGCCGCATGAATTTGACCGCCATCTGAGTGGTTTCAGGAATCTGTCCGCCATCTAAGTGATTGGTTCATGAATCTACCCGCCATCTGAGTGGATGTCACATGAATTTGACAGCCATCTGAATGGATATTTCCTAAATCTGCCCGCTATCTGAGTGGAATTTTCATGAATCTGCCCGCCATCTGGGTGGCTGTTTCATGAATCTGGCCGCCATCTGAGTGGATGGTTCATGAATCTGCCCGCCATCTGAGTGGCTGTTTCATGAATCTGACCGCCATCTGAGTGGATGGTTCATGAATCTGAAAACAGAGTAGATGACACATGATGTAAATGACTCCCAAACAGACATAAATGAAAGAAATCTACGAAGGCTCGTGGCTGATTCACAGAAATAACAAAATTGCGGTTACATTTCCGAAAAATATAATTTGTGATGGTATTCATAAAGGGTGTAGCGGAAATGGTATAACAAGCTATATAGTGTATCGATAATTGAAAAACTTTTGTCCTATGACTTTATACTCTTTCTGTTATACCTTATAGGTATATGTGATGTCTTAAGTATGCCAAGATTGCTGGCAGATAAAAGGTAAGAAAAACAATCCTGTCTTCAACCCACAAGGTCTATAATATAAAAGCCTGATGATTTCGGCTTCTCACGTTTATAAATCTACCCGCCTGGGTATGTTTAATGTCAGTGCTTCATTGAGATATTAATTTATTAAGGCTTTTCCCGCGGCGGCGCTCGTGTGGACGTTTTAACAATACAGGGTGGAAGTGTAAACAATGTTATTACGAAAACCGTAAATATCCAACCTAACTAGCGCCCTCTATCTTAAAGAATTCATATCTAATAGAATCAATTTAAAAAAAAAAATATTTGCCAATTTAATGTTCAATAAATACTAATTTTTAATATACAATAGATATCATAATTGCGACAACTTACTGAAATTTAAAAATCCTTTTTTATTATTAACAAAATTGATTTTATGACTATGACCCTTAGATTAAAAATAAATCAATAAAATGCTTTAAAAATATTAGACATAGGTATTTATTATTCTTTTTATAATACTCCGGAGTCTCAAAAAGGAGCCTGGTAGACACCGACCACACGCGATGCGTGCGCGCCACAGGTCAATGACCGTTATACGCAGGGTGACCCATTTTATTTTATTCAACTGATTTTTAAGGACATTATTATTAAATCGGTCTTAGATTCTATTTGTGATACTAAATATCCAGTTTCATGGAAAACAGTGTTTGCCCTGCCACCCTGTATAATATAGGATCAGTGGTTTTTGTGTCATATGTTCGTGTTTTATAATATTACGTATGCATTTAAGTGGAGCGCTGACACGGCCATAGAAATTATGTTGTCAATCGTTGAAATTCATTGACATGTATGTTTCGAATGAGTCTCTTTCATGAATTGCAATAGTAAATTCGATCGCTATCGACTGCGTACTTTTGTTGTCAGGCTTATCATTGGGCCAGTAGCCAATCCCTTCAATTATAGAGCTACGTTATTACGCAATCGCTATCGAGGGAATTTACTATAGGGACTCATGATACTGAAGTCAGGGAGTTTAACGAACCACCTGAAGTGTCTCGAATGTAAATAGATGTGTAAATACATTACGACGCTTCGATATTCCTTTTATCTGATTGATAAATAATTCGTAAGTGAATATTATAAACAGTATTTAAGCTTAAATTAATAATTATTGTGTAAATTGTATTTAAAAAAAATCAAAATATATCACACTTATCTGTGAGTATGAGCGATTGAATGGATGGTTAGATACCTGTGACCGCTAATGATATTTTCATTTGAGCCCCTCCGTTTTTCGGAAAGTATATAACAGCAGTTGGTCCCGTTTGTTGTCGTTCGGCAGCAGTCAGGCCAGAGGACTACGAGCGGACTTAACCACTCTGACAAAAAGACCGATGTCATAGGCATTTTTGAGTATGAGTTGAGTTTGACTTCGGTCTTTTGACAGTAATAAGTGCGAGCTTACGCTGAGAGTAAACACGTTCACAGTCCCCGTACAAAAATGTTTTGATTTCCTTAAGTCCCGCCTATTATTTCAATCTCTATACAAGTCGAAATAAAATATGTTATGTGAGCACTTCAACACTGGGTGGAGCACTCTGATCACTCTTCTGGAGACAATAGGACGTGAATGGACAGCAGCATCCACCAAGGACATCGTATTTACTTACCTTCAGAAAAAAATACCCTTAGTGCGGATCTGGTAGACATATACTTTTTTCATCGTGCCACATATGTGGGGCACGGGTTTGTGAAGCTAGTTCGTCGTGCTCCATATATGGGGCACTGGACTGTGAACGTGTTAAAACTCTATGATATCGGCCTAAGTCTGTAAGTATTGCGGTTCTCAAAACGATCAAAACATACCATGTCATATCGTGCGTGAAAGGGACAGTGCTATTGTGTTGGTATAGCTGCGTCTCTGTTCGTTTTGAGAATGGTGATAGAGGGGCAGGTCACTAAACCACGCGAGTAGAAGCGATATAAAGAATTTCTATAATTAGGAATCTTATTGTGAAAAAGAATTAGGGCGACTTTGTGTCAGTATTTTTCATGTACTATCGAAATCGAATCATCATTAAAGGCAACATCAAGTATCGTAATGTATCCTTAGTAAGTTAAAGAATAATGGTGCAAGTAAATTATAGATGAAATTATAGTGATAATGGTGTTTCATCGGTTGTAATCATTGTGACTTGGAGTTTTGGGCTGAGGCCGCGTCGGTATACGCTTAGGTACGCATTATCAGATCGATTATGTAAATAGTTATATGTTAAATCTATTGTATTTGTAATTATTAGGTGGTATTTATTGGCTATGAATCCGAAAGGTCCTTGCTTTGTAGATTTTGCGATCGCTATGGGACAGATCATACATCAAGTATTCATAAACTTTATTTAAAGATACGCCACCGTTTAGACCCCATGTCCCTTCTATCGTAACTTTTTTTAAAGCGTGAGTGAAGTACGTACGTAACGACGTCATCGATCATCAACGAAAACGATGAATGTCGAAGTCGGTGAGCCTATTACCATTATCAAAACGATGAAATGATATCGATAAATGACGTGCGTAACACTGACAATGATATCGCGTTGGTATAGCGCCGTCTCTGTTGAACATGCTCTCATGATGTCATATCATCGTTTTGACAACGATAATCCCCCCACCGACCAACCAACTGTCTTTGACTTTAGTCATCGCTAATAGAATAGAAAGAAATTGGGATTGACATTTTCTAACTAAAAAAACAAATCCAAACAAGCTTCAAAGGCATTCTGTTATAGTAATGATCTCAAAAATTTGTCATCTCACCGATTCATAGCCAATAAATATTCATCGTGTATTTTAGAAGTAGGATTTCGACCTTATCGGAAATCGTTTCCTATAAAACATATTTTATATTGGGTCGAATGTTTGTATCAATTAATTGAATATTTGCCGAAACATTGGCCAATTATTATTGTGTAGGGTCTCCTCACATTTATCGACGCGGAAATACAAGGGTCAGTGCAAAATTCTCGGACTTTTTTGTGGACAGTTTGCGTCTTTAAAAATCTATTAAATTACGAGATCGAACTATACTACTACTACTATCGGTTTTGTGTATGAAAATCGCTGACTTGAATTAAAAACCAAGGCTTGGTATAAATTGAGTCTTGGATTCCTTTACGTGTTAGTTTGGCCTCTACTGTAATTAATTAATGAGCAAGACATTTATTTATTGCCGGCGGATAATCAATTGAGAATTTTCAGACGCTTAGTCTGACTTACCCTAACTTAGTATGATTATTTCGTGGCAGCTAAATTTGAACCAAAATGCAACTATCACTCATATACTACATCGCGTAAGAGTGAGCAAGACAACTCGCTTAACAGCGATTAAATTGAGCGTGCGATGCTCTGGAATCGACATACGAGTAACTGGTATATTGATAGCGATTCTGCCGTGTATTATCTAATTTTAAGTTAAGTTTGACGGGAAGCATCATTTTTAGACCTGTCACATTTAAGTTTTTTTTTTATGAATGGACTCGACAGTTCGTCATTTGCCAATGTCCTGTTACAGAAAATTCAATATATAATAGTCTTCTATCTTCCGCCAGGGGAGTCGCAGTAGCGTCTTCACCCTGGGTAGGCGCGTCTTCATGTCTTCATCCAGAGGAGACGCCGTGGCGTCATCGCTCTGGACGAAGCAGCTCGACAGTCACGCTCACTCCCGAGCTTGTAGCGGGAATTCTTGATAAAAGCTTGAAACCCCAGATCTTGCTCAAATTATCCAATAAATTCACCATACTGTCACTCGCGAACATTTTCTGATTAATTTAACGTGATATTAATCTCAAAATAACCACTGTAGACAATAAAACAAAAATTATCAAATAATTTTGGAACCGTCGTTTCCTGCCATTTTCTATCTTAAGTTTTACAAACACGCTAGAATTACTAACATTATAATTCATAAAATTTAATTGTATAGACAATTCCGCGGCGGTAAATGTGAGGACCAATTACATTCGAGAGCTGTGCTCTCGTGGAATATCATGAATTATTATGATCTCACCAGCCATTTGTCACTTACGTGGTGGTGTTCAAAACAGGATGTTAATTATGGTATCTACTCGTTTAAACACGGCATAGCTATACTATAATAATAATGTTTAAACCGTTGAATAACTTTTAAATCGCGTGTATGACTAACAGCGCTAGTTAATCCTGGGATGGTTGACAAGTATTGAGAATTAATTGATTTTCGTTAATTTTGCAAAATATACCTACCTAAATTGATTCCTGAAGGGCGTTGGCCTTGGGAGCCAGGATAAATAGATGGTCAACTATAGGAATAGATTTCAAATCAGTTGAAAAATAACATAGTTACAGACATTTGATAATCAGTAAGAAGTGACGTCACCTCTTACTAATTCCGTGCAACGTTTAGATCATAAAGTTGTAGATTAATGATAATTAACATCCTGAACAATAGTGTTTAAGTTCTTAACTTGCCTTAACATTTACATGCCTCGTATACTCGCATGCTTATGACGTACATAATAAGGTATATTGTAGACTGCACCAGTGTGCAGTTTAGTTTTGTATTGTAAATAACGATAAGTGTAAACAGTAGTTAGGCAGTTTAAAGTCCGGCTTAGACGAGCGGTTTGTAAGAGCGGTGGGTAAAATCCGTGCGACAGAGTTTGTCCTGATGAAGTGTTTTACACTAGTAGAGTTCTATACGTTACGCCATGCAGTGTATGGACGTCTAGTATCTCTAACTAAATTAAATAAAATCGAAACTCTTCATCTGAAAAAGCTCTTCGCCCAGCCCTATTGCGTAACTGACAGTGACAGGTAGATGAAGCCCATTTTGAAGACCATTGCTCGGTTGTTGTGCACGGAATTATAATGTTCCTAATGAAACGCGCAATGGTTTTTGAAATGTGGGTTAGCTGGTCACTGCCAGTTACATAATTAGGCCGCAGGACCTTAATCTTAATAATTTATCAATAAGCATACTTATCAATTTTGTCCACTTCGCTTAAAGTACCCTATAACTAGTTCATAAAACTAACAGTTGTATTTTTAGGCAGAATTTGACTCGACGCTACGATAGGTATTTCGTAAATGGCATTTATATAATAAAAACAAATCCGCTGAAATAGTAACGCATATGGGATAGTTCCCGAAGGCTCGATTAACGCGAGACCTCGCAAATATAGTTAAGTATCATTCATTATTCGATATACTTACATTAATTGCTACATGAGTTTAAGGCTAATTTTATCACATCTTCTTCACACTAACGTTTGTCGAGCGTAACGTCTGCATCGCGTTTTTTTAGACGCTGAGTAAACGCCAGTGTGAACGGGACATTATTAGGGCCAGAATGACATAGCGAAATAATATTATTATCATATTGACAATATTTTTATACACATAAAAGACATACACCTCAATATTTAGATACATATAGTGTGGACGCCTGAAATAGGAGTTTTTTTTATAACATTACCTAAGTTTTGCCTTAGCAGTTAGGTCGTTTTATACATTTGTATTGGGTTTAGAGTCTTTGCACACGGGCGGTTAACTATTGACACTATACGGCACCTTTCACCGCCTTACTGACGAATTATGAGGATTCCTCAAGACTTTTTTAATATGCACACAATTTGCTACCGAAACCATATTATTATGATTTGATAGTTGAAACTTAAGGACCTTACATGAGCCAACTAGCGGCGCCAATGTTAAAAAAATAATATCTTCCAATATATTGAATTTAATTTAAAAAGCTATGTTGCAAATCTTTATTACGATAAATACTATTTTTTTTTAAATAATATCAACATGATTCAATTTCGGTAAGTTGTAGTTCTCATAATTGCGAAAAACGACCGTTTTTAACATATTTGAGAACTACAACTTAGATAGTCGCAATTATGATATGTATTGTATATTGATAAATAATATTTTTCCTAATAAAATTTGCTACATAGCTTTTTTAATAAAATTTATTACATTGGAAGATATTATTTTTTTAAGATTGGAGGCGCTAGTTGGATCATGTAAAGTTGAAATCCGTGATTTTAGATTATACAGAACTTCAAGTGTAATGCTTGAGGTATCCTCATAAATGCAGTACATACGCAGAAATTGGGATCATGTCTGCAAGACCCTGCTATCACAATAATTCTAGGATCTACTAACACTAGTTTTAATTTACCGACATCACAATTTAGTTATTTTGGTGTAGTTATTTTGTCACCGAACCTAAGATATGGTTACCGATACAAGTTATATATTTTATACATTATCAATTAGGTAATCATAATGTCTTTTTGTAAATAATCGCTTAGTATAAGCATCATTCAAGGAAAATTCAGAAATATTTGCACAACCATTTCAGTTTATTTTTTGTCTCAAAATGGTTAATTTAGATTTTATATATCCGCCTAACAATGACGTTATAAGCAATAATATTGATACCGTTTTAATTATTTTTATAAGTTTTAATTTGATTGTTTTAAAAATGGCCAAGTACGGTCTACTACAAAATAGTGTATGAAGAGATGAATGTGGAAGCGAGAGTGATGTGCCAGGATCGCAGCAGATGGAAGTCTGTTTGCCCACCTATACGGGAAACAGGCATTAGTTTATATTAGTTTGATTACGTGATAGATAATTGAAATGATTAGAATTTAACATGATTTACGAATAATTTTGAAGATAATATTATTTAGTAACTTGGGTTTTGGGTTTTCTACTCTCAAACTTGTAAATATGTATCGTGCTCTTATGTACTCTTTTATACATTGGAACTTTTGTGGATAAAATGTGACTTAGTTCAAAATATTCTCGAAAACATTGTCTTTGCATAGTGGTATGGTCGACAGCACACGTAACTACATAAAACTATTGCAATTTATGCCGTATTAATGTTGCATAGAGTACTCGTGTAACGATGTGCTGTCGACTGCACATTGAATTGCTCCAAAGAAATCCACAAAATGAAGTCATTTTATTTATTGAAGATAAACAGATGGTAACGAATCTTAAGCGTTGACAGCACGTAAATTTAGAAAGATAGAATGTAACAGTAGGGTTACATAACCAGTATAATTCACCAACAAACACAATAAATACTGGTTGGTGATGCATACTGTTTGGTGAACAGTATGATTCTTCACCAACCAGTTAACTGTATGGTTCACCAACCAGTATGGTTCACCTAACAGTATGGTTCACCAACCAGTATGGTTCACCAACCAGTATGGTTCACCAAATAGTATGGTTCACCAAACAGTATGGTTCACCAAACAGTATGGTTCACCAAACAGTATGGTTCACCAAACAGTATGGTTCACCAAACAGTATGGTTCACCAAACAGTATGGTTCACCAAACAGTATGGTTCACCAAACAGTATGGTTCACCAAACAGTATGGTTCACTATCCAGGATGGCTCAATTAATATGGTTCACTATCTAGTATTTTGCGCCAAACGGATATCAATCGAACGTAAATCTCGTGTCATATTTTGAAAATTATTATTCGAATTTTCTCAGAACAAAGTGCAAACACTGAAATGTCGTCTCAGCACTCAAGATTCGTGCTAATATTCTGTAAATTAGACCTATTAGGAATTTAACACAATTAAATTATTTTAGTTCAATTTACGTGTTCTGTATATTAGGTTATTTTATTATCTTTTACTTATGTGAATGAAGTGTTTAAGTGATAGCTCAAACATGCAGTAGGTCCCGTGGCTTGGATGCTCTCCAATGATCAGCACTATTATATTTTGATCGGGGATTTTTATTTAAGGATAATAAATAAACATAAGTATATATAATTATTAGTTTTTCATTACAATAACATTTTGAAATGTACTAAACTTTTAAATTCGTAAAATAAAGGTTCAAGTCCGCTCCCTGCAGCTGCTACATTGAATCCAGTAGTGTCGCGGCGACACGTTCGTCTGCTGCTCCTGCAGTCAGCTACGGACTTGTGCAGTCGAAGACAGAGATAAGTATACAGGGTGCCTCAATAAGGTTGAGATTTTCTCAAAGACTACTGGACCGACTTTAATAGTTACAGTTACATAGTTTTAACTTTTATCTATCAAACAGTGAAAGAATTTTTGCAATAGGTCAAGTAGCTTTTGAGAAAATCTCAGCCTTTAGAACTCCTGTATACCTTTCTCTGTGTTCCACCGTACCTTAAAATAAGAGAATCCCATCTCCAAATATCTTCTCCCGCCCCGTCCAACTTCTCGCCCACGTACTCGCTGTTCTCTACGTATACGAATAAGGTTTATTTTAGGTTAACTCATTACCGGCCTCGGGTACGTTCCAGTCGTAATGTGAATAAATCTTTATTTGTTCTACTGACAAAGACTACTCTTTGTCCAAAGAGTAATATAAGTCTTTGTCTATGACTGACTTTTGTCCGTTTCTTGATACCTTTCACTGTCATAATTTAGCTCAATTTTCCATTTTCTGTACAATTTCTGTACTAATAAAAGTTTGGAAGAATTATAAATAATTAATTGGAATCTAATATTCTTATCCTGTTATGTCTACGAAGCCACCGCCTCTCCATCGCATACGCTACGCGGATATAGATGATGCGTCTTCCATCCTCTCTCTCATCAATGAGTCAATTTCCAAGAATTTTCGAGTCTCCGCTACATCTGACGTTGTGGATCTCATGTGAGCTTTACAGATTTACGGAATGACGTCATACCACCTTCGAGAGTCCATTATCATCAACCCGTATCAGTCTATTGCTATAGTCTGTCAATGTTGTGCTTGCCGCGCCCACGGGGTACAGGGATTGGCGGGGACGAGGGCATATGGTCACGGAGGGCGCCCCCGCTCCCGCCACACCGCCCGCATTCCCTCGTCCCTGCCATTGCCTGTACCCTGTACCGCGTGGGCGCAGCAAGCACGACGTTGACATACTATATCAATAGACTGATATGGGTTTGACGATGATGGACTCTCGAGGTGAGATGGGTCTCAAGGCGCGCCACTAAACCCAATCCTCCAGTCCGTCTACTTATGAGAGCCTAGATTAATTAGATAGTTTTCAGTACGATCTGAGTTTGAACTTGGGTCTTGAGACTGTCAAAATTGTATGAAAAACTCAGCCCCTACTCAAATGTGTATGAATCTTGCTCGTAGTCTTTCAGATCCTATTCTTTAATCAAACGAAAGTCCATGTGACACTTTATTCATATCACGATCTTGTCTGAGTAAAAGACATTGCCACTTTTCAATGGAGCTTTGCCCCACCTACAAAACTACGTGACCATTTAAGCTGTACCTATCATTTTGTTGGGGACTTATTACAGGTTTCATATTGCATAATCATAATCAGCATCATTTTCTACTACTCTCGCAACTCCTATAGAAGAATAACAAAAACAATGAATAAATCGCTTCGATTTCTTACTATTTTCTGAATTCTTAATTAAGCTGTTTTTTTCGACTCGCAACTTGTACATAACTTTAATTTACCCCAATAATTTTAATAAAAAACGGAGATACTTTTACATTTATTCGCTATCTTGTACAACTTGCGGTTGATGGTGGGGCAGAATCTGGCATTGTCATTTAACTTATATAAATTAATACTTTTATTATATCTAAACGATAGTCATTTGGAATAAATGAATTATAATCTTGACGACCATGGCAATTTTGCAATGGCTATGAAAATTGATGATACCTCGGAAATATGTGGGTCTCTTTTTTGACACCCAATATCTTTTCAGTGAAAACTGTGTATTATCAATATGCCAAGTGAACGCAGAGGGTGCTATAGTGGGATTCATAGCTGCCAAGGACTACCCGCCTATTCCTTCAGTGCATCCGATAGCATGGCCGGAATATATTTGGACTAAGTACAAGTAAGTACCTATCTCTTTTTTTTTGTGCCTAGCACAGGGGAGAAATATGACAGCTGCTGATTATGATAATACACGATGTATATTAAACTGTTCATCGACTCAAACTTCACGTAGTTATTTATATTTTGGGTGAAAGTTTAGCCACCCTGTGGGGTGACCGCGGCTTCCAATCGTTATCGTAATCGCTTTCAATTTGACACATGAACGCTATACATTGCTGCTATGTTTTTGCAAGTTTTAACAAACGACAACGAAACGCAGCAATGTATATCGTTCAAGTGAAGTCAACGATTGAAGTCGCGGTCACCCCCTGTCCCTTTCTATCTTAACCTTTTTTAACGAAGTGTGAAAGGGATAGCAACACGATTTAAGTGAAGTGAGGTTTAACTAGGTTAATGAATAACAGCACTAGTTAAAGAACGTCTTTTCCCACAGTTCACACTATCTAATAGAAAATAATTAGGATACGTTATGCAAACCATTTACTTGCGACTCAAAATTGTATGAAATCTGACAGTTGTAAATCTCAAATTCAGCGCTCTCAAAACTATGAATTTTGGCCTTAGAGCGCAGACTCGGTAATGTAAAAAAATCAAAAAAAATCGGTCGAGATCTTTTTGAGAAAACCTTAGTGTTATACCTGTGATACACACTGTGCATATTCTATGCATATCTTAATTATGTCAAAGTCCAACTAACTCATGTGATAAATAGAGACGTTTTACCTGAAAATAAAACGTTTATTAAATACTTACCTAATTCGAAGCCTAATAAAACAATATGAGAATAACATTCTTGATTTCCGCTTTCCGAAGTCATAATACGTCACGTCCGCAAGCCCGTTCCTCCCACGCGCACCCCGCACCACCCACCACTACCGACGGCAGCTAGGCGGGGAATCGCCATTTCACTTCATTGCATCTCTCATATAAAAGCCACCAGGCAGAATTAGAAAGTGTTAGGCTTCGAATTAGGTAAGTATTTAATAAACGTTTTATTTTCAGGTAAAACGTCTCTATTAAATCCTGTACCGTAATTCGAAGCCTAATAAAACAATATGAGAGACGTGTTTGTTATCGCCTGGTGGTAGTGGTGGTGGTACCAATTAAATATGCCAATGTGATCTGCTTAATTGATTTAAGCAAAATATGTAAAGCCTTGTAGTATGAGCGAGCATACTAGATTATCTTAATACATAAGCAAAAAGAGCCATACTCTATGCATCGAAATAGTACGATTATGAACAATCATTATCCTTTAGTAGGTACCCATATCATTTGTAACTTGTGTAACAAATACTTAACTGATTGTCAGTTTATCTACATTTGTACCTATGGTATGCCTTTGCGCTGATCTAATCGATTAAAAAAGAAAATATCCTGAATTTCATATGAAATCGGATATCTTGACCTTTTTGAAGGTATTGACAGAAAGGTGCCGCTTGCGGGCATGTTAGGTACCTTAGTTAATTTACCCAACAAATTTCTCATCACCTGCTGTACTTACAGCTGTGCAGTTTAATCTAGTTATAAATCATCGCCTTGAGTTAAAATACAATTTTCAGAATGTATACCTCTAGGTAGGTAAACCGTAAGTAGGTTTTATACACTTGATGTTAGGTTACACAATAAACCCCTGCTTCAAATTCGCCAAATTGTTTGGGTGTAAACTCTATAATATACAAAATGTATAGATGTATCAGAGAGTTTGTATCAATATGAAAATCCTCATCCAACTCGGTGGATCTCCCATCAACTTCTTAGTATCTGAGAGGAAAGTTTTAGAGTCTCGCTCGCATAACATGGGGAACAATGGCGTTCACGAGCTATATATTAGAGGCCTTATTTGATTCGGTTTAATTAATTAAATCGACAGATTTTAAGAATTGGTTTCGAAAACTGACCTGGGTGGCGAGTTTTGTTTGAACCATTCCTATTAAACCTTATCCATAAACTGTATTGTAAAACTTCACCGGAATAAGTTGCACATTGCCACCGCACTGCGGCGCTGTTTGCAACAAACGGCACAAGGAACCGGCCGTGATAAGTAAAATCTTTGAAAAATATATATATTCTATATATTAGAACCTGATGAAAAAATTCTTGCCGTGGGCAGGACTTGAAGTTGCGACCTTGCCATTCCGTGTTGCGCTCTTACCAACTGAGGCACCACAGGCCACGTCCACCGAAAATCTTCATCGTATTATACATACTTAAAGGGTAGATATGTTATGCAAATCCATCTATCGGACAATAGTAGTTGTATTCCGACAACCACGTCTAACATTCGGTTAGAAACGAATTTGTATTACGCATTATCCATGCTCGGTGAACAAATTAGAACATTCTATATATTTTTGTGTGTTTAAGTCCGTTCCATGTCTATTCTTCATTATTTTCTATGAACTAGTGCATAATTTAAAGTATACTCGATTTATGGGAATAAAAAACTTGACTGTACGTTGAAGCCCCCGACCGGGCGGGAGGTATAATATGCGCAGCGTAGCCGGCAAGAAAATAACTTTGAATTCGAATATATGGTCGAGAAGCGCAGCTAAGTGAAGCCGACGCTCCGCAGTTACATAGCTATTAGAAGGCTGGCACTACATATAATTTCTGTACACTATATACCAAACAGTGCCACGCTTCAAGTCACAAGGTTCGTGGTCCGATTGTGAGAACGCGCTGAAAAGGATCGTAGGTACACGTTCACCAATGTTGGGTGCAGTTTGTACTTGGATGGGTAACCGCTAGATAAATTTTCGTATGAGCCGTAAAACAATCGGTTCGGATTGTTGTCTTTTAACAGTAGTCGGTCGTTAGACAATTGTGATAGGTTTAGATGGAATAGGGTTGGTCACAAAACCACAATCATCATGCCTAAAAAACGTTCGCTTTGAAGCCTTTTCAGGTAGAAATCACAGGTAGAAATGTAACGAGATTTTTTCGATGATATCGTTCCCTAATAAATTCACTATTACAATTATGATAATTGTAATAGTGTAGGGATTCAAACAAAACAACATTATTGATGTTGTGGGTAGAACAAATCAGTTTGTATGTTATTGTCTCTCACCGTTGGTAGGCAACATATACACGACGCGACGGATATAATTGCTACAAAAACCGGCTTATCGTATATAACTCTGATACTTTGTTACACGCTGACAAAGGTCGAAAACCTTTGGGGCGAGAATCATAATTAGAATTGAGTTACATTTTATTCTATTTCCAGTATCGTAACACGGCACATGTAAGGGCCGACCTGCCTGTGCTGCGCCAACTACCATGTACTGGCTCCGCCGGGGGAGTGACCAGTGACGATGGAGTTATGTTCGCTAAAATCCGATTCTAGCAATCGATCGCCGTATATCCATAATAATATGAATACATTATTTTCTATCTTAATGTCTTTATGTAGGTAGTTGTAAGTTGAAAGATTTTAATCATGTAGTCAGGTTCATATCACTTATTGCAAGTAGATTGCATTGTTTACATTTTCTGCGTTACGTATTGTCGTGCCTTCGTTGTGACATTGTCGTCGCCTACCCGACAATGTTGTTATCGTTTAGAGTCTGTCGAAGTGTTCGGAAATTAATAACCCGGCGAATGGAGATGTCATATTATGCACAATACGCGTACTAGTATAGTACGGCGTAATACGAAACCGCAAAGCGCGGGTGTTGGTGCTTGAAGTATGGATGACGTAATAGTACGTAATAGTATCTTCTGTATTAGAATGTAATACAATGTGAACAGTACTCTTCTAGCTTTGGTAATCATGATCTAGGAGTAGATCTAGGTCTAATTTCCGCATTCCAACCAAGATTGGTAGTTTCTATTATGATAAGTACATCAATGCAATGCAACTGATGTCTGTGGGTCCGAGAGGGAGTCTGTAGTCCCTTGACCTCTATACCATACCAGCTCAGCATACCTAGGCAGTGGTCCTCGCCGCCTTTCAGCAGTTCGATTGGCATGATAGTACATAACTCTAGTCCCGTGGGGATTATGAGGTGTGCTTGTGGGTAGTCCTTGGTAAACTGGTTCCCATTTAGCCAATTTAATAATATCAAATTAACTTCTACGATGTCTGCGGAATGACAATACATCTTCATTCTGATTCAAATTATATTTCGACTTGTTAGCCACATGAAAGACCCATTCGCCAGGCGATCTCAGAGCGTAACTCGGGTTCCGGGTGGCAAATATGGTATGGAGGCCGCCTCTGTAGACGTATCGGAGACAGCGTCTGTAGGTGAAGCCAATGGTACACGATGGCAATCCAAATACTTTTGTTGTCGTAGTAGTTCTGAGTCACGCGAAAGTCCGACACTCGTTGAGTTTAAGAGACTTAATTGAACTCATCAGTTAGTAAACCCTTTGGGGAAGTACTGTAGGACCCCTTGGGATAATAGCTCGTTGTGCTTTCTTTCTGTGAGGCGCGGTGTATCCTTGGTGTTGTAGTCTCGTAACATGATGTCATGACCGGAATAAGGTAGAAGCCGGTATAGGAATGTAGGGCGGAGCCCGTTCTGTTCCCAATGGTGGTAGCTCAACTGATCGACATGAAAAGCATAGGACTCATGCTAGACGCGACTCTCCTGACCCGGTGGGACGAGGAAGAGTCCGCTCTGATCTGTTAATTGGAGAACGTCTCTAGTCATTCGGTACTTACTTACCCCTCTCCAATTGTCTCATTGCACCATTACTGATGTTGACCCACAAGTTGGGAAAAGGATATTTCTGTGGTGCACAGGAAATGCAATCCTTGTCATTAGTATTTATTCATACTATCAGCTTCCTGTGGCGACGCTGCATGTGTTGGCAAACCAGAACGCACGTGCGCGGCACGGTTTGCGCGGCACAATAACTATTAGATTGCGTTCTCATACCAACAACTCGTGCTACAATTTGCGCGCCAGCCAATCAGCTGGAAACTACAGTGTATGGTAACCAGCATTGCCACGATTTCCATTTTGAAATTTCAGCGTATTCGAGATTCCGAATCCATCTTTACACTGAACATTACTGTAAAACAGTCTTACTCCCTCGATGTCAACAGAATACAGGGTTTAATGTTTCGTACACTAGACTTACTCCGCTGAAAAAATTAGTTAATCCTGGAAAAAAGCTTATCCTAATGTTAGTTAATCCTTGATAGTGGCGTCATACTGCCGTAGAATGCCAGCTGGCGACGCCAACATGTTGCCACAATGTACGTGCATTGCGAGTATTGTATTTAGGTATTGCATGGTATGCATATCTCTAATACAAAATCACGTTAAGTATATAAATGAAATAAAATATCGTGTTCTGTCCACTTCGCTGCCCTAATGAGTGGTCGTCTTATAGTTCTTGTATAGTTATAAGCAAATTAACACCACGTGTATCAAATTAATATGAATATTGAAAATAACGAGGGTATTTTAAGGTTAAATAGTTGAAATCCAATATGTGCGCACAGAGCGATTGAATTCAGTACTCCTGGGCCAGTTACCCTATTCTGGGGGTGCGAGTACCCACGTGTTCGGGTGCCCGTTAATTACCCTTATGTTTGGACTCGGGTGTACCTTGCGAGTTGCGTAGCACTAATGGCCCCAATACTGAAGAAAACAACTTCAATTTGCATGCTTAAAGTAATGAGCGATGTAACTTACAGTTTAGCGAACATTCCTTAACGCAACGTTGCTTGCGAGCGCCGCCGTTAGAACATAATATCGCGCCATGTTAAACACACCTGTTGCTGCTATCCTTCCTTCTTCCGTATTCGTCTCCTCCTGCTGGCGGGCCGGACGTTTCTAATACGTTTATAATTAATAAAATCAAACCGAACGGTAACACCGTTAAAAATATGCACCACAGAAACGTGGTGAAATGATTTTATCTTTCACTTTTATAAGTAAAGATTTGCAAATACTTTGCTACGTATAATATGACTAAAATAAATTAAATTCGGTCAACCTCACGCTAGGTTAGGTTAGGCGACCGTACGGGTCGGGAAATTTAATGCCAATGAAGTGAAATGGCGATTCCCCGCCTAGCTGCCGTCGGTAGTGGTGGGTGGTGCGGGGTGCGCGTGGGAGGAACGGGCTTGCGGACGTGACGTATTATGACTTCGGAAAGCGGAAATCAAGAATGTTATTCTCATATTGTTTTATTAGGCTTCGAATTACGGTACAGGATTTAATGATGAATTTTATTAGCCGTGGGCAGGACTTGCACTTGCGACCTTGTGGCTCAGTTAGTAAGAGCGTGCCACGGAATGAATCGGCTATAAATTTTTCATCATTTAAATTGGTTCGCTGAGCAAGGCATAATGCATAAAACAAATTCTGAGTAGGTACAGTGCGCGAGGCGTAAGCTCAGGTAAACCTGAGCTTATTCCTCGCGCACTGTAACTCATGTAATGTGGCAGAATGATCGAGATGAATCCTCGCAATACACTGTTCCTCCATCTGCTGTGCTGGAGCCCGCTGTATGGAAGAGAGGCGGTCGACCGCATGCTGAAGTCCATGTTCTTGCATGACCCTTATTTGCATTTCATTGGTCTCATCAAGTCAGATGTCCAATACCCACGTAAGTCGCATATTATATGGTGTAATTGAAAGGATATGAAGCCGAGTGTAGGATTCTCAGTATTGGTAACTTAATAACTTTTTTCCTATGGACTGCAAACTGTCAACAATTATTTAAATACTAGTAGTACCTAGTACAGGTTGTCCTTGAATTCATTCGACAAATTGAAACTGGGAGTTGTAGTCATGATAAATAAATAATAAATTGGTAAGGTTTTTTAGTAAATAGAAACTGCAAAAAAAATTAACTAAATAAATACGTCACAAGTCACACAATGACCTTAGAAATGACCATTAGGTCAAATTCCAGTAAAAGAAATCGTTGCAAAAAAATTAAAATACATACCTTAAAATGTAAAAACTCCAAAGCACAGTAAATATTTTATTTTCTTCCAAATTGTTTAATTTACTTAAGGATGAATACTATTTTTCAATATACAATACATGGCATAATTGCGACAAGCTAAGTTGTAGTTCACAAATGTGCCAAAAACGGCCGTTTTTCGCAATTATGCGAACTACAACTTACCGACATTGAATCACGTTATAAATAAGCATTTAAAAAATAGTATTTATCGTAATAAACTTTTCGTAAATAGCTTTTTTAATAAAATTGATTATATTGGAAGATATTATTTTTTCAAGATTGGCGGCGCTAGTTGGCTCATGGAAATCCCTTAAGTAAATTAAATAATTTGGGAAAAAAATAATATATTTACTGTGCTTTGGCGTTTTTACATTTTAAAGTAGGTATTTTTAATTTTTTGCAACGATTTATTTTACTGGAATTTGACCTAATGGTCATTTCTAAGGCCATTGTGTGACTTGCGACGTACTTAGTTCATTTTTTTAAAATTGACGGCGCTAGTTGGCTCATAGAAGGCTCTTAAGCGCTGTGAAGAAGCCTAACCATCCATTTAATTTTGTCGAATGAATTCAAGGCCACCCTGATAATAGAAAGTGTACTATACTTAGCAATCTTAGCATCAGATTTAAACCAACAATTGCCGATACGTAGCGACGCATCATCTTTTGGTGTGGGCGCAGTGCTGATGCCTGGACAGGCGCGCGCGGAGGGCTCGTTCCGTCGCGTGCCGGCCAAGGAGCGCGGCGTGACCGGCGACCAGGTGCCCGCGCTGTGCGTGTCTGAGAGGGGGGAGGTCTGCCCGCGGCTGCGGATACGCCGGGCAGTGTGAGTAGAATATGTTTGTTGTCATACACCAATACTAAGCTTACAAAATATAAACAAAGTTACACGATAAGTGGCATGGCAAAAGGTGCATAGAGAGTAGCGGCAGCAATGTCCTTAAAAACCGCGACTTTACCCGTTTTCATTTGGACAAATGAAAAATCGCTACGATTCATTATTGCAATATTTTCGCAAGTTTTAATAAATGTTAAAAAACGCAGTAGTGTAGGTATAACATCCATGAATCAAAATGAAAACGATCATGAAAATAATGAGAGTCGCGGTCGATCCTCTGAGTATACCTAAGTACTAGTAGTACTGTACTACTAGATATATACTTACTAATAATTAGAGTTATTCTGTGCCTCTGACCCCCAATTGGGAGTTGACAATTAAATATAAGTAGGTACAGCCCAAAGCATAATTTATATAGTGTAGGTACCTAACACTTTGGACCGTTCTTATTATCTGCGTCGTAAGAATGGAATTCGTACACTACTACAAGTGTTACCATATCATTGATCTGCTGTCGTTCGTACTTAGATAGGTAATTGCATTTATCTATCATCACAATGTTTCAAATAGAGTTAGGAAGACAGTAACAATTAAATTGATCACGAGAATGTTAACCGCGATTTGTATGCGAAAGCTGAAACTTCAAAGCCAAGGGCGCCATGCGACGTAACATTATGCTCGCTAAACCTCACACGACGGTTAAAATTCAGCAATGCTTCTGTTTATGGTAAACAGTGAAGAGGATAACGACGACATAGTGCCAATAGTGGAGCGTCACTCCACACGACTCCGGGAAATGTACGGCGACTACTACGTGAGCGAGCTCATCTCGCGACATCCAGAGTCGGAACGAGTGCTTCTGGTTTGCGAGGTTGGGCTTGTATTATTTTGTGAATTGTCATGAGTTGTGTCAGGATTGCGGCAAATTGAACTTTCTTTCACTGGAATTTGACCTAATGGTCATTTCTAGGGTCATTGTGTGACTTATGACGTACTTAGTAAAAAATAAATTGCAGTTTTGATTTACTAAAAAACCTTACCAATTTTATATTTATCATGAATACAACCCCCAGTTTCAATTTGTCGAATGAATTCATGGACACCCTGTAATATCAGCCACCCACGTTTTGACGCTAATAGATTAGATTAGATTCATTTATTTCAGATTACAATGTCATTTTTACAGTCAATACTTACTTAAAATACACATTAGTAATTTGATCGTCAAATTAAATTAATATAATAATATTTGTATGTAGGTATATATAACAATATTATGCATTGCATAAAATATGATTTTAACATTAATAAGTCAAATTCCTTAAAGTAATACAATTCACTATCCAATAAAAGGTATTTCAGTCGCCTCAGTCGGCGACGAAACGTTTCGTCTTCTACTTCACCACCTAAGTCTGCTCGCAGTCTCTCATAGTACCATAAAATTGTGGTAATATCAGCTTCACTTAAGGATTCAGGATGCTGAAATTGCCCCTTTGCGTGGAAACACGGGTTTTAGGTGATAATTTTGCACCGATCATGATAAATCTCGACTGACAGCATAAGGAGCTGGCCGTTGGCGTGATGAGTCTCAACACCGAGATAAACTACGGCTCGCTGGAGGAGTGCTTCGACCTGGCCCCGTTCGCGGGGCTGCGGCACGTGGACGGACCACCCACATACCACCGCGCTAACCACACGGAGTACGTTCAGTATGTGTTAGGCCAGTCCACAGACCACTTACCCCATAGACCTGTAACAGCAGGGCGCCCGTTTCTGCCTGCACATGAGCGCAAAATTGCTTCGCGACACGCGTAGGTAATCTTGAGATATCGAAACAGGTTTAATATGGCGCCCCTGCCCCCCGCTTCGTCTAATAGCGCCTATCGCTTGACATAATTTTTCGCTTGCTTTGTACCGATTTCATGTCTATGGGGTAAGTGGTCTGTGGGCCAGTCTCACATGGAGCTACTAAAATAACTAGTTACAAACTCAAATTACTAACGAGTTGCAAAGTCAAGGTCGAATTTCTTTATTGCAAGTAAGCACGTTGTGTACATTTTTGCACGTCAACATATTTTTGAATTTACATTTACACTTTGTAAGGTAGAGGTGTCAACGCCGAGGAGAAAAAGTGGCAAAAAACTCTCAGCAGCACATGTTTTAAAATAAGAATAATCTAAAAAGCATAACGTCACATTAATTTAATTATTGCTCAACAACCTATTCATTCGCTGAATTCTCTACCCAAATGTTGTCTGGAAGAGATCGCTTTAAGCGATAAGACCGCCAATTGTGATACTAACTGTATTAGCATATTTCTTTTGTGTAATTCCTTATTTTGCAATAAAGAATATTTATCTTATCTTAACGTCTTGAGCCATACACAAAATAAATAAATGACGTTGGTCAGTGTTTCAGAGTCATGTTTGAATGTGAACCGGGATTCCTCATGCCTGCTGGAGACCATGTCCGGAGCTATGGCCAAAGAAGCCAAGCATAGGGTAAGACACAATAAACTGCTAACTGAGATCGACAGTTGACATTTGATGACCTCCTATCCTAATAGGCAGTGTAACTACCTTCTTTGCAAGGAGTCCTGCATTCGATTCGATCCCCACAGTCAGTGTTATTACCTAAGCCTTAGGTCCTTTTAAGGAATCTTCCAAGGAATCTTAGTTTAGGTCATGAGTGACGTCTAATTTATTTATTTTCAATGGCGGCGATTCTGAAGGTCCACGTGATTTGGTCGTAGTTAACGATACATCCCGCTCATGCGATGTAGGTAGTGACAGGTTTAGATTTAGATTTAATGTCCACGACATAATCACACCTATTGTATTTATTTCATTTAAAACCACAGACCACTTACCCCATAGACCTGTAACAGGAGCCCGTGTCTGCTTGCATATGAGCGCAAAATTTGCTTTGTAACACGTGTAACCTATATTATCGACATGGACGCATCTCTTTAATACGGCACCCCTGCCCCGCTTCGTCTCTATGCGCTCATCGTTGACATAATTATTCGCTTGCAAATTTGTACCACCCACGAACATAGACTTCATCATCATGTGAATGTCGAGGCAATCCAGCTCCTCGACAACACGGACATAGTGAGAAGACTGAAAAGAAACAAACCTTTTGAGTTAGTGTAGTGTAGTGAAAACAATTCGTAGTGATAGTGCGCGAATGTAAGACACGTGAACAAAGTGATCGCCCTTAATAGACTCTAAGTAATGTCGTTGGACTAACTCTTAGATATAAGTGTAAATGTATAGAAATTTAGGTCAAAATCAAATTACTTATTAGTCTTATTGTATTTAGGCTAGATCGTAATGTGAATAAAATGTCATATTATGGCACTTTATTTAAAAAAAAAAAAAATTGTACCGATTTCATGTCTATTGGGTAAGTGGTCTGTGTTTAAAACTGACCAGTAATAATATTGCTTAGAGACTGCCAAAATACTGATTACAAGACTTCTCGCGTTGCCTTTAGGTGACCTGGACATATGAAGAAGACGACTTCTCAGCATCCAAGGGCTCTGGAACTCCTCGCGCCTCCACCGACCAGCTGTACGCGCACCTGGCGATGCTGGACCTGCTGGAAGATGACGAGGAAGAGATGGAATTTGACATCGTTAACATCGCCCCGGAGTTACTTAAATTGCCGGATCTAATGACGTTAGTAGTCTCCAGGTGTAGTGTATGCGATCTAGGGCTCTACCCCATCACAGGCTCGCCGACACACCATTATGTCCCCCCTCATATCGGTTGTACAGTCGACAGCAGATCAATGGTAACACTTTTTAATTTTGACAGTTCTTAATATTTGCGTCGTAAGACTTGAAATCGTACTGCAAGTGTTACCATTGATCTGCTGTCGACTGTACCTACTTGGCTCGGGGGAGGGGGGCACTAGTTGTTATAAATGGAGGACAGAGGAAGCAGATGCAGATGATCAACTAATCAGGAGTATGTCCATGTATGAACATAATATTTTGAAAATGGCAAAGTTAAGTTGGTCTCTCAATCTAGTTTACTTTACGTTAGAGCAAAGTTACGGGGTTAAATAAGTTGCGTTGCACGGAAGCCTCGATGCGCGAGTCCGACTCCGACTTGGCCGGTTTTTATTATCTGTTTTAGTCCGGCAGACAACTACCACAGAAACATTCTGGACGGCAGACAGAAGCAGAAGGCTATCGATGACAGAACTCCTCGGAAGGAGAAAAAGAAACCCATTAAACAAGGTAAAAAAAGGATTATATCGCGGCTACCAACTCTAATCCTAAACCTAAGTGCGTTCTAGAATCCGCCCTATTGCCTAACATAAAGCGAAGCCCAAATCAAGTGTCTTATTAAACAAAAACTAGTAGGGTATTTTTTAAAAGTCTAGGTAAAATACTTTTTGTAACTATTCCAGTGGCATCAGCTTCTATGGGAGTAGCTGTTAAATCTCCGGAGCAAATCACTCGGTTCTCGGGCTCACCGAATGCGTTCCTACTCGAATTATTTGCCATGCACTCAGATTACGATGAACGGTAAATTTAGAATCACTTCAGTATTATTTCATTTACAGCACATTAAATTGACGTTTCTGCAAAGTTCTACTATGTACTAGAAACTTCCATGATGTTCTAGAAATCCCCAGAACATATCCAACATTCCAGAAGATAGTCGAACATCCCAGTAGGAAGTTCAACGTTCCAGAAGAGAGTTGAACGTTCTGGAATGTCGCTGTCCCATTAATAATAATTATGCGCCGTTACAGGTATGGTTTTGATATGCTAGAAGTAGCATTCGAGTTGTTCCCCGATAGAGAATACTGTGTGATATGCCTACCGTCTAAGCATCCCGCGTTTCCTCTATTGGAGCATTTCACGGTAAATGGTTGGTTTTATTATTATAACAATTAAAACTTAGTCAATCATGTGAAACTGGCTATAGAATAGAGTCGCACCATGCATTTTCATCGTTCTGCAATAAAAGTGTCTTAAATGAAATTTCTAATATCTTTCTCTATCACAGTTGGTAACACCACGTTGTACCAGACTCAGGTTCATCAACGATACTCTGTTTGTGGCTCATGTGAACTCAGTCAGAGGGTGAGTAACATGTCTTATATTCTTTCATCAATGTAATAACGAATAAAAAGTATAACCAGTAGTTCACTGTTCGGACAGATGGGATCGGAGGTTTAAACAAACGTTTCCCTTTCTAACTTTACCTTTTTTTAACGGAGTTAGAAAGTGTCAAAACATGGTAATAAAAATTGACCATAATGAACATTAGATAATATTTATTTATTTAATAGCCTGCAATATCCCACTGCTGGGCAAAGGCTTCTCCCCAACCCTTCCACTCATATCTATTCTGCGCAGACTCAGACCACCTTCTCATAAAGACGTCAAGTTCGTCTCGCCATCGTTTGCGTGGGCGGCCACGTGGCCTTTTCGCGTTGTTTGGGGTCCATTCGGTGGCGATTTTTGCCCACAATTCGCTCGGCATTCGACAAACATCGCCCGCCCAGTCCCACTTCAGCTTAGCTGTCTTTTGTGCTACATCCGCGATTTGTGTTCGGGAGCGCAGTGTGGAGTTTTGAACGAATAAGATAATAATAGAACATTTATTTTATTTCTTCATTCCTTACCTCCAGCAACATCCGTGTACGTCCCGGCGAAGCCAGCGACCTAGTGAACCTTTCGGATATTCTAGAGCACGCGCCGCGGAGACAGCTCCTCACGGAACTCTTCGAGAATTCCCTGGTATCCAGTGCCCTGGATTCCTTCGTTCTTCTGAGTCAAAATCAACCTGTTGGCGTCATCGTTGTTGGGTGAGGCACCGGAAAAATCCTCGTGAATTTAGTGACTTGATGAATCTATGTCTAAGTGATACAATGAATCGATGAGAAATCTACAGACCGATGAGCTTGCGTAAAGAGATTGATGAATGTGGAAGCGAGAGTTGTGTGCCAGGATTGCTCAGGTGGAAGACCATCGTCTCTGCTTACTGCTACGAGAGACAGTAACCTTCAAGAACGTTCGACTCTCTAATATAATGTTCGACACTATTTTGGAACGTTCAACTCTCTTCTGGAATGTTCGATATGGTTCTGGGAATCTAGAACATCATGGAAGTTGGATGGAAGTGACCGGCTGAATCTATCTAATCAGCTTTATTAGACTGAGGAGTGAAATTTATCTAAGATATTACCAATTTAGATGTTACGATTTATTTTGCATTTTGTAATTGAATACATTTTGAAATAGGTATTCTAGTCATGGATGATTAATCTGATTTATTGTTTATTTAGACCACTGGAAGAAGGCGTCTCAATTCGAACGCAGTACAACTTAGAACCGGAACCGCGAAGACCCGAGTCAGATTGCACTGTAAGTGTCAGACAGACCTTAATAATGAACAAAAATCCTGAACAAAGACATTGCCACATTTCAATGGAGCTTTGCCCCACCTACGAAACTAGGTGACCATTTAAGCTGTACCTATCATTTTGTTGGGAACTTATTACCTACAGGTTTCATATTGCATAATCAGTATCATTTTCTACTACTCTCGCAACTCCTATAGAAGAATAACAAAAACAATGAATAAATCGCTTCGATTTCTTACTATTTTCTGAATTCTTAATTAAGCTGCTTTTTTCGAATCGCAACTTGTACAAAACTTTATTTTAAACCAATAATTTTAATAAAAAACGGAGATATTTTTACATTTATTCGTTATCTTGTACAACTTGCGGTTGATGGTGGGGCAGAATCTGGCATTGTCATTTACATCGTCAAATGGGCCAATCTTTGCCATACATCGGCCACGCGCAGTCGTAGTGCGTGAATTCCATACATTGGTTGATGGACGAAGTTTGAAACTTACGTACCATGACTGTGCACGGCGAATCTACTTATGGCGTACTTCTAACGATTTAAATCTTTGGTGTTTTTTTAACACAGAGAAAGTGTAGGTACAGGAGAGCTTTTAAGGTTGAGATTATCTCAACAACTACTTGACCTATTGCAAGAATTATTTCACTGTTAGATAGACAAAAGTTAAAACTATGTAACTGTAAAATAGCTATTAAAGTCGGCCCGGTAGTTTTTTAAACCTTATTGAGGCCCCCTGTATACTTTGTCTTTGTACATGTATTTTTTTATCTTATTACTTGATTTATTTTTTATTTACATTACCTACTTACTTTTAAAATATGAAACATTTATGTTTTTATCTGAAAACAAAGATGTTTCATATATTAAAAGTGTCATCATAATTATAAAGTTTACTCTTTTCTAAAACCTATTTGTCGAAGTTATTCATGTCGCCCGTAGGCCTTTGACGTGGCTTAACGACTGCTGTCAAGCGACAACAACCTGGACTAACTTAGCTTAACGTGCTTTCCGAGGCACGAAGGGGCTCAGATGAAAGAAAAATGAGCGGTCACCCATTCAGGTACTGACCTTGCCCAACGTTGCTTAACTTGTACGATCGTTTTCAACGTGTACTCGCAACCGGAGTACGAGCCCCTTAATAAAGTTTACTTAGAATTACATTTGTAGAAAAAATTGCCGATTCATAGCGAAGCATCATCTCTCGGTGTGGGTGCACTGCTGATGCCTGGACATGGCGATGTTTTATCGACTTATTAGTTCTAATTATCTTCAGGTGCTAGCAGGCGTGGTATCCCCTGTCATGGAGCCGCACAGCCGCTGGTTCCTGCGCGAGGTGATCCGCCAGTCCGGGTACTACACGCTGCTCTGGATGTGCCAGCCTATAGCCAAAGGCGACGCGGTGAGTGCACGTGCACTTTCTTTTGCAGAACTCGATGGTCACTGAACTTCCAACATGGAGGTCCCAGGTTCCAACCCTGGTCAGGTCCGACCAATGAGTTTTCCTCGGGGGTTTCAAAGGTAATAGTTACGTACATTTACTGAATGTTCTCAAAGAAACGAATTGACGAAGAAAATTCGGTCTACAACAAAGCGACGAGCATGTATTGATGAATGTAGATGGAGCGCCAGGATCGCAGCAGATGGAAGTCCATCGTCTCTGCCTACCCCTACGGGAAACAGGCGTGAGTTTATGAGGTTTTTGCTTCGTCATTTCCCCCTTATAGTAAACTAGCGTCCAGTTTCGATTTAGATGATCTATGGGGCTTCTGAAGAATACTAGTGAATCATTTGTGATTTGTTTTATTTCATCCATAGTCTTATACCGAACCCTATTCTTTTTTGAAAATGATAATTTTTTTTTATCAATTTCCAGAGTCCCAGACGTAATATGATGTCATTGGCAGAGCGAATGGTGCCGGTGCGGCCGCGACTTGTTGTGCCCAACATCAGCGGCAATAAGGACTTGGATCGCATATTCAAGGACATGTATGTTTAGAGGCGACTCTAGTATATTGTATTTCAAGGTGTGATTTAATTACCTCTAAGCAAAATGGAATCGACTGCAAATATAAGTATATATAAATATAGCGGGATGCATGCGCATCCAAGCTGCCGGAGGTTAGGATCCCAGAGTGAGGAACCTCCTCACAATGCGTGCCGTGTCCAGCAGAACTGCCTTCTGCATCCGGCCCTTGACCCAACTGTCTAGCGAGAGTCTCTTAAGGTGTTGGTCGAGACTCTTCGCTATTAAACCGTTCACGGTTACGACTATCGGAACAATTATGGTTGAGTCCACATCCCACATGGCGGTAATCTCGTGAGCCAAGTCTATTATTATTATTTTGGGAATTCAACATTCTGGGCCGGAAGGCAACCAACCAATCAAAACACATTAAGTGTTCTAAGACTGGACTTATTATCTGCATCATAAGTGTTGAAATTGTTGTTGTTGCGTGGTGGATCATGGCCCCAGCTCCCTCGATGTAAGGGAAGGTCTGTGCCCGAGCAGTGGGGCAATATAAATAGACTGATGATGATGATGATGAAGTGTTGAAATCGTAGAATCAGAATCGTTTATTGCCACTGTAAGGTATAATAAAGTAGCTGTTACAGTTGCTTAGGTGGTACTGAAACACTTGCAGTGTACCTAGATCGGGCATTCAATAAATTATATAAACAATAAAAACATGTAGTCATTTGTAAATAGGTACTACATACAATATACGTTCCACAATCAAGTTCCACAATTACACATATTCAAATATACGTCAACAGTCATGTCAGGGACTCACACTTTGCAAAATTCAATTAAATCGTAGAATACATTATCTATTAACCATTCTTTGAGGCAGTATTTAAATTTTGTATTGTTTAGCATCGCAATTTTATTAGGCAGCTTATTATAGACTCGAATAGCAGTCACGTATGCACTTTTATATGATATAACACATTGTACCGTACTGCAAGTGTTACCATACCTCAGGACGACCCCGTTCTCCCTATGGGCTATGGAGCGGGCGCTGAGCGGGCTGCCCAAAGCGTGCGTCAACTGCGGCATCGTGGTCGTCGGCGCCAGTCGCGTCGGACTGGCATTCCTTGAAAAACTCATCATGGGGTGAGTCTTGATACAGTCCGCAATGCATGAACTGAAATGACAATGCCAGATTCTACCCCACCATCAACCGCAAGTTGTACAATAAACATAACGAATAAATGTAAAATTATTGGTTTAAAATAAAGTTTTGTACAAGTTGCGATTCGAAAAAAAAACAGCTTAATTAAGAATTCAGACAATAGTAAGAAATCGAAGCGATTTATTCATTGTTTTTGTTATTCTTCTATAGGAGTTGCGAGAGTAGTAGAAAATGATACTGATTATGATTATGCAATATGAAACCTGTAATAAGTCTCCAACAAAATGATAGGTACAGTTTAAATGGTAACGTAGTTTTGTAGGTGGGGCAAAGCTCCATTGAAATGTGTCAATGTCTTTTGCATCAACTTTGCCAGCACAAACAATATTAGGTAAATGACATTATAAAGCATACAGCCAAACTTTTTAACATAAATAACGAAATCTTATTCAAAATACATATCCTCTCGTCTCCTTCGCTTTGGTGGAAACCGGGCCAGTATCAGTGATTATACTATGTCCGGCCAGTCCAACAGCAAGCTACCTGACATTCACGAACCTCACGCTGGTGTCTGCGCACGGGCTGCCGGCCGCGGGGGAGTGCCTCCGGGCGGCGGACACCTGTGTGCCGCGGCGCGGGAGATACACTGACAGGCACCTCAAGACTATGCCCTTCTGCTTCTACGTGGACGTTGTGGCAGACACTATGGTCCACATTGATAGGTTGGATGGCAATGGCAGCTTCAAAATTTATTATCAATGTCATAAGTAGTTGCCCATCGTTGTTGCAATCATTGACATCATGGAATTGCTTATTAGTGTCATCGCTCATGAAGTATAGTTATCATAATCATGACTAATGTGATAAAACATGACAAAAACACAATATGCCAAAGACATGACAATGTTGCCTAATTCATATCATGTGTATGTTATCGTCATCATTATTGGTTCAGTGGCCGTTATTATATTAATGGACTTGACAGTTCGTCATGTGCTAATGTCATGTTACAGAATATATTCAATATATCATAGTCTCTATCTTCCTCCAGAGGAGTCGCCGTAGCGTCGTCACTCTGGACAAAGCAGCTCGACAGTCATGTTTGTAGCGGGACTCTTGATAATTGCTTGAAACTTCAGATCTTGCATGAATTATACAATAATTTCACCAATACTGTCATTCGCGAACATTTTCTGATTAATTTAACGTTATATTAAACGCAAAATAACCACTGAAGACGTAAATTTTTATTTTCTAATAATATCGCAACCATTTCCCGCCATTTTCAAGAGCCGCCACTGACCGTTATTCGACATTAGTAATCTCAATATATCACAGTAGGTATTTATACATTACCTACATAAAATGAAAAATACATACTATCGCCGCCAACAAGTCTAATCCTAAACCTAAGCGCAACTATCGCAGTCACTCATATGCGAAGTACATAGCGTGAGAATGAGTACCGTGAGACGCCTCGCTTAGGGACGTCATTCTAAAATCAGCATTGTGTGATGAACTGCGTGTTAGAGTTATCTACCAGCAGATCAGATCATATCTCTCTCAAGAGATATGAGATCTGGAGCAGGCAGAGGAAGTGTGAACACAGGATAATAATTAGAATTATCAATGACATTACTAAATGTCAATTTGCCAGGAAGAAGAAGTGCATCTATCTGAAGGGCGGCGGCGTGAAGCACTACGACGAGCTGGTGCTGGCGTGCGGCCAGCAGTTCCAGCACCCGGACTACATGAGGGGCGCAATGGAGATCGTCAGCGAAATAAGGTAGGTACCTACGACAATACAAATATGTTAGTAAAAAAAAAAAACTTAGTAGTAAAAAAAAAAGGAATTCAGAAAATATATATAATGGAGGAGATGGACTAAGATTAGCATAAGATTGAAAGTGTACCCAGACTAAGCATTGTATTAAGAGTTTAGAAAGACTGTACTGTAACATATGAAACTGTGTGTATTAATATTTATATATTTGCTATAATTATATATGTATAATATTAAATCATCGGACATCAGGGTCATCAGTGCATGCCATATGGATGCACTGATCCCGTCTCATTCAGAGCAAGGTATATAATAATAATAAAAAAGCACAAACCGTGTCAAGCCGACAAAAGACTCTGACCACCATGTCAGAGGAAAAGGGCCAAACATACAAAAAAAAAAAATATGTTAGTCAAAAGAAACGTGACTTAGGGCCTTTTTGAACTACATGAAAACACCTTATTCAACCAGAAAAGGCAAGCCGTGCGACCGAATCCTGATGGACAACCCTAAATATCAGCCCGACCGAGTGCCTCCGTTACCCGACTTGCCGGAAAACGTGATGCTGATCAACTCACTGTACCAGGCCAACATAAGTCTGAGGAAGTTGCTTCGTATGGTTAGCGAGGACAGTAAGTGGTTATTTACCCGATTGCTGCACTAGGTATTGTCTTTTGGGTAAATGACAGATCGTATTCATGACCCAAACTAAGATTCCCTGTTCTATGGGTCCAGAGCCGCAAAGAAACGATTACAACATATACCAAGACTGTGCAAAAGTACCTTAGGTACTAGGTCGTCATAAATGATGGACAATCAGTAAAGTATCGACCGAGTGTCTCCGTTAGCCGACTTGCCGGAGAACGTGATGCTGATCAACTCATTGTACCAGGCCAACAAGAGTCTGAGGAAGTTGCTTCGTATGGTCAGCGAAGACAGTGGCCATTTACCCGACTGCTAGGGATAGTAGTGTTTTTCAGATAAACGACATATCACTCCCATGACTCAAACTAGTCCTCAAACTATGGATCCAGAAACGATTACAAATTACACGATTTATATATGTTACGGCTAGAACCCGAAGTGCGGCTACGCCTTGTTTTAGCGTTGCGTTCTAGCGTTGGTTCAACTGCCTAATACGTGCTCTGTGTATCCCAGAGGCCGGCCTAAGCGAGGCGAATCAGATCGTAGTGTACGGCGACTGTATCCAGGCGTACTGCTGTATGGCCGCACTGCTGGAGCTGGGCGTCGACCCTAAGCACGTCACGTTCGTGGAACCCTTCCCACCTGAAGACCAGGCGGCGCTGCGGGTCAACTGCTTCAATGATGAGGAGGTGAGATAACATACCTACCACAGACCACTTACCCCATAGACCTGTAACAGGAGGGCGCCCGTGTCTGCCCGCACATGAGCGCAACATTGCCTAGCGACACGTGTAACCTAGATATATTATCGACATGGACGCATCTCTTTAATACGGCACCCCTGTCCCCCGCTTCGTCTCTATGCGCTCATCGTTGACAGAATTTATCGCTTGCAAATGACAATGCCAGATTCTGCCCCACCATCAACCGCAAGTTGTACAAGATAACGAATAAATGTCAAAATATCTCCGTTTTTTATTCCCATCTCCGTTTTGAATTCAGAAAATAGTAAGAAATCGAAGCGATTTATTCATTGTTTTTGTTATTCTTCTATAGGAGTTGCGAGAGTAGTAGAAAATGATACTGATTATGCAATATGAAACCTGTAATAAGTCCCCAACAAAATGATAGGTACAGCTTAAATGGTCACGTAGTTTTGTAGGTGGGGCAAAGCTCCATTGAAATGTGGCAATGTCTTTTGTACCGATTTCATGTCCATTGGGTAAGTGGTCTGTGTTGTAGATGGACGAGCGAGTTCAGCTAAGTCTATCCCAGCTGGGGATCCGTACGATCCGCCAGTGCCGGTTGGTGGACTGGAGCGTGGCGGGAGCGCGCGTCGAGTCCCTGCGCCTCATGGGGCCGCTGCGGTCCCGCTCACTGCCATGCTTTGCGCTGTTCTACTACGGAATTAAAGCTATCGATCTTAATGCTTTTAGAGGTAAATATTTTATTAAATTTTATTCATGTTTTTTTTAAACGGATATCACTCACTATTATTGTTGAAGTCGGCAATTAGACCGACAGTGTCGACCGATTTCGGCGGTTTTTCTCAAGGTGAGCGCGCCACGCCCATCGAGTGAGATCGATGAATGAGTAATATCCGTTTATATATAATAACTAGCTGTACCCCGCAACTTCGTTTGCGTAGAGGAAGAGGATGGAGGAGATCAGGAGGCAGATCTTCCTCTCTGGATCCTTGTTTCCACATCACATACCGCCATGGCTTATAGCCTATGAGCTGTCCGGATATTTCAGCTATCTCCTAGTGAAACTCCCATCAAAATCCCTTCAGTAGTTATGGCGTGATACTTGCACAAAGTCACAGACAAACAGACAAAAAATCTAAAAATTAGTGTTTTGGCATCCTAAAAAACAATACAATTATTCTTTTCAAAAAATATCCAATGTACAGACACAACTATTTTACAGTCTTATTATATGTAATAGATTTGTAGTAATGGCTCAGTATAGTTTTAATTCTAAAATTGTTTTTAACCGACTTCCAAAAAAAGGAGGAGGTTTTCAATTCGTCGATTGCGCAAGCAGGGAGTGTATGTATGTAAGTATGTATGCATGGGCGAAATTATTTCACTGTTTGATAGATAAAAGTTAAATCTATGTAATTGTAAAAGAATTATTAAATTCGGTCCAGTAGTGTTTGAGAAAATCTCAACCTTAGGTATTGAGGTTCCCTGTATACTTATCTCTGTCTTCGACTGTACATAGCTTTTTTTAATAAAATTCATTATATTGGGAAATAATATTTTTTAAAGATTGGTGGCGTAGTAGTTGGCTCATGGAAGGCCCTTAAGGCAATCTTGTTTGTGAAACAGATAAACGTAACGAGTACTCGTATTATGGAAGTCGACAGGAACATTTTCGTCAGTAACTTTTTATATGGAGGCATCATATTAAACCTCTCTATTTTTAAAATTAAGGCTAGTTTAAAAAATACCCCAATAAACTATTGCTTCATTGTCATTGATCTCCTATAAACTAGATACACAGTCTGCCTTCTAAAAATGTCCGAGCGCAAACAAGGTCCAAACGGATGAATGGACCCTCATTTGCTTTATTGGACATTATTTGGACGTTAACAATGAACTCTTATTTGGACGTTTTATAAATTGTTTTAGTAAGACCTTTGTGTATCTAGTTGTTTATAGGAGATCAATGCCTATTGTACCATATTTCAATTAAACTAGTTGTGTTCTTCTAAATGACAATGTAATTAGGTACTATTAATGACAGCTTCTGGTGTTGTATTGCCTTTATATCACTTTTATCGTCAATTGCTACATTGGACAATAAGGGACCATTGGACCCTTATTTGGACGTTTTTTAAATTGTTTTAGTAAGACCTTTGTGTGTCTAGTTGTTTATAGGAGATCAATGTTCATTGTCCAGCTATAAACTGTAGCGGCCTGGTGTACGACGGCGGCCTGGTGGTGGGTCCGCTGTGCGAGACCAACGACCCGCACGTGCGCGCCGCGGGGTCCTGCACGAGGTACAGCAGGCGGCTCTACACACGCGTCGGACACGGACAGTGCCACTCCGAGGCGGTGGGCGAAGCGGTACGTCCACTTCCACGTTTGATTTGAAATAATTTGAGATCGTTCGAGATCGTTCGAGATCGTTCGAGATCGTTCGAGATCGGTCGAGATCGGTCGAGATCGGTCGAGATCATTCGAGATCGTTCGAGATCTGTCGAGATCGGTCGAGATCGTTCGAGATCGTTCGAGATCGTTCGAGATCGTTAGAGATCGTTAGAGATCGTTCGAGATCGTTCGAGATCGTTCGAGATCGTTCGAGATCGTTCAAATCATTTGACTAATCTCAAACATGACATTGCAATAACATAACTAACACATAACATGACTAACCCATACCATGACTAATCATGAACATGGCAATACAAGAACACAACCAACCCATAAAACCTCTATTTCATTTCATTTTTTCATTTCATTTATTCAGTAACAATGACATTGTATGCGAATTTTATAATTAGTCAATATGTAAATATATAATCAATATAATACTTATACTAAACTAAAAATTCAATCGATTTAATTATTAGGCATGTCAAGAACTAAAACTACTACGAATGTCAACAACAAAAAAGATTTAAAATTCGTCAATAGAGTAACAACACCTTTCCAACAGAAAGTCCTTTAATTTGGTCTTGAAAGTATTTAGACAGTGAATAGATTTAAATTCCTGAGGCATCCTGTTGAAAAGAGTCACTGCCTGATGTCTTGAGCAATGCATCACTATCCTCAATTGCGGGCGGATCACGTTCTGTAGATCCATTCTCCTGGTACTTTCCCTAAGTCGCATCTCCTCCTCCGATTCAAAATTGTATCTATTCACAGTTGGCCCAAATATTCCTGACGAAACTGAATCCTTTCACAATGGAACACCCAGAATACAGTGACTGCCCGGCGGATTTGTTTCCTAGATTTAGCGGCACTTTCTTAAGGTACCTTAGCAGATTTTAATAGGATATCAGTGGGGTGAACGCGACTTCCAATCGTTATCGCAATCGCTTTCAATTTGACACATGGACGCTATACATTGCTACAATGTTTTTGCAAGTTTTAACAAACGACAACATTATACGACGTTCTCCCTCCCAATATCCCTCGTCCTACTGATTTTAAATCTCTTCTATGTTATGTGTTCACGCCTTTTATAAATATTCTATGTGATTTTATTCGAACTAACAAAATTAAATTGTAAAGTGTGTATATTCTTACTAAGGTGGTGGTTTTTATTGTATTTGTGTTTGTCCTTATGTGTTCTAGAATCAGCAGCCAGAAGCCAAATTACCCATTCGGAGCGATCACCTGCCTCGTCTCTCCCATATCCGACTCGACATTGGCAGAATTCTACAAAGAGACGCCTGAACCCAAATATAATAATAACAAACGACAACGAAACGCAGCAATCTATATCGTTCAAGAATCAAAATGAAAACGATAACGAAAACGATTGAAGTCGCGGTCACCCTCCAGTAGCGATTCTTTGACGTTGTTACCTAAAAATAGTTGGACAATCTACAACCCGTCAATGGTAACTTCAATAAATACGATTTTAACTCTTATTGTATTGTAATTTCAGTGCCTCTCTCGGAAGCGTACCAAACGGACATCGACTCTCCCTAACACACGCATCTAGAAGGTAAACTAAGCTTAACTTAAGAGCCTTACATGAGCCAACTAGCGCCGCCAATCTTAATAAAATAATATCTTCCAATATAATCAATTTTGTTAAAAAAGCTGTTTACGAAATGTTTATAACGATAAATACTATTTTATAAATGCTCAGACTATTAATACGGGCCTTAGAGGCGACTAATATCAATCTGAAATCTCTACAATTGATTTTTCTCTCAGACCCATCATCATCATCAGTCTATTTATATTGCCCCACTGCTCAGGCACAGACCCTCCCTTACATCGAGGAAGCTCGGGCCATGATCCACCATGCGGGCCCAGTGCGAATTGGCGGATTTCACATGCCTTAGATTTTTTTTCTTCTAGGGCATGCAGGTTTCATCACGATGTTTTCCTTCACCGTTTTGAGAGCACTCGGTAAATGTACGTAAGTTTCTCCGTCGAAAAAACCGAGGATAACTCATATGGCTGCCCTAGCTGGGAATCGAACCTGGGACCTCCGTATCGCAAGTCTGTTGACCCAACCACTGAGCCACCGAGCTCAGACCCATACCGTTATCTAATCATTTCATTCATAATCCTGTCCGCTTACTTATGCTGCACCAGCTTGGTACTCGCTTTGCTCCACGAAGCAGAGGGCCAAGCTGCAGGCGCAGCAAAATATTGCCCTTCGTATCTGTACCGGAGCGGGTCGGTACGTTCGTAACGACGTCATTGCTCGCGACGTGCGGGTTGAGTCGATCGAAGCGTTCGTGCTGAGGTTGACGCGATCACTATTCGACCGCGCCGACAACAGCAGGCACGCTCATCTCCGCAACCTCGCACCCCTGCACGCGCGCCCTCCGGAAGGCCACCGCCTCCAGAGGGAGTTGCTGCGCTCCCCGTCGCCTTAAGCGGCGGGTTTGAGCTGTGCACCAAACGGCCGTACCGACCCGCCCAACTCCCATATCCCGCATACCAAGCGGGACCAATATCACCGTCGGATCATTATCCGGCGAGCTCATGCCCGGATAGAGACGGTATACCTCAAGGCCCGCACTTCTCCCCCGAAGTTAGGGGTGAAAAGACCCGGTCACACCTAATCCTGTCATCAATAAAACTCAATAACTAAATAAGACCCGTTCTGTGGCAAGATGGCAGCCCGTAATCCAGTACCCCCGGCCGCTGTCAGTGGTCGCCACGTTGCCGGGCCCGCTGTACTACTACCACCTGCGCAAACCAGGGCCGGTGATACCGATGGAAGTACAGCTCTGTATGCCGCGACAAGTGAGCCTTATCTAATTTCTACCACCTGTGTGAATAAATAAAAATTTACAAGTAATTTTCTTAACAAAATAGGTAGTATTAAACCATACAGATTGTCTTTGTAATTAACAATTTCAATAAACAATAATATTTAGTTTAATTAATTTACAAATGACAATGCCAGATTCTGCCCCACCATCAACCGCATGATGTACAGTCGAAGATAGAGATAAGTATACAGGGGGCCTCAATAAGGTGTGAGATTTTTTCAAAAACTGGTCTGGATTTAATAATTTTTCTACAGTTACATAGTTTTCACTTTTATCTATCAAACAGTGAAAGAATTTTTGAGAAAAACTCTCCTGTACACATTTCTCTGTGTGTCCACCGTACCTACAAGATAACGAATAAATGTAAAAAATGGCCGTTTTTTAATAAAATTATTGGTTTAAAATATTTTTTTGTACATCAAGCGAGTCGAAAAAAACAGCTTAATTAAGAATTAAGAAAATAGTAAGAAATCGAAGCGATTTATTCATTGTTTTTGTTATTCTTCTATAGGAGTTGCAAGAGTAGTAGAAAATGATACTGATTATAATTATGCAATATGAAACCTGTAATAAGTCCCCAACAAAATGATAGTTACAGCTTAAATGGTCACGTAGTTTTGTAGGTGGGGCAAAGCTCCATTGAAATGTGGCAATGTCATTTACTAATAATTAACATTTAGCTAATGATAATTTTGAGATTCAACATTTTGGGAATTCCATTTTAGCAATTCAACTTTCTGGGCCGGAAGGCTTATTATGCTTCGGGCACGAACTGACTAAAATATAACTTTCAGGGCCACACCTTAGTGACAGACAAGGACGGCAACTACTTCCGTCTGCAGCTGAACGCGTTACACTGTGTCGCCGCCGTCACGTGTCTGTCGCGGCGGCCAGTTTGCAGGGAGCTGCTGGACCAGCTGTACGGGAGGCATGAGGAGGTCTTCAATAAACTGCTGGCTCGGTACCAGGTCAGTGGGTTGTGTAAGCGATGGACTGTCACAGTATTTATTTATTTTATTAATGGACTCGACAGTTCGTCATTTGCCAATGTCATGTTGCAGAAAATTCAATATATAATAGTCTTCTATCTTCCTCCAGGGGAGTCGCAGTACGACGCGGCTACCCAGGGTGAAGACGCCTTCACCCTGGGTAGCCGCGTCTTCGTGTCTTCATCCAGAGGAGACGCCGTAGCGTCATCACTCTGGACGAAGCAGCTCGACAGTCACGTTCACTCCCGAGCTTGTAGCGGGAACTCTTGATAAAAGCTTGAAACCCCAGATCTTGCTCAAATTATCCAACAAATTTACCATACTGTGATGTGATATTAATCTCAAAATAACCACTGTAGACAATAAAACAAAAATTATCAAATAATTTTGCAACCGCCGTTTCCCGCCATTATCAAGAGAACCACTGTCACAGTAGTCTGGGCAAATATTGAGTGGAACAGAAAGGGGGTGCTTACTGTTACCCTTTCTTTTATAACCTGTATAGTGGGCCTAGGTCGTCCTTTGATTATTATTATTATAATAAATGCATTTGTTCACATTTAGCCATTCAAATGGAAGAAGAAGACTCTACTTGAGAGTAGGCAAAAGATACCCCCGCCCCCCTCCTCCCCTCCCGCCCGCTCAAGGCTGCATCCGCTCTTGCTGGATACATATTCAGAAAGTCGGCTTTGTGGCTCCCTTAGTTTGCTTTTTGTATTTCCAGTTGCAACTAATCGACGACTTGTTCGATTACTTCGCCCAGCCGTGGATGGCAGCGCTCTACCAAGAGACATTCGCGGACATGATCGACCACATGCGTCAGAAAGACATGGAAGAGGTGCAACCACAATATTGAATCATTTTTTTTAGATTAAAGGCTGAAACACATTTAAAAGCAGCAGAAAGACAACGGCAGTGGTTGTATGAAACGTTATGAGAGATGATATGCGTGGCATGTGTCGCCGGTTCCGCATGAAGTATAAGGCACACCTCATACTTTTTGTAGGACCGATAATCGGGCAGCTTTTTCCTCCGATTCTTATGACCGATTTTGTGACCGACTCAACGCACACGGCCGTCACTTTGTCTGTATCCGGTCTGTGGCCCTGGCCAGTGCTACTGGGTCTACGTCTGCCAACTCCTCCACCCAAATTAAGTATCTCTATTCAGATATACGAGAAGGTGAAGTCGATGTTTGGCCATACAGCGGCCGGCAAGTCAGCGGTCGTCACACAGGCGTGCTGTGACTTGACCTGCGATAAGGTTAGCTGACAACTCTTTGTTACCCAACTGCATAAGTAGGAGTGTTATGTATTTAGAGTGTATAAAAATATTCGAATTTTAATATTGTGGTATCTTATATTATTAGTAGATAGTATTATCTTATATTGGTATTCTCGTCAAAGCACCTTTTCCTTGCAAAGTGTAAATATAATACAGGGTGAACGTAAAGGGTATATGAAGCCGAAGGGAGGGTGTTCAGTATCGATAACTGAACTGAGTTTTGTTCTACGATTTTTCTAATAAAAAATAAATTAATGTCTCATACAAATCGATCAGCTGACCGGGACGAAATGTATGAAAAGTCCCAAAATAAACTAGCGAAAATAGAAAAGTCGTAGAACAAAAGTTGTTCAGTTATCGATACTGAACACCCTCCCTTCGGCTTCATATCCTACCCTTTACGTTACTATTCAAAAAAGTTGACATTCAAAAATATACGAACAGTATTAGAGATAGGATTCTGATTCTATACAAGTAGAAATTAAAAAAAAACATGAAAAACCCTATTTTTTATATATAATCAGAATCCTATCTCTAATAGGTACTGTTCGTATATTTTTGTGTTGTCGACTTTTTTTGAATTTACATTTCCAACACTTTGCATGGTGCTCTGAGGAGAATACCAATATAAGATTATACTATCTAATAATAATATTAGATACCACAATATTAAAATTCTAATATTTTTATACACGCGTCAATCTCTTAGGGGTAAGACCATGACATGGTTCCGACCAAAAAAATAATTTTAAAAATTATTATGTTTCAGTTATGGAGTAATAGAGCCGTCGATATTCCGTCGGTAAGTTTTATTTGTTTGTATCAGTTTTATCCGTGCAGTCCACAACGCATCGTGTTCTATCCTATACTCTCATTGGCTGATGTGAAAATTGCGGCGATAAATCGCGGTGTTGTCTGTGGGTGTGAATGCACCATAATAGTGGATTCATAATCAAAAAACAAACAAACTGAAGTTGTCCTAATATTGACGTTATTGATTAGCTGACTTGAAAATGACAATGCCAGATTCTGCCCCACCATCAACCGTATGATGAACAAGATAACGAATAAATGGAAAATTTCCCCATTTTGTACTAGTTGCGAGTTAAAAAAAGCTTAATTAAGAATTCAGAAAATAGTAAGAAGTCGAAGCGAATTAATCATTGTTTTTGTTATCATTTTCTACTACTCTCGCAACTCCTACTGATTGTGATTATGCTATATAAAATCTGTAATAAGTCCCCAACAAAATGACCCAGCTTCAATGGTCTCGTAGTTTTGTACATGGGGCAAAGCTCCATTGAAATGTGGCAATGTCATTTCACCTGTTTCTACACAGTCAATACGTGTAAATAACTAATAATAATAACACAGTAAATAAGGCCGTGGTCACACAGGAGTGCGGCCAGAGCGCCGGTGTCCGCGGCGCAGCGGCTGCGTACTGGCAGGCTGCGGGCGGGGAGCAGTTACTCCTGGGCTACATCGGCCGCTACCTGGCGCGGAACAGCGTCACCAACCCACACTACGCGCAACCACCCCCACAAGTGGCCCATACAGAGAAAATACAGGAGAGTCATTAATAAAATCGCTACTATTTGAATATCATTTACTGACACTGATTTATTACCTAGCATTGATCTTCTATAAACAACTAGATACACAGTCTGCCTTCTAAAAATGTCCGAGCGCAAAGAAGGTCCAAACGGATGAATGGACCTCATTTGCTTTATTGGACGTTAACAATGGACCCTTATTTGGACGTTTAAGTAAGACCTTTGTGTATCTAGTTGTTTATATGAAATCAATGCTACCAGCGTAGCGTCCCGGTTTCGCACGGGTGATAAAAACAATAATAAAACTTTTTATTGAAGACTAGCTGTACCCCGCAACTTCGTTTGCGTAAAGGAGGAGGATGGAGGTGATCAGGAGGCAGACCTTCCTCTCTGGATCCTTGTTTCCACATCACATAGGTACCGCCATGGCTTATAGCCTATGAGCTGTCCGGATATTTCAGCTATCTCCTAGTGAAACTCCCATCAAAATCCCTTCAGTAGTTATTTCGTGATACTTGCACAAAGTCACAGACAAAAATTCTAAAAATTAGTGTTTTGGCATCAGTATCGATCCTAAAACACATTACAATTATTCTTTTCAAAAAGTATCCAATGTACACAGACACAACTTTTTTACAGTCTTATTATATGTATAGATAAAATAAAACACTTTATTATATTTTAGACAATATTTTATTCCATTTTACACATGTTGCTTAATTAGACGACTTAAAGTATAATATTTACAATGAAATGCACAAGATGGCCACTAAGCGAGTTTAACCAGTCTCACATGATATGGCTTCGTAAGTCTCACCCGTAATTTTATGATTAGTGGCCGATTGATAATTGGGGATGCTGACTTAAATAATCAACTGACGTGATTGAAAATGCTGAAAGTATATCTGAAATTAGATTTTCGATATTTCAATTACCGACAGAGATTTTAATTTTCAAATAAGGTAGCTGTTCCACCGCCAGCGAGTAACTATCGGCTATTTTCTATTGATCGCTGAGCGAGTAGAATATAATAGAAAATAGTTTTATTGCCATACACCAATTACATAAGCTTACAAAAAATCAATCAAGGAATAAAGTTATAATCTAATAATATAGTTATGATAAGTGGTGTGGCAAAAGGTGCATGTTTGAGCTGAGCTGACACCGAGGTGTGCAGCGCTGGGACTCGACATGCACCTCTTCCCTGACAGAATACTATACCTGATATACGGTATATACTGTTAGTCTTCCGAATATGTAAAAATAAAAATAAAAATAAATAAAATAAATAAAATAACGGGCCTGAACTAATGAGTCGCTGCGTCTCTTTTGTTTACACGGAATGTATTATCTATTGTACCTTTCTTTAGCTAGAAAATCGCCGATAGTTGCTCGCTTTACTCACCTACTGGGACAAGTGCCTAATGGGAGTCATCTTTATCCCTTTTGGTTAAAACGAATTTAGTATGAATGGTATGTGTTCCGATTTTCAAAGGCTAGTGAATTATTTTATTATTCAACTGATTTCAATTTATGTCTAATTTGTAAAATTAATGAAGCTTAATTTTCAACACGTCAACATATTGTCATTTGTTTATTGTGAATGGCAGATTGGTTGAGATTATCAATTCATCTTTTCTGTATTCCATAATTTTAATCGAGAACAATAATTTTCGTTATGTTCGGGATTCGAACCCAGGGACCTTGCCATTCCGTGACAAGCTCTTTCCCAACAGAGCTACCGTGACTCGGATCAGAGGGGTGACCGCGACTTCAATCGTTATCGTTTTCATGTTGACACTTAAACGATATACATTGCTGCGTTTCGTTGTCGTTTGTTAAAACTTGCAAAAACATTTTTGTTCAAATTGAAAGCGATAACGATAACTGGGCCCGCGTGGTGGATTATGGCCCGAGCTCCCTCGATGTAAGGGAAGGTCTGTGCCTGAGCAGTGGGGCAATATATATAGGCTGATGATGATGACGATGGAAGTCGCGGTCACCCCACTGATTGGCGAAATCCTTCGCCACATAGAGTGCCACGGAATTATAGCGTTCCACGACAAATAAATTTGAATAATTATAGGAAAAAATTATATTTGTACGCCGTAAGGCAAACATGAAGAACTTTATTTTTTATATAACATGAACATCTGTATCAATTTTTACTCATGTATTGCAAATAAATTATCTTTATCTTTTTTAATCTATATCAAAAAATGCCAATTTAAATAAAATACAATTGGAAGCCATACAATTTATCGCAGACATTGGCCGTCGCCTTAGAGAGAGGTTGTGACTCTCGCTCCGGGTCCTACCTGGTGCAAAGGTTAGCCATAGCTATACAGCGCGGTAACGCCGCTAGCGTTATGGGTACCTTTGCACCGGGTATGACAAGGGGCGGGTTATTTGACTGACGAAGGTTTACCGGATATTTTAGTTTTAAGTTTGACATTGTATTAAATTTAAATAAAAAAGGAATTGTTTGGCATTCATATTTCATTTTCAAGTCACATATTTTATTGTAGGATGGTGGATGGTATACCAATCCTGCCATTTACCATAAAGTTATGAACAATGGAGTAGGTATTGTGATTGTATGTCTTAAGAAAAACTAAAACTATTGTATTTGCTTTATCCCTGGCAAATTTAAAAATGAATGTTCCTCGAAATTACATTACGATGTAGAAAAAACTCAATCTAAATGACAATGCCAGATTCTGCCCCACTATCAAGGTACGATGAACAAAATAACGAATAAATGTAATAATATCTCCGTTTTTTATTAAAATTATTGGTTTAATGTAAAGTTTTGTATATCAAACGAGTCGAAAAAAAACAGATAAATTAAGAATTCAGAAAATAGTAAGAAATCGAAGCGAACTGATTATGTAATATGAAACCTGTAATAAGTTCCCAATAAAATGATAGGTACAGCTCCAATGGTCACGTAGTTTTGTAGGTGGGGCAAAGCTCCATTGAAATGTGGCAATGTCATTTATCCAGCGGTTATAAAATAAATTATAACACTCGTAGAATAGATGAACAAATTCTATAAATACATAAAATCTGTTCGATGGTATTTTCGTCATAAAATTATGAAGTTTAATTTATAAGTTGAATATAATATTTGTATGTTGATTTCATTCAAATCACCTTATTTGTCGTTAATTAATATGTTTGACTGAAGTATTTGTAATAAATTATTAAATACTTTTAAATAACTTTCTCGTGTATAATATTAAAATCTTATTTTTAAATTGTTATTAAACAATATTGAACGTTACGATATCGTTGAGCTGTTAACACCTTAAAGTAACTTATACGAGTTATATTTACATAGGTTGTATTTTAATATTAAAGAAATTAGATAACTTTCATTGTTATAGCTCTGACTAGATTAGTTTCGAACCAAATTTTAGTTTTGTCAAATATTTCCAATTATAGAATTAAAATTATAGTGAGGCATTGTTAAAAATTATTATGTATATAAACGGCAATTTGATCGATCGCAGTTTCGACCGATTTCGACGGTATTTATCAATATGAACGCGAGACGCCAGCGTCTCTACGAACACTGCGCTCGATCGCTCTCTGAGCTATCTCGCTCGGTACCGGCCCCGCCGGCGGTGCGTGCGAAAGCCGTATATGGCTGTGTCGGTTTAATTGCCAGCTTCAACAATCTAAGTGAGTGATATCCGTTTATATATATAAATTTATTTCCAATGAATTTTATAAGCTTGGAATGTTTTAAAACATGTTTGTAAAAATACGATAAAATGGCTAAAAATTACCGTCAATGCTAACTTTCTGTAACAAATTTCACAGTTTTGGAAGTAAATTGGTTATCAAAATTACGACAGTAGATGAAAGTTTCATCTGATTGAAAATTGAGATATTTTTTTAAAAATTTGAAGTATGGAGTTTACTATGTTTAACGCAATCGGGCATACATGTAGCATAAAGCTTTTCTTTACAAGAGCTAAGCTATTGTCTCAACTTAACATTGTTTTGGAATCAAAAAATATCTTCTGCTGCATTTATTCTTTAAAACTTTTTATTTAATGTTATATGTAATTAAAAAGAAACTATAAATAAAAAATTTGCCCCAGGTCAGCGACCGCGGGGAGTGTCCCCAGAAGGCTGGCTGCATTGCCTCGCTGGATTGCGAGGCTAATGCGTTGCGCGAGGTACGCGCCAGCCCTCTGGTCATTAGACACATCCACCAGGCGCACAGAGATCTCTTTGTGGATGCTGTGTGCGCCTGGTCCCCACGGTCCCAGGGTCTCCACACCAAACGGCACAAATATGCAGTCTCCACTGAGACCTGCATATTTGTGTTTATTGTTTTTTAATGTTATAAATTAATATTTTGTGCATCGTACTATTCAAAGACTCTTTATAAACAAACAAAGTACACAATTTCCAAAGAGCTATCCCAAAAAAGTTTCACTTATACTTGTATCAATACAACAATCAAGAAAATACATTACTTATCACTTAAACGATTTAAAAATGTCTGTACAACGTGACTAGCATACGATGAAGTAAGTACGTATATCGAAACCGATGTTTATCGATAAATTATAACACTATTTGTACCTAAAATATATCTAAAATTGTCGCCGGGACTTCTGGATATATTGTTTAGTGGTATAAATAAAGTAATAAAGGTACTTAAAATTATATGGAGCTGAACTGATCAATGCACCCAAAAATGGTATTTAAAATTAAATGGACCGTCCCCTTTACATCAATCGATACTTAACTATTGAGAAATCTTATGTAGATGCTCTGACGAGAGGCAGTCGTGAGATTAAACCAAAAATTCAGAGATTAAGGGATGAGGCGATAGTTCAGACATCAGTGTTTGGCGCTATGGGTGGCCTATGGTTGTGATAAGAAGAGCGACAGTCCACGTGTGTGATAATAGAAGCGACAGTCCATGGGTGTGATCAGGGAGGCGATAGTCCGCGTGTGTAATCAGTCCATGCGTGTGATCAGGGGGGACGACAGTCCGCAATGATAATCAAAGACGATAGTTCACGGAGCGACTAGGGAAGCACCCACCGAGACCATGGAAACGTTATGTCTTTAGAAACGCGACAATTTACAGGAGCAATAGAGAGGCGACAGTGCACTGTTGTGATTAGAGGAGCGACAGTCCACCGTATGAGATCAGGGGAGCGACAGTCCATGCGTGTGAATCAGATACGCGACAGTTCATGAGCGTGATGAGGGGGACCACAGTACACGCGTGTTATCAGAAGAGCGGCAGTCCACGTATGTGATCATGAGGACTGTAGTCCACGCGTAGTCCACATATGTGATTATGGAGGGCGATAGTCTACTGTGTGATCAGGCGATAGTCCACGCGCGTAATCAGAGACGCGACAGTAAACGTATATAATCATGGGGGGCGACAGTCCAAGCGTGTAATCAGAGGTGCGACAGTCCACGTATGTGATCATGAGGACTGTCGTCCACATATGTGATTATGGGGGGCGACAGTCCACGCGCGTAATCAGAGACGCGACAGTCCACGTAACCACGTATATAATCAAGGAGGCGACAGTCCAAGCGTGCAATCAGAGATGCGACAGTCCACGTATGTAATCATGGGGGGCGACAGTCCACATGTGTTCAAGGTGCGATAGTCCACGGGGCGACTACGGTGGCGCGTAATCGTGCGCCGGCGCCGGGCTGTAGTCGGCGCCGTGGAGTAGCGATTAGGTCTGGTACTGCAGCATGGGCGCGGCCGCCAGGTTGGCGTGGTGGCCGCTGTTCATCCGGAGCGCAGACAGCGACTTGTTGTACCACTCGTCCTCCGCGCTCATGCCTGAGGGAGAAACAGGCATTGTTAATCGATAGAGATATATTTAGGCGGATTAAAGACGTAAACGGACCAAATGCAGTCTACTACAAACTGACGAGCGGGCATGAAGAGATTGATGAATGTGGAGGAAGCGAAAGTTGTGTGCCAGCAGCAGATGGAAGCCCATCGTTACTGCCAACCCCTACGGGAATCAGGCGTGAGATTTTTTTTAAACGTTTGAACACTTGTGTCAATATCAACGGCTAGTTACAATCATATCTTATTTCCTTATTGCAAGTAAATATATTGTGTATACAACGTGAAATTTTAGTACGCAATTGCACGTAGTTTAAAAAAATTACATTTCCACTGCAAGGAAAAGGTGCCAAGACATGCCAGCGCTCTGAGGAGAAAGATTGTCAAAAAATTCTCAGCAGCACATCATTTAAACCAATAACATTGGATTTTTAAACAATTTAATTAAATAACTTCATAATTCTTTTTATTAATAATAATCACAACTTAATCAGTCGATACACACCATGCATTTCTATTGCTTAAATAATAATCTATTCTGTAAGTACTACACTTTTTTAAGTTACGAAACTACCGTTACATAGGCGGCCGACGGCAACATGTTACGGAGTATCTTTTACAGATTTTTAACTGCATGAGAATTGTTGTATTTATGTGGAAAGTTACTTATATTTATTATTTTATACATAGGTAATATTATTGTAGCTTAGGTATTTATTATACATTATTAGGATAATAAATATACAGTTTCCAAGGCGTATTTTCGCAAGGAAAACGTACAACACAATTTTATAGGCCCTACGTGTAAGATATTCTTTATTCTTGAACTACCTAACTACCATTTTCTCTAATTGAGTAATCAAATCACAAATCTAGATATTATTCTCATTTGCTGTTATTCATAAACCTAACTTCAACCTCCCTTAAATCGTGTTGCTATCCCATTAAAAAATGTTAAGATAGAAAGCGACATCCCTGTCACCTAAACGTTGGCGTAACTTTAAATCACGTTTAAGAATACGCGCCATTAATTAACTCAAATATTCCTATGAAATTTGACATAATTTACAAATTTTATTTCTATTTTTTTTAATTTACATGCATCTTTTATGGCTATGACATTACGATTCTCAATGAAATGTTTGTATGCTATAGATGTTGTAGATGGGCAAGATTCGGAGAAACCTATAACATTACCAAGATCACTGTAACCAGTTTCTACAAATAAATATATTTGAATTTGAAATATTTTGTACATAAATTGCTTCATCTATAAAACAGCGCTACGAAAAGCGTAGCACTTAGCGTAGCAGGATCATCCTACGTCTTACATAACCATAAAATATAGGAGTAGGTATACAATTATGTTCACATAGGGCGATGTAAGGGTGGCGGGTAGGGAAGCGAATAGTGAGCGTCGAGTCGACCCCAGCGTTTTCTCAAGATGCAATCTCGCCGCAGGAAATAAGATATTTGCCAAGACGCCGCGAGGGCCCGGCGGAGGTAAATGTAGTGGAAATTTTCTTATTAGAATATCTACGGTACGATGCCTCGGTACTCGGCGGCATTACGTTTTTTGCTACGCAGGAATCTCGCTACGGTGCAGAGTTTCACGGTCTGTCGCGGTGGCGGTCTAAATTGAATGTGTAGGGCGCGGGCAGGGCCGTAGTTAGTAGTTTCTGGCTAGGGATAAGGGATACTGTTTAAGGGCCTTCCATGAGCAAACTAGCGCCGCCAATAAATATTAAATATTAAAATATTAAATCTTTGAAAAATATCTTTCAATTTAATCAATTTTATTAAAAAACCTATGTACTTACATAATGTTTATTAATGAAATGAAATTAAATGAAATGGTTTATTTGCTAGTACATAGTTGACAGAACGATATTACGATAAATACAATGGATATGATGACTTTATAGCTAGGATCGGGGAGGTTATTCTCAATGGTCAGATTCTTGGTCAGACTAGTCTGATTGGGAGTTCCGATTCTAGTAATAAAACAAATATTGCAATCCGGTTACGCGGAAAGTTTTGTGCCACTTTTTGTCCTCAGCGTTGGCACCTTTTCCTTGCATAGTAGTGTAAAAAAAAATGTTGACGTACTAAAATTTACACAATGTATTTAGGTATATTTGCAAATAAAAAGATGATAATATAATAAAAACATAGATCCCTTAGATTGTTTGTTTCTAAATTACTATTTTGAACACAGTTTTTCTTAAAACACTAAAGGATTATGACATTAAAGTTATAATAAGGATTGTTATACTTTTGGAACTATCAAAGCTAAATATTCAAAATATAAAACGCACGACAGTCGCTAAAAATATATCGTATTTATATAATTAAACATCGTACTTTACGTAATTTATATTTAACAAAATTGTATATCTTCCACAAGCCGCCGGCCGGCGCGGCTGGCGACCGTCGGCTGACGGCTACCTTTGTTTTCCGGTTAAAAAACCGATTACTTTGTGTTATTTTATACATCATCTTCATAATTTGTTTAATCTATTAACATTATAAAACTTTTTAATTAAGGGCCTTCATAGAGCCAACTAGCGCCGCCAATCTTAAAAAAACAATATCTTCCAATATAATCAATTTTATTAAAAAAGCTATTTACGAAATGTTTATTACTATAAATACTATTTTTACATGCTTATTTATAACGTGATTCAATGTCGGTAAGTTGTAGTTCGCATAATTACGAAAAACGGCCGTTTTTGGCAAATTTGTGAATTACAACTTAGCTTGTCGCAATTATGCCATGTATTATATATTAAAAAATTAGGTTGAGTAAATTTTGAGAAAATACGTAATAATTAATAACGTAGGCATTATTTGTGATTTTTGTATTATGCCGCCGCACTGAATTACTGTGGTTAGTTTCCTCAAGTAAACAGTGATACTAAATACAAATTATATTTTGACTTGAGAGGGCAAATTATTAATATCCGCCCACATACTAAGGTCAATCGGATTAAGGAGGCTTAACACGTTAATTATACAGTTATAGGCACCTCTAAATAGTGTGTAGATATTTAAGTGGCTATCTAACGTTATGCTTATTCATAATGTCTTTGAATTGAATAAAATACCTTTTATATTTTTTTATGATGGCTCTCACGGAAATTGAAATATGTAAAACATTTTCTTTACATAGGTACTTATATCGCCATCGTTTGCGGGGGCGGCCACGTGGCCTTTTCGCGTTGTTTGGGGTCCGGTGGCGATTTTTGCCCACAAGTCAAAAACGAACTTGACGTTTTTATGAGAGAGTGGTTTGAGTTTGCGCAGAATAGAGATGAGTGGAAGGGTTGGGGGGAGGCCTTTGCCCAACAGTGGGACATTGCAGGCTATTAAAAAAAAGGTACTTATCATCAACTCCCGTGATTGTCTTACTATCAGATGACTTATTATTGAATAATAATACCTACTTTATTTTATTTGTATTTGCAATAAACTACAATCATTTAGAGTTCCGTTTATTCACAGAAGTCCTCAAAATAGCCGGCCCGTGGCTGATGTTAATAAATTGTAATTAAGTAAGTTATATTCTTTCCCGCGATCATCTGGGCGGAGGCATGCGCTGGCGGAGTAAGTTTTCTCATTTATTCTATGGGATATTTGTAGAGTCCAACGGTAGTTGGTTTCGGCCACAGACCCATTACCCATTAGACAATAATAATAAACAAATTCTGGGCGAACCGAGAATAAAATGTCGGGCGAAACAAGAATTTTCGAGAGTTGGTTCAAACTATTTGGTCGGAACGAGAACAAATCAATAAATTGACTAGGTATAAGATAATACTGTAATGATTGGAACAACTATAGCGCGTTCTAGTTTCGCAGGCCAAGTAAGACCCACGCGGGTCTTGCGGGTTCTCAGATCGCTGGACCAGCGGACTAAGTTTATCGAATCGATAAAGATATTTGAGATCTTTATCGATTCGATAAACTTAGTCGAAAAACAGGCCATTCTGTGTCAAAGAACGAGACTGAACCTGAAGTTGTTATTCTTTTTTGACACCGAGAATATTCTGCATTTTGTATATTCAGTGTTTTTTACGTTTTGCTTTTTGTACACTGTGGGAATACCTTTCAAGGACATGACTTGAGCGCTAATAAAAATTGATAATACTCGCCACCTGTACTTAATACTGTATATTATATGAAGGCTCCATCTCAAATATAGATATTATGGGATGCAACAGTCCGCATATTGTCTAAGGGGTAATGTTCGGTTTTGGCCTCATTTCAGGCGCCGGCCAGTCTCTAGTGTATTTTATATAAAAAGGTCCGATCGCGCGGGCGACGCGACGCCGCTCCTGCAACTTTCTAATTGCCTCGCCGCCCGTAATGGAAAGTTGATGAAAGCTGTCCCCGTGCCGCCGACGCGTTTTGTTTTAGCGCTAAACTTGCGTCTTAGCCGCCTAAGGCCTGGGCCACATTGCGAGCCAGCTCGGGCAGACTGGCGAGCCTAGCGAGAGCCTAGAGAAAGCAGAGCGAGCAAATATAAATGAAACAGCCGCTTGTATTGTGGCCACGCTGTAAAGTAGCGCGAGCGGTTTCATATGTTTGACATTCTGTGCCCGCCCCGTGCCGTCGTCGTCGCGCCCGCGCTATAGGCTCGCAGGTTGACCCATGTGTCTATTCAGTTGGACCATCCGACAACCATATATGGCAGTTGTTTGACCGCCAGCGATGAGAAAGTATAGAGCTATCAACTATAAAGCGAGTGGGCGAGCAGCGACTGGCGAGTATAGTTTTGTAGCTCGGCTATCAGCGAGTGTCGCTGAGCGACGGGCGATTACTCGCTTCACTCGCCCACTCGACAGTGTAGCTCAGCCAGTGGGCGAGTGTCACCGAGCGTTGGGATGTATTCGCTCAACGACAAAATAGCCGAGCGAGTACTCACCGGCGGTGTGAACAGTCGGCGATGAACTATTAATATATGCATCTCTTTTATTGACACGGAATGTACTATCTTTTGTACGTTTCTTGGGCGAGAAAATAGCCGAGGGTACTCGCTTACAACTGCCTATGACGGTGCCGACTACCTCGCACGACCTACTAACTCGCACAGCTTCGTCTAGCGTGTGCACGCCTAGACGCGTGTGCGCGCGAGGTAAATAGCGCTAGGGATGCCGCGCTCCTTCCGCTCAAAAATTTGAAATCAAACTAGGTATCTGAAATATGAGCGAATGACAGTGACGGTCGGCTAGCGTCCTTGCGCCGATGCGATCTGCGGACGCGCCCTTAATATGTTGAGGGGGGTGATGTAGTTACATTCGTTGCGGGAGGAGAGTGGCGCTTCTTACGCAGTATGTATATTTATGACCTAATGATAATGACCACTCACCCATGGTGTCCTGCCGCATGCCGACGGCGCTCATGTTCGCGCCGTGCCCCATGGAGAAGCCCTGTGGCATGGGGTACGAGCCGCCGCCCATCTGGGACAGCGAGAAGATGTCCTTCTGCAACTCCTCGTAGCTACCGTGGTGCTGGGAGAGACAAAGATAACGCTATAGACAAATGTTCTATAATAATAGTCTAGACAAATATGTTATGTTTTTTTGTATGTTTGGCCGTTTTCCTCTGACATGGTGGTCATAATCTTTTGTCAGAGGCTTGACACAGTTTGTGCTTTTTTTATTATGTAGGTACCTTGCTCTGAATGAGACGGGATCAATGCATCCGTATGGCATGCACTGTTGACCCTGATGTCCGATGATTTTATATTATACATATATAATTATAGTACATATATAAATATTCATACACACAGTTTCATATATTACAGTACAGTCTAATATAAGGCCACGGGTGACCCTCGTGCTGGCGGCTTTCTCGCGCAGAGGCTGAGCCTAGCCGTCCAGCGCGGGAATGCTGCCAGCGTGATGGGCACCCTCCCAAGAGGGCCAAGCTTTTTAGAATGTTATTAGTTAGGTAGTTTTTTAGTTTAGTTTTTAATGTATTTTTAATTAGTTTAGTTTTATTATATTTGTTTGTAAGATTTACTGAATGGAAATTTATAAAGTCTAATATAATGTTTACAGTTTGGGTACACTTCAATCTTATGCTAATACGTTACGGTTGCAACTACGAGTGGGTAGACCGAGGATGAGATGGGCAGATGATATAGTAGAGACAGCTGGACAAGACTGGATACAAATAGCACAAAATAGAGACGACTGGCGGAACCTGGAGGAGGGGTCCAAAAGGGGTCCTTATCGCAATAGACTTATATTATATTATGACTTGAATTATATTATATTTGCATGACATTTGTTAAATAATTGAATGATATAATAAGTAATTAAATACGTATAAAATTGAGTACTGACATAGATAAATAAAGTACTTAAATTAAGATTGATATATAAAAGTTTGCATGCGCCAAAAAACTGTGAAGGGACAATAAAGGCTTTTTTATTTATCTTATTTATGTAAAGACTAATAAGTAATTTGTCTTTAACCTAAAGTTCTATAAATTGATACTTGTGTATATCAGAGAGAGAGTTAGTGCACTTTGTTTATGTGTCTTATATTCCCGCACTATCACTAACGTACTTATAACGTGATTAACAGTCTATCAATAAAACCAAATAAACCCCATTCATGATATCTCGTCCAATAACTCTTTCCACCGCGCCCAAGTGTCGACCGAAACAAAATATTGCGGTCGCTGTCGCCATAAAAATGATTAACATAAATGTTCGAGTGAAAAATAATTACGCGGCGGCTATGATAGCCGCGCGGTAATGAGCACTGATGAGATTGCCGGCAGTGTGGCGGGCTTAATGAAATAGTGGACAGCACTGCGTGTGACTTTTTACTGTAGAGTACCCGAATAAAAATATCATTTTCATATTTGCAAGCTTTGAGAGCTCGGTGGCTCAGTGTTTGGGTCAATGGACTTGCGATACGGAGGTCCCAGGTTCGATTCCCAGCCATGTACCAATGAGTTATCCTCGGTTTTTTCGACGGAAAAACTTACGTACATTTACCGAGTGCTCTCAAAACGGTGAAGGAAAACATCATGATGAAACCTGCATGCCGTAGAAGAAAAAAATATAACGCATGTGAAATCCGCCAACCCGCACTGGCCCGCGTGGTGGATCATGGCCCGAGCTCCCTCGATGTAAGGGAAGGTCTGTGCTCGAGCAGTGGGGCAATATAAATAGACTGATGATGATGAAGCTTTGCGAACTGCCAACGCGCAATGGAACAGCATAGGCGTCGAAGTGGAACTGTGCGGGCCACGTGTGCTGCATGCAGCCGGACCGATGGGCCCGGACTGGCACGGAACATTCCTCACTTTTCAAGTTTGTACGGTGGAACACAGTGTACAGGAGAGTTTTTAAGGTTGACACTTTCTTAAAAACTACTTGACCTATTGCAAAAATTCTTTCACTGTTAGACAGATAAAATTTTAAACTATGTAACTATAATATAATTATTAAATTCGGTCCAGCAATTTTTGAGAAAATTCCAACCTTAAAAACTGTACTATCTATATACCTTTCTCTGTATTCCACCGTATTGTACCTGGTACTTATCAGGACAACCCCGGCAACATTCTATCCCTAGACTAATTTGAGAAATAAATAAATATTTTTATTTTCAGTCGAAGTAATCGATTCAGATAGACGGTTTTATGTACGGTGGAATACAGAGAAAGGTATACAGGAGAGTTTTTAAGGTTGAGATTTTCTCAAAAAATACTTGACCTAATGCAAAAATTCTTTCACTGTTAGATAGATAAAAGTTAAAACTATGTAACTGTAAAATAATTATTAAATTCCGTCCAGTAATTTTTGAGAAAATGTTCACCTTATTGAGGCCCCCTGTATATTTATCTCTGTCTTCGACTGTACCTACTTACCTAATGGATTCAAGGCGACAACAACGGCGAAGACGTCCCCATCATATAAAATATGCTTTAGGAGCCACAGAGCGCAGCCAAATTTTTCCTTTATGTTCTACAACACAGCGCAGTCTTTGTAATAAACTCGCCTACACTTCCGAATCCTACCTCAGTGATACGAGCCTTGTTTACCCGGGGCACTATTTGCCATTTGCATTATTTTGCGCGGCATGGCGGCGGTAACAACGTTGCTGTGTAATCAGGGGCTGATTAGCGCCGCATTGTAATGAGCGCACAGATTGCGGTCCGGCCGTATAACTGTACCTACATATCTACGTGTCAAACCATTGTTTGGCTAAAACAATGAACAGGATTCATTCCAGTGGTAGCTCGGCAAACCAATGTCTACATACATTTGTGTCCATATTTTATTTAGAACTCGCACAGTATCAGCCCGTATCCAACCACTGCTGGACGTAGGCCTCCAAGGCGATAAATGGATTATACATTGTGGGCTAGTACAGCCCACAATGGGGACTGCTCGGGCGCCAGTCGGGTCGCGGATGTATCACAGTTTCCCGTGCTTCGGCAAGAATGGCACGAGGTGGAATACCCCAGGACGTTTAGTCGGTATGCTGCCCCTTCAGGGCGGTGAGCCCGATATAACCAACACGCTCCCCCGGGCGTGGTGACACATGATCTAGCATGTTTTACCTGGGTAAAAAAAAAGTCCTCCAAGGCACGTCACGCTAACCTAACCCAATGAGGGGGTTTCAAAGTGACAGTTCTAAGGAAAAAAAAACAATAATAGATGGCGTTGTTACTAGGTATAAAATACGAAAAGCCCAAGTTACAAGAAATAACGCCGTTGTATCAGTAGTACCATTGATTTGTACCATTGATGGTACAAGTGACACAACTTTGTATCCTTAGTACCATCAATGGTACTAGGGACACTGGTTGATTTATATTCTGTAGTACCATCAATGGTACTAGGGATACTAATTTAGGATCAGTAGTTTCATCATGAATAATGTTGTAAAGAATTGACAGTAGATATCGGATAGGTATCTTGTATTTTCTTTAATGGTACTACTGATACAAAGTTGTATCACTAGTAACATGAAGGATATCTTGACTATTCTTTAGTGGTACAGTCGACGACAGAGATAAGTATACAGGGGGCCTCAATAAGGTTGAGATTTTCTCAAAAACTACTGGACCGAATTTAATAATTCTTTTACAGTTACATAGGTTTCACTTCTATCTATCAAACAGTGAAAGAATTTTTGCAATAGGTCAAGTAGTTTTTGAGAAAATCTCAACCTTAAAAACTCTCCTGTACACCTTTCTCTGTGTTCCACCGTACTAGATACCCAAAGTTAGTATCATCAATGGTACAAAATATTGGTACCTACTACTGACACAACGGCGAAATAACAACGCATTTAATGTTAACATCAGACCAGTCAGTGCCATCTACCGGGGCTATCGGTGCCTTCTTTCTTTTTTAAATGTAACCTAGAAAACCCCTCATTGCATCGAGGCCCTACCTACCTTGCGTAGGTAGTCTTTCCATCTGTGGAACGTGTCTCAAAACGTTAAAATGGTATCATGTCATTACGTGCGTGACAGGGACAGTTCTATCACGGTGGTGTATCACAGTCAACACGCCATCTCATGATATGATTTCATCGATTTTAGAGCTGTAATAACAGAACAGGTCGCGGGTGTCCTACACTTTGTTTACCAGTTCGTGTACTTTGAACTTGTGGACCAAGTCACCATCAGTGTCCACGTTTTCATCAATATTTACGACTATTGCACGACAAACTTAACAGGAAGGTTACCTAAAACGAAAAAAAATTATTATTAGCTCTGTAAAGTTAACCTACCTGTGGATACCGGTTGATGGTGTTCGGATGTGGATACGGCTGGTATCCCCGGTAGCCCTGGATATTCCTCATCATGCCGTTGCAGCCTGGCAGCACGGAGGGAGCCAGCGCCTTCTGGAGCTGCTTCTCTTGTTTGCGGTACTTTGCACGACGGTTTTGGAACCACACCTGCGTGAAATGGAAGGGTTTGAAATAAATTTTAACCTTATTGAGGCCCCCTGTATACTTATCTCTGTCTTCGACTGTACCTATGCAAGCGATCTGACTTTGACTACCTATTTGACTATTTCTGACGACGGCAATAAATTAATTTCCATTGTATATCTAATAAATAGATGCCTTATTAAATACATTTTAAGTAACAATAAGATAAATAACAAAAACGTTGGCCATAACCATAATCTGTGTGTCGGTTTGTCAACTGAGAGCGTGCGTCGTTTGATATGGTGATTAGAGCTGATTAGAGGGGTGAGGAGCGGGCCGGGGGCCGAGGCCGGAGGGCGCGGGGCCCCTCCTACGCGCTCGCCATATAAATAAACCGATACACCCCATACCTACCCACCCTATGTGTGTAATTCGTGTACCTACAGGGGAGGAAACGTAAATGGGATATTAGTTTTTTCGCGAAGCTTTCCCGACATCCGGCGCGCGCGTCCTAATGTGAAACGAACCAATTTCCGTGCGGGTTTAAAAACTATCGGTTACAATAATACGTCTTTTTATTAGGTTATACTTACAACTAGATGTACGAATTTATTAATATAATATGTACCTATTTAATTCAATAACCTGACAATAACAGAAACTTATAAAATAATAGACAATAACTAATTAAATCTGATTTAACGTATTTTGATATAATATTTTTTTTTCATAATGTAAGTATTGTATTACATACCTATTATAAATTGACTATGTATTTTTGTAAGATAGATAGATAACATAAGCATAATGTGACATTTAAGACTGAATTGAATTATTATAAGTTAAATTATTATAAGATTTAATGCTGCAATGCCCTTTCAGGGTTTATGTGAGCACTATAACAAACCTTAACACCTATGTTACCACATAAGGCAATGAATAAATGAATTATGAAATTATGAAAATACAATATAAACTCTAATAATAATAAAAAACCTAATGCACACACAGACATACCATCTCCATCTTCACATTCAATCCCTCGCACTCTTCTTGTACCCCTTATTCTAGTCGAAACAGCCCTTTATTGAAATTTGAGTCTCGACTCAGCCATAGTACGGACAACAGCAGATCACTGGTAACAATTGCAGTACGAATTCAACTCTCATGATGCAGATAATAAGAACGGTCCAAAGTGTTACACTTGATCTGCTGTTAGCTGTACATAAGCTGTACGCTTAGCAATCTTAGCATACGAAATAATAACTTTTCTCTAGTCTGGTGGCTAGTCTGGTTCAAAATCCGAAATAGTGAATAAGGCCTTTCTAATAATAAAATTAACGCGAGAAAATCGAAGGATTTTTTTCTGGTTAAGTAGCTGATTCTGAGATTACATTTTATTGCATCTTTAATGTCATATTTAAACGATGAACATGCATGGTGTGTGTCGCCGGTTCCGCATGAGGGATAAAGTCTAGATTACTAACAATAGTAATAGTTGTGTAGATAATACCTAGTTATTAAGTAATTGTGTATTATTATATTATTTTAAAAGATATGCTGCTGAGAGTTTTTTGCCACTTTTTCTCCTCAGCGTTGGCGCCTTTTCCTTGCAAAGTGGTGTAAATGTAAATTCAAAAATATGTCGACGTGCAAAAATGTACACAACGTGCTTACTTGCAATAAAGAAATTTGACTTTCTTTTTTTGACATTAATATATCAACCTATTTAATTAAATTAAGTATAATAGCGCTCTAACTGTAGTTTATAATGAACAATCTTAACGTAAGTCTTCCCATTATCTACTCTTGTTTAATTCTCCACCTAATTACATAAATAAAAACAAAATGCCAACGTTTAAAAAATAAGTAATGGGGTAGGTATTTTCTACGCCAGATTAAATCAACCCCTTGTTTGTGGGGTGTGCTACGCCAGTGCCTACACTGCTGTAGCTAGGTAGTTCTCTATTGTATATTCGCTGCGTAGCGGTGCTACGCCGCGTCGTAGTTAGCGCGCGTAGATGACGCGTAGACGTTGTTTATAGCTTATATAACTTTCATGTACAGTCGACAGCAGATCAATGGTAACACTTTTTACTTTTGACAGTTCTTATTATTTGCGTCGTAAGACTTGAAATCGTACTGCAAGTGTTACCATTGATCTGCTGTCGACTGTACAAGGTTCTTTCGCAAATATAAAACTCACATAATTTAACTACCCAATCAAAGTACATACAGGGTGGCCTTGAATTCATTCGACAAAATTAAATGGATGGTTAGACTTGTGACATACATTAATTCTGCACAGCGTTTAAGTAAATTAAACAATATGGGTAAACATAAAAAAATATTTACAATAAATTCAACTGTCAAAAAAAATATTAATTTGATGATTGTTACTGTGCTTTAGATTCTTTTTTACATTTTAAGGTATTTTTAATGTTTTACAACGATTTCTTTCACAGGAATTTGACCTAATGGCCATTTATAAGGTCATTTCTGTGAATTAGTTAAAAAAAAAATTGCAGTTTTGATTTACTTCTAAACTTTACCATTAATTTAATATTTATCATAAGTACAACCTAATATTTTTGGCCATACAAAGGGGTAACGCGGCCGTTCTCTTGGGCACCCTGCCGCATGGGAGCGACTTGGACGCGGTGTTCTACCTGTGACTGGTAGAGGCCACTCACAGCTGGAATACCGCGTCCAAGTAGGTACTTTTATAGAATTTTATTTTTTAAGTATTTTATTTTTTGTTTCTTTATGTAAATATGTAATTAGTTTGTTGTAAATAAATAAATAGAACATAAATAGTAGAACCCCCAGTTTCAATTTGTCGAATGAATTCAAGGATACCATGTATAACTTACCTATGTATTATTATTAAATCAAAAAAACAATGTTTTTTTACTTAAATAAACATAGTGTTTTCAATTTACAAAAATGCAGGCCGCCTTTGTATGTGTCAGGCTTTACTAATCAAATGTATTAGAAGCGTAGGTAACTTTTAAAACGCGAATTCTACATTTGAATTAAATACCTAAACGTCGTTCAACAAATTTACATAGAAAACTATGCGAATCAATTTGAGAACTTAATTGTATAAGGATCCCACTTCGTCCTGAGTTATCCGAAGAAAACGGTCGCATTTTAACTGAAAAAGCACGGGATCCAACAAAACATTTTCTTATTTCCAATTGTAGAATTCATTTGAGGGCAGAGACAATGTCGCGCGGGGAGGATGAGCGGCTAACTTCGTTACGTATCCATTTGATGGGATTGCAATGCCTCGGGGGCCCCACCCCATGACACCCGCCCCACCCACGCGGCCCTCCCACGCGGGGTTGCCGGCTTGGCGCGGCAAGCGGAAGATTTAGCGAGTTTTTAGGCCATGCTTAGAAATAATAATATAACTACTAGTACTCTATCATCATCATCATCAGTCTATTTATTTTTTTTATTTATTTATTTATTCTTTATACACGATTTTATGTACAGGCGAACTTAATGCCATGCGGCATTCTCTACCAGTCAACCTTCGGTTATACATATAGGATTAGGCGGTGCATTCTTGAGGAATGTTGATCTAAAAATACTACTACTAATAATAATATGAATAATTACATAAATAAGATGATACACATATTACACACACGATACATACGATTATATACCGACTATATATGGTTAACATAATATAACATATATAACAAATTCTATATTACCACACATACATTAAATATGAATGGCTTTACTTATATACTTATACGTACCTACATAGATATGCATAGAATAAATACCTACCTTGAATAAATAAATATTCTTACCTACAAACAACGTGATGAATAGAAGTTAATTAATAAGAAAAAAGAAATTCAATTTGAGTCTAGTAGATGCTGTCGGACCTGTCTTTTAAATTGGTATTTGTTTGGTGCCTTCCTGATATCTTCAGGAAGACTGTTCCATAGCCGGGCCGCCTGGACAGTGAAAGAAGAAGAAAAGAATTGAGTGCGGTGAACAGGAAATGCAAGTTGAAGATTGTTAGAAGAACGAAGGGTTTTGTGATGAGAAGAACCGAGGAAATGAAACATACTTTTGAGATAGGAAGGTGAAAGAGGATCACATAGAACAGAAAATAGAACGCAAAGAATACGATAATTCCTTCGTTGCCTGATGGAAAGCCATTTCAGTTGGGTCCGATATGAGGAAACATGGTCGTATTTACGGAGACCGAAGATGAACCGAATGCAGTTATTCAGTAGACGTTCCAGCTTACCGAGAAGTTCCTCTGTCAAGTCAAGGTAGCATACGTCCGCGTAATCTAGTATTGGTAGTACAAGTGCTTGAACCAACATGAGCTTTGTCTTGAGAGGGAGGAAAAATTTGAATCGATAGAGAGAGCGCAGAGCATTCACGACTTTACGGCTCACCTCGGCCACCTGCACCTTCCAAGACAAAGCCTGGTCGATGTACAAGCCAAGGTCCTTCACACTTTGGCAAAAAGGTACCCCAATGTCGTTGTAGATTACCGGGACAACTGTGGAAACATCTAACTTCGACAGCAGCCTTGAACTACCAACAATGATTGCCTGGCATTTGGCTGGATTGACAGCGACTCCGAATCTGCTAGACCAGTCGCGAATGCTTTCTAGGTCAGAATTCAAGCGTGCAACGGCCTCGGCCACATTGTCAACATTAGATTGGGCATACAGCTGGAGATCGTCGGCATACAGGTGGTGCGCGCAGGTAAGTCTATTAGTGATAATATTAATAAAAACAGAAAACATCAAAGGAGATAAAATACCCCCCTGCGGCACACCTGTTGCCAAGTCACACCAATCTGAGGACAGCTGTCCCAACCGTACAGACTGCTGTCGGCCACGCAGATATTCACCAAACCAGTCCAATGCCGAGGACGAGATTTTGAGGTACGAGAGGATGGAGAGGAGAATGTCGTGGTCTACGGTGTTGAAGGCATTGGAAAAATCGACAAGTGCCAAAACCGTGACCCTTGTATTATCCATACCTTCCCTGATGTCATCTGTCACCTTAAGAAGGGCAGATGTAGTGCTATGCCCGGGTCGAAACCCGGACTGGAATGGGCTCAGTAAGGCATTCTTGTGCAGAAAGGTCGTCAATTGACGGTGTACACATGCCTCCAACACCTTAGACAGGAAAGGAAGAATTGAAATGGGACGATAGTGGCTGGGCAATGATGGATTAGTGATCTTGGGAAGTGGACGGACAAAGGCCTTTCGCCAGATGGTTGGATATTGACTGGAGTCGAGCGAGAAATTGATGACATGAGTGATAGCAGGCAAGATGTTTTCCAAGATGTTAACAATCATATTTCGACTCACGTCGTCAATTCCTACTGCCTTGGATTTAATGGAGAGGACAACCTTTCTAACCTCGCCCTGGCTGACTGGCGCAAACTCAAAAGCCTCAATATCGGGCGAAGACATTCTATCAATTTCGGCAATCGTGTCAGATTTGATCATAGGATCGAGAGGAGATGAGGATGAGAAGTGACGATTAATGTCATCCAACCCTATCGAAGGACCTGGCTCTTGCTCAATGGGCTTACCTAATCCCACCGTTTTAAGGAACTTCCACACATCAGCAGACGGCAAATTACCGATGCACTCATGGAAATGGCGGCGTTTGGCCGCTCGCACCGTCTGATTGCACTGGTTCCTAAGCTTCTTAAAGCACAACCAGTTCTCATCTGTGCGATTATCTCTAAATTTACGAAATGCTCGGTCCCGGCGCGACATAGCCTTCCGTACCTCCACTGTCATCCAAGGAGCTGGTGGCCTCCTCACTTTCACCTTACGCACCGGCGCGTGCACATCATATAGTTGCAATATGGTGTCATTGATAAAGGCCACCTTGTCATCGACCGTGTTCATGGCAGCTAATGGCGAGAAGTCGATCTTAGAGGCATCACTTAGCAAACCGTCCATATCTATCTTCGCAAAGCTCCTCATGTATACGACAGCGGGTTTCTGTTTGGGAGTTCTGATCTTATACGAGGCAAATATGAGGTCGTGATGGGAGAAACCTGGCGCAGGGAATTGGCCATGCGAAACGACGAGGTCAGAAGAGGAAGTCAGTATCACATCAATCCAGGTATCACTTGTATCGATGTTATGGTGAGTAGGGTTAAGTGGAAGGATGGTAAGACTGACCGACCCAACGATCGAGCGTAACCTTTGCGCACGAACCAAGTTTCTTGCTCCTGGGAGTAAGTCTGTGTTAAAGTCGCCCATAATCAGTTGATGTGCGTAATCGGATGCGAGGGTGTCAAGAACACGTTCCAAGTCAGAGAAATAATCAGTTGATGGCGGGCAGTAGACAACACCAAGCAGAGCCTTAGCACCACTCAGGTCGAGTTCAAGGAACAGGTACTCGGCCGAAGCTGAGTAACTCGATGGGGACTTCGCAACTATTTTGTAAGAAATATTATATTGCCCTATTTATATTGCCCCACTGCTCGGGCACAGACCTTCCCTTACATCGAGGGAGCTCGGGCCATGATCCACCACAGTGCGGATTGGCGGATTTCACATGCCTTAGATTTTTTCTTCTAGGGTATGCAGGTTTCATCACGATGGTGGGACAACTACATAAGACAGTATAACACCTTTTTAAGTGCCTAAACCATTGTTATAATAAGAAAAACACTCATGGACCTCACAAGGATTCTCTTGGCACCAGATAATCACAATTACACCCAGACTTGGAAAAATGTTTATACCTTAGGTATGAGCATTATCCCGGCTAGAAATAGTACTTATTTAAGAGGTTGTCAAATCAAACAACGCCATATATTTTAGGGATTTAACTCAGTTTAAGTTTAGACTGAATATAATGACTGTAATTGGGGTTGTAGAGGCAACAATTTACGAGGTATCAGTTAATTTACGCCAGCTAGACCAGACTAAAATCATCATTATTATCAGCCCGTATCAGACGCACCGTTAGTGTAGCTAAGTCGAAACCTAATGGTAAACGCAACTGTCACTGTCGTTTTTATGCTAAATCGCGTAAGAAGGAACGGGACGCCTCGCGGCGACTAATATTTTATCGCAGTTCCCGGAGCTCGGCAAGAATGGCACGAGGTGGAACACCCCAGGAGGTTTAGTCGGTATGATGCCCCTTCAGGGCGGTGAGCCCGACATAATCAACAAGCTCCCCCAAGCGTGGTGGTATAGTCGACGACAGAGATAAGTATACAGGGGGCCTCAATAATGTTGAGATTTTCTCAAAAACTACTGGACCGAATTTATTAATTCTTTTACAGTTACATAGTTTTAACTTTTATCTATCAAACAGTGAAAGAATGTTTGTAATAGATCAAGTAGTTTTTGAGAATATTACAACCTTAAAAACTCTCCTATACACCTTTCTCTGTGTTCCACCGTACATCATTTTGCATGTTTTACCTGGGTTAAAAAAAGGTACCTACGCAATCACTAATAATTGTCCACATAGGTACTGATAGAATCAAAATGTCTATTTTTATATAAATGTAGCGTATTGTAGCGTGTTTTCGGCTTTCTTGCAGCGTGTTTTCGCTACATGGAGCTGGCATCCCTAGCCACCCAACTCCCAAACTCCCTCAACCCGACGAAGCTGTATTTTTATATCGAAATTTCCTCCAGGAGACAGCCCGAGTGGAGTCGAGACGTCGTCTTTAACGTTTACATTCTTATGTAGTCGCGTGAGCGTTAATAGCCTTCCAGCAACATACTTGCTTTATACATGGTGTAGCGGTGTCGAGGAGTTTTATTAGTAGACAAAATAAAATAGGGGTTTGGTTTGCGAAAAAGTTTGATTGACGATTCTCGCTGTTTGAATATTGTCGATCGAATATCAATAGATTTTGGTTATTATAAAATTTAAAGGTTTCTAAATATGAAACAATGATTCTAATAAAATAACATATTAAAATATCGACCAGTGAAAAACGAAACAGAATGGTTTGATTTGAAAGTTATTGTTATATTAAGTAAATTATACAATTTGGGGAAAAATCTATACATATAGGTAATAAGACTGTAAAAGAGTTGTGTCTGTACATTGGATATTTTTTGAAAAGAATGACTGTAATGTGTTTTAGGATCGATACTGATGCCAAAACACAATTTTCTAGAATTTTTGTCAGTTTGTCTGTGACTTTGTGCAAGTATCACGCCATAACTAGGTGAAGGGATTTTGATGGGAGTTTCACTAGGAGATAGCTGAAATATCCGGACAGCTCATAGGCTACAAGCCATGGCGGTATGTGATGTGAACACTAGGATCCAGAGAGGAAGATCTGCCTCCTGATCTCCTCCATCCTCTTCCTCTACGCAAACAAAGTTGCGGGGTACAGCTAGTTATGAATAAAACATTGAACAACATAAAATTTTAGCTAAGCTAGAGTACAAGTACTGTACCTAGTTGAGGAAAAAGTAGTAATTTAAATTAAAACACTGCCATATTTACTTATATTAAAAATAAAACCAACAAAAATGCTAAATCTCTCCCCCATAACACACATGCCTACGCTACGCATGCTACGCGCTTTTAACGCAGCCTTTATACGAGTACAGCCTGTATAATGGTATTTGGCAGAACCTTTCATATTCCGGCTCATAATATTCGTCGCTCATTGTCTTTGAAAGAAACCAGTAATATGTGAAAGTGGCGGTATATTATGTAGAATATTGCTTGAGAGCATGTGATAGCGCCCTGTGAGGGTATTTAATAGCATTTATCTGTAATATTTGGAGGTAAAAAGTAGATTTGACAGAAAATGGTAACAATTAGAGTTCGCCAACAAATTGTTATGCAATTTGGCGAAGCTTAGAACCGTAGAGAGATCCGTCTACGCTTAGAAGTAATTAAAATGTGTAAAATTATTGTTGAGTAAATAAACTAAAAAAAAAGATGTAATTTCCTATGGCGCCTCTTTGCTACGTAACCAGGAATAAAACTTTATTGAACCTTAAAATACAGATGACTAATTATGGGCTTATTCTTAATTTTATATCATTTATTTACAAGCTACCTATTCATCCGCTGAATTCTGTAAACAAAGGTTGTCTGGAAGAGATCGCTTTAAGCGATAAGACCGCCAATTGTGATACTAACTGTATTAGCATATTTCTTTTGTGTAATTCCTTTTACTTTGCAATAAAGAATATTTATCTTATCTTATTTACCCATAGTTGCCAACTTGCCAGACTTTCATACAAGTACTCAACAAAAGCACGGCTAAAAAATCTGGTTAAAATATTGCTGTAATTACCTATTTATTTTGTTACAATTTGTGAAAACTTTGTTATTTTTTGGCTTATTATTTGTTTTTTGTGTATCTTGTTATTGAAGTACTGTTGGTTTTCCTGTTAAAATTAAAATAAAATGCAAATGGATTACGGATATCACTCACTTATATTGATGAAGCCGAGTGCGAGTGTTATCCGTTTGTATAAAACTTGAAGTTATTGTTCATATTTATAAAACTACGTGCTCATTTTAAAACTTTTTCTCCTCAGCGTTGGCACCGTTTTCTTGCAAAGTGGTGTAAATGTAAATTCATAAAAATTCAAAATATGTTCGGTGGACTACAGAGAAATGTGTACAGGAGAGTTTTTAAGGTTAAGATTTTCTCAAAAACTACTTGACCTATTGCAAAAATTCTTTCACTGTGTGATAGATAAAAGTTAAAACTATGTAACTCTAAAAGAATGATTAAAATCGGTCCAGTAGTTTTTGAGAAAATCTCAACTTTATTGAGGCCACCTGTATACTTATCTCTGTCTTCGACTGTACACAACGTGTTTACTTGCAAGAGATTTAACGTTCACGTTCATGGACAGTGGCGGCATATGCCGTACTTTGAGTATTCGGAAAATGACAGTACGGCGTATGACGTAGTATTTTGATGCATTTAAAAAGACACAACGGCATCTCCCGCGGCGTTCGTAGGCGGTTTTCTTTGTGGAGCGGTCCCACTGTCATTCTGTGTAGAAAATAGGTATGTGTACTGTCGAAAATAAAGGTTGTAGGTACATTTTTGTCGGTCTTGACACGCACATACTTAGAATCCCCCACGGTTATGTTATGACAGTAGTTGAGAATTTTCACTGTCATTTCGTAATTTCTACTGTCCATGAACGTGTTACTGACTTTATAGTCATAAAGATCGCTAAAAGTCATATTAAGCACCTTAGGTGGGCCCAGGGCCGAACCAATACAGGGTCCCGGGGGATTGAGCGATTTTAAAACTGAGATAAGGATCTGTCTCGAACATTCGCATTCGGAGGGCAGATGGTGCTTTAATTCGATCGCCTGAGGCTCAGCTCGGCTCCAAATTGCATTACCCGAGCATTCGCGCATCATTGATATTTCCACAATTCTGCCCTACAGTACCTACTCTCCAGTGCGCTGTATTTTGGTTGCTGTTTTACATGAAGGAAGAAACGCCGCGTTCTATGGAGAGAGCGAAAAGTATATATTTGTACGGGGACAGGTGTCTAATTGTGGAAGTGACAGCGAGCTCATTCCCATTTCTATCGTCCATTGCTCGGTTGCTGTGACAAGTTGTTTTAAAGTTACTATTTATTATTATTATTTATTTATTCAAGTTTCATACATATATATAGTCTAAGTTTAACACCATTTATATATTATGAGCCCGGCAAGCGTTTCATAGAGCTATGAAAGGGCGTTCAGTAGCAACCCAAAAAGACCTAGGTCTGTGCTAGGGCTAACTACATGTCACGGACAAAGAGACGAGAACGGTCGATTTTATTGAAAGCTAGCAATGGAGTATAGAAATGGGAATGGGCTGGCTGTCACTGTCAGTTCCACAAAGACCTCAGGTCTTCGCCCGTGTTGTCAATTTACTAAAAAACCTTACCAATATCACTTTTTGAACTTTCACGGTTTGTATACATATTATTTGACAGTCTACTCGTGACCATGGCTGCAATGCCGTCGAAATATCGAGACATCAATAATAAATGTTTAACACGGCAGTTCCCGTTTTATCTAATTAAACCTTACAAATTTAATATTTATCATGAGTAGGTACCTATAACCGGGTTACAATTTATCGAATGAAGGACACCCTGTATTGTCAAACCAGCAAACCTTTAGTCGTCCAGACCTCTTGAGTCCAGTACGAGGTCGCCACTCAATTATTAGTCTTCGGCTCCATCTACTGTCCTAATGCTTCATCAGGCCCATTGTCACTTTAACCAGGATAGACTAGCAATGACGAATCAGGGCCGTATTTGGAGGTCCGGAGGTCTTCGTTGCCCCAGGGGTCCCTGGGGCAATGGAGGAGCGGAGGCCCCTAATTATTTTCCGAAAGGACGAATGCTAGAAATGTCAAGCCCGACTGACCTGTATCCTCGCCTCGTTGAGCTTCGTAGTCCTAGCTAGCTCCTCTCTGCAGTAAATGTCGGGGTAGTGGGATTTGGCGAAAGCCGCTTCTAATTCTGCTAATTGTTCCTGTTGACAAATAAAACCCGTGTTTAACTTGATGACTCATGAATTTTGAATGAAATGAAGTGGTCGACGGAAATGAAGAAGATTTATAAAAAAAGGTGAGGGTCCCATGACCCCCTTACCTGTGTGAAGGTGGTCCTGTGCCGCCGCCTCGCAGGCGTGGGGCAGGACGCAGTGGTGGGCGTGTGGCCCGCGTGCTGCGGCGCCAGGGCCGGAGACAGGGCAGACGACCCTGACCCCCCCGACACGCCAGTCCCGCCGGGCTCCGGTTTTAATTTCTTGAACGCGCCTTCCGCTGTAAAGATTGCATGTTATTAGAGAATGCTAAACACATACCTACTAAAAATGCTTAAAATCGCTTTACTGTCAAACAACATCCATCATTAAGGGCCTTCCATGAGCCAACTAGCGCCGCCAATCTTTGAAAAATAATATCTTCCAATTTAATCAATTTTATTAAAAAAGCTATGTATATAATGTTTATTACGATAAATACTATTTTTTAAATGCTTATTTATAACGTGATTCAATGTCGGTAAGTTGTAGTTCGCATAATTGCGAAAAACGGCCGTTTTTGGCACATTTCAGAACTACAACTTTGCTTGTCGCAATTATGCCATGGATTGTATATTAAAAAATAGTATATATCCTAATAAAGATTGTGTACATAGCTTTTTTAATAAAAGTTAATAATTTGTAAGATATTATTTTTTTAAGATTGGCGGCGCTAGTTGGCTCATGGAAGGCCTTCAATGTTTAATTATACATTCCAAGGTGTAAATTAGGTTTGTTGATAGGTTAATTATAATATTATTGGGTCACGAAAGATAATGTTTAAAATATTAAGGGTAAATAAGAGTGTAGCAAAAAATTAATATGCAGGCATTGATCTCCTACAAACTAGATACACAAAGGTCTTACTAAAACAGTTTAAAAAACGTCCAAATAAGGGTCCATTGTTAACGTCCAAATAATATCAAATAAAGCAATTGAGGGTCCATTCATCCGTTTGGACCTTCTTTGCGCTCGGACATTTTTAGAAGGCAGACTGTGTATCTAGTTGTTGAGATCAATGTATGCAGGACATAGTTTATTTGTTTCAGCTGATTTAATCCCTCTTTTACTTCCTTGATAGTTTAATCCGCAAAGTAACATTTGACATACTGATTTACTAACTTGGATAAACTTAATTTTTAGGGTTCCGCGCCTCAAAAGGAAAAAAAGGAAGAAAAGGAAAGACCACTTTGTTGTCTGTCTGTAAAGATATATATCTCAGTAACGCGTGGACGGATCAAGTTGAAATTAATACCAAATACTCAGGTCTGCAACCTCATGCAGCTGTGACAAAAACCAAACTTCTACGTCAACGCAATCAAAAGATATGGCCGTTTATGTGTGTCATTGTATGAAAATGCAAGAAAACCAAAACCTTCTTCTTCGTTCTTCCCGTTGACCTAGAATAATGATATGACCATGCCAGATTCTGCTCCACCATCAACCGCTAGTTGTACAAGATAACGAATAAATATAAAAATATCTCCGTTTTTGATTAAAGTTATTGGTTTAAAATAAAGTTTAAGTAAACATTTGCTCAATACAATCATGTCTTGAATCACAAAGATGGAATTTTGGACTTAGTACTTAGTCATTGTTCAATCTCGAATTTGCAGAAGTGCGACGATCCATTGACGAAAATCGACTCCTACCACCCGCCCTTGGTCTTCACTGTATCTTTACCTAATAACGACAGTCTACCAAGCAATGAGGATGTCTCAAGGTATTGTTTCTTCAAAGCTGATTATGATCTTATCATTGACGACTTAAACAAGGTCTCATGGGTCGACTTGTTTTCCGCTTGCGCGTCTGTTGATGATATGGTATCTGAGCTATATGACGTAATTCGGGATACTATTCAGAATCACGTTCCTAAGTCTAAGCCGCGCAAGTATGGCTATCCTGACTGGTTCACGCCTAATCTGATTGGGTTGCTGCGCGAAAAACAAAAATATCGCATTAAAATACGTAAATTTAACCGGAACCCACGCGATGTTCTGTCTTTCAACATTTTAAAGACCAGATGTAGTAAACTTCAGAAGATCTGCTATGGTAAATATATTGACAGGTTGGAGAGCTGCCTCAGATCAAACCCTAAAATGCTATGGTCATTCATTAAGAGAAAGAAAGGCAATGGAAGCTCATATCCGGCCCAGATGTCCTATGGTGACCTTAAGGCCTCCCAGGGTCCTGAAGTATGCAACTTGTTTGCGTCCCATTTTTCTTCGGTGTACAGTAAACACAATCACATGATTAATCGCTCTCATGGTGACATCAGGTTCACCACAAGCAATCATCTTTCTTCGGTATCTTTTAATAGAAATATTGTTTTTAAGGCTTTAAAAAGACTTGATTTGTTCAAGGGTGCGGGTTCCGATGGGATACCGTCCGTGTTTGCAGTCCGATGTGCCGATGCATTGGCCTTACCATTAGCATTAATCTACAATAGATCGCTTCGTGACGGTATCTTCCCGAATTATTGGAAGGAAGCCTTAGTCGTACCATTACATAAAAATGGCGAGGAAGGTCTCGTAAGAAACTACAGACCTATATCCATCTTACCGATATTTGCTAAGGTTTTTGAAAAACTGTTATGCCCGATACTAACCTCCCACTGTAAGCAAATCATTTCTCCTAATCAACATGGCTTCGTCAAGGCCAGATCCACTTCCACTAATCTTATTGTGTTCGTGGATGAGCTATGCCACTCTGTCGACTCCAGGTGTACAGTCGACGCAGTGTACACCGACTTCAGCAAGGCATTTGACCGGGTTAACCATAACATCTTAATACGTAAGCTTGCCATAAACGGTATATCTGGTAGTCTGTTGGATTGGTGTGAGTCTTATCTTGCGAATCGTAGTTCACGTGTGGTGGTCAATGGGTTTCAGTCTGATGAATTTCCGGCGTATTCGGGCGTCCCACAGGGCTCGCATTTGGGCCCATTGTTCTTTAATGTATTCATAAACGATATTGATGGCTGTCTTGAGAACTCGCAGGTATGTCTATTTGCGGATGATTTAAAGCTATATCGCACTATCAAATCGCAAGAAGATACAGATCTTTTACAAGCTGACTTGCTTCGCCTTCAGCAGTGGTGTGAGCGAAACGACATGAGCCTAAATACCGACAAGTGCTTTCATATACACTTCTCGCGCAAAAAAAGTCAGGATGTCGCATCTTACACTATTCAGGGTAGACTCCTCGAAAGAGTAGAGCAGATTCGTGATTTAGGGGTGTATATGGATAGTAAGTTGCAGTTTAACACGCATGTTGAAAATATTGTTACCAAAGCGTTCCGATCGCTGGGCTTTGTACTGCGCAATTGCAAAGATTTTAGAAATCCCACGACAAAAATTCTTCTTTTTAACGCACTGGTTCGCTCTGGCCTGGAGTATAGTAGTGTCGTATGGAATCCCCATTACGAAGTCTATAGCAAGCGTCTGGAGAGTGTTCAGAAGCGATTTTTATGGCATCTATCTTACAGTTGTAACATGGCTAAAAAACTTCCTAGTTACAATAAGCGCTTGCAATATTTTAAGATGACATCTCTTGCTGACCGAAGACATCTGCTGGACAACATTTTCCTTTGGAAAGCTGTGAACAGTGTCCTGGATTCGCCCACCCTGATCTCCAAACTTAATATACGAGTACCACCGAGGTTGCCTCGGGCTGGAACTTATTCTCTCTTTTCTGATCGATCAGCCAGGACGAATCTAGGGCACTTTTCACCATTGAACAGGTTAATGAGGCAGTATAACGCTTTAAGTAAGAAAATTAAAATTGATATTTGTTCCGATAGCTTGGGTAGATTTAAGGCACAGATTATAGATATTGATGATTCTAAAGAGGCAGCTGTTGCCTCCCATCAGTAACAGATTTTTCAAACAGATTTTTGTTTGTTTGTTAGGTTAGTTATTGAAATGTTTTCTAAATTTGTTGAATTTTATTTTTATTGTTAAGATACATTGTAACCTTTTCCTTGGATTTTTAAGCATGTCGTTGTTGCCTATAATTGGGGTGACACTTAGCATAATTAGTTTGTGGACTATTGCACTGTGATTGTTTTGGTGTACACCCTGTGGGTAACCTATTTCATAAAATAAATAAAATATGTTTGCGCTGCAAATCATAGGCTGGTCGATGTAAATGTTGGATGTTGATTTACCTACAATTGTGAGACGTTTCCAAACCGACGGCCCCCACTCCCCGCCCCCGCACCAGCTGATCGAGTGTGTGCTACAGTGAATCACTCGTTTCGCTATCGCCGCCGCGCACGCATTTCTCCTGATCTTATCGCTGAACATTTAATTTATTTGTGGATTAAGACTGTGTAATTGGTGCACCTATAATTATATACTGTATGTGGAGTGCCTGCTGACTCTGTGCCAGGTTTCGCATTGTGTGGTGTTCCTGAGGGAAGGTTACTCTAACAAGGACTGGGTGAGTCGCATGCCGCATTTTCCATCTATATCGGTTTTATGTTTTGCAGTGCAAATTTCGATTCACAGTTTAACCCAATTTGGCGAATTTAAAATTTATCGCTACGCTAAGTCCACTGTTCCACCATTTGGTTCATTCGAGCCGGATCTTGAACCTATTAAGAATTTACATAATTATTTCCATATTATTTAAAATATATCTATTCATATTTAATTATACTTCCGCTTATTGTATCTATCTCTAACAATATATTCCATTCTATAACGTTCTTATACAATCAATTTACTCATCCGCCATATTGTTGGAATTTTACCAACGTTCATTGTAATCAAAACTAGAACGAATTTATTTAAATCATATCTACCGCACAAATATAATCCATATTATTTATTCACGCCAATAGTTTCGTATATTACTGTAATATAATACATTACTATACATACGCAATATTTTATATAAAGTACTTACTTATAATAGTCATGACGTCCCCAGATACGATTAAGCAGAAAATATTGATTAATGAATCAAAACGAGCGGCCATATTTGCACAGTTGAATACGCTGTACGATAACTCGAAAACAATTTCTTCACGGGATTCGAGACATAGCCATGATTATCTAGCTAAGTGCTCTAACATTGAAAAATTATATTCGGAGTATAATGAGTTATCTGATGAGTACAACATATTGCAAATGCAAGTTAATCCAAGTTACGCCCCTAATTACAATACATGGTCATCGTTCGAAACTGTCTATTCACACGTAAAATATGTCAGCGGCAACCTACTCCAAAAACTAAATAGTTCAACTACGCCAGGCGCCAATAAAAATGAATCGCCTGCTTATTATATAAAATTACCGCCTATTGATATCCACAGCTTTGATGGGAATCCCGAGAACTGGTCTTTGTTCTATCAATCGTTCAAAGATAATATTCACAACAATAAGACCTTAAATGATTCTCAACGTGTCCAGTATTTGATAGGTCGCCTAAGTGATAAAGCTTTATCAGTTTTCGCAGGACTTATTCCTAATGAGCAAAACTATCCTGACATTTGGAATGCTCTAGAAACAAAATATCAGGATAAGCGGGCGCTTGGTACATTTTACCTAAATAACATATTTGATTTGAAGGCAGTTTCAAGTAGCTCAGATCAGCTAAACAACTTTATTGAACGGTTTTCGTCGTCAATGAGTGCTCTAAAACAGCTAGGTATACCCGACCTCACAGATTTCGTATTTATGTATTTCGCTCTTAAGAAATTAGACTTACAACTAGTACAAACTTTCGAGATCACTGTACTGGATAAAGAAATTCCATCGTGCGTTCACTTAATTGATTTTGTGCGACACCATATCAAAGTATTAGAGCGTACAAATATGGATTCCACCTTTTCTGGTAACAATTCGAATTCGCGCAATATCTCTGTTGCACCCTGTACAAGTAGCACAAAGCAGGCGGCTAATTCTCAAAGTCGCACGAAAAATTATATTGCAAAACCGTCACACACTTTCGCTGTAGTATCAGACAACGTAAATCCCCAAAATTTAAACGCGTGCTCCATGTGTTTTAGCACAGATCACACACATTTATATGAGTGTGATGTTTTTAAAAGAATACCTACTCAGAATCGTTTTGAATATATCAAACATAATCGCTTCTGCACCAATTGTTTGAGTGTTAAGCATACAAATTCATATTGTAACTCTCAAACACGCTGTAAAATTTGTAATCAAAAACACCATTCCCTTCTTCACCTTGAATCTGCTACATCGCAAAATATCGCACAGAATGATCAAACGGCGAGATCTGATAATAGGCCTCTATTCACAGCTGCGACTATTGTTGCGCAGTCATCGCTCGAACCGGTTCCCGATCCGCACGGAAGCAATGCGTTTACCTGCGCGGTTCGTAACAATATCGAACCTGCGACTGCAGCGCTCCCTGTCGGCGATTCTGCCAATGAACCTGTTATTGTGCACGCACATACGAGTGGTATGCCTACCTCTAATAGAAATAAAACTACCGTTTTGTTGTCAACCGCTCAAGTTGTAGCTTATTCAAATAATCAAAAGAAAACGGTTATTAGATGTTTATTGGATAGTGCCTCGCAAAACAACTTAATTTCTCTCGCGTGCTGTAAAAAATTGAATTTGAATATTATACCACTGAATAATTCCTCTATAAAGACAGTGGGTTCCATCGCCGCTCCGGTTATAGGCTATGTATCGCTTAGCATAGGTTCGCGCTTTTCTGATGATACTTATAATTTGAACTTGGTTGTAGTTGATCACATTATCGATAGATTACCTACTTGTCATGTAGACTTATCCAAATTGGGATATTTGTCTGGGTTACATCTGGCTGATGAATCTTGGAACATACCGGGTGAAATCGAAGCCATCCTGGGTGCTCAATTGTTCCCTCACTTGTTGCTTTCGGGTCATGTAACCCCGCCCCCGCCTCGCCACGCTCGTTCGCGCGCACACGCCGCCGGCGCCGTCGCCGCCACTCTTGAGGACGTCTCTTTGCCTTCCGCTTTGCAATCAACGCTTGGCTACGTTATTATTGGTGAAGTGCCTATCTCTGACACAACTGATAACGTAGCCTGGTCCTTCGGTCCTATTACAAACGATGAATTAAACAACAGTTTAAATAAATTTTGGGAGCAAGAGGAAGTTTATTTACACAACATTAGTAGCCCGGATGATTTATCTTGTGAAGAGCTATATACGTCTTCCGTCACACGGGACCCTTCGGGAAGATATGTGGTGGCGTTGCCTTTTAAATCGGATCCTACTTTATTAGGGAATTCATACTCTGTCGCTAAACGTAGGTTAGCTATCTTAGAGCGTAAGCTCCGCTCTAACCCTGAATTGCGTAAAGCGTATAACGACGTCATTATTGACTACTTAAATAAAAGGTACATATCAGAAGTGCCTTATTCACCCGCTGCTATACAAGAAGGCTACTTCATTCCGCATCATGCCGTGGTCAGACCGGACAAGACTACAACAAAAACCCGCGTCGTGCTCGACCCGAGTGGTAGAACTGATACTGGAGTTTCATTGAATGATATCTTACATACTGGGCCTAATTTACAGGCCGATTTATTCACACTGCTTCTTAAATTCCGCTTCTTTCCGGTTGCTATCAGCGCCGATGTACAACAAATGTACTTGAGAGTACTTCTCAGAGAAGAAGATCGCAAATATCAGAAAATCGTCTTCAGATTCGGTGACTCAGATATGATACGCATGTTTCAATTTAATTCGGTCGCTTTCGGTCTGCGCTCAAGCCCCTACTTGGCGATGCGTACCATTCGTCAGCTAGCAGCTGATTATCAATCAGTGTGGCCCAAGGCTGCTGAAATTGCCTCTAAAGAAGTATATATGGATGATTTAACCACTTCAATCGCTTCAGTGGAGGAAGCGATCGCTTTGTCTGATGATTTACGTGCGTTATTTAAAGCTGGTGGTTTTAATTTAGTAAAGTTTGCCAGTAACTCACCGGAACTGCTGTCAAATATTCCCGAGTCACATCGTGCAGCAATAGACTTCTCGGATTCTGATAATCTAAAAATATTGGGTCTAAAATGGCTTCCATCATTGGATGTGTTTACATTCACGACTACTCCTTCCTGCACTACTGCAGGAATGGACGATAATCGGAAGTTAACAAAGCGTAACATTTTATCCGATATAGCGCGTTTATTCGATGTGTTAGGTCTGGTTGCGCCAGTAATTCTGTATGCTAAGCTTGTACTACAAGAATTATGGCTCATCAAAATTGACTGGGACGACAGTGTGCCAGAACCGCTTTCTCAATACTTCGCCAAGTTCAAGAATGAACTGCCGCTTTTGTCTGAACTCAAAATACCACGACATTTGGGTGTTGCCGATGGCTGTGAAGTCAACATAGTCGCCTTTGGGGACGCTAGTCTTAAGGCGTATGGATGTGTTCTTTACTTGCATGTTACAAATCCTAACGGTGACGTGTCACTCAATTTAATTTGTTCCAAGTCAAAACTTGCTCCGAAGACTACTATAGTCACCCTGGCTCGCTTGGAATTATGCGCTGCTTTACTTGTTTCAAAATTAGTTCGCCATGTTCATACCGCTTACAATAATCTGTATTCAATAAATGAAATTTATGCTTTTTCGGATTCAACCATTGCTTTGTCATGGATCCACTCTTCCCCCCACCGTTGGGAAATGTATGTAGCCAACCGCATCAGTAAAATTCATGAAAACATATCGCCTGACCGCTTCTTTCATATTAATGGAATTGAAAACCCGAGTGACTGTTGTTCACGTGGTTTATTGCCTACACAATTACTAAATCACTCTCTGTGGTGGCAAGGGCCTGAGTGGGCTCGTCAGCCTACGTCTCAATGGCCGATTATACCATTTTCTTATTCAGAACATGTTGAAATTCCTGAATTGAAAAAATCTATAACATTAGCTACTGTCACTGTAGTTGAAGAAACTCCTTTATACGACCTCGCATTGAGGATATCCTCGTGGTCTAAGTTGCTTAGAATTGTGGTGTACATGATGCGATTTTTAAAGAAGTTACCTCGGTCGTCCTCGATTCTTCCCACTCCAGCTGATTTGAGAGCCGCTGAACTCGCTGTTCTTCGTGATCTGCAAGAAAAATATTTTAATCACGATATCCAAAGTATTAAAATGAAGAACTTACCTTCGACCGCTCTTAGAAAGCTGGATCCATTTATCGACGCTGATGGCTTGCTTCGTGTGGGAGGTAGACTGACCAATGCAAACATTCCCTTCGAAAATCGTCATCCAATTTTGTTGCCACGCCGTGATCATGTGGTGAATTTGTTGATCGATCAATTTCATCGCGTCAATTGCCATACTGGTTCTCATTTGCTAATGTCGTTAATTAGGCAACGATATTGGATCATATCCGCGCGCAATATTATTCGCCAGCGTATACGCTCATGTAACTTTTGTTTTAAACGCTCTCCTATAAATCCTACTCCGACCATGGCAAGTCTTCCCTCGCCACGCGTTCAGGAAGCTAAAGCTTTTACTCACACTGGAGTAGATTACGCCGGCCCACTGAATATAACTATGACACGCCACCGCGGTGTTAAAAGCACAAAAGCTTATATCTGCCTGTTTATATGCCTCACTACTAAGGCCATTCATTTAGAGATCGCTTCTGATCTTAGTACCGACACGTTTATGGATGCTTTCAAACGTTTTATCTCTAGAAGAGGTCCTGTATCTTGCATCTATTCCGATAATGCTACAAACTTTATTGGAGCGAGGAGACATTTGGATGATTTGTTTGTATTTTTGGAATCTAATAAAACCCGAAATGTCTTCCAAACTGAATATAATAATCAGAAAATAACCTGGAAAACAATTCCACCACGAGCTCCTCATTTCGGTGGTTTATGGGAAGCTAATATTAAAAGCGTAAAAACGCATTTATACCGCGTCATAGGTAATCATATGCTGTCCTACGAAGAGTTGCTCACGGTGTTAACACAAATTGAATGTTTACTGAATTCGCGACCGCTGTGTCTGTTATCGGATGAACCGCAACCCGAGGCTTTGACACCCGCGCACTTTTTAATGACCACTCCACTACAATTTTTGCCTGCCTGCGATCTTCAAAATGAATCTTTTAGCATTATGCAACGTAAAAAGCTTTTAGATAGTTTAGTTCAAAGTTACTGGAAAAAGTGGAGACTGGACTATCTTCATACCTTGCAGCAAAAACAGAAATGGAATACGCCAAGTATGCCTATTGAAACTGGCTTAATTGTTCTACTACATCAGGATGATGTTCCGCCTCTTCGCTGGCCCATGGGAGTAATTGAACAGGTCTATCCTGGTGATGATGGGGTTATTCGTGTGGCTTTAATTCGCACATCAACTGGCGTATTTAAACGACCAGTGGTGAAAATATGCCCGCTTCCAACGCAATAATAAATCGTTGATTCATTAATAAATAAATTTATATAAGTATATATACTAATAATCCTCTATTCACCGCTCTATGTTTATGTACTGTATTATTTCATTCCGCTGTATATTATCAATGTAATGCATGTATTGATTACTCTAAGTATTATATTATTCTTATCATAGGTATTGGGTAGGTTTTATTATTCTTTGCCAATCCTATTGATTGTCAAGCCGGGGAGAATGTTTGCGCTGCAAATCATAGGCTGGTCGATGTAAATGTTGGATGTTGATTTACCTACAATTGTGAGACGTTTCCAAACCGACGGCCCCCACTCCCCGCCCCCGCACCAGCTGATCGAGTGTGAACAGCGAATCACTCGTTTCGCTATCGCCGCCGCGCACGCATTTCTCCTGATCTTATCGCTGAACATTTAATTTATTTGTGGATTAAGACTGTGTAATTGGTGCACCTATAATTATATACTGTATGTGGAGTGCCTGCTGACTCTGTGCCAGGTTTCGCATTGTGTGGTGTTCCTGAGGGAAGGTTACTCTAACAAGGACTGGGTGAGTCGCATGCCGCATTTTCCATCTATATCGGTTTTATGTTTTGCAGTGCAAATTTCGATTCACAGTTTAACCCAATTTGGCGAATTTAAAATTTATCGCTACGCTAAGTCCACTGTTCCACCAAAATAAATAAAATAAGTTTTGTACAAGTTGCGATTCGAAAAAAACAGCTTAATTAAGAATTCAGAAAATAGTAACAAATCGAAGCGATTTATTCATTGTTTTTGTTATTCTTCTATAGGAGTTGCGAGACTAGTAGAAAATGATACTGATTATGATTATGCAATATGAAACCTGTAATAATTCCCCAACAGAATGATAGGTACAGCTTAAATGGTCTCGTAGATTAGATTAGATTAGATTTATTTATTTCAAATTTTATAAGGCTCTTCATGCACAAACCAGGAAAACAGCTAACGAAAAGGGTTACAAATTTGTGTGGATTCGGAACGGCCGCATACTAGTACGGAAAGATGAAAAATCCCCAGCAAAGCAAATAAAATGCTACGATTCTCTCAAGGATCTTTAGAGTACTATCTCTCGCAAAACATCATCTCCAAGACCATGATATATTATTGTAACATTCAGGATATATTATCAAAACTTTAGAGGCATGAGAACAAAACTGAATGATATTAGACTAAGTTCCTTGAGAAACACTTACGATGTTATAGTGGCAACTGAGACTTGGCTTAATGAAGGAATCGGCGACGCTGAACTATTCAATTCTAACTACACAATTTACCGTAGAGATCGTGGTACAACGAGTCTCGCTGGCCAAGACGCTGGAGGGGTTTTGATTGCCGTCTCAAAGGATTTTCCGTCTTCCAGAATTCAACAATGGGAAAGTGCTCATGAGGACTTGTGGGTTACAATTACACTTGGACAAGGTAGTGGTAAAATTAATTTGTGCGCGGTTTATTTGAGGCCACCAATATCACTGAATGCTCTGGAATCATTCCTGGATAATGTCAACTGTGTTATGGGCTTAACCGATCGAAATACACTTATTTTCGGTGATTTCAATTTAAAATCGATCAGCTGGAGTCTGGTCAGCGACGGCCAGGGGCATTACGCATCGCCATCTAACTGCAGCAATAAATTAGAGTTAACACTTGTGGATTTCATGTCAGTAAATAATTTTAAACAGTTTAATTATTTAAAAAACCACAATGAAAGGACATTGGATCTCGTTCTTGGAAATTTTTTGGGTCCTACGATATCTAGGAGCGTTGATGTACTTTCAAAAATTGATGATCATCATCCACCATTCGAGGTGGATTTTGCAGTTTTTGATATACCAGTTCTTAAAAGTAAAAATTTTGCGACATTTAATTTTAGGAAGGCCAACTACCAAGCTATAAATGATGCCCTCGCCGACGTTGACTGGAATCTGGCTCTCTCCGAGTACGAGGATGTCAACTCATTGGTCAATTCTTTCTACAGCAGGATACGTTCAGTCATTGAGTCGCTGGTTCCGAAGTCTATTCCTCGGCAAGGTCGTCACCCCCATTGGTTTTCCAAACAATTGATAAGGTTGATTAAAGATAAGCGAACCATCAGACTGCGTTATAAGCGTTACAAAAATCCGAGGGATGAGTTGGAGGTGAAATTGTTGACGTCCAGGGTCGATAAACTCATGAGGGATGACTATAGGGCATATATCAGAAAAACCGAACTATCTATAGCCAAGGACCCTAAGTTCTTCTGGAGCTTTGTCAAAGAGAGAAGGGGAGGTAATTCTTCCCTTCCCTCAGTAATGCACTTGGACAACCATTGTGCTGAAGTCGGCAATGATATTTGTAATTTATTTGCAAGTCACTTCTCGTCCGTATTCTCACCTCAAAATACGTCACCTTTGACTGATAGTAGTTTGATCTCTTTCACTGGTGAACATACTCCTTCCACTCTACGTGATATTTCTATAACGGAAGAAGAGGTTCGTAAGAAGCTCAGAGCCATAGATCCATCTAAGGGTGCCGGCCCAGATGGTATACCCTCATTTTTTGTGAAAATGACCGCGGAGACATTGGCCCTTCCATTATCCATTATTTTTAACAAGTCCCTGAAGTATTCTACTTTTCCGTCTGTCTGGAAATTAGCTAACGTAGTTCCTATTTACAAAAAGGGAGATGCGTCTGATGTTAGGAATTATCGGCCAGTATCACTATTGTCAATGTTTTCTAAGGTCTTTGAGTCCATAATTTGCCCCATTCTAGTCGGCCACACTAAGTCGATATTAACTCCAATGCAACATGGGTTTACTAAAAACAAAAGTACAGTCGGCAACCTTCTTGTATATGTTACTAATTTGACCAAAGCAGTAGATACTAGAGTTCAGATAGATAGCATATACACCGACTTCAGCAGCGCCTTCGATAAGGTCGACCACGAATTGCTAATAGCGAAATTGTCCAATTGTGGAGTCAAAGGCTCAGTCCTACAGTGGTTCAGATGTTATTTGTCAAATAGGATTCAGAAAGTGGTTGTGAGTGGTTTTAATTCCGATACAACATTCGCTGCGAGTTCGGGAGTGCCGCAGGGCTCTCACCTAGGTCCCATTCTTTTTAACATTTTTGTGAATGACATTGTGGCTCGAGTCAAGTTCAGCGATTGTCTACTGTTCGCCGATGATCTCAAACTCTATAGGCGCATCACATGTTTGGACGACGTTAGGCTCCTCCAAATCGACCTTGATGCAGTACATGGGTGGTGTATCGATAATAAAATGTCACTGAACGCTAGTAAATGCTTCTTTTTGAAATTCACAAGGAATAAAAAGATATTTACATCTACTTACCACATTGGCGGAACAGTGCTGCAGGAAGTAAAGGTCATTAGAGACTTGGGAGTTGTCTTCGACAGTGAGCTTAGGTTTACTGATCACGTGAATAATATCGTAAATAGGGCGTCTCGAATGTTGGGGTTTGTGAAGCGGATATGCAAAGATTTTAGAGAAACTAAACCTATTATTGCACTATTCAATGCGTTAATTCGCAGTATTCTTGAATACGCATCCCCAATATGGAATCCGTCGTATAAAATTCATAGTATTAGAATTGAAAGACTGCAGAGAAATTTCACTAGGTTTCTGGCGTTTAAAGATACAACCTGTCCTTATCGCAGTAGTTATGAGCACAGACTGTCCCACTTCAAAATACAAACGCTTGAAAGTCGAAGACGACTGTTAGGCCTCACAACGTTTCACAAAATACTAAGCGGCGGTTTGTCGTCTTCTGAGCTGTTAGCACAGGTAAATATAGCTGTCCCGCGCAAGGCTCGTAAGCGTTCATATCAAAGGCAACAATTATTTAGCGTAGATACATTTAATACCAATCTGGGCCGTGACGCACCCCTAAACCGTATGATGGCCGACTACAATTATTTGTTGCTGAATGACGAATGTGTGGACATCTTCGTGGACTCTGCTGCGGTATTCAGGCGCACCGTAAAGAAAATCTTGGAGGGTGACCCTTAGTGGGCATCCTAGTAATTGTTTATTTAGATTTAGTTTTTTATTAATATATATATATATGTTTCTCTTTTTATTTACGTGCTGCGTGATTTATATTATGTGAATGTTGTGGGTACCTGTAATTGTCAGGGTCACACAGGACAATAGTTTAAGATTTATTTTTATGTGTAAGCTTTGTGATTGTGATGTTGGTACTCCTTTAAAAATAAATAAAATAAATAAATAAATTACAATGGTTCTTAAGACAAATTACATTTTTTCATAATACACATTGGTAATCTGATCGTCAGTTTAGGATTAATACCTAATATAATTATTAATATGTAATAAGGAGTATGCTGATGCATAGTTTTATAACTTTGACATTGATGTGTCGAATTCCTTAATGGAATAATATTCGTTCTCCAATAAGAGGCTTTTCAGTCGGCGACCAAACGCTTCTTCGTCATTTTCGTAGTTTTGTAGGTGGGGCAAAGATCCATGGAAATGTTGCAATGTCTTTTGTTACATTGTTGGCAAGCCATAATAAATAAATAAATACCACAATTCTAACTCCTAACCTGGCAAAAAATACATATGACAAGACTGATATATTTTCCCAAGTCCTTATCCACAGATCCGTTAACCCAGTTCGTCTCAAAGAACAGCTCGCTTATTTGCATAGAGCGGTCGGGCGCGACGTTCCCTTGCCGTAGGTCAAGTTCGCTGCTCGCGCGTAATTGTAATTGCGTTGCTTTAACTAACGCTGTTAAAGGGCCGCACTCGGTGTTGGCGACCTTGAATGGACAGTTAGCGCCTTTCAAATGAATGACTATTACCGTAAGTTGCGTCCTTTCCACTGTTTGCGGAAGTTTGGCGCGGGGTGGTGAGCGCGGTAAAATAAGGCCGTATGCATGTGAAAAGGGCTGACAGCCTTACTTATAAAGAAACACTAATAATATAATCAACACTAATATAGGTTTTGGGACTTAATAGTGGGCCGTCCATGCAACATTAAACATGGCCGGAAAAGAAATGCTCCAGGCTGAGGCCAGGCAACCCATTTTTTTTATGAGTTAGGTCACTAGGACTATCCCATGGTATGACTCTCATCTTGGTACCCGATGACGTAAATTTCTTTTTTTTTGCAACCACTAAATCTGGCCGGATCCAAAAAGCTCCAAGATAGGATGAGGCAACCTAGTTTTTTTAAGTAGTCCTTGATGAGCTTCAACTAATGTGCAAGGTCACATGTTGGTACCCGATGACGTAAATTTTGCCCAAAAATCAACACTCATTTTGCCTCCTACACAAAACGCTCCAGGTTTAGCTCAGGCAACCCTATATAATTGAGAAGCTTATCCATCAGCGAACCACCCCATATGGGTCCCATCTTGGTGTCTGATGACGTAAGTTTTTTGCAATGCGCCCCCGTACTATAATCAACCATGACTGAACAACACATCAAGTAATCATTCTTAATCAGTGATTAACTTTTAATATGAGTGACTGTATAGAAATTGTGATAGTATAGAAATCAAATCTCTTTACTGCAAGAAAGCACGTTTTGTACATTGAATTTATATTTACACCACTTTGCAAGGAAAGCCTACGCTGAGGAGTAAAAGTGGCAAAAAACTGTCAGCAGTACATCTTTTGAAATAATAATATATGAATTAGGTACTTAATAACTAGGAAACTTGGAAGGAATAGTGAAAGTGTTGGAAAAGTTGGAACTCCTAAAGGAAGTAAAGCGACGGAATCCTCAATATTTTCGTCGCTTTATGCTGCAGTTATTAATCCAGTGCAAGGTCTGTGGGAAGGAATTAACGTATGCCACAAGCCTAACCATCTATTTAATTTTGTCGAATGAATTCAAGGCCAGCCCGTATATCAAAACATTATTCAAATCATATTGAGTAAAATATACCCGCCCACATACCTATGTACTTCGTGCCGTCAGTCTCATCTCCGACCCGCAAAGCCTACTCAATCTGCACCGCAAACGGATATTGTCGCCGTAATCGACCGAACACGAATCGAGCGACCGAAATTCCGACTGTAATATGCTCGAGACCAGTGCCTCTAGCCTTTGGCTGCGAGTCAGCTCACTTTGACATTCTCCTTTGTCAAGACTTGCAGAAATTTATCTAGAAACTGTATTGAGCTTCACAAAATAAAAAAAAGAACGCGTTCACAAAATGTTTTGATTTCCTTGTAAGTTCCGCCTATTATTTCAATCTCTATACAAGTCGAAATACATCAAAAGACATTGCCACATTTCAATGGAGCTTTGCCCCACCTACAAAACTAGGTGACCATTTAAGCTGTACCTATCATTTTGTTGGGGACATATTACAGGTATCATATTGCATAATCATAATCAGTATCATTTTCTACTACTCTCGCAACTCCTATAGAAGAATAACAAAAACAATGAATAAATCGCTTCGATTTCTTACTATTTTCAGAATTTTAATTAAGCTGTTTTTTTCGAATCGCAACTTGTACAAAACTTTATTTTAAACCAATAATTTTAATAAAAAATGGAGATATTTTTACATTCATTCGTTATCTTGTACAACTTGCGGTTGATGGTGGGGCAGAATCGGGCATTGTCATTTGTTATGTGAGCACTTCAATGCTGGGAGCACTCTTCTGAAGACAATAGGACGTGAATGGACAGCAGCATCCACCAAGGACATCGTATTTACTTACCTTCAGAAAAAATACCCTTAATCTGGTAGGCACATACTTTTTTCATCTTGCGCGAATTCTTGCGAACTCATAAGAAACAATGTGCATTACGATGTCTCTGCGCTAGCATGAATTGACCTTAAGGTTGAATCAATATTTGACCCTAATCACCCCTAATCAAGATTGTTTATTGGCACGTGATTGCAACATTGAATATTCCTTTGGAAATAATGAAACGTAAATTTATAAAGGTTTGCCATCCCTGTTTACTATGAAGTCTTATAGCAGGATTAATAATACTTTGTTATTTCGTACCATGACGACCTTAAAGTAAGCTTATTAAGGACGTTATGGTACGAAATACCAGAGTATTATTGAAGTAATCCTGCTATAAGAGTTCATGGTGTTTATTCCGCCATCATTTTGGAATGGCGGATTGATTTTTTATTCGTTTTATTTTATATTTACATGAATACTCTAAATAACTTGACATTGACGAAATTATCTCTTAAGGGCCTTCATAGAGCCAACTAGCGCCGCCAATCTTAAAAAAATCATATCTTCCAATATAATCAATTTTATTAAAAAGCTATTTACGAAATGTTTATTACGATAAATACTACTTTTTAAATGCTTATTTATAACGTGATTCAATGTCGGTAAGTTGTAGTTCGCTTAATTGCGAAAAACGGCCGTTTTTGGCACATTTGTAACCTACAACTTAGCTTGTCGCAATTATGCCATGTATTGTATATTGAAGAATAGTATTCATCGTAATAAGCATAATGTAAATAGCTTGTAATTGTAAGATATTATTTTTTTAAGATTAAGGCGTTAGTTGGCTCTATGAAGGCTCTTAAGTAAGAGTAGAAACCATTCAAATAAAAATGGAATAGAAGAGTTCATGGTAAGGGGGCTGGCCTATGCAACTTCTACTCATATCAGTGCACATTATTTACAAATTCCTGTTACGCAAATAAAAGCCAACGAATCCTCATACGCCGTACTACCAAACCGGCTGGAACGAAGTCTCGCTTTTGCGAAAAAACTCGCATATTGGCAACATAATCACTTTACCTTCGGTTTCGCCGAACCTTTGCATTTAAGGGGGGTTTTAAAAGCACCGTCGGCTCGGCCCCGACAAGTATTCACGCATTCCCTTTGACCGAGTACCAGCTACTTACTAATTAACGGAGCTAAGTGTTTGCGTTCGCGGTAAACGGTGCCTTTTAACGTTTAAAAGGCTGCCTTTTTTCGCTGAAAACTGCCTTTTTGGTTTAAAAGGTTGCCTTTTTTAGTCGTTGCCAGTTTTTACGGGATTTAAAGGAGAATATATTGGTTTCGATTTTAACGTTACGGTTTTGGGAGATTCAATTAGGGTTGGGCTTTTGGAAAATGTTTACTAGGAGCATTTTTAAAGATTTCGCTTGAATTTTATAATATCGTTTACCAAATCAAGTGTCTTATTTTGTAAACAAATATGATCGTCTAATTACCTGTTGTGATGTAACACTGATGGAACTGATTGATCGAACCTCTTCATCATTGTGAAAATAAAGTAATCTGATCTAATAATGTGAAAATAACTATGCAATAATCACAGAACATTTAAAAATCTTACACGGTTTGTATACATAAACATATTAAATAGATAAAAACGGGAATTACCGTGTTATATCGAGACATCAATAAATAAATGTTTAACACGGTAATTCCCGTTTTTATATCTAATTAATATAATCACAAAAACGTTAATTTAGTTAATCAGAAAATGTTCGCGAATGACAGTATGGTGAAATTATTGGAGAATTCATGCAGGATCTGAAGTTTGACGCTATGGTCAAGAGTCCCATTACTAGCTCGGGAGTGAACGTGACTGTCGTGCTGCTTCGTCCAGAGTGATGACGCTACGGCGTCTTCTCTGGATGAAGAGAAGACGATATGATATTTTGAATATTCTGTGACATGACATTGGCAAATGACGAACTGTCGAGTCCATCAATAAAATAAATAAATAATAACTTGCATGCAACATTCCTTTCCGATTCCTTGTTAAGCGCGCGAAACGCCATTAGCTACTTTTTTGTGAAAATTCTAATTAAATAGTTTCCGTGGTATTTAGTGAATAATGATCACGTTAAGTTAATTAGTAGATGTCCGCGAACGTTTCTATTAGTTGGAGTGCTCGATGTGAAGCTCTGTGAAGTTTTGTGTTCTTAGAAAGGTTTCCTTTGCATAGCTTGATGGTTGCGTGGATCATTGGGTTATTTCGTTTAGGGGTTTGGGAGGGTTGTGCGTAGGTTTAGGTTAGGTTATATTCGTATATATGTATGTATTTATAAGAATTCAGACATTCTACTAACGTCAGACCAGGCTGTATGCCCTAGTTGGCTTTGCCTTTCCCTCTGGGAAGAAATTTACAACAAAAAAAACATTCCTTTCCTAAGTGAGATATTGCATTATCAGAGCACAAATTGCAACATGACATCTCGTCAGTAAAGTCGTTCGGCAAACCAGTGTTTACAATGTAACATTTGTTCGGGGGTGTAACGGAGAATCAATGTAACGTGTCATTAGGGCTTAGGGTTAGGGCGTAATCCCCTAATTATGCCGATTGACATAAAAGCGCCATCTGTGGCCGGCGAGAGGTGTCGGGTGACGAGACTATATTGTCGCTGACACGATAAGTACAATGTAGATTCGATAGCACACAAATGGTTACATTTGCGGTAAGATTTCTAGTTTTATGGTGCAGACAATAAGAACTGGCCGAAGTGTTACACTTGACGTGCTTTCGACTGTAATACCTACTTTCTATTTAGTCATTGAAAGTTTATTTTGATTGTATTTCATTGCATCTCTAAGGAATGAAAAGAACCAAACCTTTTGAGTTAGTGTAGTGAAAACAATTCGCAGTGATTACTTATTAGTATTTATTGTATTAACCCTAGATTGTAATGTGAATTAAGTGTCATATGACACGTCTTTATTTAATATTAAAAAGTCTCTGAGGAATGTTGCATGTTTTCTGATAAGGCAACATATTTTTTAAGGAAGAGACTTTTTCCTTGCAAAGTGGCGTAAGTAAATGTAAATTCAAAAAATATTGACGTGAAAAAATATTCACAAATGTTCTAAATAATGAATGAAAAGATGGCATACTTGCACTAGACCAAAGATACTAAGTCCTCTCGACCATAGTAGACGGTGTTATTCAATGGAATTGCACCCAAAATAAAATTCCACCCCAGAACACATCTGATTATGGCTGAAGAGCCGATGGCAGATATAAATTGGATAAAAAAAAATGTTCTAAAGAAGTTGGGACATAAATATAGCGTGATGATGATTTCAATTGAAGAATTGCAATCAACGACCTACCTACCTATCTCAATAAAAAAATCTATTACCTACCTAAGTATTTTTGCGCCCCCGGGTGAGGGCCCCATCGCGGGCCGGACCGCCCGGGGGCGCTCTGTGGGCGCATATGGTCGCATGCTGCTAATAGATTTATAAATAATCGGCGCAAATGCCGCAAATCCCGCCGATTGCGATCTTTGATTGGTGTTTGTTGGTGTGTGAAGACAGGGCTTATTATAATATAGGATTTTCGTGAGTTCGGTCGGGCCCTGTCTAATTAAAACACAATGTCCACAAAAATGTTTATTGGAAAAGTTTATCAGAAAGAACGCGCGCGCGCAACAAGCCGCCATTCGACCCACAAGTTACTGCACGTACGCCAAAACCATAGAATCTAGAATCTATAACATAAAGCGCGCTACTAGCGCGGCGCTAGTTGTACCGAGCCGGTGTGGTACCTCGTGTGGCCCGTAGAGGGAGCCTGGGAGAGTCATTCGCTACAGGATTCAATAAAATAAACTTTACTATGGAGGGACTCTTGTTGGCTACTTGGTATTAGCACAAAGTAAAGGTTGATGTATGTACGTATTTTTTTGACGACCTAGTTCGAAAGGTAGTTAGCTAGTTCACCAATTCAGTCCACGAATCCCACGTGGGCTGAGATGGTTAAACTTTCGTCAACTCATCCCACGAATTATTTTTAAAAATAATACCTATTGAATATCTCGTGGGATGAGATGGTGAAACTCAAAATAAATAGTTTTCTGCTTTCGCTAACTTATGGATCGGTTAACCTTTGACATTGGAGTTTCGTTACAGAGAAACTTCAATGTCAAAGGCACAACACCACCGAGCTCTATTTCTTTTGAAGCTCTACCTTCTTCCTCAGCATAGCGCAGCCCACTCCTGCACTCCGCTCTCATGAATCCTCTCACTTTCATGGTCCGATCCCATGCTTGTCTGTTCCACACCGAGCCAGCAACTCTCTTGATGTCGTCGGACCATCTTGCCGTTGGTCTGCCCACGCTTCTTCTCTCCGTCAGGGGTCTCCACATCAGAACGCACTTACTCCATCGACCATCGTTTCGGCGACAGAGGTGCCCCGCCCAGGCCCATTTCAGTTTGGCCACTCGTTTGCCGATGTCGGTGACACGGGTCCGTAGGCGGATGGTCTCATTTCTCACTCTGTCATGTAGGGATATACCGAGCATCGTGCGTTCCATGCTTCTTTGTGCTACCTTCAACCTGTGCACCATTCCGGAGGTTAGAGTCCACGTTTCGCACGCATACGTACATAAACTCTACCTACATACTATTAATTAAAAAAAAACTTTTTATATTACTACAAAGTACTTATAGAAAGTACGTACTTCATTCCATTTCAACTGCAATGCAGTAGTGCAGTGGTAATGTTTTTGTGTTCTGTTCAAAAGTAACTTTTTTCTAGTGCCAGCTGATCCGAAGGGTCACGAATTGATGTGAGTAATTACAATGGGTTTAGCGGATTTGAAGTTATGCGGCCGGCCGGGCCCTTTACGGCAGGGCTGCTTAAATTGCGGCCCAAAGTGGCTCTACATTTTTTTTGGAAAAAAAATTAAAACTCTATGTATAAATATTAAACCTGTAGCCAAATTAAGAAAAAAACAGTAAAATTCGAGCTACCTATAGGTACCTGTTAATTGTAGCTTTAAGATTATATCGGACTTTTTTCAAACTTTATGCAGGTTACTCTGACAAGGCTAAACTGCATAAAAAAGTACTTTTAGAAAAGTCAGCTTAAATTAGAAAAAACACCACATAATTGCTTCAATATTGTTCAATATTTTATGTATGTCATTTATTAATAAACCAATCTTGAGGGCGTATCACGTGATGTCTTTCTCAAGTCGCGGTTCGCCTGCAATCAGCAAATACATTCTCAAGTGTGAGTTTGACAGTTCTCTTGAGAACTGAGTTTTGTTTATTACTACGGCGTTACTCACGTGAAGTCACGTGATACCCGATTCCTAAACGCGTACCTAAGCTACGTTTATTGATAGAGGTCGTTCTCAAGATTTTATTAATACGGGCCTTATGTGACCACGGCAGAATCCGACCTAATATGTCAAATTAACCAACAAAATATCTCAAATCAAAAGCGACCCCTGTGCATTAGCATTGGACTTCCCTGCACATTCAGTGTCGCAGAGGGTGCGCGCGCGCCGCCAATCGACACTCCATTATGTCGAGCGGGCCCTTAACACCGGACTCATTATGCGCATATTGGTTGGCTGTTTAGGGGATTAAGGGCCCTTTGCTAACACTTTTTTTTTGGAAGTAAAAAATAGTTGTTGCCGTAAAATGATGGGTTAATTTGACAGTTCCACCGGTTGGTATGGCTAAATCCAGTCTGTGGCATCAGGCGAACAGTTTGCGGCTGACTGTCAAAAAAAACATACTAATAAAAAAATGTACCTATCCTACAGTACCTACATATTGTATGACCGCTCCATCTAATATGTATAATGGAAGACAAAGCAGTCATTTGCTTAAACGGATCACAGCCGTGGAAGTAACCGTGGAACGTGCCAGTAACCATGGCATAAAATCGATGGTGATGTTATTCCACGGTTTAAGGTTTTTGAGGAAGAGTGAAAGTGACAAAAACAAATCTCATTATTATTATTAGTAGGTAATATTTGTAACATGAATGATTGTTACTTTTTATTTTTATTTATGTAGGTAGGTACTTAACGTAAGTACCGTTAGTGATAGATATTTATTATTGCTCAACAAGCTACCTATTCATACGCTGAATTCTCTACCCAAAGGTTGTCTGGAAGAGATCCCTTTGAGCGATAAGACCGCCAATTGTAATATTAACGATATTAGCCTATTTCTTTTGTGTAATTCTTTTCTTTTTTGCAATAAATTGAATTTGAATTTATCTTATCTCAACTTTAATGAGCCCCATGTAGGGATTATTTTTTCTGAGTTAAGTAGACTATCTATTTTTTGTTTTGATTTTTAGAATGCATGAGACATTAAAAAAATATTAAATAGGTAAGAAGTACTTGTGTATGAAACTTTACTATTTTTTGTTATTAATTTAATCATAGCAAATGAACCGATTTATCGACGTAGGTTTTTTCTAAAAAAATTACTATTCTCTATACACCAGAATACCTAGTATCATAAACGTACTTGATGTGACATCAAATCAACGGTGAGCATCCGATCTGAGTATACTTAATTTTACAATAGCTCGACATGCTTTTACAATAAAAATAAAGGATTACTGTGACCACTTCCGCGCCGGATTTCACGGCTAAAGGGGTGTTCACACTGGGCAGGGGCAGGTGCGCACGCGCCGGACACGCGCCGCGCATTAAATCGCAACTTTGTAAACAGATGTCGCTATTCTTTGTTACATTTGGAGAGATGAGTAGTTTAGTGTATCAAAACTATGAGATGATGAATATGAGATAGCTCTCGGTTTTCTTACGACTGTTCACATAAATTAAATAATTATAAAAATAATTCGAATAAAAATTAATGATATTCAAAGTAATACCTAGATAAATAGATATGTACATATTTTCTTACGTTTACCTACCTTTTTGTACAAAATAAAATATTTAATTTAATTCCATACTTAAAATTACTACAAATAATAAAATGACTAAAAGCTAATATTAAATACGTTCGCTCTACACGATTTATGACAAACATAAACAAAGTTTTGTTTGACGTACTTTAAATATGATAACATTTAAAAAATATCAAGTAATTTGTAATTGATTTTTTCTTATGTCAGCCTACAAGATCGTGTTAGCATTACACTTCGTATTATTACTGTAAAAATATTTATGATTTCATCCAATATGTGGATAGCACAGTGCAAAATAATCTGGTACACAGAACTATACGAGTGTAGTGTAGCGAACTAACCAGTATTATGTTGTTATTACTTGCGTTATTGTAGTGTTCAATTGACAACTAGGTACAGTCAACCCGAAGTAAACTTTACTATTTTACGATTACACAGTACGAAAAATGTATTTTTCTATTTACAATAATAAATGGTTATCATGAATAGTTTCTTGTATTATCTACTAAAATAATTTTACTAGAATATTCTGATACTCATTAAAATACGACATGTGTTGTCAAAAGTCATTCAAGTAAATATGACCTATTTATGTTCATAAAAACTAGAATTTTATTTACCATACGATCTGGTAGTATAGTTGAAATAATTTCTCTGCGTGTAACTAAAAACTAAAACTACCTATAAATAAACTAACTATAAATAAAATATGTCCTCTAGGAGGGCATCGCGAGTCACGGTGCCCAGAAGGCTGGCAGCATTCCCTCTCTGAATTGCCAACGCAATACGTTGGCAGAGGTAGCTGCCAGCCCTCTGGTCACCGGACTCCTCGACCAGCCTCTTGGACAGCTCTTTGACGAGCTGTGGAGCGTCCGCCCCCCCCCCCCCCCCTACCTTTTTGTTATGTTTGATTTTGTTAGTATGCTAATTTAAGTTATACTTACTAGAATATTCCTTGTAAAGGGTTTGTATTGTTATTATTATTTATTTTATTAATGAACTCGAAATTGTTTGTATTGTTTATATACCTTGTAGTGTTTTAGGCTCGTACTGTTAACCTGTGATAAGAAGAAGATTGGCGGCGCTAGTTGGCTCATGGAAGGCCCTTAAGTATAATATAAACATACCGACAGTAGGATAACGACTCTTGTCATTAGAATGATAACAATTTGGTGCTGGAATTGAACAGAATACGTGTATTAGTTTATCGATTGTAATCAATACTTGTGGAAGTCAGAGAAATAAGACTTTTGAATATTTATAATAAAAAAATCCGAACATGGAACTAATCAATAACAAAATATTAATTATTTTTGCTGTAGTATTTGGTAAGTCGATTATAATTACTTAGTTAATAAGTTAATTATTAGTATTAGGTACAATAAAACAAAATTGATTCTCGTTATTTATAATTAAATAGTGTCTGCAACAGTACAGAAACTCAATTTTTAACAAGAACTTTAGAAAACTGAATAAAAAATTCTAGATAAATACTAATCCAAAATTAAAATTACATACATTTGGTTTTCAGACGATTCGTTTTATAGTGAAGCTGGGTTAATAGACAACCTATTTACTCAAGGGGAAAGAGAGGCAAATAATTTAGCATCAGCTCTCCCGTTCCTTCCATTATTGAACGCAAAAAACGAAGATCATGCTATTGATAGCAACTACAGATACAATGGCAATGGCTATGGACAGCAAGAATATGGGAATAATCCACGAATTGATAACGGAAACAATTATAATACAGATAATTACAGACCTGTTGACAATAGACATGATGCCAATAATATGGATTCTAGGTTTAATGGAAATAATAGCCCTTATTACAAAGACAAAAGTAACAATTACAATAATAATGGTCATAATACCAATAATAATATGGGTCAAGGAATGAACGAGAGATTCGAACATAAGGGTCATGGTGGAAATAACATGGGTCGATCAATGTTTGGAAACATTGATAATAGAGCATTGATGGATGGAAATAATGACAATAATATGGATCAAAAAGATGGTCGTAATGCCAATGGCAATGATGAAGTTTTTAAAAGTAGAGAGAACGGAAATGTTTGGAAAAAATTGATACGGAATAGGTTAAGGTATCAAGTGCAGCCTGTGGTGCCAGATAATGAAATTAATGAACATATTGAATACGCATATTATTTAGAATGATGACAGCTTAATGCAATTAATTGAGTTCTGATGTAATTGGAATTTCCGTTATATTATATTTGCATACCTGAATAACATTTATGTGATTTAGCGAAATATATTTATGTTGTGAGATAATATTCATATTTGACTTTGACCCTAAACATGTTATTTACTAATATTAGGTTCACATACTTAATAGAGCGAAAATTAGCGGAAGTGTTACTTAATTATACATACACCTACATTAAAATCTAATTGGTGATGTTTTATTAAAGTCAAATTTCCATAAAATATTTACATTTCTTTGTATTACTATTGGAGTCCGCACTAGGCGAACCTGTGTCGCGGTAGTCCAAAATGAACAATACGAAATATCCAACATGTAAGTACGTACAGTCGAGAGAACGCCAATTCCAACATACCAACGCTTGTTGCCATCGAACGTGCCGTCGAGTGTACAAATGTGTGTGTGAGAGGGTGTGTGTATGTGTGTGTGTGAGAGAGAGTGAGTGAGCGAGTAAGCGAGACGGGGTGTGGTGTGTGAATGCCTAATTACAGTCTGATGATGCATGAAGAAATTAATGAACTTGGACGAAATGATGATAGTTTGATAGAATCCCATTGTCTTTGCTTACCCCTACACAAGAAAGGTGTAATGTTTATGTATGTGTGCGCGTAGAGGTATTTAAAATTAATATTACTATCAATGCAGATCAAGTGTAACACTTTGAACTTTGGCCCGTTCTTGTTATCTGCATCGTAAGACTTGAAATCGTACTGCAAGTGTTACCGTTGATCTGCTGTTGACCGTACTTAAGGAAAAGATGACTAAATGAGAATTCCGGAGTAGGACACTGTTAACGACAAATTAATTAGACACTAATTATTGATACTATTACATTAACTACTAACTAGCGCAATGTCATTCAGTTGTATCCCTTGAATCAGTATTAATGGAAGTCAAAAATAATACAATAAAGATAAATAGTAAACCACATCAAAATAAATAATATAGAAAAATAATACTTAGTGTAAAATTTTACCAATGGAGTTGTATAATTTAAGAATTATTATCTTCAGCTTCTTACTCGGTAAGTGTGTGAATTACTTCTTGTTTTAGTAAAGAAATACAGCATTAGTTTCATATCACTAATTTTCTCTTTCTCGTCTTCAATACCACAATGCCTAAAAACTAAGGTCTTCAACCAGTGCGTCCTGCCAGTGATGACCTACGGAGCCGAAACGTGGACATTGACGGTGAGACTGGCACACAGGTTCAAGGTCGCTCAGCGAGCTATGGAAAGAGCTATGCTTGGAATTTTTCTGTTAGATAGAATAAGAAACGAGTATATCCGCCAGAAGACAAAAGTGGTTGACATTGCTCATAGAATCAGTAAACTGAAGTGGCAGTGGGCTTGTCACATCTGTCGTAGAACCGATAACCGATGGGGTAGACGAGTTCTCGAATGGAGGCCACGAACGGGTAAACGTAGTGTGGGACGCCTCCCGACCAGATGGAGGGATGACCTTCGCAAAATGGCTGGCAGGGACTGGATGCAGAGGGCCGAGAGTAGGGTTAATTGGCGCGCTTTGGGAGAGGCCTACGTCCAGCAGTGGACTGATACGGGCTGATGATGATGATGATGAATTTTCTCTACAACTCTAACTAAGCTAAAAACTTGTGCTTGCACAATAGGAGTCCAGAGGTAGGGATCGAATCGAACCTGTGACACTATCTTGTGCCGCAGTCCCCATCGGCATACAAACCATACGTGGTTTCGCCTAAGATGGGAAAGTAGATTTCACATGTAATTTTATAAAATGTTATTAAACAATAAATTAATAACAAAAAAGTCACGGCCATTGGGCTACTATTTATTTTTTGCGAAGAAAAGACATTGCCACATTTCAATGGAGCTTTGCCCCACCTACAAAACTACGTGACCATTTAAGCTGTACCTATCATTTTGTTGGGGACTTATTACAGGTTTCATATTGCATAATCATAATCAGTATCATTTTCTACTACTCTCGCAACTCCTATAGAAGAATAACAAAAACAATGAATAAATCGCTTCGATTTCTTACTATTTTCTGAATTCTTAATTAAGCTGTTTTTTCGAATCGCAACTTGTACATAACTTTAATTTAAACCAATAATTTTAATAAAAAACGGGGACATTTTTACATTTATTCGTTATCTTGTACAACTTGCGGTTTATGGTGGGGCAGAATCTGGCATTGTCATTTAATTGATTCCCACTATATTATAGAAACTATAATTTATTAATCATAATAATATTCCAGTATGCATATTTGAATAATACTTTAAATTATTTTCAGGTAACTCAGTATTTTACAGTGAAGCAGGACTATTAGATAACATATTTACTGAAGGCGAACGACTGGAGTCTGCCCTTAGGCCAAATCTTCCATTTATACCAATATTAAATAATGCAAATAACAACGCATTCCATCATAATGGACAACAGAATATTGCACCTAACACTGGAACACATGCCCAAGAAAGCGATAAGGAGAAACTACAAAATCTTTTGGACAGATTAAATAAATTGAATGAATTGCAGAAGCAAAAACAACAGAATAATGGCGGAAATAATAGTAATAATCCACCTATTAATGGAAATAATAATGTCAAACCTACCGATACTGATAATAACATTACTATACGTCCAACAGGAGATGTACATAATAGTGGAAATGACAACGTTTGGAAGAAAATGGTAAAGAAGAAGGTTATTTTTCAAGCGCAACCAGTTATACCAGAAAATGAAATTAATAGAAATACTGAAGTTGTATATTATTTGGATTGATACCAGCTTACAATTTAATATGTAGTGCCTGACCTAACAGCCAATTAAGTTATATTTAACAATCAATTTAAAGAAGTGAATACATGTGGAAATACCATTGATCTCCTATAAACAACTAGAGTGTATCTAGTTCTATCTATCAAGAATGGAGTCATTGATGATGCTTATTATAACGTAATGGACCCCGGTGATGATGTGACCATTCAAGCTGCATTGTCCACATTGGAACTGCAGAAGCCTGGTTTATTGATAAAAGCTGTAGCAATTAACGATAAAAGTGATATACCTAGGCAATACAACACCAGAGGCTGTCATTAAAAGTACCTAATTACATTGTCATTTAGAAGAACACAACTAGTTTAATTGAAATATGGTACAATAGGCATTGATCTCCTATAAACAGCTAGATACATAAAGGTCTTACTAAAACAATTTATAAAACGTCCAATTAAGAGTTCATTGTTAACGTCCAAATAATGTCCAATAAAGCAAATTCATCCGTTTGGACCTTCTTCGCGCTTGGACATTTTTAGAAGGCAGACTGTGTATCTAGTTATTTATAGGAGATCAATGGGAAATACTTGGATTTTTTTCTCAAATAGTCATTATAAATGTATATTTAAATGTATACTTTGGAATAATCTATTGTACTTGTTTAAAAAAAAATGATTTTCTTTTTAAAAACATAGGTACAGTAAGTACCTAAGTTACATTTAGTGTTAGTATATAAAACACAGGACAGAATCGGTGAATATAAGTTATTCAAAGACATGTAAAATAAGAAGTGGCCTACATTTAATTATATGCTTTCGACTCTACAACAATTCGTAATTCCTTACTTAATTTCACTTTAACATGACAAAGACGTATTTTGATGTAACTTGATAGATAAGTACTCGTATGATATATTTAACTGATAGATGGAAGTTTATAAAATAAATTATTCGACTCTACATCAAACAAAACCTTTCAAATACCAACCCAGACTATACGTATTTTCGCGAGAGGCATGTACTCTACGTACCTTCATTCTCTACAAATATAGAGAGTATGCCTATGTATACGTTAAGGCTGTGACGCGGACACGTCCCGGGTGGCCATTGTTGGCGCGGTACGTGTCGCGGGGCGAGTGTGCGCTCGCCTTTATAGGTATGTTCTAGACTTTACTAGGAGAAATAATGGGACTGTCATGGTTGTCGACTTGGGATATTGTGTAGTAAGGAATTTTGTTAGATTTTTATAGGAGAAAGGGCAAATGACAGACCAATTATTTCTTCTTGAAGAATCTAGACTATTTTTTATTCCAGTTTATTACTATATCGGAGCTCAAATCAAGTGTCTTATTTAGTAAACAAATATGATCGTATGCGGCGTATTACAAAATAGATGACTTTTTAAACGATGAACCTGCATGGTGTGTGTCGCCGGTTCCGCATGAGGGATAAAGTGTAGATTACTAACAATAGTAATAGTTGTGTAATACCTAGTTCTTAAGTAATTGTGTAATATTATTTTTAAAGATGTGCTGCTGAGAGTTTTTTTGCCACTTATTCTCATCAGCGTTGGCACCTTTTCCTTGCAAAGTGGTGTAAATGTAAATTCAAAAATATGTTGACGTACAAAAATGTACACAACGTGCTTACTTGCAATAAAGAAATTTGACTTTGACTTTGATCGTCTAATTACTTCTTGTGATGTATCACTGAGGAACTGATTGATTGAACCTGTTCATCGTTGTGAAAATAAAGTCATCTGATCGTAATAAATGTGAAAATAACCTTTGCAATAATCACAGAAAAGCTTAGCTTTTTATATGAGAAAGGGCCGACGAGCCACCTGATGGTAAGCGGTCATCATCGCCTTAAAGACCAGCGAATCAGCAACACCGGGGTTGTTGGATCGCTGTCCACCTTGAAGGTCTATTCATGTCTCTCTCGATATTTCGGGATGTTTTGTAAGTTTTGGGAGATTTTGTGTGTGTTTGGGAAGTTTTTGTGTATTTTGCAATATTTTGTGTGATTAGTTTGTGTGTGCTACACAAAAACTCTCAGAAGCTCATCTTTTAAAATAATAACAATTAAATTCAAATTGATTGCTCTACCATTATCGTATGGTTAAGATGTTATTTTACAATTTTCAATACAATATGAGATGAGGCAATGACGATGCAACGGCTGGAAGAGACTGGATGCAAAAGGTCAATTGCACCCTGGAGGGCACAATAATATTTGTTGATGCTACTATTAGTTACTATTATAATAACTACTAATTTACAAAACTCGTTAGCAAAAGTCAATTATTTTTCTTTTTATCCTGATAACGATTTAAAATCAAAGCTAGACCCTCTGATACTAATATTTCGCTCCTTATTTTACGCAGTATCTTTTGTTTATTTTTTACAAGCTTCTTCCCGCGACTTCGTCTGCGCATTATCTTTATAAATTATAGCCTATGTGTTATTCTGATTTGAGGGGCTATATTACTGTAAAGTTTTATTAAAATCCATTCATTAGTTTTTGTGTGAAAGAGCAACAAACATCCATCCATCCAAACTATCGCGTTTATATATTAGTGGGATTATTGGGATGGGACTAGTGAGATTTTTATTTGTTCGGAAATCTTACAGATTTTTATATGGGCAATACTTGTACCTCAAACTAAACCATTAACATTAATTTTGAATAGAAGTATTAATTAGAACATGATGAAAAAATTCTTGTCGTGGGCAGGACTTGAACCTGCGACCTTATCATTCCGTGACACGCTCTTACCAACTGAGCCACCACAGGCCACGCCACGCCCACCGAAAATCTTCATCGCTTTATACATACTTAAAGGGTATGTTACGCAATTCCATCTATCGGACAATAGTAGTAGTATTCCGACAACCATGTCTAACATTCGGTTAGAAACATGATTTTTTCACGGCAAGAATTTTTTCATCATGTTCTAATTTATTCACCGAGCATGGATAATGCGTAATTCAAATTCTAAGTATTAATTAGTTTTAGTTTAGTAGACATTTCAAACAGCCTCAAATATATACGTAGCTCAGTACATTATCGTCTCATATGTATGTATCATTGTCAATGTATATTCTCAACCCGCTTGAAAATTCAGGCTTCGCAGGCCCGAGGCGGCCGGGCGCGAGCGGGGTGCTGGGGAGCCGCGGGGCGGGCGGGGGGGTCGTTAGTGACATTTTGTATTCATGACGTCAGCCCCGGGCCGATTGTTTGCAATATTACTCTAATTGGAGTTGTAATTACGTACACACATCGTGTAGTGCGATTGCTCTATCTATCTACCATGAGTTTGCATAATAATAACAATAATAATTTTTCATAACTTCGAGACAATGTGATCATGGCAGGTGTCCGACGTCTCGCTCTATAGACCAGACTGACTGACCCACCAACACCCCAAACCAATAGCCCCAATTAAGTTGTAATTTCCAATCACTGCAATAGTTTATGCACCTGACGGGGTCTGTCATTGAGTGCATTCTGATGCGCTCAGAGAAGGGTCCCGCTAGGTGCATCACATATCCCTTCAAATTAAAGTTCTCTAAGGGGCTTTTACGCGTTGGACCTGTCTCCGTGCAAGCCTTTCAAAGGACCGGGTTTTCTTAAACCCGTGAAACCTAGAGAGATACACAATAATAAGTAAATAATAAATACTTAGAATTGGTTCACGAGATTACCGCCATGTGGGATGTGGACTCAACCATAATAATTAAGTTTTATAATAATTATGGTTGAGTAAATTACGACCATCGGAACAGTTATTGTTCCGATGGTCGTAACCGTGAACGGTTTAATAGCGAAGAGTCTCGACCAACACTTTAAGAGACTCTCGCTAGACAGTTAGGTCAAGGGCCGGATGCAGAAGGCAGTGCTGCTGGACACGGCACGCATTGTGCGGAGGTTCCTCTCTCTGGGATCCTAACCTTGGGTGCACATGCATCCCGCTGCCGGTGCGTGGCTATTTTTTAACCGACTTTCAAAAAAAAGGAGGAGGTTATCAATTCGTCCAAATATTTTTTTTTTTATATTTACTCATATATTTTTGTACATGTTTTTTTTTAAATTGTTAAATGCATAAATATATTAAACAAGAATCAAATTAAATAAAGAGGATAATGATAATAATCGGCTGGGTGTGCCTGGATTTTCAGTTTTTCTATGAAGGCTGCGGCGCTAACTACTGAAAATATATAGCAATCTTGGGGTATCTATTTAGAGACTGATGAATTTTGACAAACTAAAAACGATCGATATAAAAACGGCGAAGTGCTGTCGGACTCGCATCGCACACCGAGGGAGGAAACTTATCTTTGTGTTTTCGAAACTGATAACATCATACATCGACTTACTAGGCGTATACTGCAAATATAAGTTTGTAATTACAAAAAATTAATTATTTCGTGATGGAACCCCAAATTTACAGTTTTGGATTTTTTCCTTTACTTTTGATATAAGACCTAGCTTCTTGCCATATCTCATGATTATAGGTCAACGGGAAATACCATAATAGGTTTTGAGTATCTCGCGTTTTCATGCAAATATGCGGGAAAAGGCGACATAAGCTATATATCTTTTGATTGAGTTGCCGTAGAAGTGTGATTTCACGGCTGCATGAGGTTGCAGACCTAAGTATTTGGTATTAATTTCAACTTGATCCGTCCACGCGTTTCTGAGATATAGGTATTGACAGACAGACGGACAACAAAGTGATCCTATAAGGGTTCTTTTTTTCCTTTTGAGGCACGGAACCCTAAAAATACCATACAAAAATGTATACACAATGTTTACTTGCATTAAAATTAATCCAAATCTGGTAAAATAGAGTTCCGCGAAAGCCGTCGGCAGCGGCAGTCGGTTTCACAGGTAGAGCGCGGTAGACCGGACGAACCGCCCGCCTAAATTATACATGTGTGTAACATAGAGCAAAATGTACAGGAGAGTTTTTAAGGTTAAGATTTTCTCAAAAACTACTTGACCTATTGCAAGAAAGAAAGCCACTCTCGATAATTCCGTACTGAATACCTATACATACTATTAGATCGGTATTCTTACACACATGCCAAGATAGGTATACATACGGTATCACTGGCTGTATCTAAACCCATTATATTCTTTTTATTCCTGAAACCTCAATGTTTCCTTGTAGAGTCAGTTGTAATAGATTGTACTTTAAAATGTGGCTGAAATATACCAATTTCCGTATTTTGGCAGTTTCCAGAAACCTTACATAATTGTTCACTGTCTGGAGCATCGCCAAAGAAAACAAACATTTTACCCACTTGCAATAAAAGAGTAGAGTCATCAATTTGAAATCGTAAAAACTCTATAAACATTTTTGTTTGTTTAACGTAAGCTTAAGTGTCATGCCAACCCTCCTTATCGCATCCTAATTGTGTGATAGAACTTTACTGACCAAACATACAAACAATGACGTTGTTGACATTACAGCTAGGGTACTGACCTGCGTGATCCTGCAAGGATCGACTGAGTGGTGGCGCCGGCGGTGTCGCCGCATGCTCCGCGCCGTACAACCCTCCAAACTCCTCGGCCGAAGACGAGCTCGCGTTGCTGCACTTGCGTCCCTTGTCCGGCGTGTACTTGGTCTCCCCGGGCAGGAACTTTGCGTCCGTCTGGTGCTCGTCCAGGAGTCCTGGCACGCCGAGCAGCCCCCCGACGAGGTTCGGCCGCAGCTCCTCCATGATCTTGGCTCCCTGGCCGCAGCCGCCGCCGCCCGTGAAGTTGAGCTGGCGGCTGAAGAAGGCCGGGAATATGTTGAACTGCTGCGGGTCCGACAGCGCGGCGAGAGCGGGCGCGGGCGCGTCTGCCCCCGCGCACGCCGCGCTCTTGAAGTCCACGGTCGCGTGGCGCGCGCCCGCCCAGCTCTCGTGCTCGCTGCCCGCGCCGCCGCCGTCCCGGCCGCGCCGCTCGCCGACTAACCACATTATAGTGCCGTCGCGCCGCGGCCACACGCGCCGCCCGCGCGCTAATTGTTCGCGACTGCGCGCGAGACCCCACACTACGAAACGCACTCCCCTACCATCGCTCGATGTAAAATCTTTGGAGGGATGCTGCGTCTCGTTCGAACGGGGCTGCGTGGGGGTGCTGGCGTGGGGCGGCGTGGCCGAAGGGGCGGAGGCTTGCGACCGATTGGTCGGGGTATACGGCGGCCGAGGGGCGAGAGACGTCGCTCCGGGCCGGGAGAGCCTCTTCTTTGTTTTATTGTCGCCATGGTTTCGGTCGATCTTGCGTTTAAAGTTTATGCATTGCACCATGTTTTATTTTACAAAACGCAGCCATGTATGAACTTCTTGAGGTAACATTGTGAAACAGATAGGGATTGCGTTGGAGTAGTCGAGTGTTTGTGGTGGTGTGATTGTATTATATCGGTTGATTGTTGGTTGTAGAATTTATCTCAGTAAGAACGTTGTCCTCTTTGTTGGTTGTTCCCATCTTGCTATGAATTGGGTGGTGGGAAGGACTGCGTTTGTTCATGTGAAGTGGAAGAGTTGACAATGGTATAGGTAGTACTTACTTACAAACACACTGCCGCTGCATTAAATCTAGCTTAGTCATTAGTGTGCAGTTCTACTTTTAAAGTTCGGCGATAATACCAGTATTATCGCCGAAGTAGTAGGTAGGTACTTAGTAGAATATGAACCCTAAGAGATTTGTCATAATGCTAGTATTTCTATTTAGATATTTTAGAGCGCCTAAGATATTCAATGAAGATGCCAAATGTAGGCAAGGAAAATATAACCACATGACATTTAACTAACAAATCCAATGCCGACTTATAAGAATCTTACGATTATTGCAGACGTAACTGCATTCTATAGGTATTCTGCCTTCAAAATATAAAACAAATTTAACTAAATTACAATTCGTACAAATAATCACATAAAAACGCCACAATTTTGACGTTAATTAAATGTCTCCTTAATCCATCTTTAAGCAAGGTTCAGAATCACAAAAATCCTCGTTGCCGTCACAATTTTCAAGTCAGCGAACGGCACCTGGTTTCACGCCAATATTCTGATAATTTCAGGTTTTTTTAAGATTATGAATCCATCCCTCAGACCAGGCCCGCTGCTCGCTCTACGATTTTGAGTCGCGTGACCATTTTGAGCCACTTTTATTATTATTTGATATCAAAGTGTTGGTACAGTCGACAGCAGATCAATGGTAACACTTGCAGTACGATTTCAAGTCTTACGATGCAAATAATAAGAAGTGTCAAAAGTAAAAAGTGTTACCATTGATCTGCTGTCGACTGTACAAGTCCAAGGGTCACTGAGACCTCAAAGGTCTATTGTGGCCGCGCACCGAGTTCTTATATCTCGCTCCCAAGGCCAACGTCCTTCAGGAATGGTATGATGCACTTGGGTGAGAGAGTTTTTATATCCTCGGGTGGCTAGGTGGCCTTTTTTTAAGGCACGCGACAACTTTGCAGCAAAATAAACGTGTGAATATGTGCGCGCATCAATACGTTGAATTTGTCGACAGAATTATCGCTCGGGTTCTCTTGAAAATGGCGAGAAACGACGGTTGCAAAATTATTTGATAGTTTTTATTATTATTTTAATGTCTACAGTGGTTATTTTGTGTTTAATTTCACGTTAAATTAATCGGAATGACAGTATGGTGAATTTATTAGATAATTTGAGCAAGATCTGAAGTTTCAAGGTTTTATCAAGAGTCAGTTAACAAACTCGGGAGTGAACGTGACTGTCGAGCTGCTTCGTCCAGAGTGATGACGCTACGGCGACTCCTCTGGATGAAGACATGAAGACGCGGCTGCCCAGGGTGAAGACGCAACTGCGACTCCCCTGGGGGAAGATAGAAGACTATTATATTGAATTTTCTGTAACATGACTTTGGCAAATGACGAACTAACGAGTCCATTAATAAAATAAATAATAAGACTATCGCTCAACATAAAAGTTCCCTCACTTGTCTTTCTGCATATGTATACATAGTAATGTAACAAGTGCGTCATTCATTCACGTTTGAAGATAGCATCAACCCTTCTGCTACCCCTCGGCTCAGCGGTTACGATGTCATGAATATCATTAGCGGTATCGGGTTCGCAGCGAGTACGCGATAAGATGGCAGATAATGTGCGTATTCAAATTCAAAACCGAACATTATTGAATTACTTGATTTAATATTTAGTTCAGTGCTTTTTGTTTTTGATCTATGGCCAAATGTTATGGCTCCTGGTCACGTGGTTCAACCATATGGCAATGTTAGAGTTAAAACTATAGTGAGCCATTACTACAAATTATTATATATACAGAGTAGTATGAATTATTATATATAAACGGATATCACTCATTTATATGGCTGAAGTCGGCAATTAGACCGACAGTTTCGACCGATTTCGACGGTCTTTTTCAAGGTGAGCGCGCCACGCCCGCGTCGCCGGTGACGTTTCTTCGCGCATTGCGGATCAGCGCCCTCTCTACAGAGAAAAAGACCGTCGAAATCGGTCGAAACTGTCGGTCTAATTGCCGACTTCAGCAATATAAGTGAGTGATATCCGTTTATACATAATAATTCATATGGCAATACATCGGACTATGTGAACTTTTTCCAGTTGGGCCGATTAATCTAACCATGTGTCTCAAAACTGCCGATAGTTCGATCCATCGTACTTTGTAAATGCATATAACTTGGTGGCGTTGTAGTTAGGATAATGTACTTACGTTACTGAGGCACAGGTTCGAACTCTAGGTCGGCCATGTACAGACGAAAGCACATCAAGTGTAATACTTAGGACTTTGTACAGTCGAAGACAGAGATACAGGAGGCCTCAATAAGGTTGAGATTTTCTCAAAAACTACTGGACCGATTTTAATAATTATTTTACAGTTACATAGTTTTAACTTTTATCTATCAAACAGTGAAATAATTTTTGCATTAGGTCAAGTAGTTTTTGAGAAAAATTCAACCTTAAAAACTCTCCTATACACCTTTCTCTGTGTTCCACCGTACCATTCTTATTATCTGCGCAATAATATAAGCGTCACAGTCAAGAGTCCCACCAAAGTCCCACTACGAGCTTGAGAGTGAACGTGACTGTCGAGCTGCTTCGTCCAGAGTGACGACGACGCCACGGCGGCTCCTCTGGATGAAGACAAGAAGACGCGGATACCCAGGGTACCGACGCTACGGCGACTCCTCGGGAGGAAGAGAGAAGACTATGCTATCTTGAATAGTCTGTAGCATGACATTGGCAAATGACGAACTGTCGAACCCATTAATAAAGTAAATAATAACACTGTATACTACAGCCTTCGCAACGCTACAACCTGTAGCTATAGGTACAGTCGACGACAGAGATAAGTACACAGGGGGCCTCAATAAGGTTGAGATTTTCTTAAAAACTACTGGACCGAATTTAATAATTCTTTTACAGTTACATAGTTTTGACTTTTATCTATCAAACAGTAAAAGAACTTTTGCATTAGGTCAAGTAGTTATTGAGATAATCTCAACATTAAAAACTCTCCTGTACACCTTTCTCTGTGTTCCACCGTACTCTACATTTACTTTAGTAACATTTATACTTACCTACAATATACTTTTTGCAATATAAAGCGAAACAGAATCAAGCTTTAAACTTAAGTTTTAGGGGGAGCAAGTACGCGATAGGGGATGGGGGATGTCTTAGAACTTTATTAGTAGTTTTAATTGATTCGCTCCTTGAAGTGAGACTCGGGAGCGTTCGCTACGTTTCTGACGTGTTATACTTAGCTTTATATCAGCTTTTACCCGCGATTTTGTTCGCGAGAACACACAAATATAGAATTAAGAAGAAAAAGTGGTGGTAGAGATAGTAGAGAGCTGTTCAGAATCATAACCGGGGGATGGGCGGGATTTTACCTCTGGATGTAATATTAACGGTAATTAAAATTACGGAAATTAAAATCAAAGTCGTTACAAACTATAGGGACAGCCAGTATTTTTGTTGTTTTGCTAACTATTTGATGTCTTAGTTAAACGACATTGCCACATTTCAATGGAGCTTTGCCCCACCTACAAAACTACGTGACCATTTAAGCTGTACCTATCATTTTGTTGCGGACTTATTACAGGTTTCGTGTTGTACAAAACATTATTTTAAACCAATAATTTTAATAAAAAACGGAGATATTTTTACATTTATTCGTTATCTTGTACATCTTACGGTTGATGGTGGGGCAGAATCTGGCATTGTCAATTACATGTTAAGTGACATCTAAGTAAGTGTATGATCCTCCTTATGAGCTCGTGCGAAAGATTCCCACCGCCGCTAAGTTTTAATGTGTCTCGCAAACTTTACACGTGACTAATGCTGGAGGGGTGTGAGCATTACGTGTGCTCCCCCTGTACCTACATGTTACTAGGTAAATGGTGCTGCTAAAGTTGATACTTCATTTCCAATTCATGTGGTATTTAAATGTAGTACCTCATCCCAAAGCAAGTGTCTTATTATGAAAACAAAGAAGACTACCTACAATTTTTAGCTTTAGGTTATCGCGTAAGTATTTCGATATTATTAGGTAGGATCACTTTATTTTCACAACGAAAAGATTTATGCAATCGTTCCTTTAGCTGAGCCGCGTCGATTTTTACTAATCGTCACTGTCAGATTTCTAGCGAAAATTAGTACAATAATATCGTTTGCGCAGGCTTTGACAGGACAAGAATGCCAGCCGGCTAGCCCTTACTGAATCCTTGAACAAGAAGTAAACAAAAACTACCCTACCCTACTAACATTTTAGCTGTTTTATGGTTATTGCATAGTTATTTTCACATTATTAGATCGGATCACTTTATTTTCACAATGATGAACAGGTTCGATCAATCAGTTCCTTCAGTATTACATCGCAACAGGTAATTAGACGATCATATTTGTTTACAAAATAAAACACTTGATTTGGGCTGCGGTATAGATAACACGTGTGTCTCAAGAATTGAGGTAAGTATGTTTAAAATAAAAGCTTATATTAAAGGAATACAACTTTCTCAAAATAATACCAACTTGACCGATTGCGTTTTTATGCACTGATAAATTTTTAGTGTTTACTACGAAACTTGTAAATTGAAAATATTTCTCCCGTTTTTGACACTTAGAAGAAAACTTTCAATGCAAACCTAAAAGGCCACTATATAAACATAAATAAATTCTGCAGCGTATTTAGTAGTATAAATATATTGCAATAATTTGCGACATTTGTTCGAAACATGTGCACGGCCCGCCCCCGGCCCGCCCCCGTAATCTTGGCGCTTCGGAGGGTGCGGGTACTTGCAAATTATATGGTGCTTTCTGATGATTGCTGGCACGCGACCGTGTGACGTCATACGATGCGAGGACTGGTTTTATTGGGTTACAGATACATTACGAGAGAAGATCATAACAATAGGTTTGTGTATTATTTGTAAAGCAAACTTAAACAGGCCTAGGAAAAGATCGGAGGAACTGGGAGTTCAAATAAGTACCTATAATAATTATATTATAAAAGTTTTTATATTAGTATGCTCTTATTTATCAAATAGTGAGAATAATAAATACCTATTATTTATAATAATTTAAAAAAAGAAACGAAATCATTTATAATATTAATAGTCTGAGCTCAAAGCCGCGTTTAGGAATCGGGTATCACGTCAGACGTGATACCCGATTCCTAAACGCGACCCTAAATTACATTTATTAATAGGAACGCCATCTTGAGGTCGTTCTCAAGATTGACTTTTGAGCTGAGAGTGATTTATTAATACGAGCTTACGATTCTTCTTTGGACTAATTCTGACTAATTCGTGGATAACTATAGTGGCTTAATTGTTGCTACTTTCTTACATTTCAATTACAAATATTGACGAAATCATTGAGTGTTTACGTTGGTATTTTATATTACAGGTGCGGATTCGTGAAAATTGTGAAATATAGTGCACTATCCCGGTCGGTTGGCTGGCCTGCTTCCGGTCGGCGCGCCGCTGGCCGCTTCCGGGACGCGCCGCGAAGCCTCCGACCGCCTTGCTGTCACGGCTATTGGCCAATAACTGAGACATTTTAGATCTATATTTTTATTAAAGAAAATTACCAATGTTTTTACAAGGTTCTCTTGAAAATGGCGGGAAATGACGGTTGCAAAATTGTTTGATAATTTTTATTTTAATGTCTACAGTGATTATTTTAGGTTTAATATCACGTTAAATTAATCAGTTCGCGAATGACAGTATGGTGAATTTATTGGATTGCAAGATCTGAAGTTTCAAGCTTTTATCAAGAGTTCCCGCTACAAGCTCGGGAGTGAACGTGACTGTCGAGCTGCTTCGTCCAGAGTGATGACGCTACGGCGATTCCTCTGGATGAAGACATGAAGACGCGGCTACCCAGGGTGAAGACGCTACGGCGACTCCTCTGGATGAAGACATGAAGACGCGGCTACCCAGGGTGAAGACGCTACTGCGACTCCTCTGGGGGAAGATAGAAGACTATAATATATTGAATTTTCTGTAACATGACATTGGCAAATGACGAACAGTCGAGTCCATTAATAAAATAAATAAATAATAATGTTTTTACAATTAAGTACACAAAATGCAGATGATTCGACACCTAACAATTTTAAATGGGGGTGTTCCACACGAGGATTAAAATTGTTGCGGGTGAATAGTCACCTAAGTGAATTTTGAGAGTTTTTTTATTTATTTATTTATTTATTTAACGTTTACAATACAGGTGCATCCAATTTCATTGCAAACCACCAAAAGAAAATAAATCTTAAATAGTAGGTACAAATAATAATATATCTCATGGAACATTTAAAAAAAACGAGAAGTCGCCGATAAAAAATACAATGCTACTTCTGTGAATTTCGCCAACGAACATGTGAACAAATCCAACTCGGTTTTGCCACTTTTCCTCCTCAGCGTTGGAACCTTTCATTTGCAAAGTGTACCAACAAAAATGTTGACGCGTCAACCAACACAAATCGATCAGCCGGTCGATCATACAAATATGCAGAAAAAGGCGACATAAGCGGCTATATATTTTGATTGGGTTGACGTAGAAGTTTGACTTTTTAACGGCTGCATGAGGTTGCAGACCTGAGTATTAGGTATTAATTTCAACTTGATCCGTCCACGCGTTTCTGAGATATAGGTCTTGACAGACAGACGGACAACAAAGTGATCCTTTCTAAGTGATAAGGGTTCCTTTTTTCTTTTGAGGCACGGAACCCTAAATAAGATTTTTTCCAAGTTTAACCCTATATTCGATAGGACCGGGGAAGCAACCACCAAAATGACAATGCCAGATTCTGCCCCACCATCAACCACATGATGAACAAGATAACGAATAAATGTAAAAATATCTCCGTTTTTTTATTAAACTTATTGGTTTAAAATAAAGTTTTGTACAAGGTGCGAGTCGAAAAAACAGCTTAACTAAGAATTCATAAAATAGTATGAAATCGAAGCGAATTATTCATTGTTTTTGTTATCATTTTCTACTACTCTCGCAACTCCTACCGATTGTGATTATGCTATATAAAACCTGTAATAAGTCCCCAACAAACTGATAGGTACAGCTTCAATGGTCTCGTAGTTTTGTAGGACGGGCAAAGCTCCATTGAAATATGGCAATGTCATTTCACGTTGTATATCCATCCACACAGACAAGATCAGGGAAGAGACGGGCGGGGTACTACAGAAGGGGACAGGGGGAGGGGTAATTGCTCGAGATGATGTTTAACAAGTTTTTAATGGCTGCCACGATCCGCTTAGCGAAACACCCGTCAGATGACCATCGTAACGCGACCTGTTCGGCTACTTAAACTAAGCTAAAAGTTAGTGACAACTAAAGACTTTTGGAGGTCAGCTTATGCTGGTCATAGACTATTTGTCTGTCGCTCATTTCTATTTTGTAGCGTGTCCTTTGACTTTAGGGTTGAGTTTATATTTGAAAAGTCTATTCGTGTTTTTTCTTTGAAAATACTATAAGTACTAATAATAATAATCACTCAACTTAATAATCCCAGAATACCTAACATAATTCCAACGGCGGAAAAATAATACCAACAATAAAGATATCATCAGAAATTTGTTGAATTTTATTTGAATTGATTTTTATTTTTATTGTTAAGATACATTGTAACCTTTTCCTTGGATTTGTAAGCATGCCGTTGTTGCCTATAATTGGGGTGACACTTAGCATAATTATTTTGTGGACTGTGACACTGTAATTGTTTTGGTGTACACCCTGTGGGTAACCTATTTCATAAAGAATATATTTATTTTTACTTTACAAAAATAAATATATTCTTTATCGCCTCTTGTAGCCTCAACCAAATTAACGACTTGTTGGAAACATTAAAAGGTACAATTTGGACGAATTATTTAAGAAGTTACGCAATTATTTTATGAACTGAAAATATGATAAACTATACCGGAGCCCATATCAAGTGTCTTATTTTGTAAACGAATGTGATGCAAAACTGAATGAACTTATTGATTGAATTTTGTCATCATTGTGAAATTAAAGTAATCGAATCTAATAATGTATGAATAACTATGCAATAACCACAGAATAACTTAAAATGTTGGTGGGGGAGGGTAGTTTTTGTTTACAAAATAAGACACTTGATTTGGGCCTCGGTTTAGGTACCTACCTATTTGCTTTTAATTTTATTTGTGTGTTGTTATGTAATAGGTCTTGCCGTTGCGATATAAACAGATTACATACTTACTTACTTACCATTTTTACCAATTAACCAAATAAAACTGTCGTTTTTTTCATCTTTTTGTGATAAAATAATCTTCTGACTTTGAAAAACGGAGTTTATAATTTTTCAGTAGCTAAAAATACAAAACTGGTAAATTATACATGATAAGACTACATACCTAAATAGTGTTTGATGTGCGTTAAATCCCAACATTTTGTCAAGGGCCGTCCCTTGCACGAAGGGCCGGTCGCCGCGGGCCGCGCGGGCTGCGACCCTGGAAAAGGGCTCACCTGCTCTCGGTATGAAAGACAAAAGATTACAGAAACTATGAGATACGCTGTAAATAATATTACGGGGGCCCGAGAGCTGTCAAGGTTATACGAGAGCTGTAGCTGGAATCTCACTTGTTGGGGAACCATTACCATTTAATTCTGCTGTCGTAGTACCCAATCAATGTGTTTGCTCTGCTGAGTGCAGAGCTCTTACACCTAACACCGGATGTAGCTTGAAGCACCGGCTTCCCATGGCAAGGACTAGCTTCAATCTCTGTTGTATTTCAGAACGAGCCCATAGAGCGTTGTTCCGTAGTGCACGCTGGACCGCCATCGCCACCCGAGATGCGTCCGTGGCGCGCTCACTTTGTAAAGGACTAAAAGAAAAGACCGTCGAAAACATAAACACCCATTTATTCAAGAGATAAGCGCTTTTTATAATTATTTTTTTGTCATTTTCATTCAAAATTTATTCATAACGAAATTTAAAAAAAAATACGTTACTTTTTCACAATATGAAATTAATTCGACTTTGTTAGCTAGCCTCTTTAGCTAAGAAAGAAAAATGTATTGGATTGACGTAATATTTGCTAATGAGAAAACGCGAATGCTACCTATATTGTTTTGCATGGTTGAATTTGTATATCTATACTATTTTGCATGGTTTGATTGTAAACCTAGTTAAATTAGCAAAAATAAATGAATACCTGAATATCATTTCCATATTATATTTTTATTTTACTTGCGTTAATGAAAGCCAATGTCACTTGGCTCGTCTCCTAATTCTTTTTTTATTTATTTATTCATTACAATTTTATTACAGAATATGTCCAATACAATACCTATTGTAGTTAATAAACATAAAACATAACGATTGAAATAATTAATAATTAGTATTAGTAGCGTTAGCGAGTGGCGTATCGCCACGGAGCTGTCAAACTGACATTATTACAAGGCATTTGACATTAGTTTGACAGCTTGATTGTTGTGTCGATCGCTAACGGAGCGCGTGCTAGCCCCCCAGGTCATGAAATATATCATGTATGTATAGTTTAAGATAACATTCAAATATAACACATGGGGGCTCTACATGGCGCTAATAGATCTCTACATGAACACAACATCCAGTTTATTTAAGAAAATACACAGACGCTTTCATAGGACGAACTAGAAGTCAATACAGAAACCTTCTATATCAACCTCCTTGTAAGAAATATATTTATAAAGTAAATGCATGTAACATGTGTGTGCTTCTGTATTATCTACCAGATAATATAAAAATACTTAATATGACTCAATTTAAGATTAGCCTAACAAATTGGCTGTTGGAAAGCTGTTTTTACAAAGTTACGGAATATTTGAATCACAAGACAGGGATTATCACTTGACTTTGTATAATGCAGTTCAGCTAAGTACATAATTATGTTTGCACACCTGCATGCAGGTTGAATACTATGACCAACTTTACCATAAGACCATTTTATATTATGACTGTATTCTCGCAAATAAAAATTTTGAGTTTGAGTTTCATGATTGCAGAGGATTTATGTAGGCAAGGGCGTCGCCAGCCGATGGCCCAGGGGGGGGCAAGTCGATATAAATTACAGCTGTGTGTGAGAACAGGCGACGACGCGGCCGCGTGGACGGAATAGGAGAGACAGTAGCACTCTCCTCTCCCCGCTCGCTCTCGCCTCATCGCCTTTCCAGTACCTGACTAAGGACTTTGCATTGGGCTGGATATTTTTTCTAATCTCTAGGGGGGGGGGCAGCTGCCCCTACTGCCCCCCCCCTGGCGACGCCCTTGTATGTAGGTGTCTGTGACAGAATATATATAGACATTAGACAAACAATTTAATGCAGCGCGTTCTTAGCTAATCCTCTAAAAAAGACGACGATATACTTTAACAGCACAATCTGCTTGTTTCTATGTTCTAATACCCTCTAATATCAGGAAGAGAGACAGAAAATCGTGTGTCGCGCTTTTAAAAGCGCACCCTTTCCGTTTTCCACGAAACGTTTGAGAGCTAATTCCATAATTTATCCTTTTTGGAGCGTTTTCCTTGATTAATACTTAATGGTATGTCCTCGATTTGTTAGCCGCGCTAATTGAGACGAGTTATTAATTATTTGCGATGTCAAGCCAACGCTGAAACAGACTGCTTTATTTACAGGCAGAGTTCAGGGAGGAACGAAATCTCGTAATAAGTTTTTAGGTTCAGAAAGTTGGTAACTGAAAATTATATTTGGATTTCTTTTAATCATAGGAACGGTGAAGGAAAACATCGTGATGAAACCTGCATGCCGTAGAAGAAAAAAAATCTAAGGCATGTGAAATCCGCCAACCTGCACTGGGCCCGCGTGGTGGATTATGGCCCCAGCTCCCTCGATGTAAGGGAAGGTCTGTGCCCGAGCAGTGGGGCAATATAATTAGACTGATGATGATGATGATGATAGGAAGTATTTCTTTTACGCAGATGTTAGGTATTCATTTATACAGTACATTCAGTATTTCTATTTCTAATAATAAGTTATCATAATTTTTGAATTAAAAAAAAAAACTATTGTCAGTTCGTACAGTATCGATTGTCTGACTTAAATATTAGATTAAAATTCATATTTGGTTTATTGCAAATAAGTACAGTCGTGCCACATAAATATAATTGATGTGGTATTGCAATCACCACATCAATTATAATTATAACACACGATAACTCTATGCGACGGTAATATAGCCCATATTGCATTGATTCTGTGGTAGTCGTCATTCATGTGCCGTATAGCATACATCTAAATAAAGTAAAATGACAATGCTAGATTCTGCCCCACCATCAACCGCAAGTTGTAGAAGATAACGAATAAATGTAACAATATCTCCGTTTTTTATTAAAATGATTGGTTTAGAATAAAGTTTTGTACAAGTTGCGATTCGAAAAAAACAGCTTAATTAAAAATTCGGAAAATAGTAAGGAATCGAAGCGATTTATTCATTGTTTTTGTTATTCTTCTATAGGAGTTGCGAGAGTAGTAGAAAATGATACTGATTATGATTATGCAATATGAAACCTGTAATAAGTCCCCAACAAAATGACAGGTACAGCTTAAATTGTCACGTAGTTTTGTAGGTGGGGCAAAGCTCCATTGAAATGTGGCAATGTCTTTTATTTGTACGTCATATTTTTTGGATTTACGTATATTTAGCATAGCTTAGCAAGGAAGGATAGGGCTGAGTTGATAAGCTTCCAAAAACTTATTGATATCGACGGGACCAAAATTTAATCGATGTCATTTAAAAACCGTAGCCACGATCCGCTATTGTTATTCGCACAATGAATGTTACAACTAACTATTATGCTAATTGTGGTTTTCTTTTGTCATACTAAATTGTGGGCGTTCGAAATTAGGCATTCAATGCGTTCACTGATTGTTTGCAAAAATATTTTGACAGGAAAATTCTAAGTTGTCCCGCTGTCAAAATTGGCGCGTCCATTTTGGCGCGCGCTCGCTCCACGCCCACTGTTAATTTTGAAATTGGAACGTTTAACTTTTTTATTGCAGCCACGTGGCCGTGGGAGTCGGTAAAATGGCATTGAGCAAAAAGATTATGCTTCTGAATAAAAAACGCAGGGGTTTGGACATGTTGTTATACTTATTACTTATACTTAATCGTAAAATTTACCTGCTATCTATAGTCTTCTATCGTCCTCCAGAGGAGTCGCAGTAGCGTCTTCACCCTGGGTAGCCGCATCTTCATGTCTTCATCCAGAGGAGTCGCCGTAGCGTCATCACTCTGGACGAAGCAGCTCGACAGTCACGTTCACTCCCGAGTTTGTAGCGGGACTCTTGATAAAAGCTTGAAACTTCAGATCTTGCTACAATTATCCAATAAATTCACCATACCTACTGTCATTCGCGAACATTTTCTGATTAATTTAACGTCACATTAAGGCGAGGTGTTGGGACGTTTTTAAGTTTTTCGATGAAGGCTACGGCACTAACTACTGAAATTAAAGGCCTGAAAAAAATATATATCAATCTTGGGGTATCTATTTAGGGACTGTTGGCTACCGATACACGATTGGACAAACTTCGCTCGATAGAAAAAAATCACAAACATACCCCTTTCCTGTCTTTTCACGCGAGTAGTGTGTCTAAACTAAAACAGTTATTCATACAAAATATATATCAAAATGTAGGTTATTATAAATAGAAGAGCTTGATGAGATGAAAATCTGTTGTTTGTAACGTTTTTTTTATACCAGGCAAAATTTAAGAAAAAACACAATTGGTATAAATACAAATGCACGGCGCTACGAGCTTCAGTGCGCCGCTGGGCGCTGTCGAGGTCGGACCTGTATCGATTTTTGCCAAATGTTCCACTTTGGTCTTTACCTTGGAATAGTTGGAATGCTCCCACGATCGTCATAACGTAATAAAATTTAAAATAATACGAGTCGAATTTGGTCACACCTATACTTTAAGATTATTAGTTTACTAATCACGGAATGATTGTGCATCGTTTTGAATAAAAAAAGGACTCATAACCTAAAACAGATATTCCTTAACACAATAGATTTTTCGCGAACCATGTTTTTGAAGTCATCATATTACACGCGACACGAACACCAGTGTCGAGTGTCGTATATTGGGAGCGAGCAGTGGTCTGATAATTGCAGATGAAGACAAGTCGGCTAACATTACAGTGGGGCTATAACATTACGGTTCTCAAAACGATCAAATCAAACCATGTCATAGCGGCCGTGAAAGGGACAGTGCTATTGCATTGGTATAGCGGCGTCTCTGGTTGGCGCGCCATGACATGGTATAATTTCATCGTTTTGAGAACGGTAATAGTGGGGCTGATCAGTAACTTCCAAATTGACCAAAGTGGAACAGGCCAAAACAAATGACTATTGACGGTGATTTGTCCCACAGAGTAAACAAACAAACAGCAATCGAACTTAAAATAGTTTATACGTAGTTGCTACTTGTAAAACTATGTACAGTAAACATCACATAAAGTTTGCCACATTTTACTCTACGCACACTCGCACAGTGATAATAAATACGGGCCAGATTTCAATAGCTATGCAAGTGTAGCTGTGGTGTGTAATGTGGTGTGCGATATATACCTGTTTTACTCTAAGCACAGTGATAATACGGGCCAAATTTCAATAGCTACGTAGTTATAGACTGATTCAATATACACTGTGCCTACTTTTAAAAGTACAGTCAACAGCACATAATGTGTGTCATGTTTTACCCTACGCAGTGATAACACGGGCCAGATTTCACCATCACTGACGTCACACCTGACACCAATAATAATACTTACCTAACATCACGTTAAAAAATTCGTCATTTATTTAGTTTTATTGATACACTTGACAGCACAGACCACTTACCCCAATAGACCTGTAATAGGAGGGCCCCGCTTTCTGCCAACACATGAGCGCAAAAGTTCTATACAAACCGAACTACGTCGCCTATCAAATTAGTAGTGACCAGATATTCGACCCATAAACTGCTGTAAAAAAAGGAAGAAAAAAATATTTTAACATGCCCAACTGTGCTATAAAGTTGTGTGGTAATGACAGTAGGAGGAACAATTACAAAAAGGATGGTATCACATTTCATCGGTAAGTATCTGATTAATAAATCAATTCATTACTTAATCCGACAAATCAATTAGGAGTTCAACTTACACTGGTTCGATTGTCGTGTCTTACGAGTAGTTCCGAGAGATCTCTCTTTCACCCACCTACTAATTGTAGCCCTATCTCACTCTTTCGTTTCGTGGCACGTGTAAGCTAGAGATGTGGTATACAATCATCGATATTCTTACGTCACCTAAATAAGTTTGTGTAGATTTATGAGTTTTGATTTCATTTACTTTCTTTATAAATAGCTTTCCTGTTGATCCAGACATTAAAAGTGAATGGATAATAAAAACAATGCTTGAAAATTGGTGGCTGTCATCTTTCACCACAATATTGTTTTATTAATATGAACTATCGAAGAAAACTCCATAGTACTGCAATTCCAACGTTATACCTACCAGTTGTACAGGTATCTTATATTTTTATTAATGCTATCTAGCTAAGGTACCATCAGCAACAGCTCCGCCTGCTCACTTTTCAAATGTTATTCTTTGCACCCGCACGCGGGCCTCGTCCGGCCCCCTGGTGAGACTACCTGACCTATTGAGCAATCAGGGGACAGTGACCCTTTTTTATGTGTCTAAGTTAATTGTTTTGTTTGTGTAAACTCTTATTGAAAAAATGTAGGAGTCCAATGATAAAAACATGTGTGCCAAAAAATCTTTTGTTGTTAACTGCCGTAAATCACATACCCGGTTTGCTATTGGTTGATGAAAAAAGGAGGAGCTGTAGGACCGCCGGTAACTGCAAATGAATTGCAACCTAAAGGTGATCAGGCGGAACTGTTGCTGACTGTACCTATTCTAATGCGGCAGGTAGGTATTTAACGGGGCGGCATTCTAACCGGAATTCGGGATTTCAAGAAATCATAATATTCATATAATCATAATAATATCATAATAGTATTATTGTGTTAAAAATAATAGGTCGGCGACTAGTAAGGAGTATCATAATAAGTAAACGTAGCAAATTAACAAAGTTAGTTAAAGCTTAATTTTTTTTATTAAAAATAGCATCGACTAATTTTTGTTCTTAACTGAATTTACCTATTTCTAAACATAAACTTTATGGCTGATACAAATAACAAATAGGCGTTCAGAAATTTTAAAAGCCAGGTTCTGTTTTAATGTATTTGGGTGAGTAAGAATCGCTAAAAATCACAAGAATCGCAAGCAATCGTTAGGAATGATCACGAATCGTCAGTCGTAACTTGTTTAAATGGCCGCGCTTTGTTTGAGAAAAACACCATAATATATACATACAAACCTTTATAGAAAGCCTATGTAATGTAATATCGACCTACATTATTTTATTGCCATGTTTATTCATCAATGCCTATTGGTTGGACTACAATCATGATGTTCGTTACGAATAATTATTATTTCACAATAATTAAATTATAAATAATGTGTAATTATTAAATTTTGTGATACGTTAATAATGAGAAGTTCTTGTTTTATTATATTAATAATAAAAAGATAGCATTGCCTCAGTAGAAATCGTTTATTAACTTTCAAATTCATACTTAAGTACATTAAGTATTGAAACTGTGTAGGTAACAGTTCAACAATCCCCATCGATAATATATTATCGATATCGACATGGCCGTGTCTCTTTAAATGAGTGCACCGAGTGCACCCCTGTCCCCCGCCTCGTCTGTAGGTTACCGGCCTTGACAGAATGTTTCGCTTGCAAATATGTACCGATTTCAAGTCTATTGGGGTAAGTGGTCTGTGCTTGACAGTTTGTCACTTAAATTTGTCAAAGACAGATTTGTTGTAATGTAATCTCTATGGTTATTACCATTTTAATAAATTTTGTATTTTATAAGAATTTATGCTCAATTTTTTATTAAATAGCGTGAAAGTACTTTCAAAATATATTCCCCTAGCAAATAATTTGATTATTCCAATTTTTAACTTTTATTGATTTTATTACAACAATATTACCTAATTGACATTCCTATTATAACAGGTCTTTTTTCCGTCTGATTATTATTAACATAGTATTTTATTCTACTACGTCATACTATCATACGTCAATATAAATAACTTAAAAAATAATTAAAATATATAACCTGTAGACGCGAATTTGACTGCACTGAACCAACTCCGGACGGTCGGTTTAACGTATGTCTGCTTATGACCTTCCGTATAAATAAATACGTTTAAAAGTACAAATTGCTTTACTTTATTGTCAACTAGCTTCTGCCCACCACTTCGTCTGCGCAGGATTATAAATTATAGCCTATGTGTTATTTTGATGTATAATATGAGCTATATTATTGTAAAGTTTCATTCAGCAACATCCATCCATCCATCCAAACTTGCGCATAATATTAGTGGGAGTGGTATGGGATAGTCACGAGCACAGCCCGTGTTAGGGCCAGTGTAGAAGTTGAAGCCTGGTTGGCGGCGAGAGGTGAACAGGAGGGGTGATGATGATACGGTTCCGAGTTGACATAATGTGCGACAACATTTAGTATAGACAAAAGTTCAAGATTGAAAAAAATATTTTCCGAGAATCGCGAAAATTGAAATAAGTAACTCCGAAGCTGTCAGACTTGGGATATCCCTCATCATCAGTCTATTTATATTGCCCCACTGCTCGGGCACATACCTTCCCTTACATCGAGGGAGCTCGGGCCATAATCCACCACGCGGGCCCAGTGCGGGTTGGCGGATTTCACATGCCTTAGATTTTTTCTTCTTCTTCTACGACATGCAGGTTTCATCACGATGTTTTCCTTCACCGATTTGAGAGCACTCGGTAAATGTACGTAAGTTTTTCCGTCGAAAAAAACGAGGATAACTCATACATGGCTGCCCTGGCTGGGAATCGAACCTGGGACCTCCATATTGCAAGTCCATTGACCCAACCACTGCGCCACCGAGCTCTGCTATGATATCCCATCCCTATTTGGCATTAAATGGGTCGATAATGTTGGCACCGACAAGTGGACTTCGGTATATCGTCTATCCGTGGGACATTCTGTATAGGTATTATTATGGGTAGCGAGCTGTGACGTCACAGTGAGGACACTGGTTACGATTACTCTGTGTACCTGCGCGAGTAATGACCCCGATCAATGCGCGTCATCCCTCTCTCGCCCCTCCCTCGCCCCGCACCTCACCCCCTCACTAGGCTCAAATGACCCAATGGCCTCGCCTTAAACACAAAATAACCACTATAGACATTATAATAAAAACTATCAAATAATTTTGCAACCGTCGTTTCCCGCCATTTTCAAGAGAACCATTGAAAAGTATCACATTAGCTATTCAATAATGTAATATTTAGCTACAATGTGAATTATCTTAATTAGATTATAATTTGACTGTTGCATCAACTATTTATACCATATTTTATATGACGAAATAAATTTAAGAGCTTATGTATTTATTATTCTGTTTTTCTATGTAGGTATTACTGGCCGGATTTCTTATTTACTGTCACAGAGTACTAACGTAAGTATTTTTAAAAGTAAAAAGCTGTTGTTTCTCGCTGCCAGTACCCGCTGCGAACGTCAAACGAACGCGCGGCAGTCTTAAAAGCAACCAATTAGGGGCTAAAAGCACCTACGGGTAAGGGCGTGTACAGGGAGGTAAACAGGAGGGGGTCACGGCCAAAGACAATTTAACTACTGTATTCTAGAATACGTTACTTAAAGAACTTCACTTGGTGAATATTAGTTACCGAGAGGTTACTCGATGAAAAAACCTGGTATTTCGAAAACAAGCATCAGCAGTTCTGCCACAATAACAAGAATGAATTGGCGTTGTAATGTTGGCCTATACGCATGAATTGTAATTTGCGTAATAAATAATCTATGGTCATTTAGATTTGGTTTAGATTGGTCGAAATTGCAGCACTTCATCGGAACCAGTTAAAAGTCTATTTTATATTGATTGACCTATGTACCTAAGCTCAGTGGTAGGGTAGTAGTTTTCCTCAGTTTTTCGAATGAAAACTTAAGCCCATTTATGGAATGCTCTCAAAACAATAAAGGAAACATCGTGAGGAAACCTGCATCCCTATTTTTATTTTTTTATTTATAATTTTTGGAAAACCAACGGCAATTATCAAAGGGTAAGTTACACAATATAAAACTGATAGCCAATTACAGGTTTTCGCTGTTAGATTATAGACTAAATTAACTATATCAAGCACTTAACTAGGCACTATTTGCACTCACACACATACCTATACTACATCACTCATCGAAAAACATAAGAATACTATACGAATGAGATACGAAGAATACACGGGATTGGTGGAATATTGTTTCTTATTCAGGTTTCCTCACGATGTTTTCCTTTATTGTTTTGGCAGCAGTGATACGGGTGTATCACTTCTGCCTTTATCGATTCCATAAAATATTGACACCCCCCAAAAAGCATACCTACCTGAGTTCAGCTCTGCTTTCAGGCTTGCTTGCCGGGACGCGCGGTTTCACTCTCTCATCAATTTTGTACAACGCTCTCTTCGAGTTAAAAACTTTACTTTCTGTTTAGGAAAAAACCCAGAAGGTAAAAGGTCTACTGAAATACCTACACGGAAAGCAATTAGGGTAGGTATTTACTTAGGGTTCACTTTCCTAGCGTATTTTATTTTAAGAAGAGCTAAAAGGTACGGTGGAACACAGAGAAAGGTGTACAGGAGAGTTTTTAAGGTTGGGATTTTCTTAAAAACTACTTGACCTATTGCAAAAATTATTTCACTGTTCGATAGATAAAAGTGAATACTATGTACTGCCGGGATCAGTTTCCAATCCAAACGGATCCCGGTATCAGTGGAGACAATCCCTAAAAGAATTATTAAATTCGGTCCAGTAGTTTTTGAGAAAATCTCAACCTTAATACCCCCCTGTATACTTTTCTCTGTCTTAGACTGCAGGAAGCTTCTTTAGTATGTTGTGGGATAGACGTGTACAGCGATTTTTATTTGAGTTCTGTTTTTAAAGTAGGTGTTTGTATTTTTTTTAATTAAGTAAGAAATAATATTAAATATGAGATTTAAATTGGAATTATTTTTCTACCGAATTTTTGTTATGTTGAAGTTGTAGATATAAAACAAAGTAAAATTAATATGTATGGGTAATATAAAAAGACATTGCCACATTTCAATGGAGGTTTGCCCCACCTACTAAAACTACGTGACCATTTAAGCTGTACCTATCATTTTGTTGGGGACGTATTACAGGTTTCATATTGCATAATCATAATCAGTATCATTTTTTACTATTCTCGCAACTCCTATAGAAGAATAACCAAAACAATCTGAATAAATCGCTTCGATTTCTTACTATTTTCTGAATTCTTAATTAAGCTGGTTTTTTCGAATCGCAACTTGTACAAAACTTTATTTTAAACCAATAATTTTAATACAAAACGGAGATATTTTTACATTTATTCGTTATCTGTACAACTTGCGGTTGATGGTGGGGCAGAATCTGGCATTGTCATTTACAAGATACGCAAAGAAGCGTTTCTCTCTTTTTTCGTGTTTATGCTTTCTATTTTTTGTCTCATAATTATGAAGCATTTTTGAACAATAATAACCATGTTTTCCTAAATTCAAAGCGGCGTAGTTTTTTCAAATAAAAGCCGTTTTTACGCCCCGTGCCGCTTTGATATCGTTTTTTAGAAGCGCAGGTAAGTAGCGCGGCGGATTTTCCGAGATTTTCCCCGATTAAATGAACGGCAAAACCTTTTTTATCTTTTGCGTATGCTGTCAACCACTTAGCTGGTGAAGGCAACACTTATCGTCTTTTACTGAGTGGATAAATTAACCATTGTATTAAGAGAAGCGTCAGGCTTGATTCACACGCACAAACGGGTGTATTTCACACACACACACAAACACCTTTCACAAACACACACACCATCTGTAACACACACTCTCTCTCTCTCTCACACACACATATTGATTTTACTAACAGACAATTTCAAATATGCTTTTGAAAATGGCGGGAAACGACAGTTGCGAAATTACTCGTATTTGATAATTTTCAGTTTAATGTCTACGGTGGTGGTTTTGAATGTTCGCGAATGGCAGTATGGTGAAATTATTGGAGGATTCATGCAGGATCTGAAGTTTGGCGCCATGGTCAAGAGTCCTACTACAAGCTCGGGAGTGAACGTGACTGTCGAGCTGCTTCGTCCACAGTGACGACGCTACGGCGGCGGGCGCGGCGGCTCCTCTGGATGAAGACGATATGATATTTTGAATATTCTGAAACATGAAGACGAACTGTCTAGTCCATTAATAAAATAAATAAATACAAACTATATTCTGCCCCAATACAATTTTCCATGGACGTAAACAATAAGTAAAAATAAAACCCACAGTTTCAATTTGTCGCATGAATTCAAGGCCCTGTATTCTTTTACCTATCTGTGTCAGACCGTACCTTATTTATCAGACTCCAATATATGCTGCCGAGTAAATAGGTAACCACATAATAAGACAGAATCTGGGAAAGCATTGTTTTCCGCGAAATTTTTAATGAAAACCTCTCCCGTGTTGTTCCCGCAAAGAGGCTTAAAACAAAAAGAACTCGAATCTGAGAGCCACAAGCAAACCTTAAAAACTTTCCGACATGAAAGTTTAAAAGTGATCCGGGGAGGGGAGGCAATGGGGGAGATAGGGGGCCCGTTGCCTGGCAACGTCGCCCGCCCGTAAATCTCCGTTTGATACAGAGAACCGAAAATTTATTGTTTCTAACATGTTGTTCCGGTTTTTTTTTATCAAGAACATAAGATTTTACTATACTATACATTACTACATACTATATGGTGTTCCTATAGCATTGATGAATACCTACTATGACGGATGTAAAGAGTTAATTGCCGTTTAATGCTGGATGATCGTATTTTGTCATTTTTTGTTTGTTGACATGGGAATTAATTAAGAGCCTTCCATGAGCCAACTAGCGCCGCCAATCTTTAAAAAATCATATCTTCCAATATAATCAACTTTATTAAAAAAGCTACGTTCACATTGTTTATTGCTATAAATATTATTTTTTAAATGCTTATTTGTAACGTGATTCAATGTAGGTAAGTTGTAGTTCACAAATGTGCCAGAAACGGCCGTTTTTCGCAATTATAATAAGATATGATTTTTTAAGATTGGCGGCGCTAGGTGACTTATGTCAGCGCCTTAATGAACTGTATTGTATTTAAATTATTATTATTTTTTGGTAAATGGACATTGATTATTGTAGGTATATGTATTGCTTCATTTTAATTCATATTTTTCATGCATTCCAATACAATGTAAAAATTGTTTGTGAATAAATAAACTGAAACAATTGCAAATAAAGAATAATGTTAATTTACTTATGAGGGTCTCGTAGTTCAGTTGCGAGTATGCTTTAAAAACATAAGTGTAAGATAAGCAACGTTGGGCGCGGTCAATCGCTGGATGGGTGACCCCTATTGTCAACTTCATCTGAGTCTCGGAAAGCATGGCAGTCGGTCCCGGTTATTGTCTATTCTATTCTATTTTTATTTGTATAATACTTATTAACATAAGTATTTATTAATTATCATTTAATTAAGTTGACTATATTAATATTCAGTAAGTGCTAAATTTAATTAAGTAAATATTAAGTTTAAAATGGCGCCATTACTGGCGACCTCTTCAGACTCATATAATCTCTCACAAATGAGATTGAAAGTCCTTAAAATGCTATAATTTTGTAACCTTTTTTTCACTAAAATAAACAGTTTAAATTAAAAATAGATTTTTTTTAATAATTTAACTAGACTAGTGATGTATAATACAATAATATGATATGAATTGCACAGCGCATTGGTTAAGTGACTATAATACTGTGACAATATTGTTTACTTAAATTAATAAATAAATTAATATACTTAAACACATTGATTATAGATATCAATAGGCAAGCACACAAACAACAGATTAAAAGTATGAACTATGTACCTATAACTAATAATTACATAATAAGTAGGTGACGTAGGCATTGAAAGCATATACAAAGCTACCTTAAAAGACTAGTTATTAGGAGATGTCGAAGTAAAATAAATAAAACAATCCTATGATAGATCTTACAACTTGCACTTAAGGGCCTTCCATGAGCCAACTAGCGCCGCCAATCTTGAAAAAATATTATATTTCAATTTAATCAATTTTATTAAAAAAGCTATTTACAAAATGTTTATTGGGATGAATACTACTTTTCAATACAGGTACAATACATGGCATAATTCACAAATGTGCCAATAACGGCCGTTTTTCGCAATTATGCGAACTACAATTTACAGAAATTGAATCATGTTATAAATAAGCATTTAAAAAATAGTATTTGTCGTAAAAAACGTTTTGTAAATAGCTTTTTTAATAAAATTTATTATATTGGAAGATGTAATTTTTTTAAGATTGGTGGCGCTAGTTGGCTCATGGAAGGCTCTTAAATCTATTAATTGTTTGTTTGGACAGTAAAGGATACACAATAAAGTTTCAAGAAAAAAGGCCGATGCGAATATAAATCGCGTTCCACTTTCAGCGACACAAGCTGAACGCTAATTCATCGCAATTTGCGGCACATACAAGACAAAAGGAAGAGCTGCCTCTGAGTGGAGTCAATTAGCATGCAAATGTAAGAAAACGACCATTACGGAGAGGGGGACACACACGTAGAACTCAGTATTGATCACACACCTCACACGCTTACATACGCCTGTCTCTTTTTAACTTCCCACAACAGATCGCTATAAACAGAAACAAAACACAGTCCACAATGCCTTTTATCAAAACACAATACAATCCAAACCAAACCTTAAGAACCAAGATTGTTGAGCGAATTTGAAAGCGCAAAACTCTGAGTCATGTAAGACGTTTTTCGCAAAGCAAGAACTTGTTGTGCCAGCAAATTTTGTTTGGATCTTTAAAGGAATAAAGATCTATTTCAGAGCAGGGTTAAGAGAAAATGAGTCGTATAACGCAATTTCAGGGGCCATTATTGACGGGTAGTAATGAGCTCGACTGTCAGTTGTTGACAAGATGTCGTCTAAGTCTGGATACGCTAAAATGAGGGTTGCAAATTGTTATGCAATACATTATGGTAACTAGAATTGTTCTGAGATAGTTGGGTCTTGAATTTTATATCGTTGGAATATAGATTAAACTATTATTGTAACGCACTATAGATAGGTAATTTGTAGCCGAATTTTAAATGGGTGAAATGCATGATGAAAGTGACGCCTTTCGCATGTTTGATTGGTTTGGTTTTAATTGATACAATATCAGCTATGTAGTAGTAAAACTATTGTAAAAGTTTGTGGCCATTTTTTCCTCAGCGTTGGCACCGTTGAAAGCAAAATCGAAACTTCTGTCACGTTTTGGTTCTGGTAATATAATGGTAAAATGTATAAATATATACACGGAATATAGCTATGAATTATAAAAGCAAATCTCTGATATTGGAAAATATTTAGGTAATTTCCATCGATTTTTTCTTTGGTCTTTTTAGTTTTAAGTATTTTCATTTGTTCACCAACGTCCTTTAGAGAGGTCCTTTCTTCGGCTAATCGAAGAAGGTATTTCTTTAATTTAATTTAGTTTATAATAATTATATGCATTAGTACCACATCATAACGATTTCGACATAATTTCTCTACAAAGGAATAATGAAATTGTCGATCTAATTAAAATAGACGTGTGTAAAGTTCGTAGCACACATCGCACCGTCGCGTAGCGCTGGCGTAGCACTATGTTTACGAACAATATATTATGCTCTATCTTTCTCTTTGTTACCGCAGGCTCTACAAATCTACATATTGTCTATACCCTTTATGAGCAATTTCCCAGATTATTTACCAGATTCGCAATAACCCAAAAATACAATGAAAAAAAATTTTTTTTTGCTTTATTTTCTTGTTCATCAAATAATTTTCTCTTTTTGATTTAATTTTAGAAAATCTATCGTTTATTTTATTACATTAAATAATACCTATATATTTGTAATAATTTACCTCAAACGCTGGAGAGGGGTTGCTACAAACAAGTTCCAACCCCGGTTCGAGAAAAATCGTAGATACTTGGTAACTTAAAACTCGCGACTTACAGCGACATCTATCGCAGGGTTGTGTGAAACTCCTGAAAAGCTCGCCTTCAAAAGACATGCGCCAAGAAACGATCAGATTACAGCCAAAAACCTACTTTAACACGTTACCCTAAACCCTAAAATGCATCGCAAATATTCGCGCATGCGCTTTTAAATCGATTTCTCGTGTCACCCTGACAGATGCTGAGTTTTGTTATCAAAGAAATAAATATTATTTCAGAATGGAATCCAAAATCGTGAATTTATAGCTATTTTGTAGTAATGTAATTTGATAATTAAAGTAATTTAGAAGATAGACGAAGAAGTGTGATTTTAGAAAATGAGAATTGAAGGTTAGTGAAAATTGGTACTTATCTTTTATTTCATGAATTTTAGTACTATTTTTATAATCAGTATTTACCTTCTCGGCGAAAAGTGTCTCTCTATACACGGTGTACGCCGAAAGGAGGGTGTTCTGTACCGGTAACTAGTTTGTCGGTAAAGAATTTTTGTATTTATATGTTTACCGAATCAGAATCATATCTTTTTATTGTGCAAGTGCATTTTTTGTAAACCTATAAATTGTCCCAATGCTGGGAAAAGGTCTCTCCCTCCTCTTCCATCCATCCCTTTCCTGAGCCTCTTCCAGCCACCCATCCCTGTATCTAACGATATCGTCTCTCGACCTACGCCGAGGTCTGCCCCATATTATATTTATGCACGCATAAACATTTTATTTAGAATTTACATTTACACAATGTGCCAGAAGAAAGATGGCAAAATACTATCAAAAGTACGTTTTTTTTAAATAATTAGAACAGATCAGCTGTTCCAGCATACCGACCTAATAGTCTTTAAAAGCTCCCTCGATGTAAGGGAAGGTCTGTGCTCGAGCAGTGGGGCAATATAAATAGATTGATGATGACGAGTCTATAAAAAGATATAGGTAGCGTCCTGTGTTCCGAGGCGCCTTAAGCGGAGGTATAGGGGTAGACCCCCGAGAAGGGCCCACGAACGGCCACGGACGAGTTTGTGGTATTAGGCGCTGCGTTCCCACAACCTCGTTCCAAACGCGATGCGTTGAACACCTTGGGGTTTAGTGGGTATAGGACCGTATTCTGGCGGGAGTCCCACATACTCACCGCGCGCCCCTCCTCATTGGCGCGGTGAGATGCGAAAAGCATTTCCCCAAGTAAAAAAAAAAGGTACAGCCCAAAGCACAAAGGGTAACACTTTTGATAGTTCTTATTATCTACATCGTAAGAGTTGTAATCGTTCTGCAAGTGTCACCATTGATCTTCTATCATTACCTATTTCAAAGCAATGTATCCCTAAATAAGAGTATTACATCCTAATGTCTTATCTTAATCCCTATAATAGTTTTAAAACCATAAAGTAACCAAAGCAGAGCAGAATAAAGGAATTCGTGACCCGTGCCCAGGCTCCATTGTAATCACATGGGATTGGGGTGCTATCGGCGATACGAGCGGTGCGGGGTGCTAAGCGGGGTGTAGGGCCCCCCGGCCGCATTGGGGGACCCTTGATGCATGCAGACGTACCTTTAATTTAAGTTTGAGACATACAGACGCATCGGTTAGGAAATATCTTTGACAGAACTATTCGCAAAGCATGTGGCCAACTTTCAATATTAACTCCTATTGTTAGTTATAATATTTGGTAAAACATAGGTTGTAACTTATTGTTTTGAAATTGATACGTAGGTACAGTGCGCGAGGCGTAAGCTCAGGTTTACATTTGTGTGAGTGATCGCCAATCGCTAGCGGTACCTACAAGAGGTGAAGTGCGGTGCGTGCGCGGCAGGGTGGCGTCCCGCTGGGGACGCGCCGCGCCTCAGACCGAATATCATTCTACACTATCTGTGTGCACTCACACAAATGCAAACCTGAGCTTACGCCTCGCGCACTGTACCTACGTATCAATTTCAAAACAATAAGTTACAGTACGACTACAAGTGTTGATTAATCTGCTGTTGTTCGACTTTAGTGCTATTATTCATAAACCTAGTTAAACCTAGCTTCCTTTCAATCGTGTTGCTATCCCTTTCACACTTCGTTAAAAAAGGTTAAGATAGAAAGACGAGTAAAAGGCCTAAACGGTGGCGTAACTTTAAATCACGTTTGTGAATACGCGCCTTAATGTTTCCATCAAGCCTTTGGCTACAAGAGGCGATAAAGAATATATTTATGTTTACTTTACTCTCAAGGCTAGTGATTATTATTATTATTAGTACTGTTTAATTTATTTTCTATTAAAAAAAGAATGTCAAAGAAATACTACAATCATGAATGAATTAGTGCTTATAGTATTTTCAAAGAAAAACACTTTATATGAATACGCGCCTAGGTATGCAGATCGGTTCCAGCTCGTGTCGTCCTGCTGGGTTCCAGAAGAGCTTGAATTCGAGTAATCCGATCTTATAAAGTTCTCCAAACCACAGATCCGTACGTCCCCCACTTGTGACGGACACTCCGACATATGCATCATACACTTGTCATTGAATTCGCGTAATTTGTGCTCCATTATGGCTTTATTTTATACAGTGTATAAAGTGGGGTCCGATTAGAGAAGCTCGTCTTTCCGACGGACCAACTGTTCGCTACTTTATCGAGGGGTGTGAGATGACAACGAATATATTATGCATTCGATACATTGAAAGCGAAATTGTAATAGATTTTTTGTGAAAGGGGTGGCTTGACACCTGTTTTGTTTTGTAATGATTTTATTTGGTTTAATTTTTGGATAATTTTAGTAGGATTTGACGACCTTAGTAATGTCTGCCTTCTGTGCTGGTCCTGGGTTTGGTTCCCAGTTGGGAAGGTGCTTGTACGATTTAACACAAATAAAAGTATACAGGAGTCAATACGGTTGAGACATTATCGAAAAAATTCGGAATTTGGAATTTCTAAATGAGAAAAAATAATAATAAACAATCGTTACCTACTACTTACTTAGTTACTGCAAATTACATTATGATTATTTGAACAAAATAGTCGTCTCTCTCTTGTATTAATGTACCTTAAAGAAGGTATAAGGTAAAATAGTTATAAGGTCCATAAAGAACATTGTGAGTAAGCCAATGGTTCTGGCGCGGGATGCGGGTAAAATATTTGAATTTTTGTATGTAATACCTAAAGCCCTCTGCACTATCGGAAATAGGAAGTGAAAATAGAATAAGCTTGGAAAGACAAAGAGAGAAAAGCTTCTTCTAGGATACGCACGTACCTGCAGAATTCCAGGGTAACTGGTCGCTTTCTCCAGAGTTCTTCTACAGCTTTCAACAGGAATATTCACAGCACACGAAAACTTCACTAGATAATGTCTATTTACATACAAAACTGCGGTTTTCAAAGGTAATTAGCGAGATATCTGAATTAGCGGCTTTTAAGACAATAATATCGATTCAAGACGGTTATCGATCGGAGTTCAAATCTTAACTAACTGCTTGCCAAGATGACGACCAATGAGAAGGCCGTGAGGGTGGTTGACGTCATACAGGATAGTTTTGGAGGGAAATTGTCAATGCAGAAGCCGTTAGGTATTCTTTTAATAAACAGTAAACGCAGTTGGCGTGTCCACATTGTAACATTTTAATGTTAATTATATGAACATCTGTATTACAACTTATGGAATGCAATAAATATATTGAGTATTGAATCCCACTATGAGCTCGGGAGTGAACGTGACTGTCGAGCTGCTTCGTCCAGAGTGAAGACGCTACGGCGACTCCTCTGGTTAAAGAGAAGACGATATGATATTTTGAATATTCTGTAACATGATATTGGCAAATGACGAACTATCAAGTCACTTAATAAAATAAATAAATACTTAATAATAAATACACTTCACTACCAATGGCGTCAATACATTTAACAATCGAGAAACAGCAATTAAGCGACCTAAAGCTTCGTCCTCACTCAGTACCTGTCGATAATTTGAGGGCCATTGTACTTGCAACATAAAGGGTGGTACTCAACGCGCGGACAGCTGTGGCGCCCCCCGGGGGTCCGGGCCCCCGTCGAGACGCAATATTCACACCTCATTTCACAAGTCCCTGCCCATTGCATTTGTCAGCAACGTCAAATGTTCGTCAAATTAAATGTTTGGCGAATATTGTTGTTTAAATTAGCTTTATTTTTATTCGGGTCTATGTTTCGCGAGTGTATTTTAAATTTTTAATATTGTTTACATGTATTCTTCCCGTGGTCCACGGGCAATAACCCGTAAATAAGCCGCGCTGTGTTTATAACACTGAATATTGCCGTAATACTTTCTTCTGTATAATTTCTTCAAAATTATTTAACTCAATTTTGTTATTTTGATTTCACGTACCTTTTTTATTTGAACAAATATATTAACTCAGTTTGCATCCACTTCTAAATGTCCTAATTAGTCTAATAGTGACAATAAAAGTGATAATGTACTTAAAAAATTATAAAAACCTGATGAGAACCTCATATGTTCTGAGTAAAACAATTTGAGATAGAAAATTGCAGCTCAAAACAAAAGTTGTTCAGAATCCTGGGCAGTAACCCATTTTTTATTTATTTATAAACTCACATCTGATTCCCGTAGGGGTAATGGGAGCGTTGACGTATTACGTAACGCAATTTTTGAAGATTCCCTCCCTCCTCCCCGTATAACGCGCCGTAACGTTTTACTGTAACCCCCCCCCCCCCCCCCCCCCCAATTGCGTTACATAATACTTGAACGCTCCCAAAGCAGAAAAGTCAAAAAAAAAGTCAAATTTCTTTATTGCAAGTAAGCACGTTGAGTACATTTTTGCACGTCAATATATTTTTTGAATTTACATTTACACCACTTTGCAAGGAAAAGGTGCCAACGCTGAGGAGAAAAAGTGGCAAAAAACTCTCAGCAACACATCTTTTAAAACAATGATAATACAATGATTACCTAATAACTATACAGAGACGATGGACTTCCATCTGCTGTGATCCTGACATAGAACCCTCGCTTCCTCCACATTCATCAATCTCTTCATGCACGCTCATCGGTTTGTAGTAGACCGCACTTGACCCTTTTCAAGATTTTTTTAATACTTGTTATTTATCTAATACGTTATACATTTGCCTGTGTTTCCAGCCTGTCTGTTGTTCCTGTTCCCCTCACTGGTGCCGTCCCTGCGCCGCGGCCCCCACCACCCGCACGGCCAGAGCCGCCTCAAGCACGAGCACCACCACCACATACCACAAGGAGACTCGCTCACGGGAGACTCGCAACTGCTGCATGACACCAAGTATGACAAAGATCTACCTCTATTCTGCTAAAATATTTGGAGCGATGACGTAACCAGCCCGCTTACCATGAACTTATAGGCAGGATTACTTCAATAATACTTTGTTCTTTCGTACCATGACGTTCTTAATTAGCTTTCTTTAAGGTCGTCATGGTACGGTGGCTCAGTGGTTGGGTCAATGGACTTGCGATACGGAGGTCCCAGGTTCGATTCCTAGCCAGGGCAGCCATGTACCAATGGGTTATCATCGATTTTTGGTAGAGAACTCTAATCTAGAGTTAAGTTTAAGTTTTATAGTAATAGTAACACAATCTATTTTCCTCCTCGTTTCTCGCAGACACATAGAGGAAGACAATAAAGAGCTGACACCAGAGGATCTTGCGAAAATGACTCCTGAGGAGTTAGAGTTCCACTACTTCTCTGCTCACGACTTCGATAGTAACTCCAAGTTAGACGGCTCCGAGCTGCTGAAGGTATGTTATGGAATATCACACTCAAACATCGCCCTAGAAAATATAGATCTGGGGTCTTACCATGAAATCTTATAGCAGGATAACTTCAATAATACTTTGTTATTTCGTAATAAGCTTATTAAGGTCGTCATGGTACGAAATAACAAAAAGTATTATTGAAGTAATCCTGCTATAAGACTTCTGGTACGGCCCCTGAATGTACAATTCTAGTTTGCACATAGTGCTGGGCACAGACCATTCATTTACCCCATATAGAATAATAGAATAGACTTGCAACAGGAAGGCGCCCGTGTTTGCCCGCACATGAGCGCAAAATTGCTTCGCGACACGTGTAACCTTGAGATATCGATATGTACGCATCTCTTTAATACCTATACCCTGCTTCATCTCTATGCGCTCATCGTTGACAGAATTTTTCGCTTGCTTTGTACCGATTTCATGTTTATTGGGTAAGTGGTCTGTGTTTTACGTACTTACCTACTTACTAACAATGGTCTTTGTGACTGCAATAAATCGTTTGAATATTGAATAGCACATCTATGGCGGAAAAACACTGTAAAATTTGATGTGACAATCACTAATCTAATCGTGTCTTCTCTTCAGGCGATTTACCACACGATGGAGTACGAGGAAGATGCAGCACCAGAATCTCCAGTTGTAGATCCACATGTAATGGACCTGGATGATTACATAGGTACCTATGTTTCTTTCTGTTTGCGCACCTAGAGTGCCGGGTAGGCAAAAGGCAAAATGTCAATCTAGCCGTACTATTTACCTTATCGAAGACAGAGATAAGTATACAGGGGCCTCAATAAGCTTGAGATTTTCTCAAAAACTACTGGACTGAATTTAATAATTCTTTTACAGTTACATAGTTTTAACTTTTATCTATCACACAGTGATTTTTTTTTGCAATAGGTCAAGTAGTTTTTGAGAAAATCTCAGCCTTAAAAACTCTCCTGTACACCTTTCTCTGCGTTCCACCGTACTATTACTTATTCTGTGATATTTGTGATAATTGAGCCGAACTCTTTTTGCGTTACATTTCCAGCTCTAGTGGATCGCACGCTGGCATCAGACGACACAGACGGCGATGGATACGTGTCTTACGCGGAGTACCGCGTCGCCCGAGCCAGGCACGCGTCGGAGACGCCAAGAGTAGTAGCAGCTCAGTCGGTGTCATAAAGTAACTTCGCTATCATAAAGGCTAAATCACTTTGAAAAAAAAACGACCAAGTGCGAGTCGGACTTGCGCACCGAGGCAACGCAACTTAATCCCGAAACTTCGCTCTAACGAAGAGATAAATTAGATTAAGAGACCAAGTTATCTTTGCCATTATCAAAATATTATGTCCATACATCATACTCCTGACTAGTTGATCATCTGCAAATATAAGTTTTAAACAAAACAAAAAAATTGGGGAGATGTAATTTCAAAAGACATTGCCACATTTCAATGGAGCTTTGCCCCACCTACAAAACTACGTGACCATTTAAGCTGTACCTATCATTTTGTTGGGGACTTATTACGGGTTTCATATTGCATAATCTTAATCAGTATCATTTTCTACTACTCTCGCAACTCCTATAGAAGAATAACAAAAACAATGAATAAATCGCTTCGATTTCTTACTACTTTCTGAATTCCTTAATTAAGCTGTTTTTTTCGAATCGCAACTTGTACAAAACTTTATTTTAAACCAATAATTTGAATAAAAAACGGAGATATTTTTACATTTATTCGTTATCTTGTACAACTTGCGGTTGATGGTGGGGCAGAATCTGGCATTGTCATTTTTCCTTTAGTTATGCTATGAGACTTCTTGCCAAATTTCATGATTCTAGGTCAACGGGAAGTACACTATAGGTTTCGTTTTTTTTGCAAATATGCGATAAAATGCGACATAAACGGCCATATCTTTTGATTGCGTTGACGTAGAAGTTTTATTTTTTCACGGCTGCATGAGGTTGCAGACCTGAGTGTTTGGTATTAATTTCAACTTGATCCGACCTCGCGTTTCTGAGATATAAGGTCTTGACAGACATACAGGCAGACGGACGGACGGAAGCCGAGATTTATTTGCCACCTAAATCAAGATAAACTGGGGATTGCATGGGGATTGTGACTTATTGCTTCGTCAATAAAAATACGGTCATAGGTATAAATATTATTATCATTTATCTTAAGTAGTAAATTAGTGATTCATGTGAACTCAGTACCTAACTCTGGATGGCAAATGTTTTGTATATTGCAGTATTTGTGAAATATTTGACAATAAAACTCCGTTTTTTTAAAGTTTCTATGTTATATTACATTATAGCTAATTGAGTATTTCTGGTTAATTCATACTACAGCTGAGTCGAAGCGTATCGAAGCGTAATTATAAAAATTAACGCTTTATCTCCATAACGTAACGTTGCAGCGACAGACGACACGTATAGCCCGACCGCATATGGCATCTACACGTCTGCTTGCTGTCTGCGGTCGGCTGCGGAATTGTACCTTAAGGGTCAGCGACGGAGTGGAGTGGAGTGGCGGCGAAGCGATAAATTTAGTAACAATCAACAACTTTATTTTCTTCAACATACGACTGTAATCGGTATATCGAAGTAAAATGCCACTGAGAGCTGCGCGTGACGGGCGCTCGGAGTCGCGCGAGGGTCTCAATTCTAGCCAGCCCGCGCGCCGCTCAGTGTGCCTTAAAGGGTTTTCAAGGTTACATTTAAAAAGGAAAGAAATACCGATAGTCCCGGTAGATGGCAGTGGCTGGTCTGATGTCAACATTAAATGCGTTGTTGTTGCTCGTAACGTGAGCTTTTCGTATTTCATACCTAGTATTAATTTGTACTGTATTGTTTAAATTACACAAATAAAAGCAATATTGGGAGTCATGACAATGGCGGGAGAATTTGTATATCAAAGCATTTTACATATCAGAAACAATTTGCATAAAATGACCAGATGGGAAGAAATTCATGAATATAATACTAGACATAAAGAATTGTTAATATTGCCAAAAACGAGACTTTCTAAGATAGCTAAAAGTTTTATGTCTTTAGGTGTCAAATTTTATAATAAATTGCCCTCCAATGTCAAAGACTTAGAGACACATAAAGAATTCTGTAATACAATTAGAAAATATCTACTTCAAACAAGTTTCTACACAATTGACGAGGCTTTTGCTGATGACCATTTCTGTAATCTAAACAATGATACTAGTATGTTATAAGAATTATTGAATTTACAACTGACGAAGCTATTGCTGAAATGATTGAATTGTATACACTAAATTAAATCATTACTTTTGTATAGACGTAACCAAGTGTACAATGGTACCTCAATAAAAATAAATTATTCAGCCGACATGGAATTTTTTTTCATGATGCTGTGTTTTTTACGATGAAATCGCACTTCGGTGCAACGCCATCTATTATCAACTTAAAAAGCTTGTTGTTTTTTCTTACAACTGTCACTTTGAAAACCCCTCATTGCGAACGGCGAATGCTCTTCGCAGCCACTCCACTCCGTCGGTCTGCGCTAATCCCTAATCCAGAAATATTTAACTACGAGCACAAGTTATTCCCCGCACTGATAGCGCTTATCACAAGGGTTCCCCTCCTCCCCCCACGACGCAGCCTCCCTGATTCCTCGTGACACCTCTTCGTACTGATTCAGCTCTACGCTGTTCCTGAAATCATAATGTTACAGTAAGACAAAAGTGGTTGACATTGCTCATAGAATCAGTAAACTGAAGTAGCAGTGGGCTGGTCACATCTGTCGTAGAACCGATAACCGATGGGGTAGACGAGTAAATATAGTGTGGGACGCCCCCCGACCAGATGTAGGGATGACCTTCGCAAGATAGATGGCATGGACTGGATGCAGAGGGTCGAGAGTAGGGTTGAGTGGCGCGCTTTGGGAGAGGCGTACGTCCAGCAGTTAACTGATACGGGCTGATGATGATGATGAAGATAATCTGATCGTATGCCGTAGATAATATCATCAGAAAACGTATAATGTAAATTATCCTCTGTTCCTACATACCCTTGCATCAATTTAGCTCCTTGCAGCAGCAGCTCAGCTCCGGAAGAGTACAGCCCCGCTTGCTGCGGTCTTCTGCACGACAGCTGGTACAGACAGCTGTAGTCTTGAGTCTGCTGGCCGCTCAGATAGCTCAGGTACAGCAGGATTTCGTCTTCAGTGATGTAGGATGCGTTTGTGTTATCTGTAGGGAGAGAAGCAAGAAGTTCAAAGTTTGTAAAGGTAACTTGCTAAATGGTTTTTTCAAAGAGTTATGTTTTTTTAAACGTGTGAAGTCACCTTTAAAAAACAAGCCTGCTCATCAACAGTATATTTTTATGTCCCACTGCTCGGGCACAGACCTTCCTTTACATCGAGGGAGCTCTGGCCATGATCCACTACGCTGGCCCTCTGCAGATTGGCGGATTACACATAGCTTAGAATTTAATTTTTCTACAGCATGCATGTTTTCCTTCACCGTTTTGAGAACATTCGGAAAATGTACGTAACCTTTCGAAAAAACCGAGGAAAACTCATTGGTACATGGCGGACGGATCGAACCTGGGACCACCGTATCGTAAGTCCATTGACCCAACCACAGAGCTCACCGAGTTTAAAGATAGAAGCAAGAAGTTTAAAGTTTGTGAAGACCTCTCGTTTTTCAAAGAGTTTTTTTAAACGTGTGAAGGTGATAAAGTCTTCATATCATATCACATGTAATTTTGTAAAAATGTAGTAATTGATTAATATTATATGTAACATACATAGGTTGTTAGCCAGTAAGTGGCAGCAAGACTCTCTGGCGGAGCCTGATAAACAGCACCCGTGCTGAGGCCTGGACCCATTCTCCTATTATATTTATTTTTGGTATTACGATATAATTGTATTTTTGTATAATTATGTTTAATGGTGAATAAAGTTATTTTTATTTTATTTTCTAGGCTTTGACAAATTTTCCCGCACCAGTATTTTATGTTACTCATAACCATATTTGACAATAATATCCATCAACATTGAGGGCATGTCAATAGACAAAGAATACCTGAGTGTGCGCTTCGTATGCGCGGATTTACAATTTTTTCTACGAAGGCTACGGCACTAACTACTAAAATTAAACGTCTGAATAAAATATAATAGTAATCTTGGGGTGTATATTTAGAGACTGATGAATACCGATACACGATTGGACAAACTTCGCTCGATAGAAAAAAAAATCGCAAACACCCATTCCATGTCTTTTAAAATGGAAATTATATCTAAACCGAAGTTATTCCTACAAAATATATATCAAAATGTAGGGTACTATAAATACGAGACTTGTTTTAAAAAAAATCTGATTTTTGTTGGCGTATTTTTACTTCCCTGCCAAAATTCTCTCACGTGCTCTTCTGCGGGGCATCATCTGTCTCACTCTTGCTTTTGACAACCATATAGCGCCTTAATATACAGCAAATTTTTATGATACTGACGATTAGATGTGTGCGTTGCTATCAACTCGTACTTATAGAGCAGGCTTTCGATAGTAAACATCACTTTTACACGGAATTCTAAACTTATTCACGAATCCAATAAATCAGGATGAAACACCCCGCATCACCAGTTTATCACATTTGGCATCCCACCGGTCATCCCGACGCCACGAGACACTTCGTCCGCTAATCCCCCCCAATGGGATTACGTTGGACACGGCAAATGCATCATGAGGTGTATGGGATTAACTAGTGGTCAGCTTTGGTCTTGGAGCATTTACATAAGGGTCGCCTATGTTGCCCTGGTCTGGTGGATTTCATGACCTATATTTTGGGTTTTAGAATTAAAACTATAGTGAGCCATTACTACAAATTATTATATATAAACGGATATCACTCACTTATATTGTTAAAATTAGATTAATTGCCGACTTTAACAATATAAGTGAGTGATATCCGTTTATATATAATAATTTATATTTTGGGTGTAAAAAAAAGCGCCTTTCTTTTCTTTTCTCGTGTGGTTTAGTGACCAAACCTATTGTTGGAGTTATTCAGGCCGCCCGTAGGCCTCTGACGTGGCCTACGACTGCTGCCGAGCGACAGCAATCGGGACCAACTGCTGCTTGCTTTCCGAATTATTTACAAATAATTACCATGTGTGGAAAGTATAGCAGATCAAGTGTAACACTTTGGACCGTTCTTATTCTCTGCGTCGTAAGATTTAAAATCGGCCTGCAAGTGTTACCATTGATCTGCTGTTGTCCGTACGACTGACAAAAAAATCGTCTTATTTGCCTATTCGATAAACACAGCATAATATGTGTTTATATTTAGCTCTCATGTGTGGACGGTCGTATTTGTCTGTATTTGCATGTGTGTATGTACGTCAAATATTTTGACAAATACGATAAACAAGAGTTCCCGCTACAAGCTCGGGAGTGAACGTGACTGTCGAGCTGCTTCGTCCAGAGTGATGACGCTACGGCGTCTCCTCTGGATGAAGACATGAAGACGCGGCTACCCAGGGTGAAGACGCTACTGCGACTCCCCTGGAGGAAGATAGAAGACTATTGAATATATTAATTTTCAGGAAAATGACATTGGCAAATGACGAACTGTCGAGTCCATTAATAAAATAAATAATAACATCCAATAGAGAATACGAATAGCCATGTTAAGTGGGAGCAATAGAATTTATATCGGAAAAGTTTATAGGAAACAAATAGGTAATAGCATCTCCATACAGAACTCTCTATGTCACCGGCACGTGTCCCGTACAAAAGGCTAACAGTATAAACCCTTCTGGCAGATGGGTGCTTGTAGACACATTATCGTTGTTATGGTCATTTGGACTTCCGGGTTTTTGTGTTATTTGGTAATAGAAGTGGACCACAAATAATTATGTTGTAGGCCTAATAAGGTTCGGACTTTCGGACTGATCGGCGATCTGTATAATCTTTATTATTTATTTATTTTATTAATGGACTCGACAGTTCGTCATTTGCCAATGTCATGTTACAGAAAATTCAATGTATTCAATAGTCTTCATCTTCCTCCAGGGGAGTCGCAGCAGCGTCTTCACCCTGGGTAGCCGCGTCTTCATGTCTTCATCCAGAGGAGTCGCCGTAGCGTCATCACTCTGGACGAAGCAGCTCGACAGTCACGTTCACTCCTGAGCTTGTAGCGGGACTCTTGATAAAAGCTTGAAACTTCAGATCTTGCTCAAATTATCCAATAAATTCACCGTACTGTGAAACTCTGATTAGAAGATCACCGATCCATCTTACCCCTAAGTTCGAGTTAGAGAATCTGCATCGATCCCACAAAAGTGGGAGTTGTGTGCATACCCCCCACTTATCAAAGATACTCGTAGACGGTCAGCTTACCATCCAGGCTCCTCGCGTAGTGGTGCCCCCCCTTCCACGCGCCGGCTCCGAAGAACCCTGCTGCCAGTATGAGGGCCTTCAGCACGATCAGAATCACCAGGTTGGTCAGATTTAGACTCAGAACCTAGAAAGGTACATTGTATCATGATACGAGTATGATTGAGGGGTTTTAATACGAAAAATACATATTATAGGAGAGTTTTTAAGGTTGAGATTATCTCTATGGCGCGTATTCATAAACGTGATTTAAAGTTACGCCACCGTCCCTTTCTATCTTAACATTTTTTAACTAAGTGTGAAAGGGATAGCAACATGATTTAATGGAAGTGAGGTTTAACTGGAGCCGTTGAAAAGTGCAAAAAAGTAAAAAGAAAACGCAATCGAAACGGTTTTTTTTCGTTTCGGTCGGAATTTTATTCTTTTTAATGCATAGCTTATGGCCATGCCTTAAAATAAGTGACATTATTGTCTAGTTGGTATAGCTAACGCCATCTATTTGTACAGATTTGTACTAAAAAAAGTTTGACAGTTGTTGTTTTTTGAAAACGCCTCATTGTAGCGATTCTAGAGTGTTGCACGCTACTGCTAGTCTAACCATAATGCAACTGTCACTGTCACTCGTATGTAACGTCGCGTAAGAGTGAGCGAGACGACGAAAATAAATATAGCTAATTACCAACTAATCGAATCAAAGAAAAATATATGAGATTGAAAGCTAACGAAAAAGCAAATGTCACTCAATCCCATACATACATTATTCTTTCTATTCTACTAGCGTTAATTCGTTAACGCTAACGTTAAGTCTTGCAATATGGAGGTCCCAGGTTCGATTCCCAGCTAGGGCAGCCATGTACCAATGAGTTATCCTCGGTTTTTTCGACGGAAAAACTTACGTACATTTACCGAGTGCTCTCAAAACGGTGAAGGAAAAACATCGTGATGAAACCTGCATGTCGTAGAAGAAAAAAAAAATCTAAGGCATATGAAATCCGCCAACCCGCACTGGGCCCGCGTGGTGGATTATGGCCCGAGCTCCCTCGATGTAAGGGAAGGTCTGTGCCCGAGCAGTGGGGCAATATAAATAGACTGATGATGATGAACGTTAAGTCAATGCAACTTGGCTGGTGTAAATTAGAATATCGAAACATTTCAGATTTATTACACAATACGAGTAGTTTTAGGTCAGAAAACAATTTAGTATATCACTATTAAGTAATATCAGACCTTTTGCATTTAATAATATGAGTCATAATTTGAATTACGCATTATCCATGCTCGGTGAATAAATTAGAACATGATGAAAAAATTCTTCTTGTCACGGAATGACACGGTCGCAGGTTCAAGTCCTTTTTTTTACCCAGGTAAAACATGCTAGATCATGTGTCACCACGCCCGGGGGAGCGTGTTGGTTATGTCGGGCTCACCGCCCTGAAGGGGCAGCATACCGACTAAACGTCCTGGGGTGTTCCACCTCGTGACATTCTTGCCGAGCCACGGGAAACTGTGATACATCCGCGACCCCACGGCAAGAATTTTTTCATCATGTTCTAATATGAGTCATGTTGCATTGTATTTGGGTGCCTATTAGGATGCAACCAGATAACTCCTAAACTATGAGTCATTTACACAAAAAGCATCATGCAACAGGAATGCGTGCAATCTACATAAAGGTGCGATACGAACCTGCGTTACGCAGTCAAAACCAACCTGACTGCTACCCGTAGACCTGGCTATGAAATCCTTTGCCAAACTGGACACCATCTGACCACCAGCGCCACTGAGGAAACTCCCAGCCGAATCCAAGAACGACGCTCGATACTCCGAAGTATCATTCTCACTATCAAACCTATCTATAGAAACTGATCTCTTGAATGGAATAGGAGGTTCTTCTCTAGGTAAAAGTTCGTTAGAATCAATTTTCGGATACATTTTCTTTGCATATTGAGGGGATGAGTAGGCTCCGGAATGCGCAGAGGCGATTGCCACACAGGAGAGTAAAACTAAAATCGCGACCATTTCGGGAAGTGGTTAGGGATGCACTGTAGCAGGTAGTGGTCGCGATAGTATTGTCTGTGGTTGCAGTAAGTTGGGAGTTTTATCTTTCTTAGGGTCTTTTGTTTATTGCACGCACGGTGACATCCGCTAATGGCGCCATTGTTGTTGCTTTGTAGTGGCGCGATGTGTTTGAGTCATAGTTTTTGTCCGACTGTCGAAAGTTGATGGTAATGTTTTGTCTAGTGTATGTGGCCTCTGTAGATTAAACAGCTCTATGGATGTTGATGTATGAAGCAAGTTGAATTCGTTTTAAATTGATAAAAGTTAAAACTATAATGTAACTATAAAATAATTATTAAATTCGATCCACTAGTTTTTGAGAAAATCTCAACCTTATTGATGCCTTCTATAACTCTGTCTTCGACTGTACGCTTAGTGACGATTAAATTTAGCAGCCGACACTCAGGAATTGACACATTAGTTTAGTAGTGTTCAGAATCTACCTTTTATGTTTTATCCGCGACAACTGGCAACACTGCTTTCAACTGTCACTTTTTATTCTTGTCATCCTAGAGAAGACGCAGTTGGTTTACTATTTTCCAATATATCAATTTTACAACATTTAAGGCGTTTTCATCATACTTACATACCTGAAGATACCACCTGGACATGGTCCTTAACGAGCTGGATGGATTAAGAATCGATCATATCAAGAGTGAGATGAGAAACTGGATTATATCGACGAGGCAGTGTTTCAGTTTCAAAAGTGCAACGGTTTAACCCAACACTCTTTTATAGTAAATTCGGTTATCATATCAGGTATAATTAAGCCCTAGGTATGTACAAAGTCATTTAATTTCATATCTTTTGTTAAAATATTACCTATTCATGTGTTAATTTTATGTTCAAGGTCAAGTTAAGTTCACGTAAAACCTAAATTGCCAAATCATTTATTCGCTGTCAAATTAAGAAGTCGCGTTCAGATGCGCGCAGCCATAGCTGGTTCATGCTTCTTCATTTGGTCCTATTATGTGGTCGCCATTATTAAGTTAAGAAGACGCGTTTTAATGCGCGCAGCTATAGCTGGTTCATATCTCTTCATTTGATAGAATTATACTAACGCCATTTTATCATTGCAAAATTAGTCAGCTGATTCGAGATATCTTTGTTGCAAATTATTATAGTTTATGCTGTTAGCTTTGCTTATGCTCATATGCTATCATAAATATCACGCAATTCGCTAAAAATTGTACTTAATTGTAAGCCTACGGCATAGAACTTTAGAGATATCTTATATAAATTGTATAGGTGAGTACTTCTATTGATTAGAGGTTACATTAGTGGAAAGATTTGTTATTTTATTGTTACAGTAAAAGTTAATTTCAAGGAAGCTATAGACTGCAAATAAGTTACGTAGTCAGTCATTGTATTTGTTTACCGATATCTTAGTAGTATCACAGTTAGCAGCCCATATTTATTGTTATTTATACCTAAGTACTTGGTTGTTTACATTTGTAATTTATCAGTTCCAGGTTTGACTAACGACTCCCAGAATGTCCGAAACTGAGGAAAAGGAGCTAATTAAGAAACGCGGTAGTTACAAAGGCCGTGTTACTTCGTTTGGAAACTATATGAGTGGATTAGAGAACTCATTGAATCGTTCTCAGGTAAACGAGTTACAGTTACGTGTCAACAAGTTGATAAATTTGTACGAACAATACGATGAAGTGCAAACCAGATTGGAATGTATTGTTGAAAATGTAGCACTTCAGTTGGAAGAAAGGTCTTCGTTTGAAGCTACGTACTACAAATTGGTAGCAGAAGCCCAAGAGCTTATCTCAATTAATTCTCAACGTTCTCAATCTCTTGATAGTGAAACGGTATCTCATCGTTCTGATTCACCTGTTAACTTTGTTAAGTTACCTACCATTCAGCTTCCGAAATTTAACGGTTCATATGAAAATTGGCTCGAGTTTCATGACACTTACCTAAGCCTCATTCACAGCAATGAAAAGATAGCTGATATAAATAAATTTCATTATTTAAGGTCGTCGTTAGTGGGAAGCGCTGCTGTGGTAATTCAGTCTATCGAGTTTTCCGCTAGTAACTATCAGGTTGCGTGGCAGTTATTATGTGACAGGTTTGATAACAAACGTGTCTTGATTCAAAATCATGTATCTGCTATTTTTAATATTTCACCTATTACAAAAGAAACATCAGCTAACATCAGGCATATTATAGATGATTTAAATAAGAATTTACGAGCATTGGAATCACTTAAGGAGCCTACCGAGCATTGGGACACACTTCTCATTCACATTATTACCAGTAAATTAGATCAGAAAACCTATCGTGAGTGGGAGGAACTTAAAAGTCAATTAGATAAACATAAGCAAATTGATTTAGCGACATTAGTTAGTTTTTTACGTAATAGAGCTGACCTTATTGAAACTTTGGAGTTATCTCGATGTGATCAGTCAAATAAAAATAATAATGCGAAACTTAGAAGTATGTTTTCGGTTACAGATTCACAGACGAGTCAAAATAATAAAAATGGTAAAGATTCATGTCCGAAATGCAGCGGCGATCATTATCTCCAAGATTGTCAGCAGTTTTTGAGTTTATCTAATGAACAAAGACTTAAATTGTTACCTGAGTATAAAGTGTGTTTCAACTGCTTCCGGAAAGGTCATTATGCTAATAAATGTAAAAGGAATGGTTGTAAAGTGTGTAAACGTAAACATAATTCGTTGATTCACCTTGCCGACGGCAATAAGCGTCATTCTGCTCCAAGCATTCTTCCGATTCTTTCAGGATCTGTTTCTATGTCTGGCGGCGGTGGCGCTGGCGGCGGCGCGGTGGCGCTGGCGTCAGATAAGTCGTACGACAATGTGAACGTCACACTCACGGCAAGAGTTGCGCACGCAGCGCCCTCTATCGCCAACCAAGAGGTACTACTGTCAACTGCATTGATTAAAATATACGACGCGAACAATCGTGAACATATTGCTCGCGCCGTACTTGACTGTGGTAGTACTTCGTGTTTAATTACTGAGAGTTTGTTTAGAACATTAAAGATTCCTGCTCATAAAGTAAATAGGTCAATTTTAGGTGTGAACAATGCACTATCACAAGTAGGTAAAATGTGCCAAGTCACAATTAAATCTATGAATACAGATTATTCCGTAAATACACGTTGCTTTGTATTGCCGTCTATTACAGAGGCAATTCCGTCTCGTCAGGTGGACTTATCCAAGTTAAATATTCCATCTGATATCAATTTATGTGATCCTAATTTTAATACACCGTCTGCTGTAGATTTAATTATTGGTGCCGATTTATTTTGGGAGTTACTGGGATCACAGAAGATTGAATTAGGCGCAGGAAAACCTGTATTATATGAAACTAAACTGGGATGGCTCATATCTGGTCCTGTCGGTGATCACGAGTCATATTATAATTCATATCCCATTCATTGTAATTTTACAAAAGTCAGTTCTACACACGTTAATAGTAATATTTCTCTTAATGATGACATTCAAAACCAATTAACGCGTTTTTGGCAGCTTGAAGAAGTTAGCCGTCAGTCATCATGTTATTCTGAGGAAGAGAAATTGTGTGAAGAACATTTTATTAAAAACGTATCTCGTTTGGAAAACGGTCGTTTTTGTGTTAGGATTCCATTGAAGCAACCTGAAACTGTTTTAGGAGATTCGTTGAACGGAGCGAATCGTAGCTTTCTATCATTAGAGCGTAGAATCCAAAATAAATCGTCACTTAAACAACTTTATTGTGATTTTATGTCCGAATACGCATTACTTGGTCACATGACAGAATGCGAACTGATGCCACAGCGATTCGCCTATTTCATACCACATCATGGAGTACTGCGTGAGAGCAGCTCAACTACTAAGTTGAGAGTTGTCTACAACGGTAGTTTTCCTACCACATCAGGCATTTCATTAAATAGTATTCAGATGGTCGGGCCTACTATACAGGACGATCTGCTGTCAATTTTGCTTCGTTTTAGACAACATAAATTTATATTAGCTGCAGATGTGGAGAAGATGTATAGGCAAGTTGTTGTGCATCCAGATGATCGGCATTTACAACAAATAGTTTGGCGCAGTGATCCCACGGATATCCTGAAGGTATATCAATTGAACACCGTCACTTACGGTACAGCAAGTGCACCATTTTTAGCTGTGCGGTGTCTCAACCAGCTAGGTATTGAGTGTAAGGATAAAAATATTGCTGAAATCATTACTCACGATTTTTATGTCGATGACCTGCTGACTGGAATGGAGTCCGTAGAAGAAGGGATCTACATTCGGCACGGTGTAACTGAAGCACTGGCGTCCGCCTGCATGCCATTGAGAAAGTGGAAGTCTAACGAACCTCTACTGTTGTTAGATGACAATAATCAATCGTCAGTTAATTTAAACATCGGTGCCACCGAGCCATGTAAAACATTAGGTTTGGGTTGGCAGCCACGATGCGACGAATTATATTTTTCAATTAATATTGAAATACCAAATGAGATCACGAAGCGCGTTATGCTTTCACTTATATCACAAGTATTTGATCCTTTGGGTTTATTGTCACCTTGCGTTATTTTATTTAAAATCATGTTACAAAAATTGTGGTTGCTTAAATTATCATGGGATGACCTTGTCCCATCAGATATCAGTCAAATTTGGTCAAATAACATTAAGTGTTTACCAATGCTGAATAACATTCGCATACCACGACGTGTTCTTTGCATGTCAGAGAAGCCTGTTGAATTACATGTTTTCACAGATGCGTCACAGATCGCTTACGGAGCTTGCGTATACGTCAGAAGTGTTGACGAAGATGGTGGCATTATGGTTCGCCTTCTTATCGCAAAAAGTCGTGTTGCTCCTCTCAAACCGACGACTATACCTCGACTCGAGCTGTGTGGTGCGTTGGCTGGTGCGCATCTGTATGAAAAAGTAGTTAGTTCACTTCGACTGAAGGTAGGGCACTGTACCTTTTGGACTGACTCCACAATAGTTCTGGGTTGGTTGCGCAAGCATCCAGGTCAGTTGCAACCATTTGTGAGAAATCGGGTTGCGACCATTTTGGAATTAACTGGAAACTGTACCTGGAGACATGTGCCAACTGATCAGAATCCTGCTGATTATATTTCTCGCGGCGTAGACGTAAGTCTCATTAAGTCGCTTGATATGTGGTGGTCGGGACCAGATTATTTGCGATGCGATGAATCGCGCTGGCCTTCCAATGTAGGAAGTCCTAATGAGCCCTTACCAGAAACTCGGTCTGAAGTGACACTGGCTGTTACAACAACAGATACTTCATTTATTGATTTTGAGCGATATTCGAGCTTGACAAAGCTCAAGCGTGTTGTAGCATATGTGCTACGTTTTATTAACAACTGCAAGACTCGTACTAAAGTTACTTCGTCTCTGAGTGTGCAGGAGTTAGAAGATGCTTCTAACATTATTGTTAAATTTTCACAGAAGGAATCGTTCCCGGAATATCTTCTTTTAGAGAAGTGTCAAAATCTACCAAACAAAAATCATTTGTTAAAGTTTAATGTTTTTCTGGACCCCAATGGGTTAATGAGAGTTGGTGGCCGTTTATTTAATTCAGATTTTGACTATGATAAAAAGCATCCGGTTTTAATACAGTCCACTCATAAATTCACGAAGTTATTATTTGAACATGAACATTTGAGGTTGATGCATGCAGGACCTCAGTTACTTTTATCATGTATTAAGGAAACCTTTTGGCCTATAGGCGGCCGTAATTTAGCAAAAGCATGTTTTAGGAAATGCTTACGGTGTTGTCGTATACGAAGTCAAACAATTGCACCCCTCATGGGAAACTTACCACAGCAGCGTATTCGTCCTGGCGGCGTCCCATTTGAAAATGTAGGGATAGATTATGCAGGGCCTATGATGGCCGCAAGTCGTCAAGGTCGAGGATGTAGGCTTGTGAAAGTGTACATTGCTGTTTTTGTGTGTTTCGCTACTAAAGCCCTACACCTTGAGTTAGTAGGTGACTTAACAAGTAATTGTTTTATGTCGGCATTACGTCGATTCATGTCAAGACGCGGTAAACCAATTAATATATTTTCGGATAACGGCACTTCATTTGTAGGGGCTTATAATGATTTAGGCAAATTTCTAAAGACACATAGTGACTCTTTATCTGAGAACGTTGCCAACGAAGGTATTAACTTTCGATTTTCTCCTGCTTATGCTCCTCATTTCGGAGGTCTCTGGGAGGCGGGAGTCAAATCGACAAAATTTCATTTGCAAAGAGTGCTGGGAAATTGTAATTTAACGTATGAAGAGCTAAACACTGTCCTCATCCAAATCGAGGCTGTATTGAACTCCCGGCCTCTGACCCCGCTCTCATCAGTTCCTGAAGATCTCCAGCCGTTAACTCCAGGCCATTTTTTAATTGGTCGTCCAATGACATCCCTGCCTGCAGCAAGTTATGGGAACTCTAATGTGAGTCATCTCACTCGTTATCAGCGCATTGAGCAATTGCGACAGCATTTTTGGACGCGATGGAGCAAGGAATATATAGCTGAGCTCCAGCATCGTACCAAGTGGCGAGTTAAGAAGAATCCTCTTGAAGTGAATACGATGGTCGTAATAAAAGAGGACAACCTTCCGCCTTTAAAATGGAGACTTGGGCGTGTCGTTGCTGTTCACCCTGGTCGAGATGGCATCAGCAGAGTGGCAGACGTCAAGACTGCGAATGGCATCATTCGGAGGGCGTTTAATAGGATATGTCCTCTGCCTGTTGAAGATGTTCCTGCTGAAGATTGTTGAAAGCTGCAGCTTCCAACGCCCCGGGGGATGTTCAGAATCTACCTTTTATGTTTTATCCGCGACAACTGGCAACACTGCTTTCAACTGTCACTTTTTATTCTTGTCATCCTAGAGAAGACGCAGTTGGTTTACTATTTTCCAATATATCAATTTTACAACATTTAAGGCGTTTTCATCATACTTACATACCTGAAGATACCACCTGGACAAGTAGGAATATAAATAAAACAAGTTACAAAGTCTAAAGTATGTACCGTCTCCTGGCCACGGCTAAAAAAATTTCATCATTTAAATAACCCTCCTTCTCAGACAGTCTTTTTAAAAAGCAAATATTTGTTGCAATCGTGAAAGTAAAAGCGGCGACAGTCACATCCCCAGCGGTAGCTGCAGCTGATAAGCTGGCGGAACATGTTGACTTTACTAGCGGCCGCGGGTGTTCCGTAACGAGACGTCACAGCCGAGCTATTCGGGGCACTTGCATTTCTGGCGTGACATAATGACCGGCATCGGGGATCATTCTCGTTCTTCTTGGATTACCGTGGAGACAGGCCGTAGACCACTTACCCAATAGACATGAAATTGGTACAAATGACATTGCCACATTGCAGTGGAGCTTTGCCCCACCTACAAAACTACGTGACCATTTAAGCTTTATCATTTTGTTGGGGACTTATTACAGGTTTCATATTGCATAATCATAATCAGTATCATTTTCTACTACTCTCGCAACTCCTACAGAAGAATAACAAAAACGATGAATAATTCGCTTAGATTTCTTACTATTTTCTGAATTCTAAATTAAGCTGTTTTTTTCGACTCGCTATGTACAAAACTTTATTTTAAACCAATGATTTTAATAAAAACCGAGGATATTTTTACATTTATTCGTTATCTTGTACATCTAGCGGTTGATGGTGGGGCAGAATCTGGCATTGTCATTTGGAAGCGAAAAATTCTATCAACGATGAGCGAGCGCATAGAGACGAAGCTGGGGAAAGGGGTGCCGTATTAAAGAGATTCGTCCATCGATATTATCGACATAATATCTCGTCGCGAAGCAATTTTGCGCTCATGTGCGGGCCTGTTATGGTAGCACTTCACTTGGTTATTCATATTCGCTATTCTACTTATGTCTATACAGGCAACAGGCTTTATTTATATGTCTACGTTTATCCATTCGAGAGCCAGTCTTCATCGGTTGTCGGTTATCTGTTCATGATTCAATAAAATTCCTCAGCGATTTCAACCACTCAAAACATCATTTGCAAATCATGTCCAATTGCATTGTTAGATTTCCACTTGCTCTTTCAATTTCGTTAGAAAACTGCAAATAGCGATGACAATTGACTTTTCCAAGATCAGACATGACAGACAAGAGTGGTGCTTATTGCAAAATGGTTTCTATTGTCTTTTTGATAGATAGTTGATGAACTAGCTCTGCTCTGCTAACTCTTCCTATTTTCTGTTTGTCTTTCACATTAGCCACAAGAACAACAAAAAAACATGTGTCCACAAACAATTGTCAACTTTTAAACATAATGTTGTTACAACTGTTAAGCAATAACTGTTTAAGATTGGCGGCGCTAGTTGGCTCATGGAAGGCCCCTTAAATGAGCCAACTAGCGCCGCCAATCTTTGATAAATAATATCTTCCAATTTATTAAATTTTATTAAAAAAGCTATGCACATAATGCTTATTACGATAAATACTATTTTTTAAATGCTTATTTATAACGCGGTAAGTTGTAGTTCGCATAATTGCGCAAAACGGCCGTTTTTGGGATTCATTCCCGTAACCTCGCGTTCCCGTAAGCGCAACTCTCTTTACGTCGCTTTCCCATTACCGCAACTCTCTTTACGTCAACTCTCGCTACGTGAAGTCTCTCTTTTTTTGTTTGTTACCCAGGAGAAATACATTATGTATACCACCCGTAAGGGGGAACGGGCGATTATGTTGGACTTGCACCAACTAAAACTCCTGGGGTGTTCCGCCTCCGCCACCATGGACAGAACCACGGGTATATCAACTTCTCGCTACGTGTGATACAGTTAGCAAAAGAAGTGAATCTTCCACGAATCGTGAATTATTGGCACATTTGAGAACTACAACTTTGCTTGTCGCAATTATGCCATGTATTGTATATTAAAAAATAGTGTTTATCCTAATAAAGATTGTGTACATAGCTTTTTTAATAATAATAAAAAATTGTAAGTTTTATTTTTTTAACTACTGGTTGTTGACTTTGATTTTAAATTCCGTGATTTTAATTACTGTTAATTTAAAAAATCCATAGGTTACATATGGGTCAAAGTACCGCCGAAACACGTCTAACATTTGCATCCACCTTTTGAAGATCAATTTGTAGTTATTGCAAACTTTCTCGAAACCATTGCAATCTAAACCTTATTATCAAGCGTCCGTGTTACAATTGATGTGCTGTTGACTTCCTCACTAACGAGATCTCATCCTATAAAGGTGTCACCGCGGTTAGACGCGTCGACTCCCCGAGTGTTTCAGAGCATGAAACTTATTTCATATAGTTATATAACATATAACGTCGTGCTCCGATTATCCTAGAGATAAACATTTTCGTGCATTCGAAGTGCATTGGAAAACAAAACAATGGCTGTGTAAGTAATCCGGCCTACATTAGGGCGGTGTGGTGGATCGTTAATATACTCGTACCCCGTTATTGTCTTGGTGGCATGAATGTTTTTAAGGCTTCGTATGCGTTTTCGTATGCGATTTACAGTTTTTCTATGAAGGCTGCGGCACTAACTACTGAAATTAAACGTTTGAAAAATATATATACCTAGCAATCTTCAGGTGTATATGTTTAGTGTATATATTCAGGGACTGATGAATATCGATACAATTCCCTCGATAGAAAAAAATTGCAAACATTCCCCTTCCATGTCTTTTAAAATGAAAATTATGTCTAAATCGAAACAGTTATTCGTACAAAATATGTATCAAAATGTAGGGTATTATAAATACGAGAGCTTGTTTTAAAAAAATCTGATTTTTATTGGCGTATTTTCTATTTCCCTGACAAAATTCATCCAAAATTTATACAAATACAAATATGGAGTCACTGTGCCGTGCTCTTCACTCCGCCGCTGCGGTCTCGCGCTCGAATTTGACAGCTGGCAGCCCCTTAATGGTGTTTTTGTAAATCTTTTATTTTAAAAGGACTGAGCTGAGCTAACTGAGCAACCATAGAAGCTATCTACATACCTAATTGATAACTATAACTAAACTAACTGTGCCCTCCCGTCACACCGCCCGCAGCCCGCCGAGACCGTATACGCCCCGTCATCCCCTGTACCCCGTGGGAGCGGCAAGCACGACGTTGACGGACAATAATATATAATATTTTAATTTCATTTTATTTCTTGGATTTTACTACTGATTACTACAACGTGCAAATATATTATTGTCTATATTTTGTTTACGTATGTAACATACCTTAGACATTGAACCCATAAATGTTACTATCTGATAAAGATAATGCGATTACAGCCATATTTTTAGTACTGGATTACTAGTAATGAAGTATAACAATGATAAGATTGCATAACTAATATCAGTGATAATAATCAGGAATACCTGAAGAATCATTTATTTAGTGCATATAAGGTCAATATCAGGTCAAATGCGGCCCGCAGATGCGTTTGATCAGTGAGGTAAGGGCTAGCGTACAACAGAACGGCGCCGGCGGACGACGCCGTGTACCGCGCCAGTGGACGGCGCCGTCCGCCGGCACGAATGTTGTCCGCCTGTGACCGGCGCCGGCTGACATCGTGCACCGGTAGACGGTGCCGGCAGACGCCGTGGCACGGCGCCGCGCCGTGACGTTGTATGCCGGCCCTCTGCGACTTCAATCGTTATCGGAATTGGTCGCGGTTCGTGCGTCGGGGTAACCGCTTTCAATTTGACACATGGACGCTTTACATTGCTGCTATGTTTTTGCAAGTTTTAACAAACGACAACGCAACGCAGCAATGAATATCGTTGAAGTGTCAGAAAAACCGATAATGAAAACGATTGAAATCGCGATCATCCATCTAAATTCCGTCTACAAAAGATTCTAGCCAATCAAGCGACAGAACTAATATATAAGGTACTTTATATCGCTAAATTATGTCCAATGTCCAAAAAAATACTCTCCTTCTTTCGACTGTCGGGTAAAAAGGTCCAAATGTGGTCTACCACAAACAGAAGAGCGTGCATAAACAGTTCGAAGAATGCGGAGGAAACGAGAGTGGTGTGTCAGACAGGAATGCATCAAATGAAAATGTATCCCGTAATAAAGAAGAAGAGACGCGTATCTAAAGATTTGGTGCTATTCTTGGCTAACAGCAGATCAAGTGTAACACTTTGGACTTTGGACCGTTCTTATTATCTGCGTCGTAAGATTTAAAATCGTACTGCAAGTGTTACCATTGATCTGCTGTTGTCAGTACAATGCCACACCTCACGCCTTTGTCTGCTTGGAAAATAAAATTACATCTAGCCAGTCAGTTAATAAACGTAAGTATTTCCCTTATTAAATTACGACTTGACAGGTACGGTGGAACACAGAGAAAGGTGTACAGGAGAGTTTTTAAAGTTTAGCGTATTTTATTGTTTATTTTATTTTATTTGGGAGGCTTACAGCTACAAATATGTAACATCTTAAAAATAAACACAAAGCCAATTACAAGCCACCACATATAGCTTGAATATAGCACTCTAATACTCTAATGAGGTTACAAAACAATTCACTCACTCACATATATCAATAGTCTACTTGTACATACACAAATAAGTAAATGACTAAAAACTACTATGATTAAAAACTACTATTGCAAAAATTCTTTCACTGTTTGATAGATAAAAGTTAAAACTATGTAACTGTAAAAGAATTATTAAATTCGGTTCAGTAGTTCTTGAGAAAATCTCAACCTTATTGAGGCCCCCTGGATACTTATCAGGTACCAAAGTTTAGCCCCAAATTTTACATAGGTTGGTCATATCTGATTGTGTAGGTAATATTTATATGGCATTATAAATATGTATACAGCCGAAATTTTGCATTCAGTGTGATAGTGTATTGTCAGTGAAAATGTCTTTCGATTTAGAAGACAAAGTTGTTTTGGTGACGGGAGCTGCTGGGGGCATTGGCGCTCAGGTCGTCAGGGTCTTGATGGAGGAACGGGTGAAGGTAGGCTGAGGAATATTAGGGTAGACCCCCGAGAAGGGCCCACGAGGGCGGCCGCGGACGAGGTTGTGGTATTTGGCGCTGCGTTCCCACAACCTCGTTCCAAACGCGATGCGTTGAACACCTTGGGGTTTTAGTGGGTATAGGACCGTATTCTGGCGGGAGTCCCACATACTCACCGCGCGCCCCTCCTCATTGGCGCGGTGAGATGCGAAAAGCATTTCCCCAAGTAAAAAAAAGGCTGCGGAATATTGAAGATTAAAACAAAAAGGCAAACAAAGACTGCCAAAATCTACTAACCGACTAATACGCTGAAAAAAATAACTACAGTGTGAAATGAGGTATGAAAGAAAATGTAGTAAGCAAGGATTGAAAAGAGGATGTTTTGCTGAATAAGGCATTTAATGCCCTCCACACACAGCCGCGACCTAGCCGCGATCTGCGATCTGTGTTGAAACACATGCCTCGCCTCATTTTCTGGTCATTTTAACGTCGTCGTAGCGATCTGAGGCCTGCGATCTACATAGTAGGTAACGACGGCAGAAAATGAGGCAGGGATGCGTTTCAACTGATCGCAGATCGCGGCTAGGTAGCGGCTGTGTGTGTCAAGCTTAAAGCGGTCTCTTGCATTACTGAGATAACCCTGGGTTAAGTACTTAACCCGAGAAAACTCCATACATTTTGCTCGGGTTAAGTGGCTAAGTCTAGAGTTATCTGATATTGCAAGTGAGGGTTAGTATCTGATATCTTGTAGCTTAACTTGGGGTTAAATTAGAGAAAAGATAAACAAGAAAAAGAGGACATGCATAAGGCATCTGCATAAGCTAACGCTGATGCGTATGCATTGCTGTTTTTATGTTAACATCCTTCTAGGATACAATGAGATATAGTTTAGCCTTGGATGAAAAAACAGGCTTATGAATGACGTATCTATTCAATTTAATTTATTTAATTGCATATACTTGTCAGAATGTACAATTAAAATATGACACATGCACCCTGTAGGGCACAGCAACATGGAATGACAGAAGCAGACATTTCGGCAATAAATAAGTAAATTAAGTAGTTAATGCGGGACCTCGGTCTCGGACCTCGCTCTGAATCGTTCCTGATGTAAAGGCTGTCCATATAGCCCTTCTTCTTCTTCTTCTTCAGCATACAGCAGCCCACTCCTGGGCATATGCCTCTCCATGAATCCTTCATGTGGCCCGATCCCAAGGTTGTCTGGTCCACACCGAGCCAGCAACCCTCTTTATGTCGTCGGACCATCTGGCTGATCATATAGCCATACAGCGTGGTAACGCCGCTGGTATTATGGGCACCTTTGCATCGGGAACGATCAGAGGGGGCTTATTCGATTAAGTTTTTAGTATTTTAGTATTACTTTGTACACATTGTTTATATAATATACGAGTAATAATAAGTCATCAACATGAACAATTTAGACGTTTACTAAAAAAAATAATTAAGTAGTTAATTGATTTATTTCATTTTATCCTCCAAAAATTCAGCAACGGTAAAGTATGATTTGTCAATAAGAAAATGTTGTTTTATTAAATTCTAGCTAGACACATACAATTTGCTACATGAATAGTTAGTTTAGATATCTTTGGTGGCATCTCAAAGTCATATTCAGACAGTCTGTTCAGCTCATATGAATGAGACCTCTCCGTCCATGTTAAGAATTACTTACATTTTACGCTCGACAGCTCGTTAAAGAGCTGTCCAAGCGGCTGGTCAAGGAGTGCGGTGACCAGAGGGCTGGCAGCTACCTCTGGAAACGTATTGCATTGGCAATTCGAGAGGGAATGCTGCCAGCCTTGTGGGCATCGTGACTCCCGATATGTCCTAGAGGACATATTTTATTTATAGTTAGTTTATTTGTAGGTAGTTTTAGTTTTTAGTTATTTATAGGTAGTTTTTAGTCATTTTATTATTTGTTTGTATTTATATTTTTATTTATTTATTTTATTAATGGACTCGACAGTTCGTCATTTGCCAATGTCATGTTACAGAAAATTCAATATATTCAATAGTCTTCTATCTTCCTCCAGAGGAGTCGCAGTAGCGTCTTCACCCTGGGTAGCCGCGTCTTCATGTCTTCATCCAGAGGAGACGCCGTAGCGTCATCACTCTGGACGAAGCAGCTCGACAGTCACGTTCACTCCCGAGCTTGTAGAGGGAACTCTTGATAAAAACTTGAAACTTCAGATCTTGCATAAATAATCCAATAACTTCACCGTATGTCATTCGCGAACATTTTCTGATTAATTTAACGTGATATTAATCTCAAAATAACCACTGTAGACAATAAAACAAAAAATATCAAATAATTCTGCAACCGTCGTTTCCCGCCATTTTCAAGAGAACCCTATTTATATTCTAATTAATAAATGCTAGCCTTTTGCATGAAACAATTACTTATCTGATTTCGCAGCATGTAGCAGTTCTAGACTTAGCAGAGGATTTAGGAATTGCATTACAAGACGAGTTGAACGCTAAATATGGCGCAAACAAGGTGAAGTTCTTCCAATGTGATGTCACAAACGACGATCAGCTGTTCGGAGCCTTCCAATCAGTCACAGAGGACCAGGGCTACATAGATGTGGTGGTGAATAATGCTGGCGTGGGATGCGAGACATTGAGTAAATACAAGAAGCTCATTGAAATTAATGTGGTGAGTTTATATTAATTAACTATTTAAAAATATATGAACAATAATAATAAAAACATACTTATAAATAAAAAAATGGACGCCAATTCGCTACCCTGTGGGAGAGTGCCGAAAAGGCTGGCGACGTTACCTCGTATAGCCAGCGATATAGGTATGTTTATATCAGCGATAAATATAACGACTTCAAGATGGCGTTCCTATTAATAAACGTAACTTAGGTGCGCGTTTAGGAATCGGGTATCACGTGAGTAACGCCGTATTAATAAACAAAACTCAGTTCTCACGAGAACTGTCAAACTCACACTTGAGAACATACTTTTTGATTGCAGGCGAACCGCGACTTGAGAAAGACAAAGACGTGATACGCCCTCAAGATTGGTTTATTAATAAATGATATACTTGAGATGGTGATCACGTCTTGAGAGTGTATCAGCTGAATTCGCTCTTAAGGGGTTTGATCTCAGATTATTAATACGGGCCTATGTTCACCTCTCGTTTCCAGACTGCAGTAGTGACGAGTACCCTGAAGTCCCTCGAGCTGATGCGCAAAGACCGCGGCGGGAGAGGAGGGGCTGTTATCAATGTGTCGTCCTTCACAGCGCTACACCCTGCACCATACACCACCATATACGGCAGCACTAAGGCGGCTGTGCTTCACTTTAGCCGTGGCATTGGCGTGAGTTCATATCCTTTTAATTCATCATACACTTTAATGCAAGTCACAAAAAAGCTGTTGAGGTTTTTTTGCTGTTTTTCTACTCCATAATAAGCATCTAAGCGGATCTTATTTAAATTAATGACATGTCAAAAATGCACTTGCAATGAACATTAGATAAGTATGATCCTGTGGGGCTATTACGGTTTTTAAAACAAATCATACCATGTCATGGCGGGCGTGACAGGGACAGTGCTATAGCGTTGGTGTAGTGGCGTCTCTGTTCGGCGCGACATGACATGGTATGATTTCATCGTATTGAGAACGATAATAGGGGGGAGGGAGGGGGGGGGGGGGGCGGGGCTGGTTCAGAACCAGGACTTATCCACTGAACTTATATACTGTTCATTGTTTAAAAATATCCAGTTTTCAATTAGAGGGCATCAGTCTTAAAACTTTTCTGTAGTAACCAGGTAGCTTGCATGAAAGTGAAGGCATAGAATGGAATACTTCGAAGAGTACCATCATGACTAGGCTTCCGGTCGCTGCTAGGGCTAGGCACTTCTCACACAAAATCACCAAGTGACCAGCCCCCTTACTATCCCTCCAGGTATCACGGGTTTCAGAAAACCCGGTCCTTTGAAAGGCTAGCACGGAGACATAGGTTCAACGCGTAGAGGCCCCTTAGAGAACTTTAATTTGAAGGGATATGTGATGCACCTAGCGAGACTCGTCTCTGAGCGCATCAGAATGCACTCAATGACAGACCCCGTCAGGTGCATAAACTATTGCAGTGATTGGAAATTACAACTTAATTGGGGCTATTGGTTATTATTGCTATTGTTATTTCGTACCATGTTGACCTTAAAGTAAGCTTATTAAGGACGTCATGGTACGAAATAATAAAGTATTATTGAAGTAATCCTGCTATAAGTTCACGGTAAGGGGGCTGGCTCCGCTGTGGATCAGCTCTTGATCTTGAAAGAAGATTTTGATCTCCGAGACGCCAGAGCGACACTGCTCTCTGTCTTGCGTTGTCTGTCGGGTGACTGAAGCTCTCGCAGGTCTTTCTAGGATTCCCGAACCCTGGAGAAACCACTAGGAAAGGCATTGGTAAACGGATGTAATCTTGGCACAAAAGTTTTGATTTTTATGAGGGGCCAGAGCACCCACAACAAACGGCCATCGTTGCTATAATAGACACCCGCAACATTCGAAGCGTTCCTGGTTCTCTACCAGTGTGAAAAGATCTATTCATATTTATCTTCAAGTATCCAGTAACTTATATATCATCTGTGACTAGCGCCAATAGCTAAATACCATGAGTCCTTTATATCCGTAAACTTCTCTTTTCACAGGCGGCAGAATATTACGCAAAGACCGGGGTTCGTGTGCTGGCCATCTGTTTCGGTGCAACAGACACGCCCATCATTCCCAACGCTGATAATTTCGACAAGGACCTATTGAACGACTTCTTTAGTGTTATCAATAAATATATACATCAAAGGTATGTAACCTCTTCAAAAACTCTTAATTTGGTCGAATTATAAATCGGCTGTTGATTCGAATCGAATTATAAATCACTAGGTTCACACCAATTGTAAAAGGCCAGGGCATAACATAGTTAGGCAGAAATTACACATACCCCATGGTTTGCTATTAAAATTGGGTAACAAAATAATAGATTGAGTGCATTGATGTCCTATAGACAACTAGATACACAGTCTGCCTTCTAAAAATGTCCGAGCACAAATAAGGTCCAAGCGGATGAAAGGTCAATAATTTGCTTTATTGGACATTATTTGGACGTTAACAATATTAATTATATTGTTAACAATGAGGGTCCATTTTTACGTTTTTAAAATTGTTTTAGTAAGACCTTTGTGTATCTAGTTGTTTATAGGAGATCAATGATTGAGTGTGCGAGACTTTTTTTGTGGATGATTGTGATGTGAGTATGATGTAGACCTTGAAAAAGACCGTCGAAATCGAAACTGTCGGTCTAATTGCCGACTTCAACAATATACCTAAGTGAGTGATATCCGTTTATATATAATAATTTGTAGTAATTGCTCACTATAGTTTTAATTCTAAATTATTTAAACCAGGGTTATCGCGGTATTGCAAGAGACCCTTAGAGTGATATTTAAAAACTTAGAGAATATTTATTCGATAGTCCGAGGAGTATAGTAGGTTCCAGTACTGGGGGACCTTATTATATGTATTTGACTCATTGATCTCCTATAAACAACTAGATACACAGTCTGCCTTCTAAAAATGTCCGAGCGCAAAGAAGGTCCAAACGGATGAATATACCCCTTTATTGGACATTATTTGGAATATTTGGCCGTTAACAATGGACCCTTATTATACGTTTTTTAAATTGTTTTGGTAAGACCTTTGCGTATCTAGTTGTTTATAGGATATCAATGATTTGTCTCCCTTATCCAGCACGGAGTCTGCTGCGCGTGCGCTGGTAGAGGCGTGCAAACACGGGGCCAGCGCCAGCGTCTGGCTGTCGGGGGAAGACGAGCCAGCTCAGGACATCACCGATATCTACCAGAAAGCGTATGGCGCCTTTGCTCCACTCATTGCTCCTAAGAAGAAGGCTTCTGAGTAATCGTTACCATGTTGCGAGACTGAATGTTATTTTAGTTTTTAAGTGAAAATAAAGTTATAAGTATCTAAGGAGATTGTGATTTATATTTGTTTTGATTAGATAAAAAGGAATTCTTATCTAGATAAGCGATACCTATAAGAAAAGGTATATTGTTATGTAATGAGAATATTTACTCTCAGTACGGACAAATCAGATCAATGGTAACACTTGCAGTACGAATTCAACTCTTATGACGCAGATAATAAGAACAGTCCAAAGTCCATAGTGTTACACTTGATCTGCTGTTAGCCTTAGTTCCATTGTTGTGGTATTAGTAGGTGAATTTTTTTAATCCCATTAGTTCTATGGAACTGAGAATCATTTAAATGAACCATTTACTCTCAGCGATGTTACATTTTCTTATTATGTTAGACTCGAGAGTAGCGCGGCCATCTGGAATCCCCATGAGACTAAGTATAGTCTCATGGTAGAAAAGATCCAAAACAAGTTTATTCGGTTCCTATATCTGAAAGAATATGGTGTTTACCCTTACTTCCCACTTATGTATCCGACGAACTTCGTGTTGGGGATGGTCGGCTACTACAGGCTGGAAGTGAGAAGGAATCTGGCTTTAGTCAAATATGTGTTCAGAGTTTTTCGCGGCGAACTAAATAACTCGCAGGTCTCGGCTTCGCTGAGGCGGTTCGTTCCGCCGGGCAGGCTGCGCCGGGGACCCAGGAACAGATTTTTTGAGGTACCGTTCGCTAGGACAACTGTTCTCCGGTTTGCCCCCATTACGAGGGCAATATGTGTACTGAACGCAGTGTCCTTGTCCATAGATTTGGTGCAGTGTTCGCTTACGGAATTCACAGACGCGGCCCTGAGCCACCTGTCCACCTAGCTTAATTGTGTTTGTTCAAAATTGTATACCTTTTTTTTCTTCAAATGACTGTGCACACATTATCGTATTGGGGATACCTGTAAAGATATTGTAGTTGTAATAAATAAATAAATAAATAAATTTTATTGATGTAATAATGTAATAATTATTTTTCATCAGTGTAAAAATAGATCTACATTAGCCAAAAGACTATGATTCTGTAGTGGCTTCCAAATCTAGTTCTAAACCTAAATGCAATTGCCGCTGCCACTCATGCTACATCGTCTAAGAATCGTCTCTAATACACAGAAAGAAAAGGTATTCGCAACTGCAGCTACAACCGTTACAAACTTCACAGGGTGTCCTTGAATTCAATCGACATATTGAAACTGGGGGATGTACTCATGATAAATATTAAATTGGTAATAATAATACAAGAAATATCCATTCGACTGGTCCTCGCCTCGGGGGACTTCAGAGCTGGTGAGTATTTTGCCCAGCGCCTGAGCCTCGCTATACAGCGGGGCAATGTGGCCAGTGCGCTGGGCAGTGGGCACCCTGCCGCGCGGGACGGGCCTTGACGAGGTGTAGTGTTGGCTAGATATAGGTAAGTATTTATACTTGTATTTGTTTTTTTATGTAAGGTTTTTTAGTAAATCAAAAGTGCAAAAAAATTTAACTAAATACGTTACAACTTGTGATTGTCTCACTAGTCACATAATGACCTTAGAAATGACCTTTAGGTCAAATTCCAGTGAAAGAAATAAAACAGCAAACAATTAAAAATACATTAAAAACTCTAAGTAACGATGCACATCAAATTAAAAACAATTGATAGTTGAATTTATTGTAAATATTTATTTTTTATTTTTCCCCAAATGGTTTAATTAACTTAAAATCTGTGTAGAATTAGTATGTCACAAGTCTAACCATCCATTTAATTTTGTAGAATGATTTCTATACTTACTTATATATGTTCTATGGTCTGCCAAGAGTGTTTTGCTGTTTACGCTATTTGTTTTCCTAGCTAGTTTGATTGGTAATTTGCTGTTATTTGCTCTGACTGCAAGAGCTGCTACGTAGCGATAATTAAAATTAGCATACAATACTCTGCAATCGTCACATTATTTATCTTTGCATTTGCTATCGCTCATAATGCAAGATAAAACTAGCAAAAAAATATTGCTTTATAAAAACATGACGGTTGATATCGTGTTGTCAGTACTAAGTATAATTCCCAGCGAGTAGGTATGTCGTTTCACTGGGCGAATAGTGTGGTGGTGGTCACGGGAGGAGCGGCGGGGATCGGGGAGCAGGTCGTCAGGCTACTCATGGAGGAGCATGTTAAGGTTGGTAGGGTCTAGCCACAAAATAAAGAATAATGAAACTCCATAGAAATGTACGAGAAACATATCGAGACTATGTTTGGGAAATCTCAATTATTATTCAATCTCAATCTATTTATTTATTTATTTTATAATTGGACTCGACAGTTCGTCATTTGCCAATGTCATGTTACAGAAAATTCAATATATTCAATAGTCTTCTATCTTCCTCCAGGGGAGTCGCCGTAGCGTCATCACCCTGGGTAGCCGCGTCTTCATGTCTTCATCCACAGGAGACGACGTAGCGTCAATCACTGTGGACGAAGCAGCTCGACAGTCACGTTCACTCCCGAGCTCGTAGTGGGAATCTTGACCATGGCGCCAAACTTCAGATCCTGCTTGAATTCTCCAATAACTTCACCATACTGTCATTCGCGAACATTTTCTGATTAATCCAACGTGACATTAAACACAAAACACCCACTGCAGACATTAAACTGAAAATTATTAAATAATTTCGCAACCGTCGTTTCCCGCCATTTTCAAGAGCAATCTCAATCTATCAATCTCAATTTGACAAGAATCGATTGGCGAGTATCAATTTAAATTAGGAACGACAGATGCAACAGGCTAGTTGACCCAATTTTTTTTTGTCTTAAATTTAATAATCGTTATATTACACCGTACAAAAAATTACAGAATTTTTTGAGACCTTTAAAACACCAAAAACTTTAATTTAAAATGCCACTTTCCAACCTCTATCAAAAACAGGGTCCGCCACGATTATCTGTGGCATGACGTCATTGCGGCCCCGATAAACTAGGGATGTTCATGTTGAGAAAACATGACGTTAAAACATCGATTTTTTGCTCTTAACATAGATTATCATCGTAATACCTGGTTCAATCTAGCTATAACGGAGCCTTCAAATGTATTCAAAACCATTTAATTGGTATTCACATATTTCATTTTCGTGTCATTAAAATTTGAATTATTATTAATAATTCTCTACCAAAACCCACATAAGATCGATAAAACAAAAAAATCGGGTATCCCTAAAAATCCAGAGTGACGTCACGAGCCTCGCGAAAATGGCCGACTAGCTTTTTGTCGCGTAGAAAAAAAACGAGTAAAAATTTTAATTTAATTTTCATTTTTTACAGCCATCTTCTACTTTTATGTAAGAAAAGTGATCTGGGGAACTAAATATTATTTTATTGAATTTCGATATGAGTCAAATAGCCTATTGGTGCCTATGTGTGATTTTTTTATATGCCCGAGTGACGCCAAAGTTATGCGATTCATTTGAGTATTCATTTTTATACTCGTAAATGCGACAGCCCTAGCGCTACAGCCGTACTACTAGGTGATACCTTAGGGCCGACGCACAATGCCACGGTGCGGCGCCGTGCCGTAGCACGTCGCGGCGTGTACTGTTGACGACGACGGCGGCGGCGCCCCGCTCGCCGCACGGCGCAGTACGCCGCTGCCGGTGACTGGCGACCGTTGTGCGTCGGCCCTTAAGCCCAGCTTCTTTCGCTTCCATATTTTGTGTCTCAGCCTGGCTTTCGTGAAAGCTATAGTAGAATAGAAATAAATCCTATATTCTAGCGAGTATGCCGTTCGAGTAGGCGAATACTTGGTTGGTAGACCACCTTTACGGTAGGCAAAGATGATGGATTTGCATCTGCTGACATTCCTGGCACACAACTCTTTCCTCCACATTCATGAATCTCTAAATGCACGCTAGTCGGTTGAAATGCTTCAACATCTATAAATTGTAATAGCTTGCAAAAACCAGTTACTTATACATAAGTGGGCGCTTAGCCTTCAATAATACCTAACTACAAAGAGTAACAGTGCTCTTATAAAAAAAACCCGATAACGATGCTTTTTATGCGATTAAACCTCAGAGTCAAGTCAAACATAATAATTGCATTTGCGATGCTGTAATTACGATAAGATAAGCTGATAAATAAATAAAAATGACGATAAATATTAGAGTAGTATTTATAACTTTATCTACATATGCATTACTCTACTAATCAGACAGTGATTTTTTATTAATGTAGAGATAGGAAGAGAAGTAGAGAGAAGAAGATTTTTTGTGAAGGAATATAAAATCACAGAGTCTTTCAAGTTCTTTCAATCATCTTATCGTATGGACTACCTATAGGTATTGTTAGGATTGTTGAAGCCGCCCGTAGGCCTCTGACATGGCCTAATTGCTGTTAAGCGACAGCAACCGGACCCAATTGCTTAAGGTGCTTTCCGGAGCACGGAGGGGCTCAGTTGAAAATATCAAAAGTAACGTCCAACGTTGCCTAACTTTTATGATAGTTTTTAACGCATATACTCGAAACTGGACCACGAGCCCCTTCTTCGTCTTAACTCTTCTCGCTTTAGCAAACAACGTTTCATAGGCGACAGAAAGGGATACAGCAGAAAGGGATGCTTGAGATACATTATCTTTGCCTAATGAAGGGGTTCTGTAATTCTTTACATGCTTCTTCCCGCAGCACCTCGCAATCCTAGACATAGCAGAGCAAACCGGCACAGCATTACAAGATGAACTGAACTCTAAATACGGCGATATAGTTAAATTCATCCTCTGTGACGTCACAGATGATAACCAGCTGTTCGCGGCTTACAACTCCGTCACAGCTGATAAAGGATATATCGATGTGGTGATCAATAATGCCGGAATGTGCAACGACAGTCTGCCGATGTATAAGAAGGAAATTCAACTGAATTTGGTAAGTTTTCTGCTTTTATCGGATCATCATTATATTTATATTGCCCCACTGCTCGGGCACAGACCTTCACTTATATCGAGGGAGGCACTTTTATCGGATACCTACGTCTTTTTCAAGGTCTCGATGGCGACCAACCCTTCGTTCTTCTGCGTTCTTCAACCGACCTAGCGCTTTACGTACGCAAATTATGTCTCCTGGATGGGAGCTAACATTATGACACGGAATTCATGCATTTGGTGTGGCAGAACTGTTAATAATGCATTCTTTGAAAATAGTTAGATTCTAACAAGTGCTTCCTTTACCTAACCTAACGCATCTTGGAATGTATGGTTAACCATGTTTGGAACTTTAGTACATTAGACAGCTGAATAACCAAAACAAAAGAATTGCATTCTAAATTATTTGGACTCGACAGTTCGATTGCCAATGTCATGTCACAGAATATTCAAAACATCATATCGCCTTCTCTTCATCCAGGGGAGTCGCCGTAGCGTCGTCACCCTGGGTAGCCGCATCTTCATGTCTTCATCCAGAGGAGCCGTCGTAGCGTCATCACTCTGGATCCTGCATAAATCCTACAATAATTTCACCATACTGTCATTCGCGAGCATTTTCGGATTAACTTTAACGTGATATTAAACACAAAACAACCACTGTAGACATTAAACTGCAAATTATGAAATAATTTCACAACCCCCATTCTAAGTTTTACCACCGCTTGTAGTTCCGTACACCTTTATTAGCTGTCAACCGATTGTACCAAGGCGGACACATTGAAAACTGACTCTTTGAACTTCAATTCTGATTCCCAGACAGCCCTAGTATCGAGCACCATAAAATGCCTGGAGCTGATGCGTAAAGACGAAGGCGGCCGCGGGGGCACCGTCATAAACATCGCCTCTATGGCCGGGGTGTACAAGGTCCCTGAAATGGCCATCTATTGCAGTACCAAGGCGGCGGTCTTGCACTTCACTAACTGCATAGGGGTGAGTAGACCAGACGTAGTTCATCATTAATCAGTCTATTTATGTCCTCATTAACTCTGACACGGGCGGCCAGTTGCACCGCCCCCTTTTCTCCCGTCGTTAACGTCCAGTAGGTAGCGATCTGAGGCCTAGGAAAATAGCAGAAAAAGGGGCGCATGCGATTCAACAGGCCGCAGCCCGCGTGCAAGCCGCCTGTGTATATGTCGGACGTTATTGGGGCATCGCAGGTCTTCCCTCACATCATTTCATTTTAATTTTTCGACCTGGACCCGCAGTGAATCAGTATTAGAATATTTCTTTATTTAATTATTATATATAAATAAAGGGCGTGAGGAGAACGGACCGTGTCCGAAACACAACCCTGCGGTCGATAACTGGCGTAGCAGACGTGGCCCGCAAAGCAGAACATTAAAGTGGAACTGGGCGGACCACGTGTGCCGCATGCAGCCGGACCGATGGGCCCGGACTGTCACAGAATGGGTGCCATCGGACGGGCGCCGGCGTCGGGGCAGACCTCGGCGTAGGTTGAGAGACGATATCGTTAGATACAGGGATGGGTGGCTGGAAGAGGCTCAGGACAGGGATGGATGGAAGAGGAGGGGGGAGACCTTTGCCCAGCAATGGGACAATTTATAGGTTTAAAAAAAAAATATAAATAAATAATAATTAATTAAAGGAAGAGGTAGATCGAAGGTGTGCCAGGATCGCAACAGATGGAAGTCCATCGTCTCTGCCTACCGTTACGGGAATCAGTCGTGATTTTATAAATAAATAATTTCACAAGTGATAATATCTAAATTGCAAAATTGCTGGTATGATTCTAGGACAAGGAGTTCTACTCAAGAACTGGAGTTCGAATATACTCCATGGCCCTTGGGGCCACTGCCACGACGCTGTTTACTCCTGAGAACATGGGACACTTCGACAAGGGCCTGGAAGACAGGTTGAAGAATGTTGTGGACGTTCATCCGCCGCAAAGGTATTTACTATTATTTCATTAATGGACTCGCAAGTTCTTTATTAGCCAATGTCATGTTACAGAATATTCAAAATATCATAGTCTTCTCTTTCTCCAGAGGAGTCGCCGTAGCGTCTTCACCCTGGGTAGCCGCGTTTTCATGTCTTCACCCAGAGGAGACGCCCGTAGCGACATCACTCTGGACGAAGCAGCTCGACAGTCACGTTCACTCCCGAGCTCGTAGTGACTATTGCATCTCTTTTGTTTACACGGAATGTAGTATCTTTTGTACGTTTCTTGGGCGAGAAAATACCTGGGATTTACTCTCTTACTCGCTTACTCGCGGTGGGACACCTGCCTGCGATTCTTGATTTAGGTATGAGAATTCTTTACAATTACTTGGTATCTACTCTAAATTCCATAAGTAATACAATTCGGGACGTATCTTACGAATATGTATATCAAAATGTTATGTTTATCATTCTCTACATTCCCGAATCTCTCAACAGGATAGAGTCTGCTGCCCGCGGGATAGTAGAGGCGTACAAACACGCAGCCAGCGCCAGCGTGTGGCTCTCCCATAAGAACCAGCCAGTGAGAGACATCACAGAGTGCTTCGACAAATCATATGACATATTCCAAAAATTGGTTACGTACACAAATGAAGATAGAGAGGCAGTGAAGCATGACTAAGCTTCAAAATACTGACTACACGTATGGCCTAATAATGGGCCTATCACATGCACAGGCTTCACCACAGTTTTGCCTGCATAGGCCAGTTTGTATACGGAACACCGTACGTGTAGTTGGTACAACGGTATCACGCGCCAATATCTACACGTCCGGTATTTATTTATTTATCGTTCGGTCGTCAGCTGCCACAACACAGCATGTATCACAAAGGCAAAACCTTTCTTAGCCACGCGATGGCTTCGTCATCCGCCGTGTTTATTCTGGCCTCTTCCTCCCTCTATAGGCCAGTTTGGGCAGTCGTTCGCGAGGTGAGCCATGCTCTGTATCGCTCCGCAGGTGCATGTCGGGTCGTCTCTGTAGCCCCATTTGTGCATCAACTCGGCGCAGCGCCCCTTGCCAACCCTTAGTCTGTTTAGTTTTGTCCACAACGTCCTTAGCAAATGGTATCCATTTATTTTGTCGTTGGGATTCTGGACCAAGTGACGGTTGGGGGCTGGCGAGGATCTCCACCTTTCCGTCCATTTCTCCTCCGGTGTTTTATTGTCCAAGACCAGCTGGCGGGCGGTGTGACCAAAAGGCGTTCGAGATCTCAGCTTGAGATCGAGGGTGGTTGGTGGTAGGTCCACAGAGATCGGGAGATGTGGAGACACGTCCGGTGTTTCATGCACAAACTGGCCTGCGCAGGTGGTGAAGCCTGTACGTGTGGTGGGCCTATAAGCGAGGCGTCCCGTTCGCTCTTACGGACGTAGCATATGAACAACAGTGACAGTTGCGTGTAGGATTAGGATTCGACTTGGTGGCTGTTACATTACAGGCCGCCTCGCTTAGCGGCAACTAATATTAGCGTGCAATCTGGATTTGCTACAAGTTTCGACCGAATTCAGTCTTCGTCAAGGTGGCTTTCACCTTGATAAAGACCGTCGAATTCGGTCGAATCGGTCTAATTACCGGCTTCAACCAAAAGTGAGTGTCACTATAATTTTAATTGTTAGAATACGTCTACTTAGGGTTCTTAGGGCAAATTATATTATATATATATGTCGGAACAGAACCAGAAACTACGTTCTCTTGCGACCCAGACATCGTGGTACACGAAAAGCGAGTATCTAAGAGAGGCGGGCTAGTTAAGTTTAAACAACGGCGTCAAAGTTAACTTCACTATAATTATTACGAATTATAAATCAACTTGATTTCGAGAGGCAAACGATCCGTCGGAGAAATGCTTGTGCACCGAACGCGTGCCGAGCGTAGAGTGAATGCGCTCCGCACTCGCCGGCCCCGACGTTCCGTGAACACGTTGTCGCATGTTCGCGCCGAATCGGCCCCGCGCGGCGACCACGTGTTGTGCCTCGTGGTGTAGAAGTCAAATCAGCTCCTTTTATCATCTTCGCCGACACGGCCTTTCCTGACATACGCACGTCCTCGTGCGTTATTCATCTGAAATCATCAGAACCAGCTCATCATCACCGTCAGTCACATTTACTACTGCATATGAGGGAAAAGGTCGAATCTACAGAACTCTATAATCTCTATCACGCTCCGAAATAGTCAAACTTAAGAAAGAAATCAAACTCTACTATGTCTACGACGTACTCTATACGTACGCTATCTGTGGTGGCATCTATTATCAAACTAGGGGATTTTACAAACAAGATAATTAACCAACAATAACAAAACTCGAACACTAACTAGACTCTCCTCGCAATTCTCACTTAAACTCTCTTCCCAATTCTCAGATAACGCCAACTCTCCCAAAACCCACAACACCGTACACCACAGGCATCGCGTATAGCACTCGCCACAGCTCCGCGCCACGCGCTGGAGACCTACACACATGTAGCGCAAGGCAGGCCAGCGGCTTGCGGCCAGCGGCGAGATGCTACATAACGTACCTCCATCCACATACATTGCGCCGGCTGGTCTCACCACCACCGCGCCACTCTCCGCCTCGCGGAGCACCTGCACCACCGTGCTGCTACCGACTCTCTCGTCAACCTCCACATCGCTCCTACTATCCGCCGACACGGACTCATCCTGCTCTAAAGCTCCGTCACATAGAGCTTCCGCCATTTCCGTTAACCCGTCGCGCCCTTCAGGAACCTTACGCAAGCTTTCATACTACGTGTACTTTCTCTTAGAGCCATCCACTTGTTGCAGTTCATAGAGGTCATCTAAACTTTCTATCCAGCTTCGTCTGATTTGCTCGCAATATTTAAGAAATACAAAATCGCCTGAATCATTCCCGTAGCATCGCGTTCCCATTACCGCAACTCTCGCAGCGTCCCTTTCCTATTACCACAACTCTGTACTAAATAATTTTACTTGCAATTTTCCTATTGAAACAAAGTGTCTGATTTCGCTACGTGTTCGATGTTAGTAGAGGCATCGCTACGGATCTCGTTTAGGTCAGGTCTACCCTCGGAAAGGTTCATCAATGCAGGCTATCCTTAAAATACCTTAAAGGCTGCGATTTGATCCTGAACATAAGCTTGGTTGCTGAGTAACCGGTGACTCTGCATTTTGTGCTATTCAATGCCAATTGTCTTGCACCCAAATTATCTCTCCACGCGGTGTCCGAGATATTTTCATTTATGGTGAGTAAGTTTATAAGTGTTTGCATTACCCTCTCGACCTGCCGGTTGGCTCTACTAGCCCCGACCGCAATAACATGGAGCTCTATGTTATTTCTCACAACGAAACTTTCGGAAATTACTACTAACAATAGCATGGACCCTGATCAGCAGTAACGCACAAATTGATAGCCTCCGTTAATGATTCTATAGGGCTATTAGCGTCTAAGCTCGATGTCAAGCGTAACTTCAACTTATTTAGTAAAAGCATCGATTATAACATTAACGTACCCCTTTTAGAGCTTTTACCGCTTGGTTTCCCGCTCAAGTCAATGTGAATTGTGTGCCATAGAACCGCGACCTTTGGTAAAGAGTGCAACTGGATGGGTTGAGTACCCGAAGATCCTTTACAGGCTCTACATACCAAACACGCATCTACAATTTTTTTTTGTACAACCTTTGCCATACCTGGGAACCAATACAAATCGATCAATTTGTCAAGAGTCTTGTTATACCCGAGATGTTTTACTTCTGAATGCACGTGGCTTATAAGAGACCACACCAAAGACCGGGGAACAATAGGCAACCAAACAGACCGCTTATTACGCTGCACTTTTCAGTACAAAACACCCCTTTTAATATCACACGATTGAGCAACTTCTTGGCCTAAGTCGCCGACTCTCCATTTCCCCATAACATCACTTAGCTCGCTGTCTCGTTGCTGCTCCACAGCCAACCATTCTTGTTGCAACTCTGGGACTATAATCTCCTTTTTGTAAACTACGTTAGTGCTGTGTCACTATCGGAATCAGAGTGAGGCAGTGGATTTCTGGACAGAAAGACTACATGTGTGTGACATGTGACGCCCCTCCTTATACTCTACATTGAAAATTAGCTTTGCAATATTGCCCATCCGGACTAACGAACACTGTACTGTGCGTTCCACTGACGATGACTCTACATTATTACAATAAAACCCAGACGTATATCAAGAGAAGTAAAATACTTGGACATTTTGTAGTCTATCAATCTGGTCGCTGATTCGCGGTAGAGGATAGTTGTCGCTACGCGTAGTCGAGTTAAGCTCGCTATAATCTACTACCATACGGTCGCTACCGTACTTTTTCTTAACCATTAAAGTGGGACTAGCGAAAGGAGAGTTCCTCTCACGAATAACGCCTGTCTATAGTAACTCGCCTACCTTATCCCTTCACATCCTCCACCACCTCTCGCTCACTAGCAGATTGTCTGTAACTATCTCTGTGATTATCTGTAACTGTCACTAGCAGATTGCCTTTGTACAATTTGGTAACGGTCAATGAGTCCTATTTACATTTCTCCCATAGTTAACGTGTTTTGTTGGTGTCCTCCATGAAATATTCAGAATATAAATCAAGTAGCAATAACAAACCACCTTTCTAAGTACCCTGTAAGTCCGTATCTACTCGAGACTCAGGTAGAGTAGGCGTTCACGATACCAACTGTGAAAATTTAGACTTGAGCAAGTTGACACAATTCGCCCCAAGCTCTACATGAATTCCTATATCGATTACATCGCGGTCGAGGAGAATAGGTTCGACCAAGCACGAATCATCAACAATGTGGAATAAAACTTTCAGAGTTAACTCTTAAACGTTAATTAGGCATCTCAATTGTTTCGTGCATTTCATGTCTGAATTACCAATACCTACTGTCAAGTACTACAGTATTATTAAAAATATTCCCGTTATTTTCTCTGCAATACAGTTTTTCATCAGGGAGCACTCAGCAAATAGAAAACGACAACTCATACCTGCAACTTGCAGCTCACCAGTAACTACCCGCTTGCCACACATATTGACTTCCTTATTAGGGCTCTGGGCGTGCGCACGCAGGGCGGCGGCGACCGCGCAGGCACTGGACACGTGGCCCTGCTCGCCGCACACGTAGCACGTTACGGGGCGCTTCTCTTCATAGCTCCGAAACGCCGCCGTGGTCTGGGGTAGTTGTTTGTACATCTGGGAACTTTCACCAAAAGCTTTAGGACAATTCACGATCTTGTGGCCTACCTCGCCACAACGGTGACAAGCGCCAACAAAAACGGCGGTAGTCGGGCGCTGAATATTATATCGTGGGTGTTTATTTTCGATGTGGGTAGGTAGTCATGTCATCATTATGTCGCTTCATAGATACGCCACGTAATATGCGGTATAACTGTGATTTTGAAACTATCGTATGAGCGTTCAGTTCACGTTTTAAATTATATTCAGAATTTGACAGAATGGGCACTGCAAAACACGTAATCACTTCCTCGTTGGAATCAATTTTAGGTATTGTCTCAATTAAATGCCAAAGCCGCATTCCGGCGTCCGAGGCGGTTTCCTTGTCTTGCATTTTAAAGATAACACGGTCAAAATAGTCCTGCATAAGCATAGGTTTGGCAAATTTTGCGATGAGGGTATTTCTAATATTCTCCCACCATAAGGCTGTATTTTAGTTAAGCAAGTGGCTGCACGCCCGCGCAAAGCTTGCATTAGCGATAGTAATAAGTCGGTACCTTTCAGATCCTTAGAGTTTATGATAACCTCATTGATACTACACCAGCCCTCAATATCAGCATCCGGGTCATCTGGATCGAACTTGATGAGCGCCACCGGAGCGGACGAGCCCAGCCCGTCAGCCTGGCCGCCTGCCAGCCCACGCAGCAGTTGTAAAAACGCGGCGGCGGCGTCACCAGCGCCCGCGCCGATGCCAGCGCATGCAGCAGCGCCCGTGTCGTTGGTGCCCGAGCGTGCGGCGGCCGCGTCGGCGCACGCAGGTTCGGCGCCAGCGCGTGCGTCGGCCGCGGTTATTGCGCCGGGCTCTGTACTCTCGCCTGCCGGGCGGCCGGTTTCACTCGCGTTTTGTTCACTCGCGACACCGCCTCCAGAGCGCTCCCGGGTCCCGTATCCCACTTCTGATGTCGGAACAGAACCAGAAACTACGTTCTCTTGCGACCCAGACATCGTGGTACACGAAAAGCGAGTATCTAAGAGAGGCGGGCTAGTTAAGTTTAAACAACGGCGTCAAAGTTAACTTCACTATAATTATTACGAATTATAAATCAACTTGATTTCGAGAGGCAAACGATCCGTCGGAGAAATGCTTGTGCACCGAACGCGTGCCGAGCGTAGAGTGAATGCGCTCCGCACTCGCCGGCCCCGACGTTCCGTGAACACGTTGTCGCATGTTCGCGCCGAATCGGCCCCGCGCGGCGACCACGTGTTGTGCCTCGTGGTGTAGAAGTCAAATCAGCTCCTTTTATCATCTTCGCCGACATATATATATATATATCAATATTATCTCAAAATCTTACTAAAATAAATCCAATTTTCTTAAGGTATTTTTGTTTTATTCGATATTTTCTATCAATGTAACATAATTAATTATACCGCCATCTCTGATTTTAGCAGTGTACTTTTATGGCGTTATTTAGACGGTAACAGATCTTGCTTCTAAAGTGAAACAATGAAATGCAATTCAGTAACATGATTCTAAATGTTGAATGACTTTCAACTCCGCAGAGATCTTCTCGACAACCACTAGATGTCGTTTTCAAAGATTAAAAATAGGATGATCTTTTTTATCCGATTACCGAAATGAGGGTAATATTTTACATTGAGTAAATTATTCATCTCCTTCGAGCTATCCAGTGATTAAGCTTACTACTTACCTACATTATTATTTTGCGATTTAAATAATTTGATAAAATATATTTGGTCTAACCATGAAGTAAGGGGCGCCGCCGATGGAGTTAGCTCTATTTACATCGTAGACACCGCTCTTGCAAGAAATTTTTTCGCGTCTCAGCCACTCTTTTTCCATTATTTGAATTTTCCATAAATGTCGATCATTTAAAAACAACCTACTATTGTGGAAGTGACAGTGACAACAAGCCCATTCCCATTTCTATAATCTACTTATTGCTTGGTCGCTGTGCCAAGAAACTTTATGTAGGTAACTAATGAAAGCCAACAATGGACTATATAAACGGGAATAGGCTTGCTGTCACTGTCAGATCTACAATTAGACCGCAGGTGTCTCTTTCTGACGTAAGAGAGTGAGGCCCGTTAATAGTCTGAGCTCAAACCCGCGAATTCAGCTGATACACTCTCAATACGTAATCACCATCTCAAGTATGTCATTTATTAATAAACCAATCTTGAGGGCGTATCACGTGATTTCTAAACGCGCACCTAAGTTTACGTTTATTAATAGGAACGCCATCTTGAGGTCGTTCTCAAGATTGACTTCTGAGCTGAGAGTGATTTATTTAATACGGGCCTGAATGTGACAACAAGGGCCGATACTTGTCCTCAAAGTCAAAGTTTTTTTATTGCTGGTTATAGGTATTACAGATGTTATGGTTTAGAAAGTGTTTATCGCTATAACCTACCTTGTTAAGGCATGCAATAATTAATGTTTAATAAAATGGTATACATAAAATATACTTCAGGTTCTCTCCATTGAGCGCAGATTTTTCATTCATGGCTCCTAGGGACGTGACATGCCGTTTCATTTGCAAACGACATTACTAAATTAGTTCAATTTCACCAGTTACTAACTCGAGCAATAAGAAATGTTTTCACTAATAAATCGTAATATTTCGGCCACAAAAGGTGAGAGTGACTCGGTCGGAGTTCAACGGTCGCCATTTCACGGTCGATGCAGTTCCGTCAAGTTGGCTTTACAACAATGTAGAGTCGAAAAAAAGGAAAGTGTACAACGGTACAGTCGAATACATAGAAGGGCCTTCCATGAGCCAACTAGCGCCGCCAATCTTAAAAAAATAATATCTTCCAATATAATCTATTTGATTAAAAAAGGTATGTTTTTTGGCACATTTGTGAACTACAACTTAGCTTGTCGCAATTATGCCATGTATTGTATATTGAAAAATAGTATTCATCCTAATAAACATTTTGTAAATTTAAATTGGAAGATATTATTTTTTCAAGATTGGCGGCGCTAGTTGACTCACTGGCTAGAAAGCGAATGAGTCTTCTGGGGTCGGCCTATCCGGAACCAGAAGACTACAGGCTCCTTCCCATGAGCTGCATAGCGGTCCTATTGAGTTATATCTTTAGGGAGGAGGAAGGAGTATAAAGGAAAGGGGAGATCACAAAAGATCCCAATGGGTCGAAGTGCCGCCACATTGGCACCCAATCAGGATAAGATAAGGTACTCAATAAGGTTGAGATCTCGGGGCTCAGTGGTTGAGCCAGTGGACTTGGAACAGTGGAAGCGAGTATGTCGTAAAGCCCAGCGGTCAACGGCCAGTCGGACGTCCTATATACCGCTGGAGCGACGAGGTGCAGAAGGACCTGCAAGAGCTGCAGGCGATAATTAAGAAACAAATCAAATGAAGCAAGATTTAAACATACACCACCTATGATATAATAAAGCTGCGTTTATTGCATTGTGAATGAAGCTTAATGCATTTAACCATTACTTTGTAGCGTCAAGCAGCGCGTGAGAGCGGTCGGTGAAAATGTTTTGGTATCAGAAAGTGAAACCGAGTACCCAGCCTTGACCGTCACGCCGATAGCGGGGTGGAGCGGGCTCGAGATGTAGGGGCTAAAGATTTTTTATCATCATCAGTCAATTTATATTGCTCCACTGTTCGGGCACAGACCTTCCCTTACATCGAGGGAGCTGGGGCCACGATCCACCATGCGGGCCCAGTGCAGATTGGTGGATTTCACATGCCATAGATTTTTTCTTCTTCTTCTACGGCATGCAGGTTTCATCACAATGTTTTTCCTTCACCGTTTTGAGAGCTCTCGGTTTACCGTATGGTATCGGTCGTATGTTTTACTTACGTACATTTATGTACGTAAGTAAAACATACGACTCAGGATTTTAGGGTACCTAGATGTCAGCTTTCCCTCTTCTGAAACACCATGACTATAATGTATTACGACCACAGACCACTTACCCCATAGACCTGTAACAGGAGGGTCGTGTCTGCCCGCACATGAGCGCAAAATTGCTTCGCGACACGTGTAACCTAGAGATGTATTATCGACATGGACGCATCTCTTTAATACGGCACCACTGTCCCCCGGTTCGTCTCTTTACGCTCATCGTTGACATAATTTTTCGCGTACATATTTGTACCGATTTCATGTCTATTGGGTAAGTGGTCTGTAATTACGACATACATCTATACATATAATAAGACTGTAAAAAAGTTGTGTCTGTACAGAATATATAGAATTTTGTCTGTTTGTCTGTGACTTTGTTCAAGTATCACGCCATAACTACTGAAGGGATTTTGATGGGAGTTTTACTAGGAGATCCGTACAGCTCATAGGCTATAAGCCATGGCGGTATGTGATGTGGAAACAAGGAACCAGAGAGGAAGATCTGCCTCCCAGTACATTAAACGTTACGCAAACGAAGTTGCTCCCTCGATGTAAGGGAAGGTCTGTGCCCGAGCAGTGGGGCAATATAAATAGACTGATGATGATGATGAAACGAAGTTGCGGGGTACAGCTAGTTTCTTATATTAGAAGATACTATTTTTGAAGACTGGTGGCGCCACCTAGCTATATGCCCAATATTACGTGAGGAAATCAATGTATGACTGTATGTTCGTCTCCACGGACGTCATTGTCCACGTTTGAGGTTAGCGTTTAGGCGGAGAGTACGAAAGTGCTTTGTTCTTAGATTGCTCTTATATCACTGTTGGTTGGCGCCAATTACGCTTTCCAAGCTCACCGGAGTGATGCAATTGTTTTGGCAAGTGTAATAATGGGATTGTACGTAAGATTTGACGAGAGAGCTATTGAGAATTGAGAGCTTCTATGTTAATGTTGGCATTGGAAAAAAGTGGAGGAGACTGGAGGTGACCTATCTGGAGGCGCAGACTAATCTTGTTACCGTAGTATATCTAATAAGCTGTTTAATTGCTGTAAAGAGGCTGTAATAATAATAGTAAAAACCGGCCAACTGCAAGTCGGACTCGCGCACCGAGGATCGACATACTCCTGATTAGTTAATCATCTGCAAGTATAAGTTTGTAATAAGATAAAAAAATGTTTGGGGGAGATGTAATTTCAAATATTAATTTTTAGGATTTTTTCCTTTACTTGTGCTATAAGACATGCTTCTTGCCAAATTTCATGATTCTAGGTCAACGGGAAGTACAAGGTTTTGGTTTTCTTGCATTTTCACACAAATATGCGAGAAAATGCGACATAAACGGCCATATCTTTTGATTACGTTCACGTAGAAGTTTGATTATTTCACAGCTGTAGGTTTATAAGGTTGCAGGGTTTTGGTTTTAATTTCAACTTGATCCGCCCACGCGTTTTTGAGATATAGGTCTTGGCAGACAGACAGACGCGCCGACAACAAAGTGATCCTATAAGGGTTCTTTTATTTCCTTTTGAGGCACGGAACCCTAAAAATGGAGATCGACGTTTGCTTTTCCTTTCTATAGTATGACCGTCTAAATCAGTCTTCGCCTGCGCGGTACAGGGATGCGGGGGAAGGCGACAACGGGGACCGAGAGAGGTGCGGGCGGCAGGCGCATTTCTGTTACCCCCCCCCCCCTCCCCTTCCGAAAAATCATTTCTCGGAAGGGGAGGGGAGGGGGGGGGGGGTGTAACAGAAATGCGCCTGCCGCCCGCACCTCTCTCGGTCCCCGTTGTCGCCTTCCCCCGCATCCCTGTACCGCGCAGGCGAAGACTGATTTAGACGGTCATACTATAGTACAGTTAACGAGAATCACCGCCACTTGTCTAAGGGGCATACATTTCATTTAGGTACCTACGAGTACCATATTACGCCGTCATGTTTTGTTCTGATATCTGTATTGTTTATCGTTACATTGTAATAAAACAATTCAGTTTACGATACTTTTTTATCAATCGGTTTATTAAAATATTTTTTGTCTCTATCGACTTATCCATTGTCATCGTTTTTGTTAGTTTTATCTTGATTGTATAATATCGTCGAAATCACATTCTCATTTATTATTAAACTATATTCTAGTGCTTAACTAGACACCAAATATAACAGCATAATAATTCACAGTAACTTTTGATTTTATGTTTCTACTTCTTTGCTGATTTGCTGATCAGCCCTTGTAGCACGAGTTAGCGTTAGCGATCGACGCAACGCCGCGGAGCTGTCAAAGTGACATTAGTTTGGCAGCTCCGCGGCGTTGCGTCGATCGCTAACTCGACTCGTGCTAGCCCCGCTGTCCTTAGAAAACATTCAGCTGGAGGTGGTACATGTGATCCCCAAGGCAGTCCAACGATGGACGGGAAAGTAAAACAACGAAGATTATTTATATACACATTACATATAAAGCTAAAAGAAGATAACTTAGATAAAGGTAAATAAAGATTAGTTATATTAATGTAGATTGCTGGTGTTGAAGAAAAGTAGACTTTCAGTAGTCTCCTGACTAATGTTAGTGTCGGCAAAATGCGGGCATTAATCGTATTTGGAATTCTGGCAACAGCTTTTGGTGAGTCATTTTTGTAAATATTATTGTCAATTGTTTTAGACTCGGATTCACCTCGAAATCAACCTGCCCCTATTACCGTTCTCAAAACGATGAAATTATACCATGTCATGGCGCGCCAAACAGAGACGCCGCTACACCAATGCCATAGCACTGTCCCTTTCACGGCCGCTATGACATGGTTTGATTTGATAGTTTTGAGAACCGTAATAGCCCTACTGAATAGTAAATACAAATTCTACAAAATCATCAGGAAGTATGCCTCTGGATGCCTTCCGCGCCGCTAGTCTACCTATAATTGTTGATGGTACTTTTTTTCTTTGAAGGTGACAATATTGTACTTCAATACTTCATTTATTCAACCTTGGGAGCTCTAGGGAACACTTGGTTATGTCATACATAATTTATAATATAAGGTACAGAATACAAACTAGGTTACGGCTGGATGTACGAACAGAGAAACAGAGCAAAGAACCGACCCACGGGATATAACAAAATGATCTAATTCTGATTTTGTATTACTAAACCCAACGGTAATTGTTAAACCATAGCTCAAACACAACTCCTAATATTTTATTTTATTCGCATATTTCTCACGATAAAACGTTTTTAAAGGAAGTGTGGTGACAAAAATACTGTGACATATGAGTATGAGATAGCATTATGAGTAGGTATTATGTAAACCAGAAATTGCGAATCAAGAATTGGCCAGTAGAGAAGCCAGTGAAGGTGTACCAATTTTAGAAGATGCGAATCTCGAAAGTGACGTTGGTTCCATTAAATAATTTCAGCTAATCCTCGACCCTCGGCTCGGATAGTCGGGGGTATTGCCACCACAGTGAGCGAGTACCCCTACATGTGCAACATGCAGTACCTCTTCAGGGGAATCACCTGGGGCCAAGCCTGTGGCGGCTCCCTGCTGACCAGCAGAAGTATTCTGTCGGCTGCTCACTGCTATTAGTAAGTACCCATCTAACTATTCATGAATCCTTTTGGTGTTACTATCAGTAACTCTTCAGAGGAGTCACCTGGGGCCAAGCCTGGTACCCTTGCCGCACAATTAGCGTAAGTTCCTAGGCCTTGATATTCTTCTTCTACCCGACCTTCTTCTGCCCTGGATATTTCCTTGAATAATCAGTTGTAGAAGATCGTATTTGATACAAGAGTAGGTACTTGGTAGTTCTAATTAGCACGTGTGTCTATTACAGCGGCGACCCAGCACTTGCCTGGCGCGTACGACTAGGCACATCGTACATTTCCAGTGGCGGCATAGTGCTTCAGGTGTCCCAGCTGATCCTCCACGAACGGTACAGCAACCTCAACAATGATGTGGCTGTTATTCGACTGGCAACTGCCGCTCCGCTATCCACTACTGTGCAAGTTGCGAGGTTACCTGGACCGTTCTATAATGTACCGGATGGGACTACTGTTAAGGCTATCGGATGGGGTGATATTGTGGTAAATATGTGGATGGAGAGTGATAGTTAAATAAAATAGAAGTAGCTTTCTCTAGTCCAATTTCTTTGGAGTCAGTGTCTCTCAACGGCACCTAAAACTTTCCGGGAATTTTAGAAATCTGCATGTAAAGTGCATTAAAGGGCACATTTGAGGATAGGTCAGAGGAGCCGTTGTCTATGGATTAATAGTTGATGCCTCGTCTGGCTCACACTGGCTCCAAAGAAGATAATTATTATATAAAACGCTACTGATTTACGTTTGTGGGTAAAATGCCAACAAATGATCTATATAGTCCTGTATGATGGGTCCAATTTGAGAATAGTCTCATGTCCATGTCATGGTGAGAGAAAACATCAATATAACTGCGTATCCACATAGATTTAAAAGCAGAGTTTAGGAAATCCTGGCAAAATCAAGTACCTGAGATCATCGTTAAGTAAAGAACCTGCGATGATCTTTGAGACAAAAACGAGAAGCATATATCGCCCAATCATCTTCAGCTACTCAGGTCTATTGATTTTAATCTAAGTATTATTCCCAGTACAACGGCCCGTCTCCGGAGCAATTGCAGCACGCCAACGTGAATATCATTGAGCAACAGGTCTGCGTGGACCGCTACGCTTTCCTAAAGTCGCAGCCTGGTAACCAAATACTTCCTGACGTCACTGACGGCATGCTCTGTGCTGGCGTCCTCGATGTTGGTGGTAAGTTGTACAGACAGTAAATTCTGATTTTGATACACACGAAACATTTGATTAATGAATGCAAGAAGATGGACTTAAAGAGCTCTGGAGTGCTATTCCCTCAGCGTAAATCACTTTACAACCTTTGAATGCAACGTTGTAATAATGACAATCCATGAGTTAGGTAACTAGTAGGTCATAGCTAGTAGGATAGAAACTATTGGAAAATTGAATTGGCAAACATCTGTCCCTGATTTAATGAAAACTCACTTAGTTAGAGGGACTGGAGTCACGGAAATAATGAATCACCATATCAATGCTATCTAAATTCGAACGACACGTTACCTATCACAAGGAACGGGCTTGTTGATACTGAAGGATCTAAAATACATAGCAAGTACAATGATCTAAGCTCGACGAGATTGACTGACATGTGATTATTGATCAATAACATTAGATAGCGACATTTGGCATGTTTCACATTAATTTTTGATCATTTCGTTCATACCACCGACGACGATTTTGCAGGAGCTTCCGTAAAGACACCTTCATATTTCGGTAGATTGCCAGTTTATTTTCAATGTTATTTGCAGGTAAGGATGCTTGCCAAGGTGATTCGGGAGGACCTCTGGTGTTCTCAGAAAACGTAATAATCGGAGTAATTTCTTGGGGCTTCGGCTGTGCCCATGACTTCTATCCAGGGGTCAACGCACGCGTTTCTTACTACTCCGATTGGATCAGTATTAATGCTGCTCGCTAAGGATGTTTCTAAGTCGCTGTGGTATGGATTTTGGTTTACGCTTTTTACTTTAAACTGAAGACGCATATCTAACAGTAGCTCTCTCTATGCTCCCACTTCACTTGGCTATTCGTATTTGCGTATTTGTTATACTTGCCATGTGTGGTTGGTATGTGTGACAAAATATTCGTCTTATTTGCCCATTCGCCACACAATATGTTGACAAATAAGTACGACAAACATCCAATAGCGAATACGAATAGCCAAGTGAAGTTGGAGCATCAGATTAGATTATTAGATGCGTGGTTGCTGCGTAGTCCCCTTGGGTGGACCAAGGTATTTTTTGCCGTAGTACAACTGGTAAACCATAGTTACTAATCCTCCTGGGTGGACAATAGAAAGTAATTTCTTCCCATGGTCCACCACTGTATTTTTATTCGTAAGGCTAATTAATACTTACATTTTATAATTAAGAAAACCAGGCAGGTTTTAAATTACATGTCATCACGTTTTAAGTTACACGTTATACTGATTAGAAAAGCGATTTATTGAACTCGGCATTCATATAGATTTTAGCACTATTTATAGGAATAAAGAGAGCTTGGTTTTCATATATACAGGGTGTAACGTAAAGGGTATATGAAACCGAAGGGAGGGTGTTGAGTATCGGTATCTGAACAACTTTTGTTCTACGACTTATTTTTTTTTGACTTTTCATACACTTCGTACCGGCCAGCTGATCGATTTGTATGAGACATTATTCGATAAGTCGTAGAACAAAAGTTGTTCAGTTACCGATACTGAAGACCCTCCCTTCGGCTTCATATAGGTACCCTTTACGTTACACCCTGTATATTGACAAAACGCGGTCATTCAATGCTCATGACATAACAAAAGCGAGACGGATGCCTGACTTAGCGAATATTACAATAAAATTATCGTGTCAAGGGCCACAATCTATAATTTACTTTTTGTTACAAATACTCTCCTGTTTCCCATGGGCCTTGCGCCCGCGCAGCCGGTCACGGTCGTGGCCCGGCGTGCCGCGGCGTGGAGACATTTCTCGTCTCATTTCACGGCAAACTCCTTTATGCTTTCTACGGCCCGCAAATGGTTCCATCCATAAAGGTAAAACGACGCGCTTCATGGAGAGAGCCTAAGGCCACGTACTGTCTAATATAGAGAAAGGTTTACAGGAGAGTTTTTAAGGTTGAGATTTTCTCAAAAAGTACTTGGATGACTTTTAAATTGGTTACGATTACTCAGTAATTGTAAACAATTTTCAACTCTAAACTCTCTAGGTGTGTACTCTAAATTAATAGATAGACCTTTGAAGTCACAGTGACCCTTGGGCTTCTACCAACACCTGATATCAAAACTAGCTACTAGTGAAATAATTTTTACAATAATTCAAGTAGTTCTTGAGAAAATCTCAAGCTAATTGGCAGAATCCTACGAAAAGATGCCATATATGGGCCTATCACACGTACCTACAGGCTTCACCACAGTTTGGTTTGCGCAAGCATCTCGCATGGAAAGGCTACCACACGGATTGGCGCGACCAACTGCACGCACGGTGTTCCGTGTACAAACCGGCCTGCGCAGGCAAAACTGTGGTGAAGCCTGTGCGTGTAGTAGGTCCATAACCCAAAGAAGAATAAGACTCTGTTATATATGTTCAAATTCTATATTCAAATGACCATGCCAGATTCTGCCCCATCAACCGCAAGTTGTACAAGATAACGAATAAGTAAAAATATCTCCGTTTTTTATTAAAATTATTAGTTTAAAATAAAGTTCTGGGGGGTGACCGCGACTTCAATCGTTATGGTTATCGTTTTCATTTTGACACTTGAACGATATACATTGCTGCGTTTCGTTGTCGTTTGTTAAAACTTGCAAAAACATAGCGGCAATGTATAGCGTACATGTGTCAAATTGAAAGCGATAACGATTGGAAGTCGCGGTCACCCCACTGTACAAGTTGCGATTCGAAAAAAACAGCTTAATTAAGAATTCAGAAAATAGTAAGAAATCGAAGCGATTTATTAATTGTTTTTGTTATTCTTCTATAGGAGTTGCGAGAGTAGTAGAAAATGATACTGATTATGATTATGCAATATGAAACCTGTAATAAGTTCCCAACAAAGTGATAGATACAGCTTAAATGGTCACGTAGTTTTGTAGGTGGGGCAAAGCTCCATTGAAATGTGGCAATGTCTTTTATATGCAAGAGCAGAGTAAGCAATGTAAATATGGCTACCTCCATCGCCGGTTCCTTACTTCGTGGTTTCGTCGGATTTCTAAAAACATTTTCACTTACACTTTTCACGGTGACGATTGTTCAATTCGTTAATCAACGAAACGGAACTTTGGCGATGTAATTACAAGTGATTTGCGGTCGTTCACCTTTGTTATTTTATGTGAACGTCCTTTTGTAGATGTCAAATATCCAAATTCAATCCAAACTTGCGTGAACAATTTCTTCACTACGTAATCACAACAATACAATTTGGAGTTCACTGCAATTTATTTATTTTATTAATGGACTCGACAGTTCGTCATTTGCCAATGTCATGTTAATAATAATAATCATTATTGAGGCTTTTTGAAAATGGCGGGAAACGACGGTTGCGAAATTATTTAATAATATTCAGTTTAATGTCTGCAGTGGGTGTTTTGTGTTTAATATCACGTTAAATTAATCAGAAAATGTTCGCGAATGACAGTATGGTGAAGTTATTGGAGAATTCAAGCAGGATCTGAAGTTTGGCGCCATGGTCAAGATTCCCACTACAAGCTCGGGAGTGAACGTGACTGTCGAGCTGCTTCGTCCAGAGTGATGACGCTACGGCGTCTCCTGTGGATGAAGACAAGAAGACGCGGCTACCCAGGGTGATGACGCTACGGCGACTCCCCTGGAGGAGGAAGACTATTATACATTGAATTTTCTGTAACATGACATTGGCGCAAATGACGAACTGTCGAGTCCATTAATAAAATAAATAAATAAATAAATAATTAAGAAAAGTGACAACGTTCCGTTTATTTATTTATTCATAATAGCATTTGCACCCTTACAGTTAATAACCATCGCGGTACAAATTTAATAATCAATTTAACAAAAAAATCTTGAATATTCTGTAACATGACATTGGCAAATGACGAACTGTCGAGTCCATTAATAAAATAAATAAATAAATCATTATTTTTTATTAATGGACTCGGCAGTTCGTCATTTGCCACTGGCATGTTACGACGCAGATAATAAGAACGATCCAAAGGCCAAAGTCCACTTGATGTGTTTTGATGTGTACTGTACCTACATAATCAGTCTTTGCCGTCATGTTACAGAAAATTCAATATATTCAATAGTCTTCATCTTCCTCCAGGGGAGTCGCAGCAGCGTCTTCACCCTGGGTAGCCGCGTCTTCATGTCTCCATCCAGAGGAGACGCTGTAGCGCCATCACTCTGGACGAAGCAGCTCGATAGTCACGTTCACTCCCGAGCTTGTAGTGGGAACTCTAGATAAAAGCTTGAAACTTCAGATCTTGCATAAATAATCCAATAACTTCACCGTACTGTCATTCGCGAACATTTTCTGATTAATTTAACGTGATACTAAACACAAGACAACGGCGATCGGTTGAACTATCTGTAATGCTAAGCCATTCAGATAGTTCAACCGACCTATTGTATATATAGTTTTTAGTTTAGTTTATATTTTCTAGGTTAATATTAAAATAGTTATTTTTATTTTTTATTGTTTTCGAAATAAATTTAATAAAGTGTAAACACAAAATAGTCCCTTTAGACATTAAAAGGAAAATTATCAAATAATTTCGCAACCGTCGTTTCCCGCCATATTCAAGAGAACCCTGTACCTACCTATATTTGCAGCTTCTCTGTTGTTTTGTATTGCAAGCCGCAATATCGCAAATGGCTTTCTCCTTGCAATATTAATGTGAATCGCAGACGTCGAAAGTATCACCCTGGGCGACTTGTAACTTCTTTGTGTAAGATTGTTTGCGGCAGAACTGCGTTCATCCCTGAGGCACTCGCGTCGCAGTAAATAGTAAGATTTTGTTCAAAGGATTCTAATAAATATTCAGCTTTCGAGGATCCTAGAGGACATATTTTATTTATAGTTAGTGTATTTATAGGTAGTTTTAGTGTTTAGTTATTTAATGTTAGTTTTTAGTCATTTTATTATTTATTTGTATTTATATTCTAATTAATAAATGCTTTCGAGGAAATTCCGACCGAAAAGTTAGGACATTGATCTAAAAGAAAAAAAGAAAATGAAAATTTTATTGGTAACATTATGTTACAAGTCATACAAGTATATGTACAATAATTATTGTATATAATGTAAAATGTGGAAATTAAATATAAATTATAATTAATAATGTTCCTTTTATTAATAAATAACTATATCAACTATCAAATTCATAACAAAATAAAAAAATTATAAGTAAAAAACTTCAAAAAAACTCTGCCCATCCTGTGGGAGTGTGCCTAGAATGCTGGCGACGTTCCCCCGCTGGATGGCTAGGCTTATGCGCTGGCCGAGGAACGCGCCAGCCCGTCTGTCCCCGGAAGCCTCACGCAGGCGCGACGACAGCTCTTTCACCAGCCGCCGAGCCGCAGGCCCCCAGGGACCCAGCGTCTCTACCCCGAAAGGCACAAAGGAGTAGCCCACAGGGAGGGCAGAGTACTTCCTGATTTTTAAAATCTCCGCAGCTGCCGCTGCAGAGCCCGCCTCCCTGGAGGTGGTGGGGATATGGGAAGCAGCAAGGGTATCCGCACAAGTTGCGTCCCAAACCAATGGCTTACCCAGCCTCCAGGGGATGAGCGTGAGTCCGTCAGGTCGCTTACCGTCGTCGCGGGCGAGACCATGCGGCTCGAGGACGCAAGGTACGCCCGCGACGACGAGGGCTCGTCTTATTATATCGTTAATTGCCGCATGTCGCGGACGACGGCCTGCACTAAAAATACAAGCCAGGCCATGTTGCCCCGTCGAACTTACGGCATCCCCACAGCGACAGCGGTGAGGATGGCAGATGTTGGCTCCTAATCTCAGGCCCACTGCCAGACTGAGTGTGGTGTGGTCTAGGAGGGTGCCTATGTGTGGTGAGGGAAGGGCCTGCAACCAAAGCCCTGATTCCCTCTCGGAAACAGCGAGAAGGCGTGCATGTTCCGAGAGGTCCGTAGCGGAAGAGTTAAGCTCGGTCTGTCTTGCACGGCAAAGCGGCTCGTCCCATTGCCGCTGTGAGTGTGGGTGAATTGGGGGGTCAGCTCCCGGACATGCACGAGTCCAAGCATCCATGGCTTCAGTCACGTGTGCCACTTCCACGGTGCCCATTGAGGGGAAGGTTAATTTACCGTGGAGAGCGTACGCAGCGTGGGCCGAAGACAGGAAGGCGGGAAGGGCCACGTGTTCCGATTGTCGCACTCCCAATCCACCGAAGCGTACTGGGAGTGAGGCCTGGGTCCACATCCGATCACTGAATTGACAATTTAAAATTTTTATTAAACATTCTTTGAGTGTTTCGTCTAGATTTGCCAAAAAGTTAGGGAATCTCCAAAGCTCAGAGCAACGTAAAAAATATGTAAATTTGGGGACGAAAAGGCAGAAACGAACTATGAAGAGAGCCATGTGAGAATTGATTTCGTAAAGTTTTTGTGAGCTTTGATTGAATTTTGTGACTTGGTCAGTGATGAAAGTGGGTATGGCTTCATCGAAGATGGGAGCTCCCAGGAGGCGAAGCGAGTGTTTATTTAAAATATTAATGTTTGGAGCGATTGAATTGAATTTTGAGATAATATCGGTCTTTTCGGTTATGCAATCTGGAATAAATAACTCACACTTCGAGAAGTTGAGTTCGAGGCCTATTGATTTGAAATTAGTTACAATGGCATGAAGATCGTTGAGAACTGAGCTTGCCTCGCCGCCCAGGGTCCCATCGTCAAGATACCATACATTGAATTTAGAGTTTAAGGTCGAAATGTGGGGATGAATCGCGAGGCTAAATATTGCAGGGCCTAGCGGGTCTCCCTGTTGGCAGCCGACTGCTGAGTCTATTGGGGTGTTTTTGTACTGCAGGACTGATGGTTTGGCGTAACACTGCCACATGAAAGGGAAAATGCTGGGTACATGTTCTTTTATTTGGCTGAGCATGGCACCGCGATCAATCGAATTGAAAGCATTTTTCACGTCGATTTTGAGGAGCACATTAGTGGTATTATTAGCCAAAAAAGAGCGTGTTGCATGGACAGCAGATTCGCAGCCTCCTTTTACGTTGAAACCTAACTGGATTGGTTGTAACCTGGCTGATGACAAATCCGCAATTTTTTTACAGCAAATTTTCGCTACCAAACGTCTGTAAGTCGTACCCACTGCGATCGGGCGGATGCCACCGTCCTTCTTAATGAGGGCGCACAGATTAGCGCCGTACAGAGTGTCTATAATTTGGTTATTCACTTTACCGGCCAACATTGTATTCACCAGCGACGTAAGGCTAACCAGGAGGGCGGTACCTGCATCACCAGTGGCACCGCAGACAAGATCTTTTAAATGTTGAGGTGCGAGGCCGTCGAGTCCACCGGCAGACCCAGGCTTAAAGGACATTATGGCTGCATAGACGTCTTCTGGTGTTGCGGTGGGAGTAATGTCGGACGGCTGGGGTGCATCCGGGAGCTGATCAGCTGCTGAGGGAATGGGGTGTTTAGAGAGGAGGGCCGAGATTGTGTGTTGGTTGTCGGGTGCAATGGAATCACTGGAGAAAAGGAGTTGCGCGCCTCCTTTCAGATCGCCGTCACTAATTTTCGACTCGATTTTTTTAATTGTATTTGGAGGCGAATTCTTTTTAGTGTGACTTGTGCAGCTTAGATCAAGGGCAGTAATGCAGTGTTTTTTTATAATTTGAGTTAGGGTGCCGGATTCATTATTGGAGGCGTGCAGTACTGAGTATGGAAATTTTAAAAGGTTCTCCCAAGTTTGGATAGAATTTTCATTAACTGCACGGTCGATTATAGATTTCAGTGAGATTGCTACCTGATGACGGGCACCCTTGGGTACGCGCTTCACTATAGGTGCGTTTGATTTGAGGTTGCTTAAAAAAAAAGAAAGTCGTGATGAGGAATGAGCGGTGGAGGTAGAAACTGTTAATGTTGATGGGGAAGCGGCGTCAGCCGAGATATTGACAGGGGCTGTGTTTTTATGGATTTTACCAATATGCACTGCGAGGCCTCTACTTCCTCTAAAGTAACGTGGGTTAGCGCATAGCTCGCAGCGGATTGTGTTTGATTGGGAAAAGTTACTAAGTTGTGTGCCATTAGGATATGTTGGGGCCTGAGACATTAGCTCGGTGTGATATAAAAGAGTTTAAAAGGTAAGTACTTACTCACTTATAGGAAAAAAATTACCTACACAAAAGATTATGAAATTAATAAAACGCACACACAGCAGCACAAAAAAGTAAAGTCAGAGGACACAGGGGTGGCTTGATACAGGATCTTCAGACGGCTATCGTCTTATCAGGCGTGGCGGTTGTATCTCAGTTTCCTGTTTTCGTCAGAAAAGGTTTTGGAGAATTGCCGATGTTTGCCCGGCTCTGGAGAAAATTCCTTTTTTCTTCAGCAAAAAGGGCCTCTCCCTTCTGCTGTGGTACCTACTTCAGGCGGTTCTTCGAGGGCGCAAAGTTGTCCCCCGGCACAAAATCTTGTCCGTGTGCTAATAGAAAAATATATCTAATCTCCTTGCTTCCATTGTAACTCCAATATTTGTCAAAACAAATAGATATTTTATAAAAGAGAAAAAAAATATATATATATTTCCCAGGGTCAAGGTCAGTTTTCCATATAAATACAGACGCCGGTGTTGGTCGTGATTATCAGGCTTCCAATTTTGGATACATTTACCTATAATTGAATAAATTATAATTTATTTCCCAAAAAATTAGGACCGCACGTCAGCCTTGACTTTTTTTTTTTTTTTTCTTATAACTTCACATTAATAATATAATGTGAAGTTATAAGAAAGTGATATCTGTACTAATAACTATGAGTTGCTGTAGTACCTAGGTATAGTAATTGATCGCTAGAGAGTACGTTTAGTAATTTTGATTTTATTGTATATGGTGCTTGTTTCGTTCGTGTTTCATAAATCACGTCAAATTAAACAGACATGTTCGCGAATGTCAATATGTTGGAATTTGCGAATAAATAGGTATATAATTATATATGCAAGATACTGATAATATATCATATTCGGATTTATCGATTTTTTTGGGGGTCCCTAGCAACCAGTAGCAGAGTTAAAATCCCATCAATCTAGAGTGTAGTGTATCATCAGTCTATTTATATTGCCCCACTGCTCGGGCACAGACCTTCCCTTACATCGAGGGAGCTGGGGCCATGATCCGGGCTGGGCCAGTGCGTATTGGTGGATATCACATGCCTTAGATTTTTTTCTTCTCCATCGGCATGCAGGTTTCATCACATTGTTTTCCTTCGCCGTTTTGAGAGCACTCCGTAAAAGTACGTAAGTTTTTCCGTCGAAAAAACCGAGGATAACTCATTGGTACATGGCTACCCTGGCTGGGAATCGAATCTAAGACCTCCGTATCGCAAGTCTATTGATCCAACCGTTCAGCTACTGAGCTCTTTTGGGCCTTCAAAGCGCCAATTATAATTTAAATACGTTTAGATTGACGTTAATGTCTACAATGAAGTCTTAGTCGAAGTTGTAGTTTAAGAGAAACATAACTAAAGTGCTGATTACAAATCAACAACAAAGCTAATAGCAAAACAAGATTACAAGGAGCGACTGATGGTAAAAGTGCACTGTACAGTCGACCTGAAGCAACTGCACACGGATACACTTTAAGGCAATGTAATAGAGCTGATGTTCGTGTAATGGCGGTACAATTAGAGCGGAGTTGATCGAGTCGCGATAGGGATAATAAGCGGCGATTATGGAGAGAGCAGACGAGGGAAATGGAGTACTCTGCGCGTGCGTCGTTTTGGGTCACGATTGTGGTATTGATGGGTTTGATAGGCAATGGGAATTCGAGAGTGAAGTGCCTAAATAGGGTTTGATAACACAAGTGTTATGGAAAGTGTTTTCCGTAACGTAATATTGCGGTGACAGAGTCATGATCGAAATTAATTTGATCGTGCATTGATTCGATATGAAATTTTGAATTAATCGTAGAATTTTAAGTTTATAAAAAATAATTTAGACTACAAAATTAAAAGCGTATATAATAACGTCCATAATATTGTGTATCGGCAAATTGTACTTATAAAAACATTTTAACATAAATGATTTGAGTTTATGACCCAACCACACCAGTTCGGTGCCTCAGTGGTTGGGTCAATGAACTTGCGATACGGAGGTCCCAGGTTCGATTCCCAGCCAATGAGTACCAATGAGTTATCCTCGGTTTTTTCGACGGAAAAACTTACGTATATTTACCGAGTGCTCTCAAAACGGTGAAAGAAAACATCGTGATGAAACCTGCGTGCCGTAGAAAAAAAAATCTAAGGCATCATGGCCCCAGCTCCCTTGATGTAAGGTAAGGTCTGTGCCCGAGCAGTGGGGCAATATAAATAGACTGAGGATGATGATTTGAGTTTTGTGATAAGTATTCACATTAATTGACAGAATCGAACCATATTATGGGCAGAGTTCCTCTCTCACAGCACAACAGTGGTGACAGTAATGTCACATTTTATGTGATATCTCCATGTAGGTATCCTAAGCTAAAATTTATCGTTTTTGTGGTAATTTATCGAAAGGTTTTAATCTACGTTACGAGAGTCTTGAAACATGATATAAGTGTCTCAAGCAAAACACCATCTGGAAAAATCTTCCACGCTCTTTGATGTCTATTATATCTTCCATCAAAGAGTATTGTGGAAGTCTTTTCCCCATTATTCAAGGAGAAAACATTTCACAAAATGAAAAACGGTTTCACCTGAGCTCGGGTCGCGGCCCACCGTTTGATACTCAATTAAGATAGTCGCCGGCAAACGACAGTCACCGCGTTATTATCTCCATTCGTGACGACCAGTGACGTAGTCAGGAAGGAGACGAGGAAACATGGACAATGTGAATGTTCCGTCAGTGGTTGACGAGTGTTTATAAATTATCTGTAGCAGGAGACATGAATACGGAACGGCAGTGGTAGTACTTTGGCGTTTTCTTTTTACCCGACTGCGCAAGGAGGGTTACCTCCTCCATGTTTTTGGAGTGTATGCATGTATGTGAGTTTGTATGTCTAATTGGCAGTCTAACCGGCTTGATGGATTTTAACATATGAGGTGTAGTTAGATTCGCCTTGATTGTAGAAGTGACTCTACAAAAAAATATTCAAACGGGCTTAAATTTTCGGCATTCAGGTTTTTAGTCTTTTTAAATAATTTCTACTTGTTAGCTGTAGTAACTAGCGCTCATTGCGTAATAGTTTTTTTAGATTTTTTAAACGATGGTTTAACATTTCCCAATTTCATGTCAACCATCTTCTTTCGTTCTCCAGAGGAGTCACCGTAGCGTCGTCACCCTGGACGAAGTATCTCATCGTCTTCATTTCTTTATCAGGATCAACCGCATCTGAGATATTTGACTTATTTTCTGACATAGAATTGTCAGACTTCCACACAAGACATATGAGTCAATTCCTGACATATCTTCCTTACGGATACCTTCTTACGTAAGGATATCTTCCTTAGTCCAATCCCTATCATTCACTTTTTATATGACTTCCTTTATAGATATTCAGTCAGAGATTACGACTTTAGCAGGTATTATCTTTGTGAATGATCTGATGTTTGAAATGGAATGAAGCACAGTTTTACGACTTTCAATAGCTTTTAACTTTTCATCATTTAAAGTCCCTGAGATCTATTTTAAGTCACTTTTCATTGCAGTTGCAGTTAAGATGACAAAAATCTTCCTTTAGATTAGTACGAAATATAGACTTACTTAGGTGTGGTCTACTCAACTTGTGCTGTTTTAACGGACTTTAAAAAAAAGAGGAGAAGGCTTTCAATCCGTCGAGTCATCTATACTTTTTACTTCGAGATGGTTAATAGTTGTAGCGAAATATAAATTATCTATCATACACAACAAAGTGTGGGTGGGACGTATCGCGAATTGGTCCCATATCTTTTTCCATCTTCAACAGATCTGAACCTACCTTGGACGGAAGTAAGTCTCTTAGGTCATGGTAATTTTTGTTATGAGAATTTACTGTACACGACAACGTTTTGGTCCAGAGAAATCTGTCTCCCTAGCTACGCCACTGGTGACCGCGCTGGGATTACTGCATTAGAGCGCAAGCGCAGAGAGGGTTAGTGCATCATAATCAAAACTATATCAGTACGGTGCGCGCGCGCCGCCGCTCAGTCCGCGCGCGCCTCGCCTCCGCGCCGTCACCTCACGTCACGCGAACGAAAGTGAAAACAACACGATGAAAATGACAGTGCGATTATTTACGTTCACCGTATTCACCCTAGCCTTAGCGAATCCTAACGACCAAACACAAATCGAAAAATACAACGAGAAAGTTAAAACTTATCAACTAGACGTACCAGGGAAACATCCCATTACAATTATAGAAACTACTTCTTCGACAGAAGATAACAGACACAAATGGGATGATATTGCGGTGAATCCAATCGATAAAGATGATGTCGAAATGAAGAATCTGATGACCCATATAATACACGAAGTCGACGATAATCCAAGGTGCTACGGACCGTCTTGCCAGGAAGGCTTCAATCCTGATGAAGGACCACAGAAGGATTTCGATGACTATGTGGTAGAAGACAAAATGACAGATTTCCACGACTTTTCCAAGGATCGTCTACAAGCCATTAATGCATTGGCAGCAAAGTTAAAAAAAGAGAAACTGAAAGCTGACCGATACTCTACAATGAACAGTGATCAGTCGGAAGAAGATAATGGTAAAGTGTACACGACCTGGAATAGACTTAAAGTGAAACAACACAAACATCCTTATGACGACAAGGACGGTTGGGTGACTCTGGAACCTGTAGCGTGGTCAACGAGCAAAATATCCAAGTGGAAGCCCAATGTTAAGAAACAGAAACCAAATCATTGGAACGACGATGACGATAGATTCCCTAGTGACGATCCCTACAATTCCTACCAAGGAATCGGTAATAGCTATAGCTACTCGCAGAAGAAACCTACTATGACTATGGCTCGTCCTGGATTTATTAACAACAAGCTACACGTAACGCCAGACTATGATACAGAAATTCCATCAAAACCAACATGGACAAAACCTCATCAAACTTCGTACCCTTCAACGTGGACTCCAGATGACGGAAGACGTCCGCAGAAGCCGAATTGTGATAACGAGGAGCACTATCCCGGGGATTCTGCAGTATTTTATGGGATATCAGACTCAGTTGTAACTGACCATCGGCCTTCTAACTTTCCATACGATTACGAAGCACTACATCAAGCTTCCGCTCAGCGTCCAATGAGAAGGCCTACTCAAGTGGTTTACGCTGGTACTCCGGATCTTGACAACGACCGTACAAACACGAGGCCTCCCTACGGCGATGGTCAATGGGTTCTGCTGTCTACCACCAAGGGCTATAGAAATAAGAAACGTCAGAGATCTCTTAATCCAACTGCTGATGACCGTTCAGAGTACCCATCGATGACTTCGCACCAAGCCGTAGCATTGACTGTTCTACCTGTAGACAACGCTCACACTAACATGACGACTTCGCACGGGGGTTTACTGGAAGTTGAGAAGAGTTTCCAGACTGTTGAAGAGTCTAAACGAGATATGGACAAGAAGATTGATTTAGGGGTATCTGCGTCGCAGAACAGGCCAGTTTTCAACAGAGTTGTTAAGAGAAGGATAGTGTCTAATGTATCTCCGGATAGTTCTACGCTGTTGGCTGCAGTCGGAGCTGGCATGGTGCCGGCTACCATGGCGATGGTGGTGCCTATGATGCTTGGGAGGAGACGACGAAGAGATCTAAGAACGGAATCAGTACCTGAAGATGTATTTCTAGACAATCTTTTATACAAATATCAATAGATTTAGAAATGTGTACTTATTGGTATGTTTGACTGTGATTATTTATTAATTGTTATTTATTACGAAATGCTTGAAGGTCGAAGTTAGGTTAAATTGTTTTAATTGATAGAGTTAAGAGTTTACGGAGGTGCTAGCCTAGAAATAGTATTTGTTATTGTACCTTTTACAAAGGATTTTGTTACTGGTTTTATATATTACAAATAACAAAAACAAAACATGGTGTTTTAATTAATATTAATTTATTCTTAACGCAACAAGTAGCTTAAATTATAACAATTGTTACCACTTATGAGCAAAATTACAATAATTCGAATAATCTTAGAACGAATCTAATGTAGACGACATAATTTACATTACTTTAATATTTATAACTTCCATAAATAGTAAATTCTAAAAAAATCATGAATTTTTATAAATACTAAGGTACAGCTGACAGCAGATCAAGTATAACACTTTGGACCGTTCTTAATATCTGAATTTGAAATAAATAAATCTGCGTCGTAAGATTTCAAATCGTACTGCAAGCGTTTCCATTGATCTGCTGTTGTCCATACCTAGCTAAAACTTACTACAGTAATTGCTACAGTGCTACCCAGCTTGGTACAGTCAACAGTACATCAATGGTAATATAGCTTGTTGCCATTGCCACTCTTATAGCGTAGAAAATAAAGGCACAACGAGTTTAAAGTTTAAAGATCAATATGACGTGCTTTCGACTGTACAATAAAACCAATCTAGAACATTTTCCGATGAATTCCAAAGCTAAAATGGCATTGAAATTTATTCAACCTCTGAAGAAATGAACTGACGGGTCTTTATTACTTCGTGGTTCAACCATTCATCCCATCGCTGGAAGATGGATAAATATGCAAAACAATCCAATTTTCATCAATCAGGGTAAGTACAGTATCAGTTTTTTAAACACTCCTTGTGCACACGAAGACAGAGAAAAGTATACAAGAGACCTCAATAGTAGTTTTGTGATTTTCTCAAAAACTACTGGACCCGATTTAATACGAGTAATTCCTCACAGTTACATAGTTTCAACATTTATCTATCTAACAATGAAAGAATTTTTACAATAGGTCAAGTAGTTTTTAAGATAATGGCAACCTTAAAAACTCTAGTGTACACTTTGTCTTCGACCGTACATGTAACTTGTAATCAGTTTCAAAGGATACTTTATAGGAAAGGAAGATCATAGGGTCATAGATCCACGTGATGATCATCAGCAATCTATTCATGAGTCGAATGAAAACTTTCAGTTTCATCTTTTCTTGCAATTGAAACTTGCCTTATATCTTAATTAATCACTGATCCTTTTTGTAAAATAATTCTGGTACACGTCGATATCGGGTCTCCTGATAGATGACGGTCATTCAGGAAGTGAAGTGACGAAATGTAGAAACCTGAGAGAGATGTAGTCTTACAACTGATGAGTGACTAAGACAGTGGCATTCTTTGGGGTCGGATGCCAAGCAAAAATCGTATTTCGGTCCCTGAGCTTGAGTACTTAGTCTTAATACTTGTAGTAGACCTCTCCCGGGCGGCTATACATGTACCCGGTGCGTATCGCCTCCATCAGATATTTGACGCTGAACAGGCAAATTATCAGCACCACTGGAACAGACAAATTGTTATTGTAAACACTTATGCAATTTGGAAATTCATTTATAGAATTCCTCCAATAAAAGAGGCCTGAGTTTTTGAGGGCCAGAATCGGCGAGAATATTACGCTGCCCGATCATATTCTCGCATGCCGTGGGCAAAAAAATCCTGGATCCCAGGAATGCTACATCAGGAAAGAGTGACGTGGACTGGCTTAGCGAGCGTGCCATATTCTGGAATTTCAGCAAGGTAGTTTGTGGAATAAATACGCATAAAATGCCATATTTTAGGTCTTCGTATGAAGGCACTATATAACCTACTAAAATTAAACGTCTGAAAAAAAAAACATATAGCAATCTTGGGGTGTCTATTTAGGGACTGATGAATACCGATACACGATTGGACAAACTTCGCTTGATAGACATGGGTCTTTTAAAATGAAAATTATGTCTAAACCGAAATAGTTATTCATACAAAATATATATCAAAATGTAGGGTACTATAAATATGAGAGCTTGTTTAAAAAAATCGGATTTTGGTTGGCGTATTTTTATTTCCCTGACAAAATTCATAAAAATACGAATATTGAGGCACTGCGCCGTGTTCTTCACTCCGCCGCTGCGGGGCATCTTCTGTCTCGCGCTTGCTTTTGACTACCATATAGCGCCTTAAGAAACATACAGACAGAAATGTCTAGATAAATAGCTGAAAAGCTTACGTTTGATTGACGTTAAAACTGTCCTGACACAGGAAAAATGATTCCTCACGTTCTCACTGGTTGAAAAAAAAATCCTAGCTATCCTTCACAATAGACACGACACGACAGTGCGAGAGTTAGTGTCGCCGCACACGGGCCACACGCGACAGCCACAAACGCCGCCACGAGAAGCTAGAAGCTTGTAGCGTGTGGCCGCCACCGGCGTCAACCGTGTGCGGCGAGTCCATATAAAATGTATGAAAATTACAGGAAATATGCCAGTGGCGGCGTTTTGTGGCTGTGGCCGGTGGCCCGTGTGCGGGAGCACTTAGTTAGTCGTGGAAGTGACACAAATCTTCACTGGGCACAATGGCTCAAGTTGCTTGTTACGAGTAACAATACCACTCACGATCGAAGCCCACAATCAGGCCTAGCTGTACCCAGCCAGCGGTAAGAGCCTCCCAGATGATCAGCCCGATGCTCAGAAACAGATGCACGAAGCAGTATCCGAAGAATGTGCTCACCAGACATTTGTTCGCCTGGAAAAGAGAACAGCATACCTATTTTATTTGGTGAGATATTAATAAGGTAAGGTCACCAAATAAGGGCCTACCTGAATTTTTTTATTACCTAACTAGCAAGTTTATAATAAAAATGCACAGGTAATTTGAAATACTTATATTTATTTATTAAACTTTGTAATAAATGAAACAAAATTGCTTTAGAAACAAAAATCACACTTTTATGAACACAAATAACTAAAATGTCACTTTGGCCTTATTGGGAACCCCGTGTCTTAAATAAAGCCTTAATAAAAACAAGTAAGCATTCAATTTATATTATATCTGATGAGATCCCATTAATGACATTTGGTCATTTTAGATCAGACTTAATGAGTTTCTCAAACTATATTAATCAGCCTTTTTCATCTTTTATATACATTTTTTCAATAGGCTTTAAACCATTATACTGTAATGAGATATTCTTTTTCTTCTCATGTGGTTTAGACCAAACCGATTGTCAGAGATATTAGTAGATAGTTGAGAAAGAGAAATATCATCGAATAGAAACACTGATATCGTTTATAATACTTCCACCACACAAGCTTATAGTCCAGTACAAAGCACGATCCAAAAGGTATCTCAAATGTTAAGCAATTTCAGATTCTGGCGAGACCAGAATCAGGATGTTCAAGGTAACCTAGGTATTTAACACGTTCATGGACAGTAGAAATTACGAAATGACAGTGAAAATTCTCAACTACTGTCATAACCGTGGGGGATTCTAAGTATGTGCGTGTCAAGACCGACAAAAATGTACCTACAACCTTTATTTTGACAGTACACATACCTATTTTCTACACGGAATGACAGTGGGACCGCTCCACAAAGAAAACCGCATACGAACGCCGCGGGAGATGCCGTTGTGTCTTTTTAAATGCATCAAAATACTACGTCATACGCCGTACTGTCATTTTCCGAATACTCAAAGTACGGCCTATGGCGCCACTGTCCATGAACGTGTAGTAAACGTACCCTATAAGCGCCACATGTGAACAATGCAGCAAAAAGAAACAGCAGGAATCCAATCGCAATATACGAGGAGTAGTATAGCACGATGATCAGAGCCACAAGGTCTCTCTTCTGCTGCCCAAATATACTGTCCACATTCTCGAAGTTTCTGAACTTAGCGTCGATTTCTGACATCTCGGAGACCAGGCCGAGGCCCAGTTTATATAAATTAAATGCCACGACTGCTATAGATATTGTCTGTAATGTAAAAAGAAAAACAATGTTTAGTAATTGGGTATTTGACAAGTATCGAAAATTAATTTTTTTTCGTTATTATTACAAAAAAGACACTTAGGCCCGTATTAATAAATCACTCTCCGCTCAAAGGTCAATCTTGAGAACAACCTCAAGATAGCGTTCCTATTAATAAACGTAACTTAGGTGCGCGTTTAGGAATCGGGTATCACGTGAGTAAACACCGTATTATTAAACAAAACTCAGTTTTCAAGAGAACTGTGTCAAACTCGCACTTGAGAACGTATTTGCTGATTGCAGGCGAACCGCGACTTGAGAAAGACATCACGTGATACGCCCTCGAGATCGGTTTATTAATAAATGACATACTTGAGATGGTGATCACGTCTTGAGAGTGTATCAGCTGAATTCGCTCTTGAGCGAAGCTTGGGTTTGAGCTCAGACTATTAATACGGGCCTAAATCATGATCAACTGTGAAATCAAAATAGAAATTAGTTGAAAGTTGGACATTTTTAGAAGGCAGACTGTGTATTTAGTTGTTTATAGGAGATCAATGAACTACAGACATTTAGAAAAGTTGTGTTAGAAAGAGACAGAAACAGTACCTAAACGCCATATCGTTGTTCTGACGTCATACTGAGGTAGCGCCGTACAAACATCATATTAAAGACCGTTTTGCTAAAAAGAGATGGAGCATCCCCCCACCACTTGACTTCAGTTGAGATATCGAAAAACTGATTTCACAGTTCTCTTCAGCAGAAATATGAGAGTTGATTGATGCAATAAAAAAGATTGAGTCAAATGTCCTATTCAAGATACGGTTTAGTGTGAGGCCCATTGAGAATTGCTAGACAGCAAAGGGCAGTGATAGACTGACTGTGCCAACAATGTTAAGTTGAAAATGATATTCTGTCGAAATCGGAATGCATGGTGGTATATTCTTTGTCTACAAAGAGGGATTATTCTCACTAGATCCAATTCACCAGATACACTATGGATATAGTTGGACATTTTTCTCACACCATTATAAGACGTGGTGGTAAATGAAAACGCCTGTTAAAGTGATAATGGCAATGTTCCACGACGTATAATTTAACAGGCGCTTTTAGAATGATAAACTCAAAGGCGCGTATTCATAAACGTGATTTAAAGTTACGCCACCGTTTAGGCCCCCTGTCCCTTTCTATCTTAACCCTTTTTTAACGAAGTGTGAAAGGGATAGCAAAACGATTTAAAAGCAGTGAGGTTTAACTAGGTGTATGAATGACAGCAAAAGAATTGAAAACTTCTTCGTTTCTGGAAGTTGGTTAGAAATATTTATACTCACTATAATAATGTAACCAAATAAGATGTTCCCCAACCGAAGGGGGAAACAGAAGAGAAACTTTCTCGTCATCTTGGCCCCATCCGCGACTGTAACAAAATATTGACAAGGTTATTTTCTTGGAAAGTATCAGGCGTGCAAATTATGATGACTTTCTCGTCATGAGGTGCTCACGAAACTCGTATGTTGATCTTCATACTTATATACAGGGTGTAACGTAAAGGGTATATGAAGCCGAAGGGAGGGTGTTCAGTATCGGTAACTGAAAGAAAAAAATTCTACAACTTTTCGATTTTCGCCAATTTATTTTTTTACCTTTTCATACATTTCGTACCGGTCAGCTGATCGATTTGTATAATAAAAAAAAATCTTTATTTTAATAATAAAATCTTTATTTTTAACTGTTTACATTAGTTATTTTAATGAAGCCCTAGCGCCTGAGTTAGTTGTGAAACTGTGTTTCAGGCACCAGTGTCTTCCCCTTACACAGGTTAAGCTTAAACTGACAGTTAACTAGTGTAGTATGAGACATTAATTTATTTTTATTTTTTATTCGAAAAGTCTTAAAACAAAAGTTGTTCAGTTACCAATACAGAACACCCTCCCTTCGGCTTCATATACCCCTTACGTTACACCTTGTATAGAACGATGAGCTCAGGTGGTTACAAGTATGGGCGTTCATTCCCCATGATACCACCAAAAATACCCACCGGGGCCTCATGGTGCATGAACGAGCAATAGCCATTCCCCATGACACCGACGGTAGTGTCATTTTACGTGTAATGGGGAATTAACCGCATGGATGATGAGACGGATACGACACAGGCAAAGGGATGCGCCTAATATTCACTTGGAACTATGGGCAGAGGCTAATGACGAAGATCTGCGGGACTAGCACGAGTCGCGTTAGCGATCGACACAAGTGTCAAACTAATGTCAAATGCCTTGTAATAATGTCACTTCGACAGCTCCGCGGCGATACGCCGATCGCTAGCTCTGACTCATGCTACAAGGGCTGAGAAAGGCCTTTGTCTTGCAATTATAATACTAAAACACAACTTTTTATATGAAAATAACTAAATCCATTAATGTAACATCGAATTTAAAAACATATACTTAGCTTAGCTATATGTGTAGGTATAATACTACATTTATATACCGATTAAAAAGTTTTACTTAGATCTTTCTAATCATCAGCTCAACATGTTTTATGATTGAAGAGTCATGCATGCCACACAGTCAGAAAGCTGTTTAAATATTTTCTACGTTAGAAGAATTGAAGTCTAGAATTATGCTGATATTTTGACATGTACATTGGTAAAACAATAACCTGACAATATCAGAAACTTATAAAATAATAGATATAAAATTTAATGAAATACAATATAAACTCTAATAATAATAATAAAAAACCCTAATACACATATTACAATCACACCGACATACCAGCTCCATCTTCACATTCAATCGCTCGCACTCTTCGTCTTGTATCCCTTATTCTAGTCGAAACAGAATTGAAACGACCAATTGCCACATTTCAATGGAGCTTTGCCCCACCTACAAAACTACGTGACCATTTAAGCTGTACCTATCATTTTGTTGGGGACTTATTACAGGTTTCATATTGCATAATCATAATCAGTATCATGTTCTACTACTCTCGCAACTTCTATAGAATAATAACAAAAACAATGAATAATTCGCTTCGATTTCTTACTATTTTCTGAAGTCATAATTAAGCTGTTTTTTTGACCCGCATGTTGTACAAAACTTTATTTGAAACCAATAATTTTAATAAAAACCGGAAATATTTTTACATTTATTCGTTATCTTGTACATCATGATTTTGATTGGTTGATGGTGGAGCAGAATCTGGCATTGACATTTGAGTCTTGCCTCTGAGCCAGCCAATCACTTGTTAATATTACTCTTATTAGTAATTGATATATTATTAACACACGCAACAAAATTTTTGAATCTCTTATAGTTAAAAATAGCTTTTAACATGTCAATCAAGAATATTACCTATGCAAGGATTATTAACGGCTAAGGTAATCTAACACACACATCCATCATCATATTTCAATCGGATGTTTACAATCATTGTTCAGTGTTCAATGCTCCATCAAAACGCGAAACGGACAACATTCACACTACAAAACTACCTTTGCACTAGACACAACCACTTCGTATCATCGCGACACAACGTATGCTATTTTCGGCTAGGTGTATAATCGGTGTGATGATTAGCCAGGTTAATTAGAACCTGGTGGATATCGCTGATGATGGATGGGAGGGTTCTGGTTACGATGGTGATGAGGGATGCGTCTCCATGGTTCGCTGAGTTCTAAAGGTTATTGTTCGGAGAGTCCCATGTGGGGCGGAGTTAGGGTAGAATTTGCGCCTCTGATTTAGTGATTTATAACTAAGTATTGCAAGAATCCATAGGTAGCTAGGTACAGACGACAGTACATCAACTTACATAAAACCAAGACAATCTATACTGTATTACAGCTGCGTAGAGTGTTTGTGTGTTACACTTGATGAGCTGTCACCATTAATAATTACGAAAAAATCCCTCTTTGGTTTCCTAGTATTACTTTTGAGGAGTTCCAAAGATTCTGTTTTATATCATTGCAAGATAGAAATAAATACGTGATCTTTTTTACATTTTATAGCCCGTAAGATTCAATATACTTATACTTATACATAGCTTTTTTTCAAAAACTGATCTTTTTTTTCTCGTTTGGTTTAGTGACCAAATTTCCACTAAAATACTTCTTAAAATTGTAAATTGTTTATTTGCAGTATATTCTATCCTAAATTGAAGCACTTTAGTTAGGCTCAAGTGCTGTGGATTTTGTTACGATGAAAAATAAATAGGTAGACCATGATAAACATGAAGAACCGAAGATACTTCCATATAATCATCAAGTTTGTACATTTTCCCTGTGTTAACTAAACACTTTCGGGCCCTAGGCTAGAGAAACGATTGTGATCCTGCTTCAAAAATGTAGCGCCCAGTTTTTATTATGCGCCCCTGCCTGGAGCCGGTCCTGGCGTCGTTTAATAACCCAGTGAATGAACGGGACAAGGTCGGGAGTTGCTTATAAAATGATGGGACTCTAGCGTAACGAACACCGCCCTCGCATAGAACTCTACGACAAATTGTATGAATAATTCAGTTCAATATGCAAGACATACTTACGGGATTGTATGCTGTTTTATTTAATTTTTTAACCCGATTGTTTAAAGGAGGGTAACGTTTTTCGGGCGTATGTATATATACATACATAGACTCTACATCATCAGTATATTTATATTGCCCCACTGCTCGGACACAGACCTTCCCTAACGTCGAGGAAGCTCAAGCCATGATCCACTACGCGGGCCCAGTGCGAATTTGAGTAATTTCACGATTACTGGATATATGTCCCTACCGTCCCTAAGACGAATATGGAGACAAAAATCACGACCTGGATATGATATCACGGTGGCTCTATTGGAATAGAGCGTGCCACGGAATGGCAAGGTCCTTGGTTCGAATTCCGGGCGTTATGAAAAAAAAGTCTCCATTTATCATTAAGGATGCTTGCTCTGACAGAATATAATAGCACTAACTGATTATTGGACCAACAAGTTTTAAGTCTGACCCGTGTTGCATCGATTCTGCTACATTTCTTAATCTATGACAGCGTAGGTTGATAGATGTCAATGAATGCACCACGCCATCCCATTCACTTTCACCCACGCGAGTTGATGAAATCCTAACATGAAGTCGCCATAGCCGCCTTAACACTTAAGTTTATAACGGACACCATCAGTATACAAACCCATTGCAATATAGTCCTTAATTACAGTCGCATTGAGTACCCATATACAGCTTTTATGGTATAGTCTCGACTGCGCGTTCCGTTATTCCTAGAATAGTGGAATCTTGGTTGAACATTTTTTTGGATTGAACGGCTTTTGATTTATAAAGGATATGGACAGCTAGATTCTCCGATCTCTATTAACATAGTGGTACACATCAAAGCAGATCAATGACCGTTCTTATTATCTGCGTCGTAAGAGTTAAAATCGTGCTGCGAGTTACCATTGATCTACTGTTGTCCGTACACAGGAGACAGAAAAATAGACAGGGCGCCTCAATAAGGTTGAGATTTTCTCAAGAACTACTGGACCGATTTTAATAATTCCTTTACAGCAGATCAATGGTAACACTTAGTACGATTTCAACTCTTATGACACAGATAATAAGAACGGTCCAAAGTGTTACACTCGATCTGCTGTTAGCTGTAAGATCGTTTTCAAAATGTGCTAGCAATTGGACTAAGAGTCCCTTTACAGTCGAAGACAGAGATAAGTATAGGTACAGGGGGCCTCAATAAGGTTGGGATTTTCTCAAAAACTACTGGACCGAATGTAATAATTATTTTACAGTCACATAGTCTTAACTTTTATCTATTTAACAGTGAAAGAATTATTGCAATAAGTCAATTAGTTTTTGAGATAATGACAACCTTAAAAACGGCTCTACTATTCACTTTTCACTGTACAGTTGAAATATCTACGTATATGGCAATGGTAAATGAAATGAAATGAAATTGAAATAAAATGAAATCAAGAAATCTTGTCTAAAATGCTACCTTCCTTTCCTACACCAAAGAATTGCACTACTTTTAGAACTGTCAAATGTGCGGATTCTAGAAAGTGCACGATAAAAACGTCGCTTAGCTGGGCGTCCCGCTCACTCTGTACGCATATGAGTGACAGTGACAGATGCGCTTAGGTTTAGGTATAGATTTGGTGGCCACATTAGAAGCTCACTTACCCTTCCTTCACTCATCCGCTCTAAGTGGCCAAACCAACATAACATACCCATAAAGTTAAAATAAAAATAAATTACGATGAAACCCTCCAATCTTAGAATTCCGTAGAATATTTCTAAACGTGTCCTAAACTATATTTGCTCATGTATTTCCATTTTATAAGATGCTAATCTCTTCAATAGATTCACGGCACGTATCGTGAGAGAACTTGTTATCCTTTTCAAATTATTAATATGTAAATTTGTATCTATATGTATTAAGTATTTTGTACTGCAGTGGGTAGAGTCGATCACTACACAACCATTGCAATCTAGGCCATATTGCCGCCGCTTAGAGACCTGTTTATTTTAAATCAGCTCAATCTTTGCAGGCTAGAGGTTCTATTTAGGATTGTTTTAAATAAAATAAATACTTAAATAAAATAAAAGATCATTTATTTGCCACATAATACGGACATAAAAGACATTGCCACATTTCAATGCAGCTTTGCCCCACTTACAAAACTACGTGACCATTAAGCTGTACATATCATTCTTTTGGGGACTTATTACAGGTTTCATATTGCATAATCATAATCAGTATCATTTTCTACTACTCTCGCAACTCCTATAGAAGAATAACAAAAACAATGAAAAAATCGCTTCGATTTGTTACTATTTTCTGAATTCTTAATTAAGCTGTTTTTTTCGAATCGCAACTTGTACAAAACTTTATTTTAAACTAATAAATTTAATAAAAAACGGAGATATTTTTACATTATTCGTTATCTTGTACAACTTGCGGTTGATGGTGGGGCAGAATCTGGCATGGTCATTTAAACAACAAATATTAACTTAAATTATAGACTCGGACTGTATCAAAAAGGCTGAGAGTGGCTCAGTACTAAATGTAGCATGTAATACAAATTATAGTTCTGATTTTCAACCACCGCCGGGTTCAACCAGTGAGTAGTAAGTACACAGGTAGAAAGAATCACATACATTTTTATATCCCGTTTTTATTTTATGATTTCAATAGGATCATGATTCAACCCTCATGAATAACAGTCACAGTCTGGCATTGTTCTTAAGAGGCTAGCTTCACCAGCGGTCACCCATCCAGGCACATACCTCTTCCAATGTTACTTGATGTACAGACAACAGCAGATCAATGGTAACACTGACAGTACCAATTTAACTCTTATGACACAGATAATAAGAACGGTCCAAAGTGTTACACATGATCTGCTGTTAGCTGTAAGATCGTTTTCAAAATGTGCTGGCAATTGGATCACGAGCCCCTGTACAGTTGAAGACAGAGATAAGTATACGTGGGGCCTCAATAAGGTTGCGATTTTCTCAAAAACTACTGGACCGAATTTAATAATTCTTTTACAGTTACATAGCGGCGAGAAACACCTGACTTAAAAATTGTGTCCGTCCTATTTTTAAATATTTTACTTGTTTTTGTACCTACTAACATTAGTTTGTAAGTCATTTTATTTTATTGTATTTTACTAACATCTATGGACCCTGTCTGAAATAAACAATTTTTTTTTTAATTTTTTTATTATAGCTTTATCTATCAAACAGTGAAATATTTTTTGCAATAGGTCAAGTAGGAAAATCTCAACCTTAAAAATCTCAACCTTAAAAACTCTCTTGTACACCTTTCTCTGTGTTCCACGTACATAGAGTGATCAATAACGGAAATTACTCCTAGGATATAACTCACCAATAATATGTTTTATATAAAAAAACAGTAGCACTGCGTAGTTTTTCTATTCGTTTCCGTCTAATCCATTCTCAACATTCAATAAAACACTACACTTTGCTTACATTTGGACGAATTTTTGAACACTTTTCACCGGTAACACTAAATCAACTTTTTAATCAACCATTCAATTGTTTTGCTACCGGCCAGTACCGAAATTATAACGTTAAGTCATTTAAAAAGAAAAACTTTGAGTAAAGTTGCGCGTACGCACGTTCGTGGTCTCGCTCGGTCGGCGAGAAGATCGTCGGAGGCATTACGTCACTGCCGAGGCCAGCCACGCAACCTATGACTTGTAGGTGTAGTATAGTCGGAGACAGAGAAAAGTATACAAGTGCCAAGGACTTTCGTTAACTCTACTAGAAAGAGTAGGAAGAAAAATGTAGAGGATTGACAATATTGACATGCTTTTTCGTTGGCAAACCGTAATGAGGCGTTTAAAAAAAACTATCTATATTTTTTAGTACAAATAGAGTGTAGCTTAGCTTACGTCAAATTCCTTTGAAGAGTCCGAAAAAAATGTCATCGATTTTTTTAAATTTATTATGGCATGACACAATGCCATCGGCCAAAATGTCGTATTTTAATAACTTATTGTGTACGACTGCGGTCAAATAATGACTCCTGAATATTGGAAGATTGAGAGAAAGGCCACAATATTTCACTTTTTTGCTTTTAAAATAGATTGTCCAAAAGGCTTATTTAAAAAAAAATACGGAGTACTTACTTAGTGAGAAAATCTCAAACACTATGACTCTTCTGTATACTTTTATATGCATTAGACTGTACCTAGTCGGATCGAGGAATTAACTGTCAACCAAGGTTATCAACGAAAATGGACGAGTTTTTTTTGATAGAATTCTTTATTTAAGTGTTTGGTAGTGCCTCTTTTTAATGCTTTTAGTATATATTTAGTGAAATTTCATATAGAGATAGTAGATAGATATATGTATAATAGTTTTCTGTATGCATATTTCGAAGAAAAAAAAGAAAAAAAATAATAATTGTGTATATCCAAACAGAAATACTTTTCTTTTAATTTAATAGACTCATAACAATTTCTTTTTGTAATTACTCATTGGTTAATAGACGCAAAACTAAGTTATTCTTACTTCCATCAGTCTCTACATAGAGCCGAGATTTTTTACTATTTCCCACCCTGCCTCAAAATCATTTCAGTTAGTTTTATATCGATCTATACCTACTTACCTATTAAGTTATCGCGTACTTGCACATTAAAGGGAAAATAAACCAATATTTAATACATTTCGACGATTTACGACCCTTGGGTGTCCCATAAACGCGATGGTTAGTGACGTTAAGTGACGTCATAAAGGCCCATATTGCGGTGATGAGACGTCATAAAATAAATCATGGCCGAGCAGCCTACCGAGGTGCCACCATGCCATGCCACCAACCTAAAACTAAAGTATAGGAAGTCATATATCCTAACTATGCTTGGAATTTCTCTGTTAGATAGAATAAGAAACGAGTATATCCGCCAGAAAACAAAAGTGGTTGACATTGCTCATAGAATCAGTAAACTGAAGTGGCAGTGGGCTGGTCACATCTGTCGTAGAACCGATAACCGATGGGGTAGACGAGTTCTCGAATGGAGGCCACGAACGAGTAAACGTAGTGTGGGACGCCCCCCGACCAGATGGAGGGATGACCTTCGCAAGATGGCTGGCAGTGACTGGATGCAGAGGGCCGAGAGTAGGGTTGATTGGCGCGCTTTGGGAGAGGCCTACGTCCAGCAGTGGACTGATACGGGCTGATGATGATGATGATATCCTAAAATTATGCTTGCACAGTCACTTCTCCTTCCCATCCTGGACTACGCTGATGCCCGCTATCCGGATCTCACTGTAGAACAATTTAATAAACTTTAGCGTCTTCAAAACTTCTGCATTCGGTTCATATTTGGCTTGCGCAAATATGACCACGTCTCTGAATACCGGACTAAACTCAAGTGGCTCCATACGTTGTCGCAAGGATGCTCACATTCTCTCTCTCTTATATTCCGTTCTGTTCTACCCCTCGACTCCTCCTTACCTAAAGCATTGTTTCCAATTCCTTTCTTCTTTGCATGATCACAATCTTCGCTTCAATGAAGAGCTCATCCTATATCTTCCTGTCCACTCTACCAAGTTTGGTTTGAATTTCTTCACCTCTCATGCTATCCGTCTCTGGAACTCCTTACCGGCTTCGAATCGAACTGCTAAATCTCTGAATATTTTTAAGGGATAGGTCAAGTCTCACTTCTCAATCTTTAATTATTAATTAGTTTCTATCTTACGTATGTATAACAGCGTATTGTATCCATGTTTCTAATTATTATATATTCATAACTCTAATGTTGGATTATTCCAACATTAAAACATGTATTGTCATCATATAAGGTTGTAAAGTTTCAACTTAATGAAAAAATAATAAAGAACTATCCTCGAAGCTCTATGAACTCTACGTAGAGTGTATTTTTAAACTACGAGACGTGAAGTGCTCTTGGTAAGCTCGTCAGCAGAAGTGCCTGACGAGTTGTCTCTCAAACCACTCCAGCCTTCTATTATAACTTGTTGCTGGCCTTTTTGTTTGAAACATGTCTCTACCTGTTGCTTGGATTTTTACCCGGCTAATGTTTAATGGTATATTGTAACTATGTTTTATTTTTATTTTACTCAGGAAACACAAAGTCATGTACGGTGGAACACAGAGAAAGGTGTACAGGAGACTTTTTAAGGTTGAGATCATCTCAAAAACTACTTGACCTATTGCAAAATTATTTCACTGTTAGATAGATAAAAGTTAAAACTATGTAACTGCAAAATAATTATTAAATTCGGTCCAGTAGTTTTTGAGAAAATGTCAACCTTACTGAGGCCCCCTGTATACTTATCTCTGTCTTCGACTGTACATAATAAAATGATAAAATAATCTCAAGTACTAATAGACCTATAGTCCCATAAATTAATAAATGAATGTTACATAATGTCACATGGAGCGCTACTAGAGATTACTTTTAACTAAAGATTACTTAAATGTAATGAGTTTTATCGACCTTTTTTCGTCACCCTTGATGGATTTCAGTATATGAGGTATCGATAGATTAACTTTACTCAGCCTTTTGGGCACCCTGCCTATAGTGGGGACCTAGGACAAGTTTTTTATCTCTAATTTATATATATATATATATTTGTATTTGTACATATAGTTTTAGTTTTAGGTTATAGATTGTTATAGTTTGTTCATAATAATTATAAAAAAAAATTCCAAAAATAAAAAAAATAAAAATACTTTAGTCATACATTAAGTTATACATGTATATGTATGACTACTTGGAAAAAATCCTATTAGTTTTACATGTATGTAGAACTACGTCTTGGTCACGTGACGTACATAGGATACATTATTTTGTGCCACAAACATTTAAATACAAATTATATACTTACAAAAAAAGCGACTACGGCATTCTGATTTAGTGATCATGTGTGGTGATCTATTCCTTTTATTGTAACTAGAATATAAACAGAAAAAATCTAAAAATACTTTGGAGGCAGGCAAAATTAGTTTAATCTTACTTCCTTTAAGTAGTGTTTTATCCTTTTTCACACTTCGTTAAGCCAGAAAAGGACCGAACCGCGGATTAACTTTAATCACATTTATGGCTAACCGCATTAATGTTATGGTAGAGCATAAATCTATGTCAAAAAGTTTCGAGATTGATTCATCTGCATCTGTCTCCACTTCAAGCATATTTTCTTATTTGAATATGCAGACAAACATTTTTGAGTTTTACAAACTTTTTGAATAATTACAACTGCCACTTTGTCCTACATAACAAAGTTAGATATTTGATTTATTGCCGCCAGAAGCAGACGCGACGGAGATTGGCTGTTTATAAGCTATAGGTAAATAAAATGTAATCACTCTACCGGTCCCTTTATCGAGAAATTAAATAATGCTAGGGAAATTGCTAGAAGACGTCTCCTTGATAAACAAATCGGTTTAAGTAAAGGAGAGTCGCGAATTTATTGGATGTCAAATAGAGTATTGAAAAATAGGTAATGATTTGGTGTAGGTTGATGTGCTGTAGTTGTAAGTGTACATGTACTCGTAAGTGTCACGATACTCGTCAGGTATTTTAAAACACCAAAATCTTGCAAAAGCAATCGTTAATATTGCCTAAACTTAGCATACATTTTTAAATGCAGGGTTTAGCTAAGTACAATGATTAAATAACGTTTATTAATAAGTATATCCTTAAACTGATGCTTAATAGATATAAATGCCATACAATTAGCACACAATGCATTGCCTAGTACAGTCGAAGTGATAAGTATACAGGGGGCCTCAATAAGGTTGAGATTTTCTCAAAAACTACTGGACCGAATTTAATTATTCTTTTACAGTTACATAGCTTTTACTTTTGTCTATCAAACAGTGAAATAATTTTTCCAATAGGTCAAGTAGTTTTTGAGAAAATCTCAACCTTAAAAATTCTCCTGTACCTACAACTTTCTTTGTGTTCCACCGTACCTTCACCTTATGAAATGACAAAAGCCAATTCACATCGTAAATAAAAGTTGTAATATTTGAGTAGGCGCTGGATTTATCTATGCGCTCTACTTTTTTTAAGAACCGTATTTTAATAAAGAAGTAGCAATGTGGTCCGACGTGAACTGTAAATAAATAAGTACTATTTAAAAATGTAAAATAAGCACTATACCCCAAAAAACCTTAACTAAAATAGCCATAATATTCTCTTGATTGGATTTCTTATGAAATTAACCGACGACGTTTAAATAACCAGCCCCCTGCCAAGTGAGAAAAAATAATAATGTATGGTTCAATACCATACATTTTTCTATATAATTGCTAGCGAAAAAACCTTTAAAAAAACAAATGTCAATAAAGTCGATTTTCCTACGTTTCGATTATCTACTACAGTGCGCGAGGTGTAAGATCAGGTTTACATTTGTGTGAGTGATCGCCAAGCTGCTAGCGGTACAAGAGGTGAAGTGCGGTGCGTGCGCGGCAGGGTGGCGTCCCGCTGTGTATTGTATGCGTAGGACGCGTCGCGCCTCAGGCCGAATATCACTCTACACTATCTGTGTGCACTCACACAAATGCAAACCTGAGCTTACGCCTCGCGTTACAGTAATGGATGAGGCTTTTACTGTCCTCGGACTATCCGGGTCAGGCACGACCTGGCTGGAGTGATGCTATATGTTCATATTCATGTTAATCAAATAACACATATTTGAAATGTAAGAATATGTGCAGAAAAGGGAGAGCTACCCTCTCCTGCCTCTTTTGTGGCGATGTCCATGCTTAAGCCCACGTTGCTCTACCTAATACGAAACTTATACCATCAGCAAGTGTCTGCTCGTTTGTCGTTCCGTTACTTCAGCATTTTCGTCTAATTTCTATGCCTTGCGCCTCAGCCTTCCACAGGCTCGCCAGGGAAATGGAATGTTTACTTCGCAACAAGATATTGAATTCCCGCGGGGAATATTTCTACGTGAACGGTTTCATTTTACGCGCCATTAGACACCCGGCTCACTCCTTGGGCCCTTTGGTTTGGGCGGCAAAGGAAATCTTTATCTACTACCACTTCTAAATATATTTATTTAGAAATATTTTATTATTATTTAAAAAGTATTAAATATTGATTTTTAACATGGAGGAAAGTTTCAACGCCCTCTGGAGAGAGCATAAAGTAAATTTTGCATGGGGATATGCCATTTGTCTCCGCCATTGTTATCACTTTCACTCTCATACGTCGGAAAGAGACATCTGTTTTATATGAAAAAAAATTAAACAATGGAAAAACAAATGAGTGGCAGTGATCCTCGAAAAATGTCATCCATAGTTTATCTTTGGGTATATCCATAGATCGAGCTGGGGGGTGCGCTGTATCGATTTTTTCTAGCCGTCAATGTCAGATTTTTGACGAAAATTAGTACAAAAATTTCGTTCGCGCAGGCTTTGACAGTACAAAAAAGACGAGACAGCCTGAAGACGTCACGTTATTAATTCCATACAATCTCCATAATAAATTCGTTTTGCCAAAAACGGTTAGAGCACAACTTTGACCCTGGCGTTAAATTGGAAGATCTAAAAATTTATTTCAGATGTATTATCAGCACGATTCCTTTAGTATACCTATTAATGCAAAAAAAATTGTTGTTTAATCAACATCCCTATTTAATTTAAGCTGCAAGGTATTATATATTAGTGCTAAAATCTAATAAGTACTTACTTTACTACTAAATTATTATTTATTATTTTAATAATAAATTTTCGAATCAGAATGATCTTGCTATTACATATGTAATAAATAAATAACAGAATCCAATATGTATTTCCATTACTAGTAAAGTATGAGCAATCAATCTCATATCTCTATTTCCTTCGCTGTGGAGGGAACAAATTGCTCTAATCCATACTAGAGTGGATGTGCCCAGGATAGAGCAGGGCAGGGAGGTGACATACTAAATAATATTTTGGTCGGGTTTGGTTTCTCTTGTAAAACCAAAAACCAAAACCGGTCAAATGCGAGTCGGACTCGCGCACCGAGGCTTCCGTGCAACGCAACTTAACCCCGTAGAGCTCTAACGAAAAGAAAAACTAGATTTTGAGACCAACTTATCGAATATTCTGTAACATGATATTGGCAATACGACTCTACTAACTAAACTCTGTTCGGTAGAGTTCAAGACTACAACATACAAAAATTTACATTTTAGTAAGTATATATAATATTTATTAGTACTCGTACAATCAATTATTTTGTAAACGTCCGATTGCGATTGCGCACATATTGGTCAGATCACAGTGTACCCCATGGGACCGAAATTAATTCTATCGATGAGCGCTGGCTCGAATATTCGTGGGGTCGAATGCCATGGGCTCGAATATTTAAAGTCAAAGTCAAATAAGCACGCATTTGTTGCATCGATACACTTAGAACCGACAATTCGTTCATTCGAATTTCATGGGCTCGAATATGCGTGGGGTCGAACGCCATTGGTTCGAATATTTCTTTAGATACATACACGTCGTCGATACACTTCACAATTCTTGTCTTGTAACTGGTCTGAAACTACCTTCTAAGCTACGAAGTTCAGCTCTCGCTCCACACCGCGAACGAACACAGTACGGGACGTGATGACAATCAGCGCTGTGCCCAGTCACCCAAGTGGCTGGGCACAGCATTTCAGCTGATCACAGTCCTTTTACGCATATTATTTTAAGTTAGCTCTAAGTGTATAAATAAGGTCACCTTGTATGTGTAATATGTGTAATAAATATTTTTCATTTCTTTTCATTTTTCATTTCATTTCATTTCAAGTTGATATTATTAGGACCAATACTCAGCACATCACTAGTAAAGCGGTGGCATCGACTAAGAGATCAATCGACGTGTCCTGCGAGCGTGAAGCGATTTGTAATGTCGTTATGTGACGGTCGCACATACTCCTGAATATTCACACGAAATATGAACTTGGCTATGATGGATCAGCGACTCGAAGTGGAGCTTGGCTTCCGAAATGAGAATTCGTCAGTAGTACCGATCCAACACCGACTCCCGTAAGTAATTGTATTATCATTATGTTAAGATGTGCTGCTGAGAGTTTTTGTACCACTTGTTCTCCTCAACGTTGGCACCTTTTCGTTGTAAAGTTGTGTAAATGTAAATTCAAAAAATATGTTGACGTGCAAAAATGTACACAACGTGCTTACTTGCGATAAAGAAATGACAATGCCAGATTCTGCCCCACCATCAACCGCAAGATGTACAAGATAACGAATAAATGTAAAAATATCTCCGTTTTTTATTAAAATTATTAGTTTAAAATAAAGTTTTGTACAAGTTGCTATTCGATAAAAACAGCTTAATTAAGAATTCAGAAAATAGTAAGAAATCGAAGCGATTTATTCATTGTTTTATTCTTCCATAGGAGTTGCGAGAGTAGTAGAAAATGATACTGATTATGATTATGCAATATGAAACCTGTAAGAAGTCCCCAACAAAATGATAGGTACAGCTTAAATGGTCACGTAGTTTGTAGGTGGGGCAAAGCTCCATTGAAATGTGGCAATGTCTTTTGACTTTGAATAATTTGATAATTACTGTCTTATCTATTGTAATTATGCTATTATGGAAATACTGCATAGCGCAGAGTAGCAAGCTGACCTTGCATTGTTTTGGCAAGCCACACCATCCAACCCGCCAGTCGCCAGTCGATACTGCTCGCTGACTCATAGTTGGCGATACTCACCCCCATGCTTTACAATACATGGCGTTACAGACTCGACGAAGAGTTCTATTTTATCTTTAAGGGGCTGACATGAGCCAACTAGCGCCGCCAATCTTAAAAAAATAATATCTTCCAATATAATCAATTTTATTAAAAAATCTATTTACAAAATGTTTATTACTATAAATATACTTATTTATAACGTGATTCAATTTCGGTAAGTTGTAGTTCGCATAATTGCGAAAAACGGCCGTTTTTGGCACATTTGTGAACTACAACTTAGCTTGTCGCAATTATGCCATGTATTGTATATTGAAAAATAGTATTTATCGTAATAAACATTTTGTGAATAGCTTTTTAATAAAATTGATTAAATTGGAAGATATTATTTTTTCAAGATTGGTGGCGCTAGTTGGCTCATGGAAGGCCCTTAAGCAATGTGAGTAGTGCACCTATTGCGTAGTAGAGTACCTATTGCGATTTATATGAAACCAACTACTCCCAAATCGTCTTCCAGGCCTAAAGTTAGGTATCTATGAGTATTGTTAATACTACTAGTTCAAATACAAGTTTAAAGTACTTGATGTGCCTTTTTAATATTGTTACACCTTTAAAACAAGTGGTGGATACCTTATAAATGACAATGCCAAATTCTGCCCCACCATCAATCGCAAGTTGTACAAGGTAACGAATAAATGTAAAAATATCTCCGTTTTTTATTAAAATTATTGGTTTAAAATAAAGTTTTGTACAAGTTGCGATTCGAAAAAAACAGCTTAATTAAGAATTCAGAAAATACTAAGAAATCGAAGCGATTTATTCGTTGTTTTTGTTATTCTTCTATATGAGTTGCGAGAGTAGTAGAAAATGATACTGATTATGATTATGCAATATGAAACCTGTAATAAGTCTTCAACAAAATGATAGGTACAGCTTAAATGGTCATGTAGTTTGTAGGTGGGGCAAAGCTTCATTGAAATGTGGCAATGTCTTTTGTACCGAAACTCATTTATCATGAATTTTGAATGATTTGAAAAATAAATAAAAATGTAAAACTGAAATATTTACTGAGAGACTGAAATTGTCTCTGTATAATTGTCTCTGTTCCCAAACTTACATACGAATGTAAACTATTGACTAGTTGGACTTGGCGTATAGTGATACATCTTTTTTGTATTTCTCTACAATATGTTTAACGAATAAATGATTATCTATCTATCTATCTATTTGAGGCTTTCTAAGTCTAGAGACACATTATGCGGAAAGTACGCGATGGAATTCACAAACCTCAAGTCAAAAACAGAACTTCTGCTTATAGCTGTAACGCTGCTTTTAGCCTGTAGCGGTGACCCGCTTTTGTTTCGACGCCGGACTCATTCCTGCCAGACTGAAAGCAGCGTTACAGCTATAAGCAGAAGTTCTGTTTTTGACTTGAGGTTTGTGAATTCCGTCGCGTACTTTCCGCATAATGTGTCTCTAGACTAAGTGTGATTGAATCACGTTATTGAGGTAAACACATCCAAAATATGAATATGGTTTTATTATTACTACAAGAAACACTGTTACTACCTCAATTCAGGCAAATACCTATAGGGTTTCCACAAAGTCAAAGAAGTAACAGCTTCGGCACACAAAAGATTTTGTTACTTCCAGAATTGTTTGATCTTTTATGAAATTAATTTCATCACGCGGAAAAGGCATCTCTCTCCTTAATTAAGGGCACAGATTACGAAAACCTCTTGAAGTTAAATTAAAACTCTTGCTATTAGTGAAATTGTTACTCAGAAATCAGGGATTGCTAAGATTCTTAAGGGTCATGAACCAACTAGCGCCGCCAATCTTAAAAAAATAATATCTTACAAATTATTATTATTTTTTTTAAATCTATGTACACAGGATAAGCACTATTTTTTAATATACAATACATGGCATAATTGCGACAAGCTAAGTTGTAGTTCACAAATGTGCCAAAAACGGCCGTTTTTCGCAATTATGCGAACTGCAACTTACCGAAATTGAATCACGTTATAAATAAGCATTTAAAAAATAGTATTTATCGTAAGAAACATTATGTACATAGCTTTTTTAATAAAATTGATTAAATTGGAAGATATTCTTTTTCAAAGATTGGCGGCGCTAGTTAGCTCATGGAAGGCCCTTAAGACGAAAAATTTGCTGCTGAGTTTTTCCACCTAACATAATAATATTCGAGTCTACGAATTTCGGCTGAACGAATATTCGACTCTACTCATATCGATCCAAAAATATTCGAGTCTGTGGCATTCGTCCTCCACGAACATTCAAGCTGACAAACAGTTTAACCTACGAAAATTCGAGCCTACGAATTTCGACTGAATGAATATTCGATTCTACTGTTCCCTGGGGGAGTTAAATCGACAAAAACCATTGAAGGCTATCAGAACGCGATATTTGGATAGATCTCCATAAAAGCACACCCTTACGCAGAAGGGGCAACATTTTATCCGTCGCCGCACTGGCGCGTCTCTGCGACGCCGACGTCACAGCCCCGACACACGTCTGACCTACGTCGTTATACAGCCTCACAATAAGGATCACTTGCGACAAAGAGATAACCCTGGTTACATACCCTGTTCGTAACTTTATCTTGCATAAGATAATCGTGCGTTGATCATTACATTATGAATTTTTTTTTTTATTATGAGTTTTATTTATTTACCAAACTATATATACACTAATATCTTATTAAACTAATACAAATAACAAACTAATAATAAAAAAATAAAATTAAAGATAGAAAACCTGCCCTAGGTCCCCCACTATAGGCAGCGTGCCCAAAAGGCTGGTAATAAAAATACCTATAAAAGTATTAATGCGTTGATTAATACTTTTATAGGTATTTTTATACGGAAAACTTACAGCTTTTATGTAGTCCTTGAATTCATTCGACAAAATTAAATGGATAGTTATAGGCTTGTGCCATAAATTAATTCTGCACAGCGTTTAAATTAGAAATTAAACAAGTCGGGAAAATATATATTTTTTTTAATTTGAGATTTTTTTTATTAATTTGATCTGAATTGTTACCGTGCTTTGGAGTTTTTCTATTTTAAGGTAGTTTAAATTTTTGGCAATGATTTCTTTCACTACATCATCATTTTCATTTTTTTTAGAATTTTTGTAATACGTCAAGTAGTTTTTGAGAAAATCTTAACATATAATATTATTAAAAGTACAAAGAATGCAACTGTTTGGGGGCTTAAAATATATTATATATTAGTTCAGTATACGACTCTAAAATCCATTAAACGCGAAATACACAAAGGAACAGACATAATATACGTCATCCTAAATCAAGTGTCTTATTATGTAAACAAAAACGAGTATCATCGTAAGTTTTGCTGTGATTCGTAAGCTTTGTGAATAATTTTCAAATTATTAGATCGAATCACTTTATTTCCACAATGTTGAGAGTTTTTAACTCTCCTGTACTGGATACCGCACAAGGTAACATCTCCCCCTTAAGCTGTTAATAGCTTCTTAACTATCCAACTTTATCTCAAGATACGTAAAGGTATTCCGAGCAAATAATTGCCCAAACATTTGATGAGAAATAGAAACAATTTAGAACTTAGAAGGGATGGGATTTAAATTTAATTTGACTGTGCAACTTGAATGGATCAATAGGTTTAGAGAACTTTAACTTCGATAACTTAGATATTGCTTTCATGTGTATTTAAGGGGATACATCAAATGGCTCTTTATAGCCGACTGCCGAAAGGAGGAGGGTTCCAAGTGTACAGGGAGAGTTTTTAAGGTTGAGATTTGCGCAAAAACTATTTGACCTATTGCAATAATTATTTCACCTTTAGATAGCTAAAAGTTAAAAGTATGTAAACGTAAAAGAATTATTAAAATCTGTACAGTAGTTTTTGAGAAAATCTGGACCTTATTGAGGCTTATTATATACTTATCTCTGTATTCGTGTGTACCTCATCCCAAAACAAATGTCTTATTATGTAAACGAATATAATCGTCTAATGGCCAGTGTTGCATTGTAATACGAGTGCAACACTGTAGGGACTGATTGATTGAATCTGTCAATCATTATGGAAATAAAGTGATTCGATCTAATAATTTGAAAATTGTTCACAAAGCTTACGAATCACAGCAAAACTTACGATGATACTCGTTTTTGTTTACATAATAAGACACTTGATTTAGGATGACGTATATTATCTCTGTTCCTTTGTGTATTTCGCGTTTAATGGATATTAGAGTCGTATATTATCACAAGACTAATATAGAATATATAAGCCCCCCAAACTGTTGCGTTCTTTGTATTTTTTACTTATATTTTACTTAGAATTTGAATTACGCATTATCCATGCTCGGTGAATAAATTAGAACATGATGAAAAAATTCTTGCCGTGGGCAGGACTTGAACATGCGACCTTGTCATTCCGTGATACGCTCTTACCAACTGAGCCACCACAGGCTACGCCACGCCCACCGAAAATCTTCATCGTTCTAATATTTTACTTGTTCAGGGAGTCCGAACTTTATTACATATATGTATGTATGTATGTACAATTTTCTCTAATTTTGGACTTTTAAAAAGTACCTACTGGTATGGTTACCAAATATCACACAGGTTTCAAAGTGCATTGCAATAACAACTTGTTTTAAGTGACCTCCTAAAAACCAAGGCTACAAAATAAACAAAACACTGTATTATTTAAAAGCCTCTCTGAATACCCTGACAGTGAAATGCCTTGAAGCGTTTCAGGGCCGCGTAGACAGATAGCAAATTCATTCTAATTTGCTACCCGTGTCGGGGATATTACGTCCACAATGCATGCAATAGCCGCAATGGAAAACGCAAGCGTTACCATGGATACGGGACGCTGCAGTGCCTTCGGAGTTCGGCCCGCCCTTCGCCGCAGTAACCTCCGAGCCTTCAGACCGAGAGGGTCGCTCCGGCAAACTTCGAAGTGCTTTTGTTAGGGTAAACAAAACTTGACGCTCGGAAATTCTAATTTTGATAAAGCATCAGCTAATATTATCGGCAATCGATCGATTGTGTTCGAGGTTTCAGTGCCTAAAATGAATCGCCCTAAGCTTTTTGGATGCAGTTGGATGTGATGTGCAGTGTTTTATGCTAAGCCATGACCTTGTGTGTGTTATGGATGTTCACGCCATGACGCAAGACCGCGCTAACATATTCTCGGATGACGATGAGGACCTGGTAAGTCAGGATTATGTAACAGCTCCTGTTTCTTTTGGATACGTTCCAAGTTGTATTACATAAAGTTTATCTGCAGTGAGATGCGTTGTTTCTGTTAATGCAATGGGTTAAATAAGTATTAAAATAAATACTTATAATATTTAATTTGTTAAAAATGTATTTACGTAATTTTGTATATAAGTAAGTATAAGACGCGTTTTATACAATTTCAACTTCGGAATTTCCTGTAAGTAATGCGATTATATTAATGAACGAAATGAACAATATTTTATTATTTAAAAGATTTATATAAGTAGTCTGTCCTTATCGATTTTTCCATGTATGTAAACAAATATAGCGTGTAATTGTATATTTACGTAGGTATTTAATTAATTCGGCATTCCAAAGTTCTCAACGATTTAAAAATTTTAATTTCAATACCTGTTGAGTTCTTATAAAAAATCTTAAAAAAATACATAAGTTATTATATAATTTTAAATACTTACCAAATTCTAGCCAACACTACAATTACATTACATTATTACATTACATTTAGTTTCAATCATATTTTTACTACAACTAATTATTGTAAAATTTGTGATAATTTCATTGATTAGAGTCAATTAAAATGTTAATAATATAGCGTTGGAAAGTTCACCAAAACATTATTAGCCTAATTAGTGATTGGAAATGACAATGCCAGATTCTGCCCCACCATCAACCGCAAGTTGTACAAGATAACGAATAAATGTAAAAATATCTCCGTTTTTTATTAAAATTATTGGTTTAAAACAAAGTCTTGTACATCTAGCGAGTCGAAAAAAACAGCCTAATTAAGAATTCAGTAAATAGTAAGAAAACGAAGCGATTTATTCATTGTTTTTGTTATTCTTCTATAGGAGTTGCGAGAGTAGTAGAAAATGATACTGATTATGATTATGCAATATGAAACCTGTAATAAGTCCCCAACAAAATGATAGGGCACAGCTTAAATTGTCACGTAGTTTTGTAGGTGGGGCAAATAGCTTTTTTAATAAAATCGATTATATTGGAAGATATTATTTTTTTAAGATTGGCGGCGCTAGTTGGCTCATGGAAGGCCCTTAAAATCGGTCGATTACTTTTTGACAAAATCTCAACCTTAATAACCGTACATTCTAAGTAGAAAAATCATTAATTTCAAAGGAATTTACGAAATTCTATTCCCTGAAAGCCTTGACGTTATAAAACCACAACCTGTGTTACGGACGAAGCGCCTACAACATTTTATATTCATGTTAAAACTTGGCACAACCTCGTACGGGGTGGGCCGAACTAGGGATGAGGAAGGCTTTAGCTTTTTACGGCCAGATTAATATAAAATATCGGGTATTATACCCGTATAAAATAAAATAAATAAAATATAACCTGCAGCACATAAAGAACGTGGGAAGCAGCGTGGGAAGACCACCGATGCGATGGTCTGACGACATCTCTTGCACATGTGGGAAGAAATGGATGACTACGGCCACAAATTACGGCCAAAAATTTAGGGACTGATGAATATCGATACACGATTGGACAAGCTTCGCTCGATAGAAAAAAAATCACAAACATACCCCCCCCCCCCCCCCCCCCCCCCTCCAAGTCTTTTAAAATGAAAATGATGTTTAAACCGAAACAGTTATTCATACTAAATATGTATTAAAATGTAGGGTATAATAAATACGAGAGCTTGTTCAAAAAATCTGATTTTTATTGGCGTATTTTTATTTCCCTGCCAAAATTTATAAAAATACAAATATGGAGTCACTTGCCGTGACTCTTCATCTTTTGTCTCGCGCTCGAGTTTGACAGCTGGCCGCCCCTTAACGTAAAGCACGAGGCACGAAGGGGCTCAGATCAAAGTATCACTAGCGGTCACCCATCCAGGTACTGACCTCGCCCAACGTTGCTTAACTTGTACGATCGTTTTCAACGTGTACTCGCAACTGTCCTACGAACCCCTAGGCAACAATAATAATATTTGATTTCGGTTCATGTCGATATCTCTATTGAATTTAAATAATCCGAAACCACATCATAGAACCCGAACTACAGCAGTCATCCCTATCCGGAGGCAAGGCCGCGCCGGTAAACATTAAATATTGCGGAAGCAGGCACTTTCGATTGCACGATATAACGAAGGAGCGGTGTGGTGCTTCGGAGGGCTTCGAAGATACAACGAGGTCACTGGGCGGCATGTTGTAGGTCATGGAAAAACAAAGCAGAACAAGGAAAGTAAATAAATAAAAGACATTGCCACATTTCAATGGAGCTTTGCCCCACCTACAAAACTACGTGAACATTTAAGCTGTACCTATCATTTTGTTGGGGACGTATTACAGGTTTCATATTGCATAATCATAATCAGTATCATTTTCTACTACTCTCGCAACTCCTATAGGAGAATAACAAAAACAATGAATAAATCGCTTCGATTTCTTACTATTTTCTGAATTCCTAATTAAGCTGTTTTTTTCCAATCGCAACTTGTACAAAACTTTATTTTACACCAATAGTTTTAAAAAACGGAGATATTTTTACATTTATTCGTTATCTTGTACAACTTGCGGTTGATGGTGGGACAGAATCTGGCATTGTCATTTGTTTATTTCACTTAAGCATTTCCACAGTACAGCTTAAATTATAGGTGCTAGGACTAGAATTAGACTATATTGGTGAGCGCTAGCTCCCACACTAGGATTCCCTGTGTTGTAGACTAGTCTCTCCCTGAAAGTGTATGGTGTTTTGCTTGTTAGTTTTGAATGTGTCGGTCTTGCAAACTGTCAGATTTCATACTATTTTGATAAGTTCTCTTGAAGATGGCGGGAAACGACGGTTGCAAAATTATTTGATAGTTTTTATTATTATTTTAATGTCTACAGTGGTTATTTTGTGTTTAATATCACGTTAAATTAATCAGAAAATGTTCGAGAATGACAGTATTGGATAATTTGAGCAAGATCTGAAGTTTCAAGCTTTTATCAAGAGTCCCGCTACAAGCTCGGGAGTGAACGTGACTGTCGAGCTGCTTCGTCCAGAGTGATGACGCTACGGCGTCTCCTCTGGATGAAGACATGAAGACGCGGCTACCCAGGGTGAAGACGCTACTGCGACTCCTCTGGAGGAAGATAGAAGACTATTATGCATTGAATTTTCTGTAACATGACATTGACGAATGACGAACTGTCGAGTCCATTAATAAAATAGATAAATAAACTATTTTGATAGTCGTAAGATCGATCTCTGGCTAAGCTGCGCTATCGTCGCAGTCTTAGATAAGCTTTATAGCCTTGAATTCATTCGACCAAATTAAATGGATGGTTAGGCTTGTGACATACATTAATTCTGAACAATATGAGGAAAAACAAAAATATTTATGATAAATTCAATTAAGCGAAAAAAATTTTTAATTTGATGTGCATCTTTGAAGTTTTTATATTTTATGGTAGTTTTAATTATCTGCAATGATTTCTTTTACTGGAATATTAATTAGATAAAACGGGAATTACCGTGTTAAACATTTATTATTGATGTCTCGATATTTCGACAGCATTGCAGCCATCATGGTCACGAGTAGACTGAATCAATCAATAATAACATCAATAATAAATGTTTAACACGGTAATTCCCGTTTTATCTAATTAATATGTAGGTATACAAACCGTGAAAGTTTAATGGTGATTATTATCATTTCTAAGGCCATTGTGTGATTTGTTTTTTCAGGTTTGATTTACTAAAAACATTGACAATTTAATATTTATCATGACTACAACCCCGAATTTCAATTTGGCGAATGATTTCAAGGCCACCCTGTATAGCTACTGCAGTTTACTCATATCTCGTCGAAACGAATATGGTAAACTGTTTATTAACGACCCACGTTTTTCTCAAAATAACCACAATATAATAAGCACTGAAAGATCTCGTAGGAGCTAAGAATATTGTAGTAGAGAGCATACTCCCACGCTCCTGTGTATAATATTAATATAACAGCATAGAAGGCATATATGGGGATTATAATTCCTAAGTTTAGGGTTCCGTGCCTCAAGAGGAAAAAAGGCACCCTTATAGGATCACTTTGTTGTCCGTCTGTCTGTCAAGACCTATATCTCAGAAAAACGCGTGGACGGATCAAGTTGATAATAAGTTAATACTAAATACTCAGGTCTGCAACCTCATGCAGCCGTGAAAAATATAAACTTCTACGTCAACGCAATCAGAAGATATGGCCGTTTATGTCGCATTTTCTCGCATATTTGTATGAAACCGCAAGAAAACCAAAATCTATACTCTCTACCTACTTCCCGTTTACTTAGAATCATGAAATTTGGCAAGAAGGTAGCACAAGTAAAGGAAAAATTCCGAAAATTGTAAATTTGAAATTACATCCCTCCAAAATTATTATTTTTTGTTATTACAAAATTATATTTGCAGATGATGAACTAATCAGGAGTATAACATAATATTTTGATAACGGCAAAGATAAGTTGGTCTCTAAATCTAGTTTATCTTTTCGTTAGAGCAAAGTTACGGGGTTAAGTTGCGTTGCACGGAAGCCTCGGTGCCGGTTTTTTATTATGGAATTTGGTAGGTCAAGGAAACCTTCCTAAAATTTGCATTGAAGATATAACTTCGCTGGTTAAACCTCTGATTTCAGAGGGAATTTTAAAGGATCCTGCTGGACCGAGTATTAAAGAAATTAGCCATCTCCTCGGAAAACTCATATTTTTGGCATTTATGTGAAAACTTCAAATATTAAAATTAAGTGTTTCAAAACCCGAGATTACACATTATATTTTAAGCGTCCAACTTTTAAGAGAGTTTAAAATATAATGGGATGGAATAAATATCCTTTATTTTATAAAAAATCAACTTTATTAAAATAAAACTAACTACTATCTAAAAATACATTACTTATAAAATAAAATAAAAAACTAAATACTAAAGGACGAACACGTCGTCAAGATCCCCGTTTTGCGGAATGCTGCCCAGGACGCTTATTTTATTCTATATATTATAATAGTTATTAAAATATGTTTATTTCAAAAGGTACAATATAAAATAAAAAAGAACCATTCAATATTTAAAAAACCTAATATTATTATTTTTTTTAAAAATTGTTGCAGGAAGAGTACCCAAGACACTGGCAGCGTTACCTCGCTGGATCGCGATGCTAATCCGTTGCGCGAGGTAGCTGCCAGCTCTTGGGTCACCAGTGGCATCTACTACTCGTTTGCTAAATTTATTTTATTATTTTTACTATTTTATTCTTATAATTTCATATCTATATTGTCTCTCCTACAATAAAATCTACAGAAACACTCGAATTCTCAAAGTTTGATTAAGACATTAATTGGGACGAAACGTTTTACCTCGGAAAAAAGAATTGCTGGAAAATTAAAAAGTAAATTCGTGGGGCTGCGATGAAAACGACACCCTAATGGGTAATTGAAGTCTGAAGTTTGGAAATTGCCTTTTTGTACAATCGACTGTACATCCATCGTGAGATCGCATGCCTTTACGCAGAGGTAATAGGTAGGTACAGTCGACAGCAGATCAATGGTAACACTTGCAGAACGATTTCAAGTCTTACGACGCAAATAATAAGAACTGTCAAAAGTAAAAAATTGATACCATTTATCTGCTGTCGACTGTACGTCTTATCATCATCCGCAACCCAAATCAAGTGTCTTATTTTGTAAACAAATATGATCATCCAATTACCTGTTATGATGTAACACTGAAGGAACTGATTGGTCGATCCTGTTCATCATTGTGAAAATAAAGTGATCCGATCTAATAATGTGAAAATAACTATGCAATAATAACAGTACAGCTTAAAATATCAGTAGGTACAGTAGGGTTGTTTTTGTTTACAAAATAAGACACTTGATCTGGGCTTCGGCTTATTTAATATCGCAAAGGGTTAATAAATAATATAGGGGCTCGTAGTTCAGTTGCGAGTACACGTTGAAAACGATCGTACAAGTTAAGCAATGTTTTGGCGAGGTCAGTACCTGGATGGGTGACTGCTAGTGACACTTTCATCTTAACCCCTCCATGCCTCGGAAAGCAGTTGGTCCGGTTTTTGTCAAAGCACGTTGTGTACATTTTTGCACGTCAACATTTTTTTTTGAATTTACTTTTACATATTGCAAGGAAAAGGTGCCAACGCTGAGGAGAAAAAGTGGCAAAAAAACTTTATTCTTTGTAATCATTCAGTTTATGCAGTGCCATAGGCTGTTATTCATAAACGTAATTTAAAGTTACGCCACTGTTTAGGTTTTTTTTTTATCTTTATTGCAAGATTGCGAGTTTGTACATAGGTCTTATAATATATTTATCCTTTCCACAATCAACCTATAGCAGGCGTACAATATTTATTATACTTACATAGCTAATTATAATTGAATCGAAAAATATTAATTTGGTACTAAAACATTAATTCGGACACAAAATCAACATAAGACAATTAATTAAATGTCAAAACATTATACTTAGTCAGATGTCAACAATTAAATTATAAAATGTCAAAATTTACTAAGAAATTAGTGTAACTGGAAGCCGTAATAATGCGATGCGATTATTTCCTTTCTATCTTAAACTTTTTTAACGAAGCGTGAAATAGCAACACAATTTAAGAGAAGTGATGTTTAACTAGGGTTATGAATAACAAGAGTTTAATAGATATTATTATCGATTCAATACAAACTGGAGCGAGTTTCAATTACTAACTAAGACCTAAGTCAGGACTTAGGAACACTTGTCAGCCATACATGCATGACTAAGTATAAATTGATCACCCAACTCACGGCGAACTAACTTCCTACACTGAACTCAGTAACATAGTCTAGGGACCAAGTTGCTGTGACGTCAAGCAATAGCAATCTATACATATAATAAGACTGTAAAAAAGTTGTGTCTGTACATTGGATATTTTTTGAAAAGAATAATTGTAATGTGTTTTAGGATCGATACTGATGCCAAACACTAATTTTTAGAAATTTTGTCTGATTGTCTGTGACTTTGTGCAAGTATCACGCCAAATACTGAAGGGATTTTGATGGGAGTTTCACTAGGAGATAGCTGAAATATCCGGACAGCTCATAGGCTATAAGCCATGGCGGTATGTGATGTGGAAACAAGGATCCAGAGAGGAAGGCCTTCTGATCTCCTCCATCCTCCTCCTCTACGCAAACGAAGTTGCGGGGTACAGCTAGTTGTATATAAATAAGTGTAGGTTAGATATATCATTAGGTATATAGGTAAAGCATTAGTATACAACATACAGGGTGTCGTTGAATTCATTGGACAAATTGAAACTGGGGGTCTACACATGATAAATATTAAATTGGTAGGTTTTTTAGTAAATAAAACTGAAAAAAATTGAACTAAGTACATCGCAACACAAGTTAGCTTGTGCAGTTAATCTCCACCTTATATAGTAAATTGAGAGATGACATTAAAACCTATCCCTAAAAGTATTCCAGAGAAAATTTAAAGATTGGCTTATACAGGAGTGTTTATACTCAAACAAATATTTTGGTTATGAAATGCACAGGACGTGACCTTTAATTTGCTTGACTAATTATTACGGCATTTGACAAGTCATTATATTAAGGGCCTTCCATGAGTCAACTAGCGCCAATCTTAAAAAAAATATATCTTACAAATGTTTAATTTTTATTAAAAAAAGCTATGTACACAATCTTTATTAGGATAAACACTATTTTTTTAAATACAAAACATGGCATAATTGCGACAAGCAAAGTTGTAGTTCTTAAATGTGCCGAAAACGCAATTATGCGAACTACAACTTACCGACATTGAATCACGTTATAAATAAGCATTTAAAAATAGTATTCATCCTAATAAACATTCTGTAATACCTTTGTTCTATGCGAATAATGATTCTGATTCTTAAAAATTATCTTGTAAGCTTTCTTTGTCTTCGACCGTATGTACTTGTACAAGAAGGATTTTTCCGCAATGCTACGAAAATGCTAATACAATCCTGTCCCCGGTCGTTTGGGCAGGAGATCGTAAAGAGGCGCGGCGGCATTACGGGATTTTGCTGGATTTCTCTTTTACCTGACAAACATACGCAACACGAAATATTATAGTCTGTCCCAATAGAATTCTCCATGGAGGTAAACAAACCACTAACCGCACTATACCGCAGCCCAAATCAAGTGTTTTATTTTGTAAACAATAAACAAATATACTTACTTACTCCGCTGGCTCAGTGACCCAAAGTGGATCTTGGTCTCCGACACCAAAGAGCGCCACTGCAGCCTGTCCTGCGCTGTCTGGCGCCAGTCGGGCGTCTGCAGCTCTCGCAGGTCCTTCTGCACCTCGTGGCCCCAGCGGTATCTTGGACGTCCAACTGGGATTTCCGACGTATGCTCGCTTCGCTGCACGTTCCTCCCCCATCCTCTCCACGTGACCAAGCCAGCGGAGCCGGGCTGCTTTGGTTTCTCCAATGATAGTCTCGGCCACCATGTCCTCGATCTCGCAGTTTTTCCGGATCATCCAGCTTCCGTCCTCTCTTTTCGCCGGTCCTGAAGGAAGAAAACAAGCTCTTGGCAGCGGAGAGGAAAATGTTAAGGAGAATTCTGGGACCAGCGAAAAGAATAAACAAATATGATCGCCTAATTACCTGTTGTGATGTAACACTGAAGGTACTGATTGATTGAACCTGTTCATTATTGTGAAAATAAAGTGATCCGATCTAATAATGTGAAAATAACTATGCAATAATCACAGAACAGCTTAAAATGTTAGTAGGGTAGTTTTAGCCCATGTTTTGGCCCTTGTAGAAAGCTTTAACTGCTAAAGGCAACTCTGTTTTTTTTCAGTGTATAAAATGAAATATTGAAATCAGAGCTTCTGAATTCGCTTTGAACAAAGTTCTAACTTTATGTACCTAACTTTGTGAGCTAAGTTTACTGAAAGTATGGGCAGTGGACATACTTTGGACAACTTCCACTCACAGGTAACGGCGTACCTAAGTTTGATAATTACTTAGAATTGGACTTACAAATGAATTCCTTTGAAGTCCCTCGCTCATATACAGTCTTACACTAAGTTAGGTCTAACCTCCCGCTTATAATTTACATACCCAAGGGATATTTTAATGATCTCTTTGAATGTGTTTAGTGTTATTTAGACAGGTTTTGTTTGCATTTTTATGTTATGTGTTTTATGATAGTATTTTGATCAGACACATGTTGACATTAATGAAGTACAGACCGTTCAGCTAAGTTGACCAAAAATTGCGGGGAAATTGTAATCAAAATCTACAATCATCATCATCAGTATATTTATATTGCCCCACTGCTCGGTCACAGACCTTCCCTTACATCGAGGGAGCTGGGGCCATAATCCAACACACGGGCCCAGTGCGGGTTGGCGGATTTCACATGCCTTAGATTTTTTCTTCTTCTACGACATGCAGGTTTCATCACGATGTTTTCCTTCACCGTTTTGAGAGCACTCGGTAAATGTACGTAAGTTTTTCCGTCGAAAAAACCGAGGATAACTCATTGGTACATGGCTGCCCTGGCTGGGATTCGAACCTGGGACCTCCATATTGCAAGTCCATTGACCCAACCACTGAGCCACCGAGCTCTCTTCAGCCACCGAGCTCTCTTCGAATCTATTCTAAAATTATACAGTCGAAAGTTCATTAAGTAGGTATATCATTTAGGACTTTAAACCATATTTATCTGAGTCGTAAGTTGAAATAGTGATCTAAGGGTTACCATTAATCTGCTGTCGAGTCTACTTTCCTACCTTTAGGGTCAATTTAGCTGCTGGGAACTGTACTCAGGTAGATATCAAGACATACCTAAGTCTTAGGTATACTACTGATTATAAGATAAGATAAATACACTTTATTGCACCATAGTACAGTATTAATTACATAATTGAGAAGCATGTCTATAATATCCTCTGCAGTTGGTTGTCTGGAAGAAATCGCTTTTAGCGATAAGACCGCCAAAATTGTACATTTTGGCGGTCTTATCGCTAAAAGCGATTTCTTCCAGACAACCAACTGCAGAGGATATTATAAAAATATATCAGAAAGAGGTAGAAGTGCATAGTAAGTAAATATAATAAATAGTAATATCTACGTTAGATAGGTAACACAATTTACGATACTTAAACATGTAAATTATTATTATATAATTATTATATTGTATTATACATATAACCTACTTCATTGAAGTGTAACTGTTTAACAGTTTTTATAGCTACGAACCAGGGCCATATATTAATTTGTAGGATGTTGCTAAAAAAGCTTGCCCAAATATGAGTACAGTCGAATGAACGTTAAAAGGTAAACCTTTGAACCGCTCTTGGTATCTCATCGCAAGTTTCAATCGTATTACTGTGTGACTGTACACACGAGGAACGATATCTTCTATAAATATATTCATAAAATCTACAATATTGAATGTACGGCGGGAAAGCTGGCATGAATATTGCGGAAGAGACGCTTCAATTTCAATATTTACTAACATTACCATATCCCCATGTGAAATCACTTAAACATGGTCATTTATATTTCCAAGCCACAAGAAGAAATAGAATGGAATATCCTACCTACCTACCCCATAATTATACATACACTTTTGTCAGTGTGACTGACAGACAACCAACTATTTTTCTTTGAATTACCTATTTCTGTTTGTTTTAGGTAATTATTGATAATATATACATATATAGGGAGATATGCAAAGCTGACGGCCAGCCAGTGGAGAGGCACTGCAAGAAGAATCTATATAAAGAAGCTCTGGAATCTAGACGGACGGACTGCATTTCAACTTGCAGTCGGGATGCACGGTTGGATTGCAGTTTTATGGCAATCGTACTATCTGCATTCAAACTGCAAATGTGCAGTCTGAGTGCAGTTGTAATGCAGTCTGGAGACTTAGACCGTACTAATGTCGTAGACTGCAATTCATAGACAGTTTTGAGAGCAAATGCCCCTGTAGGTATACTTTTCTCTTGGTTAGTTAGAAGGTACATAAAAACTTGACTTCATCCTTCAGCCGTAACCTCAATACTTGGCATTTATGACTAAGGCACCAGGTGTTCGCTCTTGTGACCTTTTGGCCGCGTGTCTATATGAATTATACATATACCTAGGTTTGTGATGTTTATGAATTTTATAGGGATAGCTTTGTGAGTGGTTCCATTTAGAGTTTGATAAACCGCATACCTATATAGTATTGTTTATTTTTACTTCAAGAATAGGTGTAGGTATTAAGAAGATTGTGTGTCCCCCAAATGTTTGATTTTCATAAATTGCACTTATTTTTTTTACTTTTTAGGTATATGTAGAAGTGTTAAGTTAACAAATAAACATCTCTTATTACATTCTATTTTATTCTAGTCAATTACGTTATATTACGTTTTATTCCAATTCTCAATCACTCTCATTTTATTCCATTCCATTCTGATTCACTTCACTCCATTCTATTCGATTCCATTAATTTTATTTCTATTCCTTGTCATTCTCTTATATTATGTCAATTGCTGATTCGTTCATTCTTGATTGTGATGCGTTCTTGGTTGTTTTATTTTATTAATGGACTAGACAGTTCGTCATTTACCAATGTCATGTCACAGAATATTCTCTTCTCCGGTCTTCTATCTCTTCTCTCTCTACAGTCTTCTATCTTCCTCCAGAGGAGTCGCAGTAGCATCTTCCCCCTGGGTAGCCGCGTCTTCATGTCTCCATGTCGAGGAGTCGCCGTAGCGTCATCACTCTGGACGAAGCAGCTCGACAGTCACGTTCACTCCCGAGCTTGTAGCGGGACTCTTGATAAAAGCTTTTTCAAAAGCCTCCTTTAGTTTGTTTAATTAACAATTTCGATCAGGGTTGTCAGACGGCTCTCAACACCGCCGATATCAATTTCTAAGAGTTCTTTTATACCTATCTTTAATGATATAAAATGACATTGTCAGCAATCACTATCTCCGGCATCTCACGAGCCGAGAATAGAGTATCCAACAGAAACAAACAACTATCGCCGAGTTGGTTATTTATTCACCCTCCGTATCGATCGCCGTCTTGGCCCTGTCCGTGCGACGTGACGGCCCTACTCAATTTGTGTTATTATCAGCCCTGTCTCGTAGCTCGTTTGTTATTTTAATCGCCTTTTGTCACTCAACTTCAGGCGAGTTTAGTATTACGTGAGATAACAGTTAGGTCGCACGCATAGTAGAGTTAATCCCCGCGGGCTTTATTATGTTGTCTTAACACGTTCACAGTCCAGTGCCCCATATATGGATCACGACGACCTAGCTTCACAAACCCGTGTCATATGTGGCATGATGAAAAAGTAGATAGATAGATAGAATCAGAATCTTTATTTGTAGATTTGGGTAATTGTTTACATACAACGGTGTTAAAAATGACAAAAAAAAATGTAGCACCAAATCCTGCTGTCGGCGTACAAATGTTTATAATATGTAGGTACAATTATTACAATATAGAGATTACAATATAGGTATTATTTATACATTAAATTATTTAGATATAAGTACAAAATATAATTTACAAAGTCAAAATTAAAATATGTCAAAATTAGAAAATAAGCCGTCATAAATTACAATAATATAATCAGTGGAAGCAAATTAAATAATGTCATTAACATATATAACATAGATAAACACTTTATTGCACAAAGAAGCCTACATAGAAAACAGAGAGTAAACAATTTGTACAAAGGCTATCGCTCAGAGCGATTTCTTCCAGGCAACCGAGGTCAATGGAAATTAACAAAAAATAAACGGCAGTGTATTGCATAAAATATGTGCCTACCAAATCCGCACTAAGGGTATTTTTCTGAAGGTAAGTAAATACGATGTCCTTGGTGGATGCTGCTGTCCATTATCGACCTATTGTCTTCAGAGAAGTGCTCAGAGTGCTCCCACCCAGAAGTGCTCACATAACAAATTTGATGTATTTCGACTTGCATAGATATTGAAGTAATAGGCGGGAGTTAAAAGGAAATCAAACCATTTCTTGTACGGGGACTGTGAACGTGTTAAGAAATGTGAGCTATTACTTCAAATGATTATACATAATATACATTATACAATACATACGGATAACACTCACTTATATGGTTCAAGTCGACGCTTAGACCGACAGTTTCGAAGATCACTGCGCCTCGCCCATCGGAATGGGTCGAAATTGTCGGTCTCAACTTATCAGTATCATTATCCTTATAGGTATATCATTAGAATCTAAAACCGAAGTTTAAATTTTTTTTTAATTAATAAAAATAATGTCTCATACAAAATGATCAGCTAATCGGTATACAATGCTAACAGTTAATTTCTTACAGTTTAATGTATAATGTTATGTTAATTGTTTTTTGCTTTTGTAAATTCGTGGAAAATTGGCTCTTCTTAGTTGTAATTATATTTTTAATGAGACATATTATTTGTTAATAGCTGTAGTTTTCCTTAATAAAGAAAATACAATAAATAAATAAAATGTCGTAAAATGTCGAATGTAGAAAATTTTATATTCTATATAAGCATACAGTTTCATTCAAGGAGAACGGTAATTACACTGCCTGTGTAATAATTTGTTTATCTCAATGTTTATTTTAGGGAACCAAATATGTAAATTATACTGCTATTTGCCTCTCCGTGCCGCAATTTCCACAAACCGCATTTCCATAGCTGGCGCCGCGCGGAAGCAGCCACACAGGTAATTTGTTTCAGCTCTCAAATATTCATTATACCGGTACTTATTTATTTATTTTGCCGAGAACATAAAAGTCGTTGGCGCAGACTTTGACAGATCGAGCTCGGTGGCGCAGTGGTTGGGTTACTGGACTTGCGATACGGAGGTTCCAAATTCGATCCCGGCCAGGTCAGACATGTACGGTGAAATACAAAGAAAGGTGTACAGTAGAGTTTTTAAGGTTGAAATTTTCTCAAAAACTACTTGACCTATTGCAAAAATTCTTTCACTGTTTGATAGATAAAAGTTAAAACTATGTAACTGTAAAAGAATTTTGAAATTCGCTCCAGTAGTTTTTGATAAAATCTCAACCTTATTGAGGCCCCCTGTATACTTAGCTCTGTCTTCGGCTGTACCAATGACAAACTTACGTACATTTACCGAATGCTCTCATAACGGTGAAGGAGAACATCGTGATGAAACCTGCATGTCATAGAAACAAAATCTGGTGCATATGTCATCCGCCAATCCGCACTGGCCCCGAGTGGTGGATCATGGCCCGAGCTCCCTCGATGTAAGGGAAGGTAGGTCTGTGCATGAGTAGTGGGGACATAAAAATAGACTGATGTTGAGCGCTAGTAAAAATCGTGGTAAATAAACCTGGGCGAAGCCAAACCAAAATTCTGGATCCGTCACTAGATTCCAACCTAAACACGGAAGGCATATTACTCGAGTGTCGCGGTAAGCTTGTGTTGTGGTTACTGTAACAGCCTTTATCAACCCGACATGCGAATGTTATAGCGGTTTGAAACAAACCCTCCTTTGCGTTAACTACCGATTTTGTATGACGAAATCCAGCAAATGCAGGCAAAACTAAATCGGCATAAACTCCCGAAGATCACATTGGTTGGTACTTACTTATCCGCTGGCTCAGCGAGCCGAAGTGGGTCTTGGCCTCTGAAACGAGAATACGCCAGTCATTGCAGTTCTGCACCGTATCTCGCCACATGTGTGCCTGCAGTCGGCCCAGTGGGGCTATTACGGTTCCCAAAACGATCAAATCATACCATGTCATATCGTGCATGACAGGGACAGTGCTATTGCGTTGGTGTAGCGGCGTCTCTGTTCGGCGCGCTATGACATGGTATGATTTGATTGTTTTTTCAACGGTAATAGGGGGGGGGGGGGGGGGGGCAGATCCCTCTCCACTTCATCCCTCCAGCGACATCTAGGTCGTCTCTTCGCCGCACGATCGTCTCCCATTCTGTCGATGTAGCCGAGCCAGCGGAGTCAGGCAGCTTTTGTTTCGCAGATGATGTTTGGTTCAGCCACAAGCCGTTCTCAAAACGATGAAATTATACCATGTCATGGCGCGCCAAACAGAGACGCCGCTACACCAATGCCATATCACTGTCCCTTTCACAGCCGCTATGACATGGTATGATTTGATCGTTATGAGAACCGTAATAGGGGGCTGGTGTCCTCGATTTCCAGATTTTCTCTCGATATTGGTTGTTAACTTTGTTCAAACCTTATGAAGTTCTATTGCCGTGATTTGAATATCAGCACATTTATCATTCAATTTCCGCTAGCATTCATCGCCACTATCGTTTATGCCTGAGGTGTAGGGTTCGTTTTCCACCGGAGGCCAGACATTGCTAGTTCATCATTCAAATTCAAACGATTTATTGCAGTCACAAATACCATATAAGTGTTAGTAAGTGCTTAAAACTATGTTAGTATTTATAGGTGCGACTTAGGTCCGACTCCGAGACCCCGGGGACATGTAAGTGTACCCAGTGTCTCAGAATCGGACTGTCCATGGTATCCGCAATGCCCTTCAGTATTCTTTTCTTTTCTCGTGTGGTTTAGTGACCAAATCTATTTGTCAGAGTTATTCAGACCGCCCGCAGACCTCTGACATTGCTTAACAACTAGGTACACACAGCGGACAGCACCCGGTACCAACTGCTTAACGTGCGCACCGAGGCACGAAGGGGCTCAGGTGAAAATGTCACTAGCGGTCACCCATCCAGGTACTGACCACGCCCAGCTTTGTTTAACTTGTACGATCGTTTTCAATGTGTACTCGCTACTGGGCTACGAGCTCTTCAGGATGCTGTCAATAAAGTGAAATAAAATATTTGCGATGTCCATTGATCTCCTATAAAGACTAGATACACAGTCTGCCTTCTAAAAATGTCCGAGCGCAAAGAAGGTCCAAACGGATGAAAGGACCCTCAATTGCTTTATTGGACATTATTTGGACGTTAACAATGGACCCTTATTAAGACGTTTTTTAAATTGTTTTAGTAAGACCTTTGTGTATCTACTTGTTTAAAGGAGATCAATGGCGATATCTTACATTTTAACCACACTACAAGCAATCTTTGAAACGTATTAATACCTTATCTTAATTCTAAATTACGAACACTCATTACTGATTTACTCGAATTTCCGACGCTTCGTAATCAACCCTATTATATGGGATCCCTCCCCGCTTCCTAAACCACCCTCATACGTGTTACTGCATAGCGTTCTTGATTATAATTTGGTGGCTATTGAATAATTTACATTGGGGATTACTTGATTTAATTAATAGCTGTACTGTATTAACTGAACCATATACTCGCATTCGTCAGGTCGTTACAAGAAGCTACACTAGAGAGTGAACCTCTATTTATTTATTTTATTAAAGGACTCGACAGTTCGTCATTTGCTAATGTCATGTTACATAAAGACTAAAGTTCAATATGTCTTCTATTGTAAAACACAACCCCCGATTTGGTTCACTTCAAATGAAAGCCTTGTGTGCTGTAGTATACAGATCACTTTTTATTGGTGCTGGTGTAAGAACGAAAAATTATAAAATATCTGTCTGTCTTATACAAAATCAACCGCACAAACGATAGCGCGTTTTAAAATGCGTGTGGCGACATCTATTGGCAAAAACTGTGAAACTCAATATTAATATTATTTAATTCGCTTTAAACATCTATCTTCCTCCAGAGGACGCAGTAGCGTCTTCGCCCTGGGTAGCCGCATCTTCATGTCTTCATCCAGAGGAGTCGCCGCAGAGTCATCACTCTGGATGAAGCACGTTCTGGACAGTCACGTTCACTCCTGAGCTCGTAGTGGGACTCTTGATAATTGCTTGAAACTTCAGATCTTGCATGAATTATCCAATAACTTCCCCATACTGACATTCGCGAACATTTTCTGATTAATTTAACGTGATATTAAAAACAAAATAACCACTGTGTTGATATTAAAAGGAAAATTATCAAATTTTCAATAGAACCGACCTTGAATTTAAGTAATTTTCTTGTCAGGTGGTAGAAAGCCGCGCTCTATGGAGAGAGACTAGAGTAGTATATTTTTGTATGGAGACAGGGTTAGCTGCAATGATTTTTATTAGCGCTCTTATCCTCTCAAATTATGTACAGTTTTGTACTATTTATAGGACTTTTATAGGACTTGAATGATAAAAATCCTTGTAGTTAAACCCCCGCGGTCTCCGCCCGTTGTCATTTTCATTCTCATCCGCCAGAAAGAGACATCTATTTTATAGAAAATATGCATATTATTACTGCCAACTATGAGTTTGTTGCTTTGGCCGTAGAGACGATGGGTCCGTGGTCGTCCGATACTAAGAGAATGGTTCGGGAGGTATCTATTCGACTGGTCCTCGCCTCGGGGGACCTTAGAGCCGGTGAGTATTTTGCCCAGCGCCTGAGCCTCGCTATACAGCGGGGCAATGCGGCCAGTGCGCTGGGCACCCTGCCGCGCGGGACGGGCCTAGACGACGACGTGCCTAGAATTAGGTAGATAATCATTTTTTTCTTAGATTCTTTAGAAAGTGTAGTTTGTATTATTGGAGAGTTTGAGAATGAAACATTTTGTAAATTTTATGGGTTCGACTTTTATTAGAAAATTAAAAAAAAACTAAAAGAAATGGCAGTGACGCTAAAATTAGTCATGCAAGAGAGCGTGTGCGATGTATGGCTTATTCCATAAGGTGTTCCTTCATTCATGATTAACACCAAAACCTAGGGTTGTCACGTTTTTATTTTATTGTAGCAAAAGAATCGGATGCAAAATATTTCTCGCGACGCAATTACACAATTAAAAGCTTCTGACTTATTATAAAGTAAGCTTTACTTATCTTATCAGCTTAATATTTACTTAACATCTGTTTGAGCGAGATGGACAGCTAATTAAAGTTAGTATTTCTCGCTCGGGCTCGCTTGGAGATTGTTTTTTAATCCGATGAGCTGTCGGGCGCTTTCTTACAAACATTGCTTTTTGATGAAAATATTATTTTCAGAATTAAAACTATAGTGAGCCATTACTACAAAATTATTATATACAGGGCGTAACGTAAAGGGTATATGAAGCCGAAGGGAGGGTGTTCAGTATCGGTAACTGAACAACTTTTGTTCTACGACTTTTCGATTATTGCGAATTTATTTTTTGACTTTTCATACATTTCGTACCGGTCAGCTGGTCGATTTGTATGGGACATGAATTTATTTTTATTTTTTATTCGAAAAGTTGTAGAACAAAAGTTGTTCAGTTACCGATACTGAACACCCTCCCTTCGGCTTCATATACCCTTTACGTTACACCCTGTATATACGGATACGACTCACTTATACTGTTGAAGTCGGCAATTACACCGACAGTTTCAGACTAATTGCCGACTTCAACAATATAAGTGAGTGATATCCGTTTATATGTATATAATAATTAATATTATTTTACCTTCTCTCCTTTTTATATTCTTCTTCTCTAATCTATCTAAGTATATTATTAGCGACTCACCGTGGCAATGCTAGTGTTAAGCTTGGCACACACAGCCGTAGCCGGCGTTCTGCAATCAGTTGAAACGCATGCCCCGCCTCATTTTCTGCCAAGATCGCAAACCTCAGATCGCCATTAAAATGCCCAGAAAATGAGGCGGGGAATGCGTTGCAACTGCAATAACTACTAAAATTAAACGACTGAAAAATATATAGTAATCTTGGGGTATCTATTTTGAGACTGATGAATACTGATACACGATTGGACAAACTTCACTCGATAGAAAAAAATCGCAAATATACCCCTTCCATGTCTTTTAAAATGAAAATTATGTCTAAACCTAAATAGTTATTCATACAAAATATATATCAAAATGTAGGGTACTATGAATACAAGAGCTTGTTTTAAAAAAATCTGATTTTTGTTGGCGTATTTTTATTTCCCTGCCAAAATTCATCCAAAATTCATAAAAATACGAATATCGAGGCACTGCGCCGTGCTCTTCACTCCGCCGCTGCGGGGCATCTTGTGTCTCACTCTTGCTTTTGACAACCATAGCGCCTTAAGTAAGTCCTTACATTATTTATTTAACTGATTGATATAAATAATTAAGAAAAGTGACAACGTTCCGTTTATTTATTTATTCATAATAGCATTTGCACCCTTACAGCTAATAACCATCGCGGTACAAAAGACATTGCCACATTTCAATGGAGCTTTGCCTCACCTACAAAACTACGTGACCATTTAAGCTGTACCTATCATTTTGTTGGGGACTTATTACAGGTTTCATATTGCATAATCATAATCAGTATCATTTTCTACTACTCTCGCAATCCCATAGAAGAATAACAAAAAAAATGAATATTTCGCTTCGATTTCTTACTATTTTCTGAATTCTTAATTAAGCTGTTTTTTTCGACTCGCAACTTGTACATAACTTTAATTTAAACCTATAATTTTAATAAAAAAACGGAGATACTTTTACATTTATTCGTTATCTTGTACAACTTGCGGTTGATGGTGGGGCAGAATCTGGCATTGTCATTTAATAATCAATTTAACAAAACAACATTTAAAACAGATAAATAATTAAGTCAACTAACAACACAACATAAAATATTCAAGTCAATAGGATCACATTCACTCACGAACAAACTTCAAGAACAAGTAAACATTTTAAGTAATTAAGTAGATATCTCTAAAACGCAAAACGTCGCCTAATAGGATTCCGTGCCAAGCTCCAGGACTTCAGAACGCAAAGCAAATTTGTTTACATTATATATTCTGTTTTCGGGCGATGAAACGTAACATAGGCTTTCGTATCTGTCCTGAAATACTCCAATTTGCATAAAAAGTGGAGCTTTGCTAAATTCTTCAGTCATTTTTTTTTTTTTTAATTTACTAAAGTCAATGATGAAGGAAGACTAATGGATTTGTAGTAGCGTCTTTAACTATAAAAAAGACATTGCCACATTTCAATGGAGCTTTGCCCCACCTACAAAACTACGTGACCATTTAAGCTGTACCTATCATTTTGTTGGGGGCTATTACAGTTTTCATATTGCATAATCATAATCAGTATCATTTTCTACTACTCTCGCAACTCCTATAGAAGAATAACAAAAAAAATGAATAAATCGCTTCGATTTCTTATTATTTTCTGAATTCTTAATTAAGCTGTTTTTTTCGAATCGCAACTTGTACAAAACTTTATTTTAAACCAATAGTTTTAATAAAAATCGGAGATATTTTTACATTTATTCGTTATCTTGTACAACTTGCGGTTGATGGTGGGGCTGAATCTGGCATTGTCATTTACTATAGTAGTATTTTTTAATACATTGCACAAACAAGTACAAAATATATTAAAAACTACTACTAATTGATGATAATGAGTAATTAATGAAGGTATTTTATTTCCTCCCTCTCTACTCCCCCCCCTACTCCCCCCCTACTCCCTCCCTTCCTTCTTTCCCTTCCTTCCTTTCTTTTTGACACGACGTGTCAGTCCCGACATGCCGCTATATGGTTTCGAGACACTATACCGTGATTTTTCTCACTAGTTCAATCAACTGAACTAGTGTGAACAAACGGCAAATTCACGACACGATACCGAATTATTTTACAAGTGTTGTGAAGTAATTCGGCATGGCGTCGTACAATTTTACGACACAACTCCGTAATATTTTCTTGAGTAATTTCAGTCTCGATTCGTTTTGAAGTTTCGTCTGTGAGTTTCTAACGTCTGAATGAATGGATAAGTATTCAAAAGAGCCGGCAGCGGAGTGCGCGTTTCCTCTTAAGGAATTATGTAGTGGAAAGACGTGGGTTGTATGTACATGTATACCTCTGCGAACAGTAACTCCACTTCGTACGAAAGACGTACGCTGACAGCAGATCAATACTTTGGACCGTTCTTTATTATCTGCGTCGTAAGAGTTGAAAGCTCCCAGCTCCCTCGATGTAAGGTAAGGTCTGTGCCCGAGCAGGTCTGTTGCAGAGTGGGGCAATATAAATAGACTGATGATGATGATGAAGAAGAGTTGAAATCGTACTGCAAGTGTTCATTGATCTGCTGTTGTCCGTACGAACGTTCGTCTATACGCTACCTAGACTGTAAATCCGATATAACTAGGTGCCTACACTGGTTTAATTTGAGTTTACCATTCCTGACCTACAGACCAACTCACCGACGAACTGGTTGGTCCATTTTAGTGCGATGAATATGAAAATAAAAATTATTAGACACGGTTAAAACATAGAAAAGCATAGAGGCGCTTCACGGTTAATTTTTTTCTTTCGTGTGCTTAAAATTCATTACACATTGAAATCATTTTTACACACGGTCAAGTACCGAAAAATCTGAAACTTATTAAAACTAGCTCTCCGAGATTAGCAAGAATGTACGAGGGAAGGCCTGAAAAGCAGCGTGTAGCTTAGGGCCGACGCACAACGCCTTGGCTTGGCGCCTTGCCGGCGCACGTCAGCGCCGTGTACCGCGCCTGTGGACGGCGCCGTCTGCCGGCACGACGCGGTCCGCCTATGACCGGCACTTTATTTATTTAAGACTCCAGTATGATTTTCTTTATCATCCACTATACCATACAACAAAATGTTCACAAAAATATACACACGACAAGTGCCTAAAAGTAAATTTTATATCTGTATTGATATAGAGACGACCCAGATCAACATTGTATGCATATATAGTCTCCAAAGTTGAATTACTGATCGACGTACTGTACTCTATGGTTAAGGGTATATTGGGGAAAGAAGAAGCGGTCATGAATTTCGTTAACGAGCCCCACGAAGGAGCTCGGCCACAAATTTCGGTCGGAGTACTCGGAGTGGGCTCCCATTGTCGGTAATGCTTGTTTGCTCGCGTTTTTTCCACTTTACGGAGTCGTATTTGAACTGAATGTTAGGTTAAGTAAACTTGACTTCGGACTAGATAAGTTTTTTTTTGGTACACGGAAAGAAAAGCCGAACAAACCGACGAGCGTGCATGAAGAGAGGTCTATTCTATTCTATTTTTATTTGAATGGCTTCTACTCTTATTTAAGAGATAATTTCGCCAATGTCAAGTTTTTTAGAGTATTCATGTAAATAGAAAATTAAACAAAAAAAAATATGAAGAGAGGTCAGGATCACAGTAGATGGAAGTTCATCATCTCTGCCTATCCGTAAGGGAATCAGACGTTAGTTTAAAATAATAATAATAACGGAAAGCTGAGGTTGTTAAGTATTTGAAACTGCAGCTAAAACCGTTACAAACTACAGAGACAGACAAGCGTTTTGCTGTTTTTTCTTTATCTTCATAGCTAGTTTGATATTGATTTTTTTGATTGGGTATTGTTTCTATGTTTTTTGATTAGTTATTGCTCTAATCCGTAGTTGTTTTAGCTAGAAATTAACAGTTAAGTAAGAGCTGCTACAGGCAACCCTGTTTTTTTAATGCAGAGATAAGAAACTTGAATTTTATTTTTTGAACAATTTTTCTCCAAGACTGGTATAACTTTAAAACTTACAATTGGATATTTTCTAGGCCAAATTCTGTATCCACATTTAAATATAATATTAAATTAATACGGTACAATGACCGTCTCACCCCAACTCCCCCTAGTTGTTAGATTAAATTATTAGACTGGCTAAGGTTCTCTTGAAAATGGCGGGAAACGACGTTTGCAAAATTATTTGATAATCTTCATTTTAATATCTACAGTGATTATTTTGTGTTTAATATCACGCTATATTAATCAGAAAATGTTCGCGAATGACAGTATAGTGAATTTATTGGATAATTTAAGCAAGATCTGAATTTTCAAGCTTTTATCAAGAGTTCCCGCTACAAGCTCGGGAGTGAGCGTGACTGTCGAGCTGCTTCGTCCTGAGTGATGACGCTACGGCGACTCCTCTGGAGGAAGATAGAAGACTATTATATGTTGAATTTTCTGTAACATGACATTTGCAAATGACGAACGGTCGAGTCCACAAATAAAATAAATAAATAGACTTGCTAAATGAAGTAATAAAATTTAATAAATCGCACATACGCAGGTGTTTGACATCCAAAGTTGGTATTCCTCCAGCTGTCAGAAACAGCAATGGAGATCTAATAACCCAGGCATATGATATTGCAGAAACCTTCGCACAGGAGTTTCAGAAAACTTTCTCTCTGGAACCTGACATTACCACAAGCCCGGAAGTTGCCAAAGTTGCCCGTGTGGAGGAGTCACTATCTGAAATAACATTTACTTGCAATGATGTAGCAAAAGCCCTCAAAAGCCTAGATGTGAGTTCAGCCGCTGGTCCTGATAATATCCCTGGCATTATTTTAAAGAACTGCTTTAGTACCTTTGTCCCAGTTCTCACAGCACTCATGAAGTCGTCCTTCGATACTGGACAAGTGCCGGATGATTGGAAACACGCCTTAGTGACTCCAGTGTACAAGAATGGTGACAAGACCGACCCGGCCAAGTACAGACCGATAAGCTTGACCAGCATAGTGGGAAAAATTATGGAAAGGATTATAAGTAACCAACTCAAGACATTTCTTAACAGGGAAAGTATTATAGCTGTACAGCAACACGGATTTACCGAGAAAAGGTCGACTATAACCAATTTATTGACTTGTGTACGCTGTTGGACAAAGGAGCTTGATTGTAGAAACCCAGTGGACGTCATTTACCTGGACTTTGAGCGCGCGTTTGACAAAGTTCCTCACCAACGACTACTGCTCAAGCTGGAACACTTTGGTATACGTGGACGCCTGTTAGACTGGATAAGAGGTTACCTCTTGGGCAGGACCTTCCAAGTGAGAGTGGGCCACTCTCTGTCCCAAACGAAAGATGTGATGAGTGGAGTTCCCCAGGGGTCAGTCCTCGCTCCTACTCTGTTTGGTATATTTGTTACGGACCTTATTGCACTAATAGAGTCACAATCGGCCTTCTTCGCAGACGATGGAAAGTTCTTTGGAAACCCGTTAGTTGATTGTGTTCAGTTACAAAATGATATTGATCGACTTCAGCAGTGGACCAAAGAATGGATCGTTAAGCTAAATGTTAGCAAGTGCTCAGTACTGCATCTTGGCCACAATAATCCTGAACTTACCTATAAGATAGATGGCTCGGCGATATCCAGTGTCGACTGTCAGAAGGATCTTGGTGTTTTAATTACGAAGAATTTGAAGTGGGGAGAACACATCGTTGGATTCTTTAAGAAGGCCAATTCTTTAATTTACGTGATAAGAAGATCTTTTCAATTCTTAACTGCAGGAATATTCATTAAAATCTATAAAACTTACATTAGACCCCTACTCGAATATGGCTTCCAGGTATGGAATCCCTACTTTGTGAAGGATATAGACCTCCTAGAGAGTGTGCAGAGGAAAGCAACTAAAATCCCATTCACCTTAAGACGGAAGCCCTACGAAGAGAGACTGAGGATATTGCAGCTCACCACATTGAAGGAGAGAAGACTGAGAGGAGATTTGATCGAAACATTTAAAATCATGACCTTCAGATACAACCTTCCAGACTTCAATAAGGCAATGTTTAATATGACGGACACACGACCGTTGAGAGGACACCACATGAAATTAGACTGCACCACCTTCAGCACCAATGTCGCTCGTCACTTCCTGAGCAACAGAGTTGTTCAGGCCTGGAACTCACTTCCAGACGACGTTGTCTCTGCCGTCTCAGTTAACGCATTCAAAAATAAATTGGACAGTTATTTTAAAACCATTAACAAGAACAATACCACTAAGTGATAGACTTTACAAACACTGTGAAGTGGACATATCAGCGATGAGCTGCCTGTCCATAATTAAATAATAATAATAATAAATAGAAAGCGTTGAAGTCAGAAATCCAATAAAACTGCATCGTCCGTCCGGAGGTAGTTCGAAGCACTTTTCGAATCAAATATTAGTAACTTTCAACTTTTGCGCGAACCATCGGGAACTATCGGGAAATGTTCGCTGTTACTTTCGTTATTGCAGTCTAGCTAAGTGCCATTTGGAAGTTCTGTAATAACTGCTATATTCAGAAGCAGAAGTTAGCACTTTTGTTGTGTACTAGACTGGGTGAATGTTAACGAATGCAGTGACGATGAACAAATGGAAATGACTTTTTTGACGTGCTAAAATATTTATTATCATCCATAGAAAGCCATTAATATTCACTTAAGAATATAGGTGTCTATGAGGTAAATTATATGTACAAAATAATTATATTATTTTATTTACAATACAGTATAATTAAGTATATTAAAGAAACAGTGAATATACAAATAAAAACTATAAATAAAAAATTTGCCCTAAATCACCCACCGCGGGGAGTGTCCCCAGAAGGCTGGCTGCATTGCCTCGCTGGATTGCGAAGCTGATGCGTTGCGCGAGGTACGCGCCAGCCCTCTGGTCATTAGACACATCCACCAGGCGCACAGAGATCTCTTTGTGGATGATGTGTGACTTTTGTTCATCTCTTCGGATCAGCCGTATTATATTGTCATGAGTCATGACGCGCCGATATACGCGCCGTCGATTATTATTGGATATTATGACAAACTCAAGCGCGAGACAGAAGATGTCCCGCAGCGGCGGAGTAAAGAGCACGGCACGGCACAGTGACTCCATATTTGTATTTTTATTAATTTTGGATGAATTTTGGCAGGGACATAAAAATGAGCCAACAAAAATCAGTATTTTTAAACAAGTTCTCGTCTTTATAATACTCTTCATTTTCATATATATTTTGTATGAACAAGTAATTATTTCGATTTAGACATAATTTTCATTTTAAAAGACATGGAATCATGGAAAAAAAATCGCATTTTTTGCTATCGAGCGTAGCTTGTCCAATCGTGTATCGGTATTCATCAGTCTCTAAATAGACACCCCAAGATTGCAATACATTTTTTTCTGACGTTTAATTTTAGTAGTTAGTGCCGTAGCCTTTCGCGGTTGTATCACAGTTTCCCGTGGCTCGGCGAGAATGGCACGAGGTGGAACACCCAAGGACGTTTAGTCGGTATGCTGCCTCTTCAGGGCGGTGAGCCCGACATAAACAACACGCTCCCCCGGGCGTGGTGACACATGATTTGCATGTTTTACCTGGGTTAAAAAAAAACGTGCCGTAGCCTTCGTAGAAAAACTGAAAATCCACGCACGCCCGGCCTTAAAGAACTTGTAAAAATATTGGAATATGAGGCGTGTCACTTATTCTGTACTACTTTATATAAGCTATGACCGATCTTTACTTATTACGTATAACGTAGAAATAACGTAATCTTTCCCAGCTAAATTAACTCGTCCAAAGTTAGCCGTGGCCGCCGATAAAAAGAAAAGTTAGGGAGAACGTGGCCCCCGGTGTGCAACTTGTGTAATTATCTAAACTGAACTACCTACGTTTTTAGCGCCCCTTTAATTCTTGGGTCGCAAAAACGGTTTCATTACTTGTCTATTTTTAGGTCCCCTCTGTCTCCAGAACTCGGTCCATAATCCACCATTCTAAGTATAATAACACTAAACTAAACAAACTAATAGTTATATCTTTTTTTTTCACCATTGTGGGACCAGGGCGGATTGGAAGATTAAGATTAGTTTACATTTTTCCAAAAAAAAAAAAAAAAAATACAAAGGTAAATACCTAAATAAAACTCCAAATGACTGTTGTTGTTACAAGTATTTTTTTTTTCAGATATCTATATTCTATTATTCAATTCATACATATACTATTTGGTCGGTAGATATTGGTAAAGTCGAAGACAGAGATAAGCATACAGGGAGCCTCCATAAGGTTGAGATATTCCCAAAAACTACTGGACCGTTTGTAATAACTCTTTTACAGTTACATAGTTTTAACTTTTATCTATCAAACAGTGAAAGAATTTTTGCAATAGGTCAAGTAGTTTTTGAGAAAATCTCAACCTTAAAAACTCTCCTGTACACCTTTCTCTGTGTTCCACCGTACCTATTTTTATCCTAAGTGTTCTGACATTTACCTGAGTTTTCTGCAGAATGCTTACATTATGCAAGAGTGCCTCTTCTGATCTCGCCTATATATAATTCTCCTTGGCTCTTATGGCCTAGATTTAGCGCCCCGCTGGCCCTGCCCTAGCTCCCTCCCTGCTCTACTCAAAATTAGCCAGCCTTAGCGCAAGTTAAATAGGTTGCTCGTTACAAATTCTTAACAAGATTGAGTTTTAAACTTTGCCTTGTGTCAAAGTTGCATATTTCGGTCTACATCTCCGTTGCTGTTATTCATAAACCTAGTCAAGGGCGTCGCCAAGGGGGGGGGGGGGGGGCAGGTAGGGGCAGCTGCCCCCCCCCCCCCCCCTAGAGATTAGAAAAAATATCCAGCCCAATGCAAAGTCCTTAGTCAGGTACTGGAAAGCGATGAGGCGAGAGCGAGCGGGGAGAGGAGAGTACTACTGTCTCTCCTATTCCGTCCACGCGGCCGCGTCGTCGCCTGTTCTCACACACAGCTGTAATTTATACCGGCTTGCCCCCCTCTGGGCCATCGGCTGGCGACGCCCTTGAACCTAGTTGAACATAACTTCCCTTAAATCGTGTTGCTATCCCTTTCATGCTTCGTTAAAAAAGGTTAAGGGGCTGCCAGCTGTCCAACTCAAGCGGGAGACAGAAGATGTCCCGCAGCGGCGGAGTGAAGAGCACGGCACAGTGACTCCATATTTGTATTTTTATTAAATTTGGAAGAATTTCGGCAGGGAAGTAAGAATACGCCAACTAAATTCAGATTTTTTTAAACAAGCTCACAGATTTACAGTACCCTACATTTTGATATATATTTTGTATGAAGTTTATTTCCTTACTGTCTTTTATTAAATATTTTGTCGTTAATAAATAAATGATTCAGTAACTACTTACCTAAATAATATTGATAAATTATTTAACAACAACTTAAAAGTATTTTATAAGTATGACATATTATATATATATTATATACCGAAATAGTTATTCAAACAAAATAGTAGTTATACTTGTATATATTATATATACATAAATTCTCTGACGTGACGTCATGACTCATTTGGAGCTCTCGACTCACTTCGGTAGCCAAATAAGCACACTTCCTCTTTCGTTCATTACTCTATGGTCCACAGTTTTTTAACAACTTGCTCGGTGGAAGGCCCCAAGGGAAACTCTAGAGGAATTAAGTATTCCATTTATATGGGGAAATTTTGAGATGAAATTACAACACTGAAATGACAATGCCAGATTCAGCCCCACCGTCAACCGCATGATGAACCAGATAACGAAGAAATGTAAAAATATCTCAGAGTTTTATTAAAATGATTGGTTTAAAATAAAGTTTTGTACAAGTTGCGAGTCGAATAAACAGCTTAATTAAGAATTCAGAAAATAGTATGAAATCGAAGCGAATTATTCATTGTTTTTGTTATCATTTTCTACTACTCTCGCAACTCCTACTGATTGTGATTATGCTATATAAAACCTGTAATAAGTCCCCAACAAAATGATAGGTACAGCTTCAATGGTCTCGTAGTTTTGTAGGTGGGGCAAAGCTCCATTGAAATGTGGCAATGTCATTTTTTAAGTAGAAAAGAACCGACTTCATTGAATTACAGTGAAGCAGGCGTAATCTCGCGAAATAACGTAATTCGTTACCGTCTTCATTGATGTTTATTGAAGCGTACGGATATTGTTAAACAAACGAATGAAAATACGCAATTTATTTTGACGACATCTTTTGTTTCTTTTTAAAGTTAATGGTGTTTGGTAGACTTTTTGTGACGACGTTTTTTTATATGGCTTGAGTTACATGTAGACCTATTCAATTACGGGCTTACTTTTTAGAATGTGATTATAGGAAAAGCAGTTTCATCATCATCATCAGCCCGTATCAGTCCACTGCTGGACGTAGGCCTCTCCCAAAGCGCGCCAATCAACCCTACTCTCGGCCCTCTGCATCCAGTCACTGCCAGCCATCTTGCGAAGGTCATCCCACCATCTGGTCGGGGGGCGTCCCACACTACGTTTACCCGTTCGTGGCCTCCATTCGAGAACTCGTCTACCCCATCGGTTATCGGTTCTACGACAGATGTGACCAGCCCACTGCCACTTCAGTTTACTGATTCTATGAGCAATGTCAACCACTTTTGTCTTCTGGCAGATATACTCGTTTCTTATTCTATCTAACAGAGAAATTCCAAGCATAGCTCTTTCCATAGCTCGCTGAGCGACCTTGAACCTGTGGGCCAGTCTCACCGTCAATGTCCACGTTTCGGCTCCGTAGGTTTTAAGCAGTTTAAAAAACTTAAATTTTTACTACTACAAACTTAAACCTTTAGCTACGAAAAATAACCAGCAAAATTGCATTAGAAGAGATAAGTATACAGGGGGCCTCAATAAGGTTGAGATTTTCTCAAAAACTACTGAACCGAATTTAATAATTCTTTTACAGTTACATAGTTTTAACTTTTATCTATCAAACAGTGTAAGAATTTTTGCAATAGGTCAAGTAGTTTTTGAGAAAATCTCAATCTTAAAAACTCACCTGGACACCTTTCTCTGTGTTCCACCGTACCCAAAATGCGAAAGTTATGAAGTCACCCAAATAAAGAGACTATAATTATAATTATTTATTTTGTATTTTACAATAATATTTTATAATATTATAATTTTTTGTAATTAAGTATTAATAATAATTCAAATTTTAATGACATTAAATGAAATATTTACCAAATAAATGAATATGAATAAAAACACCGAAATTGTGAACGGAGGAGGTTTAAAAGTCTTATAAAAATAAGTATTAAGTATACTTTCGTGTAGTGTAGGTATACCTACCTAATTCCAAAATACAATGTATAAACCAGGGTCAGTTGTAAAATATGGTTCCTAATGGCATTTTATTTAGAACTTTTTAGTTCTCGTTTTTTTTTAAATCTATCCTTTTTTATTTTATCGAGGACAATTTGTTTACTAACGGAGTTGGAGCTCTTGAAAATGGCGGGAAACGACGGTTGCGAAATTGTTTAATAATTTTCCTTTTAGTGTCTACAGGGGCTATTTTGTGTTTAATATCACGTTAAATTAATCAGAAAATGTTCGCGAATGACAGTACGGTGAAGTTACTGGATTATTTATGCAAGATCTGAAGTTTCAAGCTTTTATCAAGAGTTCCCGCTACGAGCTCGGGAGTGAACGTGACTGTCGAGCTGCTTCGTCCAGAGTGATGACGATACGGCGACTCCTCTGGATGAAGACATGAATACGCGGCTACCCAGGGCGAAGACGCTACTGCGACTCCGCTGGAGGAAAATAGAAGACTTTTGAATATGTTGAATTTTCTGTAACATGCCATTGGCAAATGACGAACTGTCGAGACCATTAATAAAATAAATAAAAATTAAACATATGAAATAAATGATTATTATTATTAATAATCACATTAGCCTTCTGTTACATATAAAAAATTATAATCATAGGCTTAGGTATGTATGATCCTTAGCTTGAATAAATTATCCTACACCGCTACCTAATTAGGCACTATGTTCGGTTAATTAGGCCCTTCAACCCCATCGATCCAGTCCACGTGGGAAGTGGTCGGTCGATGAGCCACTTAATCCGGCCAATTGCCACTGCTCGTAATCCAGGCTTATTACTAACCCTCCGCTAAGAGTACAATCTGAATCCGGTCAGTGAAGCCAGTTTTGTGGGTCGAATTAAATTCTTAAGTTCATTATTTATGAGGGTTCAACATTGATATCCTATAAACAACTGTAAGGTTCCGTTATTTAAACCCGAGATCTTTGTTTTCTTTTCTAATTAATCATCGCGATAACGGTTAATAATGAACATAATTACGGGTTAATATTAGATTTTTGGAAGGAATTTGGTTTTTGAGGTGGCAACACCGGGACAACGTGGCCGGCTGGCGGGGACATTTTTGGCGGCCATTCTGGTGTGCGCGCCCAAACTGAGCAGACGTAGAATTGGTTAAAGCTAAAATGTGTTTGTGTCAGTTGATCTAATTAAAAGACAGTTTGTTAAAAGTGGAGTTAAGTTATTAAACTATTTTACCATAACTGCAAGGAGTTTTCCATTTCTACTGGCTTGTCCTACAAGTCAGAAGTGGGATAACAACGCATATCGCGTAAGTACACGCCCGAATTACATTTATTTTCCGAAGTTAGAATGTTGAATTGCGTAATTATTGTTAGATCAGTAGCAAGTTATTTAGTGCACCTAATAGAAAATTGACAATGAGGGCAGGTCAAAATATCTCTTATCCGTGGTAGTGAGAAATTAAGTAACCAATATTCGACCCGGAGCCTAGTGCTTTGCGATCCCACATTTAGGCTATTATGTATGTAAAAAGGTGCAAAAATTTGTTAATTTCGCCGGAAAATGTTTTTTCACCGTTTCCGAGATATCGCGATCTGAAAATAAGAATATACATTAAAGGGTAGTTTGATACCAGGGGTGTTACGCAATGGGTCACTGTATCGCAGTTCAATGTTTTAACTACCCACTTCTAGATTTAGTTGTTGTTAATTTGAAATTAACGGTTCCTTGTTTTGGTTGAGACGAGTTTTAGACTATGGAGGGAGAATCTGTGCAAAATCGTGAGGACTCCGTGCATGATGCGCCGCCGCAGCGGACGAGCAGACACAGCCGCGGGTTCAGCCGAGCCAGTCCGCGCAGCCGCAGCCGAGTCGACGAGCGCGATCGACGCAGTCGCAGCGGGACCAGTCAACGCAGCTGGCGCAGCCGCAGCCGCAGTCGCAGCCGACGCCGGAGCGAGCAGGCACGAGCGTTGGAGGTGGAGCGCGAGCGATTACGTCGGATGGAAGCCCAGCTGCAGAGAGGTCGAGAGGAGGACGACCGGCGCCGACGGAGCGAGCAGCGAAACAGGTCACGTAGCCCAAACTTTTCATCTAGATATTTGTTACGATTAATACAGTCGTTAAAGGGAGGCTTATCGTCTCAGCCTGTACACAGTGCACAGTCTAGTAATAAACATTTTGACTATAAAAATATTCTGCCAGATTTCAACCCCTCAACTAAAACTCAACGTATGGATGTGTGGCTCAAAAAGGTTAACGAGTGCGCCTCCGTCTATGGCTGGGACGAAAAGACTACAGTTCATTTTGCGATGCAGAAACTACAAGGACTGGCCAAGACGTGGTATGAAAGTCTGAATTCAATTTTGTATACTTTGAAAGAATGGCAGCAAAAGCTAATGGGGGCTTTCCCCTGCGAACAAAATTACGGCCAGTCCTTGGAAGACATGCTCAAACGTACGAGTGGGATTAACGAATCAATAGAAAGCTACTATTATGAGAAGTTAGCATTATTAAACCAATGTGACATCACCGGCAAACGTGCCGTCGACTGCGTCATACATGGTATCAGCGACAAGACTATGGGGTCCAGCGCATTAGCGCTGCGTTGTGTGGAACCTGATCAATTACTGAGATTCTTGTCGAGCAACAACAAGGAGACCACGTTTCAACAGGTGCTTATCAGGGACAGGAATGTTAGTTCGTCAGACGATAAATATAAATTTAGTGCGAAGTCATCCTCTAGTACAGGGCTTTTCTGTTACAATTGTAAGGAGAAGGGACATCCCTACATGAAATGCTCGAAACCGTTAATTAGGTGTACTCGTTGCAATCGAATAGGGCATCAAGCGGAAAACTGTACGGAAAAAGAAGGACTAGGATCAGCCAGGGCTGACAGTGTTAAGAAAACCATGCGTATCGCTGACTCAAACGCAAACGATAAATTCGTTAAAATGGTGAGCGTCAGTGGTTCCCCTGTTTAATACTTTTATCGATTTCGGCAGCGAAGTTAGCCTGATAAGGCGAACTGACTTCGAGAAACTGGGGATTGATCATGATGGTACGCCATCTACAATGAAGAGTTTTGGTAATAGCACGGTTAATTCTATGGGGACTGTCGGGTGGTGGCAGACCACCTTCTTGAAAAGTCAATGTTGATCGGTCAAACGTATTCTGAGCAGCCTCATGTGGTGGTCTATAAAGATGTCAAAAGGTTACAGTTCAGGGACCGGCACGCTTTAATAAGACTACCATGTATAAAGACAACTTGTTAATTTTTGGGAGGGACTCCGAGGAGTGTTTGGGAAGACTTGAGCATGTTTCATAACGTTTGTGTCTAGCTAACCTCAAGCTAAATTTGTACAAATGCAATTTTTAAGAATAAGATAATTTACTTAGGGTAATATAAGCTCGGGTCGGGAGGGATACGCCCCGGGGAGAATCAAATTCATAGTGTAATTAATTGACTTCCCTTGCCCCGTGACGTACTTGCAACACTGTTCTCTCTTTCGCGGGTTTGTTGGTAGAAATCTCTTTTGAGATAAGGTCGCCCTTTACGCCAATATGTTTCCCCTGTATTTTTATTTTTGTATTTGTGTGTTGTACAATAAAGTGTTAAAACAAACGTACATGGGGTAAGACAATTTCTAGGTTTCGTTATTTTCGAAAGTTCATTGAGGGTTTCGCTCTGCTGACGACGTTGACGTGGGGGTGGTCAAATGAGTAAGATAATGCATTCGAAAATCTCAAGGCTAAGCTAATCAGCAGGCCGGTACTGGCAATATATGACCCTACTGCCGAGACTGAGCTCCATACAGACGACAGTAAAATAGGCGTTGGAGAGATTCTCCTACCGAGACCAGCAGGGAGCACTGCGTGCTTTCAGCCCGTGGCGTACTACAGCCGGTAGACTACGCCTGAGAATAACTTCCGCTCCTATAAACTGGAGACACTGGTGATCGTGTGCTCCATTAAAAAGTTCCTTTGCAAAAAAAAAAAAAAATCAAAATAGTTACCGATTGTAGTGCTATTAGATCAGCGTTCGTAAGTGCGACCTCATACCTCGTATCGCTCGGTGGTGGCTGGCTTTGCAGGGTTTTCAGTGTTCGGTAGAATACAGGGCAGGCAAAACATGTCGCATTTGGACACTCTGTCTGGGAACCCCATTGTTGACATGGAGGTACTTAATCCTGAACAGTACCCCGCGGTAATGGTTACAAGTGACGAGGACTGGCTACTTACCTTGCAGCTGGTGGACCCTGAGCTACGAAGAATTCGAGACGTTATCAGTAGTTACATGGAGTCTAGGGGGATGGAGTATATAAAAGAGAACTACGTGATAGAAGACAATAGGCGCTTAATATAGTATTTAATTTGCAACGTTGCATCCTATACAGTTCCGTTTCACACCCTGCATATCGATCACCTCGTTCCTTTTGTCAGATCGAAGAGAGGACGCACTGACATAGTATGTAGTTGTTGTGGACTCATTGGAAATACTAACTCACGAAATGTCATTAATCAAGCGACAGGAGTAGCTGTTTTAATTCCCATGCTTGCGAGAGATTCTACCTCAACAAGGGGGTGAAACTTATACTGAATGCAGTGGCAATTCCGAGGTCAAATGGCCAAGTGGAGCGCTACAATCACACTATCCTCGATTCTTTGACAGCTAAAAATATTAGATATGATGGAAAAGACGCGGCCTGCCCATAGGCACGATGTTGATGATCTAGTCAAGATCACTAAGGCAGCATTTAAGAATGACGGTAAAAGTAGAATACTCATGCCTTAATAGGGTCGTAAGAGTTTTGGGTAAGGTAACTCCCATTGCGGGCTCGAAGGGATGCAAAATAAACGGAAAATCATGGTTACTACTGATCGTATGCAGCCATGGATTCATTCATATAGCGACATTAGAACTTCATGACTGGGATGTTGATGATGCCATGGATGACAGCAATGATGTAGAAATGACTTAGGAATAGTTTAACGAAGATATGACTAGGCTATCACTTTTGTTTGGATTTGAATAATTATGTTCTCGTGTTGTGTTTGATGTGAATTGATTGACCGCCCTTATTTTTCTGTTGTTGCAGGTCAAGCGCGAGATTGGATGGATTCGCGCCTTGGCCTGATTAAACTGATGGTTAAAGTCCTCATTTTATTGGATGGTTGAGGCAAAATTCTGATGGTTAAAGTCCTCATTTTATTGGATGGTTGAGGCAAAATTCTGATGGTTAAAGTCCTCATTTTATTGGATGGTTGAGGCAAAATTCTGATGGTTAAAGTCCTCATTTTATTGGATGGTTGAGGCAAAATTCTGATGGTTAAAGTCCTCATTTTATTGGATGGTTGAGGCAAAATTCTGATGGTTAAAGTCCTCATTTTATTGGATGGTTGAGGCAAAATTCTGATGGTTAAAGTCCTCATCTTATTGGATGGTTGAGGCAATATTCTGACGGGTAATGTCCTCTTTTTATTTGATGGTTGAAGCAAAATTTTGATGGGTAAAGTAATTATTTTATATTAATGTTGAGGCAAAGTTCTGATAGGTTCTGGTTAAAGTCCTCATTTTATTTGTTGGTTGAGGCAAAATTTTGATGGTTAAAGTAATTATTTTAAATGAATGTTGAAGCAAAGTTCGAATAGGTTCTGGTTAAAGTCCTCATCTTATTGGATGGTTGAGGCAAAATCCTGCTTGTTAAAGTCCTTAGTTTAAAATATTAAATGAAGGTAATTTAATTGTAAAATTATAAATTCGGGACTCCTCATTTTATTTGATGGTTGAAGCAAAATTTTGATGGTTAATGTAATTATTTTATATTAATGTTGAGGCAAAGTTCTGATAGGTTCTGGTTAAAGTCCTCATTTTACTGGATGATTGAGGCAAAATCCTGATTGTTAGTCATTAGTTTAAAACATAAAATGAAAGTTGACTAATTATAATTTAATTATAATATTATAAAATCAAACACAAATAAAACTATCTTACACATAACTTACATCTGTTGTCAAGTAGTCACTTGATGAGTAACTGTAGTAACTAATATTCACTTTGTTATTGTAATTGAGTCATTGCAAAGTTTAAAATTATTATTGCACAGATAAATGTCCCAATCAGCCGAGTGTAAGGTTCCCACCGGGTACGTGTATGGGGGCATACACGATGTCAGGACGGTCGAGTGTAAGGTTCCGTTATTTAAACCCGAGATCTTTGTTTTCTTTTCTAATTAATCATCGCGATAACGGTTAATAATGAACCTAATTACGGGTTAATATTAGATTTTTGGAAGGAATTTGGTTTTTGAGGTGGCAACACCGGGACAACGTGGCCGGCTGGCGGGGACATTTTTGGCGGCCATTCTGGTGTGCGCGCCCAAACTGAGCAGACGTAGAATTGGTTAAAGCTAAAATGTGTTTGTGTCAGTTGATCTAATTAAAAGACAGTTTGTTAAAAGTGGAGTTAAGTTATTAAACTATTTTACCATAACTGCAAGGAGTTTTCCATTTCTACTGGCTTGTCCTACACAACTATACCGAAGCCCAAATCAAGAGTCTTATTTTGTAAACAAAAACTACCCTTACCCTACTATAATTATATACATTTTAAACTGTTCTGTGATTATTGTATAGTTATTTTCACATTATTAGATCGGATCACTTTATTTTCACAATGATGAACAGGTTCGATCAATCAGTTCCTTCAGTGTTACATGACAACAGGTAATTAGACGATCATATTTGTTTACAAAATAAGACACTTGATTTGGGCTGCGGTATAGATACACAAAGGTCTTACTAAAACAATTTAAAAAACGTCCAAATAATGTCCAACAAATCAAATGAGGGTCCATTCATCCGTTTGGACCTTCTTTGCGCTCGGACATTTCTAGAAGGCAGACTGTGTATCTAGATTATAGGAGATCAACGGGGTTCAACTTACATTTTTAGATAGCTTTTCGTGGAGAGTTTTCCTATAGTAAAGAGTGCTGAAGATGATCACGGGAGTCCCTATTAGATCTGATTATTTTTGCGAGATATAATAGCCCAGATATACAAAGAACTATAAATTGCATTCGTCTATTGTATAATTAAGATTTAAGTATGTAATTATTAAGTACTTAAATTGAATCACGTTATAAATAAGCATTTAAAAAATAGTATTTATCGTAATAAACATTTTGTAAATAGCTTTTTAGCTACTAACACAAAATGGATCTTGTTATCTAAATTAATAAAAATATTTGAATTTGAATTTAATAAAATTGATTATATTGGAAGATATTATTTTTTTAAGATTGGCGGCGCTAGTTGGCTCTCAGATACCTACTTAATCGGTAAGTAGGTGTGAAATATATGAAAAGTCAAAAGAAAATTCACGAAACTAGAAAAGTCATAGAACACCTTATTGTTTGGTACATCGATATGTGAAAATCTTGTTTTACATACATTTTAGCATGGTGAAAAAGTTTATTGAAATAAGATTTTACGAACAAAATATTTAAAACCCCATTGTTTGCTTACCTTCCGTAAAAAACACACAAAAAGTATTATTCGAAACGGAAAAATATCTCATTCATTTGACGAATCGAAGTAAACACTCTGTTAAAACATTACCTAAAATCGTATTTTTGTTGCGTAAAAAAGCTTTCTGCAAAAATGTTTTTGTGTCGAAAATAATGTCCCGAAAAAATAGGTACCCATTCGATTGAGCCAGACGTATTTTTTTTTTTACATTAGACGACAACGTTAACGACACGATAACGTAACGACAATCGTCAGCCCATAAATGCAGGGTCATTATCTGTCTGTGGTTGTCAAGAAAGAAAGAGAGATATTTATTATTATTTATTTTATTAATGGACTCGACAGTTCGTCATTTGTTAATGTCATGTTACAGAAAATTTAATATATTCAATTCAATAGTCTTCTATCCTCCTCCAGGGGAGTCGCATTAGCGTCTTCACCCTGGGTCGCCGCGTCTTCATGTCTTCATCCAGAGGAGACGCCGTAGCGTCATCACTCTGGACGAAGCAGCTCGACAGTCACGTTCACTCCCGAGCTTGTAGCGGGAACTCTTGATAAAAGCTTGAAACTTCAGATCTTGCATAAATAATCCAATAACTACACCGTACTGTCATTCGCGAACATTTTCTGATTAATTTAACGTGGTATTAAACACAAAATAGTCCCTGTAGACATTAAAAGGAAAATTATCAAATAATTTCGCAACCATCGTTTCCCGCCATTTTCAAGAGAACCCCGAAAGAGAGATAAAGAATGAAAGGAAGAAAGAAAGAAAAACCGGCCAAGTGCGAGTCGGACTCGTGCACTGAGGCTTCCGTGCAACGCAACTTATATAAGTTTGTAGAAAGAAAAAAAAATATTTTTGGGGAGTTGTAATTTCAAATTTACAGTTTTCGATTTTTTTCCTTTACTTGTGCTGTAAGACCTAGCTTCTTGCCAAATTGCATGATTCTAGGTTAACGGGAAGTACCCTATAGGTTTTGAGTTTTTTGCGCTTTCATACAAATATACGCCAAAAATCGACATAAACGGCCATATCTTTTGATTGGGTTGACGTAGAAGTTTGATTTTTTAACGGCTGTATGAGGTTGCAGACCTGTGTTTTTGGTATTAATTTCAACTTGATCTGTCCAAGCGTTTCTGAGATATAGGTCTTGACAGACGGACACAAAGGGTTCCTTTTTTTCCTTCTGAGGTTCAGAACCCTAAAAATACATTTATTTAGTGAGACATAAGATGCCCCGCAGCGGCGGAGTGAAGAGCACGGCGCAGTGCCTCAATATTCGTATTTTTATGAATTTTGGATGAATTTTGGCAGGGAAATAAAAATACGCCAATAAAAATCAGATTTTTTAAAAACAAGCTGTCGTATTTATAGTGCATGTAGGGTACGGTTTAGATATAATTTTCATTTTAAAAGACATGGAATGGGGTATGTTTTCTATCGAGCTAAGTTTGTCCAATCGTATATCGGTATTCATCAGTCCCTAAATAGACACCCCAAGATTGCTATATATTTTTTTCAGACTTTTAATTTCAGTAGTTAATGTCGTAGCTTTCATAGAAAAGCTGTAAATCCGCGCATACGAAGCCTTAATACGAAACCTGAAATCCCGGGACAAATTATTAGGTAGCACAATGTAAATAGCGAGGGGCGATTCTTTGCAATCGGGTTTTTCCAAGGGTTGTGCTGTCCCACTCCGTGTTACGTAAACATACCTTTTTGGTCCATAGACCCGGACCCCAAACAATGATACTCACTTTCTGAAGATTTCCTTACCTTTTCTTAGCTTAAGGGTTTTCTTGGGATAGCCACTCGTTTTAAAGGTAGTTGACGTTGTAATCTTTGTTACTAGTGTTGTTATTCATAAACCTAGTTAAACCTAACTTCCTTAAATCATGTTGGTTTTCACACTTCGTTAATAAGGGTCAAGATAAACGGTGACGTAACTTTAAATCGCGTTTATGATTTCGCGCCTATATGATCTTAAGGTTTTTTTATGAGAAAATAAAGCTATATTGAACTTACTAAAATATAACGTCAAAGAATAACTTGCTAATCGAACAAAAATCGTCGGAAATTTCTTAATGTTATGATTTTTTTTTCTGGGATTAATTTAAATTAGGTCTCTAGTTGCTTAGCTTAGTAGTATGCTTAGCCACATCACAGGACATAGCATTTTTTCATCTTAACTTATTTATTGCGTTTTACTGAAATGCAAACTGCTGAGACATTTTGTAAATGTTTCGTACCAATTATGCATCAGTTTAGCAGTCTACAAGAAAAGAAATAATTTAAGTAGGTACTATACGAACTATTCCTACCTACTAGTCTAACCTAATTACCGAGCAATCGAAGACAGAGATAAGTATACAGGGGGTCCCAATATGGTTGATATTTTCTTTAGAACTCCTGGACCGATTTTAATAATTCTTTTACAGTTACATAGTTTTAACTTTTATCTATCTAACAGTGAAAGAATTTTTACAATTGGTCAAGTAGTTTTTGAGAAAATCTCAACCTTAAAAACTCTCCTGTACACCTTTCTTTGTCTTCGTAAAATACCTCATTTTGAATAATGTATTCAAACTCAACTGGATAAAAGTAAGATAAAAAGAAAAGGGCTGCATCTCGCTCCTGATAACAGCTCCAACGAACCAAAGAAAAAAAGTTGATATTTTTTTCTATCGATCATTTTGCAAGCTGAAAATTGTCAATGATCTCCCGGCCTTTACATTTTTGGCGTGGGGTTTTGCAAAGGGGCAGAGTTATTATACTCGTTTCCATTTACACAACCGAATGTCTGATAAAATATTTATTAGAATAGGGCCCCTCGGGTCGAGTGTGTTTCGATTTTGCACCTACCTCGGTCAAGGCTCTTTGATAAACGGGCCCATGGCTTTGAAGGTTTGAAATAAGGAAATATGGACTACATTTGCTGTTTACTTACGTTATAAATAACAAAAGCTTGTTATGGGTAGTCCTACATTATTCAATTAAATACTTTAAGTAATTGTTATTTAAGTAAACATGTTTTCGAAAATAATTGACGAACTCCCGAAACTGTTACCTGCCCATCCCTAAGGATATTGTTAGTTGTATATACGGTAACACTGCTAAATGAATTTAAAAAAAGAACGAAAATTTGGCCTAAATTGGGGTAATGCCTACTCCAAAGTCCTTAAAAAAGTAATCAGCAGTGTCAAATGTATCAGCTGTTCCGAATTCGGTCCGCCATTTTGTTAATTAACCATACAAGCCTACGACGTTGTATAAACTGACATCTACTTATTCGGTTCTTCAGGAGTTGATTAACTTTAAATAGTGTTTATAAGTAAACATTTTTTATAAACAATTGTAAAACAAGGTATTAATTTTAATCATCGATTATAAGTAAGGCTGTATAATACAATTAAATATTCTGATTCCTACCCATTGTTTCAGCGGCCGCGTCAACAGAGTCTTGGCGGAGTGTTGAGGCGTGAAGGCAACTGGAAGTGCTTCCTGCTGACCCTGATGATAGGCGGCTGCCTCGGCTCCGTGGTCTGGTGTAACATCGCCGAGATCGACCGAGAGCTCATCGACCTTAACACGTGAGTTATGCGAGTTTTTAGGGTTCCGTACTTCGAGAGGGAAAAAGGAACCTAAATTGTTTAATTCACTTTAAACGCTGTGCAGAATTAACGTAAGCCACAAGACTAACCAATCATTTAATTTTGTCGAATGAATTCAAGGTCACCCTGTAACTGAAAACGATCGTACAAGTTAAGCAACGCTGGGCGAGGTCAGTATCTGGATGGGTGACCGCTAGTGACACTTTCATCTGAGCCCCTCCGTGCCTCGGAAAGCACGTTAAGCAGTTGGTCCCGGTTGCTGTCGTTCGGCAGCAGTCGTTAGGCCACGTCAGAGGCCTTTGGGCGGCCAGAATAACTCTGACAAATAGGTTTGGTCACTAAACCACACTAAAAAAGAAAAAAAACATATAATAGAATCTGTAATAATGTAGTGCACTTGTTTAAAATAATTGACGCTATACTAATTTGACTGTTTTGAATTGTCTCAATACAAACAAAATAAACCTTTAACCAGTCCGTTTTAGTATAATTAAATGAAAGTTAGGTCGTGGTTGTATATCATTTAGTTATCTAACGTGTTTTCTCGTGTACCTACTCACTATAAAAGGGTACAAACGAGAAATTAATGTCTACGATGCCATGATGAGTTTCGTGCGGGATCTCACAATCCGTCGGCAGAGCTTTATTACGGACCAACCAACCATCAAATACCAATTTGTGAACAAGACCTTTATGCCAGTAATGCTAAACAACTTACCTATGTAAATACTCTCGCTCTTGAAAATGGCGAGAAACGACGGTTGCAAAATTATTTTATAATTTTTGTTATAATGTCTACAGTGGCTATTTTGTGTTTAATATCACGCTAAGTTAATCAGAAAATGTTCGCAAATGACAGTATGGGGAATTTATTGGATAATTTGAGCAAGATCTGAAGTTTCAAACCTTTATCAAGAGTTCCCGCTACAAGCTCGGGAGTGAAAATGACTGTCGAGCTGCTTCGTCCAGAGTTTTCTTTACAATTTGCGCTGTTTTATTTATTAATGTTTAGTATCACATAGTAGTAGACATTTGATGTCACATCAAATTCCGCAATACGACTCATCCTAACAATTTTCTAAATTCAAGTACAAAATCGCTTATCGACAGAAAATGTCGATAATCGATACATCCTATATTATTATCCCATCATTGCGCTGCCCTCGTTCTGCGCTTACGACGTGCGACGACCTTGAATTGGCCAATCAGGATGTGGCTTGTCCCGCCCCGCACCTCGTTCCTGTGGCGATTTCGTTTTCAAACAAAAATTTGTTAATGCGGACTCTAGTGGGGGTGTTCTGTGGTCCACTGTGGTCCTCTGGATGACGACATGAAGACGCGGCTACCCAGGGTGAAGACGCTACTGCGACTCCTCTGGACGAAGATAGAAGACTATTAGACTAATTTTCTGTAACATGACATTGGCAAATGACGAACTGTCGAGTCCATTAATCAAATAAATAAATAAAAGTAGTATAGGTATTTTATTGTTGAATTTTCAATTCAAATAAGTCCAATTAGTAAAAGTGGCACCTAATGGAAAAATACTTTACAACTCTACAAATTATTTTGGAATCAAAATTCATTCCGAAATACAATTTATAAATTCCAATGGAGTTGTATTGTACTTAGTAAGTAGGTCATTGACTCAAACGTATCAATTAATCTACTAATAAAATTATATTAGAGCAATGAACGAATGAAGTTCTCAACAAAAATAATTAAAACAAAGTTGCCTTTCTATGAAATTTCTTTGGGATTGCAGGAATAATTTGTTATTAACATCCATATTGCCCAAACAGGCGTTCAAGGAGTTGAACTGCCTCGCTTTTTCACATACCCAAAACATTTAGGTACTTACCCAATTTTCTTAGTACAGTCGACAGCAGATCAATGGTAACACTTTTTACTTTTGACAGTTCTTATTATTTGCGTCGTAAGACTTGAAATCGTACTGCAAGTGTTACCATTGATCATGAAAAACTGGTAACAATTCCAGATTCCATAAGCTAATTTTAGTCGCCGCTAAGCGCGGCGTTCCTCTCATGTAGCATATGAACGACAAGGATAGTTGTGTTTAGGTTTATGATTCGTCTTAGTGGCCGCTACAGAATTAGTCACAGTATCTTTTTTAAAGATGACTTGACATCATCATCAGCCCGTATCAGTCCACTGCTGGACGTAGGCCTCTTCCAAAGTATGCCACTCAACCCTACTCTCAGCCCTCTGCATCCAGTCTCTGCCAGTCATCTTGCGAAGGTCGAGGAGCGTCCCACACCACGATATAACTTGACATGTTATATCTAAAAGCACTCTTTGAAAAGGGTTTAGCGTCTTTCTAAACATCCTGAAAACCATCAATACTATTATCTTAACATTTTTTTAAAGATTGCTCAGCTCTCAGATTTATCATGTCCCGAGCGTCCCCAAGGAACAGAATGCATTACCAAGAGTGACAGGTGACGGAGTGAGAGACTTTCCTAAGATATTTGTCAGGATAGAGACACATTTCTCGCTTCCTAATTCACTATATACTATGTAGATTTCCTTGAATACCACGTCCTGTGTGATTCGTTGTAAGTACATGATTTGTAGTAGGCCCGGAAGGAAGGGGCTCTTAGGCCAGTTGCGAGTATACGTTGAAAACGATCGTACAAGTTAAGCAACGTTGGGTGAGGTCAGGTCCATCCAGGTTGACCGCTAGTGACACTTTCATGTGAGCCCCTCCGTGCCTCTGAAAGCACGTTAAGCAGTTGGTCCCGGTTGTTGTCGCTTGACAGCAGTCGTTGGCCACGGCAAAGGCCTACGGAAGAATAACTTTGACAAATAGGTTTGGTCACTAAACCACACGAGGAAAGAAAAAAATTGTAGTGAAATGGGAAAATAATATCTATTTAGGTATGGAAAAAAAGTTGGAGTGTCACAAGTCACATCATTATCAGTCTGTGGGTAGTTATCTCCCAAGGCGTTGGGAGCATCCCCAGGCCTTGCCAAATTGCAGAGGGCATCCCTCTATTAAAAAGATAAATTGTATGCGCTTGACATTTGCTTTCTCGTTAGATAATGTCGATCCCATATATTTATCTTTCTGTCACGAATCACTTGGCTATGGGGGCTGGAGTCTGGACATTCCACACTACGTTTACCCGTTCGTGGCCTCCACTCGAGAACTCGTCTACCCCATCGGTTATCGCTTCTACGATAGATATGACCAGCCCACTGCCATATGAGCAATCAACTGCTTAATTACTTACTCCGCTGGCTCAGTGACCCAAAGTGGCTCTTAACCTCCGACACCAAGAAGCCACTGCAGCCTGTCCTGCGCCGTCTGGCGCCAGTCGGGCGACTGCAGCTGACAATACAGTAATCTACTAGCTATTTTCTTAACATATTACCTACACCTCGGCGTATCTGAAATCGTAATTTTCCCCAAACTTGCCGCCTATTAGGGCTGATATCTAAACTGCCTAAAACAGCTTCGTATCTTTCAGGTATCCCATCAAACGGATCGTCCGGGAGTCCCCATGTGACGTCGGCTACGCGTACATCCCCATCGCCTTCGTCCTGCTTCTGTACCTGGTGTACTTGGTGGAGTGCTACCACAGCACGGCCAGGATACAGCTGGCGCGGAGAGTAGACGTAGCTGCTGTTAGCGCCAGGGTTCATTCTATGAGGAGTGCTACCCCACGAGTGTGGTTTGTATACTATTTTTAACATTTATCATTTAGTGCTGGCGCGTCTGATGCTAACAAATCCAGCTGATTAGTAGACCAAGGCCAGGATACAGCTGGCTCGAAGAGTAGACGTGGCAATCATCGCTAGGGTTCATATCACTAGGAATATACGCCTAGAATGTGGTTAGGTAGAATCCCTTCAAAACCCAGTAAGTTCGCTCTTTTGGGATATAGTTCTTCCCTTACATAATTTACCAATTCGGCCTATGATTTACTATGCTGAATTGGTAAATTAGGCATGTCTTAGAATTTATTATCGTTCTCAGGTTAGTTTCCTCGCGATGTTATCCTTCACCGTTTTTGAGAGCATTCGGTAAATGTAGGCACGTATCTTATCTTATCCTGATAAGATGTCGGTGTGACGGCACTACGACCCATTGGGATCTTTTGTGCTCTCCCCTTTCCTTTATGCTCCTTCCTCCTCCCTAAAGTTGTAACTCACGGGTAACTCCATAAAAATGTATACTGCAGCCCAAATCAAGTGTCTTATTTTGTAAACAAATATGATCGTCTAATTACCTGTTGTGATGTAACACTGAAGGAATGATTGATCGAACCTGTTCATCATTGTGAAAATAAAGTGATCCGATCTAATAATGTGAAAATAACTATGCAATAATCACAGAACAGCTTGAAATGTTAGTAATGTAGGGTAATTTTTGTCTACAAAATAAGACACTTGATTTGGGCTCCGGTATACTTTACTACCTGGAAAGCAAAGGTTCCCCTTTACCAAATACCCAGTGTATTTTATTATTGATTCTATATTGTATGCCACTGTCACAATGTAACGAAATAAGCCTCCATTCGGGAAATACCGGGAATTCGCACAATTTATGATATTGTGGGTATCGAAATTGTAATTTACGTGCGATGGGAGATGAAAGCCTTTTATTGGAAATTCCGTTGATCGTACTAATGAAAATAACAAAGTATAATTATGTAATACCAAAACAAACAATAAACCGACTGAAATTTGGTTTAAGGGTCTAGCTAGGTAGATCAAGAAGAATCCAGCAATAAACTATTCACAGTTTCTAGATAATAGATTCTAATGTAATATAGAATGGTCAATTCATGTATGAATGAAAAAATCATGCAGCGTACGTAATGATATTTATACCGCGGCCCAAATCAAGTGTCATTTTTTGTAAACAAATATGATCGTCTAATTACCTGGTAGTTGTGTAACACTGAAGGAGCTGATTGATTGAACCTGTTCATCATTGTGAAAATAAAGTAATCTGATCTAACAATCTGAAAATAACTATAGGTACAATAATCACAGAACAGCTTAAAATGTTAGTATGGTAGGGTAGTTTTTGTTTACAAAATAAGAAATATGAATAATTTTTATTACCTAATTTTAAAAGACCCTAATATATTAATTAGATAAAACGGGAATTATCGTGTTAAACATTTATTATTGATGTCTCGATATTATTGATGTGTTTAACACGGTAATTCCCGTTTTCAAACCGTGAAAGTTTAAAAAGTGAGATCCTAATATAATGTAGCTAGTCCTATGGGACAGTTACAATGAGTTATAAAGGTACTGTTAAACCTCCCAACTGCCTCTTTATCATAATTCCGTAGTAAAACGACCCTCATTGCGCTTCTCATAAATAAACTAATTGCTATACCGTCTGTAATGCAATGAATAATGAAACGGCATAACAAATTAGGACCTAGAAAGAACTGATTTGCATCACTGTCTTGGTAGGTGTCACTATGTTTAAGACTAGAAAGACAGAGATGTCTAAGAGAGGTCTTTACTAAGGAAAAATAATAATATTACAGTCCGTATTATGCTCTCACTTCACATGGCTATTCGTATTTGCGTATTTATCATAATATGTTTTTTTGTTGTTAATTAAGTCACTTATCTATGTATAGATAATAATAATAATAATAAGACTGTAAAAAAGTTATGTCTGTACATTGGATATTTTATTAAAAGAATAATTTGTAATGTGTTTTAGGATCGATACTGATGCCAAAAAAACACTTTTTAGAATTTTTGTCTGTTTGTGACTATGTTCAAGTATCACGCCATAACTACTGAAGGGATTTTGACGGGAGTTTCACTAGGAGATAGCTGAAATATCCGGACAGCTCATAGGCTATAAGCCATGACGGTATCTGATCTGAGCATAGAACTTTTTCTACGCAATCGAAGTTGCGGGGTACAGCTAGTGTAAAATAAAACTGAACTAAACAAACTAATAATTATAGTTAAACTAAAACTAAGCCTGTCTAAAAAGCAAACTTAATATATATAAATATAAAAAAATAAATTTATTATTTTTATTATTATTTTTATTCATTGGGCGGCGAGTGCGGGACCTCGGTCTCGGGCCTCGCTCTGAATCGTTCCTGATGCAAAGGCTGTCCATAGCCATACAGCGCGGTAACGCCGCTGGTATTATGGGCACCTTTGCATCGGGAACGATCAGAGGGGGCTTATTCGATTAAGTTTTTACTATTATAAAATAATTACTGAATAAAAAAGGAGAATATTATATTCAAAAAATAAAAATAAAAAACCTCCCCAGCACTATAGGCAGCGTGCCCAAAAGGCTGGGAGCGTTGCCCCGCTGTATCGCGAGGCTAATGCATAATTGCCATGTGTGGTTGGTATGCTTGACAAAATATTCGTCTTATTTGTATGTACGTCAAGTATTTGACAAATACGACAAACATCCAATAGCGAATACGAATAGCCAAGTGAAGGGCCACCATTACAATACACCAGTTATGTTCTCTCGATTATTATATTTCTCATTACTTTTCCTAGAAAATGGGTTTGTAATAAAAGAAAATGTCCTTAAATCGATATTATACCCAACTCGACCATTTGGCAGAAAAACAAGTTTTCCTTATTGTCCCGCTGTCCCAATTTCCGGGACACACCGGGACACTCCCCGTTATTTACGTAGAGTGGAGTTTTAATGAAAATGTCACGAAAAAGTAGGATAACTCAAACAAAAGCGTGAAGTTGCTCAAACTGAAGGATTATTCTCTCGTTTAATCTACTTTTAAGCGATTTTAATAAAGGGAATGATTAAAATATGAAATAAAATAAAATATTTCCAACCCACGTAGAATACATAGGTAAATACATACCTATAGGTGCTATTACTAACTCAGTTGGTTGTTAGCGATAAGACCGTCAAAATAAATAAATAAATAAAATGGTCGAGGTGTAAAAAGGTTTTCATCAGATACGAGCTTACAATGCAGACTAAGTCTTATTTATTTATTTATTTTATTAATGTACTCGACAGTTCGTCATTTGCCAATGTCATGTTACAGAAAATTCAATATATAATAGTCTTCTATCTTCCTCCAGAGGAGTCGCAGTAGCGGCTTCACCCTGGGTAGCCGCGTCTTCTTGTCTTCATCCAGAGGAGTCGCAGTAGCGTCATCACTCTGGACGAAGCAGCTCGACAGTCACGTTCACTCCCGAGCTTGTAGCGGGAACTCTTGATAAAAGACCCAAATGACAAAAGAAAAATATAACACACGATAAAGGAAATGGCAATGTTTGACAATCATGTTCTTTTTTGGTCCCATCCTATACCTGAGTTCGCATTTTACTAGTGATAAGTAAGCTGTCCTGAGGGCTACCGCGATACAGGTTCTACCTAGTGCGGGGTCCAACGGTAAACTGACTAGAGCTGTACTTAATCATTTTAGTAAATGTAGACATTTTTATGGTTTTAATTTATATTAAAAATAGGAAATAATATTTAAATACAAATTAAACCTACCTAACGTGTAAAAATTATAAATAAAAAACCTGCGCCAAGTACCCCACAATTGGCAATGTGCCCAAAAGGACATTTTTAATTTGAATCTCATTCATTTCCTTTCTATTCTACTAGCGTTAACGAAAGTCAACGCCACTTGGCTGTGATGGCTGGTATATCTCCGTCCATTGAACCCTCCGAGCTCTATCACGACATTCTCCCTCTCACCAGCCAGTAATCACTTAATTACCGCCACAAGGCATGTAATCAGTGTATTATTACCCAGGTGGAAGGCAATATGCTACCACTACGTGCGACGCAAACGGCAGGTCACGCGATATCGCAACGGGGATGCCTACACCACCACACAGGTATGTTTTAATAGAGATGTTAGGTTAGGGACGCTTTGAACACTTCGGATTCGGTTTTGTTGAGAACTTTGGCTGAAACCAAAAGCATACTATGAATCTTACAATTGATTGTTATTTTTTATTATTAATTATCTAAAATAATAATGAACCCTACGTTTTTATTAGTATTCTCAAAAATGAAACCTTTGGTCAACCCAAGGCTTGATTTTTCTTAACTTTAGAAACCAAAATATACACTAGCATATGGGAAAAATGCATAGTAACACTTTTTACCCGACTGGGTAAGAAGGAGGGTTTATAAAAACTCTTTTACTTTTTACAATTGTATCGTAATTCATTGTATCGATGAGCGCTGGTTCGTAAATTCGTTCAGTAGAAATTCATAATGTTTGTAGAATTTCGCATAAAATATACATGAAAAATTTTCTTATTCAACGAACTCCAATTAACAAAAACTATTGACTTGACAATTTTACAAAACAACCATCTTTTAGACATTTGCCTGTGTTTCAGGCGGCTTCAAATTCACGTTTATTTTTTTTGTTTTCGGCCAAACTTCTCACAGGTCAGTCCGGTGAGTGAATTTAAATTTTGATTTTAGGACTAGTTTTGGCTGAAACTAATTATTATTTTGCTGAAAAGGCTAACTTTAAAAGACTTTGGTGATGGCTCTAAATTTTTTACAATTGTATTTTATCTATTTGATTTAATTTATTGATCTAATATCTAATGCAATGCAATAGCGACAATATCTGATATGCTACTAAACATTTATACATGTTGTCAAAATTACTATTATTATTTGCAATGAATAAATGAATTATGAAGCCGAAACCGAATAGGCTAGACTCTAGAGCTCGTAGAGCTGCTGTTATAATTATAATAGCTTTGTCCGCTTTGAACTTGTGCCGTCATCACATACGAGATCACAATATGCATCCCTTTGTATTCGAAAATAAGCGTAATGAAAAACTTTTACGTAAAATGGAGTATAGTTTTTGTTTGTAGCATGGTGGTGACATCCCTAAAAACATATTATATAACTTTTTTCGAAAACAATAAAAATTAAAAATAACTATTATAATATTAACCTAGAAAATATAAACTAAACTAAAAACTATATACCTATACAATAGGTCGGTTGAACTATCTGAATGGCTTAGCAGTACAGATAGTTCAACCGATCCCCGTTGTATAGCTAAATTTTTATGTTTTTTATAAAATGTTAAACTCTTTAGCTCGTAGCTTAACGGTAAATGCAACTTAATGTTAGGTGGTGGTTTAAGTCATGGTTTAAGGATTGTTGCTAGATTTATATGCCATACAAAATCGTTGTTTGCAGTTTTTATCGATTATACATACACCCCTGGCTAAGCAATATACAACTTTCTAAACAGTGGTCTAATTTGACAGTTGCTGGACCACCGATTTTGTATGGCGAAGTTCCGCCAGAATCCTTAAACCATGGCATAAACCATCGCCTAACATTATCGCTACCGGCCAAGCATAGTTTGATTTAGTTCGCATTTGAAAAACCCGAATATCCTTTTACTATGCCCGACGTGTTGTCCACTCTTTTGCCTGTTCAATTGAATTACTCCGCGCCCGAATAGACCAGTTTTTATATTAGCCTACTTTATTTTGCCAGGTCTATATTAGTCCTTTTTCCAAAAGGGTTTCGTTCCGTTTAGTTGGTCTATCTATAGATCTTTTAGAACCGCGGAAGTGGTAGATTTTGTTTGTGAAGGTAACCATTTAAAAGTTTGGTTAGACGTAGATAGTAGTAATATCTACTCTACTTTATTAAGTAATCATAGTGTTATCATTGTTTTAAAAGATGTGTTGCTGACAGTTTTTTGCCACTTTTTCTCCTCAGCGTTGGCACCTTTTCCTTGCAAAGTGGTGTAAATGTAAATTAAAAAAATATATTGAAGTTGCAAAAATGTACTCAACGTGCTTACTTGCAATAAAGAAATTTGACTTTGACTTTACTATTGCTTACTATTATTCAATTGTTTGCAATTGTCTATTCATCATTTAATTTTTTTAGAAAGTGCAAAATCTAAAATATATAGACTTCAAATATTTTATTTTTAGAAACATCCGTGGCCTTTGTTCCTTCTTAATGTATTTAGGAAAAATTACTGGACAAGTAAGGGCAATCATTAGTACGCCTATGGAGGCGCAACCAGTCGCATCACCAACAAAATATATATTTTAATGGCGACTGCCGAATCAAGTATCTCATTAGGACACCATGGTGTCACCACCATGGTATCCTAGTGAGATAGTGCCCTAAAAGGAAGCACCATTACTAGGCTGTGGGTCATCGTGATATCATTTGATGCATGACTCGCTTACAATGATCAGAAGTTCAAAAAACAATTCCCCCACAATAACCCCTCACCCATATCCCTAGGTATACTACGAGCGGGTGAATACGCATAGCGCAAGCACCGCATTCGCGCATGCGTGCTGCGGCCAGCGAGACGCCTCCAGAAACCTGGTCTTGGACTCCAAGACACCCATCACCAAAGTGCGATTCAGCAAGGGATTCGCCTTTGCTAACATTGAAGCTGCTAGTGGTAAGGATAATGATTGAATTTCCAGAAACTTCTTGCGTGCTCCTTTTTCCCGTTCTTGGATGCATGATTGGCAATTACTATGGTAGGCTCTAGGGGCTCTATAGGGGCTCGTAGGCCAGTTGCGAGAACACGTTGGAAACGATCGTACAAGTTAAGCAACGTTGGGCGAGGTCCGGACCTAGTTAGTGACACTATCATCTGAACCTCTTCGTGCCTCGGAAAGCACGTTAAGCAGTTGGTCCCGGTTGTTGTCGCTTGACTGCAGTCGAAACGATTTGAATAATGAGCTTGTGCAATTATAGAATGTACGTATGATATTGACAAAGGTAATTAAAAATGTAAATACTTAACTGTACTATATTTAAGCTGACTGGTGCCTAGGCTAGACCATCATATATTGAAGTTACTTTATACATGGAAAGCACGTTAAGCAGTTGGTCCCGGTTGTTGTCGCTTGACAGCAGTCGTTACGCCACGTCAAAGGCCTACGGGCGGCCTGAATAACTTTGACAAATAGGTTTGGTCACTGAACCACACGGGAAAAGAAAGAATTACTATGCTTGCTGCTAACTCCTCAGGAGTTCCGATCAGGGGCCAGCGCTGGCGATCATTATTAGAAGGTGTTTGACAATGGTTTGACAACTTCGCGGCAGCTGTCGCTGGCGCTGACCCATTCTACCAGAATCTTCTCAGCAGTTTCAAGGACGATTTATTCCTATAAAATGCTCGTTCATTTTATCTAATGGAGTTATTAGAATTAATGTGACTCCAAAGAATCTTGTCTTGTCCGAAAAGAAGACTTATTTATTTCTAAAAGTAAAACCCTAGTTAGGCAGAAAAAGATGGGAGGATGAAGGTGATGGATGAATGGATCATGAATTGTGTGCTATTACAGCCCACAATAGGGAGTGCTCGGGGCGCCAGTCGGAGCGCGGATGTATCGCAGTTCCCGTAGCTCGGCAATAACGGCACGAGGTGAAACCCCCCAGGAAGTTTAGTAGGTATTCCGCCCCTTCAGGGCGGCAAACCTGACATAATCAACACGTTCCCCCGGACGTGGTGGTACACGGAAACGTGTTTTACCTGGGACAAAAAAAAGACAGAAGAAGATCGTCAAAATATGTCTCGATTTCTGATAATTTGCATGATTTCGCCGTCTATGTGATCAATAATAGTCAGTCTATGTCTTTAGCTACTTTCACTCTGGCTCTGTGGTTATAATATACTAATTTCTTTTAGAATTCGAGGACCAAAGATCAAGATTTTTCGCTGAACACGAAAGATTTGATGACTTCATGGAGATGCGGGAAGGATTGGATCTAATAGGAGTTAGTTCTTTCAAGGAATACATGGTTGCTTACAGGTAAAGTCTTCTTTTCAATTTGCACTGAAAACTGTCTTTATACTCGGTCCAAACCTTATCAAATTGTACTAAAACATTTCCTGTTTCCAGGGATACTGACCGCTGTCCATGGTATTCGTCTCAGCTGTTATTCTGGACTCTCTCTTGTCTACTGCTATCCTGGCCACTTCGCATACTCATAGAATGTAACACCGCCTACGTGCATTATACGGTCAGTAAAGTTTCATTGCTCGCTTTACGATTATGGGTACTACACTACGTATCTACGGTGTAATGTGTCTACTTTGTGCTTCCGTTTAATTAAGGCTGTTAATAATAAATGGACATCAGTTACGACTTCAATCCGAAATTTCGATGCAACATTTTGGTACCAGGGGTATTACTTATTATTAGGTACTGATTTTCTTAGGGTCTCTTGCAATGTAGAGATAACCCTGAGTTAAGTCTTAATCCGTGAATCTTCTTCTTCTTCCTCAGCATACCGCAGCCCACTCCTGGGCATATGCCTTTCCATGAATCCTCTATGTGGCCCTATCCCAAGGTTGTCTGGTCCATACCGAGCCAGCAACTCTCTTGATGTCGTCGGACCATCTGGCCGGTGGTCTGCCCGCGCTGCTTATACCCGCCCGGGGTCTCCACATTAGAACGCACCCGAGAATACTCCATACATTTTGCTCGGGTTAAGTCGCTAATTCTAGGGTTATCTTATACTGCAAGTGGGGCTTAGTATATTATAAGTAGTATCTATCGTTCCTAATAATGAATTCGTTAATGACGAAATACACGATAATTCTGTTGAATTAGTTAGGAATACGAATCTTGTTGACGACGAAAAAATTCATCTATTGTTTAGCGCATACTGGAGGTACTGTTCTAACATAGAACAATAAATAAAAATAGATGCATTTCTTATTAAAATATATTGTATCATGTAAGATAAGTCTCAACATAACATTACTCAACGTTGCGCGTCATATTAGCAATAAAATAACATGGAAAATGTCTTGATAAATATTTTCTCCTCGAAATAAGGACGTTATATTTGCATTCCAGTATTTCGAGTCGTGAAAAAAAAACATTAAGAGGGAAATCTGCCGTGTCTTGTAATAAAACTAAATCAAAGACTAAACAATCACCTGCTACTAATATTCCTGAAATCCACGTGGTTGGTTTTTGGATAGACCTATCGTTGCCGCGATAGGAAAAATGAATATCAACACAAACAAAAACCCAAACATAAATCATCTGATGTGAGCGCATTCATAGACCATTAATTTGTTGCAGATAACGAAAATATTCGGTACAAATTACGAGTTGGACCCGAGTCGGCAGTTGGACTTAGATACGCACTTGTCTGACACATTGCCTCCGGTTCCGGCCACAAATTACGCCTGGGCCCTCGCGGACGAGCAAAGTGCGGTGCTCTGTTCCGCGTCTCGACCAACCCGCACCCTTCCCCTATCGCATGCCTCCACCGTTGACAGCCTAGAACTGTTCGCAGCCATCAGAGGAAACTGTGCCTTAGTCCCCTCCTACTCAGAAGCCATGCGAATTGACGCAGCTGTCAGAGAAGACCCAACAGAAAGTCCTGACGCAGCAGTGTTAATCGACGTCGAATCCCAAACGAGATCTGCCAGACCAAGTTTTAAAGCAGCCTCGTTCGACGAACCTCCAAGAAGACCAAGAGTGACTATTGCTGGCACGCATTCAAGTTACAATATCGCTGGTAGTGCAAGATCTAACGAAGCAAAGCAACAGAACAGACGCTCTTGGGCGGGAGTGCTGACGACAGCTAGAAGTGCGCGACAAATTCTGGAAGACTTTAGAGCGTCTAATCCTGTCGACTACCAACCTATGCCCGAACCAGAAGTCAGAAGAGGTGAGATGATATACTTCTCCAGAGAATTATCCCCAACATGTTCGAGGGATCCTTTCGGAGGTCGCGCGCAGACAACGCCTACTGACGAACCGCCATCTTATGAAGAAGCCTTGAAACTTCCCGCTTTAAGGAAACTAACTAGGTCTATAACCGGTACTGATTTAGCAGGGCCCAGACGAGCATTTTTAAGAGATGTATTAGCAAATAGAAGATCGTGTTTGGAAGGCGTTGGAGTTTTAGCTGGTACCAAAGTCGTCAGACTGCCCTATAGTGAATCTGGTGACGAAACACCTCTATAGCGTTTCGGTAAGTATTTGACTTTTAATTGGTGCAATAAATTGTTAATATATAAATTTTTATGCGATAAAGGTGGAACATAATTTATACAGTGAGATAGTTTTAAGTAAACGCTTCTGGAATTGTTGAAACGATTTGAATAATGAGCTTGTGCAATTATAGAATGTACGTATGATATTGACAAAGGGAATTAAAAATGTAAATACTTAACTGTACGATATTTAAGCTGACTGGTGCCTAGGCTAGACCATCATATATTGAAGTTACTTTATACATGGAAAGCACGTTAAGCAGTCGGTCCCGATTGTTGTCGCTTGACAGCAGTCGTTAGGCCACGTCGGGCCTGAATACCTTTGACAAATAGGTTTGGTCACTAAACCACACGAGAAAAGAAAAGAAGAAACTACTTTATACCCAATTGGCACTCAGTAGTCAATGTTGTGATTACTAATGTAATAAGTGGAAGCGAGCTGTCTTTTCGAAGGAAAATTTACATACATTTATCAAATTCTCTCGAAACGACGACGTAAAGCATAAATTCCGAGATTTAAACACAGTTGTGAGTGTGCGCTGAATTTGAATACGGTCTTACAATTGTCAGATTTCATACAATTTTGACAGTCGTAAGCTCATTACGCTGAGTTCGTGCTCAAAACTGTCTTCGACTCTCAGCCTATGTTCCTGTCATGTCCGCTTATATTGTACTGCTTTCTAAATACTATAATAAATTACAGAGATGAAATCCGTCTTAATCTTTATACATTTGCAAGAACTTTTACAATTTAAGGAATGAAATATATTTTCTTTAATTAACTTTACTACTGCAATAAAACCCTTACATTTTATATCCGAATTCTTCTGGTTGTAATTACTTTAGTGTTTTATATAGTACCTATACATTAACCCGTTTCAGCTTAACTTAAGATCACACTTATGGGCCTATTACACGCACAGACTTCACCACAGGACTGCACTACGGAATGTCGATGTTCAAAATACCGATGAACGGTATACCGAAAGTACATGAGTTCGAATTGCGTGAGTTCGAAAGTACGTAATACCGAATGTCTGAATATCGAATGTTCGCTATCGCGATGTACGGAATATCGAAAGTATGTTATATCGAATTACTCGATATCGAATGTTTGCTATAGCGATGTACGGCATATCGAAAGATTACTAAAACGAATTACTTAATTGTGAACGTCTGTGGCCTATAATATAGTGACTAGAGTGCCGGGCAACCGCTGCGAGTATCCGGGATTCGAATCCGGATGCTATGGTAACCCCATGATTTTTTAATTTTTTTCGGAATCGCTTTCATTTTGACACATGGCCGCTATACATTGCTGCTATGTTTTTGCAAGTTTTAACAAACGACAACGAAACGCAGCAATGTATATCGTTCAAGTGTCGTTTATCCATCCATCCACCATCGTTTTTACTAACTGTTCTATCTGACGGTGGCATTCGATATTCAGACATTCGCTATTACGTACTTTCGAACTCATGTAGGTACTTTCGGTATACCGTTCATCGGTATTTTGAACATCAACATTCCGTAGTGCAGTCTCACCACAGTTATGTTTGCGCAAGCCAGTTGGTATACGGAACATTATACGATGTTGTGAACTGTGGTGAAGCCTTACCGTGAACTCTTATAGCAGGATTACTTCAATAATACTTTGTTATTTCGTATAATGACGACTTTAAAGTAAGCTGAGGGATAAACTTACTAACAATAGTAATAGTTACGTACTGTATAGTTATTAAGTAATCATTGTATTATCATTGTTTTAAAAGATGTGTTGCTGAGAGTTTTTTTGCCACTTTTTCTCCTCAGCGTTGGCACCTTTTCCTTGCAAAGTGGTGTAAATGTAAATTCAAAAAATATATTGACGTGCAAAAATGTACTCAACGTGCTTACTTGCAATAAAGAAATTTGACTTTGAGCTTATTAAAGGTGTCATGGTACGAAATAACAAAGTATTACTGAAGTAATCCTGCTATAAGAGTTCATGGTAAGGGCCCAGTACCTGTAATAGGTGGCCTTAGATACTTCATAAAAAACTTGCGTTTTACGACTTTTTGTAAGCCCATAATATCTTTCCTATAAATTGTGGTCAGTATAAGATTACTCGCTTATTTATTTAAGCGTAGGTATGGCATGGCGCAAAGACTATCGGGACAGTTGTCAGATGTCGAAGTTGCCATATTACTCGCTAGCGAGTACGTAAAACGGTAGCTACAAGGTTTGTGATTAGTGGGATTTTTGTTAAATTCATTTTTGTTATTCAAAACTTATTTATTAATTAATAAATATTTCAATGCATCAAAAATAGTGCGCGAACATTTTCCCTGTTGATTGGGATCTGAGTTAGATTTAGGACGATAGTCTTGACAGTTTTGAGCATGAACTTACAGCGTGAGCTCGCACTTACAACTGTCAAAAAATGTATGAAATCTTACAGTTGTAATACCGAACTCAAACTCAGCTCATACTCAAAACTGTCTGACTATTAGTCTAAGTTGCACTCAAAATTGTTGCCTTAGATTATTCTTTAATGTAAAGGTACCTTTCCGCAGCCCACAGCAGACAACAGCCACTTACCCCATAGACCTGTAACAGGAGGGCGCCCGTGTCTGCCCGCACATGAGCGCAAAATTGCTTCGCGACACGCGTAACCTAGAGATATTATCGACATGGACGCATCTCTTTAATACGGCACCCCTGTCCCCCGCTTCGTCTCTATGCGCTCATCGGTGACAGAATTTTTCGCGTGCAAATGACAATGCCAGATTCTGCCCCACCATGAACCGCATGACGTACAAGATAACGAATAAATGTAAAAAAATCTCCATTTTATATTAAAATTATTGGTTTAAAATACACTTTTGTACATCTAGCGAGTCGAAATAAACAGCTTAATTAAGAATTCAGAAAATAGTAAGAAATCGAAGCGATTAATTCATTGTGTTTGTTATTCTTCTATAGAAGTTGCGAGAGTAGTAGAAAATGATACTGATTATGATTATGCAATATGAAACCTGTAATAAGTCCCCAACAAAATGATAGGTACAGCTTAAATGGTCACGTAGTTTTGTAGGTGGGGCAAAGCTCCATTGAAATGTGGCAATGTCTTTTGTACCGATTTCGTGACTAAGTAGTCTGTGACAACAGCAGACGACGTGTTAGCGGTCCGATGTTGCTGTCGGCTACGGAAGAGTACCTTATGACTTAAATTATTGAAAATGCTTGTAAATAACATACTAATTTAAATATAAAGTTATTGTTTAAAGTGCCAATAAAAATTACAGTTTAGGAGAAAATTAATGAATAGCCAATATAGCTACTAGGTTATTGAATGTATAAGGATATTCAGCTTTTATAAAGCACAAAGTGCAATTTCTAGCACAAAAGCTTATAAGTATAGTCTGGGGGGCAATTCTAGAGCTATTAACATTTTTATTGTAAATAGTAACCAGAATTGTCACCACGAAAGATATGTCACAAATAGTATTATTATTTTACAAAATCTTCACTTAACTTCATGTGAGATTTAAGTCTATCGCTTTTTAAGTTTACTTATATACATTTTTTTGCGATGGATTTTAATGCGATTCCACTTCGCTCCACCAGTGGGGCGTTTTTGGTGGGGCAAACTGGAATAGGCCCAAATAAAAGTACATATTTTAATAACCTATAATAATATTGCAATTACCTGAAATCACACACGCAATAGCATTGATTCTCAACATTTTCTATGCGGCGACCCTTTAAAATATATTTTTAATAACAATATATGGAATATTTTCATTTTCTATAACTATTCTTAAGACCGGAGCGGTCCACTATTAGCCCAGAGTAAGTCCACATCAACATCAACCTACACAAAAGTATTGCAATCAATGCTGTATTACCTCCGCATAGATTTCACATTACATTTGATGTGCTGCCAACTGTACGAACCTTTCGATTCAGAGGACGTGTTCATATTTGCCGTCATAGCCGCTACGAAACAATAGCGCTACGCGCGTCCTCTACGCCGCGTAGCAGGTGCCTCGTAGCAAATTAGCCAGGCCGTTCGTTTTAGTGCAGAGTTTCTCAAACTAGGGGTCCCGTCGAAAATGTCCCCCCATAAAGTACACTTTATTGTACAGTCGACAGCAGATCAATGGTAACACTTTTTACTTTTGACAGTTCTTATTATTTGCGTCCTAAGACTTGAAATCGTACTGCAAATGTTACCATTGATCTGCTGTCGACTGTACTGTCTAACACAGAGAAAAGTGTACAGGAAAGTTTTTATATATAGATTATCTCAAAAACTATTTGACCTATTGCAAGAATTCTTCCACTGTTATTAAGAATTATTAAATTCGGTCCAGTAGTTTTTGAGAAAATCTCAACCTTATTGAGGACGACTGTATACTTATCTCTGTCTTCGACTGTACATGAGGTGATAATACAATAATATTCTTGCCATCAATCGTGCCCTCGTTACCACACTGCGCCCTCTGACCTTACTATGCCTTAAGGCTTCGTATGCGCGGATTTACAGTTTTTCTACGAAGGCTATAACTACTAAAATTAAACTCCTGAATAAAATATATAGCAGTCTTGGGGTGTTTATTTAGGGACTGATGAACAATACACGATTGGACGAACTTCACTCGATAGAAAAAAATCACAAACACCCGATTCATGATACTGAATATTATGTCAAAACCGAAATAGTTATTCATACAAAATATATATCAAAATGTAGGGTATTACGAGAGCTCGATTTAACAAACTCTGATTTTTATTGGCATATTTGCCTGCCCAAAATTCATCCAAAATAATAAAAATACAAATATAGAGTCACTGTGCCGTGCTCTTCACTCCACCGTTGCGGGACATCTTCTGTCCCGCGCTTGAGTTTGACAGCTGGCAGCCCCTTAACTGTGTAATCTGAATGAAACTGGGCCAGTGGCACAGATTAATAAATGTCACTACGTAATTGGTCAAAGTCCAAATTATAGTGAATGAGGGTGGAATCGGGTCACAGCGTTTGACCGCTCCTTTTCTATAAAATACATTTATTTGCGATTGGATCCTACTCAGTAGATCCATGTAATGTATTTGTATCTTACAGAATAGGCAAAACTACAGTACAGTATCATCATCATCATATCAGACCACTGCTGGACGTAGGCCTCTCCCAACCCTACTCTCGGCCCTCTGCATCCAGTCCCTGCCAGCCATCTTGCGAATGTCATCCCTCCATCTGGTCGGGGAGCGTCCCACACTACGTTTACACGTTCGTGGCCTCCATTCGAGAACTGGTATACCCCATCGGTTATCGGTTCTACTACAGATGTGACCAGCTCACTGACACTTCAGTTTACTGATTCTATGAGCAATGTCAACCACTTTTGTCTTCTGGCGGATATACTCGCCAGATATAGATGCCGCATTCAATGTGACACATTCCTTAGAGTTTAATATATTAGGCAGTTGTCCCATCGCCGAGTAAAGCCGCCCCACTAAACCCTAGGTACTCTTGGCGCTCCTGCCAGCCATCTTGCGGAGGTCATTCCTCCATCAAGTCGGGTGGCGTCCCACACTATGTTTACCCGTTCGTGGCCTCCATTCGAGAACTCGTCTACCCCATCGGTTATCGGTTCTACGACAGATGTGACCAGCCCACTGACACTTCACTTTACATTCTATAAGCAATGTCAACCACTTTTGTCTTCTGGCGGATATACTCGTTTCTAATACAGTTCTAATACTCTCGTAATTACAGTAGGTATACCTACCGAAGGCTAAATCAAGTGTCTTATTTTGTAAACAAAAACTACTAACATTTTAAGCTTTTATGTGATTATTGCATAGTTATTTTCCATTGATCTCCTATAAACAACTAGATACACAGTCTGCCTTCTAAAAATGTCCATGCGCAAAGAAGGTCCAAACGGATGAATGGACCCTCATTTGCTTTATTGGACATTATTTGGACGTTAACAATGGACCCTGATTTGGACGTTTTTTAAATTGTTAATAAGATGTGTATCTAGTTGTTTATAGGAGATCAATGTTATTTTCACAATGATGAACAGGTTCGATCAATCAGTACCTTCAGTGTTACACCACAACAGGAAATTAGACGATTATTTATTCATATTAATTAGATAAAACGGGAATTACCGTGTTAAACATTTATTATTGATGTCTCGATATTTCGACAGCATTGCAGCCATCATGGTCACGAGTAGACTGTGTCAGTCTACTCGTGACCATGATGGCTGCAATGTGCAATGCATTATGTATACAAACCGTGAAAGTTTAAAAAGTGATTATTTATTCGTCAGTTGCCACAACACAGCGGGTATCACAAAGCCAATACTTTTCTTAGCCACGCGATGGCTTTGTCATCCGCCGTGTTTATTCTGGCCAGTCCTCCGTCTATAGGCCAGTTTGGGCAGTCATTCGCGAGGTTCATTACTTGCTTACTCCGCTGGCTCAGTGATCCGAAGTGGATCTTGACCGAGAAGCCGCCAGTCGTGCCGGTCCTGCACCGCCTGCCGCCACGTGTGCGCCTGCAGTCGGTGCAGGTCCTGACCTCGTCCTTCCAGCGGTACCGAGAACGCCCGACCGGCAGACCTCCAGTCGCTTGTCCCAGATACGCTAGTTTGGCAGCTCGATCTTCTCCCATTCTTTCGAGGTTCATTAGACGATTATATTTGTTTACAAAATAAAACACTTGATTTGAGCTGCGGTATAAGTGCGATTAGTGGTTTGTTTACCTCCATGGAAAATTCTATTGAGACAGACTATAATATTTCGTGTCGCATATGTTTGTCAGGTAAAAGATAAATTCGGCAAAATCCCGTAATACCGCCGCCTAATTACATCACAACAAAACTATAATATTTGATTACAAAATAAGACACTTGATTTGGACTTCGTTGTATAACTATACCAAAGCCAAATCAAGACATCATCATCACTCTATTTTTATGTCCCCACTGCTCGGGCACAGACCTTCCCTTACATCGAGGGAGCTAGGGCGATGATCCACCATGCGGGCCCAGTGCGGATTGGCAGATTACATGCCTTAGATTTTTTAAAATAAATCAAAACAAGTAAGTATTTATTGTAATTAAAGTGCATCTGGAAACTACTCACATAAAATATTCTAATCAAATCTCACACTAACCTATTGTTTTGTAAAGGTACGGTGGAACACAGAGAAAGGTGTACAGGAGAGTTTTTAAGGTTGAGATTTTCTCAAAAACTAGTTGACCTATTGCAAAAATTCTTTCACTGTTAGTTAAAACTATATAACTGTAAAAGAATTATTAAATTCGGTCCAGTAGTTTTTGAGAAAATCTCAACCTTATTGAGGTCCCCTGTATACTTATCTCTGTCTTCGACTGTACACGATATGCTACATTATTGTAAAAATAATATACATATATAATTGTGTAGTAATAAGTAATGTAGTTACGCTAAAAATATTTTCAATTGTAAATTGTGAACAGAAGAGAGGTTTATTATTTTCAATAAAATATGTTATAAAGCCTGAAACGTTTTTAATTTCATAGAAAATTTAACTTCATCCAGCCATCAGAGTCTCAATTAGTATGTAGTATTTGATGTAGGTACTTTGTACTCGACTGCGCAAGGAGAGTTATGTTTTTCGAGTGTATGACTAATTCTTTGGCACGCCTTGCAGCCTAATTGCTTGATAGATTTTAACATAATGACATATATGAGGTGTCGTTAGATTCGTCTTGATTGTAGGAGATACAAAAAAAATCTCAATGGTTTTTTTTTGCAATCGTTTTTTTTTAAATAATATATGCTTGTTTCATCATACAAAACAAACTGCTGATCGGTACAAAATCAGTACAAAAAGACGTAAGAAAAGTGAATATTTAAATACCTATGGATTTTGGATTTTATTAACGATACTTTTAAGTTTTTATTGTAATTAAGAAACAGGGATGGGTGGCTGGAAGAGGCTCAGGACAGGGATGGATGGAAGAGGAGGGGGGAGACCTTTGCCCAGCAGTGGGACAATATATAGGTTAACAAAAAAAATTTGTAAGTTAAAATGCATTATGGTAATAAAAAATTAAAACTAAACTATTTAAACAAAATTATATATAAAAAACCTGCGCCAAGTCCCCCACAATTGGCAATGTGCCCAAAAGGCTGGCGGCGTTGCCTCGCTGTATAGCGAGGCTGACCCGTTGGGCAAAGTAGCTGCCAGCCCTTTGGTCACGCGTGGCCTCTACCAGGCGCCGTGAGATACTTAATATCCATATTCAAGTATTTATTTATTCGAAATTCGTTTGTACGCTAACAGCACATCAAGTGTAACACTTTGGACTACGGATCGTTCTTATTATCTGCGTCATAAAAGTTGATTTCGTATTCGTAAGTGTTACCATTGATCTGCTGTCCGTACGATGAACGTTTGTTCGAAAGAATTTTTCTTCGACAATCTATTGCCCGAATGATCATTTAGTCGAAGAGCGTTTGTTCGAATGAACGGCTCCTTGAAGAAAGAGATATGTTTTTGTACATCTATCGCAGTGAATACAATAACTCTGCTTTCAAAACCCTTAACATCGGTAGGGTAGATGGCTATAGATCCCCTATTCCCCTTCGATGATGTGATGTCATAAAAGAACCATCTTCCTAACATTAGCAGCACGCAACACGCAACCGAAAGCAGAGCCGTCTCAAGCAAGATATGCAAGGGGCGACAAATTCGAATAACAACTACGACCGTAGTTTAGTAAGGCACAAAATCTTGGGATAAGATAAGATAAGATAAGATAAATACACTTTATTGCACCATAATACAGTATTCATTACATAATTGAGAAGCATGTACAATTTTGGCGGTCTTATCGCTAAAAGCGATTTCTTCCAGACAACCAACTGCAGAGGATATTATAAAAATATATCAGAAAGAGGAATTATAGATATAATAATATAATATAATTAGAGATATTTGGAAGAAAATTAAAGTCAACACTCATACTCATTTATTCAGCCTTTGGTACACTATGGAACACTTGGGTACGTCACGTTTTTACGTTGATGAGTTTCATCACTTTAAAAAAGTGTAAGTATGTCATACCTATCAACCGATTACTCTCAAAACGTGATTCACCATTATCATTCGAAAACTTTGTTAGAAATCCTTCACATACAGATTATTCTTGCGAAAATATTTTTTGTCATGTCATAGACAAATGAACCACAGAAAACTTCAAATGTAATAAGATCTACCAAGCCCTTATCAAACCTAAGAGGTACGGGTGCGAGACTTAGGCCGAGATTTAAAGACAATTTTGAGCGCGATCTTGGTCTGACTTGGCGTATACGTCTGCCAAAATCCTATGAAATTGGACAGTGGTAAGAGCTAAGACTAAGCGCAACAAAATGCCTTTGGTGATGGTGTTATCTCTCAGCATGACATTGCTTCAAGTGCTAGAGGGGCGCCAAAAATGCCTAATAATCTAAATACGCCCCTGTCTTAGCCACAAGGCAAATCGAGTAGGACATTCGTAGGGAATCAATTTATCTATTTCCATTCCAACAACGACGTTTCAATACGATGAAATGCGGGAATTGGAAAATGGAATAGACTTGATGAAGATAAACGCGCAGTGTTTTGTTTCTCGTTTTTTGTGGGCTCGTATTGTATACTGGGTACGAAATACTGCCCCCTTACCTTGAAGTCTTATAGCAGTATTACTTTCATAAACTTTGTTACTTCGTACAATGACGACCTTAATGAGCTTACTTTAAGGTCGTCATTATACGAAGTAACAAAGTATTATGGAAGTAATACTGCTATAAGACTTCAAGGTAAGGGGGCTGCTATTAGATAATACCTATAACTGTTTGGTGCTGATGCCAGTCAAACTACACAAAAGAAAATAATCGATGACGGGTTCTCGGAGTAACGGGTAAACTATGAGATTCAGCCAATTCAAATAATATAAGATAAGACCGCCAATTGTGATACTAACTGTGTGTGACTTAATTCCTTTTTTGCAATAATAGTAGTTTAAGGCGCTATATGGTTGTCAAAAGCAAGAGTGAGACAACGTCTCATATTTAAAGTATCCTACATTTTGATATATATTTTGTATGAATAACTATTTCGGTTTGGATATATTTTCATTTTAAAAGACATGGTATGTTTGCGATTTTTGTCTATCGAGCGAAGTTTGTCCAATCGTGTATCGGTATTCATCAGTCTCTAAATAGACACCCTAAGATTGCTATATATTTTTTACAGACGTTTAATTTTAGTAGTTAGCCGTAGCCTTCGTAGAAAAACTGAAAATACTCGCATACGAAGCCTTAATAAATTGCAAAAAACCGCTAGAATTTTTTTCACAGCATTTGCTAATACACCTATAGTATACCCATGCCCAAATCAAGTGTCTTATTTTACTCAGAATTTGAATTACGCATGCTCGGTGAATAAATTAGAACATGATGAAAAAATTCTTGCCGTGGGCATTTTATTTTGTAAACAAAAACTAACTAATGGAATTACCAGCCAATACATAGGGAGCAAACTACTCGCTCTCTCTTATCCCTCCCTGACATATATTACCTGTCATTGACCCTTGGGACTTCAAAAACACATTATACGGAGCTTAGCTAAATCTCCCAGACATTCCTAGGTAAATAAAGCTGGTTTACAAATATCGGGAATTTCTTTAGTAGAAAACGTTGACTTATTCTGAAGCAAAAACCATTTTATGGCATTCTAACCATGTGTAATCCATCTCTCCGCGCTGGACCCGCGTGGTGGATCATGGCCCGAGCTCACTCGATGTAAGAGAAGGTCTGTGTAGTGTGGACATAAAAATAGACTGATGATGAAAAGCGATTTTTGCCGGCATCTATAAATTGGGTATTTGATTTGGTTAGCTACAGTTCGCAAAATTGTGGAAAACGGCTGTTCAACTCATCAATTTGACCAACTATCAACAGTTTTTTTTTTGTGTTAATAGTTGGCCAAAATGATTTTACCACAGGTATTTCATCCATTCGGCGATAGGCTTCATATGCGCGGATTTACAGTTTTTCTATGAAAGCTACGGCACTAACTACTAAAATTACTCGTTAGAAAAATATATATAGCAATCTTGTGGTGTCTATTTAGGGACTTATAAATACCGATATATGATTGGACAAACTTCGCTTGTTAGAAAAAAATCGCAAACATACCCTTTCTAAGTTTCCATGTCTTTTAAAATGAAAAATATGTCTAAACCGAAATAGTTACTCATACAAAATGTAATTTATATGATATGTCATACTTATAAAATACATTTAAGTTTTTAATAAAATTGATTATATTGGAATTTCATACAAAATATATATCATAATGTAGGGTATTAAAAATACGCGACCTTGTTTAAAAAAAAATGATTTTTATTGGCGTATTTTTATGTCCCTGCCAAAAAATTTCCAAAATTAATAAAAATACAAATATAGAGACACTGTGCCGTGCTCTTCACTCCGCCCCGCTGCGCGACATCTTCTGTCTCGCGCTTGAGTTTGACGGCTGGCAGACCCTTAATAACTACGAGTACGACAGAGTGACTGACAACGATAGTCCGCCTATGGGCGTGTATCGCAAAATAAACAAACGTGTCCACCGAATACCAATTTATTCCGGTGTGTACCGGATCGATCCAGTATTTTCGTATTCAATCAGTGTGCTCCTTACGCTCTGTGGAATCGATCGCTTCATCGGAACCTGGCCTGAATGAGGAAATTATTATACTGAAGGTTATCAGCACCGGATTTTATTAAGTTTTTATGATATCACAGAGTTCTTTGAAAACCCTTAACACGTATTAAAAATTATTTACACAACATTATACTTAATTGATTTGCAAAGATTTTCCATTATTTACAATATATTATTATTTAACTATCTACATTTATCCTGTACAAATCTTAAATTTTAACCATTTACAATTTAATTAATTTACAATTTTATTAAGTACAATTAATTTATACAAATTTTAAATTTAATAAAGTGCTTATTTACAGTTTTAATATTATACTTTACAATTATATTTTGTGACATAAATAGGTACTAGGATTTGCATGCTAACTTTAGAATAGTTTTTGTTTAGTATATAAGTTTAAATTATGTTGCATTGCCCTGACAGGGTTCATGTTGAGTACTGGATTTTTATGTAACACCTAGAATTAACCACATGATCGCAATAAAACATTTTGACTTTGACTTAAGTACCTTTTACATATTGATGTCACAAGTATCAGTGAAAGGAGAAAGATAAATCCAGGCCCATCCTGTATACAGCTGTACCTATACTGTTATTTAGAGAATATTCAATATTCATCCCATAGTTTATACTTTCAACCTTTCTTGCATAGAAATTTTATTCGGAATTTGTTCAATTCATATTTGCAAATATTTTTTTTTTATGTTTGATAAGAGTTTAATAACAAAATTATTATGCATAAATAAAAAAGCTATTTACAAAATAAAATAAATACCTAATAAATAAATAAATAAGCAAATAAATTAGTTACTATCAAATATCGACTTCTATTTTAATATTCACTTATCTATTACAAAATTTATTTGAAGGTAAATAATTAAATATACTAAAACTATATGTACAAACAATATATATATAAAAAGTTATAGATAAAAAACATGCCCAAGGTCCCCCACTATTGGCAGCGTGCCCAAAAGGCTGGCCGCGTTGCCCCGCTGTATAGCGAGGCTAACGCGCTGGGCGAAGTATGAGCCAGCCTTTTGGTCACGCGATGCCTCGACCAGGCGCCGCGATAGCTCTTTGGCGATGCGGTGTGCTCCCGGCCCCCATGGTCCCAGCGTCTCCACCCCAAACGGCTCAAATATGTAGTTATCCCCGAGGACTGCATATTTGCGCCGTTTGAGGTTTTCCGCTGTGCTGGCCGCAGCGCCGACCTTACTGGACGTAGCTGGAAGATGCGACGGCGCTAGGGTGTCGACGCAGGTTGCGTCCCACACCAAAGGCCGTCCCATCTTCCAAGGCATGAGGGTCATGCCGTCGGGCCTCTTGCCATCGTCGCGCGCCAGACCGTTCGGTTCAAGAACGGCCGGCGCTCCGGCGGTGGAAAGGGCCCGACGGATGATGTCGTTTAGGTCGGCGTGTCGAGGAATGCGGCCAGCACTCCTGCTGCAGGAGAGACCATTGTGGCCGAGCTGGTCGACAGCGCCACCGCAGCGGCAGGAGTGGGGGACATTAGACGTTGCACCCAGACGTAGGCATGTCGCTAAGCGGAAAGTGGTGCAGTCTAGTAAAGTTCCGATATGGCGTGACGGTAGGGCGTTCAGCCACTGACCTGACTCCCACTCTCCCACCGCCAGGAGACGAGCACGCTCTGCTAAACTGGTTGACGTGTCTATGAGACTTTTCCGTACCAATTTGATCGACTTCTATTACATTTTGAATTCCCAGACGGAAAGGTGCGTCTATGGCCTGACAAAGAGAAAGGTGTACAGGAGAGTTTTTAAGATTGAAATTTTCTCAGAAAGTACTGGACTGGTTTTTGAAAATTCTTTACAATTTTATTGCATAGTGTGTATTCTAAACTATCCAGTAGTTAAATTAATTATTATACACCTACATATCATATGTTGAAAAAAAATTTTTTTAACTAATATATTTAAACAAAATTATATATAAAAAAGTTAAATAATTTCAACAAGCCGCCCAGTAGTTCTTGACAAAATCTCAACCTTTTTATTTATTTATTTACAGGTCGTTATACAGCATGTTACATTTGAAAAAAATACATGTATAAAAATATATAATGCCAATTACATAACAACGCAAAATGAATTTCAATTAAACATGTACCAAATATTATATAGTATATATAAAAAAATGAATATAAAATAGATAATAAAGGTTAACTAAAATTTCGAGTCTATGTCTGTCTATCTACGTGTGTGTATGTTTGTGTGTGCATGTGGGAGGGTGCGTGTGTGTGTGTGCGTGTTTGTCATTCTACGGTCGGTTGCTCAGTGAGTGCTCTCCACAGCCTGCGGATATACTCAGGCTGTGACATAAAGAAAACATCGGAGTCTGCCATAAGGAGCTCGTGAGTGTTAACACACCTGTGTAGAACCGAATTGGCGGCATAGTTGGTGTGGGCGAAGGAGTGGTATAGCAAACGAGGGTGTCTAGAGCGATAGGCGCTCGCTCGGAATCCAATTCGTGAGATCAACTCTGGACAGTCTTATTCAGGCTCCCTCGATAATCTCTGTATTCGTGTGTACCTCTACTAAAATTAAACGTCTTAAAAATATATAGCAGCTTGTAATCATAATTTCCAAGAAATAGAACCGTATTAAAATAAAATAAACCCCTTAGATTAATTACAATTTAATCCGAATTCCTTAAGGGCCTTCCATGAGCCAACTAGCGCCGCCAATCTTTGAAAAATAATATCTTCCAATTTAATCAATTTTATTAAAAAAATACATAATGTTTATTACGATAAATACTATTTTTAAATGCTTATTTATAACGTGATTCAATGTCAGTAAGTCTCAGCGGTAAGTTGTAGTTTGCATAATTGCGAAAAACGGCCGTTTTTGGCACATTTGAGAACTACAACTTCACTTGTCGCAATTATGCCATGTATTGTATATTAAAAAATAGTGTTTATCCTAATAAAGATTGTGTACGGTGGAACACAGAGAAAGGTGTATAGGAGAGTTTTTAGAGAGGTTGAGATTTTCTCAAAATGTACTTGACCTATTACAAAAATTATTTCACTGTTTGATAGATAAAAGTTAAAACTATGTAGCTGTATAAGAATGATTAAATTCCGTCCAGTAGTTTTTGAGAAAATCTCAACCGTATTGAGACCCCCTGTATACTTATCTCTGTCTTCGACTGTACATAGCTTTTTTAATAAAAGTTAATGATATTATTTTTTTAAGATTGGCGACGCTAGTTGGCTCATGGAAGGCCCTTAACACCAGGCGTTACCTTTACAAGGTTTCAACTGGCGTTTGACTAACTTCGTACCTATTAAGCACAGCCAAGTTCCATGTAGAAGTTAATTACTTTCCAATCCGAGCCTGGGAATAAACCGCAATCCCGCAATTCCACAGAACCCAGGGTAATAGGGCGGGGAAAAAATGACTTGATACGGTTTTGGTCACAGAATGAAAAACTTTGTAGATTTTTTGAAGTGTCTTAGTTGTCTCACGGACTGTTATTGCACTTTGCCACATGAGTGGTTATCGATTCCCAACTGTAAAACGATAGATTTTATCGACAAAAACTGTCGCTTGTAATCGAGGGCCAATTTAACAGTCTTTGAATATAGTATAGTGACCGTGCTAGGGTAAGTTTTTACTAGATGTACCCCGCAACTTCGTTTGCGTAGAGGAGGAGGATGGAGAGGATGCAGATCTTCCTCTCTTTATCCTTATTTCCACATCACATACCGCCATGGCGAGCTGTCCGGATATTTCAGCTATCTCCTAGTGAAACTCCCATCAAAATCCCTTCATTAGTTATGGCGTGATACTTGCACAAATTCACAGACAAACAGACAAAATTTCTAAAAATTAGTCTTTTGGCATCAGTATCGTAATGCAACGAATGTAATTTTAGTACTTAATATGTACCATAATCATAATTTTGAATTTTAATACTTGCATACTTAATCATATTTTAATTGTGAGTTTAATAAAAAGGCTTTTTATTTTTATTATTTATTTACATCTTTACAGCTGCTATAATTTAATTTCAATTTATGAAGGGTTAATAATGTATGTGCCTAATATCTGGTCTGTCCTGTCCTGGTGATGCCTGCCGCATCGCCTCACATGAACCATTCTCCGGCCACGTTTCGCATCGCTGTTACAGGATGTTTATTTGTATACTTAAGTATATTGTTAGTTTACTGACGTGATCAAGTGTACCGAAGTGTTCCTACGATCTTAATAAATGAGTTTGAGTAGTATAAGTATATTATGAGTGCAGTTCCCTTTGAGCGATCGATATGAACCAATAGCGATGCAACGCAGAGAAACCAAGCTTTTGGTTTTATAGTATCCCATCACTATTCTGATATCGGTTCACTCAATGCGGCATTCGTGCGTGATGTACGAGCGGGAAATGATCCTATTAGCTTTTCATGAGCGCGACGGAACAGGCCACCTGAAATACTGAAACAGTTCATCAAAAATATAACGATGAAGAAAATAAGATTTCGAACATACCTGCTTACTTGTGTGTAAAGAGGATAATAAATATTTTCTTGATGGAAACATTAAGCAACTTGTAACCAACGTGCGGCCCTTTATGGCCCAATATATAGGTCGGTACTATGAATACTATACCGGTAACTAAACAACTTTGGTTCTATGACTTTTCGATTTTCGCGAATTTATTTTTTGACTTTTCATACATTTCGTACCGGTCAGCTGATCAATTTGTATGAGACATTAATTTATTTTTTATTCCAAAAATCGTAGGATAAGATCTGCTCGATGAATAAATTTATTCACCGAGCATGGATAATGCGTAATTCAAATTCTAAGTAAAAATAGGAGCACATCATCATAAATCATGTTTCTAACCGAATGTTAGACATGGTTGTCGGAATACTAATACTATTGTCCGATAGATAGAATTCCGTAACCTTTAAGTATGTATAAAGCGATGAAGATTTTCGGTGGGCGTGGCGTGGCCTGTGGTGGCTCAGTTGGTAAGAGCGTGTCACGGAATGACAAGGTCGCAGGTTCAAGTCCTGCCCACGGCAAGAATTTTTTCATCATGTTCTAATTTAGGATAAAAGTTGTTCAGTTACCGGTACTGAAAACTCTCTCTTCGGTTTCATATACCCGTCCGTTACACCCTGTATAATAAGGGCTACTTAGCTACTTATGGGCTACGCGTACTACGCCGTAGAAGACCCTGTCTACGAAATTATAATGAGGTCTCGATTTTTCGACAGGGTTGCATCCTTGAAGCTTGTCGGCTGGTATTCATAAACGTGATTTTTTAAGTCGTTCCACCATTGAGGCCTTCGACCCCTTCCTTTTTACCCGACTGCGAAAGAAGGAGGGTTATTTAACGAAGTGGTAAATGTACAACAACAAATTTAGGGGAAGTGAATTTTTCTAGGTAAATTGATACGCACTCTGATGGCTGCAATTCTGTCGAAATATCGAGACCTCAATCCTCAAAGTTTAACATTGTAATTCTTGTTTACCTCAATAGTTATTCATACTTAAAGGGCTTACATGAGCCAACTATCGCCGCCAATCTTAAAAAAATAATATTTTCCAATTTAATCAACATTATTAAAAAAGCTTAAAAAACACATTGTTTATTACGATAAATACTATTTTTAAATGATTATTTTTACCGTAACTCAATTTCGCTAAATTGTAGTTCGCATAATTGCGAAAAACGGCCGTTTTAGGCATACTTGAGAACTACAACTTAGGTTGTCGCAATGATGCCATGTATTGTATATTGAAAAATAGTATTTATCCTAATAACGATTGTGTACACTTTTTTAATAAAAATGATTAATTTGGAAGATATCATTTTTTTAAGATTGGCGGCGCTAGTTGGCTCATGTAAGGCCATGCAAACTATTCCACTTACAACTTCGCTAGAAAAAATCTCGGCTAGACCAATAATACAACGAAAAGTACAACGTAAAACCTATCCACGCCTTCCAAAAATAGCCTCAGGTAGAATCGATGTATCAAACACGTGGGGGTGGGTCGGGGGACACGTGGCTCGGACAATATGCGAGGCGGTGAGCTGTGGCGGTGCGGTGCTGTGAGATCAAAGTGGTCGCGCCTTTGATGTGCCGCCGTGCATCCAACTTCGAGAGCCGAGCGTAATATGCGGCCACACTACGCATATATGGTAGACTATTGGAAGACAAGTAGCTATTCTAAAGAACTCCTATAAACAACTACATACACAAAGGTCTTACTAAAACAATTTTAAAAACTTCCAAATAAGGGTCCATTGTTAACGTCCAAATAATGTCTAATAAAGCAAATGAGGGTCCATTCATCCGTTTGGACCTTCTTTGCGCTCGGACTTTTTTAGAAGGCAGACTGTGTATGGATAATGGATGTAGCATATGAACGACAGTGCGAAAAACCCCCGAAATCGGTCAAACCTGTCGGTGTAATTGCCGCCTTCAATACGTAAATAATTAGTTTTATATACAGGGTGTTGTTTTCATCAACGACGAGCGACTCAGGGGTGATAATATACACGATACTGACGTCAAAAAATATAAAAAGTATTACCTTAATTTTTCATGTAAAAATCCACAAATAATGAAACTCACAAATATATGTAATAGGGTTCAAACGTATATATGTGTATTATACCCTGTGAAATAATTTGTAATAATGCCTGACTGTAGTAATTTTCATTCTAAAATATTTATAATTAAAAAAGCCCCCGTAGTGTACTTTTATCTGTGTCTAGCTAGAGTCTAGCTCAGTGATTCCCAACCAGTGCAGTGGTCCGCGGACCATAAGTGGTCCGTCCGCATAAGCAAAATATGGTCCGCGAAAGATTTTTGATGCTGTTAATTGGGCTTTAATGTCACTTTTGAGAAGACATTGCCACATTTCAATGGAGCTTTGCCCCACCTACAAAACTACGTGACCATTTAAGCTGTACCTATCATTTTGTTGGGGACTTATTTTTTACTTTTTAGTTTCATATTGCATAATCATAATCAGTATCATTTTCTACTACTCTCGAAACTCATATAGAAGAATAACGAAAACAATGAATAAATCGCTTCGGTTTTTTACTATTTTCTGAATTCTTAATTAAGCTGTTTTTTTTCGAATCGCAACTTGTACAAAATTTTATTTTAAACCAATAATTTATGAAAATGGAGATATTTTTACCTTGTACAACTTGCGGTTGATGGTGGGGCAGAATCTGGCATTGGCATTTACAAAAAAAAAACCGGCAGTGTATTGCATAAAATAAATAAAGAATAAGAAAAAATAAGAAGCACATACACCAATATAAATAATAACAGTATGATACACATACCTACAAGCAATATGTAGGTAAGTATTTACTTAAGTCTAGATACTAAATACTTATATGTTAAGGTAGTATAAATACCATATTAATATGATGAAAAAATTCTTGCCGTGGGCAGCATTTGAACCTGCGACCTTGTCATTCCGTGGCAAGAATTTTTTCATCATGTTCTAATTTATTCACCGAGCATGGATAATGCGCAATTCAAATTCTGACCATATTAATATTTATTAACCTTGTGGCGGTTTATTGTTTAACCTCGTGGTTCATGTTAATTATAACGAAATCATAGTGGTCCCTGGTCAAGAAAGGTTGGGAACCACTGGTCTAGCTAGACTACTGTGCTCCGTTGGTGAACAAATTAGAATAAATTGCGATCGTTACAGCAGACAAGTCCTTTTTGTGGGAGAGAGAGGCGCCACCGAGTCGCGACATCGTGTCGTCGCCGTCGGCTGCTACGGGATTATTATATTCTCCAGTTTTTTTTTTTTTTCTCCAATTTATATCTGCCATCGGCTCTTCAGCCATAATCACATGTGTTCTGGGGTGGAATTTTATTTTGGGTGCAATTCCATTGAATAACACCGTCTACTATGGTCGAGAGGACTTAGTCTCTTTGGTCTAGTGCAAGTATATGCCATCTTTTCAGGCGTTTCACGTTCTCTTGATCTTTTAGCAGGTCTTTAGCTAGTTTGTTGTTGTGTTTATTTAGTCTTTCTTATATATTCTCCAGTGGTTATAATATCTGGTTTAAGATCATTTATTTCTCATAAGAATTATACATTCACTTACATGAGAAAACATAACTTAAAAGTAGGCGTACAGAACTAAATATTAAGATAGAATTGTAACATTAATTAATATAATGTAGAAGTAAACAAATACAAGTTTGGTAAGATAAAATAAAACGGAACTATGAGTACTAGAAGTGGAGTACTATGAGTACTAATATTGCCTTCGCAGATCATTTCAAAAACAAATTAATAAATACGAATAGTCGGCCCTATGACCAAGACGAATCTAACGTAATCTCATACCATACATCAATAACTATCATGAGGTTTAGGGTACAGGGGGGTGGGTGAGCAATTAAGGAAGGGAATATTTCTCGCCACAAAAATTTATATTTGTCATCAAGTTGTATCAACGCTCGGCAATTCTACAAAGAATTGTCGAGTCGTCTGGTCGACGTCACGGGTGACAAGAGAGCGGGTGCGTACCTCGGCCAACGAATAAGTTTGGCCATACAAAGAGGTGACGCAGCCGCTCTCTTGGGCACCCTGCCGCATGGGAGCGACTTGGACGCGGTGTTCTACCTGTGACTGGTAGAGGACACTCACAGCTGGAATACCGCGTCCAAGTAGGTACTTTTATAGAATTTTATTTTTTAATTATTTTATTTTCCATTTTTATATAATTTTTTTGTTTGTTTATGTAATGTTATTAGTTTGTTATAAATAAATAAAAATTCAAGTTGTTCACCTAATAAAAAGATCTATCGCCACGATATATTTTCATTCTCAGATAAACAAAAAGTGTTCCCAGGTATGAATTATCAAATTAATGTAACTAATTTTTATTAGCTCTCAAGTCCAAATTATTATATATAAACGGATATCACTCACTTACATTGTTGAAGTCGGCAATTAGACCGACAGTTTCGACCGATTTCGACGGTCTTTTTCAAGGTGAGCGCGCCACGCCCGCGTCGCCGGTGACGTTTCTTCGCGCATTGCAGATCAACTCCCGCCGACGACGCGACGCGACGGTGCGTTCGATGGCTGTAGCTGGATTCGTTGATCGATCTCACTTGTCGAGGAGTTACCGCCACTCACATTAGGTCCCGTCACGCAGTATGTACTCACTGCGTCTACTCTGAACTTATATGTGTACTCAGCAATCTTTCTATAATTATAATAATTTGACATGAAGTTGCATGTAAAGAAGTCGATATTATATAACATTATTTTATATTGTACGCCTTTAAGGCAGGTTGTGGTGAGACGTTCACATTACTAACACCTTATAATTTTGTACCTACAACTGGCGCAATTTTGAATTTTTGCATTCGCTCACACTCCTAACATCGTATACGGATACTCTCAAGTCCAATAAAAATCTGCAAGAACGACCTTTTCGTTCTAGCAGCTCGGTGCGAGAGCTCTGTGGCTCTGTGACATTGACCCAAGTCAATGGACTTGCGATACGGAGGTCCCAGGTTTGATTCCCAGGCAGGGCACCATGTACACACGAAGACAGAGATAAATATACAGGGAGCCTCAATAAGGTTGAGATTTTCTCAAAAACTACTGGACCGAATTTAATAATTATTTTACAGTACATAGTTTTAACTTTTATCTATCAAACAGTGAAAGAACGTTAGCAATAGGTCAAGTAGTTTTTGAGTCAATCTCAACCTTAAAAACTCTACTGTACACCTTTCTCTGTGGTCCACCAATGAGTTAAGCTCGGTTTTTTCAACGAAAAAACTTACGTACATTTACCGAGTGCTCTCAAAACGATGAAGGAAAACATCGTGATGAAACCTGCCATAGAAAAAAAATGTAAGGCTTGTGAAATCCGCCAATCCGCTATTTTAAAACCATTGACAAGAAAACCACTACCTAAGTGATAGACTTTACAAACACTGAAGTGTCTATGATTCCTGATAACGGCATATATAACGGAAAAATATTATCGTCCTCTTTTCGGGAAAGCATGGCCTATCTTATTAATAAAAGTCAAAAGGTATTGAACATATTTTATTACATCTGAACTTAAATTAATTAATCAAACGTTACTAAAGCCCATCCGATCGAGCACTCCATTGAGTCAGCAAACAGGCAAAATGGACGCAAACATTGGAAAAATATCCATTTCAGTCGTTTGTTTATTCAGTGTCAACTCACAATCGCAGTTGTAATGCACAGAAAATGACGGCGGAAAGTACCTATACACATATCCACAGTTTAATTAAAAATTTACATAATAAGTAACCGTGAATAAGAGCTTTATTGCAAAAAAACTAATTACTACAAAATAAAACTACAAACTAAAGAACGAACACGTCGTCGAGGTCCCTGTTCTGTGGCATGGTGCCCAGGACGCTGGCAGCATTTCCTCGCAGTATGGCAATACTATAATAATAAGTAACCTAAAATAATAATAAAATGACTAAAATATAAAAACTAAAACTATCTATAAATAAAATATGTCCTCTAGGAGGGCATCGGGAGTTACAGTGCCCAGAAGGCTGGCAGCGTTCCCTCTCTGTATTGCCAACGCAATACGTTGCCAGAGGTAGCTGCCAGCCCTCTGGTCGCCGGACTCCTCAATCAGCCGCTTGGACAGCCCTTTAATACACTAAATGAGGTTGATATTTTCTCAAAAATTACTGGACCGAATTTAATAAGTTACCTACAGTTAGTTTTAACTTTTATCTACCTATATAACAGTGAAAAAATTCTTGCAACAGGTCAAGTAGTTTCTGAGATAATCTCAACCTTATAAACTCTCTAGTTATTATGCTGAGGCAGCATGCTTATTCCGGCGCTGCACACCACCACTAGTTTTAAGTATACATCTATATTTTATAGTTTTTGTGTTTGTATGGTGTGTTGTCAGAATAAATGTATTTTCTTTCTTTCTTTCTTTTCTCTCCTGTACACTTTTCTTTGTGTTAGACCGTACTATCTAAGAGTATTAAAATATTTAACAAATGACCAACATGGTTACGACTGATTCGTAACTGTTCAATAAAAAATTATAAATATTACTAATTAATAGCTACAGCTAAAGCTGTTTTTACAATCTGCAAGAACTCTTCGAACATGATTTTGCTAATTAATTTATAAGTTGACAATTTAAATTTTGAATTTAATACTTAGGTACTTAATTATTAGATTTATTAGTATTGAAATTGAATACCCATTGATTATGACTGACTGAATCTATCACGAACTGCCGCCATTTTGGGTCAACTAAGCTGACGGAAACTGTACTTTTAATCTTGGTAGTGAATATTACGTCTTGACGCCTTATAGTTATTTATGCTTTCATTAAGCTTCTTGTCGATGTCTTTGGTTATTCTATCTACACTGTAGTCGGCACCAGCTTCCAGAGGCGGCTTTATGAACTTAGTTTTTATCGTGGAAATCATTTTCTCAGAAACAGCATTAACTATCACTTTTGTTAGCAACTTCCCTGTGGCCGCAGACGGTTTAGCAGATTTCACATTTTCTTCAGGTTGAACTGTCGGTTCTTCATCAGTGTTGTCGCTTTTTTCTTCTTCTAGTTCAAAGTCTTGGTCCGCTTTCTTTTTTATCTGTTCATTCAACTTGTCGGTGAAGTTTGCAACAAATGTAGCCAATTCTTTTAAAGCACACAAGGCATTAGTTATTTTTTTGGTAGTTTTATAATATTTTATTTTACGTTCGGCAATTCCATCGCCAATTTGTACAGCGATACCCAGCAACGTATTCTTATTGTCTTTATCCGATAATATCTCTAATGCCGTGTTTCTAATAAATTCTTCGTATTTATTGTTCTTATTTTTCTCGTCCGCTGTCAACATTTTCTTTACATTTGGATTGTTAAGCAAAGCCGTACAAATAGGATCTTCGATTATATTAATGAGTTCTTCTTGAACCTGCGGTATCAACGTTTTATCTATACCGTATTCAGCTAAATCGGTAATTAATTCTTTGGCAACACCTTTTGTGAGTTCGAAACCAACCTTCTTTGCAACATATTTCCAGCCCCGTTTCACACCTTCATCAATAACTCTCCTACCGAGCATTTTTGCGCCAGAATATACTGTCTTAGCGACATCTCTTATAGCTGCCATACCGGCGCATACAACAGCTACCGTGTAATTGATAGCCTTCTGTATGGCCCAAGCAGCCCAACTGAAGTCGCGGTTGATTATACCGTCTTTGATGGCGGTAATGATATCGCAAATGCCTTCACTAATGATGCTCATTGCGAGCACAGCGCCGGCGCCTGCCGTATATACAAACAAGGCAGCTCCGGCAATCAACTGCCCTAATCCCAACATCATCACACCGAAGACGGCCTTCCATTCTATGGGCTTTATTTCTGAAACAGTGAAACCGCCGATACTACCGTTATTGCCGAACTCATCCAATTCATTGCGATACGATTTCCTTTCGTCCTCGGGTAAGCATTTTTCCAGGCTTTCCAGTTTTATTTCGAAGTCTCTCTCTTTATCGCGAACATTATCGATAACGCCCCTTTGCTTTTTATTTTCATTCAGAGATTTAATTTCATTATTTATATTTTTTCTTTCTTTTTCATTCTTTTTGGTAGTTGACGCTATCCGTTCATGTAAAACGTCTTCTGTATACATTTCGCAAGGTTTATCACTGTTATTGCAACGAATTCCTTCCGACACGGCTTTTTTGTCTTTTTTGAGTGATTCAATTTCCTTTTTAATATTCTCTATTTCTAATAAACTATCTTCTGTTATCGATTCTAATCGACTCTGTAAATATTTAATTTGTTCATTTATTTCTTCTACATCTGGTCCAATAGCTACATCTATAGCTTGTTTCTGAATGTTATACAGATTCATTTTACGTTGAATTTGCTGAGAAAATGCATCTGAACTCGAAGCGCGCTGAATTAAATGCAAATCCGTTTCCCTCTTCCTTATAAGTCGGCGCGCCGAGCGCAGGTCTCTGATAGCGTCATCAATGAGTGAGCTGTCCCCACCCTGGCGACTATACTGAGCCAGCAAACAGTACCCACGGTTATAATGCGCGTGCTCAGCAAAGTTGCAATCTAATTTTATCGCCCGTGAGAACTCCTTTATAGCACTCTCATAGTCATTTTCTTCTAAAAAAATGTTTCCAATCTTCACATGGAAATATGGATTTTTTATCAGTTTACCCCGTTGATCATCAACAATAATCATATTTTTTAAATCCTCAAACTTTTCGAGAACTTCACTTCGGTTGTGGTTTTTTTTCAATGTATCGTTCATTTTCAACCACAAGGCGAATCGTTCTTTTACGGCAATCACTTCAATACTTTTCACTCCGCTTCGTCCATTTAGTTTATCTAAAAGCCTAAGAAATTCGGTGAATATTATTTCTCTTGTTTCGATTATTTCTACGTCTCTGTTTGCTTCCTCCATGTCGTCAACTTGAGAGGCGTCTCTTTCTTCTCTTATAGTTGTCATATCTTCTTCATCTTCGTTTAAGATTATGAATTGACTCGTCCCGCGGTTGCCGGTGCGCGAGGTTCTGCCTACATTCTGCATCTCCACCCGCCAGTTGGTTGGCAGGAAGGTGAGGCACACGTGAAGCCCGCCCGTCGCCTCCACTGAGCTGGCAACTCTGATGTCCGTGCCTCGCCCCGCCACGTTAGTAGTCAATATAACTTCCCCAGCTCCTATAGTCCTGTCTACAATGTTTGCTTCTTCTTCTGTCTTAAATAAGTGTATCTTAGATTTGTCATAACCCATTTCTATAAATTTGCTGTGTAGCTCATCGATATCTTTAATGAAATTCATGATCACCAAAACAGCGCGCTGGCAATTCAATTTTGATATACAGTTTCTCGCAATTTCCGAATAATAATCAGTATCAGTATGGATTATGACGGGTTCTAATTCAACATGTTGTTTTTGCTTAAAAGGCGGTATTATTACTGTATCAACCGCGTAAACTGATTCTAAGAACGTAATAGTGCTCTCATCGCCGAGAGTTCCAGTTAATCCATAAATGTTGCTGCCATACATTCTAAAATATGCAATATTTGAAATGTAGTTATCAGGCAAACATTCGGGATGCAGTTCACGACCTTCTTTTAGTTGTAAGAATTGGTGCAGCCCGTCTTCCCAGTGTTGATTTGGTTGAACCACTCCGGTGTTGTCAGCATCCACTGGCATTACTTTATCGTCTCTTATCACATATTGCTTTGTGTTTTCAAACAAATACTTGGCTCTTATAGCGCTATCAACCCATTCAGGTATTTGAACATTACACACAAAATCTCGCAAGTGATTAGGTATCTGAACTTCAGCGTCTTCTTCGCCATCGTCATCAGCGCGTACCAGCCTTCGTGCAAGCGTTATAGTGACTCGTTTTATGAATTCGTCTACAGTACAATCGCGTAAGGGAATCGCGTTTACATCCTCATCTTCTTTTAAAGCTCCGTCATCGCCAATTCTGCTCTCAGGTTCTAAATAATATATTACCCCTTCATTTTCTTGTAATCGACTCACGACCAACTCTACTTGAATAGCAATTACGGCCAGTAGCGTCTCCAAGTTGTTCATACCGGGCATGTCGCCGCCAAGTAGCACCACGTGGTCATTCCCGTCGATAAACATGCTATCCACCTCGTCCACTATCACTATGTCATAGGCTCTGTGGGGTCTTCTTTTGGAGTCTCCACATTTCTCACGAAGCGCATCAGCTTGGAAATTTAAAATCGGGCCATAGCAAATATCATCACTATATCCATTAGTGTCGTGACAATTGTGTGAAGCCGTAAGGCCGAGCATTTTATAAAATGACTGAAATTGCTTGCACTGCGGCTCAGCCAACACTGGGGAGGTGGTAACAATGTCCACCTGGTGTCCATGCAGAGCGTGGTACGCCGCGGTCATTGCGATGATGCTGGACTTCCCTTCACCGGTATTTATCTGGGCAAGTCTTCCCTTGTCCTTTGTAGGATTGAGCATCAATAAAACTGACATTATTTGTATGCTCCTAGGAACTATTCGATTGTTTGACGATAACTCTAAACATCTTTGTAACACAGCAATTTTTACCGCTTGCGGAACATCGCATTCCTTATTGCCTTTAAATTGCGTCGCCCAACTATTTACTTGGACGTCTTTCCAATTTTGTATAGATACATTTGCACTAATTAAACTGGAATTACCTTTATACGTTTCTTCTACTTCGTAATGTGCCTTTTTCAGGTCGCACAAATATTTTACATCTCTGTTTTTATTCTCTTCCTCTAGTTCATTCAATAGAGTATTTGTAAGTTTTTCGAATGTACCAGAAAATCGTTTATTAATTGCGTACTGAAGAACTGACTCTGCCAGTTTATCTGTGTGAGATTCATTAAAAACTTTCAAGATTTCTTCCTCTTCTCTTAAGTTATAATCTATTAGTATATTTACAGTCTCAGATAACGCTTGAATTTTCCTTGGGGAATCGAGGCTGTGAATGTAGCGAGAGATACATGATACGGACCATTTACCTGTGCCTAGAAGTTTTAATAACTTTGACTCCAATTCATAAAGACCATTACTAAGGTGACCAAATACTTTCGACTCCTTGTCGCACAAGAGGTTATTTAAATGATCTTTTGCATTTTTGTTTTGACGTATAAATAATGTATGATCTACATTAAACTTGTCAAATTCTATTTTTAATTCGTTTATTGTGTCTTTCTGTATCATCGGAACATTATTGTTTGTAGAATTTTTATCTTTCCAAATTATAGTATTTGGAAATTCATTATAAAATAGAAATTGTATAATCAATTCGCCTAATGTGTACACGTGTACCCTATCAACATTATGTTCTAACACTTCCTGCCTCTCATTTCTGCCATTTATTTCTGAAAATAATTTGTTACTTAGAGTTTGGAGAGAGTCAACTAGATCTGAAGCATTTGTATTGTTTTGTAATATGTCTATGATATTCTTTAAAGTATTTTGAGCGTTCATACTCAGGAATGGATGTATTCGATGCATTTCTGCGAAGTCTTAGTTTCCAGTAAATATAATCTTCCTTTATAAAAATATTAACTTTTATACTTGTTCTTAGATTCTGAAAGCTCTTGCAACCGTTTTATTGTCTTCGTACAAGCGTATCTATAATTGACAGTAGATTATTATTTTAATGGGAAATTAAAATAATTGCAATGTTTTCACAGTCATTCATTATCAGACTATTGATATGTCACTATCGGGGGAGAAGAGACCATGATCCGCCACACCCGTCCAAGTGGTGGTTGCTTTACTAATCAGTAATCAAATCTGCGATGTTTATGCTACTTGACTGCGTTACTTGCCTGTTTATACTCTTGTCTCTTGCCTTAGCTATTGGGCCTATGTTTTTGAGCCCTTATCATTCGTATTCCAATGGCTTATAAACTATTTGTTTTATCTAAGAAGGTATTGAGCAGTTCTGCTACTGATCCCTGGTGGATTTATGTCTGAAATAATGTTGAGGGATGTAGCACTATCAAACTAGCGTTTCTGGGACAAGCGACTGGAGGTCGGCCGGTCGGGCGTCCTCGGTACCGCTGGAAGGACGAGGTCAGGACCTGCACCGACTGCAGGCGCACACGTGGCGGCAGGCGGTGCAGGACCGGCACGACTGGCGTCTTCTCGTTGCGGAGGCCAAGCTCCACTTCGGGTTAGAGTCAGCGGAGTAAGTATGTGGCACTATGTAGATGCAGTTGACCCCTTCTGGCTTTGCACATCAATTTCTTTACAGCTTGGATGTGATAATTGCGATTCTATGCCTGTAGTCGGTGAGTCATCGAAAGTTTTTGAAGTTTCTGTAAAAGAAAATTATTCATAATTATATGTAGGTATACATGATAAAAGTGATGACGATTTTTTAATTTCGTGTTGTTAGTTTTGTACCAGGATTGCAGCAAATAGAAGTCAATCGTCTCTGCCTACCTGTAAAGGTGCTCCCTCACCGGGAACATTCGCGTGTAATGTAACGTTACAGATTCGAGCATTACATCAGTGATGGAGAAAAACAGCGTCAGTCAGGGAGGTAGTATTGTAATGTAATGCTCAAAGTCGAATCTGCAACGTTACATTACACGCGAATGCTCCCGGTGAGGGAGCACCTTAAGAGAATCAGGCATGCATTGAGCTTAGAGCAAGAGCCAAGTAAGTATTGCATGTTATAGATGACACTACTTTAGAACTGTCAATTGGTACTGATTCCAGAGATTTCACTCTTATTTTATTCATCACTAAGCGATGCGTCCCGCTCACTCATATAGCATTATGATGTATGAATGACAGCGACAGTTGCGTTTAGGTTTAGGATTTAAAATCACACATTTAAAGTCTCGCTTTGGCAGCTCCTGTGGCGACATGTAAATGTGCATTCGTACAGCAAATCATCATTAAACCCGCATTTTACCGCATTGTGTGTTGCAATATATAACTGTATGTGTGCCCGCTTACTTTCTGTGCATGAATAACTATATAACCTTTTATCCGCTGTGTATGAGCCGAGAACAACGGTCCGCCTGCAGGTCGGTACGAAAGTGTGCTTCCGTGTTGGTTGGTGGCTTACGCTCTGAGTGCAAACTATTTTTACGGGATGATCAGGTGAGTCAAAGATCTACATTATTGTCTCTAATGGGAAATACACCAGTCTGGTCATCAGTCCGCTTTCCTTTATTCCGCTCCAAATCATACAATTTGGTAATTAATCAAATTTAGCTTAAAATTAGAAAAAACTTATGACAGAATTTCTACCGCTATTTCATGATCAACCGCTATTATAATATACTAACTAACAAGCAGAAATTATCTAAAACAAACAAAAAATAATTTAAGAAACTAAAAACGCCAGTAAACTAGAAACGGCAACGCGACTGCCAATCTTTGATGAAAGCTACAATCAAGACGAAACTAACGACACCTCATTATGTTAAAATCTATCAAGCCGTTTGGGCTGCAGGACGTGCCAAAGAATTAGACATCCTGAGTTTATACCGAAGCCCAAATCAAGTGTTTTATTTTGTAAACAAATATGATCGTCTTAGTCTAGAGACACATTATGCGGAAAGTACGCGACGGAATTCACAAAACTCAAGTCAAAAACAGAACTTCTGCTTATAGTTGTAACGCTGCTTTTAGCCTGTAGCGGTGACCCGCTTTTGTTTCGACGCCGGACTCATTCATGCCAGACTGAAATCAGGGTGTCTGATTTTGACTTCAATTTTGTGAATTCCGTGGCGTATTTTCCGCATAATGTGTCCCTAGGCTTAGATAAGATAAATACACTTTATTGCACCATAATACAGTATTAATTACATTACATTATTGAGAAGCATGTCTAATTACGTGTTGTGATGTAACGCTGGGGGAACTGATTGATTGAACCTGTTCATCGTTGTCAATATAAAGTGAACCGATCTAATAATGTGAAAATAACTGCCAAAATCACAGAACAGCTTAAAATGTTAATAGGGTAGTTTTTGTTTACAAAATAAGACACTTGATTTGGGTTTCGGTTTACATACATACATACACCCTCTCTCTCCCTCACACACACACCCTCACACACAAAAAACACACACACATATATATATATATAAATGCGCAGTCGCGTATAATAGGTGGTCGGAGTTGGAGATAAGAATGTACACATCGTCACATGTAAGAACATGTAAGAACATGCAATAGAGAGATTTTACTTTGAATAGTGAGATATGTTCCGTGATTCACAGCTGTGTTTTATGGGTTAAAGTCGTTAGTATGATAATGAACTCTGTTGACCGGCGCGCGCGCATGTGACCCAATTATATCTGCGCGGACGACAGAGGATGACATCATCGTCATTTCTATCGGGTCTCAATACTCTCAATCGACTGCAGGAAGGAGAAGGATGATGTTTTTCGGGTCTAGGTGTGTACAGTAGAAGACAGAGATAAGTATACAGGGGGTCCATTGATCTCCTATAAACAACTAGATACACAGTCTGCCTTCTAAAAATGTCCGAGCGCAAAGACGGTCCAAACGGATGAATGGACCCTCATTTGCTTTATTGGGCATTATTTGGACGTTAATAATGGACCCTTATTTGGACGATTTTTAAAATGTTTTAGTAAGACCTTTGTGAATATAGTTGTTTATAGGAGATCAATGAGGGGGTCACAATATGGTTGATATTTTCTCAAGAACTACTGGACCTATTTTAATAATTATTTTACAGTTACATAGTTTTAACTTTTATCTATCTAACAGTGAAAGAATTTTTACAATCGGTCAAGTAGTTTTTGAGAAAATCCCAACCTTAAAATCTCTCCTACACCTGTCTTTGTCTTCGACCGTACCGACCTTTTCGAAATCCTGGTCATAACTTTTGCCACTTTTTATCTTCAGCGTTGACACCTTTTCCTTGCAAAGTGGTGTAAATGCAAATTCAAAAAAATATGTTGATGTGCAAAAATGTACACAACGTGCTTACTTGCAATAAAGAAAGACTACTTACAATCGAATAATAATAGTGCCCCGTGAAGGATGTGTGTGACTCAGATGAAATTTCACAATATGAAGAAACTAACCTCAACTCCTCAATGAATTTCTCAAAAGAGGTAACACTCGTAGTGGCTGATGCAAACTGTTCAACACTTATCTTTACAATGCCACTGATCATAAAAACATAAATGAGTTTTAGTTTAAACTAAACTAACATGGTATAAAATAAACTGCGACATGCAAACGTGCGCGGGCGCCGGCCGACCGTCTTCCATTGTCCCACCCACCCACTGTGCTCTGTATTGTATTGCCATTTTCCAGCTAAGCTAAGCGTTAGGCCGGACACAGACACAGCGTTTCAATGGACGTTTCCTGTAGCCGGCTCGGAACCGGTTTCTTTTTTTTTCGTGTGGTTCAGTGACTTAACCTATTTGTCAGAGTTATTCAGGCCGCCCGTAGCCTAACGACTGCTGCCGAACGACAGTAACCGGGACCAACTGATTAACGTGCTTTCCGAGGCACGAAGGGGCTCAGATGAAAGTGTCACTAGCGGTCACCCATCCAGGTACTGACCTCGCCCAGAGTTGCTTAACTTGTACAGTCGAAGACAGAGATAAGTATACAGGCCTCAATAACGTTGAGATTTTCTCAAAAACTACTGGACCGAATTTAATAATTCTTTTACATTTACATAATTTTAACTTTTATCTATCAAACAGTGAAAGAATTCTTGCAAAACGTCAAGTAGTTTTTGAGGAAATATCAACCTTAAAAACTCTCTTGTACACCTTTCACTACACAGTCCACCGTACAATCGTTTTCAACCGGTTTTTAAGGAACCGGTATTATAACCGGAGAAACGATGTATTAAGACGTTGGTACCAGTGACCATCACCGGGTGCCGACGGCTGCGTCGGTAAAGAGTTGGCCAGGGGTTTAATACACATGCATGTCATGCATGACGCAGTCCAATGACAAAGCTAGGAATTAAGATATATTTGTTTAGCTCAAATTGTTATTTAATCACGCACAATACTTATGTAATGCGACGCGTGCGTCACCCATTAAATAAAGGCTATCGAAATCGTTTGAAATAGTTCTGCTGAAGTCTATTATATTTGATTGAATTTGAAGTAATGATCGGAACATAATAATAAGATCGGACCGGATACATCCGACCGAACAAACCCGTTTTTAGCTATCAAATCAAGTACTCAAAATAAAAAATGAAATATTGCGTAAATTAAATTGACACTTATTGCTATAACACTTGGCATTATTGCGATTTCAGTTGTCGCCTATCACAAAACTGAAATCCCATCATTCACAAGCCTCGTAGCTACTATGTTTATGTACTCGCTAGCGAGAGAAATTACAACAGCAACACATCAATCTCGGCTCAATGCACTGCTGGCATCGGCACCACATTGCGACCTGTTCGCCGACCACCTGCCCCCTTACCTTGAACTCTTATAGCAGTATTACTGTCATAATACTTTGTTACTTCGTACAATGTCGACCTTAATAAGCTTACTTTAAGGTCGTCATTGTACGAAGTAACAAAGTATTATGAAAGTAATACTGCTATAAGAGTTAAAGGTAAGGGGGCTGTACTTAGTGGTGCGAGAATGTTTGGTATTTTGTGAGAATGATGGATGAATGACTTATTAATTAATTCACAATGTAATGTAATCTTATATATTACTATAACATAACTGTAATCTTGACTGACTTCTAAATTATTTGTATTATTATTTATATTATGACATCTGATTAATAATAATTTATGAATTGACCATGAATTGTATAGTGCATTGGTGTTTGACTGTAATGCTGTACTTTTTTTTTGAATAAATAAATAATGGTAGTGACACTGATCGGACTTCGCCGGATCGAATCGAATGCCACTTTGCCGTCTGCGGTCGCCCTTACTCGAATTCAGTGTTGCCAATCAAATTGCGTTGCCTCAACTGTGCGCGCAAATGTTTAGGTTATTCCCCGACAAATATATTCGTTTATTAAATAAATATTAATTATACGTCGCCATACGCTTTATGACGTAAAGCAAATGTCAATAACATGCATTATTTCTACTATCGTTAACGAAATTAAAAGTCACGAAGCTTTTTTTTATCGTGTGGTTAGTGACTAAACAAAATTGTCAGAGTTATTCTGGCCGCCCGTAGGCCTCTGACGTGGCCTAACGACTGCTGTCAAGCGACAACAACCGGGATCAACTGCTTAAGGCTTAGTATACGCGTATTTTCAGTTCAAGGCTACGGCACTACTAAAATTAAACGTCTGAAATAAATATGTAGCAATCTTGGGGTGTCTATTTAGAGACTGATGAATACCGATACACGATTGGACAAATGACAATGCCAGATTCTGCCCCACCATCAACCGCAAGTTGTACAAGATAACGAATTTTAAAAATATCTCCGTTTTTTATTTAATTGTTCGTTTAAAATAAAGTTTTGTACAAGTTGCGATTCGAAAAAAACAGCTTAATTAAGAATTCAGAAAATAGTAAGAAATCGAAGAGATTTATTCATTGTTTTTGTTATTCTTCTATAGGAGTTGCGAGAGTAGTAGAAAATGATACTGATTATGAGTATGCAATATGAAATCCGTAATAAGTCCCCAACAAAATGATAGGTACAGCTTAAATGGTCACGTAGTTTTGTAGGTGGGGCAAAGTTTCATTGAAATATGGCAATGTCTTTTCGCTCGATAGAAAAAAATCGCAAACATACCCCTTCCATGTCTTTTAAAATGAAAATTATATCTAAACCGACATAGTTATTCATACAAAATATATCAAAATACAGGGTACTATAAATACGATAGCTTGTTTAAAAAAATCTGGTTTTTGTTGGCGTATTTTTATCTCCCTGCCAAAATTCATAAAAATACGAATATCGAGGCACTGCGCCCCGTGCTCTTCACTCCGCCGCTGCGGGGCATCTTCTGTCTCACTCTTGCTTTTGACAAATAGCGCCTTAACTTGCTTTCCGAGGGACGAAGGGGCTCAGATGAAAATATCACTAGCGGTCACCCATCCAGGTCCTGACCTCGCCCAACGTTGCTTAACTTGTACGATCGTTTTCAACGTGTACTCGCAACTGGCCTACGAGCCCCTCACGAGTCACGAGGCTGGATTCTGAACTCATGGAACCTTGATTATTAGTATTCAAGCCTCGTTTGCTATTGAACGGTCTAAACGGGCCCCCTTTATCTACGGCCTAGACGTGACGATACCCGCCTGGAGATTGAGTACGTGTAGGATATATACTACTTATATTATACTATGTCGTTACGTAACCAATTTACCTTCTATGAGTGAGAGTATTGTTGATTTGGCTCTATAAATATCTCTATGACTCTGTGTACAGTTGCTCCCCTAGGTTGCTCCTCATCTCATCTCTCTCTCACACTGGTTTGCTGGTATAGAACTATTAGTGTAGAGAACGACCGTACACGAGTCGAAATGTGATATTTACTTTAAGAGCCTTCCATGAGCCAACTAGCGCCGCCAATCTTGAAAAAAATCTTCAAATGTAATCAATTTTATTAAAAAAGCTATTAACAAAATGTTTATTAGGATGAATACTATTTTACAATTATATAATACATGGCATAATTGCGACAAGCTAAGTTGTAGTTCACAAATGTACCAAAAACGGCCGTTTTTCGCAATTATGCGAACTACAACTTACCGAAATTGAATCACGTTATAAATAAGTATTTTAAAAATAGTATTTATCGTTTAAACATTTTGTAATGAAATACAATGCTTTTTTAATGAAATTGATTATATTGGAAGATATTATTTTGTTAAGATTGGCGGCGCTAGTTGGCTCATGGAAGGTTCTTAAAGTAAATTTCACATTTCGAATCGTGTACGGTCGTTCTCTACACTAATAGTTATGTACCAGCAAACCAGTGTGTGAGAGAGATGAGATTAGGGGCAACTGTACACAGAATTATAGAGATATTTATAGAGCCAAATCAACAATACTCTCACTGAAAGAAGGGTACCTAACGTAAGAAATACTAGAGCGAATGTTGATGGAAGAGTCGGTAGAGGTAGAGCGAAAAAAGGCCAAGTGCGGTCTACTACATACCGACGAGAGTGCATGAAGATATTGATGAATGTGGAGGAAACGAAAGTTGTTCCAGGATTGCAGGAGAACCATCCATCATAGAGATGATGGCTATAGAGATTAGGCATTAGGTATAGAGATGAGGCAGAGGCTTAGGGCTAGCGTACAACGCTACGGCGCGGCGCCGTGCCGTCGCATGGCGCGGCGTGTCACGGCGTCTGCCGGCACGGTCTACCGGTGCACGATGTCGGACGGCGCCGTCCACAGACGCGGAACACGGCGCCCTCTCAATGGAGCGATTTTTCTTCCTTCACTGTCTCTACTCGTATGGAATGGCTGTGGCTCATTGCATAGTGCAATCCTAGGATTTAGCCGGCTGCCGCAAATCGAATGAAACCATTACACATGTCCGACAAAATCTATAGACCAATTGAATTGTAGTAAGTAAAACAATTTTATTTATCATTAATAATATAGTTTGCTATCTCAAATCTTATATCTCGATGTAGAAAGACGCATTATAGTGTTATAGGTGAAGACTTGTAAATGGTTTTGTTTGTAAAATAGTTAGGCACATGTTTGTATTAATAACTGTTAGTCTTCCGAATATGTAAAAATAAAAATAAAAATAAAATAAATAGTACAAATAAATACATTGTTATAAATATTAGTCATACATAAACAGTAGATTACAACTATGAACTAAAATTTAACTGTAAAATGGATATAATACTAATACGAGATATAATAAATATAACAATATAAAAACAAACATTCAGAAATAATGATAAATAGGGCGCTAGCTCAGCATAGTGCTGCGGCATGGGGCCGCAGGCCGCGGACGACAGGCCGGACACGGGCGCCTATGTTACATCTGAGGTAAGTGCGTGGTGTGTGAGAGGGTGTGGATGTATGTGTGAGAGGGTGTGTGTGTTGTGTGCATGAGGTTGCGTGCGTGCGTAATGTGTCGTGTGTGTCAGCGAGGAAAGCATTGTACTAGTCATGAGTTGCTTGAATTTTTAAGTCAGTAGTCAGAACTCCGACACTACTCAGCCCTAATTGCGACGCAGAATGGGGAATTGAAGTGCAATGTAGGGATGCCCCGAAGGGATTCTAGAATATTTAATCAGTACTTACAATCTACAGCATTTATTCACAAAATTTAAAATAATTAAAATAGGGTAAATATAACATTATAAAAGGTACACGTCGTCGTGCAGCTCCCCTCCACTGAGCATCGTGCCGAGGACGCTGGCTGCATTACCTCTCTGTATGGCCAGGCTAAGCCTTTGCGAGAGGTAATATAAGAGGTAATATACCCCCGCGTGCCTGTACCGCGCAGGAGACTGATTTAGACGGTCATACTATAGCTGTTTAAACTGTGTGCAATACCGATTAAATTAAAACTATTGTAACTCAGAAACCACTCATTTTCGACCCCTCGTTAATAGGGTCTAATTTGTTGCAAACCACCTCTAGTATTCCCTTTCAAGGAATGTATCGAATTTCCAATCACCCTGTATACACCCTGATTTTATAAAACGATTCCATTCGAATAATCGTCTGCCTGTAGTCAGACAAAGGCAATTGAGATTCACTCGGTATTGGCAGCTTATTAAGCCGACTGAGCAACGGACTATCGACTCTATGACATCCATTTAAGATCGTAATTAATACGTAATTGTTATAGGTAGGTACAGCTGATCAAGTGTAACAGTTTGGACTTTGGACCGTTCTTATTATCTGCGTCGTAAGAGTTAAAATCGTACAGCAAGTGTTGTTGATCTGCTGTTGCCCGTACTTAACTTGTTTTAGAATAGTTATTTCATTATTTATTATTTTGATGACCTACCTGTTGTCAGTGCCTGCCTTCTGGGCAAGGGCTATGGGTTTGATTCTCGGTCAAAAAGCGTTCGTAATCATTTACTTTTTATAATTATTGTGAGCGCTTTTTACTGAACAACTTTTGTTCTACGACTTTTCGATAAAAAAATAAAAATAAATTAATGTCTCATACAAATCTGTCAGCTGACCGGTGCGAAATATATGAAAAGTTAAAAAATAAATTCGCGAAGATCGAACTCCCTCCCTTCGGCTTCATATACCCTTTAGGTTACATCCTGTATAGATAGCTGCTGTTTTCGTATTAACTGATAGGCCAAGTAATACACTATATACCGCAGCCCAAATCAAGTGTCTTATTTTGTAAACAAATATGATAGTCTAATTACCTGTTGTGATGAAACTGATTGATCGAACCTGTTCATCATTGTGACAATAAATTAATCCGATGTAATAATGTGAAATTAACTATCCAATAATCACAGAACAGCTTAAAATGTTAGTAGGTAGTGGGTAGTTTTTGATTACAAAATAAGACACTTGATTTGGGTTTAGATGGGGGGGGGGGTTAGAACTTCAATCGTTTTCACTTGAACGATATACATTGCTGCGTTTCGTTGCCGTTTGTTAAAACTTGCAAAAACATAGCAGCAATGTAGAGCGTCCATGTGTCAAATTGAAAGCGATTACGATAACGATGGAAGTCGCGGTCACCCCACTGTTCTCTTATTAATTTAGTCGATTCATTTGCGTCTTTAAACGAAGGTTTCTGGCTTTTTATCTTCGGAGACAAATTCGAGTTACATTAAGGGCATAAGTCTTGATAATGAGCCATTCCGAAGTAATGGTGGCACAATGCTTGTTCGGATGTAGGTTGTGACTCGGTTAAATGGGAGTTTAGAGTTACGTTAACAAAATTGCAGGATAGATGTATTCGTTTAGTAATGTTCAAACATAAGTCTAGTTTAACTTTATCACCATCCTTAATTAGTAACAGCCTTATTTATAATCGATGATTAAAATTAATACCTTGTTTAACAATTGTTTAATTTTTTTTACTTATAAACACTATTTAAAGTTAATCAACTCCTGAAGAACCGAATAAGTAGCTGTCAGTTTATACAACGTCGTATGCTTAATTAACATAATAACATAATGGCGGACCGAATTCGGAACAGCTGATTCCATTTGATGCTGATGATTACTTTTTTAAGGACTTTGGAGTAGGCATTACCCCAATTTAGGCAAAATTTTCGTTCTTTTTTTTTAATTCATTCAGCAGTGTTACCGTACCTAAATATTTTTTGGTGTTTAAAATGACGATTAGCTAATCACTGTTTAAATAACGTTTATAAGTAAAAAAAATGATAATCACTTATTCAGAGTTTAAATAATGATTAGTTAATATGTTGCTCAATGTTTTATTAGTGTTTTTTTATAAATAAGAGGGTTAGTGATTAATTTACTTAATTCGTTTATTTTCTCGATGACAGCTCCCTTAGAATATAACTGCGTTATGTTACGCAAAAATTAACTTTTTAAATGCCAGGTATAAAAAATATGATTACTGATATGACTACTGCCTAATTTTGTTCCTTGATCCCATATAATATTCATCTCAGACAAATTGAGTCCATATATGCAGTAGTTTTTTTTTAAAGTAATGGCCTTCCATTAGCCAACTAGCGCCACCAATCTTAATAAAATAATATCTCCCAATTTAATAAATTTTAATAAAAAAGCTATTTACAAAAATTTATTACGATAAATACTAATTTTTAAAAGCTTATTTATAACGTGATTCCATTTCTGTAAGTTGTAGTTCGCATAATTCGAAAAACGGCCGTTTTTTCACATTTGAAATGAAATGTGAACTACTACTTAGCTTGTCGCAATTATGCCATGTATTGTATATTGAAAAATAGTATTTATACTAATATAGATTTTGTACATAGCTTTTTTAATAAAATTGATTAATTTGGTAGATATTATTTAAAAAAATCTATTTTATAAAATCTGATTTTTCAGAATTTGAATTAGGTACGCATTATCCATGCTCGGTGAATAAATTAGAACATGATGAAAAAAATTCTTGCCCTGGGCAGGACTTGAACCTTGTCATTTTTTAATCTTATTTTTGTTGGCGAATGTTTATTTCCCTGCCAAATTCATCCAAAATTCATAAAAACACGGAGGCACTGTGCCGTGCTCTTCACTCCGCCGCTGCGGGACATCTTCTGTCTCACTCTTGCTTTTGACAAGCATATAGCACCTTAATGTATCAACGTCACTGATGTGATCCCGAGTGACGCGATGTTTGCGCTAACTTAGTTAGTTAGTAAGTTAGTTGGTCAAACAGCGTCACAGAGTGTACACAGAACCAGGCCAACAAGTTTAATTAAATGTTAACAGTTGGAACAACTTTGTATAACACCGAACTCACCTACACTTATACTAAACTTGTTCGAACACACTTCACATACGTTATACCCGACTGCGCAAGGAGGGTTATGTTTTTCGAGTGTATGTGAGTATGTATGTTTATTTTTTTATTTTATTTTACCCCAGCTCTCGCGCCACACCGTGAACACAGCAAGGGATATGATGAAAATCAAAGTCAAAGTCAAATTTCTTTATTGCAAGTAAGCACGTTGTGTACATTTTTGCACGTCAATTACATGAGCCAACTAGCGCCGCCAATCTTGAAAAAATAATATCTTCCAATTTAATCATTTTTATTAAAAAAAGCTATGTACACAATCATTATTTGGACAAATACCATTTTTCAATATACAATAGGTACATATCATAATTGCGACAAGCTAAGTAGTAGTTCACAAATATGCCAAAAACGGCCGTTTTTCGCAATTATGCGAACTACAACTTACCGAGAATGGAATCACGTTATAAATAAGCATTTTAAAAATAGTATTTATCCTAATAAAGATTGTGTACATAGCTTTTTTTAATAAAATTGATTATATTGGAAGATATTATTTTTTTAAGATTGGCGGCGCTAGTTGGCTCATGGCCCTTAAGGACCTCATGGTACGAAATTATAAAGTATTATTGAAGTAATCCTGCTATAAGAGTTACGTTACACCACAACTGTACAGGTAATTAGACGATCATATTTGTTTACAAAATAAGACACTTTATAATGGGCTTAATTCCAGAATGCGTCTTCGAATCGGTTCTACGACAGATGTGACCAGCTGTTTTTGTATCTAAACTTAAAATTGAGTCGTAAAATTCGTTCAGTAAGGTCAAAGAGAATCCTCCGTTTGCCTCATCCGAATTCAAAATTAATTCCTCTCCTTTTGTGCTGTAACAAAGGAGCTCGCGAGAGAGGCGTCGTACTTTATCTTATCTTCTGTCGAGCGAGTCTACTAAGTTTTAAATTATTTCTTGAAGGTAAGACGGTATTTTGATATTTGAGTAATCCCCTAGGTATAGCACTCGGAATTCCTTATTCATTAGACAAACAGCTAACTGCTACACGCATAAAATGGAATTCTTAAATCAAGAATTTTAAGACCAAGAGTTCTTAGTTATTTCCTATTTACAAAGTAAATACCTATCTTGGTTTTAAATTGTGTGAGTAGGACTTATTAAATTTTGCATATATTGCACTCTTTTAGAAATTGGACCTTTTAGAAAGTGGACTTTTTAGAAAGTGGATATTTTACGAAGTTTTAGGAAACGGACATTTTAGGAAGCGGATTTTTGACGAATTCAAGTTTATAGGAAACGGACCTTTTAGACAGTTGACTTTTTAGGAAGTGCACCTTCTACTAGGCGATGATCTTTTCGAAAATTGACATTTTAAGTAGTGAATCTTTTAGGTAATCAGAATGGATCTAACTTCTGCAATATAAACGTATTGCGTTGGCAATACAGAGAGGGAATGCTGCCAGCCTTCTGGGCACCGTGACTCCCGATGCCCTCCTAGAGGACATATTTTATTTATGGATAGTTTAAGTTTTTAGATTTTTAGGGTTAGTTTTAGTCAGTTTATTATTTTAGGTTTTAATTTAATGTAATTTTATACAATTCCTGATTATCAAATAAATATATGTCAATTCGATACATTCCTTGAAAGGGGTGATACTAGAGGTGGTTTGCAACAAATTAGGCCCTCTTAACGAGGGGTCGAAAATGAGTGGTTTCTGAGTTACGGTAGTTTTAATTTTATTTACTTGTTTACAAATAAATTGATGTTACGAATTTCTAATCATCCTGTAGAGCCAAGTGTGTCAGGTCGGTTTCGTATCGGCTTTGTGAAATGGACCGCTCGCTAGTGGCGCTCATGTGTCAATGTTTAATTCATCCAGTTAGCGACATCAAAGCCTGCACATTGCGGCAGCGCGTGAATATTACATGGCTTGGCTGTTGGAGAGGACGGGACGTCACACAGTTATTATTATTATTATATAGGTATATGTATGTATGTTTGTCGCGAGAGAGATATTAATGGTAAAAAACCCGGCGAAGTGCGAGTCGGACCTGCGCACCGAGGGTTTCGTATAATGCAACTTATAACACCGTAATATTACTGTAACGAAAAGATAATCAACATATAGACAAACTAATATTTGCAGAGATATAGTTTCAAATTTGCAGTTTATTTATTTTATTAATGGACTCGACAGTTCGTCATTTGCCAATGTCATGTTACAGAAAATTCAATGTACCTATAGGTAATAGTTTTCTATCTTCCTCCAGGGGAGTCGCCGTAGCGTCATCACCCTGGGTAGCCGCGTCTTCTTGTCTTCATCCACAGGAGACGCCGTAGCGTCAATCACTGTGGACGAAGCACTGTGGACGAATTTTGCAGTTTTCGAATTTTTTCCTTTACTTGTGCTATAAGGGCTGACGTACAACGTCACGGCGGACGCCTGTAAATTGCGCCGTCCGACAACGTGCACCGGTGGCCGGTGCCGCTGGACGCCGTAACACGCCGCGCCATGCGACCATAGTCCTAAGACCTAGCCAAATTTCATGATTGTAGGTCAAACGGGAAGTACCCTATAGGTTTTGGTTTGGCATTTTCATACAAATATGCGAGAAAATGAGACATAAACCGCGATATCTTTTGATTGCGTTGACGTGGAAGGTTAATTTTTTCACGGCTGGAAACCTGAGTATTTTGTATTAATTTCAACTTGATCTCTCCACGCGTTTCTGAGATATAGGTCTTGACAGACGGACAACAAAGTGATCCTATAATTGTTCCTTTTTCCTCTTGTGGTTCGGAACCCTAAAAATAATTCAATTTTTCAATACTTCTAAACATCCCTATTTCCAATTCGCTGTCTAATCGAACAGTGGGTATCTTAGCACTATGGATGACTTCATCTCGTCGGCAAACAGGCGCCTAGGAGCCGCGGAGTCTGCAAACATACCCAGTAAACATTCCCCCTAGCCAGCCCACTTCTAACCGTAACACGGTCCAGTAGAGCCGTCTTCGCTTTACGGATAAAAGGAAACTGTACAGCCATAAGAGAAGGGTTACTATCACTTATTAGGTTTTGGGATAAGTCTCGAATTATATGCAACATGCTGGCGCGGAGGTTCTCTAAATGTAGCCCAGATGTAAAAACGACCCTGTTCAAGGCATACTGCCAATGTTTTTACACAGGTCAACTCTGGGTGAAATTTAGGAGAGCCTCGCTGAGCACCATAAGGGTGCAGTATAATGATGCATACCGCATCCTTATGAAACATCCACGCTACTGCAGTGCGTCCGGCATGTTCGCCGAGGCGAGGGTGCCCGACTTCTTTGCTGTTGTGAGGGCTCGCATATCATCCTTTTGGGAGAGATTACGGGGATCTCACAACGGCATATTACAGGCTGTGTCAGAGGATCTCTCGACTCCTATCTTCAAATATTGGCTTTCGGTCCACCGGAACCCGAACAAGAAGTAAAACTGTGATATTATGATAATGTTCATTTTGACATTATCTTATTTTAATATCTTTGTCTATATTTTATATTGTATATTATTTTTTGTATTGTGTTATTGTGGGATTTACACCTGAAATAAAGATTATTATTATTATTATTATTATTATTATTATATAGTACACTGTTTTATCCGCGATTTGGGCGACTCATACTCATTTATTAAGATCGTAGGAACACTTCGGTACACTTGATCACGTCAGTAAACTAACACTTAAGTATACAAATAAAAATCCTGTAACAGCGACGCGAGACGTGGCCGAAGAATGGTTCATGTGAGGCGATGCGGCAGGCATCACCAGGACAGACCAGACTCGATTTCGATAGTTCGGTATATTCGGTGTTTTACCCGACTGTCAAGGAGAGGTAATATTTTTGGTGATATGAGCCGTGTATTAAATTGAAACGACTTTGGATTAAAATGTGGGGTAACTCAGGAACTTTGACTGTGAACCGAAATGGTAACTCGAGTTGATATTATACCTATAGTAAGTACTTGCTTTATGAGGTTTTTTTAAATACTCTTACATGTTTTAGAATGAAGACGATTAGGTACGAATGCGATTGAACTTCGTGGTGGGTACTTTGGTTTTGGTTACATACACCTAGCCTAATTTTTTCTTCATGAACTATGGTCAACTGGTAGAGAACGCTGCAAGTTAAGTTTGCTTTTATGCATGATTTTATGTAAAAAGTTGTATAATCATCATAAAGTTGCTTGAAGAAATCTCTCCTCAGAGATATAGTACGCTTGTGTACATCAAAATTGATGTACAGTCAAAGAGATACAGGGGGCCTCAATAAGGTTGAGATTCTCTCAAAAACTACTGGACCGAATTTAATAATTATTTTACAGTTACATAGTTTTAACTTTTATTTGGCAAAACAGTGAAACAATTTTTGCAATAGGTCAATTAGTTTTTGAGAAAATCTCAACCTTAAAAACTCTCCTGTACCTACACCTTTCTCCGTGTTCCACCGTACACGTGCTAAGAGAGTAAGGAGAAGAGATTTAGATTTCTGTAAGCTGGGACTTATAGAGATAATTAGGTATTATCTCTTTCACTTATGTGTGGAAATGGAAATACTTATATGTAGTTCTTTTTTTATATATGAGAGAATTCTCATTCACTGTATTTCGTATCCCGGCTTACAGCCAAACCTATGGTCACCTAGCCTAGGGGAGCCGCAGGATTACGTCACGGCAACATCGAATCTTGCCAAGTCATGTGTAGCCACTGTAGCCAGACCGCAAGCAAGATACAGACAGTTTAAAGGTAGGTTACCGATTGAGAGTAAGGTTGCGTTCCATAATTTTGATAAATTATTGGTTATCGACGATTTGCACAGAAGCAGCTCGACAGTCACGTTCACTCCCGAGCTTGTAGCTGGACTCTTGATAAAAGCTTGAAGCTTCAGATCTTGCTACAATTATTCAATATTTACCATACTGTCATTCGCGAACATTTTCTGATTAATTTAACGTGATATTAAACACAAAATAACCACTGTAGACATTAAAATAAATATTAAAACATAATTTTGCAACCGTCGTCGTTTCCCGCCATTTTCAAGAGTATTATGTAAAGAGGTTAGCAAACGAGTAGTAGATGCCACTGGTGACCCAAGAGCTGGCAGCTACCTCGCGCAACGGATTAGCATCGCGATCCAGCGAGGTAACGCTGCCAGTGTCTTGGGTACTCTTCCTGCACCTATTTTTTTTAAAAATAGTTTGGTTAGGTTTTTTTAAATATTGAATTGTTCTTTTTATTTTATATTGTACCTTTTTGAAATAAACAATTATTAGTATATTAATAGTAGAATAATAAAATAATAGTATAATAGTTTCATACTAAAAATGTATGTGTAATGTCATTGTGTCATGTTGGGCGGTTTACATATTCATCGATGGAATAGAATGGATTCTGCAATAGACACTTTTTTAATTTATTCCTAAACACGCCGGTGGAAGAAGCAGAAATAACGTCCTCCGGTAATTGTATTGATACTGATGGCCTGAAATCCAGGGGCCAGACACGAGGCGCCCATTCGTCCTTGAGGCGTTCGCCAACTAACGGCGCCTGCAAGTCGCGCCAAAAAATACATTGACAACAAACAATGCTTTCTTCTGAAGTTTCTTGTTTCCAATTCGGTCATCTTTGCCAATAATAATTGACCTTCAAAGAAAAATAAAAAGTTTTCTCTATAGGTAATACGACGATCATAGATAAAGGTTCAAAGGAAAGTTCCTACTTGACAATTAAAAAAAAATATGGGGATTCCTTGAAAAGCGCGCGAAACGACATTAGCTACTTTTTTGTGAAAATTCTAATCAAATAGTTTCCGTGGTATTTAGTGATTAATGATCACGTTAAGTTAATCAGTAGATGTCCGCGAACGTTTCTATTAGTTGGAGTGCTCGAAAGAAGTCGTGTTTGTGAAGTTTTGTGCTCTTAGCAAGGTTTCCTTTTGCATAACTTGATGCTTGCGTGGATCGTCGAGGTTATCTTCGTAAGTATATATGTATGTATTTATAAGAATTCATCAACATCAGACCAGGCTGTATGCCCTAGTTGGCTTTGCCTTTCCCTCTGGGAAGAATTTTACAAAAAAAAAATTGGAAAAAGGAGGAGTTTTGTTAGGTAATTTACGAGTCCCATGGGAAAGCTGAACAAGCTAGCGAACAGCCGAGAAAGCTAATAAAATGAAAAACCAATCTATTTTCCGATATAACGGGATTACTCTCAACTCGATACAATTATAAATCAAGGCCAAACATAATACAGGTTTATGGGTTCATTAATTTGGTAAGTATATAAAGTAGGTAGACAGTAACTACTTTTACAGTAAATACTTTACCTAATTGAAATTTCAATTTATGTTTAATTTTAGCTTTGTTGTGTACGTTATTCTAATTAATTATAAGATAAGATAAGATAAATATTCTTTATTGCAAAAAAAATAAAAAGTATTACACAAAAGAAATAGGCTAATACAGTTAGTATTACAATTGGCGGTCTTATCGCTTAAAGCGATCTTATTAAATTATTATTAATAAATTAAATTTATTTAATAACATGAAATATTTACTAAATAAATGAATATGAATATGTAAGTATATAATACAGAGAAAAGTGTACTTACAGGAGTTCTGAAGGTTTTCTCAAAAAATACTGAACCGATTTTAGAAAAATACTTACTCTCAGCGAATTAATTTTTAATTGGCCAAGTAGTTTTTGAGAAAATCTCAACCTTATTGAGAACCTGTATATTTGATGTGCCTATGTGACAGACGGCACTACCCTTTTGGGGCGATCAAAGTGTTCCCGCTCACTCATACGCGATACGGAATATGGATGACGGTGACAGGATAGGTTTAGGATAAGGCCGTGTTCCGACGAGCACGCGCCGTGGCGTAAGCGGGGCGTACGCGGGTGGACTTCGATAAATGCAATTTAAGATTTATTGATGTTTCAGAAGACTCATATTATATGCGGCATATTTCATCGCGGGTGCTACGCGCGTGGCGTGCGCCGAGCGGACGCGGGTCCTGCGCGTGACGTGCGGACACGGCCTTAGACTTAGTGGTCACGATATAATTATCACACCTATTGAGTGTATATTTGGTATGCTTCATTCATCACCATCAGTATAATTATATTGCCCCACTGCTGGGGCACACCTTCCCTTACATCGAGTGAGCTAGGGCCATGATCCACCACGCGGACCCACTGCAGATTGGCGGATTTCACATGTCTTAGATTTTTTTCTTCTACGGCATGCAGGTTTTCCTTCACCGTTTTGAAATAACTCGGTTAAAAAACGAGGATAACTCATTGGTACATGGCTGCCCTGGCTGGGATCGAACCTCGGACCTCCGTACCGCAAGCCCATTGACCCAACTACTGAGCCATCTCGAGCTCTCGATGCTTCGTTCAGTTGCTGAATAAAAAGAGTTGCTCTTTCTAATCAAAGAAATGTTTGTCATTGGGGATGGGGAGTCATACCTATACCTCCACGCTATTTACTTCCGATGCTGTTGGGGGAGTTCTGTTGAGTAGGGAACCCGTCTTTTTGCGCATGTGTAAACTTCCACTCCACATTTTTTTTGATAGTTGATTTTTGTAATATTTTTTAATTTTCCCCAAATTGTTTAATTTGCTTAAACATTGTGCAGAATTAATTTTTCATTTCATTTATTTGCCTTCAATTGCAGGTTATTATACAGAGATTTTATACAATAAAGTGTCGATACTATTTTACCCAATCTTGGGTGTAGCAAAATAAAACTTACTTAACAAAATTATTATTATAAATTTGATATTAATGTCGATAATTATAATGTCAAGCTCATCACCATTATTGTAGCCAATACAACAACACAAATTAAGTCAAAACTTCACACAGTCATATTAGAGATAGGTAAGTACTCGGATTAATGTCAATCGCAACCTCGGCTATCCACCAAAAACTGTAATGTAAGTCACAAGCCATTTAATTTTGTCGAATGAATTCAAGGTCAGCCTGTATATTTCGAAGGTTACCCACACCAAGTGTCATCTTAAGTGAGATTAGATTTATATTCACACTGTGATGCCAGAACACCAACGGAATTCGAATTTTATCTCTCCGTGGAATTTGTTGTTTCGGAGTTCGCCTCCAGCACTCTGTTTGCACGAATTTTCGATTATATCCCAGACTCCAAGTACTGAGATGGAACGTTTCGAGGTTTCGTCATTAAAGTATGATAAACACAACAAATATTGTCTTTGATTTTATGGAAAATGTTATAGAAACAAGTAGAAATGACAATGCCAGATTCTGCCTCACCATCAACCGCAAGTTGTACAAGATAACGAATAAATATAAAAATATCTCCGTTTTTTATTAAAATTATTGGTTTAAAATAAAGTTTTGTACAAGTTGCGTTTCGAAAGAAACAGCTTAATTAAGAATTCAGAAAATAGTAAGAAATCGAAGCGATTTATTCATTATTTTTGTTATTCTTCTATAGTAGTTGCGAGAGTAGTAGAAAATGATACTGACTATGATTATGCAATATGAAACCTGTAATAAGTCCCCAACAAAATTATAGGTACAGCTTAAATGGTCACGTAGTTTTGTAGGTGGGGCAAAGCTCCGTTGAAATGTGGCAATGTCTTTTATTAGTTTATTTCAAAAAGGTACAATATAAAATAAAATAAAAAATGGTTGCCTGTAAAGTCGGTATACGGGCGAAAGTTTTACGTGACAACGACGAAGGGAAAGTGGAAGGGACGCGTGCCTCTCACTCGCTCTCATTGTGAGCGCATAACGTGAGCGGAGCGTAACGCAGTTTCTTGAAGTGTCACCCGGCAAACCAATTTATAAGACGTTGTCACGTCAAAAGAACCATTCAATATTTAAAAAACGAATCTAAACTATTTTTTAAAAGTTTTAGTTACAGGAAGAGTACCCAAGACACTGGCAGCGTTACCTCGCTGGATCGCGATGCTAATCCGTTGCGCGAGGTAGCTGCCAGCTCTTGGGTCACCAGTGGCATCTACTACTCGTTTGCTAAGCTCTTTATAAAGCGACCAGGCGCCGGGGAAAAAAAATAAGTAGAAATTATTTAAAAACCTAAAACCCAACTTCTATTTTTATAAAACTCGAGGGGGATTTTAAAAAAAATCAAGCCTTTTTTGTTGTTTATAGGGTTCCGCACCTCAAGAGGAAAAATTAGGTTATTGTCCGTGGTTCACCTCGGATGGACCACGGGAAGTTTTTTTTAACCTTTACCTATAGGTTCACGTTGTTGTCCGCCTGTCGGTCTGTCAAGACCTTTTTGGACCTTGAAATTAATAGGTGTCAAATAATCAGGTTTGTAATCTCGTGCAGCCTTTAAAAAAATCGTGATCGTGATATACAAAGATAAGTTTGTCCATAAAACTAGTTTACCTTTTGGTTAGAGCAATATTACGATGTTAAGTTGCATTGCACGGAACCCTCGGTGCGCGAGTCTCCTTGGCCTTTGTTTTTAAATAATTTCTATTTATTTATTTATAAACTCACGCCTGATTCCCTTAGGGGTAGGCAGAGATGATGGACTTCCATCTGCTGCGAACCCTTGCCTCCTCCACATTCATCAATCTCTTCATGCAAGCTCGTCGGTTTGTAGTAGACCGTACTTGACCCTTTTTCAAGACCTCGCCAATTTGGTCGACGTACGTTCTCCTCGGTCTACCTCTGCCGACCCTTCCGTCAGCATTCGCTAAATAATTTCTATATTATCCTAAATATTTTTAGTTACCTAATCAGCTTCATAATATATCTATACAGGGTGTTGTTTTGGTCAACGACGAGCGACTCAGGGGTGATAATATACAATACTAATGGCAACCTCAAACGGCACAAATACGCAGGCTTCGGCGATTATTATGTATTTGAGCCGTTTGGGGTCGAGACGGCACCTGGTCGAGACCACGCGTGACCAAAGGGCTGGCGGCTACTTTGCCCAACGGGTCAGCCTCGCTGTACAGCGAGGCAACGCCGCCAGCCTTTTGGGCACATTGCCAATTGTGGGGGACTTGGCGCAGGTTTTTTGTATATTATTTTGTTTAAATAGTTTAGTTTTAATTTTTTTTTTCAACTTAATTATGATATGTAGCTACTTACATAAATTATATGAAAAATACTGATGGCAAAAAAATATAAAAAGTATAAGTAGGTACCTACCTTAATTTTTCATGTAAAAATCCAAAAAAAAAATTTGTTGTTACATACACTCGTAGCCTATGGCCGGCCACTGACAGCGTGCGTCGGGCGTATTTTGTAACGCACAATGACAGCGTCCATGCGCTGCTACAATTTCACGAGAACTTGAACAAAGATTTTTTTGAATAGTAATTATGATAAAAATAATAAAAACACAATTTTAGGGAACTAAGATTATTTAGACTACCACCCCTTATGCGCTCATCGTTGATCAAAACAACACCCTGTATACACAAGTTTTAACAAAATTACATGAATATGAGCGTTAATTAAATTGAGGCTCTACGCGTACCAACACGAGAGTAATTAAAGCGTTGATTACACATTGTGCGTTTAAATCACGTGGTTTATGGAGTCGCTGCTTGGTACCTTGGAAGCCTTATTTGTGAAGCCGACTGCGGATTTGCCAGCCTGATAAGCTTCACGGGAAAATCGTCTTTATTATCAGATAAAAGGTAATATCAGGTAAAAAAAGACCAGCGCTACGCCTTCGGGCATAGCACCATGCTGAGCTGGGACCAGTTTGGCACTGCTGAATGCACCTTAGTTATATAATTTGTTATATGTGTACATTATGTATTTAAGTGTGCTGTATTGTGTCAAATAAATGTATATGCATTCATTACAAATATATATAGCTCGACTACCACTGACTGACTGACTCACTGACTGACTGACTGACTGACTGACTCACTGATTGACGTGCCCGTTTAGTCTGAAGGAGTTCCCGGAGGTGAAAGTCATGTAGGGGGGAGTTGTATAGTTTAGTGATTGGACCAGAGGAAAACTATAGGGAAGTGAAAAAAACAAAATGGCGGCGGGTCACGTGATGCCATCTCCGCCATTTTCCAACCGATTTCGTTCAAATTTGGAACACGTGTCACATGGTCCGCCTAATTTGTGATGAAATTGAAAAACAAAAGAAAAACAAAATGGCGGCGGAAATATAGCCGATTGAAAATTTGGACATTTCAGACCAAACTTTGACGAATTAGCTGGCCTAGCACGAGCGCATGAGGAATATCCAACCAATTCCACTTCGTAACACATATGATGTAGTATACCAGAAAATTGTCAATTTTTGGAAAAACAAAATGGCGGACGAACTGTCAACCATAATATTTTCATTACAATTTGGCAAGATTTTCAATCTCATTTTTAGGGTGAATGGAAACATTTTAGTGGAATGTCTTGTATGGGACAATTGTAAGTCTCGATGAATAGTGTTGCAATAAAAAAAAAGTTTCCCAACTTTTAGGGTAATTTACCCTCCAGAGCCCAAAAATGGGGAAAATGGAAATAGCGCTTTTCAACAAAATTTGGGTATGCAGTTCGATGAAGGCACCTCACCCAAATGATATTTGACCATTTTCATCTCAATCGCCTGGCAACACTGGAAGTTATGGGACATGAAAGTTTTGGTAAGAGTAATGTTTGGGAGCTAACTTTGTTAAAGAAATGTCGCGCTAGGTGAAAGTGATGTAGGGGGGAGTTGTATAGTTTAGTGATGTGACCAGAGGAAAACTATAGGGAAGTGAAAAAAACAAGATGGCGGCGGGTCAAGTGATGCCATCTCCGCCAATTTCCAACCGATTTTGTTCAAATTTGGAACACGTGTCACATGATCCGCCTAATTTGTGATAAAATTGAAAAACAAAAGGAAAACAAAATGGCGGCGGAAATATATCCGATTGAAAATTTGAACATTTCAGACCAAACTTTGACGAATTAGCTGGCCTAGCACGAGCGCATGAGGAATATCCAACCAATTCCACTTCGTAGCACATATGATGTAGTATACCAGAAAATTGTCAATTTTTGGAAAAACAAAATGGCGGACGAGCTGTCAACCATAATATTTTCATTACAATTTGGCAAGATTTTCAATCTCATTTTTCGGGTGAATGGCAACATTTTAGTGGAATGTCTTGTATGGGACAATTGTAGGTCTCGATGAATGGTGTTGCAATAGAAAAAAAGTTTCCCAACTTTTAGGGTAATTTACCCTCCAGAGCCCAAAAATGGGGAAAATGGAAATAGCGCTTTTTAACCAAATTTGGGTATGCAGTTCGATGAAGGCACCTCACCCAAATGACATTTGACCATTTTCATCTCAATCGCCTGGCAACACTGGAAGTTATGGGGCATGAAAGTTTTGGCCAGAGTCATGTTTGGGCGCTAACTTTGTTAAAGAAATTTTGGGCTATCGTAACGGTTTAAATGCCACATGTTAGATGCTATCCTGTACATTAATTATAAAGTTTAACATATTTTAAAATACAAAATGGCGGCCAGAATATTGACTTCTCCAAAAAGTTACAGTTTCCTCATACATTTTCCTATACGAAACGAAATGATTACTAGCGTGCGGTAGACGGCTTTGTTTTCGTGTTGTAGGCGCCGCAAGTAAAAAAACATTTTCCGGATTGTTGACTGTGCAAATAATTCGCGCAAGCCCATCCACTAATTATATCAAGCACCGCCCGAAAGTTGCAAGTTCAAAACTTTGATAGTCATTTATTTCGAAAAGAGTTCATGTAAAATTGGTTATGGTTGTGTTTTATAAAGCAAGCAACGCTCGAAATGACCGTATGCCAGAAACTTATTCAAAGTTTTCATAAGCCAAACGTTGCTAGCTGTACACAATTTCCATACCTTTGTTCATAACTCGAAAAGCATGGGCGTCTTTCACTTCATCTTCGGTGGCGTGGGGACGCTTCGGGCTTCGCCCTGCGCGGAGCTCGGCCTAAGGCCTCGCAATAGTTACTTGGAAAGAAGAGAGTGGTTTCTGGTCGGTAAGGGGACGCTTCGGGCTTCGCCCTACGCGGAGCTCGGCCTACGGCCTCGCGGTCCGGCTCGGCCTTCGGCCTCGCAAAAGTTACTTGTAAGGTGGGGAGTTGTTTCTGCTCGGTAATGGGACGCTTCGGGCTTCGCCCTACGCGGAGCTCGGCCTACGGCCTCGCAAAAGTTACTTGGAAGGTGGGGAGTTGTTTCCGCTCGGTAAGGAGACGCTTCGGGCTTTGCCCTACGCGGAGCTCGGCCTACGGCCTCGCGGTCCGGCTCGGCCTGCGGCCTCGCAAAATTTACTTGGAAGGTGGGGAGTTGTTTCTGCTCGGTAAGGGGACGCTTCGGGCTTCGCCCTACGCGGAGCTCGGCCTACGGCCTCGCAAAAGTTACTTGGAGGGTGGAGAGTTGTTTCTGTTCGGCAAGGGGACGCTTCGGGCTTCGCCCTACGCGGAGCTCGGCCTTCGGCCTCGCCGGGGGGCAAAAGTTACTTGGAAGGAAGAGAGTGGTTTCTGCTCGGTAAGGGGACGCTTCGGGCTTCGCCCTACGCGGAGCTCGGCCTGCGGCCTCGCAAAATTTACTTGGAAGGTGGGGAGTTGTTTCTGTTCGGCAAGGGGACGCTTCGGGCTTCGCCCTACGCGGAGCTCGGCCTTCGGCCTCGCAAAATTTACTTGGTAGGTGGGGAGTTGTTTCTGCTCGGTAAGGGGACGCTTCGGGCTTCGCCCTACGCGGAGCTCGGCCTACGGCCTCGCAAAAGTTACTTGGAGGGTGGGTAGTTGTTTCTGTTCGGCAAGGGGACGCTTCGGGCTTCGCCCTACGCGGAGCTCGGCCTTCGGCCTCGCAAAATTTACTTGGAAGCTGGGGAGTTGTTTCTGCTCGGTAAGGGGACGCTTCGGGCTTCGCCCTACGCGGAGCTTGGCCTACGGCCTCGCAAAAGTTACTTGGAGGGTGGAGAGTTGTTCCTGTTCGGCACAGGGACGCTTCGGGCTTCGCCCTACGCGGAGCTCGGCCTTCGACCTCGCCGGGGGGCAAAAGTTACTTGGAAGGAAGAGAGTGGTTTCTGCTCGGTAAGGGGACGCTTCGGGCTTCGCCCTACGCGGAGTTCGGCCTGCGGCCTCGCAAAATTTACTTGGAAGGTGGAGAGTTGTTTCTGTTCGGCAAGGGGACGCTTCGGGCTTCGCCCTACGCGGAGCTCGGCCTTCGGCCTCGCAAAATTTACTTGGTAGGTGGGGAGTTGTTTCTGCTCGGTAAGGGGACGCTTCGGGCTTCGCCCTACGCGGAGCTCGGCCTACGGCCTCGCAAAAGTTACTTGGAGGGTGGAGAGTTGTTTCTGTTCGGCAAGGGGACGCTTCGAGCTTCGCCCTACGCGGAGCTTGGCCTTCGGCCTCGCCGGGGGGCAAAAGTTACTTGGAAGGAAGAGAGTGGTTTCTGCTCGGTAAGGGGACGCTTCGGGCTTCGCCCTACGCGGAGCTCGGCCTGCGGCCTCGCAAAAATTACTTGAAAGATGGGGAGTTGTTTCTGTTCAGCAAGGGGACGCTTCGGGCTTCGCCCTACGCGGAGCTTGGCCTTCGGCCTCGCAAAATTTACTTGGTAGGTGGGGAGTTGTATTTGCTCGGTAAGGGGACGCTTCGGGCTTCGCCCTACGCGGAGCTCGGCCTTCGGCCTCGCAAAATTTACTTGGAAGGTGAGGAGTTGTCTGCTCGGTAAGGTGACGCTTCGGGCTTCGCCCTACGCGGAGCTCGGCCTTCGGCCTCGCAAAATTTACTTGGAAGGTGGGGAGTGGTTTCTGCTCGGTAAGGGGACGCTTCGGGCTTCGCCCTACGCGGAGCTGGGCGTGCGGCCTCGCAAAATTTACTTGGAAGGTGGGGAGTTGTTTCTGCTCGGCAAGGGGACGCTTCGGGCTTCGCCCTACGCGGAGCTTGGCCTACGGCCTCGCAAAAGTTACTTGGAGGGTGGAGAGTTGTTTCTGTTCGGCAAGGGGACGCTTCGGGCTTCGCCCTACGCGGAGCTCGGCCTACGGCCTCGCAAAAGTTACTTGGAGGGTGGAGAGTTGTTTCTGTTCGGCAAGGGGACGCTTCGAGCTTCGCCCTACGCGGAGCTCGGCCTTCGGCCTCGCCGGGGGGCAAAAGTTACTTGGAAGGAAGAGAGTGGTTTCTGCTCGGTAAGGGGACGCTTCGGGCTTCGCCCTACGACCGAACCGCCGTACCCACCGCGTCCCCACCTTCCAAGTAAATTTTTCCGAGGCCGAAGGCCGAGCTCCGCGTAGGGCGAAGCGTCCCCTTGCCGAACAGAACTCCCCATCGTTCAAGTAATTTTTGCGAGGCCGCAGGCCGAGCTCCGCGTAGGGCGAAGCCCGAAGCGTCCCCTTACCGAGCAGAAACCACTCCCCACCTTCCAAGTAACTTTTGCGAGGCCGTAGGCCGAGCTCCGCGTAGGGCGAAGCCCGAAGCGTCCCCTTACCGAGCAGAAACCACTCCCCACCTTCCAAGTAAATTTTGCGAGGCCGAAGGCCGAGCTCCGCATAGGGCGAAGCCCGAAGCGTCCCCTTACCGAGCAGAAACCACTCCCCACCTTCCAAGTAACTTTTGCGAGGCCGTAGGCCGAGCTCCGCGTAGGGCGAAGCCCGAAGCGTCCCCTTACCGAGCAGAAACCACTCCCCACCTTCCAAGTAAATTTTGCGAGGCCGAAGGCCGAGCTCCGCGTAGGGCGAAGCCCGAAGCGTCCCCTTGCCAAACAGAAACAACTCCCCACCTTTCAAGTAACTTTTGCGAGGCCGCAGGCCGAGCTATACGTAGGGCGAAGCCCGAAGCGTCCCCTTACTGAGCAGAAACAACTCCCCACCTTCCAAGTAAATTTCGCGAGGCCGAAGGCCGAGCTCCGCGTAGGGCGAAGCCCGAAGCGTCCCCTTGCCAAACAGAAACAACTCCCCACCTTTCAAGTAACTTTTGCGAGGCCGTAGGCCGAGCTCCGCGTAGGGCGAAGCCCGAAGCGTCCCCTTGCCGAACAGAAACAACTCCCCACCCTCCAAGTAACTTTTGCCCCCCGGCGAGGCCGAAGGGCGATCTCCGCGTAGTGCGAAGCCCGAAGCGTCCCCTTGCCGAACAGAAACAACTTCCCACCCTCCAAGTAACTTTTGCCCCCCGGCGAGGCCGAAGGCCGTAGGCCGAGCTCCGCGTAGGGCGAAGCCCGAAGCGTCGCTTACCGAGCAGAAACAACTCCCCACCTTCCAAGTAACTTTTGCGAGGCCGTAGGCCGAGCTCCGCGTAGGGCGAAGCCCGAAGCGTCCCCTTACCGACCAGAAACCACTCTCTTCTTTCCAAGTAACTATTGCGAGGCCATAGGCCGAGCTCCGCGTAGGGCGAAGCCCGAAGCGTCCCCACGCCACCAAAGGCTGAAAGATGCCCATGCTTTTCGAGTTATGAACAAAGGTATGGAAATTGTGTACAGCTAGCAACGTTTGGCTTATGAAAACTTTGAATAAGTTTCTGGCATACGGTCATTTCGAGCGTTGCTTGCTTTATAAAACACAACCATAACCAATTTTACATGAACTCTTTTCGAAATAATTGACTCTATGAAAGTTTTGAACTTGTAACTTTCGGGCGGTGCTAGATATAATTAGTGGATGGGCTTGCGCGAATCATTTGCACAGCGAACAATCCGGATAATGTTTCTTTAGTTGCGGCGCCTACAACACGAAAACAAAGCCGTCTCGCGGGCCGCGCGCGGCCCGCGCACCATGCAACACCTAGTTACTAATATATATAGCTCGACTACCACTGACTGACTGACTGACTGACTCACTGACTCACTGATTGACGCGCCCGTTTAGTCTGAAGGAGTTCCCGGAGGTGAAAGTGATGTAGGGGGGAGTTGTATAGTTTAGTGATTGGACCAGAGGAAAACTATAGGGAAGTGAAAAAAACAAAATGGCGGCGGGTCACGTGATGCCATCTCCGCCATTTTCCAACCGATTTCGATCAAATTTGGAACGCGTGTCACATGGTCCACCTACTGTGTGATGAAATTGAAAAACAAAAGAAAAACAAAATGGCGGCGGAAATATAGCCGATTGAAAATTTGGACATGTCAGACCAAACTTTGACGAATTAGCTGGCCTAGCACGAGCGCATGAGGAATATCCAACCAATTCCACTTCGTAGCACATATGATGCAGTATACCAGAAAATTGTCAATTTTTGGAAAAACAAAATGGCGGACGAGCAGTTAACCATAATATTTTCTCAATAAATTTTCCTATACGAAACGAAAGGATTACTTGCGTGCGGTAAATATCTATCAGTAACTATAGCGAGGCCGAAGGCCGAGCACCCTCCGGCGAGGCCGAAGGCCGAGCTCCGCGTAGGGCGAAGCCCGAAGCGATAGAACACCGCGAGGCCGCAGGCCGAGCTCCGCGTAGGGCGAAGCCCGAAGCGTCCCCTTGCCAAGCAGAAACAACTCCCCACCTTCCAAGTAACTTTTGCGAGGCCGAAGGCCGAGCCGGCCTGCGAGGCCATAGGCCGAGCTCCGCGTAGGGCGAAGCCCGGAGCGTCCCCTTGCCAAGCAGAACAACTCCCCACCTTCCAAGTAACTTTTGCGAGGCCGAAGGCCGAGCCGGCCTGCGAGGCCATAGGCCGAGCTCCGCGTAGGGCGAAGCCCGAAGCGTCCCCTTGCCAAGCAGAACAACTCCCCACCTTCCAAGTAACTTTTGCGAGGCCGAAGGCCGAGCCGGCCTGCGAGGCCATTGGCCGAGCTCCGCGTAGGGCGAAGCCCGAAGCGTCCCCTTGCCAAGCAGAACAACTCCCCACCTTCCAAGTAACTTTTGCGAGGCCGAAGGCCGAGCCGGCCTGCGAGGCCATTGGCCGAGCTCCGCGTAGGGCGAAGCCCGAAGCGTCCCCTTGCCAAGCAGAAAAAACTTCCCACCTTCCAAGTAACTTTTGCGAGGCCGAAGGCCGAGCCGGCTGCGAGGCCATAGGCCGAGCTCCGCGGAGGGCGAAGCCCGGAGCGTCCCCACGCTACCAAAGGCTGAAAGATGCCCCTGCCTTTCGAATTATGAACAAAGTTATGGAAATTGTGTACAGCTAGCAACGTTTGGCTTTTGAAAACTTTCTTTAAGTTTCTGGCATACGGGCATTTCGAGCGTTGTTTGCTTCAAAAATCACAAAAATAACCTACTTTAAATGAGCAAACTCTTTCCGAATAAATGTTTTTCACAGAGTTTTGAACTTGCAACTTTCGGGCGGTGCTTGATATAATTAGTGGATGGCTTGCACGAATTATATGCACAGCGAACAATCCGGATAATGTTTATTTAGTTGCGGCGCCTACAACACGAAAACAAAGCAGTCTCGCGGGCCGCGCGCGGCCCGCGCACCATGCAACACCTAGTTCAAAAATATAGATGGTATTTGTTTGTAGGATAAAGGCTGAAATATTGTGTGCCCGGCGCGCACAACGTTGCGCGTAGACAGTCACCGCTTAAATATATACAAAATAACCGTGGTCCGGTTTACAAAAAAATGTAGCACCAAATCCTGCCTGTATGGACAACGCAGATCAATGGCAACACTTGCAGTACGATTTCAACTCTTATGACGCAGATAATAAGAACGGTACAAAGTGTTACACCTGATCTGCTGTTAGCTGTACAAATGTTTACAATAGGAAGAATAAATATTAGGTACAATTATAACAACATTATGCAACTCCATTCATGCTTGATATATCAAGGACATTTTTATTGAGTACTAACTGTACCCCGCAACTTCGTTTGCGTAGAGGAGGAGGATGGAGAGGATAGAGGAGATCAGGAGGCAGATCTTCCTCTCTGGATCTTTGTTTCCACATCACATACCGCCATGGCTTATAGCCTATGAGCTGTCCGGATATTTCAGCTATCTCCTAGTGAAACTCCCATCAAAATCCCTTCAGTAGTTATGGCGTGATACTTGCACAAAGTCACAGACAGACAAAAATTCTAAAAATTAGTGTTTTGGCATCAGTATCGATCCTTAAACACATTAAAACACATTACAATTATTCTTTTCAAAAAATATGCAATGTACAGACACAACTTTTTTTTGAGTAATTTGATGTTATTTTATTTATTTATTTTATCAATGGACTCGACAGTTCGTCATTTGCCAATGTCATGTTACAGAAAATTCAATATATAATAGTCTTCTATCTTCCTCCAGGGAAGTCGCAGTAGCGTCTTCACCCTGGGTAGCCGCGTCTTCATGTCTTCATCCAGAGGAGACGCCGTAGAGCGTCATCACTCTGGACGAAGCAGCTCGACAGTCACGTTCACTCCCGAGCTTGTAGCGGGAACTCTTGATAAAAGCTTGAAACCCCAGATCTTGCTCAAATTATCCAACTAATTCACCATACTGTCACTCGCGAACATTTTCTGATACTATAAAAGTTTATTAATAAAGCTGGAAAGGTAATAAAAACATGGAAAGGTAATAAAAACATTAAAACTAACCTATTTAAACAAAATTATATATAAAAAACCTGCGCCAAGTCCCCCACAATTGGCAATGTGCCCAAAAGGCTGGCGGCACATTTTCTGATTAATTTATTAATTAATTTTTATTTTTTTTAATTTTTTTTTTATTATTTTTTTTTTATTTTTTTTATTTTTTTTTATTTGATAGGAAAACTTACAGCTTTTATGTGTGTAATATGGGTTATAAACTTAAGTTAAAAACTAAGCCATTTACAAGTTTTCGCCAATAATTTAAATATATGGGTTAGTTTTAGTAAATCATTAATGAATTAGAGATTTTTTATTTAATTTTATTTAACGTGATATTAATCTCAAAATAACCACTGAAGACAATAAAACAAAAATTATCAAATAATTTTGCAACCGTCGTTTCCCGCCATTTTCAAGAGAACCCTAATTTGATGTTTAAAATATTATTTTAGAATGTCATAAAAATTCCGACTACGACTGCAAGTACCGCGCGGCCTGTCACGCCGTTCGCCGTCTGCCACGTGGTACGGAATCGCACCTATATAGACCGTACACTGAGCCCACAAACCACTTACCCAATAGACATGAAATCGGTACAAATGACAATGCCAGATTCTGCCCCACCATCAACCGCAAGTTGTACAAGATAACGAATAAATGTAAAAATATCTCAGTTTTTTATTAAAATTATTGGTTTAAATTAAAGTTATGTACAAGTTGCGATTCGAAAAAAACAGCTTAATTATGAATTCAGAAAATAGTAAGAAATCGAAGCAAATTATTCATTGTTTTTGTTATTCTTCTATACGAGTTGCGAGAGTAGTAGAAAATGATACTGATTATGATTATGCAATATGAAACCTGTAATAAGTCCTCAACGAAATGATATGTACAGCTTAAATGGTCACTTAGTTTTGTAGGTGGGGCAAAGCTCCATTGAAATGTGGCAATGTCATTTGCAAGCGAAAAATTCTGTCAACAATGAGTGCATAGAGACGAAGCGGGGGACAGTGGTGCCGTATTAAAGAGATGCGTCCATGTCGACAATATCTCTCGGTTACACGTATTGCGAAGCAATTTTGCGTTCATGTGCGGGCAGACACGGGCGCCCTCTTGTTACAGATCTAGGGGGTAGGTGGTCTGTGACTGAGCCAGTGCATTTTAAACCAAAACACGTGCTTGCCTTTGTTCTGGGAGCAATGCACGCCCGTCACCCGCGGTGCATTGTCATTTGCATTTGTTTCGAATGCAAACGAGCCTCATGCAAGAATGATAACCGCCATTTGCTTTGTTTTTATAGAATAGAACCTCTGTTTAGGACAGCATAACCATTAACGGATATGTGCGTATACACAGCCCCCGACCACATTGCATTTTTTCTTCTTTAAAAAAAAAGTAATATTTTATTAAAGTATAAGGTTACATGTACGGTACAGGTAACCTTGTACTAGAAGAGATAAGTATACAGGGAGCCTCAATAAGGTTGAGATTTTCTCAAAAACAACTGGACCGAATTTAATCATTCTTTTACAGTTACATAGTTTTAACTTTTATCTATCAAACATTGAAATATTTTTTGCAATTGGTAACGTAGTTTTTGAGAAAATCTCAACCTTAAAAACTCTCCTGTACACCTTTCTCTGTGTTCCACCGTACGAGCTTACATGTGGGTGTAGACTTATAATATATAATTATAAAACAATTTAATGATAGCAACGAGTTTATCAGATCGTGATGTTATAGTCTAGTACCCCACACTAGGATTCCCTGTGTTGTGAGGGCTAGAATCTTCCGAGAGATCCTGAGTACCAACTCATCTTGAAGAGATGTGGTTGGCGTTGACATTTGCATTTCAACTGTGTCTATTTTAATAACAAAATTATCTGGTTATAGTAGTACGTGTACGTGTGTGTGTTATAGTAGTATGTGTGTGTGTGTGTGTGTGTGTGAGAGAGAGAGAGAGAGAGACTTGTGGACCCATTAAGCTAATATTTTGCGGTTAACAGTCGGCTAGCTAACTCGCGACGCGTAGTGTAGTTAGTTTGCTTGAGTAACGTAATTTTACTGCAAATCGTCTGCTGACTCAATGAGTCAGCAAGCAAAACACCGCAAACTGCATACAGAACGCATTGTATGAACGCGTCATCTAAAATATTATGTTACTTAAATTGTTACATAATTTTACATTTACTTGTAGGTAGGTACTCTTTGAGATATTTTCTGTTAGAAAACATATGGAAGCTGCGATTCAACAAACTGATAAAGCTAGCTACGACTTTGCTACGGGCGTAGCGTTCGCGTAGCTATTTCTGTGATAATAAATCGTAGCACTCGAAAGGGTGCACCCGCGTAGGTTTCTTCTATATTATCTACGGCATGCAGGTTTCATCACGATGTTTTCCTTCGTCGTTTTGAGAGCATTCGGTAAATGTATGTAAAATTTTCCGTCTAAAAACGGAGGATAACTCATTGGTACATAGCTGACGTGGCCAGGGATCGAACCTAGTACCTACGTATCGCAAGTCCAGTGATCCAACCACTGCGCCACCGAGCTCTTTGGTCTAGATTCTAGATCAATGTACATTTGACTGTCCCTATTTTCTCATCTCTCTTCTCTGCTTATTCCTCGTCTTCAATACTTCATAATGTTGAGCAATAAACAATGACGTCATAACATGAATAACGACGCGTGACGTCTCGGGTATTAAATACCGTCCGTCTGTCGGCACGTTATTAGTCAATGTCGGAGTTGACGAATCGGTTTCTTCGACAGTTTCTTCCCAGTGACGTAGCAGGGGCGTAGACCAAATTTACCGCCCCCTGAGCCGTTTATGGACAGTAGAAATTACGAAATGACAGTGAAAATTCTCAACTACTGTCATAACCGTGGGGGATTCTAAGTATGTGTGTGTCAAGACCGACAAAAATGTACCTACAACCTTTATTTTGACAGTACACATACCTATTTTCTACACAGAATGACAGTGGGACCGCTCCACAAAGAAAACCGCCTACGAACGCCGCGGGAGATGCCGTTGTGTCTTTTTAAATGCATCAAGATACTACGTCATACGCCGTACTGTCATTTTCCGAATACTCAAAGTACGGCATATGCCGTCACTGTCCATGAACGTGTTCCAAGGCTCCCAATTTTATTCATAACAATTACTTAACTATAATAAATATAAGACTTAAAATATAATGACAATGCTAGATTCTGCTCCACCATCAACCGCAAGTTGTACAAGATAACGAATAAATGTAAAAATATCACCTTTTTTTATTAAAATTATTGGTTTAAAATAAAGTTTTGTACAAGTTGCGATTCGAAAAAACAGCTTAATTAAGAAATAAGAAAATAGTAAGAAATCGAAGCGATTTATTCATTGTTTTTGTTATTCTTCTATAGGAGTTGCGAGAGTAGTAGAAAATGATACTGATTTTGATTATGCAATATGAAACCTGTAAACAAAATGATAGGTACAGCTTAAATGGTCACGTAGTTTTGTAGGTGGGGCAAAGCTCCATTGAAATGTGGCAATGCCTTTTAATTAAGTGGGTAATGGTTTTTACATAAATTCTGAAAATTTAAAGAGGAATAACTTTTAAGTCACTTTTATCGCTAACAGCATTAGCGTACTTATCTAAGTAAAATTATCTTCTTATATCAAGCTACCGCCATATCTACTAATCTTACAATTAATGTAGGTAGGTATCAGGTAGGTATATCTTGTATTTTGGCTTTCACAGGACCGGGCAGAATTATGTCGCTTTTAATCTTTACAGTGTAAAACATTACCTACTGTCGAGAAAAAGTTTATTCTATCAACTTTCGCCAGTCGGTAAATTACTTTCAGAGCTTCCAAATATAATTTTAAAATCCAGATTCAACCAAAGGAAATTGATACAATAAGATCCTTGTTTATTAGTATACCGAGAAAAATATTACATACACCACACACACACGCTTACGCTCTATCACTTACACATGCTCACACACCCTTACATACACACACACATATATATACACACACACATACATACATACACACACACGCACACATACAAGTATCTTTCACTTAGCATTTATAGTATCCATTCATTCATTTAACTTAACTCTTTCTGTTTAATATGTACAATGTTATACCTACTTAATTGTAACTGTAACCGCCAACTCATCTCTTCAAGATGAAGATGGCACTCAGGACCCCCCGGAAGTGACTAGCGCCCACGACACAGGGAATCCTAGTGTGGGTGCTAGTGTACTTCAACTGCACGATCTTATACATTAACTCTTACATAAATGTAACTTATCATAAGGAATACTATGTAAGCTCGTGCTTCGAAAACTTGTAAATCTCTTACTTCAATAAATTATTATTATTATTTCTAATATGAAAAGACCTGGTTCACAGTTATACATATTATTTATTGAGATTTGCCGCCCCCGAGTAGCCGACCTAAATACGGCACTGTCTTGACCAGACTCGTCACGATTTAAGTACGAGGTAATAAATCTTATCAGACGTTGATCTGATTGTTACTGGATTTTAGAATAGGACCGTTTGGGGATTTACTGTGTCCTAGGGGGTTCTTGGCAATCGTGTCTAACAATGAGGATTGTCACGGAATGACAAAGTCGCAGGTTCAATTCAAGTAAGTACTGTCCACATTTAGAAATTTTTCATCATTTAATTTGTTATTTTTGACAGTTTTCCTCCTGAGCTTTGATGGTATCTTTTAATTGCATATTGGTGTACTAGCACCGCTCATCTTGAAATAAAAATATCTTCCAATTTAATCAATTAAAAAAAAACTATTTACAAAATGTTTATTAGGATTAATACTATTTTTCAATATTCAATACATGGCATAATTGCGACAAGCTAAGTTGTAGTTAACACAAATGTGCCAAAAACGCCCGTTTTTCGCAATTATGCGAACTACAACTTACCGAAATTAAATCACGTTATAAATAATTTAAAAAATTGTATTTATCGTAATAAACATTTTGTAAATATCTTTTTTAATAAAATTGATTAAATTGGAAGATATTATTTTTTCAAGATTGGCGGCGCTAGTTGGCTCATATCAGGCCCAAATGAAAAAAAAAATGTTGACGAACAAAAAAATCTTTCCTTACACAATACATTTCCTTACAAAAAAACTTATGTAATGCAATTCGTAATTTGGCACAATTCTAATCTAAAGCCTCTAAAATTTAGAAATTAGTATAAATCCTTATTGAACAAATTTAACCAACAAATACCTGTAATTTCTTATAAATGGCTGAAAGTTTTCGCTACAAAATGCCTCATAATTCCACCTTTTGTTTGGGGTCGATGATAAATCTCGCTTAGTGCGGAGGAAAATCTCAGACAGTAGCAAGGTTATTACAGACATTGCTTTAAATTGCGAGGCAAGCAACACTTAAGCTTTTAAATGCCGCACCGTCTTGTGTCAAGGAATAAAAAATGTATGACGTTTTGACGGGTTAAATCGCGAACCCTCGGTTTATCTTTTGGTGCAAGTGGATCTAATTGCACCAAGCCGTTCCTAATCTCATGTTAAATAACAAACACGAAACATTTATATTATTTAAGACGGATTCCGTAAATGGCGAAAATGACTTTTAGAGAGCTAAAAAACCTTATCGTCAGATACATTGTATTTTATTTTTTAACCAACTGACTAACTAACTGCATCATTTAGAAAATAGAACACATCATTTAGAAATGAATATTGATAATACACTATTTAATAAATATGACGACTATGTATCTTTTTGTGGAATAAAGTATTTTATTTACCTTATCTAAATCTAAGTAGAATTACCGAGATCTCTAAATTTATCTGAAATATCCTATTCCTAATAACGTTAGTTGGCTGGTATGCAAAACATGTGGTATCGAATGCCTCGCCAATTGCTCCCGCTGTTTGTTTGCACCCTGCGGTACCTTATTTGATTAATGACAACGATTTTCCGGCAGCTACCTTCATTTTCCCGCTTTTCGTCATTTCTTTTCAATGAAATGATAAATTTTATGTTTTTTTTAATTATGTCATCTTGCAACAAGTAATATTCTTTTCATCCATGATAATAAACTTACTTATTTAGTGCCTATATCTACATGTTCTTGAATACATTCGACAAATTGAAACTGGGGGTTGTACTCATGATAAATATTCAATTGGTAAGGTTTTTAGTAAATCAAAACTGCAAAAAAAATTAAATAAGTCACAAGTCACACAATGACCTTAGAAATTGCCATTATCTAATTAAAAAAAAAAGTCATATTCCAGTAAAAGAAATCGTTCCAAAAAATTAGAAAATTATTTGATAATTTTCATTTTAATGTCTTTTTTTTTTCTTTTCCTTGCTTATCTGCCATCAGTCCATATGGACTTTTATCAGATGTGCTGAATGTCAGGTAGTATGTAGGCGCTACATTCAGCAGCGCAGCTCCCCTCATGTGTTACTGCTTGGTGGGACAAGCGAGAAATTCGTTCCGTTTTAGTCTTTTTGGACATCTTGATTTTAATGTCTACAGTGATTATTTTGTGTTTAATATCACGTTAAATTAATTAGAAAATGTTCACCAATGACAGTATGGTGCAGTTATTGGATGATTCATGCAGGATCTGAAGTTTGACGTTATTATCAAGAGTCACACTATGAGCTCGGCAGTGAACGTGACTGTCGAGCTGCTTCGTCCAGAGTGATGACGCTACGGCGACTCCTCTGGAGAAAGAGAAGATAATAATGTATCTTGAATATTCTGTAGGTACATGACATTGGCGAATGACGAACAGTCGAGTCCAATAATAAAATAAATAATGAGTATAGACGCCTATACCTAGATGTGTAATATCATTGTAGGTGTGCGTTAAAAGCAAATAAATGTATTTCTTTTACCTTTTCTGAGACAGAACACGTCAATACAATTTGCGATCGAAGACCGTCCCCTCGTCACGGTACCGCCGACAAAAACAATTAGCTACGAAATAAGCGCAATATGGTCCGCAAAAAAGATTTTGTTTAATTTTATTTATTCCTAATAAGGTTACAGGAATATAATGACAATAATAAGTTCCATCCTCTTTTACCCGTTCGGGTGTAGCGTTAAGGAAAAAAATACTTTAAAAAAACATATTTTTGATTTAATATTGCACTACAAGGGTAGGATAAAAGTAGATCAATTGTAACTGTTTGGATTTTGGACCGTTCTTATTCGCTACGTCGTAAGAGTTAAAATCGCACTACAAGTGTTACCATTGATCTGCTGGTGTCCGTACCTAATATTGATAATGTCACTATCGTAATTGATGAAGGCAGATAATGAGATATTATAGTTTCAATAATATTATTGCACTAAGTAAAGTAATTACTTAATTAATTTAAACAAGAGCGACATCCTTTTGTACTGAACAAACATTGCATTTGAAATCGAATGCGATTACTCTGGTGCATTGTGGGAATCTCTGTTGGAATTGCTTTTAGTTTGATTTGAATAATTCCGGAACCATTGTTCCAATTACTGGATTGCTTTTGTTTCCTATTGCTTGTGACGTAAGTTGTGCTTACCAAAGTAGGTATATTCTTTTTTTTAAATAAGAGACGGCCTGCCCCCTTACCATGAACTCTTATAGCAGGATTACTTCAATAATGCTTTATTATTTTGTACCATGACCACAATAATAATGCCAACGCTGAGAAGAAAGTGTCAAAAAACTTTCAGCAGCATATCTTTCAAAAAAAATAACAATTTAATTACTAAAAGTCAGGTAATTAGGTACATTATTATTCCTATTATTAGCAATCTAAACTTGATCCACCTTAAAGATTTTTTTTGTTAGTGTTGTGTTAAAAATTGTTAAAGCAACATTTTAACGTAAGCGAGCTTGCTATCCACTAATTTAGTGAACTTTTCAGAAACCTTGCATCTAACGTATTTTAGTGCAATTTTGTTGTACCCATTTTCAACGCACACCTTTTATCTATAGTATTTTATTGTAAGACTTGTTTCTGGCTGTCCTTTATTTGGACAAGGTGTCAGGGGTCGCCTGACACCTTCTTTTATTTGTTACATAGAACCATGTAAGAATAAATTCGCTGCTTTCTATGGAGAGAGCCTAATATATATTTGTATGAGTCTCCGCCTCCGACTTTGTTGACGTGGTGTGAGCATGTAGAGTAGATAATATGGTTTCTACCATATACATTATATATAAGTATATATTAAATTTATTTATTATACATTATATTTCTGTATATCACCTATATCACAGAAATAAATTTAAAAAGTTAGGATTTCACTTTTTAAACTTTTACGGTTTGTATACCTACATATTAATTAGATAAAACGGGAATTACCGTGTTAAACATTTATTATTGATGTCTCGATATTTCGACAGCATTGTAGCCATCATGGTCACGAGTAGACTCAGTAATATCGAGACATCAATAATAAATGTTTAACACGGTAATTCCCGTTTTATCTAATTAATAATTAGGATTTCCTTTACTAATGCGTATAAAATACTTGTTATTTTTAGCTAAGCGTGAATCGGTTTTCTAAGTCTAATTTGTTAAATAAGCTTATAAGTTACAAAGTAGTTAAAACAAACTAACAAATACACGGACACCGTAGTTAATCCCTAATCCCTAATAGGGTAAAGTGTAAACCGCTGTTTCGCGGGAAACTTCGCGACCCTAGTTAATTCACCCTTTAGGATTAGGGTGTTTGGCCTCTGGCCGCAACCATAGACAAAGTGACACTCCGTTTGTTGGGATTAGATTAATGCCTAATACCGCGCTCTACTTTCTAGGTAGAAAATTACTTATATTACAATATCTTCGATGCCGCGTTGTGTACTTATTTATAGACAATTTCTCTATTCTGTACCCAGCCTGTAAAATTCTTCCCAGAGGGAAAGGCAAAGCCAACTACACGGGCATACAGCCTGGTCTGATGTTAGTAGAATGTCTGAATTCTTATAAATACATACATATATACGAAGATAACCTAACCTAAACCTACGAACAACCCTCCCAAACCCCTAAACGAAATAACTCAATGATCCACGCAACCATCAAGCTATGCAAAGGAAACCTTGCTAAGAGCACAAAACTTCACAAACACGACTTCTTTTCTTTGAGTCATTAAGTAGAACTATTTATTTATTTTATTAATGGGCTCGACAGCTTCGTTATTTGCCAATGTCAGGTTAAAAAGTAAAACAATATTTTAACACAGTCTTCGTTTCGTCACCCTCAGCGCCGGACTAAGTCCTCCTTTCTTCCTCCTGAGGAGTCATCATATGGCGACTGCGACCCTAGACGAAGCAGCTCACCAGTCATGGTCACTCCCATGAGCGGTACTCTTGAATCTAGCTCGAAACTTCAGATCCTGCATACAATTAAACATTTTCTAATATATTCATCGAATATGAAGCACATATTTTTATGAGCTCTTTCAAGATCAAAGGAGTGCTACTTCTGTATAACTAATATTAAATTCTTTGTCGAAACGGATAACTTAACACGTCTCGAAACGAGAGAGATAAAACGATTCATGAGAGGTTTCAGATTTTGAATTAATTAAAATATTCGAATCCTCTGAACCGAATGATCTAACTTTAGAATTGAATTCGAAATTATTGAAGCTTGAAGTCCGTTCTTTGTAATAAAAGCTCCCTACACAAATAAACCCAATGACGATACAAAAATGCCTTGGAAAGCCGCAATGTCATACACAGAAATCCATTAGCGTACATTAGGCTCGGCTTTTCCATTCGTATATTCACTTAGATCTACTTATATACTACCTAATTTTACTGATCCTGTGATGAATGATATCGACCTAGCTTGTGCACATGAAGACTCATATTAATATAGGTACAGGGAGATTTAATGAGGTTAAGATTACCAGTTTCCAGGAACTACTTGACCGATTGTCTTTTACTTCCCTTATTTATTTATTAATGGCCTCAACAGTTCGACATTTTCCAATGTCATGTTACAGAAAATTCAATATATTATAGTCTTCTATCTTCCTCCAGAGGAGTCGCAGTAGTGTCCTCACCCTGGGTAGCCGCGTCTTCATGACTCCAGAGGAGTCGCCGTGGCGTCGTTACTCTGGACGAAGCAGCTCGACAGTCATATCACGTTCACTCCCGAGCTTGTAGCGGGAACTCTTGATAAAAGCTTGAAAGTTCAGATCTTGCTCAAGTTATCCAACATATTCACCATACACGAACATTTTCTGATTAAGGGCCTTCATAGAGCCAACTAGCGTCGCCAATCTTAAAAAAATAATATCTTCCAATATAATCAATTTTATTAAAAAAGCTATGTACACAATCTTTATTAGGATAAATACTATTTTTTAAATGCTTATTAATAACGTGATTCAATTTCGATAAGTTGTAGTTCGCATAATTGCTAAAAACGGCCGTTTTTGGCATATTTGTGAATTAGTAGTAATTCGCTTATCGCAATTATGCCATGTATTGTATATTGAAAAATAGTATTTATCCTAAGAAACATTGTGTACATAGCTTTTTTAATAAAAAAAAATATTAAATTGGAAGATATTATTTTTTTAAGATTGGCGGCGGCGCTAGTTAGCTCATGTAAAGCCCTTAATAAAGTTACATTCTATCACAATACACTCGTACCTATATTGTTATATTTTATTTATCATCTTTTCCCTTTTTGCGTCATGCTAATGTCCTAACAAGAAAATATTCTCCCGTCGTTATGCCATTAACTCAATGTCGCAGATTTTCAAAGTCTGCTTGATCTAAAGCTAAGCTTATACTAGTATTTCAAATCAGCGCAAAATTACATTCATCCTAACGATCCGTCTCTATAGGCAGATACTTGGAGAAATACTGCCTACATTCCACACTCTTGTACATTTCGCCCATTAAACATTCATGTAAAACTAACTTCCAGTAAAACTAATTGTATTCCAGTTTAAAATCTATAAAAGTCAATGTATTGAATGATACTGGAATTCGGTCTTTAATATCAGCTGTAAAACATCCAAAAACACACACCTGGACAAACATAAACCTAAAACCCGCGATGTCGCGGGACAGAAGCTATACTATACTAGTATATAATATACGATTTGAATTTTTCTTACATGTCCGCTACGCAAAACGAGAAAGAAAGATATATTTCATCGATCCGATTCAATGTAGCTCTAATGGATAAGAGCGTGCCACGGAATAACGAGATCCCTGGTTCCTCCCACCCAGTCGTTTCTTCTCCTAAATTCCTTCTCTTAAATTTGTCTTCATTTAAGTACTTAGATATATTTTAGTACTTATCTGTAAGGTTCAAAATTCAAATGATTAGAATTATTATTAATAATAAAGGTTTTTATCGACTTAAGAATTTAATAACAGTGTTTCTTGATTGAAAACTTATAGCTACCAGCGTTCTTTGGAAACAATTTACAAGAGTGTGAAACGATAGCAACCGTACTAGTTTCTAAAACTATATGACGGATGCTAACGCCTTCCAATCGGGTTGTAATGTCGCATATTTTAGTGTCAATGCCAAAAATAAGGTAACTTATAAATAACGGGCGACCAAAGGGCTAGCGCTTACCTCAGTCAGCGTATATCGCTTGCTATACAATGAGGTAATGTCGCCAGCCTTTTGGGCACTCTCCCACAGGGTAGCGAATTGGCGTAAATTTTTTATTTGTAAGTATTTTTTTATTATTGTTGTTGTTAGTAGTTGTTTAATATTTATTATAAATAACTAATTGAGTAGCTTAGCAGTAACTTATCTAGTAGGATGCAGTTTGTTGTTAAATTATGTAAGTACACGGATTAAACTCACTTGTTTGATTGAAGCCGGTATTCAGACCGACAGGTTCGACGATTCCGTAATTGTGTTGTGACAAAATAAAACTGTATCGCATTGCGATTTGAACGAATTGAGAATTTGCCAAGCAACTTTTAGTCATTAAATTAAATCGTTTGGATCATAAACGAAAGCTCTAGGCTTTGTAAATTCGCATCCGGGTCGCCCTAATGAATGACAAAGCTTGGCTCACAAACTGCCCGGGATTTACGGGCGTCGATAAATGTCCTAATTGCAAAACATTCCGTCCTAATTGAGGTTGGGATGGCGAATTGATTTGCTTTGACGCCCTTTGGTTTGTCGGGACGCCTTTTGATGAGGTGCTGGCATTTTCCTTGGGTCAAATTCTTAGCCCAATTAGGGTCCAAAGACGTCTTTACAAACATACCTTTTCTTATGTCTATAATTGAGGTCAAAAGGGCGATTTGACTTGCGCTGAGGCTTTTTAGATTGTTCGGAAGCTTTTTAATGAGGTGCTCGCACAGCCCACTTATCCCATAGACCTGTAACAGGAGGGCGCCCGTTTCTGCCCCACATGAGCGCAAAATTGCTTCACAACACGCGTAACCTAGAGATATCGACTAATATGGCACCCCTGCGTCGTCTATTGCGCTCATCGTTTGACAGAATCTTTTGCTTGCAAATTTGTACCGATTTCATGTCTATGGGGCAAGTGGTCTGTGGGTGCTTGCATTTTCCTTGGGTCAAATTCTTAGCCCAATTATAACGTGAAACGTCATTGTAAACTGGATCCTAAACTGGATCGCTATAAGAGGTGAGAGTAACCCCATTCTTTTTGCGAAAATCTCTATCATGACGCTCCTGTAGGTATATTTTTTGTATATTTTCAACTACCAAACAATTACTGACTCCGCCGTCGGGATTGGCATATCAATCAATCTGGGTAACGAACCGCGGCAGGTGGCATCAAGCGAGGCTTGTTTCAGGAAATCGGGGCCCGCGAGCCATTACGTCCAATCGATCAGCGGTGTGGTCAATTGACGGCCCGCAAACTCATTTTGTGTAACAACATATTGGCTATTTCGGGGGCCGGGTTGTCAGGGGGTATCAACGGATTCTTGTTACAGGACAGAGCGCACTAGCATTTTTATTTTAGAGCGACTCTGAGAACGAAGCTATTGTAATCGTAGGTACTTATTTTCAGCTGTTATAGGCTAAACTATGTAGGGTAAAGGCGGGATAGATGCCTCAGTAGGATAGATGCCTCATTTTCAAGAAACCTAACTTCCCAATCTCGCAGCTAAAAAACAATAGTATAACTAAGAGCCGCAGACACCCCGCACCTCATTTAGCCACTTGCCGTCGTGCGGTGAGGATTCGTTTCGCTCGTGTGTGGATTCATATCCGCGGCGAACTTAACGAACACGTAATTTTTTTAAAGGTAAGTATTTGCTGTTGTATAACTTTATAAGTAATTATTAATTCCGTTATATTTTTTATTACGTCAATATACTGATTCATCAAGTATGCCTCTAGATGTAAATAGTGGCTCTTTTGTTTTTTATTTATTTAAAAAATACTTGGGCATCTATCCCTATCAAAAAGGATAGAGTCTGGCTAACGAAAGAGTGTCCTGGAGTTTCATTAAAAGTTTTGATCTGGCAACAATATTAAGCTGTCAGTCAAGTGTCAAAGGTACATCTCAAAGTCTGTTGTGGAGATTTATTTTTCAATAATCATTGCTTTAATATGGGTAAAACAATAAAAAGTAACGTACGAAAGCTGCTACATACTATTATCAGTAAGTTTAAACAAAAACGAGAAGAGAAAACAGTTGTTTTCCATGAAAATAAACAATGTTTAGGTGCCATCTCGGACTTTTTAGGTTAGTATGACTTTGTAATCTTGATCCTTGTTGACTGAATATTAGATATATTTACGATATGTTTATACTTTTTCTTATGTTTATAGATAATCTTGGAAATATTGAAGGACTCTGCTAATTTAAAAACATTGTTGGAACGCTAAGAAATTTGGAGTAAAAATGTTTAATAGTAACTCAAGACTATGTTCTTAGAAGAAATATCTTCATCTTCACTAACTGGTATGTACCTGCATGCATCGGTTTAGAGTTTTTTATTTGTTTGTTCCATTTCACAAAGTTGTGTTATTTGACGTCATCATTTTTCATTATTAAGTATGCATTTTATACTTTGTTTTGCAGAGGTTGGTGTCACGACACTAAAAAAATTTAAAGGAAGGATCTGCGAATGAAAGGATGTGGAGCACTCCAGGAAAAAACGCCCCCACAAAAGCTCGGTATCTAATTAAGACAGTTAATCTGCCCGCAAAAGAAAAAGAAAAAATGATAAAAACCTCGTTTGGCCGAATTTTTTGACTACGATGATTAAACATCATCAGCCTATTAAACATGTTGTTAAAGAAATTGAATGAACTGAATGTTAAGTAGGTGAATATTATGTATATACTAATAAAAAATATCTACACACTCGTTTTTTTACTCACATCCATAACAGTCGAGGCTCCGACGCACCAAACACAGCCTTTATAAACAAACGACATTTTGAAATGTGGTGTTAACCATGTAGGTTATGCACATTTAAAGAATTGGTGTGTTTCTTAAATTAGAAATTAATTTCGTAAGCAACTATTATACAAATTGATAGTCGTAAATACAAAAAAAAATACTCAAGTATCAAAACATTTTTCTCCTACTATAGTCAGTAATACCACATGTAGATTTTTTGAATTTGCCGCGTTTTCTCAGGTCACGCTTTCGTTAGCCAGACTCTAGTTGCCCTGATTTTTCGCGGTATAGGTGCCCCTAGGGGCATCTATCCCTCCATACACCATGTATACCCTATTTGTATTATATATGTGCTTTGAATATATATTTTGAACATATTTTTGTGTTCTGTTATATTTTTTTATATATGTATTTGGACTTTTTACTGATTGTAGCAGAACTATGCCACGAAAATACAAAAGAAAGGTACAAGCTCGAGTATGTTCTTGGACTACAGAAGAATTACAGTCAGCATTTTATTTTATCTCATAATTAGAATTAAATTGTAACAGTCGTTGTCAATTAAAAGATTTAAAAACTGTAAAATGCTTTTCATTATAGATAAATAAAATAAAGACAAAAATAAGATATTATTAATATTATGCTTATACAGTATGAAGGGCATCTATCCTCGTTAGTATTTTCATGGTGGGGCAACTATCCATACGTGTAGGCATCTATCCTCAAAAATGGAGCTCCACAAAAAGCTAAAATCTGCAAAATCTGTAATTTATAGGTCCAAAAAGACAAATCACAGATGAACATAAAGGATTAAACTAGTTACATATATAAACATTATTTACATAACATTAATATTTTTTAAATTAGGAGTATATTTCAAAAAGTGGGGCATCTATCCCGCCTTTACCCTATCGTTAGATACAGGGATGGGTGGCTGAAAGATGCTCAGGACAGGGATGGATGGAAGAGGAGGGGGGAGACCTTTGCCCAGCAGTGGGACAATTTATAGGTCAACAAAAAAACTGTGTTTTGTTACTATCTCACTTCGTTTTAAGACGGTATACACGGTTGAATTCATTCGACAAAATTAAATGGATGGTTAGGCTTGTGACATACATTATAGGCCAGTCATTAAAGGAGTTGACCCTAGCAGTAACTCATCTATCTATGAAATTTGGCACAGTGATAGAGTACCATATGTAGATTGAAATTGACATAGAATCCAATAATTTGTAGAAACGGAAGTTAGGTATTTTCAAGGTCAAACTTAAATTACGTAGTATCAATTACAGGAAAATTGCTCTATCCAAAATTCTTTTTTTACAAGTTCTAGTTACCTATAGGCATGTGTCGACAGAATATCCAACCATATTTCCATATGGAAATATATATATTTTAATAAAATGTGTTTTTTTGCCGTAATTTCCAAGGGATAATTACTCACTCCAATTTCTATTTAATTATGTATTTAAAATATTACTTTCGAAAGTAGTTATGAATATCCAATAAAAAATCCAGACCGAAAAGCGTTATCCAGAAATTGACGAAAAATGGGGGTTTCCAAAAATGCTCAGCCCGATTTTTCTTGTCATTATGAACAGACTATCTTATTAAAACTGCTTTTCAAGTTTTCCAATAAAAAATGCAGGCGAAGCACAAAATATCAAATAGAGTTGTATTCAAATATTTCTAATCAACGCGGCGGTGAATGCGCCACTGCGCGCGGATCGCTACTGCGGCCGATTAACAACCTTATTCCTATTACACGTACAGAACAGCGGGAACGCGGACGAGAAATTGGACGGAGCGGAGGAGATATTTGGAGATGGGATTCTGTTGTCTACTCATATACAAATAAGGTTAATTGTAGATTAACTCTTTACTAAAGTCCAGTAAAGATCCATGCGGACAAGCGTTTTCTAGAAATCGACGAAAAATTAGAGTTGAGAAAAATGCTAAGTTCGATTTTTCTTATCATTATGAACATACTTATGATCTTAGTCGAACTGTTCTTCAAACTCAAAGTCAATTTATAATAAACCTTATTCCTATACAAGTAGAAAATATCTATCGCATCGGTAACGTCGACTGAAAGTTGAACAAATATTTTGGAGATAGGATTCTGTACTCTACCTACAGTTATACGAATAAGGTTTATTTTAGGTTAACTCGTTACCGAGTGGTGAAAGCTCGACCGACCTACGCCAACATGCACAAAACCATTCTAATCTAGCCCGTATCATCGGCGCATAAGTACGACAACATTTCAAGGTTAGTACGGACATAGCAAAACAAATGGTAACACTTGCAGTACGATTTCAACTCTTACGACGCAGATAATAAGAACGGTTCAAAGTGTTACACTTGATCTGATTTTGGAATGTTTTAAGTAAGCTCGACCGACACAACAGTACCTACGCCAACATACACAAAACCATTGTAATCTAGCCCGTATCATCGGCGCATAAGCGCAACATGTCAAGTCAAGGTAAGTACGGACAAAAGCAGATCAATAGTAACACTTTCAGTACGATTTCAACTCTAACGACGCAGATAGATATATAGATTGGAGCGGCCCAAAGTGTTACAACTTGATGTGTTTTTATGTGTACTTACTAGGTACCTACTACGTGGAATGTTTAAGTAAGCTCGACCGAGACGATAGTACCTACGCCAACAAACACAAAACGTAATCTAGCCCGTATCATCAACGCATAAGTACGACAACATATGTCAAGGTTAGTACGGACAATGGCAAAACACTTTTTTTTCGCCGTGGGATCTCGTTTGGTGTGCGTGTATCAAATTATTTCTTAAAATTATAATTATCTGTTATATAAAACCCTACTGTATTGTGATATTATAAGAATCAAAATAGATTACCAGTCAATAAGTGATTCAGCGGAACGGTGCGCCGTGCTACATGCGATCGGACCCCCCTCACCCCCTCGAGTAACAAAGACAGCTTGTTATTTTTCAACTCGCTCGCACATCGACTACGGGTATATTTGCGTGCGGCATAGGTCTTATTACTTACGTCATACTGACGACTACAGCTAAGCAAATTTAAATTCTACACTTGTACGATGAGCGTGAGATATTCACCTACTAATAATATGTAATCGCAACTGCAACCACAAAAATCTACAAGTGAGGGTGATCTGCCTAATATACTAACCAAATTCCAAACACAATTATTTTTTCAATTCCACGAATTGATAACCTCCTCCTTTTTTTGGAAGTCGGTTAAAAATACAAAAAAAAACACGAAACAAAATACAAAACAAAAAATAAATAAAAAAACAATAAAAAAAATATATTTAGCTAAGGATCGAACCCGGAACCGCGTGCACGGGAGGCGACCGCTCCAGCCACTAGACCGATTCGTTCGCTGTTTAGCCCGGCGAAATTACCAAGCATATCTCATGCACCAGCGTGAGACATGAACGGACCGCTCCGTCTAGATTTCGACAAAATTGCAAGTAATCTAGTACAGACAGATTCCCAGCTCTCCTAATACACCTACTTCGGTATTCGAGTTCAGAGTTTATGCTCAAATAAAATTCAAAGATAATTACAACAAAATGTTTGATAAAATACTAACAATTAAAATAAAATACAAAATAAAACAATTAAACAATTAAAATAAAATACAAAATAAAACACGAAACAAAACAAAAAACATATATTTAGCTAAGAATCGAACCCGGAACCGCGTGCACGGGAGGCGACCGCTCCAGCCACTCGACCAATACGCCCGCTGTTTGGCGTGGCGAAATTATCAAACACTATCTCATGCACCAGCGTGGGACATGAACGCGACTAGATTTCGACAAAATTGCAAATAATCTAGTGCAGATTCACAACAGGGGCGTTTCTTAAAGCTGGAAGTAACATAAAAAAACACTAAGCGCCCAATTAAGTTAAAGACACTCTAAAGGAATCTCTGGGTTAGTTTATCCTAGACCCCGTGTCGCGAAGAAAACACACACTATATACTGAACTTATACAAGGCAATACGCATATTACATTTACTGCGTTCGTATGTTTCGAAACGATGACGATAATAATAATTAAATTGCGATGTTTAGATCAACCTCCTACATACATACATACATACGTATAGTACGGACAACAGCAGATCAATGGTAATACTCGCTCGCATTCGCACGATTTCAACTCTTACGACGCAGATAATAAGAACGGTACTTAGTCCAAAGTGTTGATCTTCTGTTGGCTGTACCTATTAACCTACTTGAAGAAACTCGCCCGCCGCTCGACCGGTTTTCGACGCCCCTCGCCCGCCTCGGGCCCCGCGCTGGCCTGCGCTTGATAGGTATTTCGAAATAATGGTGTTCCGCCTGGATATTTTGTTGGTTTCTTTTGAAATCAGGTTATTTGTGGGTATCTCATTACAATTGTAAAAAATATCTGATAGAGTAATTTTCCAGAGATAGTTAAAAGACAAATTATGTATAATGAATTGTTTCATTTGGATTTTTTTGTTGGATTTTCGTACTTATACTAGAAATAATAATTTGAAGGCATATTAAAAACAGAAACCCGGCGGAGCAATTATCCTATGGAAACTACGGCCAAAAAAGACATTTTATTAAAATACCTACACTTTCGAATTAAAAAGTAGTTTTACTTATGAATGTACAGAAGCACACTAATAAAATACAATTTATAGAAAAAGAATTATGACCATAACATTGTTCCAGAAAAAGATACGGTATAATGTTGAATTTCAATTAAAATAAGTAACTTCCGCCTCGAAATATTATTGGATTCTCTGACAAATGTTCTTATAAATATGCTATTAAGTATACAAAAAAGTTTCATCGATAGAGGAGTTATTGTTGGGGTCTCCATACAAACGCTCGCCAGAATGACTGGCCTATTAATTCTGCACAGCGTTTAAGTAAATTAAACAATTTGGGGAAAAATAAATTAAAATTTACCTACAATAAATTCAACTATAAAAAACAATTGATGTGCATCACTGTGCTTTGGAGGTTTTACATTTGAAGGTATTTTTAATTTTTTGCAACGCTTTATTTCACTGAAATGACAATGCCAAATTCTGCCCCACCATCAACCGCAAGTTTTACAAGATAACGAATAAATGTAAAAATATCTCCGTGTTTTGTTAAAATTATTGGTTTAAAATAAAGTTTTGTACAAGTTGCGATTCGAAAAAAACAGCCTAATTAAGAATTCTGAAAATAGTAAGAAATCGAAGCGAATTATTCATTGTTTTTGTTATTCTTCTCGAGAGTAGTAGAAAATGATAGTGATTATGATTATGCAATATGAAACCTGTAATAAGTAGATAGTTTAGAGTACCTACACACTATGTAAATGAATTGGGCAGAGCTTTCGCGCAGCGAGTGTATAGCCCGCATAAAGAATTTTCAAAAAACAGTCAAGTATTTTTTGAGAAGATCTCAACCTATGCATTTCCATGGAACGAGCTATTTTGTTCAATATTGCTGTCGATATAATGTGGTATTATGTTCCCAAACAAAACTGTTATATTCCTGTCACTCAGTGAGACCGGGCTACTTTATGAACCCATATTTCAAGGTACACAATTTTATGACGGTGAAAAATGCCCGCGGGGGCGCTTTGACACTGTTTTTCATTTTTCCTCGTTTTCCTGCATTTCATATCATCCCTATTTTACTCCAAATAAAGTCTAAAATACTGCGTTTCAATAGTAAAGCTTTAGCGGTTGGTAAACAGTGTTAGTACAGGAGTTCTACTACAGGTTTTAGTCTTATAAAGGTAGGTAGTAAAATAAATAAATAAATAGATATAATGACTGGCTTGCGATCTAGGTAGCCATTAAGAGACTATTTATTAAGATTTTATATGATTATAATAGAGAATGTAATTATTTTCAAATTGTAAGTGACATTACCTAGTGTTCCTCGGTCTTTAGTCGACTATTCGTTCAGTCAAACTGGTACTTATATGCTTCAATATTGTAAAGTTTAGACCAGTCTTTCTCAAAGTGGGCAATAATGCCCACTTGTGGGCGCTGGAGGCCTAGAGGGGGGCGGGAAGGTTTCTACAATTATTTTAGAATGTAAGTTTAAACTCCAGACCAGGCTAATATAGCACAAATTAAATTTATTAAAGTAATAAATGTCATTGTGGTTTTTAAACTAGGGGATAGTAAAAAAATTGGAGGTGCTGAAAAATAATTGATTTTCATAGTGGATGGTAGACGAAACAAGTTACAGAACCTCTGGTTTAGACCAATGTTAAATCATCATCAGTCTATTTATATTGCCCCACTGCTCGGGCACAGACCTTCCCTTACATCGAGGGAGCTGGGGCCATGACCAAAGTTAAATATCGTGCGACAATTCGAGACTACGAATTGCGATCGAACGAAAAGTCGATTCTGTATTTGTAACAAATATCGCCTATGAGCTGCCGATCCATTTAATTCAATTCAAATACACTTCATTGCACAGTCGAAGACAGAGATAAGTATACAGGGGGCCTCAATAAGATTGAGATTTTCTCAAAAACTACTGGACCGAATTTAACAATTCTTTTACAGTTACTAGTAGTAGTCAGAGACGTCGTCGGGTTGCTGGGGGGCGGCATCAAAACAGTTTATAACTGAGATAAGCCGCCACCTTCGTGAGAGGAGTAGGGATTCTCGCTCCGGGTCCTACCTGGTGCAAAGCTTGGTCATAGTCACACAACGCGGCAAACAGCGAGCGTTATGGGCACCTTTGCACCGGGTATGACCAGAGGCGGGTTATTTTATTAAAGAGGGATCAACGGATAATTTAGTTGTAAGTAAAATAAAAGAGAGGTAGAGTTAGTAATACAAGAAGAATAAAATGTAAAACAATTAAAAATTGAATGGTATTTACAAATTGACCATTTGCTTTTAGATAATAGAAACGGGTAGTCAGTCTCCCGGTCCATTGCATCCCCTACGTGTCATATCAGCAACCCTCTTCTCCGTGTATTGCCTGAAAATGCGTCCGCTGCAAGATACAGCTGTATTGCGGGGGAGTTTATCCAGGATTTATGAAACTTACGTATTTATACGAACTCCTAGCTAGATAGAGGCCTAAAAAGGATTCTGGCATGATAGCCAAAGTAAAATTTCTTTATTGCAAATAAGCACGTTGCGTCTGTGTACATTTTTCCACGTCAACATATTTTTTGAATTTACATTTACACCGCTTTACAAGGAAAAGGTGCCAACGCTGAGGAGAAAAAGTGACAAAAATCTCTCAGAAGATATTCTGGTAACATAGCATTAGTGTTTAAATCTTAGGCCAAGATTGATAGAGACAGTTTTGGGACACTCTTACAAACGTCAATTTCCATAGACTTTGACAGTTGTAAGTGCGAAATCACGTTATAATATCTAGTAGGTAATAAATATCTTTGTCAGGCATTAAATAACATAATACTCAAGTCATGTACCCATATTAAAATTAAAGTAAAATAGATACTTACTTAGATAGATAAACATTTTATTGCACAAAGAAGCATATACTTACATAGAAAACAGGTAGTAAGTGAAACAATTTGTACAAAGGCGGTATTATCGCTCAGAGCGATTTCTTCTAGGCAACCGATTTCGCTGTTATCCACAAAAAAAGTTTAACTGGAAGAAAATTCCACAAGACATTAGTGTTTTATTTAAAAAAAAATTACACCAAGCACTTTAGTAGGTTCTACTTGTGTCATAAGTATAAAAAACTTGTCGTAGGTAGGTAAACCTTTAAATGTCATGGTCACGGACGGTCAAAGTGGGGGCTCTGACCGCCCATGGCAGAAACGATCACGGTGAAGGTGGCAGTAGGTACGCAATGGCCGCGCGCTGCCGCGTCGGGAGGTTCTGGGAGATGAAGCACACATCTTCCGGGACGGGCCTCGGGCAAGTGCTAGGGCACCGGTGCGTTCCGTAGGAGAACCCGGAGCCCTCCGAACAGCACGAGGTAGGCCATCGAGGGGGTTTTAGTGGGTACAAATCCCACATAACCCGTCCTCCCCCCCCCCCCCCGAGGTCTGGTATCTTTTAAAAGATCCCCCCCCCCCCCCCTCCCCCCCGTTAACAAAAAAAAGGTAAAAAATATCCCCTAACAACTTTCACGCGAATAGGTATGCAAAATATTCCCTAATTTCAGCATTGGGCCAACCCTCCCCGAAGGCAATCTTGTCGGTGTTTGTTGCGTGTAAGAAGCAAAATGCCTAAACTCTCTCCTCACAGTGAAATTCGCAAAATTCCTTGTTCCATGGGAACAATAGGCCGTTGGGTGAGATTACGGAAATTATTAGATGCGACATGGTAACGCCAGACTGAAGCAGAAGCTGTCAAAATTGTATGATTTGGCTACTTAAAATGAGCTACTTAAAAGTTAAAATATTTATTAATTTGGAAAGCAAGTCAACAACCAGAATGACATAACTCAATTAGTTCTTTTTTATAAAACGTAAACAGCCTTATGTCCGGCCAAGGAGGTCGGTACATATGACTTGACAACATTGGCACCTGCTGTGGTTCGACTACAGAATAAAGAATGGCATTATTCAGAGATCCGTCAGGATACCTAATACCTAACTCTTTTAAATTTTGAGGAACAATACTGCCAGCCTCAAGTTACTAGTTCATGTATTGTAGAAATATTGCAAAAATAATAATTGAAAAGCCAAAGTTGCCCGAAATGAGCTCGCGAAGCTCCTGCTAAAATTGTCTCTGAATAAATTTATCTTAGGTCGATAGATAACTAATAAAATTGTGTGACTTTTAACAGTTGTAAGAGCGACCTCACGCTCATAAACGCGTCTGAATTTCGGGCTTACTTAGTTGACTAGCTAAGCCATTTGGTCAGCTAACGTGGTCCGTATAAGTATCTATTTACCTTACCTATTAATAGGTTAGAAATTGTCTTCGGACGCGAGAAAATATACTTACAATAGATATATTATGAACTAGCTGTATGTGTACCCCGCAACTTCGTTTGCGTGGAGGATGGAGGAGATCAGGAGGCAGATCTTCCTCTCTGGATCCTTGTTTCCACATCACATACCGCAATGGCCTATAGCCTATGAGCTGTCCGGATATTTCAGCTATCTCCTAGTGAAACTCCCATCAAAATCCTTTCAGTAGTTATGGCATGATACATGCACAAAGTCACAGACAAACATACAAACGGACAAAAATTCTAAAAATTAGTGTTTTGGCATCAGTATCGATCCTAAAGCACATTACAATTATTCTTTTCAAAAAAATATCCAATGTACAGACACAACTTTTTTACAGTCTTATTATATGTATAGACAAAAAATATCCAATGTACAGACACAACTTTTTACAGTCTTATTATATGTATAGATTCCCACGACAAGATAAGACGACATCTTTTAGTTTGCCTCTCCTCATGTAGCCGTAAGACAAAGAAGGCCTAATCTCCGAGGTCGGGCATCGCTGTCGGTCGGGTACCCTTTGTCGAGGTTTAACACTCGACCGTACTCAGTTACGAATACAGACAATACGTAGAATCAAAAGACAACTAAGTACTTACGAAACCCTAATAAAGCTTATTAATAAGAACGTATGTCGTTGAACGTAGGTACCAATATTTGTTATTAGGTTGGGTATTATCTACCAGTAAGTACAAAAAGACATTGCCACATTTCAATGGCGCTTTGCCCCACCTACAAAACTACGTGACCATTTAAGCTGTACCTATCCTTTTGTTGGGGACTTATTACAGGTTTCATATTGCATAATCATAATCAGTATCATTTTCTACTACTCTCGCAACTCCTATAGAAGAATAACAAAAAAATGAATAAATCGTTTCGATTTCTTACTATTTTCTGAATTCTTAATTAAGCTGTTTTTTTCGAATCGCAACTTGTACGAAACTTTATTTTAAACCAATAATTTTAATAAAAAACGGAGATATTTTTACATTTATTCGTTATCTTGTACAACTTGCGGTTGATGGTGGGGCAGAATCTGGCATTGTCATTTATTTTTAACCTAAGTACCTACTTACATAGGGGTTTGATACTTAAGGTAAACAGCCATAATATCAGCTGTTGAAACATCAGCACCGAAAGACCAACGATTCAAAATCTCAACACTTCAGAATGTCAGCAGCTTAGTAAATCAACAGTTCATCTGACCAAAGTTTAAAATCAGGTACGCATTTATTTGTTCAAATGTTGAATGCAAGAGTGATTTACGCTTCATATTATTAGGTATTATTATTAATTATTAGCTTACTTAATAATCTAAATGATAAATAGTGAAAAAAAAATCATTATGACAGATATTCGAACCACGGACCTCGACATCCCGAGGCACGCTCTATTCTAACAGAGCCACCGTGATAAGTATTTGAAATTTTTTCTCCATTTATCATTTAGACTTTCGTTTCGCATACTTAGCGCATATGCAAGAAAATATCAAAAGAAGTAGAATAATACATGATCAAAATGAAAATATAAAAAATTTAGAAATACCTAATGGGAGTTATGTATCTATTTTCGACTAAACATAATTACTTATAGCTAGGTCGGTACAGTGCGCGAGGCGTATAAGCCCAGGTTTGCATTTGTGTGAGTGCACACAGATAGTGTAGAGTGATATTCGGCCTGAGGCGCGACGCGTCCAATACAAACGCAACAAAATACACCCTGCCGCGCACGCACCGCACTTCACCTCTTGTACCGCTATCACTCACACAAATGTAAACCTGAGCTTACGCCTCGCGCACTGTACCTAGCTGTTATAATGGAGGCATAACATTACGTAAATGCAAAGTAAAATGAGCCTCGCTACTCTGCGCAGTCTGCATCTGAAATGTATACCCTTCCGGATCCATTGTTTTAGTAAAGGTTTGAATGCTGCAGCCGCGGGACACTGCCACAGATCTTAGCAGATATTGCTTGCTTTCCTTGCGAGAAATCTGATCCTACGCTAATAAGTAGTCGCCGCTAAGCGAGGCGTCCTGCCCCCTTAGGACGCGCAGCATTAGCGATCGGCGCCATACCTCGGAGCTGTCGAACTAATGTCAAATGCCTTGTAATAATGTCAGTTTGACAGCTCCGAGCGGCGTTACGTCTAACTTGCGTCTAACGCGCTAACTGGCGCGTGCTCCCCTAGTACTATGCCATGTAAAGGTGCTCCCTCACCGGGAGCATTCGCGTGCAATGTAACGTTGCAGATTACACGCGAATGCTCCCGGTGAGGGAGCACCTTAATGTTAATGTAAGCACATCAACGACAGTGACAGTTGCGTTTAGGTTTAAGATTCGACTACAGAAATAGGTACTACTTAACCTACAAATTATCTAAAAAAGTGATAGACAGACGTACGGACAACAGCAGATCAATGGTAACACTTTAGTACGATTTTTACTCTTACGACGCATATAATAGGAACTGTCCAAAGTCCGAAGTGTTACACTTGATCTGCTGTTAGCTGTACCTAGGTATTTAAGTACCTGTGACGTAGATGATTTAAAAGTTAACGCGTTTGGTGCTCAGCAGGGGTCTAAGTCGGTTATTTCAACAATCACTAGATCACTACCCAATACTTACAAACTAGTCTGTCGACGTCGTGCTTGCCGCGCCTACGGGGTCCAGGGGTTGGCGGAGACGAGGTACCACTATACACACCACTGTAGCCCGTGGGCGCGGCAAGCACGACGTTGACAGATTATAGCAGTTTCGTAATGAATAACATAGTGAAGTAATCCGGTATCTCGTAGTTTCTATGAGTCGTGATCTTCAACCGTGGCAGGTAGCGAGATAAGCTTGCGGCCTACAGCGCCTAGCGTCATATCTTCCCCTCAACCTCATTCAATCAGATATTTATGTAGTCTTGCTGTAAAGTCATTCGCGATAATTCCATCCCAATATAATAATATTGGTATAGGTATTTTCGTACTTTAATTTAACGTAAATTGGCTGGCTGTAAATTATCATTATGTTGGGATTGAAATGGAATTAACAGAATCATAGAGTACCTAATTATATCCCGTAAATAAATTAAGAATGTAGAAAGCAAAAAAATCATTTCCAATCGTCCAGTTTGAACACAAAAGTATCACTGGAAGAAAAATAATTACAGCGCCATCTTGCGGTTTCTATACAAACCATGTGTAAAGTCGCAGACGTTTATTTTCTTTGCTCCAAAAAAATTGTACAGTCGACGGCACATCAAATAACATTTTGGAATTTGTTTTTGGACCATTTTCCATTGGGTTAAGGAATATTTTCCTTTGGTTTTATGTATTACCATTTTTTTTCGTGGCCAGGATGCCGGTCACTTGGCAAATATTGCAGTGTGGTAAAGTGATAGATTTTATTCCTATTTTGTACCAATTTTATTCTGAAGTTTTATTTATTAAACAGAAAATAATAATCATTTGTGACTTAAAAGTTTAGAACACAGCCAAACAAAATATGATCATATTAAAGGTTTTCCTAAATACTCTGCACAAAGTCAATCGAACACAAAGAAGGAAGGTAAATTCTCAGTCACAGCCTCACAACCCAAACCGCGTCTTCACGCCAACCAATAAGCGTACGACATCCACGTTTTGCATGCCAATCACTCAAGGATGAACCGCCGAATGATTTTTGTTATTGTGAATCCATCGGAATATTTACAAATTAGCTGTTTTCATGGCACATTATAGTGGTCACACCACGATCTTCTATATTGTCTGTGACGACATCACATGACCTTTTTATTTGTCCCCGTGATCAAGTTGTGGAAATTCAAAAATAATTACGCGCAAATGGCACTGAAAGTCGAAATTGACGGTGACATTGGCTTGCACGAAAATTCGCTTGATAACAGGTAATATTTGATGTATAAAAACGTTGTCTGTTGTGTATTATGTAATGAAAAATATAAATACAATTCGCACGCGAAGGTCGAGTCATCGCTCCAGGCTTGTAGATTTTGCAACTTGGCAAGCGAATCGTGCTGTATTTTGTGATGATAGTTTCTTAATTTGTGATCTTGATTTACAGTGCGGATAGCGAGTTGCTAGGCATGGTGGATGAAACATCATTTGGTACGTTATTTACTTCTAAAATTCACTCGTAGTCTATTGAAAGATCTCTGTTTACTTTTGACTTGACCTAAGGTTTAGACTCTACTTAGCTTAACTTCGTTAAGAGTCCAATTAACTACAATATCCTAATACATTTATAAGCATGCTAGTGATGTGTAGTTGTTATTTAATTAGGGCTAAATTGAATTATGTTGTCATTTCAGGCAGCGGCGAGGAAAGAACGCATTTAGTGCCTCAGCACTTTGCGGATGTAAACGAGGAAAGTGACTCCGGTTACAACTTTAGAGACCTATGTGAGTACCTAATTACTTATGCCGGTTCTGTATTATCATCTAACCATGTGTAGAGAGATAGTTTGTCCATATTTGGTGATTTTGTAACTTACTCATGGATGTTGGATCGTATTGGCGCGCGATCGAGTGTTGGACTGTTAGACGATAGTGTGGAGCCAGCATTAGGTCTTGTTTTGCCTTTTAAAATAAATAATAATAAATTACTTCAGTGCGTTAGTTCAAGAAAACTATTCAACTATTTTCCAGCTGGTTCTGTTACATACAAAATCGTCCATGTGGGTGGAGAAGAGACCACGAGTAACATGACCTCACATTCACCAACACACGGTAAGAATATAGAATACTTATAGCAGCCATAGTATAGAGCTCAGTGGCTCAATGGACTTGCGATATGGAGGTCCCAGGTTCGATTCCCAGCCAGGGCAGCCATGTATAAAAGAGTTTTCCTCGTTTTTTTTTTGACGGAAAAACTTACATACATTTACTGAGTGCTCTCAAAATGGTGAAGGAAAACATTGTGATGAAACATGCATACCGTAGAAGAAGAAAAAGATCGAAAGCATGTGATATCCGCCAATCCGCAGTGGGCCCACGTGGTGGATCATGGCCCCAGCTCCCTCGTTGTAAGGGAAGGTCTGTGCCTGAGCAGTGGGGCAATATAAATAGACTGATGATGATAGTAGCCATTGATGTATGGTCGACAGCACATCAATGATAACAGTTGAAGTACTATTTCAACTTTTATGGCATAGACTTAAGAACTGTTACTTGGTGTGCCAACTGTATATGGTAATAATGCAGCATTTACGCCACTTACCATAGCATATAAAACATTAATATCTATTTCACAGGCATACCAAACACCGAGTTCTATGTAATAGGCGCGCCTGGTGACGTTTTTGGAACATCGGCTACGCAGAAGCGCTCGGCACCTCGTAAGACCCCGTTGCAAGCCAAAGCTGTCACTGCTAAAAAGGTACACATTACTCCTTATCCTAAAGTAGCAACTCGTTGATGAATAAAATAGACGAATTTCTGAATTACAAATACAATTACTTATTATCAATAAAGATTTAATCTAACCATTTTAAAATCATTACCTTTGTATTTTATTTAAAGCAATGAATTATGAATTTGCACCCGCTACGCTGTTTTTGATACAATATCTCCATCACCCGAAGGTTGCCTGGAAGAAATCGCTTAAAGCGATAAGGCCGCCTGTCTGTACACTAGCTAACTTTGGTTTTATATGTAACTGATGTATTTTCATTTGTGTGCAAATAAAGTATATTTGATTTGATTTGAATTTGTAAAATTGTAACCCTTCAGGTTTTGGGATTATGTTTAATGAATGAGTTTCTTAATAAACTCGTTGCCTTACAGTCTCTATATTCTGTACTAATTTAATTATATTTAACCATAGAGAGAGAGCGTATTTCACCACCAACAAAGGCATCTAATGTTATTCAGCCTAGTTTTGCTAAAAATAGAATCAAATGTATAAAAAATACGTCCCGAATTATTTCTCACCGAAAAAACTTTTATTATTTCTTTATCAGCGCGACGACAAGAGGCGAGCGACTCACAACGAGGTGGAGCGAAGACGTCGCGATAAGATCAACAGCTGGATCACCAAGCTAGCTGCCCTGGTACCCAACTCTGGGCTCCCGGACACGGCTAGCAAGGGAGGCATACTCGCCAAGGCGTGCGACCACATTACGGACCTTACTGAGAAACATAAGAGGTTTGTACGGCCACAGAGATGATAACCATGTTACTAAGGCCCGTATTAATAGTCTGAGCTCAAACCCGCCCTCAAGAGCGAATTCAGCTGATACACTCTCAAGACGTGACTACCATCTCAAGTATGTCATTTATTAATAAACCAATCTTGAGGGCGTATCACGTGATGTCTTTCTCAAGTCGCAGTTCGCCTGCAATCAGCAAATACGTTCTCAAGTGTGAGTTCTCTTGAGAACTGAGTTTTGTTTATTAATACGGCGTTACTCGCGTGATACTCGATTCCTAAACGCGCACCTAAGTTACGTTTATTAATAGGAACGCCATCTTGAAGTCGTTCTCAAGATTGACTTTTGAGCTAAGAGTGATTTATTAATACGGTCCCTAAGACATGATCACCATGTTGCTAAATTATCTCTAATATGTATTAGTATGATCAGTATTAGGTAACATACTCGAAACTACTAATAATATATTTTTAGGGTTCCGTCCCTTAAAAGGAAAAAACGGAACCCTTATCTAGGATAGGATCACTTTGTTGTCCGTCTGTCTGTCACGACCTGTATCTCAGAAACGCGTGGACGGATCAAGTTGAAATTAATACCAAATACTCAAATCTGCAACCTCATGCAGCCGTGAAAATATCAAACTTCTACAACTCAATCAAAATATATGGCCGTTTATGTCGCATTTTCCCGCATATTTGTATGGAAATATAAGGGAACCAAATGCTATAGGGTACTTTAACCTAGAATCATAAAATTTGGCAAGAAGCTAGGTCTTATATCACAAATAAAGAAAAAAATCCGAAAAATGTAAAATTGCAGTTGATCAAATAATTGCGAGTATGATGATTCATATTATTTTGGAATGGCAAAGATAAGTTGGCCCTTATATCGAGTTTATCTTTGTCGTTAGAGCAAAATTACGGGGATAAGTTGCGTGAACCCTCGGTGCGCGAATTCGACAGCCGACTCGCACTGGGCCGGTTTTTATTTATTAATAATTTTTAATTTAAATTACTTTTATTTGGGGGTTCTCTTGAAAATGGAAACGACGGTTGCAAAATTATTTGATAATTTTTGTTATAATGTCTACAGTGGCTATTTTGTGTTTAATATCACGCTAAGTTAATCAGAAAATGTTCGCGAATGACAGTATGGTGAATTTATTGGATAATTTGAGCGAGATCTGAGGTTTTAAGCTTTTATCAAGAGTTCCCGCTACAAGCTCGGGAGTGAACGTGACTGTCGAGCTGCTTCGTCCAGAGTGATGACGCTATGGCGTCTCCTCTGGGTGAAGACATGAAGACGCGGCTACCCAGGGTGAAGACGCAACTGCGACTCCTCTGGAGGAAGATAGAAGGCTATTATATATTGAATTTTCTGTAACATGAAATTGGCAAATGACGAACTGTCGAGTCCGTTAATAAAATAAATAATACTGTGGTTTGGTTTCAGATTGGAAAAACTAGAAGTCGACAACGAGAAGCTGGTACTAGAAATATTGAGGCTCAACCAGGAGTTGACAGATCTCCGGAAAGAGAATTCCTCGATGCGAAGTCAGCTGGCAGACAACTGCATAGTGGTGAACCAGCGACCAAAGGGCCAGAAGTCCTAGTTCACATCCAGCCTTGACCGCTGTAGAACATTTGGTGTGTCTATGTGATTAAGGTGCTGATAATGTGTTTGTGAAGTGAATTTTTTTATACGAGGAAACGTTTAATAAGGTTTGGATATATGACAGGGTCTAACCTCTGGAATGGTGCACAGGTTGAACAGCACAAAGAAGCATGGTACGCACGATGCTCGGTATATCCCTACGCGACAGAGTGAGAAATGAGACCATCCGCCTGCGGACCCGTGTCAACGACATCGCCAAACGAGTGGCAAATGAAATAGGCGTGACCTCTGTCGCCGAAACGATGGTCGATGGAATAAGTGCGTTCTGATGTGGAGACCTCGGGTAGAAGAAGCGTGGGCAGACCACCGGCTAGATGGTCCGACGACATCAAGAGAGTTGCTGACTCGGTGTGGACCAGACAACCTTGGGATCAGGATTCATGGAGAGGAATATGCCCAGGAGTGGGTATGCTGAGGAAGAAGAGATATGACAGGGTTTCGTCAGGTCCGACCATGCCAGGTCTATATAAGCTTGTTAACTTGTGTTAGCCATAAACCTAATGTTAACACTTTGACAGTCAACTTTGACAAATGCTAAAATTATTTAATACACAACAAGCCGTTTCTTTCTGTTATTCAAAAATACACAAATGCGTCCGGTGTAATACATTATTCTTTCCAACAAAGAGCGAGGGGTGGGCACCCATATGTGGTATCTGGACTTATGCGGCTTGCCTACCGGGACCCATATGTGGTACCCGGGACTGTCAAAGTACAGTCGAAGACAGATAAGTAGACAGGGGGCCTCAATAAGGTTGAGATTGTCTCAAAAACTACTGTATATATATATATACCAAACTGTAAAATAATTTTTGCAATAGTCAAGTAGTTTTTGAGAAAATCTCAACCTTAAAAACTCCACCGTACCTTATTAGTTAAGTCATGTTTTGTTACTTTTACATATTAAGCTAGAAAGGGCTTTAAACCGTGGAATAGTGTTATGTTTATGGCTAGCAGAGTTAAAGGCTGAACGCAATCGCAAGTTCTGTAGTGTTAATGAAATATTAACCAAACTAAATAAGAAATAGCAAACCATGTTTAAAATCTAACTCCAGTCGGAAATGACAATGCCAGATTCTGCCCCACCATCAACCGCAAGTTGTACAAGATAACGAATAAATGTAAAAATATCTCCGTTTTTTATTAAAATTATTGGTTTAAAATAAAGTTTTGTTCAAGTTGCGATTCGAAAAAAACAGCTTAATTAAGAATTCAGAAAATAGTAAGAAATCGAAGCGATTTATTCATTGTTTTTGTTATTCTTCTATAGGAGTTGCGAGAGTAGTAGAAAATGATACTGATTATGATTATGCAATATGAAACCTGTCCCCAACAAAATGATAGGTACAGCTTAAATGGTCACATAATTTTTGTAGGTGGGGCAAAGCTTCATTGAAATGTGGCAATGTCTTTTGCCTGCTTCTCGAGACTTTCTAAATTGTAGGTATCTAATATATTTTTAAACCTATTCCTACTACCTAAATATCAGACATTGATACAGGCAGGTGTCCGACCGCCGTCGATGATTGAGTAAAGCTATCAACTATAAAACGAGTGGGCGAGCAGCGAGTATAGTTTTGTAGCTCGGCTATCAGCGAGTGTAGCTGAGCGACAGGCAATTACTCGCCAGTGTAGCTCAGCGAGCGATGGGATGTTCTCGCTCGGCGACAAAATAGCCGAGCGAGTACTCGCCGGCGGTGTGAACGGTCAGCGATGAACTATTAATATATGCATCTCTTTTGTTTACACGGAATGTAGTATCTTTTGTACGTTTCTTGGGCGAGAAAATAGCCGAGATTTACTCGCCGGCGGTAGGACAACTGCCAAGACCCGTTTTCAGTCGATGACGCGACGCCATAATCATTATAGCGTCGCGTATGGCTTACATTAGTAGTAGTATAATAGCTACGGTCTACCGGAGAGGTTACCTGTGCATGTTTGCCTGCGCAGGTCAACCGCGTGTATGGGGACGTTCCGGTGTACCGGAGCGTTCACAGGTACATCGTCCGGTGTCACTCGATAGAATTGATTTTCGATCTTGCCCCGGTCAAAAAACTGCACATACACGCGTTCCGGTCTACCTGCGCAGGCATACCTCTCCGGTAGACCGTAGCGTGTGTGGCCGCCATTAGCGACTCCCGTGGTGGGGTAAGCCCCACGTGCCAAGGTAAGCCTTGGTACAGCCACCACCATGATCTTGACAAATTGCCGACTAAATCGTCGTCTAATCAGATCTTTGCTATGTGGAGTGGTTAGAAGTGGCTCTGCTAAAGTAAGCTTACTTCGCCATAGCCTGCCCCTTATAACTTTTAAACGGCTGGCCGTCAAAATCTAGTTATTGGCGACTTTTTACTAATGGTTTACTAAATGCCTGTACCACGGTAAGCCCCACCCCACACTCCCGTATGGTCTCACTCGTACGTCGTTCGCGCTCGCACTAATTAAAGTGAAAACGGAGCTTAAGGCGAGGTGTTGGGACGTTTTTAAGTTTTTCGATGAAGGCTACGGCACTAACTACTGAAATTAAAGGCCTGAAAAAAATATATATCAATCTTGGGGTATCTATTTAGGGACTGTTGGCTCCCGAAACACGATTGGACAAACTTCGCTCGATAGAAAAAAATCACAAACATACCCCTTTCCTGTCTTTTCACTGAGTAGTGTGTCTAAACTAAAACAGTTATTCATACAAAATATATATCAAAATGTAGGTTATTATAAATAAAGGAGCTTGATAAATTAAAAATCTGTTGTTTGTAACGAATTTTTTATACCAGGCAAAATTTAAGAAAAAACACAATTTGTATAAATATAAATGCACGGCGCTACGAGCTTCAGTGCGCCGCTGGGCGCTGTCGAGGTCGGACCTGTATCGATTTTATCCAAATGTTCCACTTTGGTCTTTACCTTGGAATAGTTGGAATGATCCCACGATCGTCATAACGTAATAAAATTTAAAATAATACGAGTCGAATTTGGTCACACCTATACTTTAAGATTATTAGTTTACTAATCACGGAATGATTGTGCATCGTTTTGAATAAAAAAAGGACTCATAACCTAAAACAGATATTCCTTAACACAATAGATTTTTCGCGAACCATGTTTTTGAAGTCATCATATTACACGCGACACGAACACCAGTGTCGAGTGTCGTATATTGGGAGCGAGCAGTGGTCTGATAATTGCAGATGAAGACAAGTAGGCTAACATTACAGTGGGGCTATAACATTACGGTTCTCAAAACGATCAAATCATACCATGTCATAACGGCCGTGAAAGGGACAGTGCTATTGCATTGGTATAGCGGCGTCTCTGTTTGGCGCGCCATGACATGGTATAATTGCATCGTTTTGAGAACGGTAAAACGGGGGGCTGATCAGTAACTTCCAAATAGACCAAAGTGGAACAGGCCAAAACAAATGACTATTGACGGTGATTTGTCACACAGAGCAAACGAACAAACAGCAATCGAACTTAAGATAGTTTGTACGTAGTTGCTACTTGTAAAACTATGTACAGTGAACATCACATAAAGTTTGCCACATTTTACTCTACGCACACTCGCACAGTGATAATAAATACGGGCCAGATTTCAATAGCTATGCAAGTGTAGCTGTGGTGTGTAATGTGGTGTGCGATATATACCTGTTTTACTCTAAGCACAGTGATAATACGGGCCAAATTTCAATAGCTACGTAGTTATAGACTAATGCAATATACACTGTGCCTACTTTTAAAAGTACAGTCAACAGCACATAATGTGTGTCATGTTTTACCCTACGCAGTGATAACACGGGCCAGATTTCACCATCACTGACGTCACACCTGACACCAATAATAACACTTACCTAACATCACGTTACAAAATTCGTCATTTATTTAGTTTTATTGATACACTTGACAGTTTGTCACTTAACGTCAAAGACAGATTTGTTGTAATGTAACCTCTATGGTTATTAAAATTTTAATAAATTTTGTATTTTATAAGAATCAATTTTTTATTAAATCGCGTGAAAGTACTTTCAAAATATATTCCCCTAGCAAATAATTTGATTATTCCTATTTTTCACTTTTATTACAACAATATTACCTAATTGACATTCCTATTATTCCAGGTCTTTTTTCCGTCAGATTAGTATTAACATAGTATTTTATTATACTACGTCATACTACATCACTACGCTACGTTACGTCAATATAAATAACTTAAAAAATAATTAAAATATATAACCTGTAGACGCGAATTTGACTGCACTGAACCCACTCCGGACGGTCGGTTTAACGTAGGTATGTCTGCTTATGACCTTCCGTATAAATAAATACGTTTAAAAGTACAAATTGCTTTACTTTATTGTCAACTAGCTTCTGCCCACCACTTCGTCTGCGCAGGATTATAAATTATAGCCTATGTGTTATTTTGATGTATAATATGAGCTATATTATTGTAAAGTTTCATTCAGCAACATCCATCCATCCATCCATCCAAACTTGCGCATTTATAATATTAGTGGGAGTGGTATGGGATTGTCACGAGCACAGCCCGTGTTAGGGCCAGTGTAGAAGTTGAAGCCTGGTTGGCGGCGAGAGGTGAACAGGAGGGGTGATGATGATGATACGGTTCCGAGTTGACATAATGTGCGACAACATTTAGTATAGACAAAAGTTCAAGATTGACAGAAATATTTTCCGACAATCGCGAAAATTTAAATAAGTAACTCCGAAGCTGTTAGACTTGGGATATCCCTATTTGGCATTAAATGGGTCGATAATGTTGTCACCGACAAGTGGACTTCGGTATATCGTCTATCCGTGGGACATTCTGCATGGGTATTATTATGGGTAGCGAGCTGTGACGTCACAGTGAGGACACTGGTTACGCTTACTCTGTGTACCTGCGCGAGTAATGACCCCGATCAATGCGCGTCATCCCTCTCTCGCCCCTCCCTCGCCCCGCACCTCACCCCCTCACTAGGCTCAAATGACCCAATGGCCTCGCCTTAAAGGAATATTTTTATGCCAGAAATAAGTTAAACGGATATCACTCACTTATATTGCTAAAGCCGGCAATTATATTGTTGCCAACGGCGACGCGGGCGTGTCGCGTTCACCTTGGGAAAGACCGTCGAAATCTTTAAGAGTGAGTGATATCCGTTTATATTAATAATTTGTAATAAAGCCTCACTATAGTTTTAATTCCAGAAATAAGTCTTTAAAGCTTGATGTTAGCTTAAATAATAAGTATTAGTTATTTTATAACTTTTTGCGTTACTCTTGCTATTAGTTAATTAGTTTTATTAGGGTGTGGACTCATTAAACAAATAGTTCGCGGCTAAAACCCTCCCATATATTTTAGATGGAGCGGTCATATAATGCGTACTGTACGTCTTTTGACAGTCAGTCGCAAACTGTTTGCCTAATGGGCCCACAGCCTTATAATTGCGACTTTTGTTGGCACTAATTTAGTTCAATAAATTAGGATACGAGAATAAGACCCGTATTAATAAATCACTCTGGGCTCAAAAGTCAATCTTGAGAACGACCTCAAGATGACCTCAAGATGGAATCGGGTATCACGTGAGTAACGCCATATTAATAAACACAACTCAGTTCTCAAGAGAACTGTCAAACTCACACTTGAGAACGTATTTGCTGATTGCAGGCGAAACGCGACTTGAGAAAGACGCCATAGCGTTAAAGATTATAAGTTTATTAATAAATGACATACTTGAGATGGTGATCACGTCTTGAGAGTGTATCAGCTGAATTCGCTCTTGAGGGTTTGAGCTCAGATTTATAATACGGGCTTTCAAATGTTGAAGGAAAACATCGTGAAGACTATAATATAGAGTTTGAATAAATTTGTAAGGAAGGACGTGTGCTTTTTATCGCATAATTTTCGCAAAAGATTAAACATGTTCGATTTGCAAAATGACTAATTTTCAATTAAAATATGCGTGTGCTACAATATCTTCTGGTAAGTCCGATACTCAGTACTGTCATGTCAGGTTACTTTCATCTGTTGTCTGATGTTTTATGAGAAGTGTATTAGGAGATTCTGTCATACAAGGACGATACTCCTACTGTTTAAGAGCCTTCCTAGAGCCAACTAACGCCGCCAATCGTAAAAAAATCATATCTTCCAATATAATCAATTTTATTAAAAAAAAGCTACGTTCACATTGTTTATTGCTATAAATATTATTTTTTAAATGCTTATTTGTAACGTGATTCAATGTAGGTAAGTTGTAGTTCACATAATTGCGAAAAACGGCCGTTTCTGGCACATTTGTGCCATGCACATGTGAACGTAGCTTTTTAAATAAAATTGATTATAATTGACCGTAATGTATTATATTAAACTTAAATAATTAAATGTATGTGACGATTTAGGCATAATGTCTGTAATGTTTCATGCATTATGAATGAATAAATGAATTTGAATTATATTGGAAGATATGATTTTTTAAGATTGGCGGCGCTAGTTGGCTCATGTCAGCGCCTTAAATGAAAATTGATCACTTCTCTAGATCCATAATCATTGCCTAGATACATGCTGGATCTATCGAGAACTTCTTATCTCTATTTCGATGATTCAAATTGGACATTACAAAGAAAGATGATTTGTGAATCAGCTGTTCTGATTTTGTCTGATAGTGAAATGGTCCCAGTGGAGCAAAATCTAAAACTGCAGAAGTTCAAAGATTCTATACTTAGATAAGTAAGATTTAATTTTTATAACAGTTGAGTTTTTTTTTACATAATACAATGAATTTGGTTATTGCATTCGGTTAGGGTTTTGTAGAAAATAATTGTGCATTTAAAATGTTTATGTAAAAATTAAATTTTTTTAAACCACGTTTAAGTATTTGTTTCAGACCGAAAATGTAAATATAGTCAGTTATTGTTTTGAAAGTTGTGTTTTATTTCGTTACCAACCAAAGAAGTTACAATTTCTATTAATATGTATGACATATTCTATGTTCTTATTCTTGTAAAGTCAACCTTATTGCTAAGTCTGTAATTATTATTTTGATGTCTCATACTTTCTTTTACGAAAGGTCAGGTAAAGCGTTGGTTTCTCGAGTGTCAGGACTAATTGCGTCACTTAAATCTGGTAAAGCATTACTTTTGATTTTTGTGCCATGTAAAATGTTGCATTCTTTTATGTCAGGTAACGCAGTTTCTTTTATATCAGGTGAAGTGTTGGGTGGTCTTTGAGTGAGCTCTTGTAGGCGAGTTCTAGGTCGCCTCGGTTTTGGCTTTTCGTTACGATTGGGTAAAATACTTCCTTTTCGGTCTGGCAAATTATTACTTCGTCTCATACCAGCTAAAGCATTGCTTCTTCTACTAAAGTCGGGTAAAACATTGTTTCCTTTTCTTTTGTCTGGTATAATTCTTTCTTTTCTTATGTCTGGTTTAGGTATAATTCTAACTTTTATTTGTGGTAACACATTAATTTCTTTTAAGTCAAGTAAAGCGTAACTGGTTTCTATTTTGTCAGACGATGCATTGTCTTCTTTAGTATTAACTAAATCATAAGTTTCTGCTTGTGTGTCAGGTAAAGCTACAATATCTTCTGGTATGTCAGGTAAATCGATACATTCTGTTATATCAGGTAAACGAACACTTTCATCTGTTAAATCAGGTAAACCGATACTTTGTACTGACATGTCAGGTAAACTGACATTTCCTTCTGTCAAGTCAGGTAAACCGATGCTTTCGTCTGTTATAATAATGGGTAAATCGAAAATTTGTTCTGTTATATCAGGTGAGCGGACACTTTGTACTGTTATGTCAGGTAAACTGATACTTATTTCCGTCTGTAAACCGACGTTTTCGTCTGTTATAACAGGTAAACCGAAACCTTGTTCTGTTAGATCAAGTGATCCGACACTTTGTACTGTTATGTCAGGTAAACTGATACTTATTTCCGTTTGTAAACCGACGTTTTCGTCTGTTATAACAGGTAAACCGAAACCTTGTTCTGTTATATCAAGTGATCCGACACTCTGTACTGTTATGTCAGGTAAACTGATACTTCCGTCTGCAAAATCAGGTAATCCGATACTATCATCTGTTACGTATATATCAGGTAAACCAATGTTTTCTTCTGTTATATCAGGTAAACTGACTTCTGTTATGTCAGACATATCTGGTACAGTACTTTCTTTAGCTATCGCAGGTACAGCTGTTTTTATATTTTGATCTTGAATAATATATAAGATATTCAGTTTCTTATTTGTTTTTACAGCTTTTTTGGTCGGTTTAACTTTTTCATAATTCGTGCGATTTCTATGGCACGCTGTTGATGATTTCTGGTGTTGCTTCAAGTTGATCGCCCGTACAAATGGTTTGTCGCATAAGTCGCATTTGAAACGCTTCTCGCCTGAAATGCAAAGAAAAAAACATAAGTATGTCGCATCATGTTAATCGAATAATTAGAATAAAAGGAATAACTCGATTGAAACGTCAAGCCTATAAATCTTACGACGTGCTTGGGTGGAATCGGAAACGAGGGCTGGCAACACAATTCGAACTGTGAGGGCAGATTGGATTTTGGAGCAAAAGCGAACGGACGTGTGCCTGGCCAGTGGCCCCGTAACGAGATCACCGCGTTTCTTTCCTTTCGAGATTGCATGCGTGCTTCAAAAATGGACGCAGAGAACCCTGACGGAATTACTGATGACGACCATCCTGACCCCTCGCCGTCAAGTAGAATGATGGAGAATCTGTCACAAAAGCATCGCGGCACATTATTGAACCGGTGTGCTTAGTAAGAGTTCCCTTTTTAGGGTTCCGTGCCTCAAAAGAAAAACCGGCAAGTGCGAGTCGAACTCACGCACCGAGGCTTCCGTGCAACGCAACTTACTTAACCCCGTAACTTTGCTGGGTTATTGCCCGTATTCCTCTGTAGTTTTTGGTATTGGTTTCAACTTGATACGTTCACGCGTTTCTGAGATATAGGTCTTGACAGACGGACAACAAAGTGCTAGCGTACAACGCCACGGCGCGGCGCTGCCGTGCCGTCGCATGGCGTCCAGCGGCACCGGCCACCGGTGCACGATGTCGGATGGCGCCAGTTACCGGCGGACGGCGTCGTGCCGGCGGACGGCGCGGTACACGGCGTCGTCCGCCGGCGCCGTTCAGTTGTACGCTAGCCCTAAGGCAGAAGCCCACGACTTCAATCGTTTTCATTTTGACACTTGGGACGATATACATTGCTGCGTTTCGTTGCCTTTTGTTGAAACTTGCAAAAACATTGCAGTAATGTACAGCGTGCATGTGTCAAATTGAAAGCTATTACGAAAACGATGACAGTAGCGGTCGCCCCCTGTATTTATTAATTAAATTAAACAATGTAGGTAAAAATATTTAAATTATGAATTTTTTTAGCCTTGGGCATTGAACCTGCGACCTTGTCATTCCGTGACAAAACTATCTAACCAGTAGGTAAGTAAATAAATATATAAATCTGTATTATAACTTATGGAATGCAATAAATATATTGAGTATTAAATTACAATCAAAGGGAGCCTTTTATTGTTCCCGGCGCAAAGGTGAATTTTGTACAGTTGACAGCACATCAAGTGTAACACTTTGGATTTTGTACCATTCTTATTGTCCGGGTCGGCCGGGTTTACGCGAAAAATGCAAATAACATTTACCAGTGTGAGTTTTTATGTGAACGTTGAGAGTGTCGCGACGCGAAAACCGTTTCTCGCAGAACGTGCAGGCGAAGGGGCGCTCGCCGTTGTGCCGCCTGCAAATAAAGCAACATTAAAAGGTACAGATAGACATGTTACTAATAAAAAAGTATGAGCTAGAACGTCCGTACGTACGTGCCACACATGGCACTTGAGCTCAGACATACGTACCTCACATGTTTATTGAGCTCATAAGTCCGTACCTCGCATATTTCTTGAGCTCGGACATATTGCGTACCTCAGATGGCTATGAGCTCAGACATACGTACCTCAGATGTTTATTGAGCTCATAAGTCCGTACCTCGCATATTTCTTGAGCTCGGACATATTGCGTACCTCAGATGGCTATGAGCTCAGACATACGTACCTCAGATGTTTATTGAGCTCATAAGTCCGTACCTCGCATATTTCTTGAGCTCGGACATATTGCGTACCTCAGATGGCTATGAGCTCAGACATACGTACCTCACATGTTTATTGAGCTCATAAGTCCGTACCTCGCATATTTCTTGAGCTCGGACATATTGCGTACCTCAGATGGCTATGAGCTCAGACATACGTACCTCACATGTTTATTGAGCTCATAAGTCCGTACCTCGCATATTTCTTGAGCTCGGACATATTGCGTACCTCAGATGGCTATGAGCTCAGACATACGTACCTCACATGTTTATTGAGCTCATAAGTCCGTACCTCGCATATTTCTTGAGCTCGGACATATTGCGTACCTCAGATGGCTATGAGCTCAGACATACGTACCTCACATGTTTCTTGAGCTCATAAGTCCGTACCTCATATATTTCTTGAGCTCGGCCATACGTACCTCACATGTTTCTTGAGCTCATAAGTCCGTACCTCATATATTTCTTGAGCTCGGCCATACGTACCTCACATGTTTCTTGAGCTCGGCCATACGTACGTCACATGTTTCTTGAGCTCGGCCATACGTACCTCACATGTTTCTTGAGCTCGGCCATACGTACGTCACATGTTTCTTGAGCTCGGACATACGTACCTCAGATGTTTCTTGAGCTCATAAGTCTGTACCTCACATATTTCTTGAGCTCGGCCATACGTACCTCAGATGTTTCTTGAGCTCATAAGTCTGTACCTCACATATTTCTTGAGCTCGGACATACGTACCTCAGATGTTTCTTGAGCTCATAAGTCTGTACCTCACATATTTCTTGAGCTCGGCCATACGTACCTCAGATGTCCCTTGAGCTCGGCCATACGTACCTCAGATGTCCCTTGAGCTCGGACATACGTACCTCAGATGTCCCTTGAGCTCGGACATACGTACCTCAGATGTTTCTTGAGCTCATAAGTCTGTACCTCACATATTTCTTGAGCTCGGCCATACGTACCTCAGATGTTTCTTGAGCTCATAAGTCCGTACTTCACATATTTCTTGAGCTCGGCCATACGTACCTCAGATGTTTCTTGAGCTCATAAGTCCGGGCCATACGTAACTCACATGTTTCTTGTGCTCATAAGTCCGCACCTCACATATTTCTTGAGCTCGGCCATACGTACCTCAGATGACCCTTGAGCTCGGCCATACGTACCTCAGATGACCCTTGAGCTCGGCCATACGTACCTCAGATGTCCCTTGAGGTCTGACGAGCGCACGAACTGCTTGCCGCACTCCGCGCACTGGTGGGAGAACACCTGGTTGTGCCGGCGGAGGTGCGTGCTCAGGTTCCAACCGCTGGACAGGGACTTGCCGCAAACAGGGCAGATGTGCAACTTGGACAATGAAACAAACTTTGATGGTGATTCGTTATTATATCCGTGGCGAGAACTACATAATTTACTTATTGCCGAAATGTCTGCCTCTTCTTCTTTTTTCGTGTGGTTTAGTTACCAAACCTACTTCGAGTTATTCAGGCCGCCCGTGGTAATAGCTGAGCCATGACCTAAGTTACCACTCGCATCTAACCACAAATGACAATACCAGATTCTGCCCCACCATCAACCGTATGATGATGAATGACAAGATAACGAATAAATGTAAAAAATATCTTTTTTTTTATTAAAATTATTGGTTTAAAATAAAGTTTTGTACATCAAACGAGTCGAAAAAACCGCTTAATTAAGAATTCAGAAAATAGTAAGAAATCGAAGCGAATTATTCATTGCCTTAGTAATCATTTTTTACTCGCATTCGCAACTCCTACTGATTATGATTATGCAATATGAAACCTATAATAAGTCCCCAACACAATGATAGGTACTTTCAATGGTCACGTAGTTTTGAAGGTGGGACAAAGCTCCATTGAAATGTGGCAATGTCATTTGACTTTACTTACCTTTTTAGGTGGTTTCAAGGCCGCCTGACCTAAGTGAGTGGTCATATGCATTCGGAAGTTAGACTCAGTGCCGAACTGCTGATTGCAATAGTTGCAAATGTATTGTTTCACGCCATCCTGAAATACGCAACGAAGTTATTTAGTATGTAAGTGATTTAAATATCGATCACCCTTTTTATAACATCAACAATTTGGTTGACGTATGTCGGCCTCGGGCCTCGGTCTGTCGATAGTGTCGGTATTTATGGAGGAAGGGCCTGTATACCAAAGGATTTTACCTAAGCATTTCAAACCAAAATGGCGGCAGTTGGTTTTCTCTTTTATTTAACAATGGACTCGACAGTTCGTCATTTGCCAATGTCATGTTACAGAAAATTAAATATATAATAGTCTTCTATGTTCCTCCAGAGGAGTCGCAGTAGCGTCTTTACCCTAGGTAGCCGCGTCTTCATGTCTTCATCCAGAGGAGACGCCGTAGTCATCACTCTGAACGAAGCAGCTCGACAGTCACGTTCACTCCCGAGCTCGTAGCGGGACTCTTGATAAAAGCTTGAAACTTCAGATCTTGCTCAAATTATCCAATAAATTCACCATACTGTCATTCGCGAACATTTTCTGATTAGCTTAACGTGATATTAAACACAAAATAGCCACTGTAGACATTATAACAAAAATTATCAAGAAACCCGCCATTTTCAAGAGGGGTTTTCCTCTTTTTATCTAAGTTTTTTGTTTGCAATAATTCGAATGCATTTGTAAACTTATCCATGCCGGCGTCGGGGCAGACCTCGGCGTAGGTGGAGAGACGATATCGTTAGATACAGGGATAGGTGGCTGGAAGAGGCTCAGGACAGGGATGGATGGAAGAGGAGGGGGGAGACCTCTGCCCAGCAGTGGGACAATATATAGGTTAACAAAAAAAAAATTGTAAACTTACCATATGACTGATAATGTGTTTTTTTAAACAAGACAGGCTAGCGAAAGATTTCCCGCAGTAATCACATATCTTTTTCTGACGAGTTGTCTTCGGTACTTCCGTCTGTGGTATTTTAACTCTGTGTATTTTAGTAACATGACCTTTCAGTGCCCTCGTAGAATCAAATGTTTGATCGCAAACAAAACAAACATTATCTTTTAAATCGAATTTACTCATCAAAAAGGGATCTTTTGCATCTAATATAGGATTAAACGACTTAGACCGTCCAGGTATTAGATGAAATCTAGCGAAATGCATTTTTAAAGCTCGCGCCGATTTGTATTTCTTATCGCAAATTTTACAGCAATTATCTTTGAAATCTAATTGAGTTTTCAAATGTGCTTTTAGTTTTGATTGGTGCTTTATTTGTTTTGTTGGTAATTGATTTTTTAGAGGTGACGGCGATGATGGTTTTATAAATATTGGATCTGTTTCCATTTCAATTTCCACGTCGGAATCTATGTCGTGCTGTTTTGTGCCGTAGAAAAACTCGTTGAATATTTCGATGTCGCCTGCGATATCGTCGTAGTTTTCGATGCATTGGCCGACGTTGGGTTCGTCGAAAGTGCCGTCGACTCCGTCTAAATCTAGTTTGTCTCCGAATAGAATGTTGTTTATGGTTGGCGTCGACATTCCTGAGACGCCGGGGTGCACTGGAATAAAGGAGGATTTAGGATATCAAAAACCCTAGAAAATGCCACAATATTGGCGGGAAATCGTGGCATTGTCGTCATGATTGGTCGGCTTGAAAAAAAGTTTTTTACCCGACTGACCCAGAAGGAGGGTAATGTTTTTCGGGTGTGTGTATCCATTCCTACCTGCCCTGCCATCCTGTAGCCTAAACGGCTTGATGGATTTCGGTGTATGAGGTATCGTTAGATTCGTCTTGATTACGGGAGTGTTATCAAAAATTAATCAAAAGGGGAGTTTTTTTGCAGTCGGGGTTTTTTGTTTTTTGACATAATTTCTGCTTGTTTTGCTACCGTCGAATGTTTTCTACAGAATATTTTATGACGTCGCAGTTATAAAGCCCGTCAATGAGCATTGAATTTGTGCATATGCAAAGTTTTGCGCACATAATAATAATTTAGCTTAACAAGTAGAATTTATACATAAACATACCTAATAATAATATAGAAATTGTATAACTGAATCTATCATTACGATTATCTAAATGACAATGCCAGATTCTGCCCCACCATCAACCGCTAGATGTACAAGATAACGAATAAATGTAAAAATATCTCCGTTTTTTATTAAAATTATTTGGTTTAAAATAAAGTTTTGTACATCTAGCGAGTCGAAAAATACAGCTTAATTAAGAATTCACAAAATAGTAAGAAATCGAAGCGAATTATTCATTGTTTTTGTTATTCTTCTATAGGAGTTGCGAGAGTAGTAGAAAATGATACTGATTATGATTATGCAATACGAAACCTGTAATAAGTCCCCAACAAAATGATAGGTACAGCTTCAATGGTCTCGTAGTTTTGTAGGTGGGGCAAAGCTCCATTGAAATGTGGCAATGTCCTTTCTAGGCACTTGTTACTAAACAGTGGTAAACAAAACTAATTTTAACAGTGGAAAAAACGATCTCTATCTAAAGCACGCGGTCATAATTTGTCTATGAGTATCGCTAAACTTACCTCGTGGAGTGCCAACTATATCCCGCAAAAGAAATTCCTTATCACCATCCTCCTTCAATGCTTCCTCTAATTTCTCGTCAATATTATCAATAGGTTCCTTATTCGCACCTATCAATGACTCAATATTATCAATATAAAACTTTCCTCTATTAATTCCATGATTTTCTATATCATCTAAAACAGGTATATCACTTTCAATTTCTTCATCATTTTCTTTTATATCCAATTCAGTTTTGATTGCAATTTGTTCGTAGTTTTCTGTACTTGGATTGTCAGTTTGTTGCATTATTTTGTTGGCGAAATTGCTGATGTCTTGCGTAGTTTCTCTTTGCAGTGTAAAACGTTCGTTGTTCCCAGAGCGAGGTGTGGAGAATGGACTGAAACTAAACGAGAAAGACTTCTTAGAAGTTATACTGCCGTTATCTGAATATTGTTCAAATTCAATCCCTAAATTAAGGGATATATATTTTCATAAAAAATGTAATAAAGAGCAGTAAAAAATAGACCTTGTCATGTCAATTAGCAATAAAATTACACAACTAAAGTAAACGAATTTTTACAATCGATAAAAACGTAAAAACTCCCTAAAATAAACACATAAATAAACAAAATAGCTTACCTGAGGTCCAACCTGAAGTCAGTGTCAATCGACGCGTCGTCGTGCAGCCAATGGGAGTCGAGGGAATCGTCCATGACGTCCGCCTCCTCTGCGATGACCTCGCGGATGATGCGCGCCTCCGCGTCAGGGATCTCGTCGGGGGGCAGGATATCAGTCATGAAGTTGCGGATACTCGTGCATGTCGATTCTATAACAATCATAGATAAATATTTATGGCTAATAAAAAATATATATAACAAATATATTACACAACTTTACAGAGAGTGTTTGCGGTCAGCATCGCCTAATTCAGGTGTGGTCAATTCTTATTTAGTTTCTTAATCGACTCGACAGTTCGTTATTTGCCAATAAAATATTCAAGATATCATAGTCTTCTCTCTTCTTCCAGATGACTATTTAAACGATGAACATGCATGGTGTGTGTCGCCGGTTCCGCATGAGGGATAATGATGATTAAATTAACGTGATATTAAATACAAAATAGTTGGCCCGGACTGTCACAGAATGGGTGCCACTGGACGGGGCCGGCGTCGTGGCAGACCTCGGCGTAGGTGGAGAGACGATGTCATTAGATACGGGGATGGGTGGCTGGAAGAGGCTCAGGACAGGGATGGATGGAAGAGGCTTTGTCCTTTAAAATACAGGATGTGGTTTTGATCAACTGATAATAATAAATATTTTATGCTTACTTTATGATTAAAAAATGAAATGAAAACAGGAAATATTACCATTGTCATCATCCCTATTTCTCTGATTAGCTGGAGTGCTGTTACCACTGAGCATAGGTAGTCTGAAATCACAGCAAAATAAATTCATTAGGGCATCACAAGAAATTGTGCAGTTCTTACTATCTGCGTCGTAAGAGCTCGGTGGCTCAGTGGTTGGGTCAATAGACTTGCAATACGGAGGTCCCAGGTTCGATTCCCAGCCAGGGCAGCCATGTACCAATGAGTTATCCTGTTTTTTCGGAGGAAAAACTTGCGTACATTTACCGAGTGCTCTCAAAATGGTGAAGGAAAACATCTTGATGAAACCTGCATGCCGTAGAAGAAGAAAATTTCTAAGTCATGTGAAATCCGCCAATCCGCAGTGGACCCACATGGTGGATTATGGCCCCAGTTCCCTTGATGTAAGGGAAGGTCTGTGCCCGAGCAGTGGGGCAATATAAACAGACTGATGATGATGTTATGCAACTACTGTAAAATAAAAATATTATTATTATTATTTAGTTATGGACAGGCAGCTCATCGCTGATATGTCCACTTCACAGTGTTTGTAAAGTCTATCACTTAGTGGTATTATTCTTGTTAATGGTTTTAAAATAACTGTCCAATTTGTTTTTGAATGCGTTAACTGAGGTGGCAGAGACAACGCCGTCTGGAAGTGAGTTCCAGGCCTAATAAATATGTACCTGAACGTCAAAGAATCATCATTATTCTTAAGGTATGTGCAGAAGTCAGAGGTATCACCAGTGTTCTTCATCGCTATGTACTGCTTCAAGCGCTTGTCGGAGGCACGGCACTGTTTCTTGAACTTGCAAGACATTTTCATGTTGACGTAGCACTCTTTGCACACTTGGAACATGATGGGGTCTGTACGTTTCACCTGAGGAGAAATGCGACATAATTTTGACATAATACCTATAATTGATTTATTTATTATTATTATTTGGGTTCTGGCGTCTCTTCGTAGAATTCTGCCAATGTTGAGTCGGATATGGGCTACGGTTTAGGTATCGTGTTTTCCCAGGTTTGTAAAGAACCTAGTAGGTTAGGCAACCCTTAGAGAATAGCGATGAACTGTGCCATACCTGTGATAAATATTAGACTTTAACTGAACCGTTGCTGGTCATATGCCCGGTGACCTGTAAACAGTGGACTTGAGCTCTGAGTAAGTGAGCGTTGTTAGTTTTTTGTTTACATTCTAAAGTACCTGCAAACCGGTAGAGTAGACGTACAATCTTCGGTTTTTTTCGGTATACTGCAGCAGATCGGTTGGCTCGTCATATTTAATTAAACAACCTCTACAAAATCCTTCCATTTTAGTGGAAAAAATTCATTATCGATCGATCGACGAAACATCGAAACAAAACCGCTGCCGCCTGCCGCTGAGCCAAGCAAAGCAAACACACGAAAATAAACTCTATTCACTATTTCCTATAATCTCTATTTCTAGTCTTATTCTCCAGCCAGATAACCAGGCCAAAAAAAATATATACTAAATAGACTAATCTAATAGAGTTGTACTTTGAGCTTTTTAAGATCGACTCGATAAAAGTAACAATTTATTAAAATTATTACGTTACCTATGACGATAAGTGAAACATATTCTCTCACAAAACGCTGAAATTGCCACTTTATTGACATGATATCGAGGCAAGGCCATCCGCTGATTAGCTTGCGTCAAAATTGTGGCCTAAATCGCGTGTTTTGTCTGAAATTGTGAATCTAGATCTAGCTTAATTATACCATTAAAGTTCACAATCATAGTATAAAACAACGTCTTGTCATCACTTTCGGGTGGAATATGTATTTTTTTTTAAATCTTAAAATGCTATGCAGTATTCGAAGAAATATCGATAGTTTTATAAAATCTATAATGTACAACACTATGGAATAAATAGACAAATTTTAAGCTTTTTAATTTTTTAATTTATGGTTAGGGTATCATACACTTTAGCCGATTTGACAGCTATAGATACACGAATGACGTCACGGTTTAAGATGTCCCTCTTTTCCGACATAGAATAGTAAAGGATAGCATGATCCGTCATATGGTTTGTGAATGTGTTATGTCCATGAAATGTCAATAATCAGGGTTACCAGATTGGGGGTTTTTCTCGCAATTTTGGGGAAAAATTTGGCTGTTGGGGAATTTTTGGGGAAATGACATTGCTGGGGAAAAGTATGGGGAAAAAAATTCAGGGTGGGGAATTTTGGGGGCGATTATTCTACATGATCATGGCTGACATGGCTCAATATATTTGCCTACCCGAATATTTACATCACTATTTAAGGGTGAGATATGAATTAGCAGCCCGTAGTGGATGCTCAAACTTTCAGCCTACTGTTAAAATGATTTAAAAATTCAGCTCAGAAAACGTCTCCAGCATACTCCACCGAAAAAGACGCTGAAATTCTGAATATGTTTTGTTAAATACCTAAATATTTATATCTCTGGACTTTTGAAAATGGCGGGAACGTTATACGGTTGCAAAATTACTAGATAATTTTGATTGTCTTGTTTATAGTTGTATATAGTTTTGTGTTTAAATGTCACAAGTTAAGTTGGAATTTTTGAATAATTATTTATTTATTTATTTACAATTATATTTACGGTCTTACAGACATGCCAATGCACCGTAAAAATAGACACATTATGTACAGGTTTCCTATATAGTAACAACACTGGACACCCTATCATCCGTCACCTCACAATATCTCAGGCACTCACAATACACATCCGCCCATCGACTCGCAAACACATCGCACTCAGGTGCTGTTGTCAGGAGCGCATTGAGCAGTGTCAACGCCCGGAGCAGTGGGGACTTCCTGTGGGTCACGGTCCGCGCCGACGGCACCGCCAGCAGCTCGCGCCGCCGCGGCCTCAGGCTGTTCCTAGGAACATCAGGGACCGCCAGCCTCACCAGTTGGCCCACCAACTCAGGGCAATCCGAATCACCACGCAGAATGCGACATACCGTGATAAGCAAATTGTAGTTACGCCTTACCTCTAGAGAGTTAAAGCCAAGTCTTCCCAGCAAGAATTTTGTTGGATATAGGAAGGGGTAATACCCATACATTTTCTTGTGTAAAAATCTTAAGAATGCTTTTTGAACCTTCTCCAGAAGTAAGGCGTAAGTACTTTCATACGGGTTCCAAACGATGGATGATGCCTCTATCTTGCTCCTCACTAAAGCAGTATAGACCAGTTTTATAGCTCCCGGATCATAAAAATCCCTGGAGTTACGGATCACAAATCCTAGTCTCCGAAAACAATTGGCCGCAAGTGTTCTCATGTGGTCGTGAAAAGTGAGGCGTGTGTCAAAAACAACGCCGAGATCCTTCACTACAGAGACACGATTAATCGGCTCGTTTCCTAGCATATACTGTGCGTGGATAGGCACAGACGCGCGACTGAAGGTCATGACACAACATTTAGCTGTGTTGAAAAGGAGTTTGTTATCCACACTCCACCGAAACACCGAGCTGACGTCCTCTTGCAACGACTCGCAGTCCGTTCCTCGCTCCACTCCGTACACTAGCTTAAGGTCATCGGCATAAAGTAGACATCTGGCGTTTTTAAGCACTGACTCAAGATCATTAATCATGATGCCAAAAAGCAGAGGCCCTAATATTGAGCCCTGGCTTACTCCTGATCGAGTATGATACGGAGCAGAGACGAAACATCCATGCCTAACAAACTGCCGCCGATCGCGCAGATAACTTGCGAAAAATTTAAGCAATTTTGGTGAGAAGCCAGCATCTAATTTATTTAAAAGGACATCATTATCTACGCGATCGAAGGCTTTTTTGAAATCGAAGTAGAGGACGTCAACCTGGATACTCTTGTCAAGGTGCTCAGAGATAGAGTCCACCAAAATCATTAGATTCGTGTTGACTGAGCGGTTGGCTCTAAATCCATGTTGTGAGTCACACAGAAATGGCTTGACTTGACCAGATATTAATCGGTGGAGTATGGATTCAAACAACTTAGCCAATGATGACAGAATAGCTATAGGTCGGTATCCCTCCACACTAGCAGTGTCATTCTTCTTTGGAATTGGTTTCACCCGCGTAACTTTCCAATTGTACGGATAATTTCCAGTAGTGAGAGCCAGATTAAAAATGTAGTGAATGGGGAGCTTTAGTTGCTCAACACACCCTTTGATTATATAAGCAGGAATATTGTCTGGTCCTACGGAAGTATTCGGCTTAAGGCGTTTTATGCCTGCTTCTACTTCTTGCAAAGTTATGCAATGTATGTTTACAAGATGTGCAGTTCGTGTCTGGCGGCCGCGGCCTAAGGACTCATAGTCCAGCCGCGGAATCCCGGGCAGAAATACGCTGGAGAAGAAAGCAGAGAAAGCATCAGCAGCCTCACTCCCAACAAACTCTTTTCCCTCGTAAGAGACACGTGATTCGTGAGATTATATGCAATTGATTGGAGAACGTACGTCGACCAAAAAAAGAGCCAAGTGTGGTCTACTACAACCCGACAAGCATGCATGAAGAGATTGATGAATGTGGCGGAAGCGAGGGTTGTGTGCCAGGGTCGCAGCAGATGGAAGTTCATTATCTCTGCCTACCTCTATGGGAATCAGGCGTGAGTTTATAAATAATAAAAAATATATGCAATAATTGCGTTTCGAGCTAGATTCAAGAGTCGCATTGAGTATCATTATTGAGCTCAAGAGTGAACGTGACTGCGGAGCCAGGGTTGAAGACGCTTCGACGACTCGTCTGGAGGTAGAAAAAGACGTAAGTACTTGTTGAACTTAAATTATGTAAAAAAAATTGTCGTAAAATTACACTATAAATACGAATTGACAAAATTGTGTATGAAAAATTACAAAGAAATACTATGTAACATGACATTGGCAAATGACCAACTGTCCAGGCCATAAATATAACTAAATAAATTATACACGAGTCTTTGTAATGACGGTCTCGCCTATCGCCGTTTATTAAATAACCTTCAAAAGTCAAAAATATTAAATATTTTATTTCTCACACAAATTTGGGGAATTTTTTGGCAAAACGTATCATTTTGGGGAAAAAAATTATCAATCTGGGGAAATTTGAAAAACCCAATCTGGTAACCCTGTCAATAATGTCATTGACTTTGAATTTGTAAACAAAGCAGTGATGAAATCATTATTTTCGTGATTTTACTAATCAAAAATGGATAACACAGGGGATATTAATCGCAATTCTCAGACCGAAGTGACTATCAATAAGCCTGCGAGAGTTCTACACTGCAGCGATGGAGTTATTGAAGAAATCGAGGAAGAAAAAGTTCAGGAACTGAACAGTGTACCATCTGAAGAAACTGTTGACACTGTAAGTAGTATTTATAATTTAAAGAGTTATTTTGAATACACACTTAATAAAGTATATAATGTACGATAAAACTAACTATTTTTGAGAGAAATGGTAGGTTTTCAAGACAAGGTTATAGCATGACTCAACGCATTGTTATTTTATGGTCACCTTTTATAGTTTACGTAAGTTCCTATTTTTAGTTAGTTACCTACCTTATATTAATATTTTATTGATTCGTAAGATCCTCAAGGTTTTAATTCACCGTTTTATGAACAATTGTTAAGTGTACTTACCTAGAAATGTTATTATTCTTGGTTCAACTGGGAATTGATAATTGAACCTAGGATCTCCATAAATGAAGAGTAAACTAGAATACTTAACTGAAACTGGTTTATTTAAAGTCTGTCACTTAGTACTTTGTGTATTGAAATATTAAAAATCTGCCAAAAATAATCTTTAAAAAAGTCTTTCTTCTTCTTAGTCTTCCTCTATTAAATTATTGGTGTAGGCCTACTTAAAAAACCTCAGCTCTAAAACATCTCTATTGACTTTTCCAGAAATCCTTATCCTGGGGTCCTTGGTTTTCACACTACGCATGGAAATCGGGCACCAAGGTACTAAATGCAGTCGATACCGCAGGGGAGTCATTAGCCGGCTTCTTCGGTATCACCACACCGAAATACCAGATTGAAATCAATGAATACGAAAGAGTTAAGGAGGAAAAGAGAGCAATGGAAGAAGAGTCTGCTGGATGGGTGAAGAAGGGAGATGGAGATATACCACTTGTTCTTAATGAACCTTGTCGTGATGTCAATAAAGTAGATAATGTGTAATTATCATGGGTCATCTATCGAATATTTGATTATGGACACTCATATTGGATTTGGTACTTGTTACTGTTCTCAAAATGATGGAATGATGTCATGAAGTTACATTGTGTGAAACAGTACTATCACGTTGGTATAGTCCCATCTCTGTTCAACATGTTTGATATAATTTCGTCGTTTTGAGAACATATTAAGGAGCTAATTGATATTGATTTAAAAGTCATTGTAAATTACCAAAACATTTAGCTGCGGCTAAAAAAACTAAATTACTGTTGTACTTATTTTATAATATATAATTGTGACATCACATAGGCTCTTAATGAAAAAATTTTGTATGATTTTTACAGCAAATGATTTTATAAACCGAGTTCCAATTTGATTGCGGTGACAACTTTTATAGGTCTTACCTGCCATTAATTATACCTACTTAGTTACGTAATAATTAAGTCACAGTCAAAAGACATTGCCACATTTCAAAGGAGCTTTGCCCCACCTACAAAACTACGTGACCATTTAAGCTGTACCTATCATTTTGTTGGGGACTTATTACAGGTTTCATATTGCATAATCATAATCAGTATCATTTTCCACTACTCTCGCAACTCCTATAGAAGAATAAGAAAAACAATCAATAAATCGCTTTGATTTCTTACTATTTTCTGAATTCTTAATTAAGCTGTTTTTTTCGAATCGCAACTTGTACAAAACTTTATTTTAAACCAATAATTTCAACAATTTTTTACATTTATTTGTTATCTTGTACAACTTGCGGTTGATGGTGGGGAAGAATCTGGCATGGTCATTTCTTATTGCAAGTAAGCATGTTGTGTACATTTTTTGCATTTTTCAACATATTTTTTGAATTTACATTTACACCACTTTGCAAGGAAAAGGTGCCAACGCTGACGACAAAAAGTGTCAAAAAAACTCTCATACTACATAGAAGTTCATAGAACTGACTCACAATATTTATCTTAAGGCATTTAAATCAATGTATTTAGGTACAGTACCTAATTAACTCATTGCATTTATCTATCCATATTCAAATTCATAACATATTGACTTTCTAAAGTCAAGCAATGGATTATAAAATATTTATTTAAGATATTATAATATTATAATTGGTTAAATTGATACTCATTAGTTTCATAATCATCATCACTTATAACTTTAACATCACTGTTTTATTTATTAGTTGTAAGTATTACATAGAATATTTACTTTATTTTTTATTATTCGCTTAATATTAGTTGTTTTGGTTTTCCCATTTGTGTGTGAATTTTTATTTTTGAATTTTTACATTGTACTGTACAGTATTTAATTTATACCTACTTAGAATTAAAAATGTTTGTGTTTGTATATTATTTGGATTATTGTTTAGTTTAGTGTTTATGAGCTTTATTATTTTAGTCTAACAAGCAAACAAGCAACCTAAGTATTTATATCTATGGCTTACACATACTTACACGTGCCTACTAATCACCAATAGCATTGATTTTTAGTACTTACCTACATTTGTATAATTCTAACAATGTTCTCGAAATATATTTTATATCACAATCAAGTTTGTAATTATTTCCTACTTGGAATCTCATGATTAAAAGTATAATGAACCCTTATTTCAAATTATTATATAAACACCGATAGCACTCACTTTTACCGGTTTCATCAGAAAGTGAGTTATCCGTACTTACCTATTTATTTTTGTCTGACGTAGTAATAATATGACTAAAAATGATAATTAATTATTATCATCTTTACATAATATTCAAATTGTATGGAAAATTGTAAACTTATATTGCCAGCTTAAGGCGCTGACATGAGCCAACTAGCGCCGCCAATCTTAAAAAAATCATATCTTCCAATATAATCAATTTTATTAAAAAAGCTACGTTCACATTGTTTATTGCTATAAATATTATTCACAAATGTGCCAGAAACGGCCGTTTTTCGCAATTATGTGAACTACAACTTACCTACATTGCATCACGTTACAAATAAGCATTTTAAAAATAATATTTATAGCAATAAACAAATGTGAACGTAGCTTTTTTAATAAAATTGATTATATTGGAAGATATGATTTTTTTAAGATTGGCGGCGCTAGTTGGCTCGAGGAAGGCTCTTAAGCAGTGCAGTGGCATCTAGTGACGCGAATGTGTACGCTTAATTCATTTACTCGTACTAACTACGACACCTGACGTAGGGTAGCAGAACCAAAGTTAGTGAGCAGTGGGTTATAATTCGTTTCGCTAGATGGCGTTGATCAGAAAATAAGTAATTATTTTCCACTTTGTAGTGTAGATGGCTCTGAACTTAATTCCATATTTTCGTACATTGTGCATTGTGCCAGTGTTACGAAAATAATGCTGATTTAAAAGAAGAAATTATAGGTACAGCAGATCAAGTGTAACACTTTGGACCGTTCTTATTATCTGCGTCGTAAGAGTTGTAATCGTACTGCAAGTGTTACCAATTATCTGCTGTTGTCCGTAGTAAGTGCCTACCTACTCAAATTAATATTATTTCATTATTAAGGATAGACTGTTCATACCATTTTGGTAGACCTACCTCTCCTACTCGTCACAAAAGACGAGATTATCTGATAACAATACAACGCGATCCTAAGATAGGGTAACTTGGGGGAGTGGTGGTCCGGTCATCCCAAACGGACGTAAAAAGATCTCAATAATCTCATTGTAAACTAAGTACACAACTACACACACATCTCCAATTCCATACTTAAAACGCCATAAATACTTTCTAAAACACAATCCAAAATCGCTTTAACTGTCCACAACTCAAAGTTCACATTCGCGCGTCTAAGATCACTATTATAAATTACGGTTATAACAAAATTGCATACGTCGTAAGTGCCACTACTAAGTTCAAGGGAGTTGTAACTTTATTGTTTTATTGATAAGGTTAAGTTTAGAGTGAGATATTATGATATGTTATTGTTTGCCGGTGTTTAGCATGTGATATGTCGAATGTAAACGGCTCGGGTCGAGTCCGCAGATCAATATGCGTGCCTGGCCGCGAGGGTGTGGGCCGTGTGTGATTGGCTCGCGGTGTGTGGGGCGGGGTCGCGTGGGGGCTGGACGCGAGCTAGTTTTGGCGCCAAATTGCGTATTCTGGATTTGGGTTTTGAGATGATCGGGCAGGGATGTCGACATTTATTGGGTGAGACTCTCTATGCCTGGGCTGCAATGGAAGGATGTATGCATCTATTTATATTTAGATAGTTATTGGGTGACCGCTAGTGACGTTATCTGAGCCTCTGTTAAGTAGTTGATCCCGGTTGCTGGCATTTGTTAGCAGTCGTTAAGCCACCTCAGAGGCCAATGGGCGGCCTGAATAACTGTTAATAGGCTTTGGTAACTAAACCACTAAGAGAAGAGAGCTATGTTACATATTTAAATTATTTGTTCTTAATGCATGAAACATTACAGATAATATGTCCAAATTGTCACATACTTACGACCTTTAATCATTTAATACAGTACCTAGTACAGTTATAGGTATTAATCACCGCCGACGGTGATGAGACGGTCTGACTAAATAGGTATAGCGTTGCATGGATGGAGGAGGCTTAGGACAGGTATCAATGGAAAGAAGGGGGAGACCGTTGCCCAGCAGTGGGATGATTTAGAAAAAAGTTATATTAAGCAGATAATGAACTATTTTTTTCGTCATTTATCAAGGTAAAGAGTACCAGTGTTTTATTGTGGATATCTTCCTTTCTTTCTCCAGAGGATTAGCCTGAAGCGACTATAACGACGTCCACGTTCATTCTTGAGCTATGTAGAGCGAATCTTGCTTGAATCTAAGATCAATATTCATAGACAGTTTTGAGCATAAGCTTAGCGTGAGCTCGCTCTTACAACTCTTGTCAAAATTTTATGAAATCGGACAGTTATAAGTATATATCATATTGATATTTGGCGCATTGGACCCTACATCGCTACTGTCAGTAGGTAAACATGTCGCCACTCTCAAACAATTGTGATGATATTCATTCAATATGTACAATTTAACTTTTAAATAACTGTTTTATGTAAATGTTGTGCATAGTTATTATTGGAATGCAAATTTAATGTTGTACTATAAGTACATAAGATTCTCTACACTGTAATAATTTGTATTCTGTTACTGTGCCGAAAATAAATAAATCTGCTGTTCTCCGTACTATGTTTGGGTCAGAACCCATTGGTCCTAATATTCGTCCCCCGGATTAAAAGATTCGGCCCCTATATAGGTGCCCATTGGATTCCCCCCCCCCCCCCCCCCCCCCCCCCGCAGGAGACGAGGCAATATTAATTTATTTTTAAGGTACCTACTCGTCCCCTGCTCAGTCTTCGCCACCTGCTCCACCCTTTGGTCACCATGTTGCGTAGATAATGTGGTCAGCCTATAAATTATGACAATTTACAATAATTTACGACAAACACCGTAATTATTAACTAATTCAATAATTCGTTAACAGTGATAGGTCATTCCGGACAATGTAACTCGGTACAATGGACAATAATGCCTGCATACGACCAAAAGTACAGTCAACATCACATCAAACTACGTAACGTTGCAATCTGACCAGTATTACCGCTTCGATAAGTGTCATTTGATGAGGTGCCGACTACGGCAATTTACCCCATTTAATAAAAATGTATGTAAAGTGTGCGAAGTTGGTTTGAATGAGGGTTCCGTCTATGATTAATTCGGACAGTTTGTCCAATTTAGGTTTCTGATTTTCATTGCAGTATATAATCTCAGAGAAGTCATTATTTCTCTGAGAGTATAATAGACGAACCTGGTAATTTTTGTGCATTTATTTTACAAATCTTCGAGTTTTTTTGATATAATTACTTATGTCGTTTGTTTTCTAATTTTAAGGTTACTACTAGGTAGGTACTGCCGAATGGTAGTGATTCTGGCGTGCGTTTTATTAAAATAAACTAACCTAAATATGTCAGGTATAAGAATACTGCCTCCCTTTATATGCCTAAGTTCCAAAGTTATTTAAAAAGATGACGCTACTTTCAGTGTCAGAGTTAACTTAAAATTAGAAAACACGAGACATAATCACGACAGAATTTTCACTGTTGGACTAGGCTTCGCCCAACGGGCAATAATTTTATTTTTATTTATAAAGAATAAACTCACGCCTGATTCCCATAGGAGTAGGCAGAGACGATGGACTTCCATCTGCAGCGATCCTGGCACACACCCTTGCCTTCTTCACATTCATCAATCTCTTCATGCATGCTCGTCGGTTTGTAGTAGACCGTACTTGACCCTTTTTCAAGACCTCGCCAAACGGGCAATAATCATTTATCACAGATTTATTCAATCAGTTAGGTACTTCACAAATACAACCAGTAATGAATTAGACGATCATAATTTGGGTACAAAACAAGCCATTGGGTTTAAGTATAGGTATTAGGTACCTACCTAGATCGATAATTATCATTAAACGAGGGAGGGTTCGCAATTTAAGCGCACGGAACCCTATAAAAATTGCAAATTATTCAAAAAGGCGCGTGGTCAAACTCGTTCGGGTAAACAAACAAGAATTTCGGGTTTAGTATGCGCGTGCGTTCTTTTTGCATAGATTTGCTAAACGTGACGACTTTGTATGGCGGCCTTTGTTTGAACTAGTTTTAGCTAGTTCACGGTGTTTGAATGTAAATATGAGTTTTGTTACAATTCGGCAGTTGGTCAAGACATGTGCCACTAATTTTAAAATTATTTCTATAGCATCGATGTGTTTTAGTATTTTTATTTGATGTTAACGTTCGTATAGTAAATCCTCTTAAAAAGAATTATCTGAAAAACTATTTAATCGAATGTAAAAATTCCTTCATTAATAGATCGGTAAAGTAATTTAGATAGCAGAATAATTGTAAAAGATTTTAGAAAGCTGTCAAAGTCAAATCTCATTATTGCAAGTAAGCACGTTGTGTACATTTTTGCACGTCAACATATTTTTTGAATTTACATTTACACCACTTTGCAAGGTATGCCAACGCTGAGGAGAAAAAGTGGTGAAAAAATCTCAGCAGCACATCTTTTAAATGTAAATTCCGTTTAGATATCGATAGCGAATGGACTAAGTAAAGGTTAATGACTGACGATGTAGAGTATTGTAGAGTTCTGCAAACATACGAAGCTTTATCTTGAACCATTTTATTGGTACTTAGTAAAACATTTCAGAATTACCTAGCTACTTCTTTATTACTATCTGCAAAAATATTTTTTTTTTGTAACGATCACATTTAATATTAGCTAGGTAGCTAGAGCTACTAAGTATGTAATATTAACATTATAGTTACCTAACCTAAGGTTTGGTAGACCATTGTAGGCACTTGTACCTTAGAATTTTATTATGTAAGTACCTACTTATCTTAATTGCACTGCCTTAAAAGTAGGCACGTATGTTACGTAACATTTTTTTAAATTAGAACATGATGAAAAAATTCTTGCCGTGGGCAGGACTTGAACCTGCGACCTTGTCATTCCGTGACACGCTCTTACCAACTGAGCCACCACATGCCACGCCGAGCCCACCGAAAATCTTCATCGCTTTATACATACTTAAAGGATTTTTTCATCATGTTCTAATTTATTCACCGAGCATGGATAATGCGTAATTCAAATTCTGATTTTTTAAATTATTCTGCAAATATCGAAATTTCTTAGGTTACTTACTATTATTTAAACTATTGCAAATCTGTAAATTCGTTTAAATCCGACCGATAGGGTAAAACGGCAGATGTTCTACTTTCTATTTTGCATGCATTCGCGATGTTGTTTATTAAAAAAACCTTTTGTGGCCATTTAAAATATAAAACTTCCCTTCTACAAAGCGTCATGCAAATTAGGAGCCGTTACATTTTCAAAACAGCGTAAAATACCGTCAAATAATAAAGAATAATCAACTTTATTTCCAAGTAATAACAGTTACATTGCAATAAAAATCCGCAACTGCAAAATTCTTTTTATCACAAATTTTAAGAATGTAAAATAGACTTTAGATTAGTGAAGCGTAAGGGTTAATATGGCGTGGTTTGTGATTAGGAAGTATAAATTTGCATAAGCATTGCACACCTTTCCTTTCCTGTGATCCGTTTGAGTGACAGCTTTTCACTGAAATCGGGATATTATTAATACGAAATGGAAAAGGTATCGCTTCTAATATATAATATACTGTAGCATTTTCGGCGCTACGAGTTTGACATTACTTACTTATTATTTATACTAAGTAGGTATACCAGCGTTGGCACATTTTCCTTGCAAAGTGGTGTAAATGTAAATTGAAAAAAAAATGTATGTTGACGTGCAAAAATGTACGGTCGAAGACAGAGAAAGGTGTACAGTAGAGTTTTTAAGGATGAGATTTTCTAAAAAACTACTTGACCTATTGCAATAATTCTTTCACTGTTAGATAAAATTTAATACTATGTACTGTAAAATAATTTGTTGTTGTTCTTGAGAAAATTTCAACCTCATTGAGGCCCCTTGTATACTTATCTCTGTCTTCGACTGTACACAACGTGCTTACAATAAAGATATTTGACTTTTTGACTTTGAAATGGAACATAATGAATGACATTTAAATTAAAATACATACAGCTCAGCTAATGGATAACAATTATTTACTAAACAATGTGTACAAAGTAATACTAACATAATAAAAACCTGAAAACTACACTTCTCATTTCGTCAGTCGGTTAAAAAAAGAGCTGTAACATGTTGCTCCGAAAGTTGTGTACAGTCTAACAGTTTGTTTCAACAATTGTTTGGCAACATTCCAGCAGGGTTACTCTCACCTCTTATAGCGATCCAGTTTAGGTTCCTCAACTGACAATTTGCTACAATGACGTCAAACGTCATTGTAGCAAATAGCGATTCGGTTCAGTTTAGGAACCTAAACTGGATCGCTATAAGAGGTGAGAGTAACCCCGTAGGTTATTTTTACCGACTGCGTCCTCAAAGGTGGGTAACCTTTTTACTATTGTTTCTTGCACATCTGTAGGGGTTGTATTTCCGGTGCAATGTGCATTAATAATAACAAATAACTATTAGAAGGGGTGCATATGCAAAATAGAGCTTAGGTGAGCGATGGATTCGCGTAGTTTGTTATTGTATCAATGGTGAAAGCATGCAACAATTTTGAAACTAATTTCAATAAAATAATATTTTAAATATAACTAGCTATGCGAAATGGCGGGCCTCGGGTTCGAATCCCGGTCGTGACGAATCTAATTAGGTACTGACAACAGCAGATCAATGGTAACACTTGCAGTACGAATTCAACTCTTATGACGCAGATAATAAGAACGGCCCAAAGTGTTACACTTGATCTGCTGTTAGCTACCTACCTATGGTCTTACACAGAGAGATGTATACAGCGTCATTAAGAGCATTCCATGAGCCAACTAGCGCCGCCAATCTTGGAAAATAATCTTCCAATTTAATCAATTTTATTAAAAAAGCTATTTACAAAATGTTTATTACGATAAATACTATTTTCTAAATGCTTATTTATAAAGTGATTCAATTTCGGTAAGTTGGAGTTCGCATAATTGCGAAAAACGGCCGTTTTTGGCACATTTGTGAACTACAACTTAGCTTGTCGCAATTATGCCATGTATTGTATATTGAAAAATAGTATTCATCCTAATAAACATTTTGTAAATAGCTTTTTTAATAAAATTGATTATATTGGAAGATATTATTTTTTTAAGATTGGCGGCGCTAGTTGGCTCATGGAAGGCCCTTAAGATAGAGACAGTTATTTACCGATTTTCAATTTTTTTTTTACAATTTTATTACTTAGTTTGTGTCTTTTCTAAACTATCTAAGTGAAATAATTTTTACAATCGGCTATGTTACTCTTGAAAAATCTAGATACCTACGCTTTATACTTTCTATATATATTGTATACATATATAGAATATATATATAATATTGTATACATAGAAAGTACCTACAACATATTTCGTGAAGTTACTGTTCTTGTTTTCATATATCTGTAAGTACATTCAAAACCGACTCTACATTTCTGGTTCTTACTTTACTACCACGCTTTTACCCAACAATAACCTTTAGGTAAGAATCTGCATTTTTCTACCTAAACCCAGTTTTGACCGCTGCCATTTTACAATTGAAAAAATTCGCAAACCGAGCCCAACCAGTTTGATCCAACCCTAAACTTCAGGGGCACTTAAAAAGTTTTAATACGAACACAATACGTTCTCCGCGAATGCAGTGGGCAGTGTCCAGTACAATAGTTATACCAGCCGATTAATTCCCTTCACAATGACCAAGGGCTAGGCCCTAGAGGTCATATTTAGGTAGTAGGGTCATGGGTCAGTTAGGGTTATTGGTAAATAGGCGCGTATGTCCGAATGCCGGGGAGTGACGCGGCTACGGAGTTTTAAAACATGTCGCGCTGACGGGTTAGGTTACGATTTATGTGTTTTTGGACGCTTGGTTTGGTTTTGGGATTTTGGGTCGTGTATTTTGTTGTTTAATAGTCGTTGGCACGTGTTGAAAATTAATTTATTTTACAAACTGTGAAATCAACTGTGAAAACAGAATTGAAATTACCTTAGTTGAAAATTAAAAATAAGCAGCATGCTTTTTGGAAATAAACAAATCCGAAATCTGATTGAAGTGACGTGGTATCTTACTAATTCAACAAAGATAGAAAATTGTTATACTTAGATACCACTTATTATCTAGATATGTAAGTACATAAGTATTAATTAATTATCAGAGCTCGATGGGGATGTTATTTACCAAAACCACAATTATTTTTTTAACGAAATCTAAATATTTTTTAATTCTTAATTTATCTATATATCTGACTCTTCCCAATTTTAATGAAACTTAATTGATTTTAGTAATAAAATCAATACTGTTTCATTCAAAATGCGGTTGCAAACATAAATTTTTGTGACGTCATTGACCTTAAAATTCATACAACGTCATACCATACTTCAAACTATCCCCATTGTGCTGACAGAACAAAACGTGGACAAAAAACCAGAGATATCATCAACAATTTCACACTTCATACCTACTACGCGCCACATATTATATTATTCCCATTTTGACAGCAGAGTGCTTTATTTGGAGCGATAAGTATCGCAAGATCTGATCTGATGGCATTACCGTCGAGTGTCCTTACCTCTGACAGAGAATGCCTGTGTTGACTTTTGTCCGTGATTGTGCAATCGAATCACTGTGCAAATGTAGAGGCAGTGAAAGTAAAAATGATTCATTATACTTTAAATACTTAGGGCTTTTGAAAATGACGGGAAACGACGAAATTATTTGAAAATTTTCATTTTAATGTCTACAGTGGTTATTATGGGTTCAGAAAATGTTCGCGAATGTTGGTATGGTGAATTTATTGGATGATTTGAGCAAGATCTGAAGTTTCAAGTTAGAGTCAAGAGTCCCACTACGAGGTCGGGAGTGAACGTGACTGTCGAGATGCTTCGTCCAGAGTGACGACGCTATGGCGACTCCTCTGGAGGAAGAAAGTGTGAACGTGATATTAAATAAATAAATAAAATAAAATAAATTTATTTTCAAAAACACCAGCATATAAATGATACAAAAATAAGGTACCTCCTAGTAGGCAAGTTAAAAATTCGCCTGTGTCAGGAGGGCCCACTCTTTCTTAGGTCTAGTTAACTTAAAACTGGTACATCGGTTCCGAAACAGCAAGCATTGGTAATGAGAAAATAAAATAAAACATGAGGTAAGTTTAACAAATTAATCTTAACTTAGGCATGCTGAGTGAGTAACACAAATGTATGTGTGGGCACGTGTTCGTGTGTGTGAGGGTGTGTGTGTGATATTAAACACAAAACAACCACTGTACACATTAAACTGAAAATTATCAAATAATTTCGCAACCGTCGTGTCCCGATATTTTCAAAAGACTCCTGATGATTTTTAATTACTTATGACATCAGAGTAAAAGTGACATAAGCAAATGAAGTAATTTAATTTTTGCATTCAATTCAAAGTTAATCAAGAAACGCTCATGGGAAAGTAAATGTCAATAAAACATCATAAAAAATAGTTCGACACATCAAACGTCAAACACCATAACGTCTTTTGTCGGATCGATGGGAAAAAATAACCCAAAATAACCCTTTCGACATTTTCACTATAGAACTCATTTAAATCTCTCGACGCATCCCCTATTTGCGTGCGATGCACCTTGTTGCAAATTAAGAATAAAAAAAAATGTGACCCTAAAGGATCGTGGGTAAAAAAGTTTTATCTTTTTTAGGGGTCTGTATTTAAAAAAAAACAAGGAATCCCGCACTTGGTTTCACCGTACGAATAAGATATTGCTCGGAAACGATTGCACGTTTAAGTAAGTGATGTATTTCAGAAATTTTTTAACATTTTTAATCAATCGTAAACATGAAATTAGATTTTAGACAATAAATAAAAATACAAAAATTTGGTAACAAATCAAGTAAAAAAGGTGCCGTCTCGGGCCGTGTCTCGTCGAAATGTTCCCATCACACCAAATTTATGTATTATAGTTATTATTATATGTTAGCCTGTACCCTGAACTATCCAATAATGAAAGATTCTTTATAAACGGTCAAGTAGTTGTTGACTATAGATACCACATTTATTTACATTGAATTCGTTTAAAAACATAAAAAGGTTTTGGCAACTTAAACACATTTTTTCCCACATATTTACTAAAGATAGGTATTGAAAACAACCTTATCCTTTCTAATTCCAAAACTATCTGAAACTATTATAAATTAATTTAATATAAACTCTAGCTAAGCTTCTATAATATTCTAATGAACAAATTAGCTGTCTCTGACAAGCGACATATAAGTTTATGATACGGAACCTCCTGTAATCAAGTTCGATTCGCACTTCTCCGTTTTTTATTACACATTATTGAAATGAGACACCGGGTCTGCATATAAAATTGGTCTTTTTATGCAATGAAAGGGTTAGACACGTCGGTCTGTGCATTCAATTTTTTTTTGTGTACGTATAAAGACTTTTTTTTAACCCTTCCGCTACTGCGGTTCGTGATGGTTCGTTATTTCGGTGTTAAAGTTGAATTTAAGTTCGCTATCGCGTTTTGTAGATTTTTTTTAATAAGTACTTTTTAGGGACGGTTTTGCGAGCATCGGAAGTACTTGCAAGTTATTGTTTACAATTATTTGTTCTGACTAACAATGCCGTAGTTGTTTTAGCTAAGTATCATAAGTATGAATTTACCTTTTACATGAATTTTATTTTATTTATTTATACCTACATATATTTGCACGTGTGCCGCACGAAGCCGGACCGATGGGCCCGAACTGTCAGAGTGGGTGTCATCGGAGGGTCGCCGGCGTCGGGGCAGACCTCGGCGAGGTGGAGAGACGATATCGTTAGATACAGGGATGGGTGGCTGGAAGAGGCTCAGGACAGGGATGGATGGAAGAGGAGGGGGGAGACCTTTGCCCAGCAGTGGGACGATTTATAGGTTTACAAAAAAAAATACATACCTATATTTATGGCCTTACAGTACAAAACCAAAGCGCTACAAACTTAATACATGTACATACTAATGTAATAAATGCCTGTTTTTGTTGTGTGATAACGTTTCATTCAAGGATTGAAAAAAAAATACCTAAGTCCTAATCACAGGTAAGTATTCAACTTTCGTGTGACAGTGGACTCGACTGAACACCGATTTATTCTACAAATGAAAATGGTCTCTACCTAATTCAATACCCCGTTTTAAAATTATTAGACGTCGATTCGATACCTTATTGGGCAAATCGCTATTGGATCAGTCGAGTTCATATTTTTTGTAATTGATACTAACATTTAGAGTTATTAGTAGGTACCTGCAAGTATTAAGCCCGGTAGGTACCTAATAGATAGATAGATATAGGCTTATCGTATACCTAACTACGTATAACTGGGCGGTACGGAGTTACTTACTCATACTTACGCAGTTGTATGTTGCCATAGTTACCGGGACTTGCGGTCGCTTCCAGCAGGTTACTCGTGTCCCGTAGGGTTAGCAAAATAATCACACGTACCACGAAGACAGAGGTATATAGGGGGCCTCAATAAGGTTGATATTATCTTAAAAAATACTTCAACCGATTGTAAAAAAAATATTTTACTAGTAGATTTTGTAATTATGTAGTACACACTACGTAATTACAAAAACCAGTCAAGTAGTTTTTGAGAAAATCTTAGAGTATTCTAGAACCGCTATAGTCCGTCAACGTCGTGCTTACCGCGCGCTAGGGGTACAGGCATGGCGGGGACGAGGTAATACGGTAATACGGTCTCGGCTGCGGGCGGTGTGGCGGGGCACGTGAGCGCGACGCGCACGGCTTTGTATAGAGTTACCTCGTCCCCGCCAACCCCTGTCACGCCGTGGTAGCGGCAACCACGACGTTGACGGACTATAGTGAGACTTTCATCTGAGCCCCTTCGTGCCTCGGGAAGCACGTTAAGCAGTTGGTCCCGGTTGCTGTCGCTTGACAGCATTCGTTAGGCCACGTCAAAGGCGGCCTGAATAACTTTGACGAATAAGTTTGGTCACTAAACCACACGAGAAAAAAAAGAAGGGATCCTTTTTTCCTTTTGAAGCACGGAACTCTAAAAACACACGAGAAGAAATCTTTCAGTTGCTTTCCCTGCAGTCTGTACTTATAGGCGGATACCTGCGTGCCTCCGACACAAGCGGGCAATTTTAGAGCCGTGTCCTGCGATCTCCCTTTGCGTTCGCGACGTGTGCCTTCAAACGGGGAAGTAACCCCCTCTCCTGACGCACCCCCATCCCGCTTAGTTAGAACAAGGGAGGATGCAGGAGATGAGAGGAGAACGACGGGAGGAGCGGGCAGCGTTAACCTATGAGTTGCCAATATAAGTTCGCTCGCTAGCAATTGTTTGCTGCGACGAAGGATAGTGGATTATTTGGTGCAGCTCTAGCGGCCAGTACTGGAACCAAAGTTCCACCAATCCTGTACGTGGCAGCGGAAGTATTTATGTAGTCGTTAGTGAACGAACTGATGTTGGTAACTCTTACGTACTTACCTATTAGTTTAGCACGTGGATTTCAACCATCCAGGGTCGGGGTGTAGTGTAGATCCCTTATTGGGTATTTAAATCCAAGGGTCCACAATTTACATAAATTCTGAACATTGAAAAATACTTTATTTTTAGTTCTCAAAGAAATACCTGTTTTTACGGTCGGCAGGTATAATTTCGACCTATTATTTTTAATTTCATCATATTCAATCAAAGCTACAGGGGATTCCCCGGTTCCACTATCTATATACCTATTTGATTTTTGAAAAGAGTGATTGGGGGCAGACGAGCTATTTTTTTATCCCAGGTAAAACATGTTTACGTCTACCACCACGTGTTGGTTATGTCGGGATCGCCGCCCTAAAGGGGCGGAATACCGACTAAACTTCCTGGAGTGTTCCACCTCGTGCCATTGTTGCCCACCAGATGGTTGGTTTGCTATCCAACTTATAGATGTCTATTCATATCTACTATCGTCTCACTCTCTGGAACTTAATCGCTTTGGAACTTAATCTATACATATAATAAGACTGTAAGAAAGTTGTGTCTGTACATTGGATATTTTTTGAAAAGAAAGATTGTAATGTGTTTTAGGATCGATACTGATGCCAAAACAATATTTTTTGTCTGTTTGTCTGTGACTTTGTGCAAGTATCACGCCTTAACTACTGAAGGGATTTTGATAAGAGTTTCACTAGGAGCTAGCTGAAATATCCGGACAGCTCATAGGCTATAAGCCATGGCGGTATGCGATGTGGAAACAAGGATCCAGAGAGGAAGATCTGCCTCCTGATCTCCTCCATCCTCCTCCTCTACGCAATCGAAGTTGCGGGGGGCTAGTAACTGAATAAATGAATGAAGTACTTAAGTCACCGCTTTGGGGAGTATTATCTCCTCTCTTATAACCTGCACCACATCCATGCGTCAGAGAGCGGGTGGCTTAGACGACCAAACAGCGGGGTGGTCTATGTACCGTCGCATGATATATAGTGCCCCTTAAACTTAAACGGATTACCTTTGATATATTACGTGGATATGCAATTCAATCTCGACTAGTCGATCTCTAGATTGCTTTTTGAACAGCGTCGATGTAATTACACTTACGAGGCTAGCTTGTGATGTGAATGATTAATGTTTCAATGATGATCGTTCGTGTCTTTGGGATGACACAAAAGCCTTCTTGAGATTGTTTTCGTAGAATTCTCTGGCTCCTGCTATTACATGAACAGAGAATTATACGATACTGTGGGATCTACGTCAACTCATGCCATACGAAGTACTCATAATGCCTAAGCACGGACTGAAGACCACTGAAAAAAATGCCAGAATCATTGGTGTCAAACTGTTCAACAGCCTCCCGGTGGACATAGGTACAAACTGAAAAGAAATTCAACGCATTTAAATCATCACCAACGAAGCATTTATTAAATCGAACACTGTATTCAGTGAAGAAGTTTTTTGAGGAACCATTATGAGGGCTTACATTTTATACTGTTGTAAATAAAAGCAATTTAATACAATGTCAAACTTAAAACTAAAATATCCGGTAAACCTTCGTCAGTCAAATAACCCGCCCCTTGTCGTACCGGTGCAAAGGTACCCATAACGCTTGCGGCGTTACCGCGCTGTATAGCTATGGCTAACCTTTGCACCAGGACCCGGAGCGAGAGTCACAACCCCTCTCTCTAAGGCTCTCTGTTGTAAATTGTAATAATCTTTTTGGCAAATAAATGTATTTGTACTTGAGAAATTCGTCTATTCCCACTAGTTCAGTTGGCCAGTTCAGTTGAATGACCTTTCAGGGAACGGAAGATTAGGATCAGACAAACTGCTGGGTTTGAGTACAAATCTACGCGCTACGTTCAGTCTGTCATCTTTTATAGAGTTCCATACATTACAACCACTGCTTTTGAAATGTGTTTCAGCCTTTAAATTCCGTTTTAATATAAAATATTAACTGTTTCTCGACATGCGGCATAGTACGTATATATGTACTAGACCTGCAGCAAAGATCTAGATGTGAAATATCCCTCATTATCTCTTTAAGTTGTCAAAATACTCACCTCCTAAGTAGAAGACTCTGTAACTAAGCTAAGGCAGTTTAACACAGAGAAAAGACACAGAAGAGTCACGACACGAGGTTGAGATTTTCTCAAAAAGTTTTTGACTGATTTAATTCTAAAATTTCAAAAATTTAAATGATTGATTCTAAAATTCTTCGCAATTACATAGTGTGTACTCGAAACTATTTACTAGTAAAATTAGTTAAATCTCAACCAATGACTCCTGCATACTTTTCTCTATTTTCGACAACTCTTTGCAACACTTTGTCACTTTAATACTACAATTTATCAGCGGTTCCATTTTCCATTTGGATATCAAAACACCTCCTTCACCGACAATACACGAATGTCATCCATCCATGTCTATTTCTGCACCATTTCGCTGAAACAGGTGGGGGGATGCCCCCCTCCACGAGCTGGTTGCCAGGAGACAGACCACAATAGAGGGGCACCACACGTCCTTTCATCACTTGCCAAGGAGCGAAGGGCATGCGTGTTGCGAGTGAGAAGAAAAAAATATTGGACGAGGCAGTTTATAGAAGCTTGAATTTTTCAAGATTCATATGCTTTTTGTGTGGTTAGGATATATGGGCTTGTGTTACAAAAGCCTGGAAGCGGATCCCAGGCCGGCCATATACAGTCTTAAATAGAGAAAAGAATACAGTGGGCCTCAATAGGGTTGACATTTTGTCAAGAACTACTTGGCCAATTGTAAAGTCTTTTACTAGTACCTTGATAACACACTAGCTATGTAATTTTTTTTTAATAAACCAGTCAAGTACTTTTTGAGAAAATCTCAACCTTAAAAAACTGTCCTGTACACTTTTCTTAGTTTTAGACCGTAATACTGTGAAGGAAAATATCTTGTGGAAATCTGCATGCATTAGAACAGTAAAAATCGCAGAAATTTGAAATTTGCTCTGGGCCCAGGTATTTCATTGCATCAGAGATAGCTACCGAAAAATCCGAAAATGCAGTGATTTTGTCGTGACCGCCAAGTATAATCTAAAACCTAAGCACGACCTATTACTGTCGTTGTAGGTATGGTATGGTATCGTGTAAGAGTGGGTGGGACGCCTCGCTACCCGGTAATTAATGACGGGCACAAAATGAGGTGGGGCATGCGTTTCAACTGATCGCAGGGCGCAAGCCGCGGCTAGGTCACGGCTGTGTGTGTCAAGCTTAATTTACCAATCTTGTGCTTCATCATTTCTTAAGATATGCCCGTTATATCTGCTAAAGGCTTTCTTCATCCCTCCATGGTGCATATATACAGGGGGAGCGGGCGGCGCGTGGACAGGCATTCGAAATGAAGAGTGCTCCGACTACGGCTTGTCTGCCCTCTGCGGTTACAATGTGCGGAGACGGACTATTTTCTATACTTTTTAATGTAATATCCGAAGCAGAACGTACGACTATTAACTGTTTATTTTTATTTCTCCACTGTTTACCCCAAATCAAATGAAATCAATTATTTTTTATTGAAAGTAAGCACGTTGTGTACATTTTTTACGTCAATATTTTTTTTTAATTGAGATCTCTGTTGATTCCCTCTCCACAATTAGTCCATAATTTATTGCCCTTAAGTCCACTTGTTATGCCTATTGTATTAGAGTTCACTATGAGTAAATCAACCACTGTAGCAACGTACTTACGTTGTTATTATTTTCGCCTCAACGTCGTGGCCAACCTGGCTACCACCAACCTCGCCGGCTGCAACACTGGTAACTACTACTTCTAACTAAATTTTGTCCGTAACATTTATCATTATTGCGATTTATATTGCCGTGGCCAGTAGAGGAATTAAAATTCCACTATTCACAAGCCTCGTAGCCATAGTGTTTTACGCAATTCTTATACACACCCTCACACATTAACACACACACACACACACGCGCGCGCGCGTACTCGCACGCACACTTTTTATATGGAATATTTTATATTGGAAGTCGGTTAAAAAAGGGAAACTAAAATTTGTCACTAATAATAGTTTTAAGACATTTATATAACATATATAGTACCTAATGTGCACATTATTGTTATGGCTAACGAAGAGCGCAGCCTCCTGGCACAGGCATAAAAGCCTAAAAGGAGACTCCGATTACAGAAAAATGTAAACAATCCTATTGATGTCAAATAAAGAACAATGGGTAATTTTGTATGGACCCCGTACCCACGTTGTAGCAACTTGAGACCTATATCATTCGAAAGGTCTTTAAAAATACAAAATTTTTTTGTATGGCAGCAACCTTGTAGCTTATGGGAGAACGCCGTTATAATGTCGAGAATGTTTCGAAAATTCACCCTTCGAACCATTGATGCGCGCATTTTCTCACGGCCCGTGTCATCGCCCGAGTTTCGTTCGGGTAAATAAAAGTGGCATACGGCACTGTCCAACCTTTCTAGGTATCTCTGTACAAAAAAAGTCCAGTCAATACGTTACACATTGCCGTGAAAGGAGGACAAAAAACAAACACACTTTCGTATTTATAACATTAGTTGGGTATAGTAGTTTATGCAATCTGTAACAGCAATACCTTTTATATTAAAAAAAAAATAATGATGGAGCCTAAAGACAGCTGCCAATGGTATCGTCGTCATCATCAGCCCGTATCAATCCACTGCTGCGGATGTAGACCTCTCCCAAAGTACGCCCACTCAACCCGATTCTCGGCATTCTGCATCCAGTCACTACTCGCTGCCAGCCACCTTGCGAAGGTCATCATTATATCCTGGTGAAGGGGCGTCCCATACTATGTTTACCCGTTCGTGGCCTCTATTCGATAACTCTTCTACTCCATCGGTTATCGCTTCTACGACAGATGTGACCAATCCACTGCCACTTCAGTTTGTTGATTCTATAAGCAATGTCAACCACTTTTGTTCTCTGGCGAATATACTCGTATATTCTATCTACCAGAGAATTACAAGGATAGCTCTGTCATAGCTTGCTGAGCGACTTTGAACTTGTGGGCCAGTTTCACCGTTAATGTCTACGTTTCGGCTCCGTAGGTCATCACAGGCAGGACCCACTGGTTGCCTTTGTTTTCAGGCATTGTGATATTGAAGACGAGAAGATATGACGTAGCTTCCCAAAAGCTGCACAGCCCAGCTGAATTCTCCTGTCACTCTCTTTCTCGAAGTTGGTCCTAAGTAGACAGTCATATTGCTGAACAACTTCAAGGACCGTGTTATGGACTACCACTGGTTCCGGGATGACTAGATCATCGAACATCTTGGTCTTGTCAGCCACCTCGAGAATGTTATCCATCCATTTGATGGAGGGCGTGCTACGCTACATTTATCCGATCGTGGACTGTATTCGCGGAACTCGTCTACCCTATCGGTTATCGGTTCTACGACAGATGTGTACAGCCCACTGCCACTTCAGTTTGCTGATTCGCTGAGCGACCTTGAACTTGTGTGTCAGACCCACTGTCAGTGTCCACGTTTCGGCTTCATAGCTCACCATTTGGCAAGACGCACTGGTTGAAGACCTTTGTTTTCAGGGCTTTCTAGTATGAAAACGAGAAGATTCGATGTAGCTTCCTAAATGCTGCACATCCTAGCTGAATTCTCCTGCCACTCTCTTCTCGAAGATGCTCCTTTCCAGCTGCAGAGTTTGTTCTAAGTAGACGTCTTCTTCTTCTTCTTCCTCAGCATACAGCAGCCCACTCCTGGGCATATGCCTCTCCATGAATTCTCCATGTGGCCCGATCCCTAGGTTGTCTGGTCCACACCGAGCCAGCAACCCTTTTGATGTCGTCGGACTATCTGGCCGGTGGTCTGTCCACGCTTCTTCTACCCGTCCGGGGTCACCGTACCGGGGGTCCGTTACACCGTATTGAGTGGACTTTTTTTGTACAGAGATACCTAGAAAGGTCGGACAGTGCCGTACGCCACTTTTATTTAACCGAACGAAACTCGGGCGATGACACGGGCCGTGAGAAAATGCGTGCGTCAATGGTTCGAAGGGTGAATTTTCGAAACGTTCTCGACATTATAACGCCGTTCTCCCATAAGCTACAAGGTTGCTGCCATACAAAAAAATTATGTATTTTTAAAGACCTTTCGAATGATATAGGTCTCAAGTTGCTACAACGTGGGTACGTTTTGACCCATCTTCTTTATTTATTATTTATTTATTTTTATCTTATTATCAGCAACTCTTGGTAGTTTCTTAAATATCTTTCCATACTTAGCAAACCTTTAGCCGTGAGGGTAGTAGTCCTCATATATCTGGCTCGTCCCGCCTGACTTCTAATGGCGGACGAACGTTTATATTGAAATACTCTGCCAAATTGTCATGTAGCCACGAGCCTAGGAATGCGGGGGCGGCGACCCTTGCTGGAGTGGAGTTGTCTATGGCTTTTAATACGTAGTGGGTTTGTTGTTTATGCCTTGGCATTTTACTTAACATATCATTGTGGTAATAACGGAGTGTTCTAAAGTGTATCTCTTATGTGATACGGTATAGCATGTTAGAGTGTTAACTACGGCTATATCTACGGGATTGTGATATATATGACGTAAGTAAGTATCATGCTAAAACACCGAGAGTCTCTCCTCTACAATAACTTTTAATAGTGGTAATGATTGGTGACTCTAGCTCAAATTACTTTGTTATATATATGTTATATTGTTTGTTGGGTATAAAACTATTGATTTTCTAAATAAAAAATACGTAAAACCTCCTGTTTTCTTTTCATAATATATAATAGACTTGAAAATAAGTCAGTCAGTAATCTAGCTAAACATACCTATTGAGGTCATATTTTATTTTCCTGCATTCTACAACAGAGTTAAAAAAACTACCTTCAAAATTCCACTGTTTTTTCCAACAAGTTTGAACGTTATCCTAAGCTAAACATACAAGCACCAAATAAACAACAAAGCGTAAAGTTATTTACAATTTCAGGTAGTGAACAGACAATTGGTGGCCGTCGCCATGGCAACGGCAAGATGGCCGACGTCTGCTGCGGTTTCCAACTTCGCGTCTAGTTCCAAATTGTTGGAGGGTATTTTAGAGCGGCGTGTGTAGGAGCGCGCATAATTACATTATGTGCGGCGAGCTATGTACGGACCCACTAATTACTGATACCGACAGCATGCGAAGTTAGATCTTCGTTCTAGAAGTAGGCAGCAGGTAGCAGAATCTCTTTCAATCTGTGGAATAAAAAAAGACGGTTGTCCCATGTCGGGCGCCAACACTTATGACATTGGCGCCCACCTTGGGCTCGATTTCAATGCAAATATTTTCTGCAATTCACAAATAACTAAAAGTACAGGAACCTTCTAATTACTGCTACCTATATTGGAACTTAAATCTGATTTTGTAGGAATTAAATAATAATAACATGGTTTGATCAAACAAGTATAATTTTTCCAGCAGTTTTTAACAAATTGGGTCGAATGTTGCTGTTTAGTATAGAGGTGAGGTAATAATGGCAAGTCTCATAGAAATACTTATAAGTAAGTCCCACTTTGGGCGCCAATAGAATTCTTGTCAAATTGGCACCCACTTTATCCGTTCTAAGGCAAATATTTTTCTTCTTTGTAAAGAATTATAATAATTATTGGTTTTAATACACTTGTTTAATTCTCCTAAATATAATTACCTCCTTTTTTAAATATATTTTGTGCCTTTAAAGACTTTTTTGCCACCACTACGCCTGGAGAAGGATTAGTTAAGGAGGATTTAATAAGAGTTCCTTACTTACGTGTAGCATGTAGAACTACCTTTCAAATATTCTACTTCTCTTAGATGTTTTCACATACTTTAATAGAAGAAGTTCTTAGATTCTATCCACATTTTTTTATCACGATGCTGTTGTAATGATTATAATTATTACCTATTGATAAAAGTATTTTCATGGGATAGATCAGGATCATATTTTACTCGTTTTTTTCGATTTAAGGCATGTGTAACCCACCACGAGAGCCCGCGAGGTGGATCATAATATAAGGGAAGGTGTATGCCAGAGCAATGGATACATAAAAATAAACCGACGATGAACAGATAAGTAGTATAAAAGCTATTGTGTATAAATAAGGATACAAAGGATTCTGAATTTGATAAAAATGATGACTGCGTTGTAATAAACCCTCTAAGTCTGGTTCCTACCTACTCCAATTTTATAAGTACAATACTTACTTAACTAAATAAGTAGTAGAAAGAGCACCAAAAACCCTAAGACATTGTTGGTGACAGTCGACATATCTACATTGAGCGGGCTGCGTCGTAAAATGTTTTACTGTCGATCCGCTTTTATATGGACGTAGCATCACTGGCAGCTAAGGCAGAGAGCACACAGACTTGAAGGACGAAAACATATTTAAAAAAAAATGTCAAGCTTTTTAGTAGAAATAGATTGCGTTAGCTACAGCTGACGTCAAATTCTATTGATGCGTCAAATAAAAATTGTCATTGATTTTTTAATTTATTATGGCATAGTCCAATGCCATCCGCCAAAATGAATTTGAATTCACATTACAAATACGTTTAGTACATTTCATAACTTATTTTGTACTACTTTGGTCAAGTATTGACCCCGGAATATTAGCAAAAAAGAATATTTCACTTTCAAGTTTTCCCTTCATACCTTGTGCTGCCATCTAGTTTTAAAAATTATTATTGAAAATGATATGATTAATGTATCTATTTCTTTCGTAACTCTTCTTTCATTCCTTCGCTCTGGAGATTCATGGACAGTTTATGAGAACGAACTCACTTGCAACTGTCAAACGTCTATGGAATTTGACATTTTATTGATGTCTATGGAATATGAATCTCGGCATAAATGTTCAAAGTCAAAATAATTAGTAAATAGTTCTACGCATTTAAAGTTATATTAATCTAGGGTCCCGGAAAACAGTATTTTTAATAATTTGAAAACGTTTCACAACTTGTAATGAGGAGTACCTATAAAATGTAAATGCACAATTAACTGTAATTTAATTGCATGTCTGTACACTAGCTAATGTTGGTTTTATATGTAACTGATGTATTTTCATTTGTGTGCAAATAAAGTATATTGATTATGATGATGATTAGACAATTCATAGACAGTTTTAAGCATGAACTTACTTTCCACAGACGCTTGTAATTGTCACTGAATCTGGGCCTTAGGTAGTCGTAGAAGTGTAGACTGACCTTAGTAATGAAGGAATAGGTAGCCGAATCGTAAAGTTTGTTTTTAAGATCCCGTCATAGTCATGAGTGCATAGTTCTTATATACATACCGTATAGGTGCATCAAATAAAACTGAAATGCATTCGTATGAGATTATTAAGATTGTCGCATACAAACCGCTTTAGAAGGTCAATATTTCGTTTCGTCCCATAAAATATTCCAAAGTCTTCCAAAAATCACCACAAAAAATTATTCCGAAGAAGTCTGATATAAGTATTCAAGAGATTCTAAACCCTCAAAACTCCTCAAAAATGTGCCGCCTAGTTTCCCGCGGAAACTCGAGGTTTTCCTGTGGTAAAAGTAGAATACGAAGCTACAAAATTTCATGTACCAAACATCATAGATCCAACTCCAACGGCATCATAGATCATCAAGTGTTAATTACATGATGCACATTATTGAGGAGGTTTGAGGGTTTAGAATCTCTTGAATACTTATATCAGACTTCCTCGGAATAATTTTTTGGAGACTTTGGAACATTTTATGGGACGAAAATATGGGCTCCATAGATGTTACTTATATTTGATAATCTATGATGCCGTTGGAGCGTAATTCATCAGCACATTACTGGGATTTGATATCCAATTCTCAACATTATACCTTTGTTGTCTCGCCACATAAACTCATCGGAAAATCGCAAAAATCTAAGCACCACTCCACAAAACTGCTATAAAATGTCGAAGCCTCGGTGCCTACAATCAAAGCTTACATATTTTCTCATTTACCTGATAAAAAACCTTACGCTTGTGATATTTGAACCATGCTGCATAATACCCCTCTTGATTACCATTCGCGAACTGAATATTCCGCTCTGATACACTTTTTGAACTCATACCGAGACGATTGGAGAGAAAAAAAGGAAAATTGCCGCCATTTTTGTGTCGTATTTATTTTGGTTGCCAATCTCTATTTGTAATTTGTCGCGATTGGACGATGTTACTGGCCAATTTTGAATTACGAAAAAAACAACTTTATTTTCTTTTTTTAAATTATTATGGCATGGTTATAAGCCATATGCCAAACAAGTATTTACAGAGGTTCTCTTGAAAATGTCGGGAAACGGTTGCGATAATTGTCTACAGTGGTTATTTTGTGTTTAATATCACGTAAAATTAATCATAAAATGTTCGCGAATGACAGTATGGTGAATTTATTGGATAATGCATGCAAGATCTGAAGTTTCAAGCAATTAAGCGAGCTCGGGAGTGAACATGACTGTCGAGCTGCTTCGTCCAGAATGATGACGCTACGGCGACTCCTCTGGATGAAGACAAGAAGGCGCGGATATCCAGGGTGACGACGCCACGGCCAGTCCTCTGGAGAAATTTAAACGATGAACATGCATGGTGTGTGTCGCCGGTTCCGCATGAGGGATAAACTTACTAACAATAGTAATAGTTACGAACCTGTATAGTTATTAAGTAATCATTGTATTATCATTGTTTTAAAAGATGTGTTGCTGAGAGTTGTTTGCCACTTTTTCTCCTCAGCGTTGGCACCTTTTCCTTGCAAAGTGGTGTAAATGTAAATTCCAAAAATATATTGACGTGCAAAAATGTACTGAACGTGCTTACTTGCAATCTTGCAATAAAGAAATCTGACTTTGACTTTGAAAGATAAGACTATGATATATTGAATACCCTGTAACATGACATTGGAAAATGACACATAAAGTAAAATCTACATTTTTTCGTACGAAACTAAAAAGTTTAATTTTCCCATCTTTAGCAAGAACATTGCATTATCGAATTCCCGACGTTTGAATTACTAGCACATTCTAAAAATAGTGCTACCTCAATACAATGAACTGACTCCATTGTTCAATGGTCACAACGGTAAAACAAAGGGGGTTAAACCACATGCAGAGTTTTAGTCCAAACTCCGTTCAGCCCTTTGTCTTAACCCTTTGTTAGCTTGCTCCTTCATTGTATTCGGGGGGTGCAAATTAATCTCAGTTTATTTCTTTGATCGCTATTTCGTGTTTATAATAATAGGCTCGGCGTGACAGCCACCAAGTGATGGATATGGTAATGGAATCCATGTTTTTTGGTACCGACCTCTGAATTACGTCATATTGTTCTTTGGTAAAGTCAATTACTTTTTTTTAAATTTAGCGCAGTGTTTTGTTTTTGAAATGTCTTTTTAAATAGAGCTTGTTTTGTTTAAAGCTTTTTGATTTGCAAAACAAAATCTTTGGGGGCTTTTTGAAAATGGCGGGAAACGACGGTTGCGAAATTGTTTAATAATTTTCAGTTTAATGTCTACAGTGAGTGTTTTGTGTTTAATATCACGTTAAATTAATCAGAAAATGTTCGCGAATGACAGTATGGTGAAGTTATTGGAGAATTCAAGCAGGATCTGAAGTTTGGCGCCATGGTCAAGATTCCCGCTACGAGCTCGGGAGTGAACGTGACTGTCGAGCTGCTTCGTCCACAGTGATTGACGCTACGGCGTCTCCTGTGGATGAAGACATGAAGACGCGGCTGCCCAGGGTGATGACGCTACGGCGACTCCCCTGGAGGAAGATAGAAAACTATTATACATTGAATTTTCTGTAACATGACATTGGCAAATGACGAACTGTCGAGTCCATTAATAAAATAAATAAATAAAACAAAATCTTTGTTATTTGTTTAGAGAATAAGTTTGAAACTACGTTTGAATTGATTTATTATTTTATTTCAAGGGCTCGTGGTTCATTGCGAGTATGTTGAAAACGATAAGCAAGTTAAGCAACGCTGGGCGAGGTCTGGATTGGTGACCGCTTCTTGTGCCTCGGAAAGCACTACCTACTTCCACCTTCTGCGATCCTGGTACGTACACAATTCCTGCTTTTTCCACATATTTATACTCGACTGCCCCAGGAGGATGATAATGTTTTTCGGGTATAATTATATGTCCATTCCGTCCTGCCATCCTGTAGCCTACACGGCTAAATGGATTTTGATCTATGAATGAGGTATCATTAGACTCGTCTTGATTACGGGAGTGTCATTGCGCATAAAAAAAATCAAGTTAAAATCAAGATAGTTTTTGCGCAATCGGGTGTTTAGTTTTTGAAAAAAAAATTCTCTTCCTCCTCGGTTTGTTTGTAGTAAGTAGTGTACCTATCTATGGGACTTTTTAAAACTCACCTATGTCCTCCTCGATTCACATCTAATGATGAAAATCATTTAATAAACTCAGGAATAGATTCCCAAAGATTTCTATTTTGAATTATGAACAGGGTGTGCTAAAATCCCCGTAAAACATCTACAGGCTGCTACAAAGCTACATTATCTGTAGGCCAAAGCAATATCCGGTTCGTATCGCTGGCTGTCAGTTTATTTATGCGCGAACATGTGGAGACAGGAGGGGGCGGACCGGGGGAGGGGGGTGAAACGTTGCGATAACGGTAAACAGTAGGATTTTTGGCATGTAGTATTGTTTGGACACGAAATCCAAAGCCTTTGCATTGTTATTAAATCAAAGTACAAAATGTGAAATGTGGGGCAGAATCTGGCATTGTCATTTCCTGAATAATTTGGAAAGCATCAGCAACTTACAGCTTTCATTTGGTTCTTAAACAAGCCCAATACAAATGTAAGACGCCTCCCAAATACACGAGGCATTTACGGGCGAACTAATTTATCGTCTCTAATTCAACCCTTAACAAGACTGTCCGTAAACTCATGTACATATATACTCTCACGTCTATATATTTGCTATATATTCAGTTAAGCCTTCCCAAAGTAGCTACTCACATGGGAGCGAACACACACATGCAAAGTAAAGCCGCAAGGCACGTAACATAAGGAGCTTTGAAATTAATTTAGCTCGGAACTAGCTGGCAAATGGATAGACGTGAGGCGAGGGAGGGTTTAGGTGCCCCCCATCCCCCCTGTTTGAGGTAAAGGGGTGGGGGGTCGTGTGTTGGAAAATTCGGCGTTTAGACCCTTTGAGGTGGTTTAGCAGCTTGTTAGGGTTTCGTTACGAGATGTTAGATGAAAACCTGCTTAAAGCCTTCAATAGAATGTTTTTTTTTCTGTCAATGGGCAGCGTTTTAGGAACTATTTCTGATATACATAGGTGCCTACAAACCTTATTTTTATTAAATTATAAAATAACGCAAATGCGAATTTAAAATGCGATTACTGTGTTCTTAATTACCAGGGCAGTACTGGTCGGGATACATTTCTGGGGACAAAACCACCCAATGAAATGACAATGCCAGATTCTGCCCCACCATCAACCGGAAGTTGTACAAGATAACGAATAAATATAAAAATATCTCCGTTTTTTATTAAAATTATTGGTTTAAAATAAAGTTTTGTACAAGTTGCGATTCGAAAAAAACAGCTTAATTAAGATTTCAGAAAATAGTAAGAAATCGAAGTGATTTATTCATTGTTTTTGTTATTCTTCTATAGGAGTTGCGAGAGTAGTAGAAAATGATATTGATTATGATTATGCAATATGAAACCTGTAATAAGTCCCCAACAAAATGATAGGTACAGCTTAAATGGTCCCGTAGTTTCGTAGGTGGGGCAAAGCTCCATTGAAATGTGGCAATGTCTTTTATATATTTCAATATTATTTTCAATCTAAGTTTCTATAACATACTGAGTCTTTTAATATCCTGCTGCAGAACGCCAAAGGCCGTACAATATCCGCCGTACGTGTCCCTTACACATCCTGTCGCGATCTCAGTTGTCACGTCTCATGAGATATTGTCACATCCGGCGATTACCGGATATGCTAGACGGCGATATCCGGGTGGATATACCTGTGTACTGTTTTTTACTCGAAAAAGATGACCAAATATGTGGGGAGAATCTTTATCTTCAGCATAAACATACAGGGTGCCCTAGATAAACCGTAATTTATTCCATATAACAATAATCAAAATTCTAAATAACTATTATAATATTAACCTAAAAAAATATATATAAACTAAACTAAAAACTATATGTACAATAGGTCGGTTGAACTATCTGAATGACTTAGCATTACAAATAGTTCAACCGGGTGCCCTTGAATTCATTCGACAAATTGAAACTGGTGGTTGAATTGGTAAGGTTTTTTAGTAAATAAAAACGGCAAAAAAATTGAACTAAGTACGTCACACACAAGTCAAAATGAGCTTAGAAATGACCATTAGGTCAAATTCAAGTGAAAGAAATCGTTGCAAAAAATAAATAAAAAATACCTTAAAATATAAAAACTCCATAGCACATTAACGATTAACATCAATTTTTTTTTTGATAGTTGAATTTATTGTAAGTACCTAAATATTTTATTTTCCCCCGAATTGTTTAATTTAGATCGGATCACTTTATATTCCCAATGATGAACAGGTTATATCAATAAGTTCCTTCAGTGTTACATCAGAACAGATAATTAGACGATCATATTTGTTTACAAAATAAGACACTTGATTTGGGCTGTGGTATACATTAAAGTAAGTATATTTTTAAATGACTTATTAAAAGAAGAGATTCTTAATTTTGGTGTCTTTTATAAATATTCTAATTCTAACCAATAAATAAGATTTAAATAAATAACTCCAATCATAATATCCATCATTCAATCGTCATTTACTTTTCTAACAAGATGGTCGCAGAATCAATAGATTTTCTCATAGAGAAGGGTTAATATACGTGATGTAGAGTCGTAGTTAGAAAGAGAGTAACAAGAAGGCTTCAAAGGACGTTTTTCAAAGAGAACGTGATTCTCGACCGGGCTCTAACAAGTACGCCTCGGGGGAGACTGGGGTAATATGACAATGTGTATCTATTTTTATATTGAAGTTGTATGACTACATATTGCGTTGTAAAGCTCGTTGCACATCACAAATATAAAACTCACCCTATGAGGGTAGATCGTGTCATCGTTTTAATTTTGACATTTCAACCTGAGACGTACGGACAACAGCAGATAAATGGTAACACTTGCAGTACGAATTCATCTCTTCATCATCATCAGTCTATTTATATGTCCCCACTGCTCGGGCACAGACCTTCCCTTACATCGACGGAGCTCGGGCCATAATCCACCACGCGGGCCCAGTGCGGGTTGGCGGATTTCACATGCTTTAGATTTTTTTTCTTCTACGACTTGCAGGTTTCATCACGATGTTTTCCTTCACCGTTTTGAGAGCACTCGGTAAATGTACGTAAGTTACGACGCAGATAATAAGAACGGTCCAAAGTGTTACACTTGATGTGCTTTGTATCGACTAGGTATACCAAATTATAATGGTTTTAGTAATCGATCTCATATATGATTTTTTATTTTTATTTATTTTATTCTTAGGAAGATTTAGTACCTATTAAGTGAATTTATATAATATTGATAATAAAATAATAAAAATAATTATGATTTAATAAAATTATGAATAAACTAGGATTAGATACCCTCTTATAAAAAATTTAAGTGTCTGAAAAACAGCAGCTTATGCTCAGGCTTTGCCTTTTCATCTTTTGTACATATTTTATATGGATGAATATATGGCCTCTATATTCTATCTTAAATACTCTTCTGTACATCTTTCAATTCAATTCAAATACACTTTATTGTACATAAAAGACACAAACAATTACAATACAGAAATACAAAACAATATTTACAATTTTGGCGACCTTATCGCTAAAAGCGATTTCTTCCAGGCAACCAACTGTTGATGGTGATGTTGTTGATATTTCTCCATGTTTCACCGTTCTTTTAATTAGTGGATTTTTTCCCCAGTTCCACAAGACCGCAATCTCCCGAACCCACAAAATACGGCGCAATTTCGATAGTTCGAAACATCCTACGCCCGGGATTAAACTGGGAATGGATAGGTGGTCCCATATGTCTGCGGTGTCACCCGACCCAATACACTCGTGACAAAGGCACGGGCTGATTGGAAATAGCAACACCATGTATATACCTATGTATACAGGGTGATTGGAAAATCGATACATTCCTTGAAAGGGGTGATACTAGAGGTGGTTTGCAACAAATTAGGCCCTATTAACGATGGGTCGAAAATGAGTGGTTTCTGAGTTACGTTAAGCATAACATTGATAAAAAACATTCAATCCTCGTGATTTATGACCTGCCCCCTTACCTTGAAGTCTTATAGCAGTATTACTTTCATAATGCTTTGTTACTTCGTACAATGACGACCTTAATGAGCTTACTTTAAGGTCGTCATTATACGAAGTAACAAAGTATTATGGAAGTAATACTGCTATAAGACTTCAAGGTAAGGGGGCTGTACATTTACAGAGTGCTCTCAAAACAGTAAAGGAAAACATCGTGATGAATGAAGCATGCCGTAGAAGAAGAAAAAATCTAAGGCATGTGAAATCCGTCAATTCGCACTGGGCCCGCGTTGTGGTACATGGCCCAAGCTTCCTCGATGCAAGGGAAGGCCTGTGCCCGAGCAGTGGGGACATGTAAATAGACTGATGATGAAATACGAATTCCGTAAAAATCTTATAGTCGTAGAATGAAAGTTGTTGAGCTATAGTACGTACGCGTTAAGAAAATAGTGAAAAAAAAGAGCACGTCTATCCACGGTTGACAAATTAGATGACTTAGACAAATGTGCCATAAGACGGAAAGTTGAAACTTACCTTCTTATGGCACATTTGTCTAAGTCATCTAATTTGTCAACCGTGGATAGAAGTGCTCTTTTTTCACTATTTTCTTAACGCGTACGTACTATAGTATACTAAACACCGCCCTGAACGAACATACATAATCCTGTATAGTAGGATCCACGATTATTCAAGATCCTTCTCTCAGGTGCAATTCCGCCTACAGACTGATTTAAGAGTAGACATTGCCAGAATACTCGGAGTATAACCGTTAAATGAAGCGACAAGTATTCGCGTAGGGGTCGACGAGACGCACTAAATATACGACGCGGGGGAGGTTATAAACACAAATACACTGTGAGATAAACGTCGCATGCATGGGTACTTTGGGCATTAACTCAGAGGGCAAAGGAGACAGTTAATACGAACAGTTAGATATATCAAACAACGTAAGATATCTAATTTCTGATAAAATAATTGGGAAGTAAATGAAGATGCATTGAACATTTTGGCGTTGGAAATACCCTACGCTGATTGGCTGATAAATTGTGGCAATGAAACGCAGTGTTGTATGTGATTATGAATTTAGCTTTATATAGCTACATTAAGTTTTTTTAACGTGAAAACGTTTACGTGTCACGTATGCTTGCTAAGGTAAATCAGGTAATCTATTTTTGAGAACATTTTAATTGGCGATTCCAGAGTGACCAACGCTGAACTTGATCGACGCTAAGAGAGGCGTCCTGCTCACTCTTACAGGTATGCATGAGAGTGACAATAAATTGCGATTACCTAGGTTTAGGATAAGACGACTCACCTCTAGTTGCATTTGTTCTATCTAAGAATAGGTAATTGAGAGAAAAAGTCTAAATAGTTCTTTAACGTCAAAAATCAGTAACTAATGTGAATTACTGTCATTTTTTATTACTGTTCTTGTTATTTTGGACAGTTCTTGTCATTTTTGACAGATTTTGTCAGTTTTGACAGTTCTTGTCATTTTTGACAGTTAAAACTGGTATAGATGTGGACAATAAATCAATTTGATATCTCCATAAACGTAACGTAACGTTGGAGCATGGTGAGTTGATCACCTCACATTTTAGAAGTAGTCAACTCAACCAGGTACTGGGTAGACCACTAACAATTTTAGAAGGTGGCATCTCACCTATAGGTGAGATTTTTAGAGGATGAGTGGCCAACTAAGCCTAATTTTCGACTTGACTTTCTGAAAAACTTTTCAACAAAAAAAAACCGCTCATAGCCGTACAGTTTTCCCCCTATAAAAAGATTACTCGCTGGCTGCAATAAAACTTTTATTTGCACATGCGTGTCTATAGCATTTTATTTAAAGAGACCTAATTTAAAGGCTTTGACGTTAAGGGTGGCCCGTATATCACGGGGTAAAACGGCTCAAACATTCGCATATACGAATATATGAAAGGTATAGAGCCCCCGGCCCGTCAAATGCTCTGAAAGTCACGTATGCTCGGTGGCCTCGCAATGTTATTATCCAACACTTACGCACGAGCGTACACTCACGCATAATATACACTAGTATATACGCCGTATGTAGGTAGGTAAAGCCCGGGCATCTCGGCCCACACGACCCCGACCGAAGGGACAAAGCGAAACGGGTTTGTCCCAAGGGAAATTCAATATTCGGGACTAAACCTTAACTCCCCCTTAAGACACCCCGTCTGCCTCCCCAAGAATGCTTATATGGCCACGGCGTGTATCGATTTTCTTGCCAAATGGAAGATTGGTGTCGAACCGCTCTCGGCGGACGAATGAATGATGTATTGGAGTGGCGAGTGAATATTGTATGTGTGTGGGCCGCGTTTTATGTTTAGTCGCAACGGTTGATAGGGAACGATATATTTGGCGAGAAATGGAACTTCTATCTGTTTATTAACTCTGTAAATATCTTGTGTAAGTACACGGGTAAAATGATTTGTTATTATTTGAATTTTTATTACTTAAATATTAATATTTTATTAAAATCGTGAATTTTATAAATATATTTAGTTACTCACGGGCATGTTTGTGGTTGCGGGTAGTGCAATATATTTAGATTAGATTCATTTATTTCAGATGTCAGATGTGATGACAATGTCATTTTTACAGTTATGTCAATACTTGAAATACACATTAGTAATTTGATCGTCAAATTAAATTAATATTTTGTTTTATTTTGATTTTAACCGATGTAAGTGATGTTATTAAAGAATTTAATCTTGATTTAAATAAATACTTAATTATTATGTCAATATCGAAATAAACAAATTCACGACCAGGTAAAAGGGTTAGTCTGACTTATAAAATAGTACAGCTAATAACAGATCAAGTGTAACACTTTGGACTTTGGACAGTTCTTATTATCTGCATCGTAAGATTTAAAATCGTACTGCAAGTGTTATCATTGACCTGCAGTCCATACCTAAATATTATTAGTACTTTTTCTTATAAAGGAAACACGAGATGTCTTGATCTAAAAATGTTATAGAGATTTAATATGAGTGTTATTGCCATTTCCTATGCAATAAAATATTTCAGATAAATACCATATCAACCTACCCAAATTATTGCAAACTAGCCCGTGATACCATCGCGTAAGGTGACCATTTAATACACTTTATGTTCTGTCGTCTATACCTACATTGTAGACATGTAATATTTAACTGAGTCCTAAAAATATAAGTACAGTTTAATATGAAAATAATAGACGAAAAATCACCCATGATTAAGATAAGATAAGATAAATATTCTTTATTGCAAAAAAATAAAAAGTATTACACAAAAGAAATAGGCTAATACAGTTAGTATTACAATGGTTACGCATCATAAGGCCGAAAGTTCATAAGACCCAATTTCATAAGGCCGACGTATAAAACATCGAAAATCATAACACCGAAAGTTCAAAATGCCGATACCCGAAATACAATAGTATTACGATTCTCGAATGTTACAATTAAAATAGAAACGAACAAAGCTGCGAGCAAAAGCTAGTATCTTAATAATATGTGTGAGCGAGGGTTTTGTGTTTAGTCACCGTAACGGTTGATGGAAATCTCTTTTGGATATAAGACGTGAATTTTTTATTTCGTCTAATGCATAGCTCTCCGCCGGCGGGCAGGGGGAGGGGTGTGTTTGAGCTGTGCGCCAATTATGTCAGAATGCTCTTTGAGGTGACTGATTGGATTCCGCTACGGTTGCTTCGTGGCTCGTTGATGCTCATATTTCAAGTTTCGAGCTAAATTCAGGTGAAGGGATCTTTTAAGAAGTAATTCGGAGTGCAGTTTAATATGTAGGAGTAATTTGAGCTTAAACTTTGGTAGATCTTCATTATAATGTTTTTAAGGACTTATAGTTTGAATGGGTAGGTGAATTATAGCTTATTATTTCGCTTTAAGACCATTAAGGCCCGTATTAATAAATCACTCTCAGCTCAAAAGTCAATCTTGAGAATGGCGTTCCTATTAATAAACGTAACTTAGGTGCGGGTTTAAGAATCGGGTGTCATGTAAGTAATTTCCGTATAAATAAACAAAACTCAGTTCTCAAGAGAACTGTCAAACTCACACTTGAGAACGTATTTGCTGATTGCAGGCGAACCGCGACTTGAGAAAGACATCACGTGATACGCCCTCAAGATTTTTTTTATTAATAAATGCCATACTTGAGATGGTGATCACGTCTTGTGAGTGTATCAGCTGAATTCGCTCTTGAGGGTTTGAGCTCAGACTATTAATACGGGCCTAAGATGTCTTTAACGCCGTCCCACGTTGGGCGCCACTTCAAAATTTAGGCTGTGCTGTGATTATTGCCTATTTATGTTGACATTATTAGATCGATCCTTTCCTGTACAGAACAGCTTAATTACACAATTATATTGGTTTACAAAATGAGTTTTAGCCAACATTAAGAGCCTTCATAGAGCCAACTAGCGCCGCCAATCTTAAAAAAATAATATCTTCCAATATAATAAATTTTATTAAAAAAGCTATTTACAAAATGTTTATTACGATAAATACTATTTTTCAATATATACATGGCATAATTGCGGCAAGCTAATGTAGTTCACAAATGTGCCAAAAACGGCCGGTTTTCGCAATTATGCGAACTACAACTTACCGACATTGAATCACGTTATAAATAAGCATTTATAGAATAGTATTTATCGTAATAAACATTTCGTAAATAGCTTTTTTAATAAAATTGATTAAGTATATTGGAAGATATTATTTTTTTAAGATTGGCGGCGCTTGTTGGCTCTATGAAGGCCCTTAATTGTTATTATTTTAAAAGAAGACGTGAACATTTTCTCTTCAGCGTTGAAATCTTGCAAAGAGGTGTAAAAGTAAATTCAAAAACAAAATATTGATGTGCAATGTTTTACTTGCAATAAAGAGATTCTGATTCTGCAGGCATTTGATGGATTAAGTTAAGTTACAGTATATTAATTGGATAAAACGGGAATTACCGTGTTAAACATTTATTATTGATGTCTCGATATTTCGACATCATTGCAGCCATCATGGTCACGAGTAGACTGAAGTCGGTGAGTGTTGAACGTCAGAAGGGTGATACAAAACGATCTACCCTCTTTCGTGTTCGCTGACTGCGTTGAGAAAAGTTGTTGATATTTGCAAGTACCCATGATGGCTGCAATGCTATCGAAATATTGAGACATCTATAATAAATGTTTAACACGGTAATTCCCGTTTTATCTAATTAATATGTATACAAACGGTGAAAGTTTAAAAAGTGATATAAAGTTACAGTATATTCCTGACAATGTTGTAAATAAAATTGACTTAAATTTTTATAGTTTATGAAGTTTATTTATGGAAACTATAATTCCCATAAAATGTTTGTGACCCACTAAGTTATTCATAGCCGAAACCTTTGGAGGAAAATCTCGACTTTTATGTACGTAACATGTCATAAAGCGGTCATAAACGAGTATCGTAAAGGACGTAATAACTGGTATTATTATAAATATTTACTTTGCCGTGCGCCAGTATTATGTACATACATTATTGTGTGATTTAAACACGCAAAAGGGGTTAATTACAATGATTTAAGTGGGAAGGAAAAGTGGCATACGATATTGGGTTTAATATTTAATGACGTTAGTATTGTTGGTTTATTTTATTAGTTTGTAAAATAATTTGATGTGAAATTAATAAATTAATAAATCACTCTCAGCTTAAAAGTCAATCTTGAGAACGACCTCAAGATGGCGTTCCTATTAATAATCATAACTTAGGTGCGCGTTTAGGAATCGGGTATCACGCGAGTAACGCCGTATTAATAAACAAAACTCAGTTCTCAAGAGAACTGTCAAACTCACACTTGAGAACCGCGACTTGAGAAAGACATCACGTGATACGCCCTCAAGATTGGTTTATTAATATATGACATACTTGAGATGGTGATCACGTCTTGAGAGTGTATCAGCTGAATTCCCTCTGGAGGGCGGGTTTGAACTCAGACTATTAATACGGGCCTAAGTTAATCACGAAATGTTTTAAACTAGCTACATGAGTTATTGTAAATCTCATAGTAAACCAATTAGTTACTTACGTATACGTACGTACTTAATTCTTAGATTTGATAACAAATCATTGTGGTCGAATTGAACCCAATCTCCTCTATTTTAAAGAGTAGATTCCGTACCTTACCTTCTTACGATTTTGAACTATAAGTACCTACCTACATGGTAAGTAAGTATTGTATTGCCTTTCAGAAGTTATTTATGATTTATTTCTAAACGAATGCCTAAAAATGTTTATACTCTCGAATTTATTGGAAAGCTGTACAGCACATAAAGTATATATTATATCGTCTAATAACAATAAGTAACAGTCAAAATCGTAACAAGTATTAACAATAAATCATAGATTTATTTATTTATTTTATTAATGGACTCGACAGTTCGTCATTTGCCAATGTCATGTTATAGAAAATTCAATATATTCAATAGTCTTATATCTTCCTCCAGGGGAGTCGCAGTGGCGTCTTCACCCTGGATAGCCGCGTCTTCATGTCTTCATCCAGAGGAGACGCCGTAGCGTCATCACTCTGGACGAAGCAGCTCGACAGTCACGTTCACTCCCGAGCTTGTAGCGGGAACTCTTGATAAAAGCTTGAAACTTCAGATCTTGCATAAATAATCCAATAACTTCACCGTACTGTCTGTCATTCGCGATCATTTTCTGATTAATTTAACGTGATATTAAACACAAAATAGTTCCTGTAGACATTAAAAGGAAAATTATCAAATAATTTCACAACCGTCGTTTCCCGCCATTTTCAAGAGAACCTAAATCATAGATGTGCTGTCCATTGCTTGAAACGGGTTGCCAGCAAAAAAACGACGAAGATCCAACTTAAAAAAACAAAGGAGCCAGAAAACAAATGAAAATCAAACAGTGTTACCAAAGTGAGAACTCAAACAAATCGTGTGTGTGCCACACACACACGCTCGCATAGGGGACATTAGTATTAGTGGGTTTCGGCCTTTGAAAGCCCCTTAGATCGAGGGGGCAACGTTTGGGGTAAGATCCAGCGTGGGCGGCGGGGCGGGGGGTGAATTCCAAGATGGCCGCGGGCCGTGCCGGCCATAAGGGTAAAATAGAGCCTTTATTTGTGTGGTGTGTACTTATGTTGGTCAGGCTAGCTCTGATATCGATTTTGGCCGGGAAAGCTATTGTGTTCAGATGTGAAAAGTTTCTGTGATTCTCATTTGTTCTTCATACTTTCAATGGATGTGAGGCGTTCTCGCCATGAGGCATTATCAACCAGTCAACCTTTGGTTATGCAGACTTTAGGTGGTGCGAAGTTTTGAAGAGATTTATAAGTAAATCTAATTTGAACCTTCTCTATTACTTATCTATAAACTAAATAATTTACTTATACCTCTACATAATTAGGTATACCAACATACTTACATTTATCGGAGACTTTTATTTGTCATTCACAAATAAAAGAGAATGGTTGCGAAGGCGCGGTAGGTCGGACTGGGACTGACACTGGAGACTATATTATGTCCCAGGTTCGATCAAGTTGGTTATGTCAAGGAAATAAAATTTACTTAAAATTTAAATATAGCTGAAAACAGATAAAATTATACATGAGGTAGTATTAAGATTGAGGTTTTCTCAAGAACTACTTGACTTGGTTGTGAATGTTACTGAATAAAAGGGTCTCTACATAGTCATATATATGCCTAAAATTAACACCTAAATGCTAACAAGACTGTTAACCAATCCACAGTAAATACATTCATTACGTTACTGTATAGAAAGGTCTCTACATTGTCTTACATATCCCTACAATTAACACCAAAATGCCAACCAGGCTGTTAACCATTTCACAATTAATAAGCATACGTAGGTACTATCATTATGTGGCAATATAAAATGGTCTCTACATCGTCATACATATCCCTAAAACGAATACCAAAATGCACAACCAGACTTAACTATTTCATAGTAAGTACATTCATTGTGTTATTGTATTAAATGGTCTCTACATAGTAGTACGTACATATACCTAAAATTACCACTAAAATGCCAACTAGGCTGTTAACAAATTCACAGTAAATAATGTACTTACATTCATTGCGTTACTGTATAAAATTGTCTCTACATAGTAATGTATATCCCTAAAATTAACACCAAAATTCCAACCAGATCGTTAACCATTTCACAGTAAATAAGAGTCTATAATAAAAAGTCAGTGATCTCACTCATCTCATTATGGTCTATAAACTGGAGCGAAGTTTTTTCTAAAGCACTTTTACGCTTGAAGTTTAACTTAACTTCAAGTTTCCGACCTTGTACTTGTAGATACTTGTCTTTACAGAGACGACTAGAAATATTTATGTATTTTATTCAGCGCCCGTCCTGATTCAGCGATTTTTATAATTCCCGTTGGAACTCGATGTTTTCCCGTGGTAAAAGGTAGTCATGTACTACCCTGACTACAGTATCTATCTACGAGACTCTGTATGAAAATTTTGGTACTGTTCTTTCAGCCGTAATATTGCAATAAGATAGAGTAAGAAACAAATCAACACACTTTCGCATTTACAATATTAGTGGAAAGATTTTCAGAGTTTTAAACTCTACATCCACAACGTTCGATAACGGATTTTATTTTTATATTCAAAAACTTTGAATTAAATTATATAATCGCAATAATTCGATATTGATTAATGATTCTACTCAGCAAGTTTTGATACATTTGGATAAATTCACAAATAATTCTATAACAAAACTAGCGTAGCACAAATCTAAAAAATAACATCTACATTATACTTTTGTAGGTATTTTATATTAATTTATTTTGAGTACTTACTTATTTAGTTGCTGTTTCTAATGAAACAGCAACTAAATAAGTAAGTAATAAATAGGTAGGTAATCCTACCCTAATACCTTGGGCACACGAGAGTAGTTTTACCAACTTAAAAAACTAAACGAACAACTGTAAAAAAGAAATATAAAATATCCAGAACTCTTAAGCCGAGTCCATCCGGAGAAGGGTTCCTCTAGGTGTCATAAATTAAGGCCCGGTTTATCGGAGGGAGGGAGGGCCTCCCGCGGTTTTACAGTTTATCGTCCCTCCTGCCTTGCATGAGGGAGCATGCCAGGGGCAGGCTACTGAATTACAGGGCCGTTACTCAGCGGATTGTACCCTACAGTTGGGAAAAAATCTCCCTGTTTTGGGGTGTTTGGTCATTGCTATACCTACCTATGGTGAACAATGTTGCAATGGCGACTATTTCAAAAGTATTACGAACAGAAAGAAAAATAGCTGAGATTGTTAAGTATTCACAACTGTAGGAGAACCGCTACAAAGCATAGGGACAGCCAAGTGTTTTGCTGTTATTAGTTATTATTTTTTATTGTTTGCTCTGACTTTAGTTATTTTAGGTAAGAAATCGACAGACAAGTTAATTTAACTGCTAAGGCAGCCCTGTTTTTTTTATGGTAGTTCTTTTTTTAAACGAAACTAAATATGACAGGTCTCTCTTTCCTATATTAAAATTATGAAAATGATGACACTATTTTAGAGACGAAAAGCTAAAAAAACACGCTTGAGTTATTTGCACAATGCAAATCACGAAGTGAAAAGTTGTAGTTCATTCATCGTGAAAAGTGAAAATGAAAAGTTTCATCCTTACAAAGTTTTATGAAACCTTCAAGTTCTTTAGAACAACGCTACGAGTTAATTTTAACCTGATTTTAACCTTAAAAGACTTCATTTTTATGACATAGGTTGTAGAAATATCCAATGTCTGTGCGGTACATTTATTAATTTTGTTTTAAACCAAGTTGGTGAAAAGTCATTAAAATCGTCCAAATAATATTTACCAGTTGAAAAGGTCCTAATAAAGGTAGGTTACTTACCTAGTTCTTTTTACATAAAAATGTCCTAAAGGTATTAAATTCATCCATAAAGTTCTAAAATAGTATTATTTTCAACAAAACAGCTGTAATGCAGCTAAAAGACAAATCGTTTTTATAATTTTAGATGCTTCAAAAGAACTAACCTTAATATACCGCTACGATAATAAATAAAATCAGTCGCTAAAAAACATCCGCATAAAATTTTTAAAATTTTTATATTTGCGTAGGTACGTTTTCTTTTAAAAAAGTTCGCGAAGTATCAAGTTTGTTCGGGCCGAGTTCTGCTGCCATACGCGCGGTCAAGCGGATTTTGTGTCATAGAGTACGGAATGTACAGAGAGAACGAAATGAAAAAAATAAAATCATTTTTTTATCTTTGGGAATAGGTAACGCTAGACTATCTACCCATAAGAATATAACTAATTAGACTCAAAGTCAAAGTCAAATTTCTTTATTGCAAGTAAGCACGTTGAGTACATTTTTGCACGTCAATATATTTTTTGAATTTACATTTACACCACTTTGCAAGGAAAAGGTGCCAACGCTGAGGAGAAAAAGTGGCAAAAAACTCTCAGCAACACATCTTTTAAAACAATGATAATACAATGATTACTTAATAACTATAGTACGTAACTATTACTATTGTTAGTAAGTTAATTTAATCGACCATATAATATGCGAGGCGTCCTACTCTTACGTGATGTAGGTAGCATTTAGTTATAGTTGCTTTTAGGTTTAGGACATGACAGAATCACACTTTTGCGGTTTTAACTGTGTGAATAAAGAACGAAGGAATAGGCCGAAAGGCGGTTTATTAGCCACAATAGCCAAATAACCAGGATGTGATGGCGGCATTTCACTTGGCTATTCGTATTTGCGTATTTGTCATAATTGCCATGTGTGGTTGGTATTCTTGACAAAATATTCGTCTTGTTTTGTACGTCAAGTATTTGACAAATACGACAAACATCCAACAGCGAATATGAATAGCCAAGTGACTGCGGAGCAAACGTTGCAAGTTTGATACTCAGTTCAACATTATTGTGGTGGGGCGCGATCTTAACTTAATGCAGTCGACAGCACATCAAGTGTAACACATAGCCACTCTACGCGATGGTAATATGTCTTAAATTGCAATGATTGATAGACTATTATATATAAACGGATATCACTCACTTATATTGTTAAAGTCGGCAATTAGACCGACAGTTTCGACCGATTTCGACGGTCTTTTTCAAGGTGAGCGCGCCACGCCCGCGTCGCCGTTGACGTTTCTTCGCGCACTGCGGATGAGCGCCCTCTGTGCGCGCTCCGAGATAACTTGTCCCGCCGCCGACGACGGTGCGTTCGATGGCTGTAGCTGGATTCGTTGATCGATCTCACTTGTCGGTCTAATTGCCGACTTTAACAATATAAGTGAGTGATATCCGTTTATATATAATAATTTGTAGTAAATAGTGAACCAACTATAGTTTTAATTCTAAGATTGATAGACTGTCGAATGTCATTTAGCTCAGTTTGAGGGATTCTTTTTAATTTGAAAGAAACCTATGTCAGAACCTGTGTATTGGTGTCAGGCTGTCAGCTTAGAAACATGAACCTTTTGCCACACCTCTTATTATATAACTTTATTGTTTATTTGAGTTTTATAAGCTTGTGTAATTGGTGTTTGGCAATAAACCAATTTTTATTATTGCTAATATTTTTCCAAACAAATATAACGGTCTTCAATTAGAATCAAAGTCTCCGAATCCCTTACCTACCACATCTAAATTGTTACAGTCGCACAAGAGTAATGGGGCACATTACTCTGTCAGCGTAAACCACTAATGCTTCTAGTTTCAGCCTCTGAAGTCTGAACTCCGAAGTAAATACGCGAAATAACCGAGGGAGGGTCTAAATTACTCTGTGTCGTTGACAATGTGGGAGGAGGCGTGCGGTCTGCGGGCGGGGGGTCGGGGAGGCGGGAGGGTAGTGACACAGGCTACCGGTCACCACCGCTCGTATTGATTTGTTGTATCGCTCGTCCTGCAACGGCTATCCCTTTCGCTCGCACACTCGAAAATAGCCCCGTTTCATTCGCACCCGTGTCGCACACATGGCACATACGCGCGTATGAGTGTGTGCTTGGGTAGTATGTGCTCGGCGCGTGTGTGCGTTGGGGTCCGAATTATGTAGGTCCTGTGATATATAGCACACCTACGCAACGTTTTGGCCTTTCACGCGAAATCTGATATAATACCTGCGCTATGTGCTGGATTAGGTTTAATATAATTTTGTACTGTGCATGGCTTTCAGTATAGTATAAGACTACAGAGAGTAACCCATGATTGCATACTTAAAGGACTTTTCTGAAGTATCTTCTCTAGTAATCTTTTCATTTTAGAGATATTTTCAGTAACATAAAATTTAGGGCAAAGCATTTTATCTCTATAAAACATTTTGATCTGTCGTTTTGGGACAGTTTATAAATTCAATATCGAAATAAGATTTTGTCAGGAAGCCATCTTAATTAATACCTAATAGATAGAGCTAAAGCATTCTAACTCTAAGCTACGGGCTACGGATTTATAAAAAATCGTAGAGATAAGAAAGCTACGAGCCTAAAAAGTCCACCAAAATCGACATTTTATTTTCATAAACTACCTTTTAACTTTTAAATAGCGTTTATTTAAAAGCTTTACTATGTAATAGGCTTTTTAAGACCCTAGAGAGATCTTATACCTATTCCCAATAGTGCTTTAGTACCAGGGCATCAGAAGCTAGAAAGACGCAAGTCGCTGAGTGTTGGCTAATTAGCAGTGCGCGTCTCTCGCGTACTAACTGGTAACAGAACATGCTTGGGGAATACTAAGCACAGCTCCTAATAGCTTATGTTGCCTTAGTGTGAGGTTGTGTTTCAATTACATAGGTATACATACACTTGCAGTGATTCTGGATTCTGCAACTAAATTTGACGGGTTCTCTTGAAAATGGTGGGAAACGACGATGGTTGCAAAATTATTTGATAATTTTTGTTATAATGTTTACAGAGGTTTTTTTGTGTTTAGAAAATGTTCGCGAATGACAGTATGGTGAATTAATTGGATAATTTGAGCAAGATTTGAAGTTTCAAGCTTTTATCGAGAGTCCCGCTACAAGTACGGGAGTGAACGTGACTGTCGAGCTGCTTCGTCCAGAGTCATGACGCTACGGCGTCTCCTCTGGATGAAGACAGGAAGACGCGGCTACCCAGGGTGAAGACGATACTGCGACTCCCCTGGAGGAAGATAGAAGACTATTATATATTGAATTTTCTGTAACATGACATCGAGTCCATTAATAAAATAAATAAATAACTAAATTTGACGTAAACTAATGTAATGCTTTGGCGTTGCGGTAGTGGTAAAGTACAGTAAGAAAAAATTCTAAACAATCTCATGTTTGACGTGAACCCTACATCACGCCTAGGGGTAGTTCCGTCCCGGGGTTATCCAACTAGTGTTAAAGTAAACACGCAGTATCGTACGGAGGGAAAGAGGGAAAGTTTCCTCGTTTTTCATCCCTCCGCAGAGCGGACCCTCCGAATGGTCGTAGCTCAAATTTCCGACAAAATAATAACGTTCCGATTTAATTTCGAAGTTGCTTTTTGATGTGTGTAGGTAGGCTGTATACCTTTTACTTATGTAAAAAAAATGCCTATAAAGTGTATCGATATAGTGTAGATAGATAAATTGCATAAAAACCGGTAATATTTTTTCTCGACAGTTCGTCATTTGCCAATGTCATGTTACATAAAATTCAACATATAATAGTCTTCTATCTTCATCCAGAGGAGTCGCCGTAGCGTCATCACTCTGGACGAAGCAGCTCGACAGTCACATTCACTCTCGAGCTTGTAGCAGGACTCTTGATAAAAGCTTGAAACTTCAGATCTTGCCCAAATTATACAATAAATTCACCATACTGTCACTCGCGAACATTTTCTGATTAACTTAACGTGATATTAACCACTGTAGGTACTTATACATTAAAATAAAAGTTATCAAATATTTTTGCAACCGTCGTTTCCCACCATTTTCAAGAGAACCAAAACCGGTAGTAAGTAAAACAATTTGTATAGGTTGAGTATTCCTAAGGCAATGACGTTTAATTTGCATGCCCTCTAGCGAAAAGTGTATAAGTTACTTACATAAATTGTAATGCTAATCATCTTTGATGACCATGTTTCGAGTAATAAATTATTTCATTTCATAAACGACGCCTTTCACGACTGCCCCACCTACATAGATTCTGAAATCTGTTTATTGAATTGAAAATTAAAAGCCATGCTTTATCCATCCATTCATTGTAAAATCGAGAAACTAAAACGCAATGTAGAGACGACAATTTTTGAAGCAGGTTACATTTACAAAGAAACCGTGGTCTTTCTTAGCCCTAAGAAACGTTTGAACTTTAACCCTAATCTTTTAACTGAACGCACGTGCGTTTACAAAATCACAAATTAAACGTAAAATTTCCAATAACCATCAACCCTAAGTTTGGAACCGGTCTAGAAGAGCCAAGCTGCGAAAATATTGTAGCATTTGTAGTATATAACATAAGGTAGAGAACACGCGAGGGGTCAGTCGGACCCTTCGTCGGGTGACCAGACGACCCTAACGCGCGTCGGTCAGCGCCGAATAATGAAATTCAAAAAAGGAACGTACAGGCCCGCCAATAAACAAACCGTATATCATTCGTTATTCAAATATTTCGTTGAATGGTTGACCCGTGAGCCCACGCGACCATTTGATGGTTAAATATTTTCAGTGGGCAACACCGACCGCGGTGTAATTTATGACTTGTAAATTTGAGGAAAATGGGCATATTTGTTAGGAATTATTGTTGGATTTCACTATAGATTGTTTAGGGTTGGTAGGTAAGTATGTAAAGTCGGAAGCGTTGGTAGGTAAGAATGTTTAAGATCTCGTCGGTGGAACACAGAGAAAGGTGTACAGGAGAGTTTTTAAGGTTGAGATTTTCTCAAAAACTACTTGACCTATTACAAAAATTCTTTCACTGTTTGATAGATAAAAGTTAAAACTATGTAACTGTAAAAGAATTGTTAAATTCGGTCCAGTAGTTTTTGAGAAAATCTCAACCTTATTGAGGCCCCCTGTATACTTATCTCTGTCTTCGACTGTACAGTGAGTCCGAAATGAGACAGTGCTCCAGAGAATGGGCAAGAATTTGGAGATTGTTAAGACCATTAAAAAACGGAAACTCCAGTATCTAGGTCACATAATGTAATGTGAGAATAACATTATAATTATGGCGATGGCTGTAATAATTTATCAGTGATTTTCCTGTTTGAACGGGTCGTCCCAGAAGGTCCACGATCCTATTGTTCTCAAAAAATTTAAGTTCATACATTGATTCTCAAGAGGTCCACGACATTATATAATATTAATAAAAATATTTCCCAATAGGTCCATGATTATTTAGTACAGTCAGCAATGAACAATAGATATTTCTTTAAATCAGACCTAGGTTTGGGAGGATTTATTTTATGAAATAAAAGACGATATAACTATGTTTATAAAATAAGTACTCATACCTATTATAGTTATGGGTTTAAAACACTAATAACTTAAAAAAATAATGCCTCTGTCCTGCCCTACAGGGTGCATATGTCATATTTTAAGACCTAATGTATTAATGTACACTCTGACATGTGTATGCAATTAAATAAATTGAATTGAATTGAAATTACAAAGACGAATAAAGTATTAAAATTGATAATTTTATACTGGCACACACACTAATATACTTCCAAGATTATTTAAATTCTTATGTTACATTTTAATAGTACAAAAACAATTATCTTCTTACATATTTTAAAACGCAAACTTTACCCATCTATTTAAAAGGCATAGGATTAATTGTAACGATCTTCTTTATTAACAAAATGACTCATAATTAGGTAGGGGAGAAAAATGTCGGAAAATTACATTACTTCGTTTTTAACACGAGTTTAACGCGGTGTTTTCCGCCCTCGCGATCATAATTGTATTAATTGTTTAGTTTGATGCATTTTTAATTCAGTTTACTTGTTGCTTGGTATTTAAGACTCGAGTTGGATGATTCTGAGTTAAAATTTAAGTTAATTTACTACGTGGGTGGAGAGTTTATTTTGTACTGTAAATATACTTAAATAACTTTTTTGGTTTCACTGTTTTACTTTATTCATTACGTAACGGTTTCGAGTACCAATCTCTATACTGTAAATAAATATAATGGATTATTTTTGTACTCCATTTTAGGTTTAAGAAAAATTTCCAATAACTCAATAGAAAATTTTTGAAATTTTGCAAGAATAATAATTAATATCACACTATAGTCTAAATACGTTTTTATTTTAAATTAAGTAATGGTTATCGAGTCTCGTAAGAACTAGAATTTATATTGCAGAAATAAACAACATTTGGCACACAACAAAAGCATAAAACAAAAATGACACACAAGGAGGCCCAAAACAAATTTATGACAAAAGGGACAGCATTCAAATTCAAACGTGGAACATAAATTTCGAATATTACCTATATTGAAACGGCTCGGATTCTAAAATTAAATTTTGCATGCAGAATGCCGTCGCCGAGGGGACGACGCGACGTCGCCGTTTTATTTGGTAGGCGTATATAATTTTATTGCAGGGACCAATGGTTTGCGAAACATGTCGGGCATTCCTTATTTTGTAATTTATGAAATATTTTCAAATTTTTTATTATTATTTATTGGCAAGATGAAAATAGAATAATTTTAATATTAATTATTTATAATACTTCTATTTAAACTAGGATCTTGATAGAGTACAAATCGTGTTAGTCATAAAGTGATCTATTTAAAAAATTATCTCAAAATGTAAACTGAAATGTATGTAATTATTACAATTTTGTTAACAGGTAAATTCAAACAAAACATTTTAATTTAATTTAGGTTTTTAAATATTGAATGTTTCTTTTTTAACATTTTATATTGTACTTTTTTGAAATAAAAAATTAACTTACTTATTTAAAAAAAAAATTAGATAATCCACGTGTACCGTGGATTATCTAATTTTTTTTTTCGAAGTATTCTTTACATTAAAATTCTTTATATTTCAGTAATCACTATTTTCTTACAACAAGAACAATAAACTAAGCATATTCTTCAATACAAGCGAATACTGTTTGTAGGTATGTCTTGATCTATAGATGGTTTTTAATCAGTGTGCTTACGTTTCAAAAATAGATACGTACGGACAACAGCAGATCAATGGTAACACTTGCAGTATGAATTCAACTCTTACGACGCAGATAATAAGAACGGTCCAAAGTGTTACACTCGATCTGCTATTAGCTGTACTAGATTGCAATATTAAGAGCGTTCCGTGAGCCAACTAGCGCCGCCAATCTTTAAAAAATCATATCTTCCAATATAATCAATTTTATTAAAAAAGCTACGTCCACATTGTTTATTGCTATAAATATTATTTTTTAAATGCTTATTTGTAACGTGATTCAATGTAGGTAAGTTGTAGTTCACATAATTGCGAAAAACGGCCGTTTCTGGCACATTTGTGAACTACAACTTACCTACATTGAATCACGTTACAAATAAGCATTTAAAAAATAATATTTATAGCAATAAACAATGTGAACGTAGCTTTTTTAATAAAATTGATTATATTGGAAGATATGATTTTTTAAAGATTGGCGGCGCTAGTTGGCTCACGGAACGCTCTTAATATAGCCATTTGTGTTTTCAAATGTAATTGAAAATGAAGCCTAAATAAACAAAAGCCTAACGACAACATTTTCTAACAAAAAAAAAGAAACAAAAAGAAAATCGAAAGCAAACACCACGCATCCACTCTAAAAATAATAACATATTATGTCCCTTCAAAGTGCTCGGGAGAATTCTTCAAACGCGTTTCACCTCCATTACCCCCCTGGAGGTAGCCTCCCCCTGCCCTCCGTCCCTCCTGTAACCGTACAATAACTTCACCCTCACATGGTCATAACGACGCCCGATAAGGGTCTCCGAGACCCTCCGTAAATCACCCTGTATCTACATCTGGGGTGACACCCCCGCTCCGGGTTTATACCTCTATGTAGAGGCTTATATACCTTGGACATTGGACTTTTGGGATTGTGACGTGAATTTGTTATGGGATGGGGGGTTAATATAGGGGAGGTTTTAACTGGATCGCTGCGAGAGCAGAAATTTTGAATTGTAGCTTTTGTTTATGGAAAAATTCAATTGGTCAACCACAAATAGATAACAAAACACATATAAATAAATAGACTTATAAAACAAACATAATAATACTTAGGTAGGTACATTTTATTTTTACTTTTTTTATCCCACAACACTGTCTTGTAAATTGTGTATTCTGTATTGTAAATTGTGTTACCTATCTAACGTAGATATTACTATTTTTATTATGCACTTATTTTTACTTACTATGCACTTCTACCTCTTTCTGATATATTTTTTATAATATCCTCTGCAGTTGGTTGTCTCGAAGAAATCGCTTTTAGCGATAAGACTGCCATAATTGTACATGTTCTCAATAATGTAATTAATACTGTATTATGGTGCATTAAAGTGTATTTATCTTATCTGCCCGCCCAGGCAATAATTTGGGTATCTACGAACCAGTTAATTAATCTGTTTTTAATATGCCATGAATTTAAGATTTTAAAATGCTTGAGGTATGAGCATAGCACAGAGTTGATCCTATTAGTAGTCATAAAATATTCAAACTGCATTTCTTTACAAGAGATTAAAATGCAATGCTTCCATATACTTACTCGCTTTTACCTAAGTGCAATTAAAAAAAAACGCAATTTAAAAATAAAATGGCAGTAAATCATACGTACTAATTAATAGTGCAGCAGGGTTATTCTCACCTCTTATAGCGATCCAGTTTAGGTTCCTAAACTGAACCGAATCGCTATTTGCTACAATGACGTTTGACGTCATTGTAGCAAATTGTCAGTTTAGGAACCTAAACTGGATCGCTATAAGAGGTGGGAGTAACGCTGGAATGCGTAATGTGTTCCATGCTTTTTAGCATAACCGAACTTTATTATTAAGAACCGACCAAAATGCTGGCCTGTATTTCGCCCAAAGGATCAGCCTAGCGATCCAGAGGGGAAATGCCGCCAGCATTTTGGGCACGTTGCCGGACAACGGGGATCGGTTGAACTATTTGTAATGCTAAGTCATTCAGATAGTTCAACCGACCTATTGTACGTATACCGTTTTTAGTTTAGTTTATATATATATTTTTTAGGTTAATATTATAATAGTAATTTAGGACTTTTATTATTGTTATATGAATAAATACATTTAAACCGAACTTAAAATGACATTCAATACCTAACACACGATGTATTAATATACAGCCGAAAGCCTTCCTGAAATATTTGAAAGCCTACACCGTCACACATTAAACACGTCCAAACAAAAATCGTTCCTGACGTACCCCTGCCAGAAAATAAATATAAAAAATAAAAAGAAGTAACTCACAAGACGTATCCCCGGGGAGGCTGGCGAGTCTAATGTTTTCTTTTTATTCCATCAGGCGCCATAATCCATCAGGAGGGGTGCGGGGGAGGGAGTGATCGATTTTCTATACAAGAGGGACCCCGTAAAACTATGGTTATTGGATATTTCGGGCAACATCATCTTGGGACGCACTTGTTTGGTTTATGCGCTAGGCGATTTTGAACAGAGGGTGCGGTGGAGTCGCGATATAAAATTAACTCAAAATTAGCATCTATTGCGAGTAAATACATGTGTATATTTTTAAAGTCAACATTTCTTATAAATGCGACGAAATAAGTTCCATTTAAATCAACTAATTTGCTTGTCGTTATACCCGACGCATATTTGAATACCAATTTTTGAATTTAAAATTTGAAATACTGGGGTAGTAGCAGTAGTTCGGTTGTCAGATACCTGTCAGTGAGCCAAAATTAAGCCATTTCTTCACATAAGGTGGATCTTATTAGGCAGTGTCCCACCGCCGGCGAGTAAGCGAGTAACTCTCGGCTATTTTCTCGCCCAAGAAACGTACAAAAGATAGTACATTCCATACACAAAAGATACACATATTAATAGTTCATCGCCGACCGTTCACACCGCCGGCGAGTGCACGCTTGCCTATTTTGTCTCCGAACGATGGGATGTACTCGTTCAGCGATGAACTACAAATATTAAGTCGTCTAGCGAGTATCGCTGCGTTTCTATAGTTTACACGGATTGTACTATCTATAATACGTTTCTTGCGCGAAAAAATAGCCCACGGTTACTCGCTTACTCGCCGGCGGCTTATAGCTGAGCTACAAAACTATACTTGGCTCTCGCTGCTTTATAGTTGATAGCTTTACTGGCTACTCGCTGATCGCCGGCGGTGGGACAACTTAGAATCATAAAAAAACTCCTAATAGAAATTCAGTGTGCGCCTGGACATCGATCTTCGGTTTTAGGTGACATAAAACGATTGCTTCAGAGCTTAGTTTACGAGTCTGGATGTAATGAGTTTTCGTTTCTATGTCTTTAGACTCACCGCAGAGGGAATCATAGCTGGCAGTGTGTTGATGTCTTATTTATTTGTATACGAGTAATGTAATTAACTTACATCCAAAACTACTAGTGGTAGGTACAGCTAACAGCAGATCAAGTGAACACTTTGGACCGTTATTGTTATCTGCGTCGTAAGATTTAAAATCGCACTGCAAGTATTACCATTGATCTGCTTTTATCCGTACATTAACTTTGCTTAGTATATACTTACCTAAGTATAATATTTTAGTTGAAGTCTACTCCACTGTCTATATCCGCTTTCGCCTTCGCTTCAAAATAGGGGTGGATTTATGTTAACAGGAAGTGCCCCGGCGAAATGGCGGCCTAAGCCTTCAGATACGGCTTATGTACCACACGTTGTGTTTGTACATAAATACATAATATCCGGGGATACGCCCGAAGCCAGAAACAGGCTTATTGATCCATTTATTTCGTAGTTCATATTATATTAGATTTAGAGGCTTCGTTGGAGGCCTGATTACTTTTCAAATAGTTCATCTCTCATAACAGTTCAGCGGGGTTACTCTCACCTCTTATAGCGATCCAGTTTAGGTTCCTAAACTGACAATTAGCTACAATAACGTCAAACGTCACTATAAGAGGTGAGAGTAACCCTGCCAGTGTAAACAACTAACAGTTCAGGTAAGTTGTCCACTCGACCATCGGCCGAGAGGTTTGTGGTCGAGTGGTCGACTTGACACCTAGCTTATTTCAAAATTGGCTGCTCGACCGAGATTTGTGTGGTCGAGCTGCCACCCAAGTCGGTTATTTGGGCAATTATTCAGATGTTTACATTTTTAAATGAATAATCATAATCAGTCTATTTCTATGACCCCACTGCTCTTTTGAATAACACAGTAATCGACATTTGCGTAATTTTATAATTTGAAAAAATGAAGTTTTCTATGTTTCTATACAATTTATGTCAATTTAAAAATACTTAAACTATACTTAAAACATAGAAACGACTTTCCCTGGTTTTTTTCAAATGACGGCAATTTTTTTTCAAATACTTCGTTTGTCACTAGAACGGCAGGTGCTCGGGCATAGACCTTCCGTTACATCTAGGGAGCTCGCGCGGTCCTAATGCGGATTGGCGGTTTACACATGTTTGTTGTTTGTAAAGGTTTGAAAAAAAAATCTAGTTTTTACTCTACATATACAGTTTGGACACAACGTCAGACCTGCCGTTGGTGAAAGAAAGAATGCACCAGGATGCATAAAAAACTCAAACCCTCCCGAGAGGGCCAAGTTTTTTAGAATTGTTTTTAGTTAGTAGAATTTTTAAGTAGTTTAGTTTTATTATATTTGTGTAAGATTTCTTGAATAAAAGGTACCATATTATTGAAAAAAAAAACCAAGGCGTAGGGTTCAATCACACATCTCATCTCGTCTCCTCTCCTCTCAGCTTTGGTACCGGGCCTTACACTAAGTAGGTACTATGTTACTTAATTATTGAACAAACATATTTTCAACCGAAACAAAAAACTAGTTACACTGTTATCACAGACACTGTTATCAATCTTATCACAATTGAAACGTAACACCCAACACTAGAAACACCTATTCGTAACAAACGTCTGTAACACACTAATCTTAATTCAGCGTTCGAAAGTTAATAAATGCAAGCTCCTATTGAAACTGTGAATAAAACATTAACCCCTTCGCTACCTCTGCGCGTACGCATGGAAATTAGATCAGTAGGTAGCGTCGATAACGAGTGGCGCTCAAAGTTTAACAAAGCAGTTTTAGGGGTCGTCAGATTATTTTAATTCAATTTAGTTATTTATTCAAAATAACTAAAAATAATATTTTTTTTTATTAAGTACCAAAAGTTTTGTATAGTTTAACTTAAACCTAGAAACAATGGTTACTTTATATTTTAAGGAGTGTTTAACTTCCCTGTAAATTTCCTGTGTCGTGGGGACTAGCGTCTTCCCAACAGGTGCTTATGATTTGTAGAATCGACAGTACATCAACGGTGACACTTTGAGTTTCGGTTATTACAGACCAACAGAAAAAGGTCCAAAGTCCAAAGTGACCTTTGATGCGCCGTCGACTGTACTGTCGATGACAGAGATAATTATACAGGGGGCCTCAGTAAGGTTTGCTATTTTCTCAAAAACTACTGGACCGAATTTAATAATTCTTTTACAGTTACATAGTTTTCACTTTTATCTATCAAACAGTGAAAGAATTTTTGAAATAGGTCAAGTAGTTTTTGAGAAAATCTCAACCTTAAAAACTCTCCTGTACACCTTTATCTGTGTTCCACCGTACAAATACATTTTATTTTGAATTTAATTATTTGAAATATATAATAATATAAAATATAAACAACTTACTAAACTTACAATAATAAACTAAAAATAAAAGTACAATAGGTCGGTTGAACTATCTGAATGGCTTAGCATTACAGATAGTTCAACCGATCCCCGTTGTCCGACAACGTGCCCAAAATGCTGGCGGCATTTCCCCTCTGGATCGCTAGGCTGATCCTTTGGGCGAAATACAGGCCAGCATTTTGGTCACGTGTGGAAATGACAATGCCAGATTCTGCCCCACCATCAACCGCAAGTTGTACAAGATAACGAATAAATGTAAAAACATCTCCGTTTTTTATTAAAATTATTGGTTTAAAATAAAGTTTTGTACAAGTTGCGATTCGAAAAAAACCAGCTTAATTAAGAATTCAGAAAATAGTATGAAATCGAAGCGATTTATTCATTGTTATGTGAGTAACGCCGTATTAATAAACAAAACTCAGTACCTACTGAAGAGAACTGTCAACTCACATTTGAGAACGTATTTGCTGATTGCAGGCGAACCGCGACTTGAGAAAGACATCACGTGATACGCTCTCAAGATTGGTTTATTAAAAAGTGGCATACTTGAGATGGTGATCACGTCTTGACAGTGTATCAGCTGAATTTGCTCCTGAGCTCAGATTATTAATACAGGCCTTACTCTCAAAGTTTTAGAACCACCAAACTAGATCGTATGACGCGATTGTGCAATATTTTTTGCAGTTGCTCATTAATTTGGCCGAAGTAAAGTTCTGACAATGTAACCCTTACGCGGCTGCCATTGCATGCATTGTGGCATTATCACTGCATTGGAGTTTCCGGACGCTTCTTTTTATTATGTAGATTAGGGCTTTATCGGCACAGGATTTAGATAACGTTTGCGTTTCTGAAATTTAAATTTGCAAGTATTGAAATTACATCTACGATTAAAATATGGTTGTTGTCATATTTATTTTAGTGTAGGTACAGTCGACACCAGATCAATGGTAACACTTGCAGTACGATTTCAAGTCTTACCACGCAAATAATAAGAACGGTCCAAAGTTCAAAGTGTTACCATTGATCTGCTGTCGACTGTACGTAAATAAACCTTTATTCAATTTGTATTTATTATCCAGTATTTATAAACATCAATAAAATACTCAAGAAATCTTACAAAATCAATTTAAATAACATGATAAAATAAAAAATACCTAAATACTATTTACAATTAAACATCAATAAAATCAATATAACCTACATTGTCGCCCAAGAAATTACAAAAAAATGCAGCCTTATCGCTAGAAGCGATTTTTTCCAGATATCAATGAACAGAGAATGTAGCTAAAATTACTAAAAAACATCATCAGAAAAGTATTTTAGATAGAAAACATTTAGGCGTGAATTCATAAACGCGATCGTTTAGGCCTCCTATCCCTCTCTATCTTAACCTTTTTTAACGAAGTGTGACAGGGATAGCAACAATATTTAAGGAAAGTGAGGCTAGGTTTATGAATAACAACATTAATCATTGCTGCAAAACACTATAATTATATAGAAGAAACCCAATACATATTATGGCGGCATTTCACTTGGCCATTCGTATTTGCGTATTTGTCATAATTGCCATGTGTGGTTGGTATGCTTGACATAATATTCGTCTTATTTGTATGTACTATCGGCGACAGTTCCGCCTGACCACCTTAAGGTTTATATTCATTTGCGGCACTCGTCGTCTTTGACAAATACGACAAACATACAATAGCGAATAGCCAAGTAAAGTGCCACCATTATGGTAGACAATAATAATATCCTATAGTTACATTATAAAGTTACTATAATTTATTTATTTGTATACATATTACATGTTGAAAAAAAAAACTATTTAATAATAATTTAACTAACAACCTACAAATGTACAAAAAATTATGTATAAAAAACCTGCGCCGAGTCCCCCACCATTGGTAGGTAATGTGCCCAAAATAGAAGGTTACAATTTGAAACATAAAATATTTTAGGTAAGTATTGTCTGCTTGCCGCAGTAACGAATGGTCGGAATTTTCTGATGTCCTCAACATACGGCCACGTGATTTGATTTAGGCAATAACAAAACTTTGACATACCCTATTGCATTGGGATCGCCCACATTAAAATTAATATGCTCTGCAAAATTGAGACAATGCGGGTCTAACACGACTTTATAACTTCAATATCCGCTCCTGGCCCTCACAAAGCGACAAACATCAAATAATAAAAACACTAACTGCCAATCGACATGACCGATCATGCGTAACGCTAGATCAATGCAAAAACAGCAGTCAAATAAATCTAACGAGCGCTTTACATCTGCATGTCACTAGAATAAATCAAATCACCATTGAATGCATCCGTAAAATATTTTTGAACTATTTTGAATGCAGTGTCTCCGAACATACAATAGAATAAAAAAATTCGCAGCGATTCATGGAGTGAGCATGAACTATATTTTGTGTCGCAGGTCTCTGCCCTTGTAGTCACTTTCACTCATATAGATAGGTATGTCATAAAAACAGGTATAATATTTTTATATGCTCGACTTTTATTGAAAATTCATACAGTGGAAAAACAAGTGTAGATATGCGAAAAATAAAATAAAATTACATCGCTAACACTGCGATGTAATTTTATTTAAAAAAAAATTGAACACAAATATCTCATAAGTATGTGAATAGTGTCGGAAAGCCAATTATGTCTTCATTAAATAGGTATAAGAAGTATTTTATTTTTCAATTTTTTATATCATTTTTGTTTGTTTATGTAATAATATGTATTTGATTTATAATGTTATTAATTTGTTATAAATAAATAATATTTTTATTTAGATACTGAACCAACGTCTTAATGTTACACAAGACATCGTCTTAAAAAATAAAACCATAAAAAATAATAATAACAGAACTATAGAATTATAAAAAGGAGAATAATTAATTATCAAATCACACTAAGGACTTCAAATTAATTTTGTTTTGTTACAACAGTTATTAAATACAACTTCGGATAAACGAATGAAGTTATCGCTTGCAAATATGGTTGACGACTCCATCGACGGTTCTTTGCTTCATGGACACGTAAAAAACGCCGTCCCTCGTAAGTTAACCCGTTCACTGACACGTATTGAGCCGATATAAAAAAGTTACACCCATATTTTGCACTTCCCAATATCGAATAATAGGGTCTATTTATGCATTCTCAATAAATGAAGAGTATTTTTTTACTTCTATTATAAATCAAAATGTATTATTTATCTTTAGAGATTCGGAATCTGCATCCTATTGTTATTCGGGATGTGCGGTGTGTCAAGGGTGTAATGTTTTTGTGGATATGCAGCTCGTTTCTGTGAAGCTAATAATAATTCTTTAGCGCTATTACAATGCTTATCCATACTAATAGGCTGGCAAATTGAAAATAAAAAAGTTTTCTGTAAAATATACTTAGGCCCGTATTAATAGTCAGCAGGGTTACTCTCACCTCTTATAGCGATCCAGTTTAGGTTACGTTTGACGTCATTGTAGAAAATTGTCAGTTTAGAACCTAAACTGGATCGCTATAAGAGCTGAGAGTAACCCTGCTGAGCTCAAATCCAATCAAGAGCGAATTCAATACTTCAATACTGCAACTTCCCTGTTAGTGTGTTTGTACTCGTACTGTATGTTTGGTCGTATTTATGAGTTGTTAGCGAGGGAGCGGTGCTTGACCGCTCATCGCCTGTGCCGACCGCCACTACCGCCGAGGCCAGCTGACAGCCAGCGCTGTGGCCCGCTGTGGACACAGCACATGCTGAGCTGGTCTCTTTTGGCGCTGCATGCCGCACCAAGTACCTACCACTGTTTTTTTGGTTTAATTGTTGATATGTTTTGTGGTGTCAAATAAATGTTTCTTTCTTTCAATACTTCATTTATTCAACCTTAGGAGCTCTAGGGAACAATTCAGCTAATACACTCTCAAGACGTGATCACCAACCCAAGTATGTCATTTATTAATAAACCAATCGTGAGGGCGTATCACGTGATATCTTCCTCAAGTCGCGGTTCGCCTGCAATCAGCAAATACGTTCTCAAGTGTGAGTTTGACAGTTATCTTGAGAACTGAGTTTTTTTTATTAATACGGCGTTACTCACGTGATACCCGATTCCTAAACGCGCACCTAAGTTACGTTTATTAATAGGAACGCCATCTTGAGGTCGTTCTCAAGATTGACTTTTGAGCTGAGAGTGATTTATTAATACGGGCCTTAAGTTATTATCAAACGTGATCGTAAAATGTATGGAACGGTCCACTTTTGATCCGATGAGCTTTTTTGAATCCTAAAAATTTTACTTTTCAAAACTGTTGCTGTACACATCTCAGAATATCCTTGACAATTTATTCTTTTACTATTTTTTTTTGCTTTTGCTAATAAAACCTCATTGAGTAGCGACAGACTATGGCACCTGCCATTCATGAGGGGTAGGTATGCCTTAGCACAATTGGGGGCTGAGCTGCGTCGATTTTTACTAGCCGTCAATGTCAAATTTTTGGCGAAATTAGTACAAAAATTTCGTTCAGGCTTTGACAGGACAAAAAAAGCCAGCCGGCTATAGCCCCCCCCCCATATCTGAAATCCTAATAAAATCTCATTATCCAAGGATAAATGTCATTACTCCATTATATTTACTACAAATGAGTAGGTACATTTAAAAAAAAATACGATTAAAAAAAACTTGAACCACTGACCTAATTCAATAGTGGTATATAATAGTAACATAAAATACCAGTACAACAGTTCACAAGATTTTATCGCGTGCATAAATTAAATAGAGCAGACCGGCCATTTTGAATATTTGGCAAGCCGAGAGCCGAGGGTTTACTCGACCGTGGGGCAGTAATTATTTGATTGGAGTCAAGAGGTTGCATGTCGAGATACCGGCAGCGTTTTATTGTCGACGCGCCTTGCGTAGAGCACTCGAGAATTTTATTGTTGCGTGAATCACACCTACAGCGTTTGAGGGTTAACCGTTAGTGTGCATACTCTTATTTCGAATTTTAAAATATTTTTCTTAGTTTGATTTTTGGATTTGACAGTTTTTGTTCAAAGTTCAAAGTTCTTTATTGGTATTGCAGGTATATAAATACAGATGTTCACAGATGTTATGTTCGCTGCAACTGCCTTTCGGCGTACAATATTAATGTTCCGAATATATTTTAACCACTCATTACATCGATTAAATAGAAATTTACTTTTATTGAATACATAATAATGATTGAATACAAAATACCAAAATACAATAAAATTAAATGTCAAATTGCCCCGTTCCTATTAACTGTTATTAAAATAAATTACTAATTAGTCAAATTTATAATATGTCATACCACTTTATCGTTAAGAAACTCGTCAATAGAACAATAGCAATACTTACCAGGATTTTGTAAAGCTTAGATTTGAAACTCGTAATGATGGACAAGATTGAGGGGAATGAAACTAGGAAAGTATCATGGTAATGTTTCCTGTTGAATATCGATGTTTTTGATAAAACTGTATATTGGTCTGAAGTTACTTACAATTACAAATATCATACCTTTCTTAGCTCTAAAAATTTCAATTTTTTTTAGAAAATTTTACTAAATGCGGCACCAAAATTATATGTAGGTATCTAAATGTTATTTGCATATTATAAATTATTATTGTTATTAGATATCTTTGTATGCATTTAGAATATATACAATTTCAATTCCTGCCAAGCCTGGTAACAAAGAAAAAATCCGGTCTCATCAATTAGTCGAATATCGATCGTACAGCTTGCAATAAATGCATATTATTAAATCTGTAAGCATTCAATGAGTAAAAAGCTTACATTTGACACCCCGGCAAGGTGACAGGAACAGAAAAAAAATATAATAAAAAATGTCACTAGCATTGCCTTGTAACCCTTAATCCGTTCTATTATGCATATAATTATTATTTCCGATACTCTATCAAAGAAAACACGGTCCTTTTTGCATATTGCGTTTTTGACGGAAGTGTGAATAAAAAATGTCACCCTCAGGTTTAAAGGGTGTAGAATCATGACCCTAAGGGTTTTAGGGGTCTGTGCCCCAAACGGCAAATGTGTCTTCACAAATTGCCAACGCAATAATTGTAGCATTACGCGTGTAAAAAATTATTTAAACAGAATTGAGGTGCGTCTGATATTTGTTTATTTTATGAAAAGAAGTACCTAAGTATTCAATAAATTATCCTATAAAATATAATTATACTTACTTAAAAACTAAACCTAACATAAAAATATAAATTATATTATACTATTTACAACTATTGAATTGAGGTTGTATTTTGTTTTAACGTCAATCACAAAAATAACTTAGAAGGAAATGCGTGCGTACAGTTACCATAAACTTTGAAAATTCATTCCAATTAAAGAGTAGAGAGAGCTACCTAACGGATTACATTTGGCCCATTACTATGTACTACGTACTTACAACTTGTTAAATAATCCATAATTTCATATTACATTAATTTATTATTACTTATTTATCTAATTTACTATATTTTTAAACTAATCTTTTTGGAAACGGCTTTGTAAATGCATTCAAATTGTCAATTGTCAAGTTAAAAAGTAACTGTCAAGAATGACCCTCAATATTTGAACTAACGTTCGATGAGTGGCTGTGCCTCCATGTTATATATATTTTTTACATTAAATATACTGAATTTGTAACAGTCTACAGTTTTAATCATCAGCCCAGATCTCATACATAGGTATGTAAGTAGGTAAGTGAGATATCATTCAGTTTAAAAAAGCTTTGTAATGCGACTTTATAATGGATAATTAAGGTCAATAAAGTTTTGAACGGAACCTTCGGTGTGCGAGTCTGGTTCGCGCTTGACGTCTTTTTTTTTATAAGGGTAACCCGAGATCGTTTGAGATTTTTTGAAGATGATTATTATGCATGCTTTCTCAGGAAGATTTGGCTAGTATGGCCCGAGGCCATGTGTGATGAAGGCACTTCCTATGGGTCTCGAATTATATGGGCCATGCGTTTGAGGGGTAACGGAATTTTCTCTCGTAACGCCTCAGTGCTTTTGTCATTGCATTTTTTATTTTAAATTCATAAATAAGATGAATTTAATAACAATTGTAATACGTTATATTATATTCAGAAATACTTCGAAATATAATATTTAATTGACAATTTTTTTTAATTTCGAGTTCAGGTTAAAAATAATTAGTAAGTTCTCAATGTAAATTGCTACTAACATTGCTACATTTCTTTTGGAAAATATTACTTATTTTTTGAGCAACCTGTCAATTAATTAATGCAAGCCATTGTTATTTGAATAAACACTGTTAAAAAAATTAATTAAATATCTTCTATACCTAAGTAATATTTGTGCCATTTCGATAAACTAATATAAAACAGATGTTTTAATTTACCCGGATCTATTTATTATCTTCTATCTCAATTCATAGACAAGACAACCCTCAAAAGATACCAACATTCAACAACAACATAGAAGATAAAAGTTCTATAACCATTCAGCTTTTTTCTCACACTACCGTTTGAAAAAAAAAAATCTCACCCACCTTGCTGTTTGAGGGTTAACTATTGTGTATTTTGTTTGGTTTATTTTTTATGGGTTTTAGTCCAGGTAATCCCGTGTCCTCTCAATGGGTTGTGACAGATAAAAGGATTATTTTTTAATAGATAATTAATGATTTTGCTTACGTCACGGCTTGGTTGTCAGTAATAGAATGTCGAGTTTATTTCTTGCGCATGAGTTGTGATTGTGACGTCATTAATTAGAAGTGTTTGACCTCATTAATTGGCCACAGTTACATTGTAAATTAGTGATCTGGGATTCTTGATTGATTTTTATAAACCACGGGTCGAATAAGGTGCAGGTCTGTGGTCCCCGTTGACCCTGTCCCCGATACGGGGACAACAGAACGGCTTCAAATTTCCGTACCTTTGCCCCCCTTATGGGTAGATAATTAACGGGGACAACTGAACGTCTAGATTTCGCGTGCCGTAGTTCCTTCTAAATCTCCAATTTCATTTTAGGTTAAATTTTAGCGCGGCAAGAGTGAAAATATAATAAAACAAGGTATTTATGAGTGATCATAGTTAACATTATTAAGTTATAAAAAAAATTCTCTAAAAAAATTAGATTTATTCTCCAAAAATAAAAATCAAGACCAATAAACAACCGTAACTCACTCGTATCCCTATACTATTTTTAGAGCAGTTACAATAGTACTTATATTAGCCACGTCTAGCTAGCTAATAGCTCTACATATATGCCAACATTGCATAAAAATTCCTACCATCTCAAACCCAGCTGTTTTTCAGACGCATCGCAGAACGTCAACAAAAACAAAAGACAGCTGACTAGAGTTCATCGACCTACGGCAACAGCGTCGTAACTTTCATTCTTAAAGCGAACGAAGTTAGTAACCCACTTTTCATTAATAAGGAGAGCTAAAAAAATGCACGAAGAAAGTATCAAAGATTGAGCGAAGCGCGAACTTCGCTGGAGCCTGGAAGCAAAGGAAAGGTAGAAGTGGATGTGGTGGTAATATTTTTTAGGTGAATGATTGATTTGTGGACTGTTTTTATACGCTTCAAGACTACTTTAACAAATGAAACAATAATTTCTAGTAAATGAAATGACTCGTGCTTCACAGAAACAATGAATGAAACAATGAATGAAACAATGAATGATGTAATGAAACATTACAAGTCAACATTTTCTGTATTTTTTAAGAGAATGGTTTTAAAAAAATCGCAATGCTCTCTCATTTTTTATCAACTACTAAAAGCTTGTTATAGGTCTACTACAATTTTATAGTCAAGAAATGGATAATAAAAAGAACCTCAGACATTGGTCTAATTGTTGATGCTGCAAAGTAACGCTTCATTTATCCACAGCTGATCAAAGAATCTAAGTATAAAGAAAGCCCTCTTTCAGAACTTCACTGTCGACATCAAACACTTATGATTAAAGGCATGTGTCGCTTACAGAAGAAGACTCTCCTTCTTCCTCAGCGTACTTCTGGGTTTAATCTTCTCCGTGGGTTATACCCACAGGGGTTTCTAGTCCACAACAGCGGCCTTTCCCATGGCATCGGGCCATCTTGGCTGGTTGTTTGCCCATGCCCTATGTTCCCCGTAAGCCAAGTATCCTGCGACGTGTTACCGTGTTACGAAACACGGTAACATCCGCTTTAGGGGCGTGGCGTAATAATTTTCCTTTGTTAAATCAACAATGTCAGTAATGAAACATGTTACGGTGTTTCGTAACACGGTAACTCGTCGCAGGAGACTTGGCTTTACACTATAAAAATAGAATTACAAACAAAGCGCATCCCTTCTTACATAAGACTAGGCTGCATGAATTGAGATCCTTTGCCTTTAATAAAAAGGGCATCCACCATATTCTTCCGTCTATTTTTCCCTCGCTTCCCGCCAGACGCCGAGACGCTGAAAAAAAATAATTAAAACGAGCGCCGGCGAGAGTGAAAGCGCGCCGTCTGCCGCGTAATTAGTACAATGGGAACTCCCCGACTTTGAACTTCGAACGTCTTTTTTGTCTTTTAAAAAATAAAAATTTGTTTTAAAAGCGGCCAGTGATAACTTGTTAAGTTAGGACGGTCTTGTTTATGGTTTTGTGTCTGAAGTGGGGCTTGTGTTAATTATACGCGGTTTGGTATAAGGTGGTTTAAGAATTGGTGCTATAAAAATCGGTGTTTTATCGACTGTCTAATTCAAGGGACCGTTTAGGTAGTTTTTTATTTACCACCTAAGAGAGCAGAGAGGCCGGGAATGTCTTGAAATATTACTCTGAATCAAGATGCATTATATACTAAGTACCTACTATTAAATTACGAATTGGACCTTTTAATATTGGATTTATTTAAATGGACTCTACAAATATGTCATTCAAATTATTTGAAAGAGTCGCACTTCTTTTAAAGGTTTGTTTGACGTCACCATTTTGAAGCACATTTGTATTAAAAAATTTTTGGAGAGTTCATCAGAATGTCAAATCATATGAGCTTTCCAATTGGAACTTTTTGGTAACTTCAAGCGTCTCGTGCATCATAAAGATAAGTCGAGTTAAATAAAAAAAAAACGTACTTAGGTAGGTATGTCGTTTTCATGAATTCACTTGAGTTATGACCAATGTTATGTTATATTTTTGGTGTCAGAGTCGTATTCTTTCAATATAGAAATATTTTTCGGTGTTTATAATGACGATTAGCTAATCACTGCTTAAATAACGTTTATAAGTAAAAAAAGTTAATCACTGATTTAGAGTTTAAATAATGATTAGTTAATATGTTGTTCAGTGGTTGACTAGTGTTTTTTATAAGTAAGGCTGCTAGTATTAAAAAAAGGGAATTAAGTAAGAATAAAATGGTACACACTAGATTGATAAATAATAAAACATAACACCATTAACGTTACCTCAACACGCCACACCTCGAATGGCTTAACAAAAACCAAAAATTAAACAACGTCCTTTGTTGGCGAAAACGCTAAATTGAGGAAATTTCCATCCATTCTCCAGCCAGGCGTCATCCGCCTAAACCCCGCTTCAATTTCAATAGCGCACCCCTACACATCCCTACACCCTTTAGGACGCCCCCACCTAGCCACCGTCCCGCTCTAACACGGGATTATACTGTAAGTCCGAGAGAGACGGAACTACCTACAGGGCCGGTCCGAAAGTTAGACATATATTATTGTATTATAGGATCGTAGGTGGTGCGGGGGTGAAGATTGATGCTTCGGGCGAGGGGGGCGGGTAGTTTCGGCAACCCTATGGATGGCGACGTAACAAAATTTGCGTCACGCACACATGAGTAGGTAGGTTAGGGGTATGGGTTATAGAAATTAGGAGATATAAGGTTACGTCATGGGGCACTGTATTCGCTTTTATAACAAGTTGCCAGAAAGTGTCACGACGTTGACAGAGAGGAAATTTAAAAATTTCATTAAAGGAAACTTGTTAAGAAGGCGTATTACAGGATAGATAACTATTTAAACGATGAACATGCATGGTGTGTGTCGCCGGCTCCGCATGAGGGATAAAGTCTAGATTACTAACAATAGTAATAGTTGTGTAATACCTAGTTATTAAGTAATTGTGTATTATTATTATATTATTTTAAAAGATGTGCTGCTGAGAGTTTTTTGCCACTTTTTCTCCTCAGCGTTGGCACCTTTTCCTTGCAAAGTGGTGTAAATGTAAATTCAAAAATATTTTGACGTGCAAAAATGTACACAACGTGCTTACTTGCAATAAAGAAATTTGAGTTTGAAATTTGACTTTGACTTTACACATAACATTACCGTTGCTGGGGCGAAGAGGAGCAGAAAGATCTGACGCCGGACAGCGCGAGACAGGCTGCAGTGGCGTTCTTTGGTGTCGGAAGATTCACACAGGTCCAAAAGACCCAAAGGTCTGTGACGTCTTTCGATGTGAGAATTTCGTAGACAACTAATAATTGCTCAGATTTTGATCTATTGTAGAGTTCTGCTCATAGAAGATACATGAATATTTGTATAAAAGTCATTAAAAAGTGCATTTTCTTTAAAACATTAACATTCATTGATTTTTAATTTTAAACAAAATATGGAACTAGTAAGTAAAACCTATAAAACAGAGCCTGGTACAGTCGACAGCAGATCAATGGTAACACTTTTTACTTATGCTGATAGAAAACAACTCGAAAGTGAACGAGAACGAAATGCAACATCTCTTAATTTGTATGTTCCAAGGTTGGTTACGTACGAGCTCATATTTCACGTGAAGGAAATTAGGTGGATGAATTAATTCTCAAGTTTTCAATATAGAGAGGAAAAATTGGGTTGTATGTGGTTATAATACGAGGTCGGGCTTCAGGAAATTAGAAGAGTAAGGTTTCTAGCCAATTTGTGTGGTGTGGGGTAAGTCTTTTGTGGAAATCATTTTCGGGTGAATGCGTAGGTGCTGTTATGATTTTCAATTTAAATGTAATATTAAATTAAGTTATAAAAATATATAATCATAGGTTAGGACTGTTGGAAATGTAGGACAGGTACCATTTAATTGTTTGATAGTTATATTTTTTATTGAATACTTACAAAATGATTGTTTTGGAGTTGTAGAGTATTATTTATAGTTTAGTTAGAGCTAGATAAGGGTTAATAGAGATAAAAGCGCCTTTTGTGTAAATTCTATTTTTAAGCTGTAAGTTAAGTTCCGTGTACAATGTTTTTTTTATTAATTTATTAAATAAAATGCTATGACACTTTATTCACAATACGGTCTGGCCTAAATACAATAAGACTAATAAGTAATTATTCTATGAATAATATTAAACTAATAAGATATAATAGAAGAGCTCGGTGGCTCAGTGGTTGGGTCAACAGACTTGTGTTGGGTCAACAGTCCCAGGTTCGATTCCCAGCCAGGGCAGCCATGTACCAATGAGTTATCCTCGGTTTTTTCGACGGAGATACTTACGTATATTTACCGAGTGCTCTCAAAACGGTGAAGGAAAACATCGTGATAATACCAGCATGCCATAGAAGAAGAAAAAAGTCTAAGGCATGTGAAATCCGCCAATCCGCACTGGGCCCGTGTGGTGGATCATGACCACAGCTCCCTCGATTTGTTTGCGATCACTTTAAAGCGATTTGAGCGGATTTTTGCGCTCCACCCCGACACGCTGCGACCCGGCATAATGTGCTCGTACCTTAAAACCTCACCTTGTATAAAAGTGTCATTGTCAAAACAAACCGTGCAATGCAATTCGCGAGACAGTCTCGTCACGTCTGCCAGCAACGACAGCCGCCGGGAATGCCCGAAGTAATCCGAACGCAATTAATTAACCGCACAAACTTTTACTGCAGCGATTTATATTCGAGGCGGGTCGCCGCCTATTTGTGTACCTGGCCTTAGCTTCTGTTACACCGGCGCGGTAAAGGCGAGGCTGGTAGTCTGCGGTAAACGTATGGCGACGATGGCGTAACCGGCCTTTTGTAACCAGTTGCGAATGAGGAAAAAATTATTCTCGGTCGTAGGTAACCGGTATCGAAGGAAGATGATTTCTTCTTTACTTGAAATCACTGTTTCGATGAAGGAAAATCCTAAAATCAGTTGCCAATGAGGAATAAACGGCGGGTTCGGCGTTCGGCTTGAAACGGCACAGCATCTAGATTCTAGACATTTAGAAATGTCGATAGATGCAGTCTCCTAATTTTCCAGAAAAAATATTTTGATTTGAGTATTTTCTCATACACATTTTTTTTAAACTCTTGAAATCAATATGCTTTTTAATGATAAGTGATTATTTTATGTTGATGAAGACTATACCTATGGTAAATAATGTTTGGGGGGTCACCTGTGATGTAAAGTAGGTATGTTCGTATGCTGCAGCGTAACTTACCTACAATTAAAATGTGAATATTTTTTTTTCAATAGAAATCAGCCCGCTGCTGGGTAAAGGTCTCCCCTCTCCTCTTCCATCCATCCCTGTCCTGAGCCTCCTCGCACCATCTTATATTATTTTGTTACGTCTAAACAAAAACCGCCGCGTCTCTGCCGCTAATCGGTATCGCACCTCTTCTGGTATGGGGGAAGCTTTTATCTTTGTTTAGAACTCTCGGTGTTAACTAGCTGTGGTCGAAGTTCTACTTTAAAATGTGCAAAATAAGATACCTTTGCTTTCCGAACGTGCTTGTCGCACTTTAGCGTAGTGCAAGACGGAACGCCACGCTCATCTTGAAAAAGATCGTTTGCATATACATAATAGTTATGTATATCTAACCGGATTAATTTGTAGAAAACGTCAAAGACATTATTAACACAAATATTTACCGTATTGTAACACACTTATTATAACACACAATACGGTAAATATTTATGTTAATAATGCCTTACTCTAAAGGCAACCAAGTTTCGTAACCAGTTGTTAAAAAAGAAGTAATATTCTTGCTACGCAACTAGTTGCCCAGAAATAAATTCTATTTATGTTTCATATGCAGTTGCCAATGAAGAATTCATCACAAAGTTAGTTTTTAAATGAGAAGTAACAATCTTGCTATACAACCACCTGTCACAAAGCTTTTATAAAGCGTTTTGTTTCTTTCTGTGACAATAGCTATCTCTAGATATCTGAGAGTTAAGCCTTGCGTCCGTCCCCTGCGCGGCGGCTCTCCATCAGCAGTGATTGATAAGCCGCGCCCCGTGAGACTGGTGTGGCGACAGACGCTTTAGTGTGGATAAGACTTCTGATAATGTAGTTCTATAGCGACCATATAAGCCAAACCCTATTCCTAAACGCAACTAGGTATATCACGTAACGGCGAGCGGCATTGCTTAGCTGCGACTAATCCCAAGTTAGTACGCAATCTGGAATCGCTACTATTTTCGATCTAATGTGAATTTTGTCACTAGATACGTACGACGTACTAATGAGCAATAAATAAATAGTTAAAAAACGCCCAAGTGCTAGTCCGAGCGAGGAAGTACCCTATAGGTTTTGTTTTTCTTACATTTTCATACAAATATGCGAGAAAATACGACATTAAACGGCCATATCTTTTGATTGCGTTGACGTAGAAGTTTGATTTATTTTTCACGGCTGCATGAGGTTTCAGACCTGAGTATTTGGTATTAATTTCAACTTGATTTGAACATTTTTCTTATGTTTGGTAACTGCCCAGGACTCTGAACGACTTTTGTTTAAGTAACAATTTTCTATCTCAAACCGTTTACCTAGAACATGTGAGGTCCACGTCAGATTTTGAAGATTTCCAAAGTACATACAAGTGTAATTTTATAAATACAATTCCTGATTATTAAATAAATAATTCAATAAAACGAGATATCAGATTATTAAGAGCCTTCATAGAGCCAACTAGCGCCGCCAATCTTAAAAAAATAATATCTTCCAATATAATAAATTTTATTCATGTTTATTACGATAAATACTATTTTTAAAATGCTTATTTATAACGTGATTCAATGTCGGTAAGTTGTAGTTCGCATAACTGCGAAAAACGGCCGTTTTTGGCACATTTGTGAACTACAACTTAGCTTGTCGCAATTATGCCATGTATTGTATATTGAAAAATAGTATTTATAGTAATAAACATTTTGTAAATTTCTTTTTTAATAAAATTGATTATATTGGAAGATATTATTTTTTTAAGATTGGCGGCGCTAGTTGGCTCTATGAAGGCTCTTGAGTACAATATTATATATCGTATTGTCATTCATCAAAAGTCAGTCAGTCAGTCATTAAAAATGATGGTTGAAAAATGAGAAAAAGTAATGTTTGCTATCAGTTGTACGTTTCTTTAGCGAAAAAACTACGCTGGCGCTGGGACAACTTTCCAAATGTAGAGTCTATTAAAAAAACTTAACAATATTGCCACATTTCAATGGAGCTTTGCTCCACCTACAAAACTACGTGACCATTTAAGCTGTACCTATCATTTTGTTGGGGAATTATTACAGATTTCATATTGCATAATCATAATCAGTATCATTTTATACTACTCTCGCAACTCCTATAGAAGAATAACAAAAACAATGAATAATTCGCTTCGATTTCTTACTATTTTCTGAATTCTTAATTAAGCTGTTTTTTTCGACTCGCTAGATGTACAAAACTTTATTTTAAACCAATAATTTTAATAAAAAACTGAGATATTTTTACATTTATTCGTTATCTTGTACATCATGCGGTTGATGGTGGGGCAGAATCTGGCATTGTCATTTCCTACATGTATGTATAACCCAAATCACATAACGAGCAAGCACATCTCCTTTAGGCTTACCTTCTAACATTATTGATGACTAAAACAACCCCCCCGCAGCCACCGTCCCGAGCGGACCCGAAATACGAAGTGGGGTCAAACGCTAACATTTCACCTTGCACCAACACCACAAGATCCAACTTCTAAGCTCACAAAATTCCATCTTAGCCCCTCGCTTGAAGGCCTAAATTCAATAAAACCACACGGTGGTTATGGCTTGTGGCTTAAACGAAAAGATAGGGTTACCAGGGTTTGGAATCGAAATGCCGGTTGCAAGCATTAAAAATCTTGATTTTTGTAAAAAGAAGACCGGTTTTTACCTGAAAATAGTAGCGATTTAGTCGTGCGTTTTCTGATTTTAACCTAACTTTGACAGTTCTAAAAGTAGTGCTTATCCTTGTTATAACTTTGGCGTAAAAAGGGAGGCATAATTTTTAGAACACTCAGTTTTAGTTTAGATTTTACCAATGATACCTACTCAGTATCCACTGATATATTAGGTCATAACTTTTGATGTAGCCAATTGGATATGTTTAAATACTCATACTTAAGGGGCTGACATGAGCCAATCTTAAAAAAATAATATCTTCCAATATAATCAATTTTATTGAAAAAGCTATCTATAAAATGTTTATTACGATAAATACTATTTTTTTAAAGTTTATTTATAACGTGATTCAATTTAGTTACGTTGTAGTTCGCATAATTGCGAAAAACGGCCGTTTTTGGCATATTTGAGAACTACAACTTAGCTTGTCGCAATTATTGCCATGTATTGTATATTAAAAAATAGTATTTATCCTAATAAAGATTGTGTACATAGGTGTTTTACTAAAAACTACTTATATGTATTTTATAAGTATGACATATTATATATAAAAAAACAAATTTTTATTAAAATTATTAATTTGGAAGATAATATTTTTTTTAAGATTGGCGGCGCCAGTTGGCTCATGTAAGGCCCTTAAATCAAAGTGTGAAGCAAGCAGTGACTAAATTGGACGCATGACGTCAGACTCCACAGCTCGCCACAGCAGACGAAATGGATAACCCGCCAGGCTGCGCAGAAGCCTCCGGATAGAATGACAGATATTTATCTGCTCGTACCATCATTAAAGTGTGATCATCTTTGATTATATTTCTTGCACATTATATTTTCGTCCATCTAACAGCTGTTTCACGGGGAATTCGGCACATGGGTTTCGGTGACAACTTTTAAAGCCTGAAACACAATTAAAAAGCAGCGAAAAGGCAACGGCACGGCTGCGGCAGTAGTTATACTTATAATGTATGAAAATAAAACTCTATAAAAGATGACAGATTGAACGTCGCGTGGTTGCCGTTCCATTGTTTTGCCGCTGACGCTCCGTTGCTGCGTTCAGTTTGTCATCTTTCATAGTTTCATACATTACCACAACTGCCGCTGCTGTTCCGCTGCGGTTGCCTTTCCGCTGCCTTTTAAAGCGTTTCAGTCTTATTTTTGTGACAAATAATCTGAAATCCGGACTCTTAAAATCCGGATTTAGCCGATGGCAACCCTATCACGGTGGGCGTAAGAGGGTTAACCCCCCAGGTGGTTGAGCCATTTTACCACGTTAGGCTGTGACGGTCGCCTGTAATTTTGGGGCCTAATGCGACTATTCCTATTTCAAGTTACCCTTCGGGGGTTAAGTATGGGCCTGGCGCGCGAGATAAGGGTGCGTAGAAATGCTGATTTAGGTTATGTAGCGTACGTGAGAGCGAGTTTGCTGGTGGTTTCAGTTTATTAGGGTCCACTGGTTTGCGGGAAAACTTTCCAACATTCACCTTACAGTCGACAGCAGATCAATGGTAACACTTTTTACTTTTGACAGTTCTTATTATTTGCGTCGTAAGACTTGAAATCGTACTGCAAGTGTTACCATTGATCTGCAGTCGACTGTACCTACAGTTTGTAACTAAAAAGTTATAGGTATCCAATAGATATTAGACAGGCACGATCTAACACAGATAAGAGTGTACAGGAGAGTTTTTAGGTTAAGATTTTCTCAGAAACTACTTGACCTATTGTAAGATTGTTTCACTCTTAGATAAATACTACGTTATACAAAACCAATGTGTGACTAAATTACATTACTTTATCTATATGTACATATAATAAGACTGTAAAAAGTTATGTCTGTACATTGGATATTTTTTGAAAAGAATACCTAATTGTAATGTGTTTTAGGATCGATACTGATGCCAAAACACAAATTTTTTGAATTTTTGTCTGTGACTATGTTCAAGTATCACGCCATAACTACTGAAGGGATTTTGATGGGAGTTTCACTAGGAGATAGCTGAAGTATCTGGACAGCTCATAGGCTACAAACCATGACGGTATGTGATGTGTAAACAAGGATTCAGAGAGAAAGATCTGCCTCCTGATCTCCTCCATCCTCCTCCTCTACGCAAACGAAGTTACGGAGTACACTGAGTACCTACAGCTAGTGATTTTTTTTTATTAAAAATACAGTTGTGACCAAATTACACTAACTCAGTTAAAAGTTAAAACTATGTAACTGTAAAAGGTTGTTAATTTCGGTCCAGTAGTTTTTGAGAAAATCTCAAACTTATTGAGGTTCTGTATACTTTTCTCTTATCTTCGTGTGGAAATACAGTCAACACATTCCATAAAATAATTCTAATACTTACTAGTTTTATCTCCATAAACAAAAATAACAAAAATAATAATAAATCCGTAAAGATTTATTCAGTTTCCTGGAATAAAGCGTAGATACTATTTGTTTTGTTACACCCTGAATTTTAATTAAACGGCTACTAATGCCCTCTATATCCAAACGACGTTTTTGTCGATCAATTTACTCTGCTATCCGATAATAGATGGCGCTGTAAAACTATTGATTTCTAATTGGAAATCGTTGGTGAATCGGGTAAACCATATGAACGGGATTCTAATTAGATTTCCACTTTTGCAATTAGGAGTATTGCTAAAGTGGAAATATAATTAGAATTTTCTGATTCGAAAACTGCAGAGTTTATATTTTGACATTTGTTTAATTTTGTATTAGGTACTTACATCGACTTTTGGCCTCCTCCAGATTTCGCCAGTCGTCTCTATTTTGTGCTTTCTGCATCCATTCAATTAAATTAAAATGACATGTGAACTTGACGATAATAAAATGAAAAATTGAATTGAATATTTATACCCATGCATGACAATAATTTGAATGTTTAAATTATTTATGAGAATGGACAATAAAAGGCTTTTTTATTTTTATTTTATTTATTTTATCGACTTGTGAACAGAAGTAAATAAATTCGAAAACAAATCTTAGAATCATACCTACGTAACAGCTCGAGTGTACCACTTTGGACTTTGGACCGTTCTTATTATCTGCGTCGTAAGATTTAAAATCGTACTGCAAGTGTTACCATTGATCTGCTGTTGTCCGTACCTACTAGTAAGACTTTTACATAAGTACTTTTACACAAATTGGCTGCAAAATTTAGGGCCAACTTTAATACTTAGCAAGAGTCCTACCTGTAGTTCGAAAGGGTTCCAGTATTGATTTTAGAATTTTTCAATTAACCCTAAAAAAATTATGTAAGTATTTTCATACATATTGCACCTACCGATCATCTAATCGATTTGTATTTACTTATTTTTATTCAAAGAGTGGTCGAATAAAATATGTTATTTTAATAAACTTAGAAATAAAACCTAAACAACTACACATCAACGAGGTAACGTCGCCAGCCTTTTGGGCACTCTCCCACAGGGTAGCGAATTGGCGTCCTTTTTTTTTATTATTTATAAGTATTTTTTTATTAAATCCTGTACCGTATATCGGACTTGCGGACTGAATTTCGACAGTACATTATTTCGACACGTTCCGAACTCCGAAAACACATAGATCGACAAGTCATTGCTTCGACAGACAATACTTAGACGACACACACCTTCGAATGACCACTACTTCGACAGTCGATTGTTCGACAGACAATACTTAGACAACACACACCTTCGAATGACCTCTACTTCGACAGATTTTTGTAATAGAACATTCTAACATTCTACCGGAATAATAATCCCCTGAATTGTATAGGTAATAAAATTTACATAATTAAGTATCTACGAAATTAATTTATTTTCCGGTTAAATAAAAACACAAATGTACCAATCAACAAAATTATCTTTAATTTGAAACTCGTACCCATACAATATTTTCATAAAATAAAATCAACAAGATGGATAACATTGCTTGTAATTCGGTGTACCTGATTCAATTTGAGCCAGTATTCTCTGTATATCGTTTTCTGTACTCTTTATTTCTTTTTTAACTTCGTCCAAAGTTTTGAATATGTAAATTTTTTTCCTATTTAGCAGAGTATTCCATCTCGTATGCCAGCTTTCGATAGAGTTTTGAGTTGTAGAAAGTAGAAAATACCACCCACCTTTCCACCAGAATTGTGGTAGGTCGCAGATTCCATTGAATGTGGAATTCCTACAACTCTATCGAAAGCTGGCATACGAGATGGAATACTCTGCTAAATAGGAAAAAAATTAACATATTCAAAACTTTGGACGAAGTTAAAAAAGAAATAAAGAGTACAGAAAACGATATACAGAGAATACTGGCTCAAATTGAATCAGGTACACCGAACTACAAGCAATGTTATCCATCTTGTTGATTTTATTTTATGAAAATATTGTATGGGTACGAGTTTCAAATTAAAGATAATTTTGTTGATTGGTACATTTGTGTTTTTATTTAACCGGAAAATAAATTAATTTCGTAGATACTTAATTATGTAAATTTTATTACCTATACAATTCAGGGGATTATTATTCCGGTAGAATGTTAGAATGTTCTATTACAAAAATCTGTCGAAGTAGAGGTCATTCGAAGGTGTGTGTTGTCTAAGTATTGTCTGTCGAACAATCGACTGTCGAAGTAGTGGTCATTCGAAGGTGTGTGTCGTCTAAGTATTGTCTGTCGAAGCAATGACTTGTCGATCTATGTGTTTTCGGAGTTCGGAACGTGTCGAAATAATGTACTGTCGAAATTCAGTCCGCAAGTCCGTATATCGATCTTAACTACATATAATAAATAAATACTTAATTATAAATAAAAGATATCTTCCAGCGCGTCGCATACAATATTAAAGTTGTATATCGTATAATAAAATATCGTATAAAGATATTGAACGGATCTATTCCATTTCTGTTACACCTCATTTCCAACAAAATGACACTCAAATTACATGTTACATAAAACCTATTCTTCAATACCTAAACCGTCACAATAGCTTATGTACATAATATTGTCCTATATCTAATTTCAGTCGCTAATTTCACGAACAATATTAGTTTCAAACAACGTTTCAGGAGTTAGCAAGGGTTTCCCCCGCAGGTGAATTCCAACTGTCAGTGCTGTGAGATGGACGGGAGTGGGGACGGGGAGTCCCCTCAGGCTCCGGGGGTGCCATTTGTCTTGGGGGAGGGGGGAGACATGTGCGATCGCCTGATGTTTATTTGTCCTGATGTTGGCTTTAGTCTATTCGAGCCGGGGATTCTATTTACATACTCTCTCTGCATTCTTGGAGATTATATTAATCTAATTAATTTATAATAAAATAAATCATTTATTGAATTATAGAAGTATAGGTTCTGAGGAAATACATAAATTAAAAGCTAAAAATACAAATAACAATAAAATGACTAAAATCCAACACTAAAAAACTAAAACTACCTATAAATAAAATATGTGCTCTAGGAGGGCATCAGGAGTCACGGTATAATTACTTATATCAGTAGGTACCTACGTCCATTATAAATCGCATCTCTAAGCAGATGCGTCTATAAATTATAAAAAAGTAAAAAAATATTTAATCATACACGAGGACTCTTCCGCGACCTCGACATTTCCTGATTTAAATTATATTTCTTGAATAACTCTTTATTACGATAAATACAATTTTTTACATGCTTATTATCAAACTCTCTCATAATGGCGAAAAACGGCTGTTTATGGCATATTTGAGAACTACAACTTAGCTTGTCGCAATTATGATATGTATTGTATACTTATTGAAAATCGTGGAAGCATTCCATGGTATGATTAAGTCTACTATGACCAAGGTGAAATAAGCCTGTAGTTTTAAGTAGGTAATTCTATTAACTGAGATAAGTATTACTTGAGGTAATTTTATTATTATTATTGACCATGTATGTTTAATACTATAAATAAATGAATATGAATATAGACAGGGGGGGCTTAATAAGGTTGAGATTTTATCAAGAACTACTTGATCGATTGTAAAAAAGATTTTTTTAGTAAATAGATTCGAGTACACACTACGTAGGTAATTGTAGACAAATATAAAAAATCAGTTGAGTACTTTTTGAGAAAATTTCCGTAATAGAGAGAGTCTCCTTTAAACTTTTCTCTGCGTATGACTGTACCAAAAACCACATGGCAAAGCAACTACATCCAACAGCCAAGCTGTTGCCATCGTTACAGTCTTACAGTTACAGCGGGCCATACATCAGGGTCGCCGTTTGTTCCCTGTTCCCACACTAACTGCGAAAGTTTCACTTACAAATAAACTTTGAGAACTTGAGTTGTTGTGGTTTTTCGGGGCGCAACTTTGGAAAAAAAAACATGAAAAAAATAAAAAGACCTTTATCTATAGTTTCGGCATTGACTGTGAGGTTCTATCTTTAAAAGATAAAAAGACATTGCCACATTTCAATGGAGCTTTGCCCCACCTACAAAACTACGTGACCATTTAAGCTGTACCTATCATTTTGATGGGGACTTATTACAGGTTTCATATTGCATAATCATAATCAGTGTCATTTTCTACTAGTCTCGCAACTCCTATAGAAGAATAACAAAAACAATGAATAAATCGCTTCGATTTCTTACTATTTTCTGAATTCTTAATTAAGCTGTTTTTTTTGAATCGCAACTTGTAAGTACAAAACTTTATTTTAAACCAATAATTTTAATAAAAAACGGAGATATTTTTACATTTATTGGTTATCTTGTACAACTTGCGGTTGATGGTGGGGCAGAATCTGGCATTGTCATTTTGAGCCTAAACTTACACACTACTTTTACAGACATGAGGTTTTATTCACTTGCATGAAAAGTGAAAACTTGCATATTTGCTAACCTAACCTACGCACTATGCGAAACGAGAATCTAAGTAGGTACAGACAACAGCAGATCAATAATAGTACTTGCAGTACGAATTCAACTCTTATGACGCAAGTAAAAAAAAAAATTCGCGAAAATCGAAAAGTCGTAGAACAAAAGTTGTTCAGTCACCGATACTGAACACCCTCCCTTGGCTTCATATACCTACCCTTTACGTTACACCCTGTATAAGCGATAAGGCCGCCTGTCTGTACACTAGCTAATTTTGGTTTTAATTGTAACTGATGTATACCTATTCATTTGTGTGCAAATAAAGTATATTTGTATATGTGTAAGGTGAAAATGATCACTAACTACCTTCAACTTCCAACCCGAGTACGTGTACCCGGGGCGTATTTACCCGGGCTCTGATCCGGATTATATCGGGTAAATCTATTCGTCCATATATCGGCGCCGAAACCAGGTCACAGGATTTAAAATTGCAAAGTGGGTAGCAGCAAATTATTACATTTTTAAAAACTTACAAGCCTATCGTAATGTTAATTAAGGGCCTTCATAGAGCCAACTAGAGCCGCCAATCTCAAAAAATAATATCTTCCAATATAATCAATTTAATTAATCGCTTAATTAATTTCAAAGTTTTCTTTAAACATTATCTCACTGAAATCACTGGTATGTTGCTGCAATATTTGAATTTTAATGCTTGAAAATTATTTTTCACTATAAAACAACTCGCAATGTTCATATAATATCAGCTGTCGACGCCATCTTGTAAACAAAATTAAACTAGCTGTGGCGGAGAATCATACTAAGTCAACACTACAGCGGCTTTTCAGTCAGCTGAGGTGTTGAACGTTTTATGCACCATGATGATCCAACCACCCAACTAGCTGTTTGATTGGATGCCGTCGTTCAATTAACGTGCTAGCGTTCAATCACACGTCTACTTCAACCAGTTGACTGCGACATATGCATTTCTCTGTTTTCGAGTGAACAGCTAACAGCAGATCAAGTGTAACATTTGAACTTTGGACCGTTCTTAAAATGTGTGTCGTAAGATTTAAAATCGTACTGCAAGTGTTACCATTGATCTGCTGTTGTTCGTACCTATCCCCGTAATTGTCTTTAAATACCTGTTCCAACCCGCCTAGTGCAGGCAGGCAATCCCTCCCTAATCCCCCCCATAATTAGACCGCGGGCGAGGCCCGAACTTCCTTCATCAGATACGCGCTAGTTCGCTCTTAGTTTAATGTATGCACATTATCTAAGCAAGTTCGCTTCCATCTCACCCGGGCCTCCCCCCGTTACGTGTGCTCAATTTGGTTGCAATGTGATATATAGGTTATGTACACATTACTTACATCTACATACTAATGCATGTACAGTCGACAGCAAATCAATGGTAACACTTTTTACTTTTGACAGTACTTATAATTTGCGTCGTAAGACTTGATATCGTACTGCAAGTGTAACACTTGCAGTACGATTTGCATTGATCTGCTGTCGACTGCACCAAGATATCCAAATATAGAGCAAAAGACATTGCCACATTTCAATGGAGCTTTGCCCCACCTACAAAACTACGTGACCAGCTGTACCTATCATTTTGTTGGGGGCTTATAACTATTATTATTAGGTTTTATATTGCATAATAATAATCAGTATCATTTTCTACTACTCTCGCAACTCCTATAGAAGAATAACAAAAACAACGAATAAATCGCTTCGATTTTTCGATTTACAAAATTAAAAAAAAACATCTTACTATTTTCTGAATTCTTAGTTAGGTATGCTGTTTTTTTCGAATCGCAACTTGTACAAAACATTATTTTAAACCAATAATTTTAATAAAACTCGGAGATATTTTTACATTTATTCGTTATCTTGTACAACTTGCGGTTGATGGTGGGGCAGAATCTGGCATTGTCATTTTACCTACAGATTGGACTGATTTTTCTTAGGTGCGAATTGTCCCGAGTTCGGTTTGGATATACTTTATACATATAAATTAAATAAACTGCTCTGGCTCGTGTACTACGTGTTTGAGTAGGTATATAAAGAACTATATACAGAGAGTCCGCGACATAATACATACACATAGTAGAGTTAAGGAAACAAAGCCGTATGTACTATGTAATGCCCACGCCCGAATTCTAAACTCTTGGCTCGGTACAAGGCATACGTGGAGGCAGGGGCGGATTAAATGTCGCCAGCGCCCTAGGCTGGCAACTCACCGGGGCGCCCCTCGGTTTTTATGTCAAAAAGTCAAAGTCAAATTTCTTTATTGCAAGTAAGCACGTTGAGTACATTTTTGCACGTCAATATATTTTTTGAATTTACATTTACACCACTTTGCAAGGAAAAGGTGCCAACGCTGAGGAGAAAAAGTGGCAAAATACTCTCAGCAACACATCTTTTAAAACAATGATAATACAATGATTACTTAATAACTATACAGTACGTAACTATTACTATTGTTAGTAAGTTTATCCCTCATGCGGAACCGGCGACACACACCATGCATGTTCATCGTTTAAATAGTCATCTATCCTGTAATACGCCTTCTTAACAAGTGTTCCTTTAATGAAATTTTTAAATTTCCTCTCTGTCAACGTCGTGACACTTTCTGGCAACTTGTTATAAAAGCGAATACAGTGCCCCATGAAGGATGTACCAACCTTACGTAGTCTGAATCCGGGAAATGCAGGTTTATCTCTATTTCTTGTATTATAATATATGTATTACCAACTTCTGTTATGGAAACTGGCGATGTAGGTGTAATGAAGTAGACAGAGCGCACTTAGGAAGCTCTAAAGGTGGATTTAGAATCACTAAAACTACTGAAAACATAATATTAGCGAATTCGTGGCAATGCCTGATGGCTTGAAAACGCAGGGAAACTACTTTTTTATTTTATGTAAGTACTAAATAGGTACCTACTTATTTTGGGTTTTCGTCAACTAAACGCCTTCCGCGCGCGCCCCTTTGTGACCTCGCGCCCCTAGGCACGTGCCTAGTTTGCCGTTAGGATAATCCGCTACTGCGTGGAGGGCTAGAGCTAGTCCAGAAGTTAAGCAGTTCAACCCATTGTTTTATAGCGCTCGCTTCTATCATATGACTATAAGGCAGTTGTCCAACCACCGGCGAGGCGAATAAATCCCGGCTATTTTCTCGCTCAAGAGATTACCGCCGCGGCGGTGTGAACAGTCGGCGCGCCGGCGGGTACTCGCTCACAGAGCGAGTATATCCCATCGCTCGGCGACACTCGCCTACTCGCTGAGCTACACTGTCAAGTGGGCGAGTGAAGCGAGTAATCTCCCATCGCTCAGCGACACTCGCTGTTAGCCGAGCTACAAAACTAAACTCGCTGCTCGCCCACTCGTTTTATAGTTGATAGCTTTATGCCTTCTACACACGGCCGTTTATGTTGCCGTTGGGATTCTTGGCCAAGTTACGGTTGGGGGCTGGCGAGGATCTCCACCTTCCTATTTCTCCTCCGGTGTTTTATTGTTCAGGGCCAGCTGGTGAGCAGTGTGTCCAACCAAAGGGCGGATCTCAGAGGTCGAGGATGGTCGATGGGAGGTCCACAGAGATTGGTAGATGTGGTGAATCACAAATCCTAGCAAACTGTTCCCTACAATAGTTCTTTGTATATTTATTTTATTAATGGACTCGACAGTTCGTCATTTGCCAATGTCATGTTACAGAAAATTCAATGTATAATAGTCTTCTATCTTCCTCCAAGGGAGTCGCCGTAGCGTCATCACCCTGGGTAGCCGCGTCTTCATGTCTTCATCCACAGGAGACGCCGTAGCGTCAATCACTGTGGGCGAAGCAGCTCGACAGTCACGTTCACTCCCGAGCTCGTAGTGGGAATCTTGACCATGGCGCCAAACTTCAGATCCTGCTTGAATTCTCCAATAACTTCACCATACTGTCATTCGCGAACATTTTCTGATTAATTTAACGTGATATTAAACACAAAACACCCACTGTAGACATTAAACTGAAAATTATTAAATAATTTCGCAACTGTCGTTTCCCGCCATTATCAAAAAGCCTAGTTCTTTGTTATACATGGTTATACGCTGTAAGCTCATGCCTCGCACTTGTTTCCTAGCGGGTGGGTAACCATCAAAGGAGAAATTTCGGCTGAAGCAACCACCCACATACAAACGGCGCGCTTCGCATTCCGTCCACCAAAGCCTTCGTCGGCTCGCGAGCGACGTCAAGCCGAACCATGTGATCTTGCCTTATATAGTTTAGTTAGTTATGTACATGTATAAAAGGTGACATAAAGGCACGTGTATGGATTTACATTTCTATTATTAATAATAATTAATGGCACAATTGTAGCGATTCTAGAGTATGACGCGCAATTTTAATCGTAACTATGCGAGGTGAACCGCTAGTGACATTAGGTAGCGTATGGATTATCATTTATCAGTGACAGTTGCCTTGGTATACAGGGTGGCCTTAGATTCATTCGACAAAATTAAATGGATGGTCAGGCTTAAGCGTTAACGTGGAAGTAAATTAAACCATTTGGAGAAAAATTTAAAAAATATTAAACAAGTTTTTTTTACATTTTAAGGAAATTTATAATAGAACAATTTAACTACGTCTAAAAATATACACATTACTTACTTATAAAAGGTACAGTCGACAGCAGATCAATGGTAACACTTGCAGTACGATTTTAAGTCTTACGACACAAATAATAAGAACTGTCAAAAGTAAAAAGTGTTACCATTGATCTGCTGTCGACTGTACAAGTGTACATACATTACATTTTAGGGTATTTTTAATTTTTTGCAACTATTTCTCTCACTGGATTTAACCTAATGGTCATTTCTAACCGTTGGTCTAATGGTCCGTTAACTTCCTGCCTTGTAAAACTTGTCTTGTAAAACATTACCCAAGCAAAGGTACTAAATTTAATTACTAACATTTGTCTAAGACAGGTCGGTAGATACCTCGCAGTATATAGGTACCTACCGACCGACTATAAGACATACATCGTATACTGGCTGGGGTGTACATAAAGGGTTATTTACCTTACGTCTTTGCCCGGGAGGAGCCCGGACCGCCGGGTTACAAACGTTTGCATTACCAACTGGATATCAACTAGAGATGGGGAGATGTCGATTTGTGAGAAATATTTATAGGCTCGATGAATTTCTGTACTTATAGGTATCTATTTATTTATATCTACTTGTTTGTGAATTTATAGGTACTTACCTAATTATAATATGTAAATAATATTGCAGGCTCATTTAGGTGGGGTTGTCTCCACCGATCCCGGGATCCGTTTGAATTGGAAACGGATCCCGGCAGTTTGTCTCCACCGATACCGGGATCGGTTTCCAACACAAAAAACAATTAAGGTGAGTTGTGTGTATGAATTTGTAATTGCGACTAAGATTTTTGCAGTAAATAGCTACCAAATTTATATTCTATTCTCATTGATCGCCTATAAACAACTAGATACACATGATAAATGGAGAAAAATTTTCATCACGACCGGGATTCGAACCCGGGACCTCGCCATTCCGTGGCGAATAATTTTTCTCCATTTATCATTTAGATTTTCGTTTCGCATAGCGCATATGCAAGAAAATATCAAAACATATGAAAAAGGAACGCGTCATCAATTAAATGCATGTTTTCTAACTGCAATGTTAGACATGAATTTGAGTAATTGCACAATTACTGGATAGATGTCGCTACCGTCCCTCAGACGAGAATATGGAGACAAAATTCACGATCTGGATACGAATCACGATGGCTCTGTTGGAATAGAGCGTGCCACGGAATGGCGAGGTCCCGGGTTCGAATCCCGGTCGTGATGAAAATTTTTCTCCATTTATCATTTAGATTTTCGTTTCGCATAGCGCATATGCAAGAAAATATCAAAACTAGATACACAATCTGCCGTCTAAAAATGTCCAAACATCAAGGTCTAAACAGTCATTTGCTATATTGGACATTATTTGGACGTTACCAATGGACCCTTATTTGGACGTTTATGTATCTCGTTGTTTATAGGAGATCAATGTCTATACTATTTTAATTTCATTTCAAATATTCTTACGATGTTATAAAGCTCGTGACGCTTTTATTTAAAATTTATGAACTTCAAAATTAACGGTTTTTATTTTATTACTTAACCTCGAACTGTTGACAATAGAGCAGCCTCTGGGGTTGAACTGATGATGGGTAGATATTGTGGTGGTGTTTAAAAAATAGTATTTATCGTAATAAACATTTTGTAAATAGCTTTTTTAATAAAATTGATTATATTGGAAGATATTATTTTTTTAACATTGGCGGCGCTAGTTGGCTCCATGAAGGCCCTTAAGCTTCACACACACAGCCGCGACCTAGCCGCGATCTGCGATCAGTTGAAACGCATGCCCCGCCTCATTTTGCCGTCGTTACCTATTGGACGTAGATCGCAGGCCTCAGATCGCTACCTACCGGACGTTAAAATGCCCAGAAAATCAATTAATTACGCCCGCTGACGCTATGTCGACACTTTTTATCGATATCGATCTCGGTGGCACGCACGTCTCTATTGTCAGCATAGCCCGTGGTGCTTGCGGGGCGAAACCGAATTTCCGAAACGTCTAATAAGTTGGATGTTAGCTCCGACAGCGCGTATGTACCGACTACACCGCTCACACCAGACCTCCCTGCATGTCTAGCTTATCGAATTTGCTTAGCTAGAGCCTTCGACTTCGTCCGCGTATAGTCATAGTTAAGAAGGCGTATTACAGGATAGATAACTATTTAAACGATGAACATGCATGGTGTGTGTCATCGTTTCATGAAAATTATTTCTAAACCCAGATAGTAATTCATACAAAATAGGTATCAAAATTTAGGAAATATGGAGTCACTGTGCCTTGGTCACTGCCTTGTTCACTCCGCCGCTGCGGGACATCTTCTGTCTCGCTCTTGAGTTTGAAAGCTGGCAGCCCCTTAAGTTAGGTAGGGATTTTCAGGCTTTCAGTTCTTGTGAAAATCTCGAGTTCTCAACCTTATGAGGCCCGCTTTATCTCTGTTTTCGTGTCTGTCTTTCAACGTACTGTAGTGAGATACCAGAGTTCTCGTAAAACTGGTCGGTCGTGCGTGTGTGAGTCTCATTTGCCCTCGCTAGTTACGTAGTTCGGCTCGAAATTAGGAAATGTTTAGTTATACAGCGGATGTTTGAATATGTTAGGGAATGTTTGGTAGAATTTACAAGTAGAATATAATAGAATAGAAAATATGTTTATTGCCATACACCAATTACATAAGCTTACAAAAAAATCAATCAAGTAGTAAGTTATAATCTAATATAGTCAAGTAGGATATTTCGTTTGACTGGAAGGCATGGTCATTTTCTTCTCGTGAGGTTTAATAATCAAATCTACTGTTAGAGTTATTCAGGCCGCTCGTAGGCCCCTGAAATGGTCTAACAACTGCTGCCGAATGACAATAAGCGGGACCAATTTGATTAAGAGCCTTCATTTCATTTTTTCATTTCATTTATTTAATTCCATGTACAATTATTATTGTATTCATGAGCCAACTAGCGCCGCCAATCTTTGAAAAATAATATCTTCAAATTTAATAAATTTTATTAAAAAAAGCTATGTAAGTACATAATGTTTATTACGATAAATACAATTTTTTAAATGCTCATTTATAACGTGATTCAATGTCGGTAAGTTGTAGTTCGCATAATTAAATAAACGGCCGTTTTTGGCACATTTGAGAACTACAACTTTGCTTGTCGCAATTATGCCATGTATTGTATATTAAAAAATAGTGTTTATTCCTTAGTCACAGTAGCGTCTTCACCCTGGGTCTTCTTGTCTTCATCCAGAGGAGACGCCGTAGCGTCATCACTCTGGACGAAGCAGCTCGACAGTCACGTTCACTCCCGAGCTTGTAGCGGGAACTCTTGATAAAAGCTTGAAACCCCACATCTTGCTCAAATTATCCAACAAATTCACCATACTGTCACTCGCGAACATTTTCTGATTAATTTGACGTGATATTAATCTCAAAATAACCACTGTAGACAATAAAACAAAAATTATCAAATAATTTTGCAACCGTCGTTTCCCGCCATTTTCAAGAGAACCAGGTAGTAAGGTAACAATCATCTAAAAACTCCCTCAAAACAAAATCAACAAGTGCCGTCAAAACAAATAATAAAAGCGAGAGCCATCAAAATATCGCCAAAACCGAATCGGCTGCCGAACGGTAATGAATGCAAACCAGGGCCGCCACCCGGAGCCGGATTAATGGACTAATTAAGGGAAAAACCGGGAAAAAGAACCGTTTAAGACTTAAAGTCTCGAGACGGGCGTTCGCTTTCTGTTTGAGGCAGGTCCGGGACGATTTTTACGTCAGTTTTCAGTCTGTTTTTGAATGAGTGAGGTCGGTATGAATTGGCATTGGATAGGCTGGAAAATTATAACGTATTTTTTAGGTTAAATTATTGAGGTTCCTATATAAGGAAATAGACAAGGTTTTAATAGACGCCACGGGTGATCTAAAAGCTGGTAGTTACCTCGCTCAATAGATATTTTCATTGCGACCCAGCGATATAACGCTGCTAGCCTCTTGGACGCAGTTTAGATCTTGTACATAGGTATTTTATATTAATTTAAGCTTTTCTATTGTGGGTTTTCAAAGATTTTTTGTACCTAAAACCTACAGGTAACTATAAACTCTATAAAGTTTTTTACGTCCATAATTATTATTCATGCAAAGATGGGGACAAATCTTCTTAGATAAAGACTCTATTATCTAGGTATAGTTTTCCTTACTTTCCATTTTCTAATAAGAAACAGGGATTGTCTTCTAAGAATAATATTCTATGATAGCATGACTAAAAGCTTATTTCATAATTAGTCCTGACTTAAGTAAACCTCAAAGATGTAAAAGGGCATTTTTATGTCCACTTCAATCTTGATCTGAAAATATTTTTATTTATTTTAAAAATTACCGACCGTGGGGAGTGTCCCCAGAAGGCTAGCTGCATTGTCTCACTGGATTGCGAGACTATGCGAGGTATGCGCCAGCCCTCTGGTCATTAGACACATCCACCAGGCGCAAAGATAGTTCTTTGTGGATGCTGTGTGCGCCTGGTCCCCACGGTCCCAGGATCTCCACACCAAACGGCACAAATATGCAGTCTCCACTGAGACCTACTTATGTGCGCCGTTTAGTTGCCTCTGCGGTACAGCAGCGCCGGCCTATGATGATGTTGCTGGAAGATGATTTAGGACAATTTTTTATTTATAGTTTTTATTTACATATTTACTGTCTGTAATCATTGATCTCCTATAAACAACTAGATACACAGTCTGCCTTCTAAAAATGTCCGAGCGCAAAAAAGGTCCAAACGGATGAATGGATCGTTTGCTTTATTGGGCATTATTTGGACGTTAACAATGTACCCTTATTTGGACGTTTCTTAAATTATTTTAGTAAGACCTTTGTGTATCTAGTTGTTTATAGGAGATCAATGTCTGTAATAATAATAAAATTGACGCTTAAATTAAAGATATAGGTAATTCTGTTTACAAATTCGACTACTTTTAATACTCTTACCTTTCAAAAGTCGCCTAATTAGGCACACTAATAACTCTATCAGCCAATCCAACACAGCGTCACACCGCAGCTCCCGCGAAGTAGCGCGCTCAGCAATCATAATGAATATTTTATTTTATCATACCTCACCCCCCGCAGCCGCGCCTCACCCCGCCAGCCCGTGAACTTGACATCGAGCGAAAAATTAGTTCACAAGGCGAAAGTGAAGTTCCCGGCGAGTTTGCACTTTTTGAGCGAACCTAGACTGAGATAAAAGAAGTTTCGAGACGGCAGAGTTTACAGACGAGATTGCCGGTATCGGGTTTGTTGAACAGCCAGATACCAAGGGCTTTACTATGGGTTTGAATGCGTTTCTTAAATACAGGGTTCGGCACATGAACCGGTAAAAGACATTCAATGGAGCTTTGCCCCACCTACAAAACTACGTGACCATTTAAGCTATCATTTTGTTGGGGACATATTACAGATTTCATATTGCATAATCATAATCAGTATCATTTTCTACTACTCTCGCAACTCCTATAGAAGAATAACAAAAACAACGAATAAATCGCTTCGATTTCTTACTATTTTCTGAATTCTTAATTAACCTGTTTTTTTCGAATCGCAACTTGTACAAAACTTTATTTTAAACCAATAATTTTAATAAAAACCGGAGATACTTTTACATTTATTCGTTATCTTGTACAACTTGCGGTTGATGGTGGGGCAGAATCTGGCATTGTAATTTTTTTGATGGATTGGTTAGATAATTTGCCGGGTAAACTCATGTGACCATTTATCCTAAGCAGTTTGTTGGAAATCTATTTTTTTTTAAATTATTAGATAAACGAATAGTTATACCATACTATGATCTAACACGTCTTATGCATCAATAACCAAAACTAAACATAATAAAGACATAACCTGCTAATTAAGCTACGAAAAGTTATCAAATAAGCTCGCCAACAAGTCCTCAAACGCGAACGGTTCAAAAAGCCTCCTTATGAATTAACATACTCGACTCAAAGTCAGCTTAACCGTAAAGGCACAGGAAAAAATCTAACGCATTCAGCGTGCATAGAGCTAATTAAAATCGTACAGGGACTGGCTTCACGAGTGTGGTTCCGCTACTCACCGCTCGGCGGCGCTTTGGCGGCGAGTTCTGTGGGTTTTGTGTTTCCTCTGAAAGCTTTCAAATAGCTGGAAATAGCACATACAGCGCTGTATTCATGGGTAACTTTTATTTATAAAGTATGTTATTAAATGTGTCTAGAATTAAATAAATATTTAACCGTGACTATCCCGATGTCCTCTCCCTCACATGAATAAATAAATAAAGTAAATTAAGACTGATATAATATATAACTGTGCATGCGACAAAAACTGTGAAAGAACAATAAAGGCTTTTTTATTTTATTTATTTATTTTATCCCGATGCCCTCCTAGAGGATAGAAAGAAGAAAGAAAGAAAATAGATTTATTTATCACTACATACTTACACTACTAATAATAATATATACTAATAATATTGTGCAAATTAATAATAGATAGGTAACATAAAATCAATAATAATAGATACTTAATTTAAAACAACAACATTTTTTTTAAACAGATAGGTACACTAATAATTATGTTAAAATGGAAAGTAATTACTACCTACACTGGTGCTCTGTGCGTCAGGTACAACCCATAGATAAGAAGAACAAGGATATATTTTATTTATAGGTAGTTTAAGTTTTTAGAGATTTAGAGTTAGTTTTGATTCATTTTAGGTTATAATTTAATGTAATTTTATACAATTCCCGACTAGAATTTATGTAAAAGTAACTTGATGTAGGTAACGGCGGGACAAGTTCGCGAGACGGCTGGCAGAGACTTGGTGCAAAAGGCCTAGAAACGGGTTGAATGGCGTGCTTTGGCAGAGGCCTACGTCCAGCAGTGGACTGATACGGGCTGATGATGGTGAAGTTGATGTACATCGAAACGATGGACACAGAGAAAAGGTGCACAGGAGAGTTTTTAAGGTTGAGATTTTGTCGAAAAGCACTCGATCGGATTTTAAAATTATTTTACATTTACATAGTAGGGGAGCAAGGGGCTAGATGTAACAGGGGTAAGTAGTAACAGGGCTTTTTCACTAGGAATTTAAACTTTATTAACGTATTTCTTTGACTCAATCTTATCGTTATAATGCGCCACGCCACGTCATCACAGTCAGAGTTCCGCCAGGTGGCGTATTGAGTGGGTGTGTGCAAGCCCTCCGTTGTCGCAAGGTAATGTATTATTTTGCTTTCGTAAACTTTCCATTGGCTTTATTATAATCGACTAATTGGAGCTTTCTGTGTTTTATTTGATGTTAAATTTATATATGTACGATGTCGTGTAACAGTTTTCGAGATTACTAAGTTGATTTAATAGTTATCGTTATAAATATTAAAAATTATGCCTTGGGGCTAGTTGTAACAAAATCTTGGGGTACGTTGTAACATGTTACAACTTGCCCCCATATTGCTGTATGTATGTGATTGAAAATGCAATATACCTTATTTTTTTTTTTTTTAATGAGACTGTATAAGACAAAGACAGAGCGGGGAACACAAAGCCAGGAGGTATACGAGTTAGCTGCAGCTGAAGTTTTAGAAAACAAGTGTTGATTACTCATAGAAAAAGTATGTTTCAGTTGATTATTTGATAGATGATTCATTTTATAGAAGTACCTCAATATTTTTGTTAAATACCTAATGATATGTTGAAAACAAAGCTAAATGTGAAGATAATAAATGATTGAAGGTGTCACATTCTCGTTTTTTATTGTGTTACTACATGCCCCAATAGATGTTACAACAAGCCCCAAGCACGGGGTAAGATGTAACACTTCCCTCTTTTTATAAAAAAAATAATTCTGAAGAAATTAGACATAGATTTGATATTTTTTCAATTATAATTAATTAAAGAATGGTTAGAGTACCGATCAAAGTTTAGTTAGTGGTAATTTAGCCAATATATCTCAAGATATATGATTGTTTTTAAAAAATGTTACAACAAGCCCCTCGCTCCCCTACACGCTCTAAGCTATCTCGTTTGTATAACTATTTTTACAAATATAGGTCAAGCAGTTCTTGAGAAAATCTCAATCCTCTTGAGAACTATATACGGTCGAAGACAGAGAAAGGTGTGCAGTAGAATATCTTTTACATTCTTATATCTATCATATCACATGGCTGGGTGTTGTGAGAGCAAAGAGCAGTACAGAACCACTGTTCATAAAAACTACATGAATCAAAATTGCAATTGTCATGATTGCATATTCTCTTTGTATTTAATTTTTAGTGCGTTGTATGGGTAGGTATGGATCAAATGGGTGGCACTCACCCCTGCGACGCTTCATCGCGCACTGCACCTAATCAACACAGTGATGTGTTGGAACACCTCACTAGATCTCTTCTCGATTCCGAGTCGAGGCTCCTGGCCTCAGCCGCTCGGTATCTTGAGTCTACCGCACCGTCGAGCTCGATACAGATCTAAAGCGTTTACCGTATTATTTATTTGTGTTGTCCAATAGGCACAGTGTAACTATTACACATCAAGGTTAGCGTGATAATATAAAATAAACAATTACCAGTGATTGTCATAATCAATTTATTATTTAACCCGCACAACATTAGCTAGCGACATATTTCATTATCTATTACACAAAGTTACATTAACAGCACACACGGGTTTGCACTAATCCGACATTGATGAGGTTTAACAGTACTATGAGCCATTTATGCTATTTGGCTATCTGCCACACCACATAACCTAAAAGTTCTAGGCGGCAACGAAATGTGAATCACTTATTATGCACTAATTATCACTTCACTGAAACAATGCACTTAACTTAAATTTACACGTAGTCTGGGCAGCAGAGCGACTCAGAAATTAGACCAGGCAGGCGCCAGGGCGCCAGGGTCAGGAACAGAAGCACGGAGACGGTGTGGGGCAACCCACACAGCACACACGACGATCACTGAACATGACGACGATCGCAGACCGAATGAGAGCGGCCCGCCTGCCGCACGGTGTTTTAATAGTTGCGCGCAAAATGGCGCCACGTGCACTGCCGACGTCATCCGGTCAATGGCGATTCTTTTTAGGTGTAACAGCTCGGCCGTCCTGCAGAAGAGAACGCAAGTGATTAACGAATAAATTGACTTTACCATAATAATCATCATCATCAGCAACTCATCATCGTCAGAAACTCGCGTCTCATTCCCGTAGGGGTAAACAGAAACGATGAACTTCCATCTGCTGCGATCGTAGCATATAACTCTCGTTTCATCAGCATTCATCAATCTCTTCATACACACTCGTCGGTCTGTTGTAGATCGCAATTGAGCCTCCCTTTCTTCGCTTGCTCTAAACGCCCAAATCAGAGTAAGATACTCTTTTCCCATCCACTTTATAACATTTTCTTTCAGACCACAATGTGTTCTCCGATCACTTCATTCCTTATCCTGTCACACAATTTCACTAGCTCCACACCTCTACCTACTACGCAATGAGCGCATCTCTACAGCATCGATTTATCCTGTCACACAATTTCACTAGCTCCACACCTCTACCTACTACGCAATGAGCGCATCTCTACAGCATCGATTCAACTCTCCCCTTTTTTGACACACAATTTCATTCCACACATACTACGCGATGAGCGCATCTCTACAGCATTCACTTTACTCTCATTTTGTTTTATAGAAAGTCTCAAGCAATTCTACCAAACCCTCCGCGTCTACTACTCTATCATTACCAGCCAGCCGTAGCTGACCCAGCCACCCCTACGTAGGGCCTCAAGGTATCCACATCAACCATGTTTTGCATTGGAATGCCAGCTGTATGGACGAACAACGTAGCACGCAACAATTCGCTAGTTCGTATGTGCAGATTGTACAAATTAACTTTTAAGTTACTGTTTCATGTAAATATTGTGCATAGTCATAATTGAAACGCAATTTTAATGTCATAAATACATTACTTTAGGATTCTCTACATTATAATAATCTGTGTTTTATTATTGTATCGAAAATAATTATATAAACTATCGACAAATTATGCTTATGGCCCCTAAGGCCCTTGGACCTCCTCCATAAGAGCAAATCTCACCTTACGTTAGACATGGCCAGGCTTTCTTTCCTTATCAAAACTAAGACCGGTGTTATTATCACTATTTTCTAAGCCGGACTCTACTTTTGTATTTAAACATGAGATTTAAGTAGTGTTCTGTCCTGTAGTGTCATGTGCTGTAGTGCCATGTCCTGTAGTGCCATGTCCTGTAGTGTCATGTCGTGTGTTATTGATACTGATTGAAACCATGTCAGTCAGTATAATATCTCAAGATTCCCAAGTACTTCTTATCGCCAGCTACTCTCAACTCCTCCAAAATTTGTCCTATTAACCTACTCTACAGCAAAATCCTTGAAATGCCTCTTAAAGGCATGTGAATAAAATTTGAAAAAGAAATCTGTCGTCACTAGAATATACTGGTTAACACTCGCATCTCTTTGGGAACAGTCCCCGTGGTCAACATGAACAGTATCCTTGGTATATTGGGATAGACAAGCAATATATTTTTTTTTTTTTTATGGTACAAAGTTTCATCAGATATTACATAGTTTTGAGTCAGAATATTGTTTAACCTCACATCCTATGGTTGAACAGTCTAAATCCAATCTTCCGTAGACAGAACATGGATATTTGCCTGGTTTCTACTCAATCCGCATCTTGTCACCAGCCCTATGTCTAACTCAATGTCATATTGAACCAGTAACCACCGTCTTACTATCCTAGAAAACAAGTCTTTCTTGACAAAGGGGTATCCAAAGTCTCAAAGTTCTCAGTGGCAACTTGATGAGCTCTAACCCACTTGATACATTTACTGAGGGAAATTATATATATCGCCATCAAAAACCAGATTTCAAATTTTCAACAGCATTAATTTTACTAAGCGAATCAAATCTCTCTCTTTATCACGAGTAAGGACTTTGTGAACATTTTTGCAAGTCAATATTTTTTTTGGAATTTAAAATTAGGTAACTTTGCAAGGGAAAATCGTTTAGTCGCAGAATGTCCAATTTGCAAAATGTCAAGCGGTTGCAAAATGTCCAAGTCTCGAAATGTCCAAGTCTCAAAATGTCCAAGTCTCAAAATGTCCGAGTCTCAAAATGTCCAAGTCTCAAAATGTCCATGTCTCAAAAATGTGCCGCTGCTGAAGAAGAAATCATTTAAAATAATTACAATTAAATTACTTAATATCTAGATAACTACATATGATTAACAAACTAAACCTTGAACCTTCATGCGGAACCAGCGACACGCCATGCATGTCCATCGTTTAAATAATTATTTATTCTGTAAATCGTTTTCTTGTTAAACAATCAATAAGACGATGAAATACTGCAGAGGAATTGGATATACCGAACGAGACGCGAAGATACTCGTCATTACCATTATCATAATATATGTAGTAACTTAACTTAGTTTTTTTTTTTTTTAAATTTTACTTATTACCTACATTGCAATTATAATTTAAGTGTGTTGATTGGCTACCAAATAAACATTTATTCTATTCTACCTATGGACGTGATTAATTCTGTCTTGTGTATAGATGGATTTGACAACGGCACTTGGTGGTACGATTGCGAGATCTAAGCTAGGAAAATAAGTCATGTCATTGTTGCTAATGTCAATATTTTTTGAATTTTATACCATTAACCACTTCCTCAGCAATAAGATTAAACTCCACGTTACTACAGACAGTATACACAGTCTCACAATTATGATCAAAGTTCGATTTATTTTATCGGCGTTATACATCGGTATGGAACCATCCAAATGCAGCTCATCCTCTCAAACCACCTCAGTGGAACACGGTACGGAACCGACGGTCTGCCCATAACACGGTACTCCAACGGTCTGCCTACAGCACGGTACGAAACCACTCATATCACTCTTCGCATCAAAATTGGACCACAGTACAGACTTAAAACATTTGACTCACCAGATAACTACAATGTTTACCCAAAGCTTCAGTGCAGTCCTGCCCCCGAGCCAAGACTGTTCCAGCAGTGAACGCCAGGCTCTGGCCGTCCAGGTTGCACACCTCCAGCATGCCGCTATCGCCCTCTAAAACCATAGCCTTAATGATGTTCGCCAGTCCTGAAAAGTTGTAGTACCGCGGTTTGAACATAGCTCCACCAGTAGAGCCTTCGATCTTTACGGCGATCATAGTGGCTTTATCAGTGCCCAGTTTTACACCTTCTTCTGTGTCTTACACTCACTTGACATCTCCTACACAATACCAATTCATCATAGAAAATCTCTCGGCGCACTAGCAGTTACAGCATAAGCCTACATCATAAGCCTACTGCATAAGCCTACTGCACAAGCCTACTGCACAAGCCTACTGCACAAGCCTACTGCACAAGCCTACTGCACAAGCCTACTGCACAAGCCTACTGCACAAGCCTACTGCACAAGCCTACTGCACAAGCCTACTGCACAAGCCTACTGCACAAGCCTACTGCACAAGCCTACTGCACAAGCCTACTGCACAAGCCTACTGCACAAGCCTACTGCACAAGCCTACTGCACAAGCCTACTGCACAAGCCTACTGCACAAGCCTACTGCACAATCCTACTGCACAAGCCTACGGCACAAGCCTACTGCACAAGCCTACTGCACAAGCCTACTGCACAAGCCTACTGCACAAGCCTACTGCACAAGCCTACTGCACAAGCCTACTGCACAAGCCTACTGCACAAGCCTACTGCATAATCGAAAACTCAAAACATTTAGCACAATCATAGTTATCTAATCGATTGTACCACCCACGGTATGTACCATCCAACCGAGCTTGCACATGATATGCGCTTCTTATCCTCATCCCAGCTGTAAATATCTCATGATTGATTTATGTGATCACATAGTTTGCCGTCTTTCCTATCAAGTAAATATTGGTTCACCATACCTTGTCTCTTGTCCGTTACCAATTTTTCTAACGAGGGGAATGGGCTTGGGTTATCAGATGAGCGGTCAGCGTCTGCCATCTTGTCGCCTTGGCGTAGCGCACGACCTCGCTTTGCTGCTCGCATGGTAGGATCCTCGTCGCCACTGCTCTCGGACACGTTGCGTTGTCAGGTCCTCTTAATCTTTATCCCACTTCTGAAACTATTACACATCAAGGTTAGCGTGATAATATAAAATAAACAATTACCAGTGATTGTCATAATCAATTTATTATTTAACCCGCACAACATTAGCTAGCGACATATTTCATTATCTATTACACAAAGTTACATTAACAGCACACACGGGTTTGCACTAATCCGACATTGATGAGGTTTAACAGTACTATGAGCCATTTATGCTATTTGGCTATCTGCCACACCACATAACCTAAAAGTTCTAGGCGGCAACGAAATGTGAATCACTTATTATGCACTAATTATCACTTCACTGAAACAATGCACTTAACTTAAATTTACACGTAGTCTGGGCAGCAGAGCGACTCAGAAATTAGACCAGGCAGGCGCCAGGGCGCCAGGGTCAGGAACAGAAGCACGGAGACGGTGTGGGGCAACCCACACAGCACACACGACGATCACTGAACATGACGACGATCGCAGACCGAATGAGAGCGGCCCGCCTGCCGCACGGTGTTTTAATAGTTGCGCGCAAAATGGCGCCACGTGCACTGCCGACGTCATCCGGTCAATGGCGATTCTTTTTAGGTGTAACATAAGCATCATATATGTATGTAATCAGTAATTATAAATTGACATGTAACGCACGTTTGGTTTAACTGTAAGTGTTGTTATGAGAATATTTTTTTTTTTTTTTTTTCCTTGTTTATCTGCCATCAGTCCATATGGACTTTTATCAGATGTGCTGAATGTCAGGTAGTATGTAGGCGCTACATTCAGCAATGCAGCTCCCCTCATGTGTTACTGCTTGGTGGGACAAGCGAGAAATTCGTTCCGTTTTAGTCTTTTTGGACATCTTGAAGTGTCTAGCAATTCAACAGCAAGTTGGTTTGGATGTTTTCCGAGCCGTTCCTTGTATCGCTCTATCTTGTTGCTAATTTCCTGCCTGATTGTTGAAAAGTTCAGATATTCGTGTATTTCTTGATTTCTAGTGAACCACGGGGCTGATGCCAGGGTTCTCAGTATGCCATTCTGAGCTCTTTGGAGAATGTCCACATTGGAGGTGCTTGCTGTCCCCCACAGCTCGATGCCATAGGTCCACACTGGTTTTATAACCGCTTTGTAGGTCAGAAGCTTGTTTTGCAGAGAAAGGGAAGAAGATCTTCCAAGAAGCCAGAGCAAACTTTTAAACTTCAGATTCACCTCATGTCGTTTTGCCACTATATGGTTCTTCCATGTTAATCTCCTGTCCAAGTGAAAACCCAGGTATTTGACTGATTCCGTGTGTGGTAGGGTTTGAGATGAGATGAGAATAAATAAATAAATTATTATATTTACTTGTCTGGGGCATCGATTTTGGTCTAGCCTAAAGCAATTTCAGTCTGCTAGTCCAAAGTTGCTGAGCTTATTTCGCTTAAAGAAAGCTCTAAAGCAGCTTTAACAGGAGCCCAGCATTTTTAACGAGGTCGCGCTTTGACCCGCCGCGCTTTGTGCGAGCGATAGCGGCGAGCCACGCAAAGCGCATATTTAACCTCACTATAATAGGTACGTCATCCAGCGAAGGCTGAGCAAAAACCTTGTAGAACAAAAACTTCCCCGTTGTATAACGTCATATCCGCTAAATCTAAGTATTAATGTAGCCTATGCCTTTTATAATTATTTTATTAAAATCCAATCAAGTTATATTTACTACGACAATGCTCAAATCCAAATCAATGCCAATTTAAATGTAAAAACACTTTTCCAAGCAGTTACTTCTACCTATATTATGGACTATTTCCATAAAAACTCAGAAATCACATATGAGAAATCTGGCTTCTGATTTTCAAAAGTCTGTAAGATGTTATTTTCCAACTAATTTCAATTCTGTTTCCACGTTAATCACCAGTATCGATTTTTTTCTTACTACTAATAAATATTGGGCCACCTTCATTTGTTGATCATAATTTATTTATTAATTAATGGACTCGACAGTTCGTCATTTGCCAATGTCATGTTAAAGAATATTCAAAATATCATATCGTCTTCTCATCATACAAGGGAGTAGCCGTAGGATCATCCATCACCCTAGGTATCCTCGTCTTCTTGTCTTCATCCAGAGGAGACGCCATAGCGTCATCACGTAGACACTAAACTGAAAATTATCAAGTAATTTCGCAACCGTCGTTTCCCGCCATTTTCAAAAGCCTGATCATATTTCTTTTTTATTTATCATTATTTTGTATTTATTTGGAACAAAGTATACGTTACCTAACTGTTGCTTGGAATTTATAAGACCTAATCGTAATTATGTCAGAACTTATTCCATTGCATGTAAGTATATATTATCTTGTAGATATAAGTACTTATATGTTTTAGGTTTTGATTCCGCGTTTTCATATAAATATGCGGGAAAATGCGACATAAGCAGCGATATCCTATGATTGCGTTGACGTAGAAGGTTAATTTTTTCACGACTGCATGAGATTGCAGACCTGAGTATTTGGTATTAATTTCACCTTGATACGTCCATGCGTTTTTGAGAAAAATGTCTTGACAGACCGACAACAAAGTGATCCTATAGTTCCTTTGTTAATCTTGAGGCACGGAACCCTAAATATGAGTTATACCTATCCATTGAACATGCTCTGATTAATTCAGCAGGTCTTTTTCTAATTGATAAACACTAATATACTTACGATATTTCCTATTAGACAAATATGAAAAATGGAAATCACTAGTTTCCTATTGGACTAGTTTAATACAACGCCATCTATCGGCGAGTGGCTAGTTCTAAAACACACATGTAGATGCCTCTAGTGAGCACATATGTAACACATGTGACTACTACTAAGTTTCATCGACAGAAGATTTTTTTCTACATCATTTATATTATAATATGTTCACAGTTGGTTCACAGGTATTCTCTTACATGGAAGGAGCTAAGAATATGACCCACTACGCGCCGGCAGTGCATATTGGTAAACTTAGATATGTACGGTCGAAGACAAAGAGTATAGTATAGTTTTTAAGGTTGGGATTTTCTCAAAAACTACTTGACCTATTGCAATAATTCTTTCACTGTTAGATAGATAAAAGTTGAAACTATGTAACTGTAAAATAATGATGAAAATCGGTCTAGTAGTTCTTGAGAAAATCTCAACCTTATTGAGGCCCTCTGTATACTTATCTCTGTCGTCGTGTGTACTCATGTTTTTGAAAAGCGACAAGCGTTCATGAGTAGAGTGGTGAGTGAGGAGGTAGCGAAAGTTGTGTACCAGGATTGCAGCACATGGAAATTCATCGCCTCTGCCTACCCTTACGGGAAACATGTGAGTTTGAAATGGAATGCAACAGAGATTTTTCCCGACGTATTCTTTCGTGTGCAAGAAAAATAATATACCTACTTAAGAGCCTTCCATGAGCCAACTAGCGCCGCCAATCTTAAAAAAATAATATCTTCCAATATAATAAATTTTATTAAAAAAATACTTGTGATAATGATTTTTTTCTTCGGCCTCAAAGTAATTGTTAAACGCGTAACTACAACATAAGCGTCTCTGCCTCTTTATATATTTTATTTTATTAATGGACTCGACAGTTCGTCATTTGCCAATGTCATGTTACAGAATATTCAATATATAATAGTCTTCTATCTTCCTCCAAAGGAGTCACAGTAGCGTCTTCACCCTGGGTAGCCGCGTCTTCACGTCTTCATCCAGAGGAGACGCCGTAGCGTCATCACTCTGGACGAAGCAGCTCGACAGTCACGTTCACTCCCGAACTCTTGATAAAAGCTTGAAACTTCAGATCTTGCTCAAATTATCCAATAAATTCACCATACTGTCATTCGCGAACATTTTCTGATTGATATAAAGTGATATTAAGCACAAAATAACCACTGTAGATATTAAAATAAAAGTTGTCAAATAATTTTGCAACCGTCGTTTCCCGCCATTTTCAAGAGAACCCACTGCCTCTTCTAATGGTTGATAAGCTATCAAAGAGATCGTTTAACTTTAATCCAAAAGAGACTTTAAACAGTCAAAAATGCCAGAATAAAAGAAAGAAATTCCAAAAACGAAATACTGTTGAACATCTGTCATACACAACATTTTGATTACAATTACAAATTAAAAGCAGTTAATTAATTAAAAATGATAAATCTCTCGTGATACTATTAGGCTGTTGATCAGGTAGTTGATATAACCATGGTGCGGTGGCGGTACTGTCTGGTGTTGGCGATGTTACTGCTGTTGCCAACAAGGACCGGCTGCAAAGATGATGATGATGACGAAGAGTAAGTCCTAGTACTTAAGTAAGCATTCAAAATCGTAGGGAACAGAGAAAACAATCAATCTATTTGGACTTCCATCAGCTGTGAGATGGTGCTGAGATAGTACTGTTTTTTTGTTGTAAAATTAAGGCCAAGCCAACTATGGCATACAGCTTGGCCTGATGTTATTAGAATGTCTGAATTCTCATAAATACATACTACGAAGATAACCTAGCCTAAACCTATGCACAACCCTTCCATACCCCTAAACGAAATAACTCAACGATCCACGCAATCAGCGAGTTATGCATGGGAACCTTGCTAAGAGCACAAAACTTCACAAACATGACTTCTTTCGAGCACTCCAATTAATACAAATGTTCGCGGACATCTCCTGATTAACTTAACGTGATCATTAATCACTAAATACCACGGAAACTATTTAATTAGAATTTTCACAAAAAAGTAGCTAATGTCGTTTAGCGCGCTTTTCAAGGGATCCGAGGTGATACTACATTCATCACCAACATCAATTCCCTATTATGTGTCAATGTAGTTATGTAGCTCTCTTCATGGTTAGGTATACAACTTGGTGAGATGATCGAGAAATTCCCTGGGTTGCGGTTTTATTGGATATTGATGCTTTTAGAAAATTAAAAGTTGTTTTTTTAGCAAGTTCGTTTAGTTTTCCATGGCGTTCCCTATATCGCACTATTTTGTTGCTTATTGTTGTTAACCGACTTCCAAAAAAAGGAGCAAGTTAACAATTCGTCGTAATCTTTTTTTTTAAATCTTGTGTTGGAAAGTTCAAGCACCTACCTAATCTACTCGAGAATTTCTAGGTTTCTTGCAAACCATGTGGATGATAATAGGTTTATCAGAATGCCATTCTCATCTCATTGAAGAATTTCCTAATTAGAGCTTGCTGTCACCCACAGATCAAGGTCATTTACACGACTGACCTTCAATTTATCTAATTTTTTTTGGTAAAATCAACAAAAAAACTGTAATTTTCTTACTTAATGCCAGACGCTCAAATGACAATGACGAAGACGACGACGACGATGATGAAGATGAGGAGGAGGAGACTCCGGCGGAGAAAGCGGAGCAAACATCCGGGAGACGGGCCCCTATCATCCTGCCCACACAGAAAGCCGTCACAGCAAGCAGGACTATAAAGAAACGTCCATTGGAATGTTATGTTTGCGCGTTCAAATCTGAAACTCCCCTAAGAGCTTGCTTGGATCCAACGAAATTTAGGTAAATTTACCATTATTTTTGTCTTATTCAAGAACTATTTGATGTAGAGGGTCACCGTTGATGTAGTGCAAATTGCGCTGTGAGACAGAAAATTAAGATTCATATTTGTATGTTTCGGGAAATACCGAATCTGCTATTCTCTCCGTTTCCATGATAAAGAACGAAAATCAAGCAATGAATGCTTCACTAACCTGTCGAATATACCGATTCCAGCATTGGGCACATTTTAATTATCTTAAGCGAGTCGTCCCGCTCACTTTTACACGATGTAGCCTATGAGTGACAATGACAGTTGTATTTATGTTTAGGATTAGATTTGAGGGCCATAATAGAATCACAATATTTTTTATTTATTACAGCCTCTTTACAGAATTAAAGCTAAGTATATGCTACTGTAACCAAATTAATCTAGATTTTCTGTGTGCCTCCAGGCAAAGGCCTCCCCCAGTCTTCTCCACTCTTTTTTCTCCAACGCCACCCTTGTCCACGTCTTTCCCACCATTTCTGAAATTTCATCATCCCATTGTCTGTATGGTCTACCTCTAGTCCTTTTACCGTCTCTTGGGTACCATTTGTTATGGTTTTGCTCCATTTTTCTGGACAGAATCACAATATAGTATTGGCTAATTACCCAACATGGATGCAGAAGACCGAGAATAGGGTTGAGTGGCGTGCTTTGGGAGAGGCTTACGTCCAGCAGTGGACTGGTAGGGGCTGATGATTATGATGATAATTACCAAACAATAGTCATCATAATAGAATTTTTGAAGTCAGTGTTCTATTACAGAGTCCACACGATAACCTGCCACAGCGTCGAGGATAAATGCTTCACGTCTGTCTTATCGAAAGGCAACAATTACGAGACAGTAGTACGCGGCTGTCGCTCCAGCTGCGTTGGATCTCCTGATACAACGTGCTGTGAGGTTAGATAAGCTTTAGTATCAGTAACTGGCACCACTTAAATCGGATCTTTAGCTAAAATGCCAGAATAATTCTTCTTCACATTTCTATCTCAGCGGGGATGGACAACATCATGGAATTTTTCACCCTATAGAGGGCTACCCGACCTAATCACGCGAGTTATTTAGCCAAGGGTGTATCCTCCTGCCAACACGTCTTGTCTACCCACAAATATTGCCCTATATTATTAGCTGCAGCAGAAAACTAGGCAACATCAACTTTGAAGAACACTTAATAAAATGTATACTAGATTGGCCAGGAACAGAGATGTAGCTCTATTATGCGGATTAGGTGGAAAATTCATCGTCCATTCCTGCTTACTAAGAAAGAGTACCTCTACATCTTTATTTAATCTACATCGTTCGTTTCTTCTTCTCGTGTGGTTTAGTAACAAAACCTATGGTCAAGTTGGTCAGACTTCCGACATAACCTAACGACTGCTGCAGAACGAGTCACACTTAATTTGAGCATGGATCTATTATAACACGTTGCCGAGGGAGACAGATAGTTTCAATGTCTTCAAAAATAAACTAAAAATTAACATCGGACGTGATTTGGCCCTGATCAACTCACCTGTTTCCTTTGTCTGTGATCGGCAACAGAAATGCAATAAAAGTATTTCAAACTTACCCACTTTTATTGTTGTTAATGTTTGTTTCCTTAATTTTGTCAGCATGTTTGACAGAATGCCAATTTGTTCTTAATTTTAATCATTATCTCTACGTGAAATGTAATAATTTCTTGAGATTAATAAAGATCTTAAACCAGAATTTTTGGTGATATGCACATCCTATTAAGCAAGTAATTGGAAACTTTGTTATGTTGCAGTTGAATCGCTGTAACAGCCAAGCGTTCGCGATGCCTGTCATCCAGCCTCGGGCCCTCGCCGAGAACAAGACTAACAAGTCTCTGCCACCCAATGTCCTGTTCTTTGTCACCGTCCTGTTACTGCTGCAGACGGTCGTCAAAGTAGCCTTCGTATAGAACTTTGACTATAAATTTCGGTATTTCATTTACTATTTTCTCAATTATTGTTACAATTTCATTGATAGATTTGCTAACGATCCCGAATGTAATTTTGTAAGAGGTGGCTTTTACTGTAAGGGACTTTAGCGCAAAGCTCGAAACTTTTGGGAGTTCTATATTGACATTGACAGTATCTATTTTGAAATCTTGTTTGTACATTGTTTGTTTGTGATTTTTGAAACCGTTTAGTAAATTTTTTATTCACAATTTTAGTTTACTTTTGTTGGATATCTGAGCAAATCACGTGTTAGTGTTAGTGTTTAGTTAGCGCTGTATCGCGCCTTAGGTAGCTGTACGGCGAGACGCGGATGTGGAGCAGCCTCGCTGTCATTGCGTCGTCCGCTCTCTCTCGCACTCGTTCGTGTTCATCCTTCCGTACGTCTGTCGCCACACAATGTGCGGTACAGCTTTTGCGGTCAGACTGTAGTCTAATAAAAGGGAATATAATATTTAAAAAATATTTTTAAATGTAGCCAATAAAGCTATTTGCTACAAACATTAGGTCTCATCTCGACAAAATAATTGAAACTCAAGTTATAATTCCGTAGGAAGAAGATTCCTACTTTGGAAACTATTTCAAGCAGTTAATATTCGCAGCTTTTTCAACCCATTGCAATGTACACTTTGTCCACCAAGAACGCGTTAATATACTCAAAGATTTATGTACCGCATCCCATAAAATCCGTAGGAGTTTCAAAGCCCCTTATGAAAAGCCTTATGATTGAAAGGCGACAAGGGAAGGGTCACTCGACCTCGGCGGTCAAGTCGGCTTCCGCCCAATTGAGCCCGCTTCCGTTTGGGGTGGATGCGGGGGTAAAAATGAATTATTCACAACTGTGGGTAGAAAAGGGTTATTGGTAAAACTAACATTTTTTATACTCTAATTAGCGGGAATATTCTGTATTAGTTAATGGAGACCACGAATGGGTAAATGTAGTGGGCGCCTCTCGATCAGATGGAGGGATGACCAACGCAAACTGGCTAACATGAACTGGATACAAAAATCTGAAAATCGGGTTAAGTGGAGCGCATTGCGAGAGGCAATATGAATATAAATATGAATATGGATTTATTTATTCTACCTTTTATATGAAAACTAGTTACATAAGACTGTTCAATTTATCAATACTTAGCTCGATAGTTATAGTTTTGAGTATGGATAGAGTGCAGTTTGAGTTAGGTCTTACACCTGTCAGTTTTCTTATAATTTTGACAGTCGTAAGTGCGAGCTCAAGCTGAGGTCGGGCTCTCAAAATTGTATGACTATCGGCCTTAATTATTACTAATTAATTTGATGGTATTTTAACAAACCAAGAAAATTTTACTCAATGATATATGAATTTACGGGAAACCCCCGCGACATTACAGAGTTTTCTAAATCGCCCGAATAAATGTATGTGTTAAATCACCCCTAAACCTAAACGGCGTCCCAAAAACCACGTGTGAAAATAACCCATAGGAAATTCCAATAAACCCAACAATTTCCACCCTCGGACTACCCTCAATTTAGGGTGTCCGGCGTGTTAAGACGGCGGTTCACTTGTTTTCGACATATGGTGCAAATCGTCTAAGGGACTTTCCCGAATAAGGGGCTTACCCTCTTTTATCTAAGACATAGCGGCGAATTTGGCTTAATTTAGGAGTAAAAAAAACTTGGTGCTAGTAAATTTTTGAGGGTGGGAAAATTTTCGATATCCGCCGGACGAGCGGTGATTTTTATTGGGCATAAACAGGGGCTGCGTTTAACATGATTTGGGTCATGTGAAAAGTTTGACCAAACAATTTGAGGGTGCAAATATTGGGCTTGTTACGTGTGATTTGGTAGTTGAGAAGTTAGATGACTTTTGTTTCGAGTGATATTATGGTTAATGCACTAGTATTTTTTTCTGAAAGTTTTGTGACACTTTTTCTGCTCGGCGACAGTATTGTGTAGATTCATTAAGAGCCTTCCGTGAGCCAACTAGCGCCGCCAATCTTAAAAAATAATATCTTCCAATTTAATCAATTTTATTAAAAAAGCTATGTACAAAATGTTTATTAGGATGAATACTATTTTTCAATATACAATACATGGCATTATTGCGACAAGCTAAGTTGTAGTTCACAAACGTGCCAAAAACGGCCGTTTTTCGCAATTATGCGAACTACAACTTACCGACATTGAATCACGTTATAAATAAGCATTTAAAAAATACTATTCACCTATTTTTTAAATGCTTATTAAATTGGATTAAATTGGAAGATATTATTTTTTTAAGATTGCCGGCGCTAGTTGGCTCATGTCAGCCTCTTAAGAGCCTTCCATGAGCCATTTTATATAACGTAAGGGGTATATAAAGCGGTTACATCCTGTATAACCTCATAAGTTAAACCACAAAAAGCCTTATTGGCGGTAATAAGGAAAAATGTAGTTAATAAAATAATAACTTCCTACTACTTTATGGTCGGAGTACAGGCTTCATAATCTACTATTCCTGACAATCCCACGTCACACCTGGTGCCTGGCCATTGCACGAGGACACAAGACACAATGACTACATCCAAATGTATGATCGATCGTGTCATTTGCCACGCACCATCGGTCAACAGATTTTGCACAACCGTAGTGATGTAAGGAGCTGGTTATCGACTGTCGATGAAACTATTGTTATGAAAAAGAAGATCCATTAAATTATTTCCATTTAGTTGGACTATGACAAAATATTTAAATAAGGAGGAGAGATGTCCCTCCGTAAAAATGGTTATCGTATGCAGCATTAACACAATGTGGCAATCCAAGGATAATATAAATTAAGAATAATAACTCTAGTTCTAGTTCTCAAAATAAAATAACAAGAAATTGTTTATAATTACGAGAGAGCTTCATAATACAATTACCTATTTAGCTAACGTTTCGATATTAAGAAGTTATAGAGTTGAAATCGTACTACAAGGCGTTGCCATTGCATTGATCTGCTGTCGTTTGTACCTATACCGCAGCCCAAGTCAATTTTGTAAACAAATATGATCGTCTAATTACCTGTTGTGATGTAACACTGGAGGAACTGATTGATTGAACCTGTCATTGTGAAAATAAAATAATCCAATCTAATAAGGTGAAATAACTATGCAATAATCACAGAACAGCTTAAAATGTTAGTAGGGTAGGGTAGTGTTTGTTTACAAAATAAGACACTTGATTTGGGCTTCGGTATACATATTAACTTGTAGATATAACAAAATTCCTCACCTCTTCGGGTCAGATGTCGATATTTCTAATATTCTACTAAAAATCCGAACGTACGCGGTGCGATGCATTCGAAATTTGTGCGAAAATTTTACAATGCAGAATAAATAATATCGATAAGTAATCATCGCTGACTGCAATCACTACTCTCTATTATAATATGACAATCTATGACCCGAAGATCAATGATCTACGGTTATTTGGATCAATAAAATTATGCAAAATCATCGTTCTTATTGTCACTTTGATCCCCTGTTGACCGTTTTATTTCTCGCATTTTACATTTTATTCTTTGACTGCGTCAATACAAATTATTCGCTTAGTCATTTATTTATTTAACAGCGCTTGCATTTTGTTACTACATACCTACAAGTATTCTGAGTAATTATATTTGTTTATTAATTATAAATTACCATTCTACGTAAATCAAGTGTTTGCATATTTTGTCTTTTTTAAATCGGAAAATAAGTTAGTAAGTATTTGAATAAACTCGAACCACCACAAATATCTCGAATAAAACTCAATCGTCTCCAAATAAGTTTTTATTCGTATTTAGTTTTATTATTTAGTGCACTTTCGTCATTGAATATTATAATATTATCTTCTTCGACTAACTTATCAGTATTTTGTAACATCGTAGATTCTCTGCCATTAATAACTATGTCTTCTTTACCATTCAAAAGTACTTCTTTACCATTCGAAAGTAGTTCTTTACCATTCGAAAGTAGTTTTTTACCATTCGAAAGTAGTTCTTCTTTACCATTCGAAACTATTCCATTTACTGAAGATTCCTTGCCATTGGCCTTGAGTTTTTCCTCATCATTTGCTGCTTTCCTTCGATTATCTTTACTGTAGCTGGAAATATAGAACTTTCCAAACATGTAGAGGAAAACTGTACTATCGATACAAATTAGGATGTTAACACTTTTAGGGAATGTACAGTCGGAGAAAATCACGAAGAAGTTGTGACACCAGATCATCACGAACTGGACCTGAGAAAGAAAATGTTGATTAGAATTCTGCAACAGAGTTTTTTTAGGTGTCTAACCCAACCCTAAAAGGGTTCCGTGCCTCAAAAAGAAAAAAAAAGGATTATAGGATCACTTTGTTGTCCGTCTGTCAAGACCTCTATCTCAGCAACGCGTAGACGGATTAAGTTGAAATTAATACCCAATACTCAGGTCTACAACCTCATGCAGCTGTGAATCAAACTTCTACGTCAACGCAATCAAAAGATAAGGCCGTTTATGTCGCGTTTTCTCGCATTTTTGTATGAAAAAGCAAAAAACTCAAAATCTTACAAGCACACGTAAAGGAAAAAATCCGAAAATTCTAAATTTGTAATTACATCCCTCCAAAAATATTTTTTTTTATCTTTTCGTTAGAGCAAAGTTACGGGGTAGTTGCGTTGCACGGAAGCCTCGGGGCGCGAGTCAGTCTCGCACTTCGCCGGTTTTTATTTTTTTCTAAAACAGTGAATTCTGCCTAGTATCAGTAGTTCGACTATTTAGTCTTATGATCGGACTGATGAGATCGTTTCAGTAGTTTGATGATATAGAAAATCGTTTAGTTCGATCACAATTCGAGAAAGAAAATCTATGTCTAGTTTATTGAGGTTGTTGAAAGTTGTGCGCTAGTATGAACATAGGTATAATTTAGGTACAGCTAACAGCAGGTCAAGTATTACACTTTGGACCGTTCTTATAATCTGCGTCATAAGAGTTGAATTCGTACTGCAAGTCGTAACCCATTGATCTGCTGTTGTCAGTACCTCTAAAGCGATATCTATAGATAATTTTAATGCCAACCTAGGCCAATAGTCCTAGACAATTTTAAGCACGAACTCAGCCTGAGATCGCACTTACATCTGTCAAAATTGAATGAATACTGATAGTTGTAAGACCGAACTCAAACTCTATCCATACTTAAAACGTCTACTTATATATCTTTTAGTGTGATCTCGCTATCGAAAATCTATGACGACAGTTGTAAGGGCGACATCACATTAGGTAAGCTCACGATCAGAATTCTGTAATTATGTTTCACCTAAAGCTATTAGTAACTTACCAATTGTATGGTTGTGATATATTTCTTCCACCACAGATACTTCTGGAATTGAGGTCCAAGACCAGAGAGTAGGTAGTAGAAGTACATGAAGATGTGAACGATGGAATTCAACCAGCCTAGAAGCACGCCATGACCACCTGGTAAAGATAGGTAAAGTGTTTTTATTTTTAGGGTTTCGTATAAAAAGAGGAAAAAAGGAACCCTTATAGGATCACTTTGTTGTACGGTGGAACACAGAGAAAGGTGTACAGGAGGGTTTTTAAGGATGAGATTTTCTCAAAAACTACTTAACACATTGCAAAAATTCTTTCACTGTTGGATAGATAAAATTTAAAACTATGTAACTGTAAAAAATGATTAAATTCGATCTACTAGTTTTTGAGAAAATCTCATCCTTATTGAGGCCCCCTGTATACTTATCTCTGTCTTCGACTGTACATCTATCTGTCTGTCTGTCCGTCTGCCAAGACCTATATCTCAGAAACGTGTGGACGGATTAAGTTGAAATTAATACAACCAATGAAATGAATCAGGTCTGCAACCCCATGCAGCCGTGAAAAAATCAAACTTCTATGTCAACGCAATCAAAAGATATAGCCATTTATGTCGCATTTTCTCGCATATTTTTATGAAAATGCAAGAAACTCAAAACCTATACTTTCCGTTGACCTAGAATCATGAAATTTGGCAAGAAGCTAGGTCTTATAGCACAAGCAGAGGAAAAAATCCGTACACTGTAAATGACTATGCCAGATTCTGCCCCACCATCAAACCGCTAGATGAACAAGATAACAAATAAATGTAAAAATATCTCCGTTTTTATTAAAATTATTGGTTTAAAATAAAGTTTTGTACATCAAACGAGTCGAAAAAACAGCTTAATTAAGAATTCAGAAAATAGTATGAAATTGAAGCGAATTATTCATTGTTTTTGTTATCATTTTCTACTCCTCTCGCAACTCGTATTGATTACGATTATGCAATATGAAACCTGTAATAAGTCCCCAACAAAATGATAAGTACACAGCTTAAATGGTCTCGTAGTTTTGTAGGTGGGGCAAAGCTCCATTGAAATGTGGCATTGTCATTTGCAAGCGAAAAATTCTGTCAACGATGAGCGCATAGAGACGAAGCGGGGGACAGGGATGCCGTATTAAAGAGATGCGTACATGTCGATAATATCAGTAGGTTACACGCCAAGCAATTTTGCGCTCATGTGCGGGCAGACACGGGAGCCCTCCTGTTACAGGTATATGGGGTAAGTGGTCTGTGGTACAAACATACTTGCAAAATATCGCACGCCCATCCATCCGAAGAGCGGCATGCAAGAGTGATGGTACAAGTGGAGGAATGTGATCTGGGAGTCCTTCTTCCTGAGCACGAAGAAGACTGTGTCCAGTAGCTCCGTGATCTTGGCGAAGAAGTACCACCAAACTCCTGAAGCAATCTTTACAAAGGATTGTTGTTACTGAAAGATGCTCATGGGATTATAAAATTATGTTTTGGGATATTTTGTGTTTTGGATTTTTGGGGTGATTTGGGATGTTTTCACGAGCGGAGCCAAAGGGAACAAAAGTTTCCGTTGGCCGGACTGTCTGATAATGGAAATACATTCATTATATTCATGAGATATGGCTCGAATATTCATGGGGTCGAATGCCATTGCCTCGTGCTCTTCATATACGTAGAGTTGACGCACAGTTGACTATTCGTTTGGTCGATATTCGTAGAAAGTCTCAGATCTCATCTCATCACATCGGTCTGCTGCCAGAAAACTTGTATCCATGTCTATATTTAATTTAGTTTCAGGTATCGTATGGAGCAGTGTTGACTAACTTACCAATAAATCCTTTGGGGTATATGAAAACTCCACGGGTTGGCAAAAGTAGTTATAATAATTTACATATGCGTGCGTACCCTGGAATTAACGAGAAATAATATGTAGGTATTATTTGAAACTAGCTGTACCCCGCAACTTCGTTTGCGTAGAGGAGGAGGATGGAGGAGATCAGGAGGCAGATCTTCCTCTCTGGATCCTTGTTTCCACATCACATACCGCCATGGCTTATAGCCTATGAGCTGTCAGAATATTTCAGCTATCTCCTAGTCATACTCCCATCAAAATCCCTTCAGTAGTTATGGCGTGATACTTGCACAAAGTCACAGACAAACAGACAAAAATTCTAAAAATTAGTATTTTAGCATCAGAACACAAAACACATTACAATTATTCCTTTCAAAAAATATCCAATGTGCAGACACAACTTTTTTTCAGTCTTATTATATGTATAGTTGATGAAAATCTTCTGAGCGTGATTTATTAATATTTATTTTATTTTACAATTTAATACGGGACTTAGAGCAGAACAAAGCAGATGAAAGAATATGTCCTAATAAAAAGCGATCTGTAAATAAGTGGAGTTTAAAGGAACTATGTGGAAGAGCTCGGTGGCTCAGTGGTTGGGTCAATGGACTTGCAATACGATCCCAGGTTCGATTCCGAGCCATATGTACCAATGAGTTATCGTCGGTTTTTTTCGACGGAAAAACTTACGTACATTTACCGAGTGCTCTCAAAACGGTGAAGGAAAACATCGTGATGAAACCTACATGCCGTAGAAGCAGAAAAAAATCTAAGGCATGTGAAATCCGGGGGGGGGGGGCACTGGGCCCGCGTGGTGGATCATGGCCCCAGCTCCCTCGATGTAAGGGAAGATCTGTGCCCGAGCAGTGGGGCAATACAGGGTGTAACGTAAAGGGTATATGAAGCCGAAGGGAGGGTGTTCAGTATCGGTAACTGAACAACTTTTGTTTTACGACTTTTCGAATAAAACATAAAAATAAATTAATGTCTCATACAAATCGATCAGCTGACCAGTACGAAATGTATGAAATGACAAAAAATAAATTCGCGAAAATCGAAAAAAAAAAAAAGTTGTTCAGTTACCGATACTGAACACCCTCCCTTCTGCTTCATATACCCTTTACGTTACACCCTGTATTGCCCCACTGCTCGGGCACAGTCTTCCCTTACATCGAAGGAGCTGGGGCTATGATCCACCACGCGGGCCCAGTGCAAGTTGGCGGATTTCACATGCCTTAGATTTTTTTTCTTCTTCTACGGCATGCAGGTTTCATCACGATGTTTTCCTTCACCGTTTTGAGAGCACTCTGTAGGGTCAGCAAATGCATCACGCGGCCACGCGGGCGCCCCACGCGCGCCAGTCACGGGCATTACCGCGTAGCGACTGCACGTGCACTCGCAATAACACTTTCCCAAACCAACACAAATGTATAAGGTGTAAAATAATAAACATTATTAGTAGTTACTTCACCATTTCATTTCACTCTGAACAGATTAGGAATCCAACACATTAGGACTCCTAAAGTGGTGACCCCGACGTGATCTGAACACGCAACCTTCTGATACGTTATACCCTGTATAAACAGACTGATGATGATGAAAGGAACTATAGGAATAAACCAATATCATGGAATGTAACTTACCAGGTAGCACATGTATATGCTTAGAAACATCTGGAACGCATTGTAGACTAAGAGGACGTGCTTCAATTGGTATGGTTCCCTATGTTTCATGAGCCTCGGACCGAGGACGGTGCAGAAGTACAGGTAACTGGCGACGATGGCTAATACTGGCAACGGGCTTGATGATAAGAAGAAGTCTTTGGTGCGAGGATCTGTTGTGAGAAACCACATAAATGATAAATGGAGAAAAAATTTCATCACAACCGGGATTCGAACCCGGGACCTCGCCAATCTGTGGCACGCTCTATTCCAACAGAGCCATCGTGATTCGTATTCAGATCGTGAATTTTGTCTCCATATTCTCGTCTGAGGGACGGTAGCGACATCTATCCAATAATTGTGCGATTACTCAAATTCATGTCTAACATTGCAATTAGAAATCATGTTTTTAATTGATGACGCGTTCCTTTTTCATATGAAATTTTTTCTCCATTTATCATTTAGATTTTCGTTTCGCATAGCGCATATGCAAGAAATATCAAAACCACATAAAGCCCCATTTACATATAGAAATGACAATGCCAGATTCTGCCCCACCATCAACCGCATGATGAACAAGATAACGAATAAATGTAAAACTATCTCCGTTTTTTATTAAAAATTTTGGTTTTAAATAAAGTTTTGTACAAGTTGCGAGTCGAAAAAACAGCTTAATTCAGAATTCAGAAAATAGTAAGAAATCAAAGCGAATTATTCATTGTCTTTGTTATCATTTTCTACTACTCTCGCAACTCCTACTGATTATGATTATGCAATATGAAACCTGTAATAAGTCCCCAACAAAATGATATATGAGCTTCAATGGTCACGTAGGTGACCAAAGGTGGGGCAAAGCTCCATTGAAATGTGGCAATGTCATTTTCAAATAATTATGTGCAAAATCTGCAGTTGTAATAATATCGTACATACCAGCATTTTCTTCAAATAGTAAAAACACATAGCCCTCTTGTAACTTTCGAAATACAGCTGCCATCTTTTCAATAATAATATTAATTATAAACACTAACTAAAATACGTATATAGAACACGAGCTCTTCAGTCAAGAATAACTGTTAATGAAAATGGAATTACTCGATTACCTAATTAATTCCATTGGATTTCTATACATTATACATTACTTGGGAAATTATATGCAAATTGTAGAATAATTAGACGAAATGTCATTGTCTTTTATTGTCATCATGTTGGTATATACCGCAACGTACTTATACATATCTAATTGACATATATAATACATAACAACACAACTTTGTGCCACAATGTTATTATTGTATAGTAGGGGAGAGGGTGATCACTAATCATCATCATCAACCCGTATCGGTCCACTGCTGGCACAGGCCACTAGAGATATTATCGACATGGACGCATCTCTTTAATACCGCACCTCTGTCCCCGCTTCGTCTCTATGCGCTCATCGTTGACAGAATTTTTCACATGCAAATTTGTACCGATTTCATTTCTATTGGGTAAGTGGTCTGTGACTGCTGGGCTGGACATTGCCTCTCTCAAAGTACGCCACGCCAACCCAATTCTCGGCCTTTTGCACCCAGTCCGTGTTAGACACCTCCTTCTGGTCTACCCGTTCACCCGTTCGGTAATAAAACTGAAATATACTAGAGGTGAACATAAATTTTATGTGTGTGGGTCATTGTAGGTGCTCATACTTGCATTGTATTTCTAACCTCTAAAATTGTTCTGCATCAATAACGATCGCCTTGAAAGAGCTTGGTGGCTCAGTGGTTGGGTCAATGGACTTGCAATACGGAGGTCCCAGGTTCGATTCCCAGCCAGGGCAGCCATGTACCAATGAGTTATCCTCGGTTTTTTCAACGGAAAAACTTACGTACATTTACCGAGTGCTCTCAAAACGGTGAAGGAAAACATCGTGATAAAACATGAATGCCGTAAAAGAAAAAAATTCTAAGGCATGTGAAATCCGCCAATTCGCAGTGGGCTCGCGTGGTGGATCATGGCCCCAGCTCCCTCGATGTAAGGGAAGGTCAGCGAGCAGTGGGGCAATATAAATAGACTGATGATTAACGACCGCCTTAAAGTATTGGATAATGTAAATGTCGTAATATTTTGCAGTCAGGTAATTATATTATTATTAACAATAATAACACTCACTTTTTAGTTGAAGTCTGCATTTAGACCGACAGTGACATTGGTATTTAGTGCGACATGCACCGCCGACGGTGCCGGTGCTACCAATCACGCTGTAAATCGTAGTGCAAAACAGGACGCCACTGGCGAGGACGCAAGCCTGGTGCATTCACCTGCACCCATAAACGCCGTCGAAGTCGATTGAAACTTTCGGTCTAAAATCTAAATACCGACTTCATTGATCTCCTATAAACAACTAGATACACAGTCTGCCTTCTAAAAATGTCCGAGCGCAATGAAGGTCCAAACGGATGAAGGCCCATTTGCTTTATTGGACATTATTTGGACGTTAATTTAAATTGTTTTAGTAAGACCTTTGTGTATCTAGTTGTTTATAGGAGATCAATGACCGACTTCTATAAAAAAAGTGAGCGTTAATAATTTGAAATAGTTTTAATTAATCATTGATTATATCTGGTACATTTACCCTACAATGTCCTCCACCTCAGGTGACCCAATCTGTTTTACAATTTTAATTGGTTTTTTTTTTACACTGGGTAATAAGCACAATGTCATTTAAGTACATTTAGTTGGGGTAAAATATATTTTTGCCATGAGTAATACAATGGTCCAACCAGTAGGATTTTTTTAACCCATTAGTTCCATGGCTTTTAAAAATGTATAAATATACCATAGAAAAGCCGCAATAGAAAAGGATCACGAAGAGAAAGCGAGGTAAAAAATTAAGATTATGACAATAAAATAAAAATTTCTACTACTATACCTATTGTAAGTGCTTGATTTGCTTTTTTAATTGAATTAGTTTTATAAAAGTCTGACAATAACAGCTAAAGGTAATAATTACTTAATACTACTTAAACAACTAAGTATAATAACTCCATAATCTCCAATTTTTATTTTTATTCGTATTTACTTTTATACCATTGCCCATTTTCTTTGCCATTTGTTAATGCGAAATCTTTTCCATTTATCTTATCTATACCATTAAATATATCTATTTCTTTTCCATTAAATATTGTGCTTTCTTTGCCATTTGATATTCTCGTGTCTTTTTCATTAACAACTATCTTATCTTTACCATTTACAAGTGTTTCTCCTTTATAATTCGAAAGTAGTTCTAATTTACCATTCGAAAGTGGTAGTCCTTTACCGTTCGAAAGCAGTTTTCCTTTACCATTCGAGAGTAGATCTTCTTTACCATTCGATAGTAGATCTTCTTTGCCATTCAAGAGTAGTTCTTCTTTACCATCCGAGAGTAGATCTTCTTTACCATTCGATAGTAGTTCTCCTTTACCATTAGAAAGTATTTCACCATTATGTTTCGAAAGTATTAACCCTTTTCCATTTATCGCTATTTCTTTCCCATTGGCCATGATTTTTTCATGTTTATTTGCTAATTTTCTTCGACTCTCTTTAATGTAGTTGGATATATAAAACTTCCCAAACATATAGAGGAAAAGTATACTATCCATACAAATCACGACGTGGAGACCTTTAGGGAAAGTGCAGTCGGTAAATATTACGAAGGAGTTGTGACACAAGAGAATCGTGAACTGGACCTGATGAAAAGAAAACGTTACAATGAAAAGACAGTCAACAGTCGTTAATATACACATTACAAAAAGTTCCTTAAAACAGTGCTAACCGAATCGCATTCCCTTTTTTCCGATAGCACTACTTTAAATCTACAGTGTGCGTATAGATCTGATATCAGAGACTAGATATACGCACACAATTAGACGTGGAAGTGCGCGAAGGAATGTCACCGGCGGGCGTGGCGCGCTCACCTTGAGAAAGACCGTCGAAATCGGTCGAAACTGTCGGTCTAATTGCCGACTTCAATAATATAAGTGAGTGATATCCGATTATATACAGGGTGTAACGTAAAGGGTATATGAAGCCGAAGGGAGGGTGTTCAGTATCGGTATCTGAACAACTTTTGTTCTACGACTTTTCGAATAAAAAATAAAAATAAATTAATGTATCATGCAAATCAATCAGCTGACCGGTACGAAATGTATGAAAAGTCCAAAAATAAATTCGCGAAATTCGAAAAGTCGTAGAACAAAAGGTGTTCAGTTTCCGATACTGAACACCCTCCCTTCGGCTTCATATACCCTTTACGTTACACCCTGTATAATAATTTGTAGTAATGGCTCACTATAGTTTTAATTCAGAGAATAGAGTATAGGAACCTTATTATTAAGGATGAGATTTACTCAAAAACTACTTTGACCCATTGTAAAAAAAAAAACATAATTACTTCTGTAGGTACAGTCGAAGACAGAGATAAGTATACAGGGGGCCTCAATAAGGTTGAGATTTTCTCAAAAACTACTGGACCGAATTTAATAATACTTTTACAGTTACATAGTTTTCACTTTTATCTACCATACGGTGAAAGAATTTTTGCAACAGGTCAAGTAGTTTTAGAGAAAATCTCAACCTTAAAAACTCTCCTGTACACCTTTCTCTGTGTTCCACCGTACTTTATACTATCTGTTAGGTTAGTGAAAGAATTTCTACAATCGAGAAAATTACAACCTTGACGAAACCTTCCGAATACTTGACATATTTTGTTGAACTATCCATTTTCGGCAACTATTTCATACTCATTGCCATCTTTAAAATATAATCAATGAACAGCTTCGCGTGAAGCATCTCTGTAGTATAATATTGAGGTAGATATTTCCAAAATCTTACCAGTTGTATAGTTGTGATATATTTCTTCCACCAAAGATACTTCTTGAATCCAGGTCCGAGTGCGGAGAGCATGTAGTAGAAGTACATGAAGACGTGAACGATGGAATTCAGCAAGCCAACGAGAATGACTTGACCACCTGGTAAAGAAACATTATGGATCAGCAAGTGTCTTCTTCTCATGCGATAAACCTATTGTCAGAATTGTTCTGGCCGTCCATATGCCTCAGACATAGCCTGACGACTGCTGTCGAATGACAACAACCAGGACCAACTGCTTAACATTATTTCCGAGGCACATAAGTATATTTCGGTTACATGACGTTAAAATCTAATCTACTGATATCCATACCATGGATGCGCATTAAACGAGTTGTAATTTTGAGTCTATAATGTGTAACACAACATAATTTATTCACTATTAAAGCCTGGGATATTAGTTGGATTTCGCCATACGAAATTGGTTATTCGACAAATTAAACTAGGAGATTTTAACAACTACCATCTAGGAAGTTACTATTTGACATTCTGAAAATTGGCACCAATATATCGACTAGGTTATATCTGGTTTTGTAATGAACTATTCGCGATTAACTGTGTCCCATTTTACTTTCTAGATCTAGGAGTATACATACCTGCAAAGTATCTTAGAGTCATCCACCCCAAGAACGGCATGGAAGCGTGATGGTACAAGTGGAGAACCGTGACATGAGAGTCCTTCTTCCTGAGCACGAAGAAGACCGTGTCCAGTAGCTCTGTGATCTTGGCAAAGTAGTACCATGCGGTTGCTGATACCACCTTTAAAATAAGGTAGGTTAATGTAAGTATAGTTTTAACAATAAGGCTACGTAATATCTGAAGGACTTCTGGACTCTGATAACTACAAGATTTCGTGATTTCGAAATTCAGCTACAGTCTAATTTCCTAGGGGACTATTAGCCGAAACACCAAGATTTATATCGGTGTACCGATGCATCGTTGAGGTGGCTTAGAGGAAAATCTAAGTATAATTCTGGAATTAGCGAAAAGAGAGGTCGGACGGTGATGATTCGGAAAACCTGGGAGTTCACAGAGCAACCCGACTCCGCGGATTTGGTCAGATTGAGGGGATGGTAGAGGAGCGCACAGTGAAGAGTATGCCGGAAAGGTCATCCTAGATGCCACTGTGGCGACGAAGTGCAGAAGGGCATCCGAGAGCTTCAGTCGCTCGACTGTCGACAGACAGAAAGGCTCTCTGCAGTGTCAGAGATCAAGATCCACATTGGGTCACTAGCCAACCGTGCAAGTAAGTATTAGAGGTAGATACTAGGAGCCATAAACTACTGGGAAAACTAGAAATCTGAAACTGGAAACTCACCAATAAATCCTTAGGATGGTATGACCACACCACGGGTTGACAAAAATAGTTATAATTATTTATATATGCGTTGGATCCCTAGAACAAAAGATAAACACAAATTAGCGAGACTAAGAGACATTACCTTATTAAAAACAAGTTCGCAAGAGAAATATAGAAATTTTAAGCGTTTCGCTATGATATGACACTGAAAGATTCAGATTCGTGCCGTGCCACCTGTCATACATGAGGCATGAGCTTAGCACATAGTGGATCCTATTCGGATCTTTAAAAATCCCATGAAACAAGGAATTTTCAATAGAAGTCGATGCGGCTGCTCGAGGACTCCGGCGACCAGAGGGCTGGCAGCTACCTCTGCCAACGTATTGCGTTGGCAATACAGAGAGGGAATGCTGCCAGCCTTCTGGGCACCGGGACTCCCGATGCCCTCCTAGAGGACATATTTTATTTATAGGTAGTTTAAGTTTTTAGTTTTTTAGTGTTAGATTTTAGACATTTCATTATTAGGTCGAACATTATATTAAAATAGGAGAGCTCGGTGGCCCAGTGGTTGGGTCAATGGACTTGCAATATGTAGGTCCCAGGTTCGATTCCCAGCTAGGGCAGTCATGTACCAATGAGTTATCCTCGGTTTTTTTTCGACGGAAAAACTTACGTACATTTACCGAGTGCTCTCAAAACGGTGAAGGAAAACAACAACCTGCATGGAAGAAAAATCAAAATATAAGGCATGTGAAATCCGCCAACCCGCACTGGGCCCGTGTGGTGGATTATGGCCCCAGCTCCCTCGATGTAAGGGAAGGTCTGTGCCCGAGCAGTGGGGCAATATAAATAGACTGATGATGATGATGTATCTTTCTGAAGCATGAGAGTGAAAGTGACAATAAGGGGGAGATCTCTCCCCTTATAAACTATACTTTATGCTCTCTCCATAAACTGCAGCTAAACTTTGCCTTCATGAAAAATCCCAATAGGAACCCTAGCTACTAAGGCCATGAGACAAAAAATTCAATGACTTACCAGGTAGGCTATGTAAAAACTTAACAGCGTCTGCAATGCATTGTATATTACTATAATGTACTTCAAGTTGAATGGTTTCCTGTCCTTCATGAGCCTGGGGCCGAGGAACTTGCAGAAGTACAGGTAACTAGCCATCAAGGCTAGCACTGGTAATGGACTTGATGTGAAGGAGTAGTGTTTGGCACGGGGATCTGTGAAGGAGAACGATAAGTATAGGAGAGCTATTTTCCGGGATAGCCCACTCTATAGAGAAGTAATCTATAGAGAGGCACTTTTTTAAACGTGTTAAGATAAGATGATAAGCCTCTCAGCTTTCTCAAATCTTACCGCATCAGTTCTCTGCAACCTCTATATAGCTCCAGTTGCGAAAAGATTTGACAAAGCCAAGAATACTGTTTATCACCTTTACATAAACACATATTCAATAGAGTCTGTCTGATCGGTGTGGTCTAATGCAACTACATTATAACCCTGGAAGAATGATGATTATATTGATTTTCCTTCGAAACCGGTTACGGAAGATCATTTTCCTCATTCGCAACTGGCTACGAAATGCCATAAATGACATAAGCGGCCAGATTTTTCTTGTATGATGATGGTTACACGAAATAATTCAACAATCCACATACACCCCTGATCATGATGAATTCTTGATATGAACACGAAATTTCACAAACACGTCTTCTTTGGAGCACTCCAATAAATATAAACATTCGCCGACATTTCCCGATTAACTTGACGTGATAATTAATCTCACTAATCACTACGAAACCTATGGATTACAATTTTTACAAAGGAAATGATAATCTATTTGCAGTTCTTAATTAGGCATTGATCTCCTATAAACAACTAGATACACAGTCTGCCTTCTAAAAATGTCCGAGCGCAAAGAAGGTCCAAACGGATGAATGGACCCTCATTTGCTTTATTGGACATTATTTGGACGTTAACAATGGACCCTTATTCGGACGTTTTTTAAATTGTTTTAGTAAGAACTGGATACTAGTCGTTTATAGGAGATCAATGTAATTAGGACAGAAAACCGGAAGAAAGCCATCTGAATCATTGGTAAGATGCTTAAAGGATTGTTTGAAAGAGTGCGATCATCGGGTTACATCGGGTAAGTACGGACAGCAGCAGATCAATGGTAACACTTGCAGTTTGATTTTAATTCTTACGGCACAGATAATGAGAACGGTCCAAAGTCCAAAGTGTTACACTTGATCTGCTGTTATCTGTACTACGAAAACATTGTTTATCTTATTTGAGAAAAAAAAAAAATTACAAAACAGTATTTACCAGCACTTTCTTCAAATAATAAAAACTGATATCCCTCTTGCAATTTTTGAAATAAAACCGCCATTTTAACCTAAAAATAAAAATACTGAAATCACGACTGATCTGGCCGAGTTAGTTTGATGAACAAGATGTAAGTTTTTTAAATACGTCTAATTCGATTTAATTCGTCATTGAATCACATTGTACATTAAAAACGGATGATTGCTAAATGTTAACAATGGATGCAAATTAATTAGGACGAAAACGTCACTGTGTTTAGGTACGTTGTTGAGATTTTGAAATCAAGTTTGTTTAAACTTTACAACATAAGGCTCTAATTAGACGGGACATACGATAATCAGTGTTGGCGATAATAAATTATATTTTTACATTCTTATATCATATCACATGGATGGGTGATGTGAGAGCAAAGCTGCCCCCCTATTACCGTTCTCAAAACGATGAAATCATACCATGTCATGGCGCGCCAAACAGAGACGCCGCTACACCAATGTAATAGCACTGTCCCTTTCACGGCCGCTATGACATGGTATGATTTGATCGTTTTGAGAACCGTAGTACTGTTCATAAAAACTACATGAAATCATAATTGCAAGTGTCATGATTGCAAGTTTCACTTTTATAGCAGCTGTAAAGAGGCCTTGTCATGTGATGTATAAAATTATGGGAATACATTAACAATAATAATAAAGGTTCTCTTGAAAATGGCGGGAAACGACGGTTGCGAAATTATTTAATAATTTTCAGTTTAATGTCTACAGTGGGTGTTTTGTGTTTAATATCACGTTAAATTAATCAGAAAATGTTCGCGAATGACAGTATGGTGAAGTTATTGAAGAATTCAAGCAGGATCTGAAGTTTGGCGCCATGGTCAAGATTCCCACTACGAGCTCGGGAGTGAACGTGACTGTCGAGTTGCTTCGTCCACAGTGATTGACACTACGGCGTCGCCTGTGGATGAAGACAAGAAGACGCGGCTACCCAGGGTGATGACGCTACGGCGACTCCCCTGGAGGAAGATAGGAAGACTATTATACATTGAATTTTCTGTAACATGACATTGGCAAATGACGAACTGTCGAGTCCATTAATAAAATAAATAAATAAAAATAATAATAAAATTAAATATTTTAAAACAATGTCAACGTATATGTATACCGCTGCCCAAATCAAGAGTCTTATTTTGTAAACAAATATAAATGTCCGGCGCTCGCTTAGAGGTCCCGAGCTGTAAGGCGTCTCGTCCTGTGTTCCGAGGCGCCTTAAGCGGAGGAGGTATAGGGGTAGACCCCCGAGAAGGGCCCCCGAGGGCGGCCGCGGACGAGGTTGTGGTATTTGGCGCTGCGTTCCCACAACCTCGTTCCAAACGCGATGCGTTGAACACCTTGGGGTTTTAGTGGGTATAGGACCGTGTTATGGTGGGAGTCCCACATACTCACCGCGCGCCCCTCCTCATTGGCGCGGTGAGATGCAAAAAGCATTTCCCCAAGTAAAAAAAAGGTAGGGTAGTGTTTGTTTACAAAATAAGATTTGATTTGGGCCATGGTTTACGTACCTACATCTATACGATACGATTGTATTACGGAAGTATTTTCAAAATAAATGTCGAAAGTCCGTGCAATGGTATGTTCCTAACTACCCCATTTACCCTAGGATATTCATGACCTTGAGGTGGCCGGTTTACCAATTGTAATGAACCACTTTTTTACTGGCCAATCGTTACAATGTCATTTACGTGCTAACATTATAATATTCTTTGTTGAACACGTCATATGCATTTATTTACATTCAGGTCAAGTTCTTTATTAAAAATCTAAGAATTATATGTAAGTAACATTAAAACTAAACTAAATGAAATAAATACATACAATACGTTGTACATGATAAATATTAAATTGGTAAGGTTTTTTCGTAAAACTGCAAAAAATATTCGATATAACCATTATGGTTCGAGCACATTATGTGTCGGGGCGGAGCGCAAAAATCCGCTCAAATCGCTTTAATACAATTTGTATGAACTATCGCACACTGTGTCGGGCCACAGCGGCTCGCATTATTGTGAGTCAGATTTGCGTCTGTGCGATGCGGCCCGCTCCGCCCCGCTGCGCCTAGACACAGTGTGCTATAGCAAGCGGATTGGAGTGTACGCGTGCCCGTGTTCATTTTACGATATCTGGCAGTACACTGTACTCAAAATCCGTCAATGTCGCCCCGACACGCTGCGGCCCGGCATAATGTGCTCGAACCATTAGGTCATTCCAGTGAAAGAAATTGTTGCAATAAATTAAAAATACCAAACTCCAAAGCACAGTAACGATGCACATCAAATTAATAATTTTTTTGACAGTTGAATTTATTGTAAATGATTTTTATTTTTCCCCAAATTGTTTAATTTACTTAAACGCTGTAAATTAATGTATGTCACAAGCCTAACCATCCATTTAAAGTCGATTTAATCCAAGGCCACCCTGTAGTTTATAACGGTTATAGCTGCAGTGGCGAACTTAACCACAGCGAATCTTTTCTTTCGGTGTACAAATACGACGAAGGGAATTGAAGACGAGGCAGAATTCCATAGTGACACATCTGTTTTTAGAGTGCAACTGCCACAGACCACTTACCCCATCGACATGAAATCGGTACAAATGACATTGCCACATTTCAATGGAGCTTTGCCCTACCTTCAAAACTACGTGACCTGAAAGAGATCGCTTTTAGCGATAAGGCCGCCAAAATTGTACATTATGTTTTGTATTTTTTGTTTTGTTTCTGTAATTGATTGTTGTGTACATTAATTGTTGTGTTTTTATGTACAATAAAGTGTATTTGAATTTGAATTGAAGCTGTAACCTATCATTTTGTTGGGGACTTATTACAGGTTTCATATTGCATAATCATAATCAGTAGGAGTTGCGAGAGTAGTAGAAAATGATAACAAAGACAATGAATAATTCGCTTCGATTTCTTACTATTTTCTGATTTCTGAATTAAGCTGTTTTTTCGACGCGTTTGATGTACAAAACTTTATTTTAAACCAATAATTTTAATAAAAAACGGAGATATTTTTACATTTATTCCTTATCTTGTTCATCATACGGTTGATGGTGGGCAGAATCTGGCATTGTCATTTGCTAGCGAAAAATACTGTCAAACGATGAGCGCAATAGACGAAACTACTAAATAGTAGGGCCCCCCTGCCCCCCGTTTCGTCTATTGCGCTCATCGTTTGACATAATTTTTCTCAAAATCTTATAGGTAGAGAAAATCTTATTGAGAATGGGCGCAAAATTGCTTCGAGATATCGACATGGATTTCCATGTCGATATCTCTAGGTTACGAGCGTCGCGAAGCAATTTTGCGCTCATGTGCGGGCAGACACGGGCGCCCTCCTGTTACAGGTCTACGGGGTAAGTGGTCTGTGGCAACTGCAGACAAAGAGTGCGGGATACTCGTGCGTTTGTTGGCCGGCCGGGGCGGGCGCGATGACCGGCGGCGGACAAACACGCTTATTTGCGTTGCGTGCGCGCACCTTTTTTGTTGGCCGTACGCCAGATGACCGCCGCTGCATTTGGACTTGAAGACTTGGTACTTGAAGAGCGAATATGCGCTATACATGGTGTAACTGAAAGGGAAGCCGAAAATGGGGTGTTCTCTGTGATCTTAGAATTAAAACTATAGTGAGCCATTACTACAAATTATTATATATAAACGGATATCACTCACTTATATTGTTAAAGTCGCGATCGCGAAGAAACGTCAACGGCGACGCGGGCGTGGCGCGCTCACCTTGAAAAAGACCGTCGAAATCGGTCGAAACTGTCGGTCTAATTGCCGACTTTAACAATATAAGTGAGTGATATCCGTTTATATATAATAATTTCTCTGTGATCTGTCTGAAATAGGTGTGATATCTGAACATATCATGTTCTACGGCTGTTATTCATAAACGTGATTTAAAGTTACGTCACCGTTTAGCCACCCTGCCCCTTTCTATCTTAACCTTACTTAACCTATTGGTGAATTTTCTGATTATTTAACGTGATATTGCACAACCACCTTGGACAATAAAATGAAAAAGACATTGCCACATTTCAATGGAGCTTTGCCCCACCTACAAAACTACGCGACCATTTAAGCTGTACATATCATATTGTTGGGGACTTATTACAGGTTTCATATTGCATAATCATAATCAGTATCATTTTCTACTACTTTCGCAACTCCTATAACAAAAACAATGAATAAATCGCTTCGATTTCTTACTATTTTCTGAATTCTTAATTAAGCTGTTTTTTTCGAAACGCAACTTGTACAAAACTTTATTTTAAACCAATAATTTTAATAAAAAACGGAGATATTTTTACATTTATTCGTTATCTTGTACAACTTGCGGTTAATGGTGGGGCAGAATCTGGCATGGTCATTTCAAATTATTTAGCAACTTTCCGCGAAATTTTCAAAAGTCCTGACTTCCATTCGAGTTATACATCTACATCCTGTAGATGGGTGGCCTGCAAAGTGCATTACCTCGTCCGAAATTATATTTTTAGTCCGGTCTCGGTAAACGTGGAATTCGGTGTCCGTCGGACGCAACGCCAAATATTTGCGATACGACTATTTGCTGAAGCTTTTATTACGTCTCGGCCAATTTATTTTTATATCAAAGGACTCGGTGTATTTTGCACAAAGGAATCAAATGAAAAACCAAAGTCTTTACATTAATTTGAGAAGGTACCTACATTGTACAGTCGAAGACAGATAAGTATACAGAGGGCCTTAATAAGGTTGAGATTTTCTCAAAAACTACTGGACCGAACTTAATAATTCTTTTACAGTTACATAGTTTTAACTTTTATCTATCAAACAGTGAAAGAATTTCTGCAATAGGTCAATTAGTTTTTGAGAAGAGCTCAACCTTAATAACTCTCCTATACACCTTTCTCTGTGTTCCACCGTACAAGTACCTACATACACGTGGAAGCATTCCAAGATGTGACCAAAGTCTACTATGACCAAAGTGGAATAAACCTTTGGAATTATTTGGGATAAGAGAGGTCAAAATTTTGTTCAGTTGAAACCTATGATCATTATGATCGTTTCGGAGGCCAATATCCACTTTTGATAAAACACGCACATTACCTAACTTTTCAGCGCAGTTTATTTATTTTTATGTCCCCACATTGTTAGGGCACGTCCCATGACCTACGTGGAAGCATTCCAATGTGAGACTAAAGTCTACTATGACCAAAGTGGAATAAGCCCATAGAGGGAGCTCGGGCCATGTACCACGCGGGTTCATTACGGGTTTGTAATCCATACGCCTCAGATTTTTTATTGTTCTCAGGCATACCTATAGTTTTCCTCATGTGGTTTTCCTTCGCCGTTTTTTGAGAGAATTCGATAAGTTTTTTAATGTTCACATTCTCGTGCAAAAAAATGTTTTGATTTCCTAGTAAGTCCCGCCTATTATTTATATCTCTTTACAAGTCGAAATGCATCTTTGTTATGTGAGCACTTCAACACTGGGTGGAGCACTCTGATCACTCTTCTGAAGACAATAGGACGTGAATGGACAGCAGCATCCACCAAGGACATCGTATGTACTTACCTTCAAAAAATACCCTTAGTGCGGATCTGGCAGGCACATACTTTTTTCATCGTGCCACATATGTGGGACACGGGTTTGTGAAGCTAGTTCGTCGTGCTCCATATATGGGACACTGGACTGTGAACGTGTTAAACACTTTGATTGATCTAAAATGAGAAAAAATCACATGAAATGACGCTAAGATAGATTTGAAATAATTTTGTAACTATAAATCATTGATCTCCTATAAACAACTAGATACACAGTCTGCCTTCTAAAAATGTCCGAGCGCAAAGAAGGTCCAAACGGATGAAGGACCCTCATTTGCTTTATTGGACATTATTTGGACGTTAACAATGGACCCTTATTTGGACGTTTTTTAAATTGTTTTAGTAAGACCTTTGTGTATCTAGTTGTTTATAGGAGATCAATGCTATAAAACAATATTATCAGAGCATTAGTACGTGAGTTAGTAAAGTCACAAAGGTCGACTAGAGTACTGTAGTAGGCGGATAGCGAACGATAATAAACTCACTTATCTGCTTTGCAAGACGGGACGAGCAAGTTTTTCGACTTACAACCTTAGTTGGAGCTAGTTTGAGGATTATGGTACGTTAGTATGGAGCATAATAAAAATTTAAGACCATCAATATCAATCAGCATCGTGATTCAATGTAGGTAAGTTGTAGTTCACAAATGTGCCAGAAACGGCCGTTTTCGCAATTATGTGAACTACAACTTACCTACATTGCATCACGTTACAAATAAGCATTTAAAAATAATATTTATAGCAATAAACAATGTGAACGTAGCTTTTTTAATAAAATTGATTATATTGGAAGATATGATTTTTTAAAGATTGGCGTATTTATAACGTGATTCAATTTCGGTAAGTTGTAGTTCGCAAAATGCGAAAAACGGCCGGTGTGAACTACAACTTAAACTGAACTACACAAAGTTGATTACAATATAAGACATGAAATAAGATGCACACAATGGGAAAATATGTGAAAAGTCCAATTGAAATTCGGGAAAAGGAAAGGTCATTGTTTAGTTTAGTTTTCGATACGAATACCCCTCTTTCGGATTACTATACTAATAATGTGAAATCCTATATAAGTTAATGTGTCTTTTGTAATGGTGGAGCCTGGTGTTCGAATATACAGGTTCATTCCTAGTTTAGTTTCCTCTCATAACAAACCAGCCTCCCCACAAACAAGGTTTAGGTATAATAGACTATTATTAATTAGATAAAACGGGAATTACTTACTTATGTAAACGAGGCACAAAGGCGAGTGCGTGCAAACGAGCGGACATAATTAGTTCTTTTTGCAAAATGGGGGTACCTGCAAATATCAACAACTTTTCTCAACGCAGTCAGCGAACACGAAAGAGGGTAGATCGTTTTGTGTCACCCTTCTGACGTTTAACACTCACCGACTTCAGTCTACTCGTGACCATGATGGCTGCAATGCTGTCGAAATATCGAGACATCAATAATAAATGTTTAATACGGTAATTCCCGTTTTATCTAATTAATATGTATACAAACCGTGAAAGTTTAAGAAGTGATAATAGATTATTGTATCTAAAAATATTGTGTCTGATTCAGATTCATTTATTCGTAAAATAATTTACACGTCACATTTACAATTAATTGTATGAAATAATTTACAAGTGTAATAATTTGTATATAAAATAAGTAAGTAATAAAATTTAGTTAATTAAAATTTTTTGTTCCATAAATGCCTTAATGCTGTAGAATTGTTTTACTAACAGCCATACCTTCAGTTTATTTTTAAAGGACATGGCGGAAGGTGCGCTAACCACCTCGTCCTGTTTGTGGTGATAAATAAACATTTTTTATTATACTTTTTATTACTAAATCCTTAACGTGTAACGCCCAAAAATGATATACTTAACACTAATCCTTATATCGTTTGAATAGTACATTATTACTTACACAAATACGTGTGCATAAAATACTTAAATGGGCTCGTATAGACCAGTTGCGAGTAAGTATTGAAAACGTTTATACAAGCCGCTAGATTTAGATGTTTATTTAGCCTGGCGTATCCTCAACTTTATATGTGATAGTCTCATCCAAGGATGACTGATACGGGCTGATGATAAATAAATGTATAATATTTAAATATTGAAACTTGTAAATGTATTATTAACCAATTAATGTATTATTAAGTATCTATTGCATGCCCACAAAACGGGTAGGTTATGTATGAACATGTAATAATTTAAGACCTACTTTGTATGCCGTAACCGATTGCAATAAAGACGCTTTGACTTTGACTTTGATGATGATGATAACATAATATTATAAAGTTGTATCCACACTAGTGTACCCCAGTGAGGCGGGCAGTGCGCGGTCTGGCCCCCTCTAATTTACCCCACACACGGCATACGGGCCTGATTGAAAAGTTTCACTCCACTTTAAACTTTTCAACCGCTCTGTAACTTGGCGTCCGCGACTTGCGTACAGAATTCCCTTTGTTACTCGAAACTTCCCAAATTGATGGGTACTTCAGAGGTTTTTAGTTTATTGACCAATTTTCATGTGTTAAAATTACATTTTTAATAAGCTTTTCTTATCAAACAAGCTTTTCACATAATATTATTTGATAGAATGTTGGTCAAAGTGTATATTACCTAACCTAAACTTTTTTTAAACATGTTTTCATGTAGCACCACGCCAGCATGTTGATTATGTCGGGCTCGCCGCCCTGAAGGGGCGGAATACCGACTAAACTTCCTGGGGTGTTCCACCTCGTACCATTGTTGCCGAGCCAGGAGAACTGCGATACACCTAACCTAACATAAGTAGTTATATAAAAAAAATTAACCTAATCAATTGGTACTTAATTTTAAGTTTAACGGACTTGGACTGCGATCTTACTTATTTTATTATTAGTACTGTCTAACACAGAGAAGAGTACAGGAAAGTTATTAAGGTTAATATTTGCTCAAAAATTAGGTACTTGACAATTTTTTTTAAAATCTTTACAATACCTACTATCAACTCAATTACTATCTACCTACTAGTAAACTAATTTTTGCAATCGGTCAAGTAGTTCTTGAGACAATCTCAACCTTATTGCCTCATACTTTTATCTCTTGCTTTAGACTGTACCGGTATGATATCCTAATAAGATATAGGTACACATCTACAGCACGGAATAATTCATGGTCTAGTGCAAGCAATAGATTCAACAGTATAATTCGAAGCACGCGGCCTGTCGCAGGACAACGATATTGCTAATTGTTGGTTGTGCAACCAGGACTGCATGAATGAATTATCATTCACAATAGGATGCATTGTGGATTATGATATGGAGGTTAGAAATGTTAGAATACTGAGAATGTATTTTAAAGGCAGCGGACTGTCAACAGCAGCGGCAGTGGTTGTAATGTATTTATTTATTTTAATAATGGACTGGACAGTTTATAATTGCCAATGTTAGGTACAGAATATTCAAATTATCATATCGTCTTCTTTTCATCCAGGGGAGTCGCCATAGCGTCGTCATCCTGGGTATCCGCGTCTTCTTGTCTTCATCCAGAGGAGTCGCCGTAGCGTCGTCACTCTGGACGTAATATAAGGATATATATCATAATTAGTAGCCATAATATTTAAATCTGAATCTATGAACATTGTTCTTTTTAGGGTCCTAGTTACTCACGGTCTGAAGAGAATCATAATGATCTTTAAGTAGTACGAGATTCACAATTTTGTAAAGAGCGCCATCTATAGTATCACTTCGCGTACCTATACCAATCCATTAGTTAGATTGATTTAATTTTATTTTCAAGTGCCTATACTTTTATTTTATAAACATATTTTTCAGTATCTTAATCTAGGCCTCCAAACTTTGTTTCGGTAGCTTTGCAAAATCTTCTTAACTTCTTGGTAACTTGATAATCGCGAACTCTAATGCAGATATATATTCTATGCTTATAGCAATAAGGAATTCAGTCAATTGTCAGGCTTATATTAGCATGTCAACAACTCTTGGACATGACATCGATCAAATAGTTAAATCATGTTTATGTGCCCAAATCCGTGTCACAACATACCTCAGTCCAGGATACTTGGTATACAGGTTGTAACAAAATAAATTAAATTAAATAATAAATAAATTGACCATTATTATCTACTTACTCCGCTGGTTCAGTGACCCAAAGTGTACGGTCGAAGACAGAGAAAGGTGTACAGTATATATATATATTCTTTATTGTACATAATCTTAAAATTAATACACAGTTGGAAAAAAAAGGAAACAATGGCGAGCTTAACCCTATGAGAAGAGTTATCTTACAGCTAACCTAAAATTAAAGCGGTGATTGCATTATGAGTAGAGTTTTTAAAGTTGATATTTTCTCAAAAACTACTTGATCTATTGCAATAATTATTTCACTCTTAGATAGATAAAAGTTGAAACTATGTACTGTAATATTTTTGTTATAATCGGTCCAGTAGTTTTTGAGAAAATCTCCACCTTATTGAGACCCCCTGTACACTTATGTCTTGTAAAAACTTTGAGACGGGGAGATTAGAGGTCGAGATGGAGAAGAGGAGGAAGCGAAAGGAGAAGGAGGCCAACCCGGCTCTTAAAGATAGACTGCCCGAGAGGACAATGTGCGACGTGTGCTGGTCGAGAATAGGGTTGCTGAGCCACTCCAAAACGCACGGGCCGTGACTTGGAGGGATGGATCGGCGGAAGTCATCCTCGAACCGAGGGACTGCCAAGAAGAAGAAGAGACACTTATATCTGTCCTCCGTCACCGCAGAGCGCCCCTACATCCTGTCTCGCAATGTTTGCCGCTAGTCGGGCGACTGATGCTAGAGCAGGTCTTTGTAATCCATAATTAGTTGATAGATATTTATTATTCATATAAACTCACGTCAATTTCCCATAGGGTTAGGCAGAGATGGTATACAAGGAGAATAGGGACATTTTACGATATAGACATTATGAGAAATGGACGTTTTGCGTGGTAGACATTTTGCGAAATTGTCATTTTGCGCCTGAGATTCCATCTGCGATTCTGGCTCATCGTGAAAGAAATGCGAAGAAAATTGCAGATAATTCATAACCATTCAATATATTTGAACTAGTGAGTAATATAGAAGAAGTAAAAATAACATAAACAATTTTCGGTGGGCGTGGCGTGGCCTGTGGTGGCCCAGTTGGTAAGAGCGTGTCACGGATGACCACGGCAAGAATTTTTTCATCATGTTCTAATATAAACAAACTATATAGCTGCCAGTTATAACACTCTTCATGCAAGCTCGTCGGTTTGTTGTAGACCTTTATATGGCATTTTATTAAAACTTCGTCAATTTGGTCGACCGGTCTTCCTCGGTCTACCTCTGGTCACCACTAAAACTCGCTTAAAACTAATTAAATTACTTAATTATTCCTATTACTAACGGTCTAAACTTAATTCTTCATACGAAACCAGCGACACACAGCATGCATGTTACCACACATGCACCATGTATGCACCATGCATGTCACCGTGCATGCAGACTTCGCTCTACACCCTATACTACCGTGTTACACGTCTACTAGCATTGCCCGCGCACTAAGTCCACACTCACAATGTGACCGCACACTCGTATTAAAACATTATTCAAGCCGGTCATTACCATAATAAATGCTAATAAAGTCACTGTACATGCACATTAGCCAGCCGTAAATCATTTGAGGGTTCGCTATTGGTTTTTAGCTCGCCCTGTATCAATTATGGCGTGGACTATGGCGAGCTTTTAGCGAGAGCGCTGGTATTGAAGATTGCTCTACTCGGGGTAATGAAAACTAAAATAAATGAAAATGAAAAAATTGTATATTTCATAAAATTACTTAGACTACATTCAATGTGAACCCTGACTCTTACACTAGGATAGCCTGTGCTGTAAGAGACAGTGTCTTCCAATGGTCTTACTTACCTTACTTTTAAATTAAAAATACTTTGGATTGTATAGCGATATTAAAACTAAATGATAAATGGAGAAAAAATTTCATCACGACCGGGATACGAACCCGGGACCTCGCCATTCCGTGGCACGCTCTATTCCAACAGAGCCATCGTGATTCGTATCCAGATCGTGAATTTTGTCTCCATATTCTCGTCTGAGGGACGGTAGCGACATCTATCCAGTAATTGTGCAATTACTCAAATTCATGTCAAACATTGCAGTTAGAAATCATGTTTTTAATTGATGACGCGTTCCTTTTTCATATCTTTAAAACTGATACAATGTGGCTTAATTTGATAATTGCTGAACCGCAGACTTCGCATGGAGAAGTTCAGCAAAAATACTTAAACCTTGACTTAAATCACCGCCTAATGGTGGCACTTCACATGGCCATTCGTATTTGCGTGTTTGTCATAATTGCCATGTGTGGTTAGTATTCTTGACAAAATATTCGTCTTGTTGTACCTATGTACATGCAACTAAGACGTATTTGGCAAATACGACAAACATCCAATAGCGAATACGAATAGCCAGGTGGAGTGCCACCATAAGACGTGTGTATTTACCTATCGCTACGAGCCATATGCCATATACCCAAAGTGTATCTTGACCTCCGACACAACAGAGCGCCACTGCAGCCTGTCTCGCACTGTCTGTCGACAGTCGGGCAACTGAAAGCTCTCACAGGACCTTCTACTCCTCGTCGCCCCAGCAACGGTACCTAGTATTAACCATATTAACCATTTTAAAAAAAATTACATTTTTTATTAAAAAAATATTATTTATATAAATCAAGTTTTAACGAGGTTTAAGGACCTACACTCAATGGTTCATGTTAGTTTCACAGGAGCACATAGCCATGCACGCTCATTTTGCCTTCTTGAAACAGCGCTTAGCGAGTGCATACACAACACAGTCCTGGCACTGACTCTGATGGTCCCCTGAGGATGATGTTTACATGGCAATTACCGCCTTAGCCATATAAAACTGCCCAAAAGGTACTTTAATTGAAAATCGATTGGCCTTGTTTAATAATAGGCAAGAAATAGCAAGGATGGCCCTTGTATATATGGTTATAAGAAAGTTGTGTAGAGCCTCTTTCGCTGCGGTCCGTCGGAGCAGGCGTGCATAATCGCGGGCCGAAGACGCGCGCCCACGCGCGATTGTCCCGCAGGACTCGGGACCTCGCGCCATAGGGAGGTGCACGCAGTCCAAACCTAGACCAGAAACCAACAATTTGTACAACAACAACTTGTACCTATTTGTATTTTACTTGTTCTTCTTCTGTTAATGTGCATCTGTAATTTGTGGTGTTAAATAAATCTGTTTTCTTTCTTTCTAACAATACAAGTTACGTAAGCATTAGACCCCACTAAAATCAGATACCAATTTTTGAGATGTGTGTACGTTTACCACTATACAAAACTCCATTATAACATGTCTCTTACTATACTGAATTGCGTTACGGTGTGTCAGAACACCGTAAGTCCGCAACACAAAAATATGAATCCAGCTGTATTTGCCCAATACTTATTAAATAGTTAAAAGACATTGCCACATTTCAATGGAGCTTTGCATTTGCATGGTTTCATATTTTATAATCAGTATTATTTTCTACTAATAGGAGGAGTTGCGAGAGAACTCCTATAGAAGAATAACAAAAACAATGAATAAATCGCTTCAATTTCTTACCATTTTCTGAATTCTTAATTAAGCTGTTTTTTTCGAATCGAAACTTGTACAAAATTTTATTTTAAACCAATAATTTTAATAAAAAGCGGAGATATTTTTTACATTTATTCGTTATCTTGTACAACTTGCGGTTGATGGTGGGACAGAATCTGGCATGGTCATTTTGATAAATATGTAATTATTTTGTCGACACATTTTTTAATATTATTTATTAGTCTTATTAACGACGGGCTAGTGTAACTGTAATGTTTGATTTTTTTTACTTTTTTTGTCCCGCCCCAGCCTCCCTAGCAGTCGTATTTTTTTTAACATACTTATAATATTACGTTTTAAAAAAATCTTCAACAGTTAGTGATCGATCAGCGAGGACCAGCAGATCTCTCCTCAATATTTAAATCGCTACATAGGCGATTATATTATGCCAATTCGTCAAGGTTACCTATGACGGCCGTTCTTTTTCAAAGCATGCAGTTCGTTTGTAACAGAATACATAGCTGTATGGTAGGTAATTGTAGTAATTTTTTAGAGTAGGTAATAAATATGTCTAAAATTTATTTATTAATAAGCTAAAAATACAAACAAATAACAATAAAAACTAATAATAATAATAATAAAAAAACTTGGAAAAAAAAAATACTTACCTAAATTAATCCCAAAAATCATACGCAGCCTAGCTTTTTTCTTTGTCCCGAGTTCTGGTTTTATTTTGACCATATTCAGCTCTTCCCATCTCTGTTCTCGCTATAACAATCGACATCATGTTGTCACACCACACCGCACCTTATGGCCGTATGAATATTCAGGAAGTGGGACAATTTGACCAAGAACAAAACAAACGACAGGAGAGGTAGGTGTAACAGGACCTTGAATGAAGAATATACCTCACAGGTCGTACGGTGGATCACAGAGAATGGACGCTATACATTGCAGCTATGTTTTTGCAAGTTTTAACAAACGACAACGAAACGCAGCAATGTATATCGTTCAAGTGTCAAAATGAAAACGATAACCATAACGATTGAAGTCGCGGTCACCCCCCTTTTTTTCAAAAACTACTTGACCTATTGCAAAAATTCTTTCTCTGTTAGCTATTTGGACTTTGGATTGTTATTATTATCGTAAGAATTGAAATCGTACTGCAAGTGTTACCATTGATCTGATGTTGTCCGTACGAAGTAACGAATTAGATGAATTACCTAAGTACCGACCGTTTAACACGGAGGATGATGTCATCATCATCTTCCCCCCCGTCTGTAGCCATCCAAGGCGCGGTACAGTGCTAGCGGTCACGGGTCTAATTGTGTAAGTGACAGTGACAGTAAGCCCATTCCCATTTCTATCATCCATTGCTCGGTTGTTCCCATTGAAAGCCAGCAATTTAGTATAGAAATGAGTATGGGCAGGTTTTTTTTTATACTTAACATTTTTTTTTACATCCAGTCAAGTAGTTTTTGAGATAATCTCAAACTTACTCCCCCTGTATACTTTACTTTAGTTAAGACGGTACATCACCAAATGTGATACTCCGTCCGACCCACAAACGGAACCCGTCCCACGAAGTGGAATTACGTTGCGGTCGCGAACCATCCTCGCAAAGGTTGCGCGCTGACCGATAACGACTGCGGCCTTCTCGATCAGCTGGGCACATCGACGGGTGTGCACTCGCCTTTATAACAGGACTGTTGTGTGAAAAACTTGGCAGTTTGTTGTTGAGAAAAGGCCATGGAAGTGATGATGCGGTCGTCGTCCTGCGGGGTTACTCTCACCTCTTATAGCGATTCAGTTTAGGTTCCTAAACTGACAATTTGCTACAATGACGCCCAAACGTCATTATAGCAAATAGGAACCTAAACTGGATAGCTATAAGAGGTGAAAGTAACCCCGCTGAAGAGTTGGGATTAGGGTCGAGATTTATAGACAGTTCTGAGTGCGAGCTGAGTTTGAATTGGGTCGTACAACTGTCAGATTTAATATTTTGACAATCGTAGGAGCGAGCTCACGCTGAGCTCGTGCTCATGGCTGTAAATCTAGGCTTAAGACCTCGTGTTCACAGACACTTCACGCCGAAACACATCAATGCATGCATATAATTATGGCTCTAATTCGAGATAGTCATGAACAATAGCATAAAAAATATACTCTCGACGACTTGATAGCGTTCTCCATTTGGAAAATATTATAAAAATGGTTCATTTAAAAAAAAAATGGGCCCTTATCTATAGGGCGTAGGTATGTATTTCCAGACACGGAGGGATTCTTTCAATTGCAGCAAAAAATCATTAAAACAATGAAACATAATGATGAATTTATTATAAAGATATCACGAAAATCTGTTTAACTAAAATCTAAACAATCTTATAAAGAGGTAATCAAAATAATATTACACCATTAAAGGCAAGCTTTTGGTTCGCATAGGGCATATCCCTAGACATCGGCAGGGCTAGTGGTTGCACCATACTAGGTGCCATGGGGTTATTATGGGAACGTTTTGTATGCAGTGTTGAATGCAATGTTTTGAGACAAACTTAGTGGAAACATTAGAATCACGACCTATCGTATATTATAAATATATGAGTGACATTTCTTCCAGCCAGACCAAAATCATCTTTCGATTGATATTATTTGTGAGAGTAGCAGAATATTTTGCTGATGGTACCGTACATCTATTGAGATAAAAATAATACAAACCCGTAGCAAGAATAAAAAATAGGGCGAAACGATAATAAAATGTTTGTAATAATGATAAAAACAAATTCTGGGCGAACCGAGAATAAAATGTCGGGCTAAACAAGAATTTTCGAAAGTTGATCCAAACTATTTGGTCGAAACGAGAACAAATCGTATATTTTTGCATAGTTTTTATTTTTCAATTCTGAATTCGCTGGAGCGATACTATCAAAATATTATAATCGATTAAAAATCGATTTCGGTGTTTCGATAGATTATGACATCTATGGTACTATCGAAACCTGATCGGAACCTACAATGATGCCAATGATTTTTCTAATTGGCCTTGTCTATGGTTATTTCGATTTAGGAGATACTGTTCAAGGCCATTTGACCGATTTTGACCTATCGAAGGCGTGATGTTTATGAAAATATTGTAGGGCTGTATTATTTTAAAATTATATTTCATGTAGCTAAAATATAATATATTATTTGCTGTAATTAAGAAATTTCAGGGTAAGCGCAGATTTACATAGTTATACTACAAAAAGACATTGACCAATCCGGACTTCCTTTAAGCACTCCTATTCAAGTGAGTACACCAACGCCCCCTGACATTTAACCCAGTCCAAGATTCATCACGAAACCGCCTAATAGCACAAATTGTCGAAGATCCGATTTATTTTAAAACTGGTCGCACGATACAGTTGACCTTTACCGGTTCCCAAGCGCAGTTATGAGCATTATCCTTAGAAATGAGAATCCAATGTTTAAGGACAATAGCTTTTTGTGAATAATGACCGTTTAAAATTCAATAAGGTCTAGTCTGGGCAATAAATCGTCATAGAAGGCTATCTGACCAGGAACGATCAGATGCGGGTGCGCGCGCGCAGCCCGGCCCGAAGGACCATTGTGCGCCGAAAGCGCCAAACGGTATTCAAATGGATGCCCTTAGTCGGGCCGCGGGCAATTTGTGCGCGACGGAGTGTTTTGACACCTTCATACATAAACATTACAATTATTTTATTCAATAAAAAACTCTATACAGGTGTCTCTGCGCCCAATACGACTTTGTCCCCTTTGGCGTCGAGACACTTGGTCCGTGGGGCCCGAGTGCACACGCGCTCCACAAGGAGCTCAGCAAGCGCCTGAGGGAGGCGACGGGTGACCCTCGTGCTGGCGGCTTTCTCGCGCAGAGGCTGAGCCCATCCAGCGCGTTAATGCCGCCAGTGTGATGGGCACCCTTCCAAGAAGGCCGAATTTTTTAAATTGTTTTTAGTTAGGTAGATTTTTTAGGTAGTTTTAATGTATTTTTAAGTAGTTTTTAATATTTTAGGTAGGTTCATACATAAACATCACATTATTTTTACAATTGCCGCCCGGTTTCACTATGGGCAAGATCTATAGACAGTTTTACGAGCGATCTCAAGCTAAGCTCGTGCTCTAAACTATCTATGAATCTTCACTTAAGTCTTCATCATCATCAGCCCCTACTATCAATACCCTAATGGACATAGGCCTCTCCTAAAGCACGCCGCTCAACCTGAGTCTAGGTCTTTTGTATCCAGTCTCTGCCAGTCACCTTGCGCAAGTTATCCATCTGATCGAGTCGTTCCTATAAGTCTTTACGCTCAACTAAAATGACATAAATCTAGATCTGAGGCCTGCGATCTACGTCCAGTAGGTAACGATGGCAGAAAATGAGGCGGTGCATGCGTTTCAACTGATCGCAGATCGTGGCTAGGTCGCGGCTGGGTGTGTCAAGCTTTAATTTTAACACTCGACTACTCGTATAAATGAATATTAGTTACAAAGTTGTTTAGTTTAATATATTAAATCCTAATTGTAACACGAAAATAGGTTATCAATGTTAAAAGTCAGTTAGCTATTAGCATTTAACATGTTAGAAGACAACAAATTCATGCCTTATCTCACGAAATGTGATTAAAGGATGAGTTTACGTGGTTGCGCTTACGGTGTCTATAAAATATTATGAGGATCCATGTTTACAAAATATCCTACAAGTTTCAATTTTGAATAGCATTTAAGATTACCATCTTAAAGGGCATTCAAAATCTAACTGATGTGGATCTTCACCTCTTATGGGAAGAACTCTATGTGATAGGGAAGGATCTTATTAAGTAAAGACATGACGGTGTTGAAGATCCTTGGAAGTTTAGGCGCTCCTCTAGCTGAGGAGCTCATGCTAAACATGACCTGTCATCACCCTTTGACTTACTAGAAGACACTAAGATCATAGAAGACAGAATGTCTAATTTAAGCAACGAATATCCGAAGACCTGTCAAAACTCTGCTCCACCTTAGTCCAAGTCTAACAACTTATATGCCACTGGCTCCACAATGACATAATATAATATTTTCCTATCTGTCATCTAATCACAGACCAAATAACATACAGTAACTAAACTTCAAAGTTTAAGATAAGATAAATACACTTTATTGCACCATAATACAGTATTAATTACATAATTGAGAAGCATGTACAATTTTGGCGGTCTTATCGCTTCCAGACAACCAACTGCAGAGGATATTATAAAAATATATATTTCATAATTCAAACAAACGTATTCGTAATATGTTTTTTGCATTTCTATTTCGAATATCATTTGAGATGTAGTTAGGTTCTATCCCCATCTGTGAACTATTGCTGAACCGTTTAGTTTAGAAACGTGGTTGACATAAGTGATCTGCCTTTGTCGTTTACTAAAACTTGAGAAAATATTTCATATCGCGTCCACTTGTCAAAACGAAAACGAAATCGATGCAAGTCACGGTCAACCATCTTCATTATCATCATCATCATCAGTCTATTAATATGTCCCCACTGCTGCGGATTGGCGGATAACTCATTGGTGCATGGCTGCCATGTCTGGGAATCGAACCTGGGACCTCCGTATCGCAAGTCCATTGACCCAACCACTGCGCCACCGAGCTCTTCGAGCGGTCAACCATCTGCTACCCTATAATTCTGCTACGATATTTTGGATCGAACGTAACCAGTTTAAGCTGGTCCGACCCCTGATATCTTCGTTATGCTATCTTAAACTGGTTATCATAATCGTCCGATTTTGTTCGATTCGAATATCTTAGCAGAATAAGGGGCCTGGTTGGATTATGAGACCGTAAAGTCTTTAAGGTATCAGTGTAGTTACTGTAACTTCAGTTTGCTGTGTCATCATTGTGCGCGCGCGCAGGTGAATGCGGTCCCAAAGTGCGGTCACCGCTCGCCTATTATTCCCGTATTGTACTGCAATAATGTTATTATTGTATTGTACAAACAGATGGGAATAAGGAAGTAACTCGAGGGATTGCCTCCTTAGATTTATTGAGACGCGGTTTTATTTGCGGTGACACTTTTCCTATTTTGGTTATGGGATTTACACTTTCTTCAGCATTAGAGCGAAAGAAAGTTCGGTAGGAAGTTTATTTACTATGCTTTCATTAGGCTATGGGAGTGTACTCATTTCATTTATTTTATGAATGGACCGGACAGTTCGTCATTTGCTAATGTCATGTTACAGAATATTCAATATACCATAGTATTCTATCTTCCTCCAGAGGAGTCGCCGTGGCGTCGTCACCCTGGGTATCTGCGTCTTCATTTCTTCCAAAGGAGGAGTCACCGTGGCGTCGTCACCCTGGGTATCTGCGTCTTCATGTCTTCCTCCAGAGGAGTCGCCGTGGCGTCGTCACCCTGGGTATCCGCGTCTTCATGCCTTCCTCTCCTTCGTATAATGGCTCTGGCAATCAAATGTTCAGATGATTCCACCATAGTGCCTTATTTATTTATTTTATTAATGGACTCGACAGTTCGTCATTTGCCAATGTTACCGAAAATTCAATATATAATAGTGTTCTACCTTCCTTCAGAGGAGTCGCAGTTGCGCCTTCACCCTGGGTAGCCGCGTCTTCATGTTTTCATCCAGAGGAGTCGCCGTAGCGTCATCACTCTGGACGAAGCAGCTCGACAGTCACGTTCACTCCCGAGCTTGTAGCGGGAACTCTTGATAAAAGTTTGAAACTTCAGATCTTGCTCAAATTATCCAATAAATTCACCATACTGTCATTCGCGAACTTTTTCTGATTAACTTAACGTGATATTAAACACAAAATAGCCACTGTAGACATTATAACAAAAATTATCAAATAATTTTGCAACCGTCGTTTCCCGCCATTTTCAAGAGAACCCCATAGTGTCTTTCGGGTTTACACTTTACTATCATTCTATAAGTATGACCGTCTAAATCAGTCTTCGCCTGCGCGGTACAGGGATGCGGGGGGAAGGCGACAACGGGGACCGAGAGAGGTGCGGGCGGCAGGCGCATTTCTGCATTTCTGCCCCCCCCCCCCCCCCCCCCCCGCACCTCTCTCGGTCCCCGTTGTCGCCTTCCCCCGCATCCCTGTACCGCGCAGGCGAAGACTAATTTAGACGGTCATACTATAGTTTGGTCTAACTATGACAAGGTTTGGTAATTCACTTTCTCGTAGGAATGAACCCGGACCTCTCCACGACTCTCCCTGGCTCTAACTTAATATGACTATTTGCCTAAATACCTGTGATGTGCAGATTTTACGAGCCGTTTGGAGGTTTGTCGTAAAATGAGATTGCTTCCAACTTTCCCTTGATAAACGTTGTCGGATAGATATTTTATTTGCATTGTTTAGAATTTATCTTTGGTTTTGTTTGACCATATTTCATATTATTTAAGATATTATATACCTACCTATTCATTAATTAAAGTAATGTTTTAAGATCTCCAAGCATTCCCTGTTTGTTTTTTGTAACGATTTTTTTTTCGTGTGGTTTAGTGACCAAACCTATATTTGTCAGAGTTATTCAGGCCGCCCGTATTCCTCTGACCTAACCACTACTGCCGAGCGACAGCAACCGGGACCAACTGCTTAACGTGCTTTCCGAGGCACGGTGGGGCTCAGTTGCAAGTGTCACTAGCAGTCACCCATCCAGGTACTGACCATACCTATTAGTAATGTATTTTCATTTATTGCATTAAGTTTCTCTTTCCATGTTTTTGGATTAATTAATGGTATGACATCAATAGTAGAAACTAGTACCATTAATGACCAACTAAATATTTCAGTAACACAAAACATAATTATTCCGTGGCCTGACGTAAAGCCAAGGTTAGGGGCCAGGCGAGATCCATAACTCTTCCAAACAAACCAATACAATACAACCACAGTTTAATAAACTTTCTTACTAAACCTTCCATAAATTACCAGAGAACAATTCTGGAAGTTGGTAAACAAGTTGCATGTGGTAAGGTCGCTTGCGCACGTCCCAAGCCAGACTCGATAGGCCAAAAAGGCGAAGGGCACGATGTCAACCCAAAGATCAATGTTAGTCATATTGTCATTTAGATTTTGAGACGTTCTAGTACTTACAATAGGATTTTGTCTACACGTGTCTGAGAATTATACAATCCTAGATCCAAGAAGTCATGGGGTTGCATAGATGCCTTCTTAGGATATTTTTTATTATGTTCTGAATTTTATGGACTACGAAGATATTTAAATCTATTCAATTTCAAATTCAGACCATCCGAATATAGATCACGTCGATCGATCAGATCAGATCGATCAACCGGCTCAGATTGACCAGTTTTTGTTGTTCCCGATCTTAGTTGACTCTGATTGTCTAACAAGAATATACAATCATCTATTTTTATTAAAAGGGCAGAACTAATTATAATTGATATAAAGTTATTTATTTCAAAAGTTTTTATTAAAATTAATTGCAATAAAATAGAAAATATAAAATTATTAGAGGCAATTGATTGAGTTAAAAAATATTTTAGGAAAGCTTCTGAAATTAAAAGATTATTGGGGTTAGATATTTGCCACTTTTTCTCCTCAGCGTTGGCACCTTTTCCTTGCAAAGTGGTGTAAATGTAAATTCAATAATATTTTGACGTGCAAAAATGTAGGTACACAACGTGCTTATTTGCAATAAAGAAATTTGACTTTGACTTTATTAGGGGAATAAATCTTAATACATTAATTTCAACAGTAGTCAATGAAAGGATAACAAATTATTTTATACTTAATTTGTCGGTTGGTTGTGAAACTCAGTTGCCATCGCGGCCGGAGTGTACCAATCGGATCAGATCGATCAATCTAATTAGTGCAACGAATTGTTTCAGGTGTTCATCAATCTGATCGGTCTTAGCACTAGGCCTTAGATAGTCAATTAATGATAGCTTCTAAGGATTTATGGCTACACATGATGGTCACAGATTTCAGAATCTCTAACAAGGCAAGCCCTGTAGATTACAAGGCCCAAGTTGTAGCATGTTCACTTCGCAGATAACACCTTACAATCTTGCAATACATCCATGACCTAACTGACCTAAAGAGTCTCCTGTAATTTGTGGGTATAGATAGTCATGATATGGCGTTGCTTGAGGCTCGCTTTGACATAAAAATGACATAATGGTAAAACAGGATATAAACTAGGCCGGGATTGATGCCGATATTCAAAGAAACTTTTGAATATGAGCCGAGTTTGAATTGGGTCTTACAGATTTCAAAGAATTTGATAGTCGTAAAAGCGAGCACGCTTAAGCTCGTTCTCAAAGCAAGCTCGCTTTTGAAACTGTCAAAATTCAGGGCTAAACTAAATGTTGCAATAAGGTCCAACAATTAATTTTGGTCGGTACGGTCACAGAAAAAGGTGTATAGGAGAGTTTTTAATGTTGAAAATATCTCAAAAACTACTTGACCTATTGCAAGAATTCTTTCACTGTTAGATAGATAAAAGTTAAAACTATGTAACTGTAAAAGAATTATTAAAATCGGTTCAGTAGTTTTTGATAAAATCTCAACCTTATTGACGCCCCCCCTTTTCTCCGTATTCATGGTCGAGTCCTTAAAGATAAGAAACAAACCTTATTTCCTTCAATATTTGATTATGAAGTTTGTTAGAATGGTTCCTAAATTGGAAAGGCAAACGACTAAAGAAGCCCACAACTCCGGAAGTAGGACGTTTACTCTGTCCGGAGACTCCGGAGCATGAGAACAGATCGTATCAGGTCTCACTCGCGCACACGTCCCGTCCGAGCTGATCTGCGCCCGATTAGAAGATCATGTCCGTGCCTTTAAGGATTTATAGTTGGTGGTTGGACTAAGACATCTTGCTTTCAAGATATTGGGTACTCCATTTTTGTCATAGAAAGAGGTGATGTAGGCCACTGGCTAGGATGGGACACTGCGTAGTACAAGCTTTTAACTTGGTTGAGGAGAAAATTCGCAATATTTAAACATTCCTAAAATCTTTTTTATAAATCAGAAAAGAAGACATTTGTTAGTTCCTTGTAACCCGTTTTATTGGGTCTCCTTATGGGCACACAATTTTCACCAGTTTTTATCAACTACATCCAAGACAAAGGTTGGTCTCACAATGCTTCTTCATTAAAAACTCCGAGTCGCCACTCTTGCGTTTTTGTTACCTATCATCAGTTAAAAAGATCTGCAGGGTTACTCTCACCTCTTATAGCGATCCAGTTTAGGTTCCTAAACAAAACCGAATCGCTATAAGAGGTGAGGGTAACCCTGCAGGCCGTATACCCACATACATTTATTGTATGTACATGTGGCAATTTCCAACAGTAGTATTTAGGCAGCCACAATTGACTTCAACCCTGGCGTACATATAATTTTGGTCGAAGTATATTATGTATTATTTTTGGTCTACCTCAGCGTACGCTTTCTCTAACATTGGCTCTATGTAGATAACTAACTCAATCATGATGCTTGTCCATTTATTCATTTACATAGATGACAAAACATTGCTATTAAATTATCTATATCCTTTTCCTGAAACCCAATGCCAGCCAAGGTGCTCAACCCTTCAGGTTCAACCCTGGAAAAAAATGCCATGAACAGTCCAGATAATAAGTATACAGGAGATTCCAATAAGGATGGGATTTTCTCAAGAATGAATTGACAGAATCTTTCTTCTTGTGTAATATGTTTATTGTAAGAGTTTTTAGGCTGCTCAGACATGACCCAACGACTGCTGCCGAATGACAACACCCCCCCAACTGCTTAACGTGCTCTTCCGAGGCACGGAGGAGCTCAGATGAAAATGTCACTAGCGGTTACCCATTCAGGTAGGCACTGACCTCACCCAACGTTGCTTAACTTTTACGGTCGACGTGTACCTAACCCTTGAAGTATAAGTTGTAGACCATAGACATTGTCTCTGGTGGTGGAAAATATCCCTAATTGCGAGCGAAAACGTACTTACCGTAATCAGTTGGTACGTGCGATGTGCTATCTGCCGGTTCCCATGGTCGTGTTTATAAATGACCGTCGCGGGGTCAGTGATGGTCGCACTGATGGTCATCGCTGTCTCGACGAAGGTACTGCCACAGACAAAAGCGGTTTCGGTTATAAAAATAAAATAAATTTATGTTCAAAAACACCAGCATATAAATGATGCAAAAATAAGGTACCTCCTAGTAGGCAAATTAAAAATTCGCCTGTGTCAGGAGCGCCCACTCTTTCTTAGGTCTATTTAACTTAAAACTGGTACATCGGTGCCGAAACAGCAAGCATTGGTAATGAACAAATAAAATAATAAATAAAACAGGAGGTAATTTTAACAAATTAATCTTAAATTAGGCATGCTGAGTGGTTAAGATGTTACTTCTTACACTTATTGTTATTTCCCAAATTGTACGAATATTATTAATGTGAACATAACAGAAAAACTGTTGTGATCTTTCTCTCAGAACGTATCCAAGTTGAAATTAATACCAAACCTGAGTGATTAACCTGAGTTAGGGCCGGCGTACAACGCCACGGCGCGGCACCGTGCCGTCGCATGGCGCGCCGTGTCACGGCATCTGCCGGCACCGTCTACCGGTACACGATGACGAAGTTACCGGCGGACGGGCCCGTGCGCCGGCGGACGCCACGACGACGTATCGCCGCGACATAACTCGGGCTGCAGCTGACCTTTATTCTTTTAACAAATATTATATTTTGAAAAGAATTAATTAGAATTTTTTTATATTAATAAAAAAAGAAAAAAATGTTTATTTCGGACAGGGTCCATAGATGTTAGTAAAATACAATAAAATGACTTACAAACTAATGTTAGTAGGTACAAAAACAAGTACAATATTTAAAAATAGGACGACCCCGGACACAATTTTAAGTCAGATGTTTCTCGCCCACCCTTCGCCCCTCAGCCTGCCGTGTGCAGGTGTGTCCAGTGCACGAGGATGGGCGAGTCCCACCTGGCCGCCAATGCGCTCAGGATGTCGTTGGTGGAGGCGCGGATATTACTTCTGTGCTCGATTGTACTGCGAGATGGATCGGGTGGAGTTCGCAAGGCTGAGTGAATTTAGTGACAGATAAGACTGTTGGCTTTAGTTGATATGATTTGCAACGACTTATTTATATAGAGAGTCTTATAAAGATGGGATTGACCTAGAAGTCCGTCTTGGTTGTTTGAAATATGAAAATTAGGGACAAAACGGAGACGCTGTTTGTTGTCGTTATATCAATTTGTCGTACAGTCGACAGCAGATCGATGGTAACACTTGCAGTACGATTTCAAGTCTTACGCTGCAAACAATAAGAACTGTCAAAAGTAAAAAGTGTTACCATTGATCTGCTGTCGACTGTACCACCTAACAATTTTATAAATCGTGTATTTATGCGTTGAGTGATTTTATATCTCTATTTTATATTTTATATCGTGCAATATTGTATTTATATCTAGGTATACCATTGATCTCCTATAAACAACAGTATATCAATGAGGTATACCTCATTATCATGTAGGATCGACACTGATGCCAAAACACTAATTTTTAGAATTTTTGTCTGTGACTATGTTCAAGTATCACGCCATAACTACTGAAGGGATTTTGACGTAAGTTTCACTAGGAGATAGCTGAATATCCGGACAGCTCATAGGCTATAAGACATGGCGGTATGTGATCTGAGCATAGAACTTATTCTACGCAAACGAAGTTGCGGGGTACAGCTAGTATCTCTATAAACCTGGGACATTTCATCGTTCAGCTTACCAGACAGCTAATTACAGACGCAATGCCCATTCAATTGCACCGTAAAGTGATAAATCCAACGATCATACTTATTCTATCTCCATCTCCAGCCTACGCCTGACTCATAGTTACAAAATTCACAGATTTACTCACAAATAGCAAAATAGACGAAAGTGTTACTAACTGTTAAGCAAAAATAACTTTGACAACTAGAAAAATAACTTATGGACTGTATTAGGCTGATAATAAGGGTCAAAAGCGAAATCTATTGAGTTAATGAAAGAGTAAATTAAGGAGGTAATATTGTAATTGATTCGAAGTTCGGAACACAATGGCTGCGTAGGCGTCGTTTTGTAATACTAGAAAAATGTCAGTGATGATAAACAGTTTAAAAGAAATGGACATTTTGCTCAAATGTATTGCAATTGCTTCATCAAGTCTTCACCTTTAGCTTAGTTTTGAAGGCTGTTGAAGTGACCGGTGACGTCAGCAAAAAAATAATGTTGCAAAACTTTTGAAAACCGATCAATATTCGTTGTGGTTCTGTCGCGGCCGCGAAAGGGGGTCTCGTATTCCAGTTATGAGTACACGTTGAAAACGATCGTACAGTCGACAGCAAATCAATGGTAACACTTGCAGTACGATTTCAAGTCTTACGACACAAATAATAAGAACTGTCAAAAGTAAAAAGTGTTACCATTGATCTGCTGTCGACTGTACAAGTTAAGAAACATTTGGCCAAGTCCGTTCCTGGATGGTTAACTGCTAGTGACATTTCTATCTGAGCCCCTTCGTGCCTCGGAAAGCACGTTAAGCAATTGATCCCAGTTGCTGTCGCTCGGCAGCAGTCGTTAGGCCACGTCAGAGGCCTACAGATGGGTATCCTCAATAACTAACGCAAATTGTCGAATACCCAATGATTTGACAATTTGCGGTATATATCTATTAAGTAATACTTACTTTATATTTAGATGTAATATTAAATATTTATATTTATATTTCGATTATTTTTAAGTAACTTTGTTTACAAATTTGATATTTGCGCTATCATTTAAAATATTTATGTATAATTCCATTTCGGCCCTATTTGTCTATTTAAGTATACTTTAGCTTATTGTTAATACTTTATTGTAATGACTGTTTGTGGCCAGAATAAAATAAAATAAAAAATAAATAATACTCTGATAATATATGTTTGGTTACTTACTAAACCACATTAGAAGAAGATCGCCGAAGAATTAGTCCCGCCTCGCTTAACGACTCAATCAATCAATCGCAAGTATAGTTTAGTGAATAATAGCTAACGGTCAATATACATAATCTACACTAACTATTTGGCCATGTAAACACGGCATTACAGGCGGGTACAACTACAAGTCTACCTCCGCGCGTCACATTCGCATAAACGCTGCGCCCACGCACCTTATTAGAGTCCAGGTTAAACTTGACCAAACCCGAAACCATAGCTAAACATACCCTTGGTAGACGTGTTTTATAATGGGACTGTTACATTTTAAAATGGTTGAACCCATCTCTAAGTTACACGTGTCACGAAGCAATTTTGCGCTCATGTGCGGGCAGACACGGGCGCCCTCCTGTTACAGGTCTATGGGGGAAGTGGTCTGTGGTTTCAATCCAGAGACCAAAGTTATGACTCTACCGTATTCATTATCCAGTGATTAACTTGTAAGTGTGGGTCGTGCTCGGCCACAATCGCCCTTTGTCTCACCGAGCATGTTAGTTTAGCTCCAAGTGACGGATGTATCGATTCATACGCAAAGTAGCTTGTCACAATGGTGGTTGTCATCATTGTCATAGTAAATTCAGAGGTACACTCGAGGAAAACGATCCTTAGGCCTTATAGTCTGAGCTCAAACCCTCAAGAGCGAATACAACTGATACACTCTCAAGACGTGATAACCATGTCAAGTATGTCAGTTAATATTAGACCAGTCTTGAGGGCGTATCACGTGATGTCTTTCTCAAGTCGCGGTTCGCCTGCAATCAGCAACGGCCTTCAGGGGGCGACCAGCCAGAAGAAACACGGCTGAAGACAAACTCATTGCGTGGTTAAAACAAGTCCAGTCTTTATGATCTACACACTGTATTGTGAATGCTGATTTTTTTAGCCATGGTTGTCCTACTGCTGGGCAAAAAGCTCCCTCCATTCTTTCCACACCTCACGGTCTTGCGTCTCATTCGGCCAATCAGGGCGGAACCGGTCCAGCTCATTCCTCCGCCTTTTTCGAGGTTTGCCGCGGCGTTTGTGCCCGTTCTGGGGAACCCAGCCCAGGGTATGCCTGGCCCATCTGTCAGGTTGCATTCGGCTAGCTGATAGCTGATTCATCATCATCATCATCAGCCCGTATCAGTCCAATGCTGGACGTAGGCCAAAAGCCACTCAAACCTACTTTCGGACCTCTGCATCCAGTCTCTGCCAGCCATCTTGCCAAGGTCATCCATCTGGTCGGGGGGCGTCCCACACTATGTTTACCCGTTCATGGCGAAGTTCAAGAACTTGTCTACCCCATATATAGCTGATTACCGAACGCTAATTAAATAGTGGCACCTTGGGAGATGCCTACACTGCACTGCTTCTGCAATACTTTAGGTAATTTGGAAATATATCCACTATATTTGGATGAAGTAGGGTAGGGGTACGTATATCAGCGAACGTGCGGCGACTCACGCGCAGGCGCATCGCATGCGGCCGACCTCGCGCCCCGCGCGTTCAGACAATTTGTTACTCGCCCGGCCAATGGCAGGACTTTCTCTAAACGTCGCAGATTGTAAATGTATGCTAAAGATGTAGTTGTTATTCCCAATTTACTAGTAACTCTTGGGGTCGATAACACTGATGTATCTTCTTCTTGAGCGTTGCCTCTCCAACTAGTGAAGGTTGGCAATCAGCTCTTTATATTTGTGCCTATCTCTCGCGAGGCGGAACAGGTCTGCGGCGCTCGCGATTCTTTTCTACGATCGATTCTTCTCTTTCCGGCGACTTTTCCCATCATAATAAGTTGAAGCAAATCGTCGCGCTCGTGCCTCAGAGTATGTCCTAAGTACGCCACTTTACCCTTCTTGATGGTCTGCAAAAGTTCGCATTTTTTGTTCATCCATCATACTGTTGTATCATCACCAGCCAATTTTTTATAGGTTAGGGTGTATACGTCCCAGTTTGGAACCTGGGATCAGTTGCCCCTTTTCTAAATTGCTAATAGGTAACTGGGCCAACATTAGATACTGTTTAGGTAATGGGAGGATTCTCATCACTGTTTTCTAGAGGTTTAGTTGGTCCCACCCAGACCCAGAGCTTACTGCTTTGATGCAATCAAAGTTTTGGACTGAGACGTATTGAGGCCCCTACTATTGGGTTCAGGACACAGACCTTAACCTCGCTTGGAGCTTTCTGGCATAATATAAATAGTGTATACCGCAGCCCAAATCAAGTGTCTTATTTTATATGTAAACAAATATGATCGTCTAATTACCTGTTATGATGTAACATTGGAGGAACTGATTGATCATCATCATCATCAGTCTATTTATATTGCCCCACTGCTCGGGCACAGACCTTCCCTTACATCGAGGGAGCTCGGGCCATAATCCACCACGCGGGCCCAGTGCGGGTTGGCGGATTTCACATGCCTTAGATTTTTTTTCTTCTACGACATGCAGGTTTCATCACGATGTTTTCCTTCACCGTTTTGAGAGCACTCGGTAAATGTACGTAAGTTTTTCCGTCGAAAAAACCGAGGATAACTCATTGGTACATGGCTGCCCTAGCTGGGAATCGAACCTGGGACCTCCATATTGCAAGTCCATTGACCCAACCACTGAGCCACCGAGCTCTCTGATTGATGGAACCTGTTAATCATTGTGAAAATAAAGTGATCCGATCGAATAATGTGCTAACTATGCAATAATCGCAACTAAACTAACTATGCAATAATCGCAGAACAGCTTTTGTTTACAAATTAAGACCTGATTTGGACTTAGGTATAGGCATCCTGTGTTAGTCCTTAGTCAAGGTCATGTGTAAATTGAAAACCTTCCAGAATCCTATTGGTCAACCAAGCAGCCCTATAATATTTATAGTTACTAGTTCCTAAACCTGATAGTCCATGGCAAACTCTCCGTCGAACCTGACATTGATGCCCTCTGTAATATTTCAGGTTGAGTGATTTAATAAACGCGTGTTTATTGAAAATTATCGTTTGCTCGGCGCCGGCGCACGTACGATCATCTCGCAGTTGTAAATCATCTGATTGGCAGCGATCAAGCCTTTGGAGATGCGCGGGCGTTGCTTCGTAACGTCTACTTTCTAGAGTTGTATTTCAATTCGCTGTAGGCAGGCAAAGATGTGAAACCATACAGCCCAATATTGAGGAAACTACAAACTTAGGTTTTCGTTTAGCTGTTTTTGAAGTTTATGAGACCTATTTAATGTATTTGACGAAGTTTTAAAGGGATACTTAGCTTAAGATATTTAATTGTCATTTTTATTTTTTATAAGATAAGATAAGATAAATATTCTTTATTGCAAAAAAAATAAAAAGTATTACACAAAAGAAATAGGCAATACAGTTAGTATTACAATTGGCGGTCTTATCGCTCAAAGCGATCTCTTCCAGACAACCTTTGGGTAGAGAATTCGGCGTATGAATAGGTAGCTTGTTGAGCAATATTAAATACCTATCATTAGCTGGTACTTAAGATAAGTACCAGTTTATGTTTGTTCGTCGAGCACGGTATAATGCATGAAACAAATTCTGAGTTGCCGATGTTGTTGAGCGTCACGTGTTGTGCATCAATTGATGCCTAATGGATACGAGGCTAAAGTTGCGATGCCCTGACAGGATTCATGTTAAGTACTGGCCTTAAAACAATAAAACATTTGACTTTGAGGCTTACGTCCAGCAGTCTTTCTTTTCTCGTGTGGTTTAGTAACCAAACCTATTTGTCAAAGTTATTCAGGCCGCTTTGACGTGGCCTAACGACTGCTGCCAAGCGATAGCAACCGGGACCAACTGCTTAACATGCTTTCCGAGGCACCGAGGGGCTCAGATGAAGGTGTCACTAGCGGTCACCCATCCAGGTCCTGACCTTTTTTTTTTCGAGGGGAAAATCATCTAGATATCATGATACCTCCTTGCCACGGGGAGGCGAGGATGGTTATGTCGGACTCTTACCGACTAAAAACCCCTCGGTGTTCCGTCTCGCCGCCCTATGACGGAGTCACGGGGAGACTTGCGAATTACTTCCGCGACTACGCCGGCGTGTGTCCGGGGGGACCCTTCTCGGGGGTCTTTGACCCCATCCGACTGTTAGCGGTGTGCTGGAACACATGCACGCCAACCAACTCGAGGACCTGTTACCGAGCGTTGGACTACCCCGTGTCCAATCCAGGTCCTGACCTCGCCCAACATTGCTTAACTTGTACGATCGTTTTCAACGTGTACTCGCAACTGGCCCTTCCTTACGTCCAGCAGTGGAATGATACAGTCCGATGGTGCAACACCCGTAAGTAACACTTACCCCGCCGTGCTATCAATCGCTCCTATCCGGAACCCATCCCGCACTTTGGCTCGCGCCGACTGCGCACGACTCACATATTTACAACTCGACGCAGATATGGGTCTAATGCGAAATATTAATTCTGGTAAACATAGTCAGATAACACTGTAAGGCAGTTTTTACACTTACGATCGACTACTATGATGTTTGTCGTATTTGTTATGCTCCAACTTCAATATGACATGTTTGTCGACATATTGTGACGAATATTTTGTCACACATACCAACCACATCATCATCATCATCAGTCCATATCAGTCCACTGCTGGACGTAGGCCTCTTCCAAAGCGCGCCACTCAACCCTACTCTCGGCCCTCTGCATCCAGTCCCTGCCACCCATCTTGCGAAGGTCATCCCTCCATCTGGTTGACCAACTACCAACCACAAATGGCAAGTATAACAAATACGCAAATACGAATAGCCAAGTGAAGTAGGGGCATTAGGGAAGACCTGTGCCCCAAAATTGGGGACATTTAAATAGGCACCACACATTCGACGCAAACTTGGATTCCAGATTGCTATAGGATGCATTTTCGTCTGTAGTGAGTGCAAAGCTTTAGAAAGTAGATAGAGTGTCCTCAACGGATCGCTTTTAAATAGCTAATTATTTCCAGTCCGCAGAAGATATCGCTAAGTGAAATGGTACATCGTTTGTAGATCACCTGATTTAACCTGATGGTCATTTCATCATCATATTCAATCCTATGAGTCCATTACTGGGCATAGCCTTCCCCCAAATTTCGCCATTCACTTCAGTTCTGCTATCTGTCATTGAATTATACTGCTTCCCAGCGACTCATAATTTATTTATTCATTGCTTTATGTGGTAACAACACAGGTAAGTGGTCTGTGGGTAACAACGACAAATTTTATTAAAAAAAGCTATTTACAAAAAAAAATTACCTAAATACTATTTACAATTAAAGTCCGAACACGCCGTCTAACTCCGCACTGCGCGGCAGGGACCCCAGCATGCTGGCGGCGTTGCCCCGCTGGATCGCTATCCAGCGGGGCAACGCCGCCAGCATGCTGGGGGCCTCGCTAGGCTCAGCCTTTGCCTGAAGTAGGCGCCAGCTCTGGACTCACCCAAGGCGAGGATCAGGCAACATATTATGTGGTAACATAAAGACTCTATGTATATAGTTTGGCCAAAAATTTCATTATCAAAATCATTTCATTTCATTTCAACGGCCGAAGAAGTAGGCCTCTCCCAAAGCACGTCACTTACCCAAATCTTGGCCTTTTGCATCCAGTCTCTGCCAGCCACCTTGCGAAGATCATCCCTACTTATGGTCGGAGGGCTACCCACGCTACGTTTACCCGTTCGTTTCCTGGCCTCCATTCAATATCTCGTCTACCCTATCGGTTGTCAGTTCTACGATAGATGTGAGCAGTGGCCAGGCCATTGCCACTTACTCAACAAGTAAAAATGTTCTGGTATGTAATGGCGAGAGCTCGGTGGCTCAGTGGTTGGGTCAATGGAGTTGCGATATGGAGGTCCCAGGTTCGACTCCCAGCCAGGGCAGCCGTGTACCAATGAGTTGTCCTCGGGTTCGGAAAAACTTACGTACATTTACCGAGTGCTCTGAAAACGGTGAAGGAAAACATCGTGATGAAACCGGTGTCCCTTCATTTGATAAAAAACATATTACAAACCATTCATTTCACAAACAACGTTTGGCAAAATCATGATTCATAAGTTCATCTTTGTACAAAGTAATGGTTCTATAAATAATTCATTTGACAAAACAATTACGAGACAAAGTTTCTTTCTTCAAAACATCACTTAACAAACTATTCACTTATTATATACGTTAATAGATAAAACAACGCAAGGCATAAAAACCTTTGACAAAATGCATTGTTTGGTAATTGTAATTTGTTTTTTATCAAATGAAGGGACACCCCGACAACTCTCTAACTAGATCCGACACGGATGTTTAGGTTCAGAAGGCTCTGGCTTGGAGCGAAGCGCAGCTTCGCTCCAAGCCAGAGACTTCGATGTTAGGTTTTTTTTTTTTGTATTCAAAAAGCAAGTTCATTTATTAACAATTATACATATAAAATACCCACTTATTTACCCAATATTTTGTCTAATGGCGACCTTGAAAAAGGAATACTTTGGTCATTTAATCAATTGCAAAATGACGGTTTAGCATTCACAACATTTGCTATGTTAAATATTTATAAAATGGATTTTTGTCAAATGGTCACTTTTAAAACGATCACTTTAGTAAATGATAAGTTTGTCAAATGATTACTTTTTCAAAAATAATTTGTAAAATGATCATTTGTCATACGTTTTTTGTCAAACATTAGTGAACCGATGAAACCGCTGCATGCCATCCGCACTGGGCCCGATGATGGTCTAATGGCGAATCTAAGCAGTTATCAAACCCAGACCAAAATTGTTAACGATCCCGACTGTATAATTGCGATAATTAAAACTGCCTCGTGAGAATTTCCTACAGGGTGTAGAAAGGAGAGCAGATAATGACCGACGGGCATGTACGGGGCAAGCAGCAATGAATTAATACTGCTGCTATCTTCATTGCGAGCCGGTGTCTGCGAGCTACACACATTAGTCGGATTCAGTCACGAATAGGACATGCTGTATAAGCTTAAGGAGCTATTGAAGTGTGTCCGTGAACATATTGGTGTGATTGTCACGGATCACAAGGTCGCAGATTCATGTCCTGCCCAACGGCTAGAATTTTATTATTATAGGTAAAACTTAATACCTACCTTATAAAAATCAAATGTCTTATTAAAATGTATTTAAATTAACGCGTTCTTATAACTAGAAAGATCAACGAAGACAAATAACCGTAACACGTAGACTTCAACTCTTATGGCGCAGACAATATGCGCGGGAAAAATGTTCAAAGTGTGTGATAACCTTTTTTCTCTGTACGGTGGAACACAGAGAAAGGTGTACAGGCAGGCCTGGTGCACTCCGCGCTTTAGGTATAAATCTACAGGTACATCGGGCGGGCGGCCTTGGGCCGCGCCGGCGCGGCTATTCAGTGGGCTGCTGCGCGCCAGATTGATTGCACGTAGCCCGCTATTTTGCGCCCGCGCTGCGACGTATTTAGCCGTCTTTCATTGTATCGGAAGAAAAAAATCGTGACAAGAATTTGGTCTAAATTATTAAAATATTCTTTCATACAATTTAGTACCTACCATAATAATTTATTTTATTTAGGGTGGATTCGACCAAACTTCAATTTATACTGGAGTAACTATCCCAGGGTTATTTTTATTCCCCGATTTTATTCTCCATTAACTTACGAGTAGTTTTACCATGCAATCTAGAGAATAGTTGCAGATAATTGAATGAAATTGAATGAATAATGAACGAATAATTAGATTAGATTTATATAATAAATCGCAAGGCTAGTTCTTGCATCTTAAATATGTAAATATGGGTTTCGGCTCCCGGACTAGATTGTACCTAGCTAAAACCTAAAAGAGTTATGTTTAGTATTGTAGACACCCATTAAAGTGTAAGAAGATAGCATGCCTATGGTCTTTTGTGATCTAATACCGTAGGTATATTTGAAATATCAGTTTGTTTACAAAAGTAGAATAATAGAGTGGTATAATAATATATGTTCATTAAATATTCAGATTATTTATCTTTCACAAGCCGGCAGCCCTAATCGTGTCAGAAGAGTAAAGAGCTACCCGATAGAAAGAGACGCACGTTGTAGGTGAATATAATTGTAGGCACTTCGCGCTGCGCGAGCTGAATTGTACTTTATTGCGTCGCTGCGAGACTCGCGATTTATTTTAACGGTTTTTAGGAGAGACTCTTCTGTACTTGTACTATTATATATTCTGTGGTACAGGAGAGTTTTTAAGGTTGAGATTTTCTCAAAAACTGTCATATTGCAAAAATTATTTCACTGTTAGATAGATAAAAGTTAAAACTATGTAACTGTGAAAGAATTATTAAATCCGGTCCAATACTTTTTAAGAAAATCTCAGCCTTATTGAGGCCCCCTGTATACTTATCTCTGTCTTCGACTGTACATTACAGTAAGCAAATATTTCTGTAGTAAAATAATAATTAGAGTAGATAGCAGTTGGGTTTGGTGAGGTGACCCAATTAGTATTCGTAAGTAGATCCTATGCTTCAACTGGGGTCTCCAGGCTCATGATTGAGTAGAAGAAAACTCTATTCTTCGATGGTACATTGAAGACTGGGCATCCACTGGTGTATGCGCCTTCAATAATGTATAGTCTAAAAAAATTGTCTTGGGTATGGGATGGAACTTCAACTCACATTATTTCTTGTTTACAACGAGTCAACATAATATGAGAATGATTTACACCTACTACTACATATAATACGTGATGTGCATACTAATTAACATTAATTAATTACCCGTTTATAAGGTATTAACAGCTCTATACAGATACGTACACATAATTGCAACAACACACACCATAGCTGCATACAATCCACGATTGCCTATGAAATGCTCGCCAGTGCAATTTTCGAGTTCTAAATAAAGTACCCTCATTATAGGAGTTAAAGTGCATAATACAACGTTTAGTTGATGTTCAATTCGGATGTTCGAGTTTACTGTAATATCTATTATCAGGATTTATTGTGGGAATTTTTAAAGGTCTCTTACTCTGCTGGCTCAGCGATCAGTACTACTATAATACTTTAGCTACAGCGTTCGGGATTGGTGCGATTTAGTTTTGTTACTAGCCGCTATTGATCGGCATTTTAATTGCAAGAAACATATCGTATTAAAATATTTATCGGCAGTAAAATGTAACTTAGCCATTACCGCAGAACCCAATAGGTAGGTACAGTCGAAGACAGAGATAAGTATACAGGGGACCTCAATAAGGTTGAGATTTTCTCAAAAACTACTGGACAGAATTTAATAATTATTTTACAGTTACATAGTTTTAACTTTTATCTATCAAACAGTGAAGGAATTTTTGCAATAGGTCAAGTAGTTTTTGAGACAATCTCAACCTTAAAAACTCTACTGTACACCTTTCTCTGTGTTCCACAGTACAGTCAAAAACATAAAAAATACAGGTGCTCATTAAAGTTGATATTTTCTCAAGAACGACTGGACGTTTGTAAAAACTACCATTTTACTACCTAGTATCTAGATAGTTTTGACTACACACTATGCAATTGTATTTTTTTTTTTAAATCAGACGAGTATATTTTTTTAAGGAAATCCAAATCCTAGTTTTGTTGCTTTTACTTTCGTTAACGCTAGTAGAATAGAAAGAAAAATGTATGGGTTGGCATTTGCTAATGAATAAGAATTTGAATGTTACTCCTCTCTTCAAAGTCCACATTCGTGCAATGATTCGACAGGTCCGTGTCCTATTTCATAAACTCGCGAATTGTCGACGCAAATTGGACTCTAAATCGTAAGAAATACGTGTGTTGTGGTGCAAGTCGTGTTATTTCGGTTGCCATGGCGACCGAAATGTCGGCGCGGCTGAGGTACAATCTGCACGACCACACGAACTCGCGAAGACCTTGCGGGGCCGGTACCACTGATAACCGCGGCTTAAGGGGCTGCCAGCTGTCAAACTCAAGCGAGACAGAAGATGTCCCGCAACGGCGGAGTGAAGAGCACGGCACAGTGACTCCATATTTGTAGTTTTATTAATTTTGGATGAATTTTAGGCAGGGAAATAAAAATACGCCAACAAAAATAATTTTTTTTTAAATACAAGCTCTCGTATTTATAATACCCTACATTTTGATATATATTTTGTATGAATAACTATTTCGGTTTAGACATAATTCTCATTTTGCAAGACATGCAAAGGGTATGTTTGTGATTTTTTTTTCTATCGAGCGAAGTTTGTCCAAATGTGTATCGGTTATTCATTGGTTAATAAACCAGACCATGCGGCACATAGTCGAGACGTGTCCACTGCTCGCATACCAGGGACACCCGAGGGACCTGTGGGAGCTCACGCCTGACGCTACCCAATGGCTGCAGCAACTGGATGTCGACGTCTGACAACTGTCCGGATGGACAGTGATCTTTTTCTTTTATTTTTATTTTCCTACTGCGTCCGTACGCCATACGCTTAAATAAATACCCCAAGATAGCTATATATTTTTAGGCGTTTAATTGTAGTAGTTAGTGCTGTAGCCTTCATAGAAAAACTGAAAATACGCGCATACGAAGCCTTAAGGTGCTATTATGCCTGTCAAAAGCAAGAGTGAAACAGAAGATGTATGCTTCTATGCATATTGTATCTTTATCTACCAATTGTGTATTTCTTCTGTGTAAGTATATGTATTGTGTGTTGTAGAAATGAATAAATGCTTTATCCATCTATCTATTTACGCAGCGGCCGAGTGACGGCACAGTGCCTCCGTATATGTATTTTTATGAATTTTGGCAGTGAAATAAAAATCACACTAATCACGCCTAAAATTTTAGACGAAATATTCCCAGCCTTAAATTAATATTAAATAATATTTGCAGAATTAGTCGACAATAACAAGTTTATGTAATATTTTCTGGTACATATTTAAATTATGGACAAAACCGTGACTATAAACTAACTAGGTACCTACCTAGTATTGATAAAACTGTTAATACATGGTTACAGTTGTTTAAATTTACATATCTGACACATTTAATGGTGCTGCTTCAAAATATGCAATTTTACATATTAAACTGAAATCTACCTTATTTTAGGGACTTAAAGGCGTAGTCTTGTTATTTTACATTTTTAGATTATTTATATTATGTTTGTGAGATTATTTCCTGCTAGTATATAAACCTCGTTTTCAATAGAATATACGCCATTATCAGAATGTCCACAGAAATAATTTAAAAGTAATTAGCCGATCTTATAAACATCGTTTATTTCCTTATACTGAATTTAATTCCTAATATGTTTTAATAATGAATATAAGACTCAAAATACGGTTTATAACGGAAATAGTAATAAGTCGGAAAGGGCTTAATGTCGGCATTTAAAAATGTGCTGCTGAAAATTGATTTATATTTATATTTCATTTATTTCATCTTTACATAATTTTCTTACAATAGTAGATAATACATATAATTGTATTTTGCCACTTCTTCTACTTTAGTACCTTTTCCTTCCGTTTCGGCTAATTATAACTTTTAATCAGAATCAAGTGCTTATAATCTATAAAAAAAAGTCACCATGGACGCAGCCGCTACAGTGGCGAGTACCCGAGCTATGCAGAGTTCATTGCAGGTTCTGACAGCGTTGCAACTCACGGCTTTCCTGTGGCCACCGCAAGCATCCGTTAAAGGTTTGAACTATGCATAATTATGCTATTCGGTTTCCTGATGTTTTGGGAATTAGCTGATTCCCGAAACATCAGAAAACTTACCTATTTCTAATTCCTCCATCTAGTGCCTCCACTAGGGAAGGTTAATTGTCAGCTCCGCATTTCTCCTTCTGTTTTAAATCAGATGAAACAGCTTTTTGATGCCAACACTCCTTTTCGATATTTGGTATATAAGAATCTGCTTATTTCTTCTCGTCTCTCCATTACTGAAGGTTGCCCGTCAGCTCTGTAGATCTCTCTGTCTTGACTTGAATAAGACGGATCAGCTCTTCGACGCTTGCTATCGATGTTCTATTTACTATGCTGCATCATCAATTGAATGCGAATCATCTGCAACAAAGAACTGTTTTAGTTTAGCGCAGTATCGAGTTAACCCAATCTTCTGCTCTGGGTCTATACTCTTGGCAGTAGTCGTGGTCTCGTCGCGTTTCGTCTCTGCCGACTGTCCTCGTGGTGTAGACGTGAAAAGGATCGACTACGGCTGCCCTAATCTTGTTCAATTGTCCATCCATCTCATAGGTGACATGAGAAGAAATGAAAGCTATGATTTGAATGTTGCAGATGGCGATACGTTTGACTTCATAGTAGTGGGAGGAGGAACTGCTGGATGCGTCATCGCCAACAGACTCACAGAGATAGACAGTTTCAAAGTGTTGCTCATTGAGGCAGGAGGAGACCCACCAATAGAATCTCTTGTAAGATCCTTATAAAAACTTTTGTTATTTATATATTAAATATGCCTAGAGATCAAGACATGGAGGTCACAGGTCAGCCTTGTGCCAAAGAGTTTTCTAAGGTTTTGGAAACCATATTAAGAAAACCTGAATGTCTTAGAATAAAAAAATCACTTCAATCTCAATGTAAGAATATTCCTATGCCGTCATGACAGTAGGGAACGTATATAAAGAAGCTGCTAATGTTGTAGTTGATCGATAGGCCTAAAACGATTTATTATTTAATTTTCAGATTACGAGTCTCTTCCCGTATTTAGTGAATTCACGCCAAGATTGGAACTACACCGCAGAAAACGACGGATACACAGGACAACTCCTAAAAGATAAAGTGTTTCCACTAACGTCAGGAAAGATGCTTGGTGGCAGCAGTTCACTAGATCATCTACTGGATATACGAGGTAATCCGGAAGACTATAGTCCGTGGGCAGAGGCAGCATCAGATGACTCCTGGGGTTTCAACGGGCTTTATGAATACTTCCTGAAGAGCGAAACGATGAAAGATCCAGCTATTCTTAACTCACCTTATAGACAATACCATGGCACTGAAGGCTATTTAAAAGTGACAAGAGAGCCTCACGAGGAAGTCCTTCCATATCTAGGAGCATTTAAAGAGCTTGGTAACGATATAGTTTTAGACACCAATGGAAACTATACTCTGGGATATACGCAACCATTATTAACAATATACAAAGTTCGGCAAAGCAATGCTTATGCATACCTGATGCCGATCAAAGATCGTCCAAATCTATTTGTTCTAAAAAATCATATGGTTAACAAAATTATTTTTGACGGTAATATTGCTATTGGCGTGACAGTAACTACAGACAATAATGAAACGATTACGCTAAAAGCAAGTAAAGAGGTAATAGTAACTGCTGGAGTTTACAATTCACCTAAGCTGCTCATGTTATCAGGAATTGGTCCCAATGATCATCTACAGTCATTAGGCATTGACGTAAACTTTGATCTTCCAGTGGGTGAAAATTTACAAGACCATGTATGTGTGATGATACTACACAAAATGGAAAAATCTGAGGAAGCTCCAAAGCCATCAGATCCAACCCAGTTTCCAGTACCTGCCGTAGTTGGTTACGTTTCATTGAACAAGTCACAGAGTCAACCAGACTACTATACCATAAGTGTTCTCTTTCCTCATGATTCACAAGTTTTACTATCGATATGTTCTATTGTATTTAATTACCAGGACGATATTTGCCAAAATATGTTTGAAGCAAGCAAAGGTAGAAATATTTTTTATACTGTACACATACTTCCCCATCCAAAATCACGGGGTAAAATTCTTTTAAGAAGTAAAGATTTTACTGATCCTCCATTGGTTTACACTGGCATCTTTACAAATGCTTCAGATCTAGACAATGAAGTCAAATATATTGAGGATTTTGTTCGGATAGTGAATACGACTTACTTCAAGAGTGTGGGCGCAGAGTTCGTTGATTTAAAGCTACCTCAGTGCATTGATCTTGAATTGGGAACTAGCGAGTACTGGCGATGTTATGCAGTCAGCATGTCGGCAACACCATACCTTCAAAGCAGTACCTGCTCCATTGGAAAGGTAGTGGACTCCCAACTCCTAGTAAAGGGTGTGAAGAATCTGCGCGTGGCTGATGCTAGTGTCATTCCATCGACAACAAATGGAGATATCAAAGTTCCGGTCATCGCCGTTGCTGAGAAGGCCTCTGATATAATCAGGGCTGCCCATGGAGTTCAGAAGTATTATTACAAATGTGAAGATGATTAATAAATAAATTAATAAAACGTGTTCGTTATTTTGTTGTTTTATTTATTTACAGAAAAGTTTATAAAGCTTTTAGCAATCTATAATGGAGTGACTTCTACAGTCGACGGCAAGTCATGATCACCCTATATGAGTTGGTAATACGACACATATTTGCAATGGTTTGTGTAGGTTGATGTTCTGTCGACGGTGTTGGTTGTTTTAAGAGTAAAGGCAGAGAATCAGACGAGCCACAAGGTGATCCTTGGAATAGTAGGTAATAGTAGGTAAGTGGTTGTGATCCTCTAGCTAGAGACACCTATAGGACAGAAACACAGCTGGTTCGCGGTTCACATTGGAGAGAGGAAAGAGGTAGGAACTAGTAACTACTTTTAAGTTAATGTTTTCTAAGCTACATCACAGCATATCATTTAAATTTTAAACCATAGTTTTGTAACCCAAGGGTGTCGCAGGTTTGATCCTCACTTCTGGAATACTGTGGTGCACGCACAAACTTTTAGCTTAGTTTGAGTGATTGAGGAGAAAATGAGAAATGTAAAATCAGTGCTATTTTTATTTATTTACAAAAATCAATAGACAATTTTTTTTTTGCATTTTGCCATGCTCGGCGAAGCTTCTAGACGTGGGCAGGATTCCGTGACACGGAATGACAAGGTCGCAGGTTCAAGTCATCATTTAAAAAATCAATGGCTTAACTAACCCTCGGTTTAATTAATATTTAGTAAAAACTGACAGTGTAACCGGCTTTAAACCCCATCGGTCGTGTCATCCGCGAGTGGCGCAAGGCGCGGACGACTAAATATCAGCGGCGCATCACCTAACCTAATGACTCGAACAAATAGCTGCAAATGCGCTGTCGGTGTGCACCTTTATAGTAAGAGTTATAGTAGCTTGTTTTGTTAGGGACATGTTGTTGATGTCTGACCCTAAGGTGCCTATTAAAATTGTTGGATTTTCTGTATGTAAACGCGAGAAATTGCGTCAAACTTGTCGTTATAATCACTAGTCTATTTATAAGTCCCCACTTCTGGGGCACGGACCCATTCCCCTACATCAAGGGCCATGAACAAAGGCTTTGGAGCAGGCAACACGCCTCAACACATTTACACTTCACATCCACACACCACACACCCTCACACACAACCCAGGTCATATTATTTAAGTATATATAATTTATTTATCTTATTATTATTTATCAACTTATTAGAATCTTGTTTTTCCTCCCAATTTATTATTGTAATCAGGTGAACTTCTTTTGTGGCGTACTAAGTATTGTATTTGTGATATATGTAAATCAATTGACATTGCTGTGAAGTTTATAAAACAATAAATAAATAAATGATGCGGATTGGCGGATTACATATGTCTTAGAAAGCCTAAGAGCTCCGTGGCTCAGGGGTTGGGTCAGGCCTGGAATGAAATGTCCAGTCGAATTTGTAACACGTAATTAGGTACCCCTTGTAGTAACCACTAACATAGTTTTAAGTCATACCTCCTAATGGTCTTTGTGACTGCAATAGTACATTAGAATTTGTATAAACACGACTATTTCTTATCTCTTTCCACCGTGATCCGTTTCCACAATTAATATAATTTATTTCTTGTAGCCACGGATACCGGGATCGGTGGGTAAAAACATTAATTGTTTTTTGCGTTGGAAACCGATCCCGGTATCGGTGGAGACAAACTGCCGGGATCCGTTTCCAATCCAAACGGATCCCGGGATCGGTGGAGACAACCCCTTTATATACTTATACTGAAAACTGTTTTAAACCTAGGTCCTTCTGCTCATAGCTTTATTGTATTTTTTTCTAGATAAGACGATCTATGCTATTGAAACATCGTAGATCACAGTTTAAAATGCTAAAGTGAGCACTTAGCATTGACGTACAATTTGAAAGTAAAAGGGAGTACGGTGCCATTCACACTGTCGTGCCCCGTCGCCAAGCCAACGAAAAATAGCGATAATTGGGTGCGTGTGCGCACGACAGAGTAAAGATTAGTGTTGTATGAATGTCTGGTATTTTTATCGTAATGCGCAAGAAGGAGGGTTATGTTTTCGAGTGTATCTATGTATAACCATATCAAACCAACACACTTAACTTCCCTAATTTTTATGTTCATTTTTAATATTGTAAATCCGTCATTGGCAGTATGTTATGACTTAAACTGAAATGTAATTTATTTAAGTGCTGTGGATTTTGTTGTGACAAATAAAATAAAAAAAATCTTTTGCAAGTCCTGCAGCCTAAAAGGCTTGATGGATTTTAACATATGAGGTGTCGTTAGATTCGTCTTGATTGTAGAAGTGACATAGGTTATAAAAAAATAATCAAAAGGGGTTAAATTTCTGCAGTCGGGTTTTTTGATTTTTGAAATAATTTCTGTTTGTTTATTAAATCACTAGCTGTACCCCACAACTTCGTTTGCGTAGAGGGGGAGGATGGAGAGGACGGAGGAGATCAGGAGGCAGATCTTCCTCTCTGGATCCTTGTTTCCACATCACATACCGCCATGACTTGTAGCATATGAGCTGGCCGGATATTTCAGCTATCTCCTAGTGAAACTCTCACCAAAAATCCCTTCAGTCGTTATGGCGTGATACTTGCACAAAGTCACAGACAGGCAAAAATTCAAAAAAATAGTGTTTTAGCATCAGTATCGATCCTAAAACACATTACATTTATTTATTCACATAATGAAACCTTAAAAACAAAATATAATAAAAACTAAACAAACTAATAATTATATCTAAACTAAAACTAAACCTATCTAAAAAGCAAACTTACTATAAAAAAATAAATTTATTCTATTCAAAAAATATCCAATCCAATAACAGACACAACTTTTTTACAGTCTTATTATATGTATAGAATAGAACAAAATATTCAAAAATACTACAGAATATAGTAATTTTCGTGATTATATGCAATGAACGAAACAGTGTGATATAAGTAAGTAGTTACCTAGTTTTCTCTGACTGACAGGCATCTGAGCGTTGCGGTTTTTAATTCAGAAATATTAGAATATACTTGTAACTTACTATTTTTTTTATATTAATGTAAAAGGGGATAGAATGAAAGAGCTTTGGCACCTTTTCCTTGTAAAGTGGTGTAAATGTAAATGTATAATAATTGTCAGGGGTTATTCAGGCCGCCCGAAGGCCTCTGACGTGACCTAACGACTGCTGATAAGCGACAGCAACCGGGACCAACTGCTTAACGTGCTTTCCGAACGGGGCTCAGACGAAAATGTTACTAGCGATTACCCATATAATAATAATAATAATAATTTATTTATTTGAAACAATTAATGTACACTCTGTACTTAAATAACTATGCTGGTCACTGGTTCTCAAACTAGGTCTAACCTGTATCTTGAGAACCAGTAATTCCCTGTTATACAGCTAATAGGCGTACACGTGTGTGAGTGTGTGTGTGTGTGTGTGTGAGAGAGAGAGAGAGATAAGGTGAGGGTGTGTGTGAGTGTGTGAGGATGTGTTTGTGTGTGTGTGGTATCTAGGTACACGATCGTTTTCAACGTGTACTCGCAACTGGACTACGAGCACATCATAATATAACTAATACTATATGTCGATAATTAATCTATCGACAGTGCTACAGCCCAAACTGATTCTAAGTAAATTGACTTGACAGTAATGCCGTGATATCCGATTTGCTACTGTAAACACAGCATAAATAAATTGGTGCAACTGAATTGCATTGACACGTCTGAATTAATATGTTTGCAATTAGGTAAACCTATTTTGATAGATACCTACACCGTGGGAAACCGAGGCGATGACATGGCAGCGCCCACACTCTCGCTGCGATAATTTCAAGAGAACTTGGACAGAGATTTTTTTAATAGTAAGTATATTTTATTTATATAATATAATCATAATATATAAGAAAATATTAATCAACTACTTAAAAAAATGGACGACAATTCGCTACCCTGTGGGAGCGTGCCCAAAAGGCTGGCGACGTTACCTCGTTGTATAGCCAGCGATATACGCTTTTATTTATTTAATTATTTAATCTTTGTTACATTTTATATATCGGGCGAACTTAACGCCTTGTGGCATTTTCTTCCAGTTTACCTTAGGGCAAAGTATATAATTATGTTAAAAAAAATTAGGATCTAAGATTATTTAATTAGTTATTAGCCCCTGAGTTGAGTGTCGCTGATCAATCTCAACTCTCTGTGTATTATTTTAAATAAATTTGTAAACTGGAGATATAAATAGGTAGTATGTTAACACTTTGACAGTGACACATGTGGGTCTCGGTAGACATATTATTATGGGCCCCACACTTCACTAACGTTATTGAAAAAAAAATAGGTATTACACTGGATAGACGCACATAAAAAAATGTATTTTCCCATTGAATTTTTTTAGCCTTTATTACTGTTAAAGTGTTAAGATAATTAAGAGAGTTAGAACCCGATGTAAAGGCTATAGTTTCGTGGAATATATTGACGAATGACGACATTAAAGTGGTTGCTTATTCTATGCAAATTCACCTAATGTCTCTATCTAAGGTCTAAGTTTGACATTTAATCAATAACAGATGTATTGAGGCATGCCTGCGAGCATTTGAGCGTAGCGTGACCTCTTGCGAATGTGTGGGCGCCTGTGTCCGGCTGGCGTAAGGCTCGCGTTACACGGGGACAGTAACTGGAAGCTCGGACACTTAACTTACCAGTGCCAGTCTCAGAGAGGTATCTACGTAGTCTTATATAGGTTGTCTTTAAATTCATTCGACAAATTCAAACTGGGGTTTGTACTCATGATAAATATTAAATTGGTAAGGTTTTTACTTTTTTGTAATACAAAACTGCAAAAAAATTACCTTACGTCACAACTCACAAGTCACACAATCTTCTCAGTCGTTACACTCTTGGCAGAGTGGTCGTGGTCGTCATTTCAGTCGCAGTGACCCGCCTCACAATACGTCGCCACTCGTCTCTGCCGGCTGCCCTCCTGGTGCAGACGTGTAAGGGATCGGCCACAGCTGCCCAGATCTGGTCCGTCCATCGCGTTGGCGACACAATGACCGTATAGAAATGATGGTCATGTCAATTCATTATTCATAAGAGTGGCCAGTCCACACACGCCGCCGACGAAGACGCCACCAGCTTCAATAGTTTTGTTTACAAATTAAAACAGTGGTTATAATCCGGAAGGCTTATTACTAATGAGTTTCTGGATAGTGATTAATTCTATGACGATACCTTGAGTACATATTCTTAATATTTTTAATTGTTGTAATAATTTATTTATACAATTTGACATAATTTTAATGAATACCTACTTACTTGACATTTTTTAATTGAAATAATTATCTTATTCGCACGTGATATTTTAATTTTATGATTAACAATTTTTATTATTATTTAATTTTAAAAATTTGATGACATAATATTGGTAAATACCTACTTGATGTAATTTTATTATTATTATTGACCATGTATGTTTAATACTATAAATGAATATGAATATTCCTTCAAAATTCATCATCGGTCATTCAAAATTAATAAAAATTCAAATATTATATCACTGTGCCGTGCTCTTCACTCCGTCGCTGTGGGACATCTTCTGTCTCGCGCTCGAGTTAGACAGATGGTATCACCTCAAGCAAGTTGCACCTTACCATCGATCTCACTGTCGTAGTCTAAACTGGCCCTAACGACATGCCGGCTCTCATGCACAGCTCACGACGCAGCGTCGGTTACATGCAAAGTAATGCGCAAAACGTTAAGTATTAATCTTTACCTGCTTAGCGTTAGCACATCACTATGAGATGTAGTAAGTTCTCTCGTTAGCGAGTTAAAAACTACTACGAGGTGTGTGATTGGTGGTATTTTAAGATAAGATAAGATAAATACACTTCATTGCACCATAATACAGTATTAATTACATTATTGAGAAGCATGTACAATTTTGGCGGTCTTATCGCTAAAAGCGATTTCTTCCCGACAACCAACTACAGATGATATTATAAAAATATATCAGAAAGAGGTAGAAGTGCATAGTAAGTAGTATTTTTTTAAACTTTCACGGTTTGTACACAGAGTCTACTCGTGACCATGATGGCTGCAATGCTGTCGAAATATCGAGACATCAATAATAAATGTTTAACACGGTAATTCCCGTTTTATCTAATTAATAAGTAGTATTTTAGTTCCTTTAGTTAATTTAGAGAGCTCGGTGGCTCAGTGGTTGGGTCAATGGACTTGCAATATGGAGGTCCCAAGTTCAATTCCCAGCTAGGGCAGCCATGTACCAATGAGTTATCCTCGGTTTTTTCGACGGAAAAACTTACGTACATTTACCGAGTGCTCTCAAAACGGTGAAGGAAAAAATCGTGATGAAACCTGCATGTCGTAGAAGATGAAAAAAATCTAAGGCATGTGAAATCCGCCAACCCGCACTGGGCCCGCGTGGTGGATTATGGCCCCAGCTCCCTCGATGTAAGGGAAGGTCTGTGCCCGAGCAGTGGGGCAATATAAATAGACTGATGATGATGATGATTTTAGTTCCACTACTGGCTATGGGCGAAACGAAAATCCCACTAATCACGAATATTGTAGCTACCGAATTTACGTCCCTATATTTACCAACCTGGGAATCGAACCTGGGCCTCCGTAACAGAACTCTACACACCACGGGCTCTCAAATATAATTATGAATCTAATAAGAATAGTACAAATAATGTGGGATGCCCCCCAACCAAATAAAGAGATGACCTGCGTAAGGCTATCAGAGTCTGGATGCAAAAATCTGAGAAACGGATTGAGTGGCGTGCTTTGAGAGAGGCAGTAATACGTGTTGATGATGATATTGAAGAATAGTAGGTACAGTCAAAGACAGAGATAAGTATACAGGGGGCCTCAATAAGGTTGAAATTTTCTCAAAAACTACTGGACCGAATTTAATAATTCTTTTACAGTCACATAGTTTTAACTTTTATGTATCAAACAGTGAAAGAATTCTTGCAATAGATCAAGTAGTTTTTGAGATAATCTCAACCTTAAAAACTCTCCTGTACACCTTTATCTGTGTTCCACCGTACAGTTAATTTGACCCACAATGACGGCGAAATTGTAAACAAAATCTTCAATTTTACAGTGAAAAACACATCAAGTGTAACACTTTGGACTTTGGACCGTTCTTATTATCTGCGTCGTAAGAGTTGAAATCGTAATGCAAATACAAAATAGTTTATTTACTAGTTTACATTTGCAGTATATTTTTACTAATGAACTCCGCACTAGGTTATACCTGTATCGCGGGAGTTCTAATTTGTATTACCTATCACCAATATAATACCAATATAAACAAAAAGAACTCGGTCGACAATTTTGGCTCACTAGGTGACAATGTGTGTGCGTGTGTGTGTGAGGGTCCGTGCGAGGGTGTGTGTGTGTGTCTGACCATAGATATACTTATATAAAGAATTTACATTTATAAATTAAGGACATTTATTTATTGAGACGAGACACGACCCGAGACGGCGACTTTTATATTTGATTTGATACAAATTTTTTTGCAGTTAAGTACATGTTTTAAGTTTAGTCATAAATTAATTAAAACTTACCTATCAGCAATTACTTAAAGTACGTACTGTAGAATACTGTAGACACTGAAATGAAATATTATCTGCTTATGTTGAGATGAAATATTATCTGCTTAGGGGTGAGGCCCCCTTTATACTTATCTCTGTCTTCGACTGTACCAACTTCGCTTGAAAGTTGCAACTGTTTGTATTTAATACGATCTTACTGATGTTTGTGATAGAACTCTTTTTACCCAGCTGCACAAGAAAGAGGGTTTTCGAGTGTATGTACATTGCACAGCAGATCAAGTGTAACACTTTGGACTTTGGACCGTTCTTATTATCTGCTATAAGGTTAAGATTTTCTCAAAAACTACTAGACCGAATTTAATAATTCTTTTACAGTTACATAGTTCTCACTTTTATCTATCAAACAGGGAAATTTTTTTTGCAATAGGTCAAGTAGTTTTTGAGTAAATCTCAACTTTAAAAACTCTCCTGTACACCTTTCTCTGTGTTCCACCGTACGAGTAAGTATATGTGAGAGTGGGTCACTGAGGCAGACGGCTTCCTACGGGAAAGGGCAAGCGTAATCCCATCCCACCACACTTCCATACCATGAGCTATAGTAATACCACGTACATACATAAGTTATCCTTCTAATTCGAACCGGTTTTTGTAACTAAATTTGAAAATAGTGTTCTTTAAACTGACTTTAATTAGATTTTTTTGTGTGTGGCTTTGTTTGATCCACTGCACTGGATCTTAGTTTATAAGTTTTCTAGTGCGATCTTTTATATCACTATTTGCGTCTTATTTAATTAATTAGTCTCTATAAGTGAAGACCTATAATTGGCTTCTTGCTTTTATTTAAATGAAAATGTAGTAGTTTATAAGCTGTTGGTTTTCCTTGTCATAATAAAATAAAATAAAAAATAAAAAAAATCAGAACTTAATTAGGGACAAATCAATGACAACAACTCAAAGTTCAATTTTAGTCAAAAGTTCATAGTTATTGATTGTCAATTTAAAAAAAACTTTAATCTAAAGGGGGACTAAAATAGACTGAACCTGTTAAATGTTTAGTTTTAAAATAAAATCATAATCTGATTAATTATGTCCTTCAGTATTTTAAACACATTTTACGAATTATCATAATTGTTGTCATTTAATTAACAATCACACACTAAAAAAGGAAATATGATTGAGTATCTGAAGAAGCAAATCCTAATAAAACAGTCCAAGTACGTAGTCATAAAAAGTTAACTAAGTAAGCATTAGCCTGGCTCCCATTTAATCTTTATTTATTACTCGGCCGATATCAAATTCATTAGTGTAATGTTGTAAATAAGTTAGCCGACTAACCGGCCGGCAGTCCACGCGCTGTCCACAACCTTCCCATGACATTATCCATACAACCTTCATTATCTTCCACCAAGAAACTTATGTTCTACGACCAAAAACACCCCCAATTGCATCGTAAGAAGCGTCGGTATGTAACAGTAACTTTAGTGACTTAGGACGTTTTGGTTTGGAAACTAAAATAGCGCATCTACGGCACCGATGGCCCCAGAGATGGACCTCGGGTTTTATTTCCACCAAGGAAGACACGACTTCGGTGCATGGAGGAAAATATGGCCCCAAGTCCGCTCAACCGTATTTCACTGGGGTCGCCTGGGTCGCCCGCGCGGACATTATTAAACTGTTACTCTTCCAGAATCGTGAGACGTGACTTATGCAGATGTTTAAGTAGTAGTTTGACGGATAGTTTCACATGTATGCTGTGGCCGTTTCTCATGTGAATCTTCCTGGCACGATTCGCGATGCTGTTGAAATTAGTTGGAAAGTTTTGTATTTGCTTGTGTATGGGTGTTTGTTTTGACTGACGTGGGGTCATTCATTTTGATAGAGCCACCCAGGAGCTACCTTAACAGCGTTTGGTGTTGCAACGAAATTTTCCTTAGTAAAATGGTTTCATGGTGCATATTTGATATATATTCGTGAAGATTCATAATCGGAAGTTATTGAAAATTTATATTCTAAAAAAACATTAATACATTATTAACAAGTTTCATATTTTTTTTTCAAATGTTACAGAAACAATGGAAGCTCAATCCTGTATTGTATCCTCAATCGGTAATTCCTGGTTTACGATAATTTTTGATATTGGATATGTGACACTAATTTTCTAATCTAATTTTTCGTATGCGGAGATTAGATTTTTAATTTTATTTATATTATCTAACTTTTGCTTTATCAAATAATCTAGTTTAAAACTATTATAAATAGTAGTATTATATTTACCGTAAGTATACGTTTTATTTAAAACTAAACTATATCTGACAGGTATAAAAATGCTGCCTCTCTTTCCTACACCACACTAAACTAATAAATAGGATGACACTACTTTTAGTACTGACAAAGTTAAATTAAAATTAGAAAACGCACTATATAATCGCTATTTAGCAAGTAGTTTAGTATAATATAAATTCTCCATAAGATATTATATAATAAAACAAAATAACCAACAACGCACTGATGAGCGAGAGTTGTTCGCCAGGATCGTAGCAGATGGAAGTCAATCGGCTCTGCTTACCTACGTGAATCTTGTAAATAAATAAAAATAACCACCAACGCAATCGACCAATACAATAAAGTTAATAAACCCAAACAAGGGCAAATCTCACGAGACAATGAATTATCTAACACCAATAGTCCCATCTTCCTCGTTAAGCAAAAACCAGCTAAATGCACTAGGAATGCAATTAATAGTTTTTGCGAGCAGATCAGGAAGGCGAGTGTAACGGTAGCAGACGAAATGTGGGAATCGGGGAACAATAGGAGAGATGCGAGGTTTTTTTTCGGTTGAAAGAGCGCTCGTCGATCGTAATTACGGCCGCTCATATGCGGTGATACGAACGAGGCCGGTGGAACGGAACGGTTAAGCTGGGGTTAGTGATATTCGCATGTTTTGTTTATAACGAAATTTTGTTGCAAAACTTTTGTTTACCGAATCAAAATTCATTCTATCGATGACCGCTGCGCTGGCTTGAATATTAGTGGGGTCGTAACATAATTATTATATCAGTTGAAATGAAATATTTCACTGGCAGCCACGCCAATAAATAACAATTTTTTTAATTCTCACAATAAAAAGCTTAATTTTATTTTGATAATTAAATTTTTTCTTGTCAAATCTCTTTATTGCAAGTAAGCACGTTGTGTACATTTTTGGATGTTTAAAGTTTTAATTTTAAATTTACAGCAGCAACTTTATATGAATGAGGGAAAACTTCTTTGAACTTTAAAATATTGAAGACATCTTCACGCCATTCTTGTATGTAAAATAGATGAAGTGAGTACCTAATCTATAGCTAAAACAGGAATCAATTATGCCTATCCTAATACATTTATGGTTACGCAAAACTAGTCTGTTTGTCTTTCTCATAAAAGACAGACAAAAATTAAAACTAATTCATTTTCTAACCACAAGAAACCAGTGCAAACAATTCAACTTAACCCCAACTTAAGCTCAAGTTAACTCTGTCAGTGCAACCGAGCGTACCCATAAGTTTTTCACGAGGAAAAGCTCACACAATACTCGCGGCAAGAAGCTGAGAAAGCGAGCTAGTTATTACCATGGACTCGAGTTACTGGACAGTTATTGTGAAGTGATCACACCATTATATCAGCCTTCCTCATTCTTGGGCGGCTAATTGAGTAGTCCGTGTGTACCACGCTTTGTTCCTGTCCGTGCCTTGAGAGGTTTATTACAGGAAATGACAAAACAAGATAAGTAAATTAAATAGGTGCGGACATTAACGATTGAGATGGCATTACACTTGATTTCTGCGTCTCTATTCCATCTATAATTTACGGAGCGTTGGGCGATTTCGGTATCTGGATGAGTAGGTAATTATCGAGTGGAGTCCACGAACGGGTATACTATATAATATGGTATTGACCAAATGGAGGAATAATATCAAGAACTTCAATGATGTGAAGTTTGATGCAAAGAGCCGAGAATCGAAATGAGTGGCGTAATTATTTGATAATTTTCAGTTTAATGTCTACAGTGGTTGTTTTGTGTTTGTGATACATTAAGTTAATCAGAAAATGTTCACGGGATTGGAGGATTCATGCATTATCTGAAGTTTGGCGATATGGTCAAGAGTCCCTCTACGAGCTCCGGAGTGAATGTGACTGTCGAGCTGCTTCGTTCAGAGTGATGACGCTGCGGCGGCTCCTCTGGACGAAGGCAAGAAGACGAGCATACCCAGGGTGACGAATATTCTGTAACATGACATTGGGAAATGACGAAATGTCGGGTCCATTAATAAAATAAATAAATAACATATTAAATTGACGAATTGACATATTTGGACTTAATAATGCATCATTTATATTGGTCCTAATAAGACCAAGCTAAAACTAATAGTGAGATGATTGCTATGGCAACATTTAAAGCAAAATACACCTAATGGCAACTACTGCACTGAATGGAGACAAGTACACCAACTGGAAGCGGAGATGCACCATAAGAAGAAGATGCTTCAATTAATGGTCCCACAGATCCATACGTTAGCCATCGCAAGTGTTTCTGATGAAACAATCGCGATAGCCCTCGCCTTTACTAGTGTTGGATGGTTGTGAAACCTAAATTGGGACTGCGGGGCTACTCTCACCTCTTATAGCGATCCAGTTTAGGTTCCTAAACTGACAATTTGCTACAATGACGTCAAACGTCATTGTAGCAAATACAGATTCGGTTCAGTTTAGGAACCTAGACTGGATCGCTATAAGTGGTGGGAGTAACCCCACTGGTCTAATTTTTAACATAGATTATTATTTGCAAAAAATTTGCGAAGAAAAACTACTAACATTTTAAGCTTTTCTGTGATTATTGCATATTTTCCATTGATCTCCTATAAATAACTAGATACACAAAGGTCTTAAACAATTTAAAAAACGTCCAAATAAGGGTCCATTGTTAATGAACAAATAATGTCCAATAAAGCAAATTAGGGTCCATTCATCCGTTTGGACCTTCTTTGCGCTCGCACATTTTTAGAAGGCAGACTGTGTGTCTAGGAGATCAATGATATTTTCACATTATTAGATCGGATCACTTTATTATTAAAATGATGAACAGGTTCAATCAATCAGTTCCTTCAGTGTGACATCACAACAGGTAATTAGACTATCATATTTTATTACAAAATAAGACACTCGATTTGGGCTGCGGTATCTATACGTCTTTTTTATCACATAAATTAAGGTTATGTTTTCAGAATTCCTGTTTTTTTTTAATTTAGTACAAATTTTCTTATGTCAACTTAATTTCCAAAATCATACCAAAACCAGACCAAATTCCGAAGTGGTCTAGCCATCCCTATTAGCCTAGTACAGTCAGGGCCGCAACGTTTGCGACACAGTCAAATGCCAAAATAAGGTTAAAGGTAATAATTGTTGGATGTTACCTCGTGGCATTCCCGGTCGAATTGATTTATGCAGGAATCCTCGATGATGCCGAGATTAGCCAATTGAAGAAAGATTCAATTCAATGGTATCTAGCCGCGTGGGCGGGGCTGTCATAACTTAAGACTAGCACGACAGGGAGGGATATGGGAAATTACGTAAGATTTAGTCTTAAATTTAAGGTTCACCATTAATGAAGAGAGAGATTATGGTTTATAATCAGGTAAGGGTTGGTAGGTTATCCTCGGTTTTTTCGACAGAAAATCTTGCATACATTTACCGAGTGCTCTCAAAACGGTGAAGGCAAACATCGTGATAAAACTTGCATGCCCTAGAAGAAGAAAAATTCTAAAGCACGTTTAATCCGCCAATCCGTACTGGGCCCGCGTGGTGGATTATGGTCAGAGCTCCCTCGTGTAAGAGAAGGTTTGTGCCGTAACGCATATTGAGATTTCTAAAGTCCAGCTGTCAATGTCTGATTTTTGCAGAAATTGTCTTCAAAACTTTTCTTCGCGCAAACTTTGATAGCACTTGAACACCTAAAAGGCTCCCCCCCCCCCCCCCAGCTGCCCCCGCCGCCGCCAACAATTAGATGACCTTCCACTCTTTCAATGACTTGTTTCTCAAGGTAGTCCATAGAGGACAAGGTATATTTACCCCTATCATAAGTTAAAATTATAAGGTCGTTCCCAGCAGGTCCAAGATCCTATTACACAATTACACATTATACAGTGTGTTCGGCACATTTTGCGGACCGACATTTTGTGTACATTCTCGAGCCAGTATCTTCGATCTGAAACCTTGCAAACTGTATCATCCCATTTCCAATTCACCTTGCGCTGACGCAAGCGCCGTTCCGCTATCTGACAATGGCATCAAAACAAAGTCAAAAGTTTGCGACCTTTAGCCGCTATAATGCGCTATGTTGCGCGCTATTGCCGAATATAGCAATAATTCGAGAATATAATTGTTTACCGCTCATTGTGCTGGCTGTCAATCAATTCGCTTTCGAACATTCTGATCTACATTGGCCAAGGAAGTAGGTTATGCTGTAGAGAACCAATGATAATAATTTATATGGTATTTTGGAATTAAATCTAAGTATAGTGTGACATTGCCCATAGAATCAGTAAACTGAAGTGGCAGTGGGCTGGTCACATCTGTCGTAGAACCGATGGGGTAGACGAGTTCTCGAAGTCCACGAACGAGTAAACATAGTGTGGGACGCCCCCCGACCAGATGGAGGGATGGCCTTCGCAAGATGGCTGGCAGGGACTGGATGCAGAGGGCCGAGAGTAGGGTTGGAAGAGTTTCGCTTTGGGAGAGGCCTACGTCCAGCAGTGGACTGATACGGACTGATGATGATGATGATAATGAGCCAGCTATCACTTCAGTGCATTTTGGGAAGTTTTCTGTGATTTGATTACTGTGGATTGTTTTGTGTAGGTATGTTTGTTTGGTTTGGTATTTTATTTGTGTTTTATATCTTTTGTGTTTTGTGACCGTTGTGTGGTTTACAATAGAGAAACCGGGCGCAAAAGTACCTATGTCTTATTTTCAACTGAACCAATAGGAAATTTTTTCTCATTACTTCAGTTAACTATGACATGGTATGATTTGATCGTTTTGAGAACCGTAATGGCCTCACTTATCTGGACAACTGAACTAGTGGCAATAAAGGAATTTATCGCGTTCACTTGTCAAACTAAAACGAATACGATTGAACTTCATTGTCGCGGTATCCAGGTCCATCAAACGGGATCCCCATGGGTTTGACCGTTCGATCAACGATCGATAGCTCTGGATCGAATATTCGTGGGGTCGAATACCGCAAACTTGAATGTTTGTTGAGACGATACACTTAGAGTTGACTATTCGTTCAGTCGAAATTCATAGGCTCGAATTGTCCAGCCCAACGTCTATGCATACATCCAAACTCCCTTTAATAATAATGCATTTCTGGCTGCTTCCATCTTGCATGAAGCGATCTCTCGTCCCCAGCGCGCGCGGCGCGGCGCGAGTGTTATTTTGTCAATGGGTCGCGGGGAGGGTCCGCATAATGCTAAACGTGATCGATGGGATGGCGCACTCTTGCGCAATGCTCTCGTTAGGCGCTTGTCGTGGACCTAGGTGATACGGAGCAAGGTTCTTTTGATTTACCTACCTTAGAATATTGCGACAATTTATTTTTTATAAGTCCTGTTATAAGTGTCAACGTACGGAACAAAAATAATAAAGAAAGAAAAAAAGAAAAATGCATTTACTTGAAGCTACAATTAAAGAGCCTTACAATGACCGAAACACAAAAAAACGCTAATACAATTAATTATTAATGACAGTATATATATAATATGTATGTGCGGCATGCAACGCGAAAGAATATAAAGTCAAAGTCAAGTCAAACTTTATTGCAAGCACGTTGTGTAAATTTTTGCACGTCAACATATTTTTTGAACGATGAAGGACCATTTTGTTAGAAAATATTATAGTTCTAGAAGTAGGATATAGAAGAGAACAAATAAAAATAAATTAGTAGGTACGATGGAACACAGAGAAAGGTGTACAGGAGAGTTTTTAAGGTTGTGATATTTTCTCTAAAACTACTTCACTGTTTGATAGATAAAAGTTAAAACTATGTAACTGTAAAAGAATTATTAAATTCGGTCCAGCAGTTTTTGAGAAAATCTAAACCTTATTGAGGCCCCCTGTATACTTATCTCTATCTTCGACTGTACATGACTATTTTTTTTAAGTTGAATGGTAAGTACATGAATCTCATGAAGTTCAGTAAACGAATCTTCGCGACAACCGCCCTCTGTTCTGCCTAAAGACACCTCTGTTTTGAAGATAGCTTTGAAACAAATGCAAAGATGATTTAAAAACTAGAAGCAAACGAAATAGTCTAATGATCCCAAGCTTTTGAGATCATCAAAGTGATAAATTTCGCCAGACAGGCTGCGCAATGACATAACAAAGGGACCGGAGAAGCGCCGGTCGTGTATGGAAATCGTGCTAGCCGGACGGACTCTCTCACGCCGTCGAATTATAACTAGTCTGCCGTGTGTGCTGTGTGCTACTTAATTTATGTGAGGTTGGGAAACAGAACGGACGCAGAATCTATGGGAGTGGAGAAAATTATAGTCTGCGGAATTGGCAGTGTCCAGTTTACACGAGCTGAGAGCTCGGTGGCTCAGTGGTTGGGTCAATGGACTTGCAATATGGAGGTCCCAGGGTCGATTCCCAGCTAGGGCAGCCATGTACCTACCAATGAGTTATCCTCGGTTTTTTCGACGGAAAAACTTACGTACATTTACCGAGTGCTCTCAAAACGGTGAAGGAAAACATCGTGATGAAACCTGCATGTCGTAGAAAAAAAAAATCTAAGGCATGTGAAATCCGCCAACCCGCACTGGGCCCGCGTGGTGGATCATGGCCCCAGCTCCCTCGATGTAAGGGAAGGTCTGTGCCCGAGCAGTGGGGCAATATAAATAGACTGATGATGATGAGTTTACACGACGCCATGTAAAGAATTGCGCAGATGATTGTAACCCATGAAATGTATAATGAAATTCGTTTATTCCTTCGAGAATAGCATACATTAGATCTTAGATGATATTTTATTAACTATTATTACAATTATAGTACTATTTAGGAAACTAAACTTAAAACATGTACCTAACTGCTAAAAATCAAATATAAAAGTCGCCGTCTCGGGTCGTGTCTCGTCGAAATGTTGATCTTAGATGATTTGGGTTTCGGTTTAGGTGTAAATATTCTATGTAAGTACAGTGCGCGAGGCGTAAGCTCAGGTTTACATTTGTGTGAGTGTAGCGGTACAAGAGGTGAAGTGCGGTGCGTGCGCGGCAGGGTGTATTTTGTTGCGTTTGTATTGGACGCGTCGCGCCTCAGGCCGAATATCACTCTACACTATCTGTGTGCACTCACACAAATGCAAACCTGAACTTACGCCTCGCGCACTGTACCGTTTATTTGATTACATTTGACATGCTTCCGCAACACACACACATTTATGTGACGCGTTGTTGTGTCTGTTTTGGATTTGTGGAGAGGCGGGTCATGTTATCGTAGAAGATCTCTGAGAGAGACATATGTCTAACTCCATCGATTCCTTGCTTCATGTTCAGTCGATATTCATATCTATACATATAATAAGACTGTAAAAAAGTTGTGTCTGTACATTGGATATTTTTTGAAAAAAATAATGCCAAAAGACTATTTTTTAGAATTATTGTCTGTTTGTCTGTGACTTTGTGCAAGTATCACGCCATAACTACTGTAGGGATTTTGATGGGAGTTTCACTAGGAGATAGCTGAAATATCTGGACAGCTCATAGGCTATAAGCCATGGCGGTATGTGATGTGGAAACAAGGATCCAGAGAGGAAGATCTGCCTCCTGATCTCCTCCATCCTCCTCCTCTACGCAAACGAAGTTGCAGGTACAGCTAGTTCTAAATAAAAATAGGAGCGCGTCATGGTTAAATCATGTTTCTAACCGAATGTTAGAGTTGGTTGTCGGAATACTACTACTATTGTCCGATAGATGGAGTTGCGTAACATACCCTTTAAGTAGGTATGTATAATACGATGAAAGTTTCGGTGCGCGTTTTTTTTTTTTTTAAATTTATTTATTAATTTTTAACAAAATTGTAATGTTACATTTGTCGCCAAACTGCAATGCAGTTTGTTGGCGTAGCTCTCTTACAGTAGTTTTACACTGGTAGCACACTCGCGTGGCCTAGTCTGTGGTGACTCAGTTGGTAAGAGCGTATCACGGAATGACAATGTCGCAGGTTCACGTCCTGCCCACGTCAAGAATTTTTTCATCATGTTCTAATTTGTTCACCGAACATGGATAATGCGTAATACAAATTCTAAGATATTCATAGGGTCGAAACTACTAATACCTATTTGACATTTAAAAACTTCCACAACCTGAGACCTCACATTATCTGCAGAATTCCGTACATAGTGCTACGTGTAAAGTTCCGAGGTATGGTCCGTGGGAGCGCGCGAGTGACGGACGTCACGACCCGAGCACACGAGCGCTGCGCCCGCGCATACAGCCTGGCCTACTGGTGGCGCAATTATTGGGTGGTATTTTGAGCTTTGCAGTTGAGAAGTGTTGAATAATGCCGTCCATTCCAATAAGGAAATGTAAAACCTAGGTATTTAGGGACTGTTGAAATGGCGGTAACATAACCGTTTAAATTTTATTGTAGGTGCAGTAGTTGTTTTGCATTCAATTCAATTCAATTCAAATGATTTATTGCAGTCACAAAGACCATATAAGTGTTAGTAAGAACATTTAACGTCACATTAAATTAAATATAATAAATTCGCGAATATGGGTATGTTAGAGTTTTAGAATTATATTAAGATCTGCAGTTCCGATCTTGATTCAAGAGTCTTCTCTCTATCCATACAATAGCTCATGGACTGTTGAACCCAACAAGGCTGTTGCAGTCCCTTTTTTGACTTCTCTGGAGAAAGAGAGGAATACTACGATACAATATGATGCATGAGGGATAAACTTACTAACAATAGTAATAGTTACGTACTGTATAGTTATTAAGTAATATTTGTATTATCATTGTTTTAAAAGATGTGTTGCTGAAGTTTTTTGCCACTTTTTCTCCTCAGCGTTGGCACCTTTTCCTTGCAAAGTGGTGTAAATGTAAATTCAAAAAATATATTGACGTGCAAAAATCTACTCAACGTGCTTACTTGCAATAAAGAAATTTGACTTTGACTTCATTATATACTATTTAACTTATCATTGGCAAATGACAAACTGTCGACTCAATTAATTAAATTAAATAAAAATATACCTAGACACAACCTTGCAACCTAAACCATAACCTTACAGTTGGTGATTTCGGTATCTAGTCCCCCGAAAGTATTGGGTTGTAATAATATTATGTAAATTAAGTTTACAAAAAGTAAAAATATTTTTCGTAAATGTCAATATTAACTAATTATCCACTTATCAGAGTGAGAATGACATGAACAGTTTCCACGTTTTCTCACACGCTATAACGCTGTAAATACATAATCAAATCCCAATCTAATAACCGCGAGGTTTGCGTAGGGTAGTTACACACGATCCAATCGCGCGGCCGACCAAACAACGCGCTATAAACGGGCGTTTACGAGCGTTTTCGCTTTCGCGCTATTTGCAATAAATCAGAGACGCCACCAAGTGGGCGACGGATGTTGGTGCGCCCAGCGCGTCGCAACGAATCGTGGTCATAGTTCCGTCAACATAGACGAGCGTTTTATTTCCTTTAGGTTCCGAATTTCAGATGTTAGAACATAATAAGTTTTCGTTACAAATTGCATGGCTTTTCCGGCGCTGCACACCATCTGAGACTTTATAAATGTATGTGTGTTTATTGTAATTTCTTTCTTTGTTTTACCATCATTATCATCAGCCCGTATCAGTCCAATGCTGGACGTAGGCCTCTCCCATAGCACGCCACTCAACCCGATTCTCATTTTTCGGGTCGAAACGCGACGGGTCGAATCGCGACGGGTGGAAGAAAAGCGATCGGGTCGAATCACTATTGACCCGCATTTTGCATCCAGTCTCTGCCAGCCACCTTGCAAAGGTCAACCCTCCATCTGGTCGGGGTCTTTGATTATAGTAAAAATAATATGTACCGTTATTACGGCAGTACGTAAATACTTTGGTGAATTGTTGGGCATTTAATTCAAAGCATTCAATGGTCCATTTCACAAGCTTATTAGAATTTCTTCCTTTCCGATTTATAACTGGACTGAGAATTATCATGTTTCTCGTTCTTATTTTGCCAGCAACCAGTCAAGTTTTATGGATTAGGAAAGCCTTTGTATATCTTTTATTCAAACAATTTCAAAATCCTTAAGTTCTTAATCCTCAATTTGAAAGAACTCAAGCTAAACAGCTTAAGTTAAATAATTAACTAAGTAGCTAATAATTTAATTTAATTAGCTAAGTAGCTTCCGGCGACCTGAGGGCTGGCGCTTACCTCTCGCAAAGGCTTAGCCTGGCCATACAGAGAGGTAATGCAGCCAGCGTCCTCGGCACGATGCCCTGTGGAGGGGAGCTGCACGACGACGTGTACCTTTTATAATATTTTATTTACTTGCCAAATTGATTATTTTAATTTTCATTATTTTAAATTTTATGAATAAAGATAAAAGTTAATGTAGCTAATTTAACTAACTTTAAGTTCTGATGAAGGATGGCACGAGCCTTATAGCATTTTAAACGCAGCGTTTCAACCGCCAGTCTACATCCCCTCGTAACGGGACAAGTTTCACTCCGGCGCCGTCGTTCGTCTATTCCCCATTTTACTGTCAATGCATGTAAAACGTCTCAATTTTGTCGATGTCTGTCAATAATATTCCCACACGAAGATGTAAGGAACTTTTTCCATACAGCTTACAACTTTTCTACAAGGTAAAGCTTACATCGAAATCTGTAATTTTTTGGAATCAAAGTATTCATGGACTGCTAATGCAGTCTTAATGAACACTTTATAAAAATAAATATAACATTTTTTTTAAAGAATTGTAGCAATATTTTCTCAATATTCACTAAAAGACATTGCCACTTTTCAATGGAGCTTTCCCCCACCTACAAAACTACGTGACCATTTAATCTGTACCTATCATTTTGTTGGGGACTTATTACAGGTTTCACATTGCATAATCATAATCAGTATCATTTTCTACTACTCTCGCAACTCCTATAGAAGAATAACAAAAACAATGAATAAATCGCTTCGATTTCTTACTATTTTCTGAATTCTTAATTAAGCTGTTTTTTTCGAATCGCAACTTGTACAAAACTTTATTTTAAACCAATAAGCTTAATAAAATAACGGAGATATTTTTACATTTATTCGTTATCTTGTACAACTTGCGGTTGATGGTGGGGCAGAATCTGGCATTGTCATTTCTCATCAACCATTCCAACTACGGGTATAATTATTATTATCAGATGACTTTATTTAAATACAAACATATTTGCTATTTGTGTTATTGCACTTTGGTATCTTCCTGTAATTTCCTCCAACGTATTGGGTGAATTAGCTAAAGCACCGAACGTGCAAGGATCTCCTTCCAATAGCTTAAGGGCCGCGGGGCATTTGTATCTTGCCCTATAACCCCTAAATATTGCCCCATATATCACCCATGGATAGTGATATCCAGGTCCGAACTACGGCGCACTGCTCTAGGTCTAGATTTGGTGCCCTCACTTTTTATTGGCGTTGTGGCCCTAAAGTGTCTCTTATTTTTATGTTCATAAGATGTAATGATATTTTAAATAAACTTAATGTTTTAATAGCACAGTTAATGTAACACGCAAGTTCGCGATGGGACAACAGCAGATCAATGGTAACACTTGCAGTACGATTTTAAATCTTACGACGCAGATTATAAGAACGGTCCAAAGTCTAAAGTGTGACACTTGATCTGCTGTTAGCGTACGTTACGATGGTTTTGTTTATCTTATTGTTTTCAGGATTATCCGTAGTTATTTAATTATTATAGGTTTCGCAACTTTGGTTGTTCGAATTTATATTCTTGGCCTTTGATTTTTGGCGCCCCACCTAACTACGTCTCTGGTACCAGGTTGATAAACACATTTCTAGTCGTGCGTATTACCAATAGGTGGGAAAAGTAGATAATAAAACATTTTGCACTCAATAGGATTTTATGAAAAATATTTATATTCGAAATGATTTATAATCGAATAATGAAAATAATAAGAGGGAAGCTCGGTGCATGATCCACCACGTGGGCCCATTGTAGATTTGTGGATTACACATGCCTTAGATTTTTAGCACGAGGCACGCAGGTTTCCTCACAATGTTTTTGTTTTTGAGAACATTCTTTTTTATCCTTGGAATAAACCCTCATTAAAAAAATCTTTGGTCAAGTTCTTTTGAAATTTAGCAGCGCAGCGCTGTCATTATGCGGTACAAACTACGCCCAATGCACGTTGTCAGTGGCCCGCCCGGTCATAGGCCACAAGTGTATGTAACAACGATTTTTTTACAAGAAAAATTATTGTATACTTTTTAAATTTTTTGGGGCATCAGTATCGTGCATAACATCACCCCTGAGTCGCTCGTCGTTGACTAAGCAAAAGCTGTATATCTACATTTGGCTTTGGTTGGACATGCGACATGTTATCATCTGATATTACGATCGTTTAATTTCTGCTATCGTCCATGCGAAGTGTAATATGATTACAGTGGGAGTTGCCGTCAACAGTCGTTATCCGATCCGATATTAATGGTGACGGATTGCCGGACAAGGCGATTATTCGGATTACCGGTGGTTGACGGTTCGGTGAGCGTGCTTATTGAATTTCGAAGGTGGACTCTATGTAGAGTGCACTGTATTTCTAGCGCTTTATCATCATCAGCCTATATTTATGACGCATTGGTTTGGCACAGCGTTTGTTCCCCGTGGTACTACCAGTCATACTACCAGTAGTAACACGGGCACTAAAATGTTCCCGTAGTACTACCAAGCCGTCCTGTAGTAACACGGGCACTAAAATGGTCCCGTAATACTACAAAGCCATCCAGTAGTAACACGGGTACTAAAATGGTCCCGTAGTACTACCAAGCCCTCTAGTAGTAACAGAAATGCGCCTGCCGCCCGCACCTCTCTCGGTCCCCGTTGTCGTCATACCCCCGCGTCCCTGTACCGCGCAGGCGAAGACTGATTTAGACGGTCATACTATAGTAGTAACACGGGCACTAAAATGGTCCCGTAGTACTACCAAGCCGTCTAGTAGATAGTAACACGGGCACTAAAATGGTCCCGTAGTAGGTATCTACTACTAACCTTTATATTAAAATCATGTTAGAATCTTATTATTAGACATAACTTCCATCAAATCGAGGGTGCTAGGGGGATTGATCCACCACACGTACTCAGTGTGGATTGGTTGTATAAATAGTTGAATTTTGTATTATTTTTAGGTAAAATTTTGGCTACTTACGATGTACTTCAAGAGTTATATGGTTTGAGAATCTTTTTTTGTGATTTACCTATTTTATTTATTACAGGTTTTTTTATTACGTTTTATATTATTTTACAAGTCATCATAATATATTATAGGGTTTTGTTTGTTAGATAGGTAATTTGATCAAAAATGTCCGTAGCTATGATTCTAAAGTTGTATGTCAGGATCGCAGCAGATGCAAGTCCATCGTCTCTGCCTCTACGGTAAACAGACGTGCGTATGTATGTAGAAGTTTCGAAACAAGCGATTTTGAAATCCTCAGTAACTCGTATGTGACCATACAAAAGTTACAAAACAAAGGCTCACACACATTAGTACTTGCGTTGGAAACAGACAAAACAAATTTCCTTAAACGCGCATGCGTAGAGCCGAGCCGGGCCTAATGAAAACGTACGACTCTTTGATAACCTGTTATGGTGTTACGGAACCCTTGTTCAAGCCACAAATTGGACTGCTGACCCCTAATTTACTGCTTTTATCCTTTGCCACAAGTTGCAACGTAGGTATTGTAAGTGTAAACTTGAGAAAATGTCGGGAACATGATGGATTAATTTAACTAGGTATGTTCTAAAAAAAATATAATTGTAAACATGACGCTCAGGTCCAAAATGTCCACTTTCCCGAATTGACCAAGTGGTCAATTCGGGAAAGTGGACATTTTGGACCTGAGCGTCATTTTGGGAAAGTTCCCAAAATGACCACTTTCCCAAAATGTCTACTTTCCCAAAAATCTATTATGAGATAAAACTAATATGAGAGGTTGTTCATAATGTACAATTTTAACCCTGATAATTATTTTTACCAACCCTTTTGATATACATTTTTTTTTTCAAATAACTTGCCTTACTTCAAATTACATAATATCTTTATTGCAAGAAAGCCAGTGGAAATTTTTGCACGCCATCATTTTTTAAATTTACATTTACACAACTTTGCAAGGAAAAGGTGCCACCTTTTTATTTCAGAATCTTTCAAAATAGTTTATTTGTAACTTAAACCGGTTAATTCTTTGTATGGATTTAATAATTATTATTTTTCACGATACCTAGAAGAAATAACTCACATTTTCAGCAAGAAAAATTACACGATCTTGTAATATTATGGTACGAAAATATGATACTATGACATGATCTTGTAATATTATGATACGAAAATATGATCCTCATGACACCGATACAGGTTGTCGGCACATCGGAGCGAGACATGATCCGGCGGGACATCCTAATCACACCGCGTGCCGGTCATAATACACTTGCGGACAATTTAATGCGTTCAGTCATACATTACATACATACATTACCTTAAGGCTGGGTGCGTGGATTTTCGGTTATTCTATGAAGGCTACGACACCAACTACTAAAAATAAACATCTGAAAAAAATATATAGCAATCTTGAGGCTTCTATTTAGGAACTGCTGGTCAATACCGATACACGATTGAACAAACTTCGGCCGATAGAAAAAAAAACCACAAACATACCCTTTCCATGTCTTTTAAAATGAAAATTATGTCTAAACCGATACAAAATATATATCAAAATGTAGGGTATTATAAGTACGAGAGCTTGTTTAAAAAAATCTGTATTTTGTTGGCGTATTTTTATTTCCCTGCCAAAATGCATCCAAAATTAATAAAAATACAAATATGGAGTCACTGTGCCGTGCTCTTCACTCCGCTGCTGCGGGACATCTTCTGTCTCGCGCTTGAGTTTGACAGCTGGCAGCCCCGTTAAGTATAAACTTTCGCAATGCTACCGATCCGAATCCGTGAAAATACGTTCCTAAGTAGTCGTAAAACTATTTGTATTATAATTCACGCACTAGATCCGATTTCTCATAGAAATAGTTCTACGACTACCTCGGAACGTATTTTTACGGATTCGCATCGGATGCAGTGCGAAAACGAGAGTTATGTAACGAAATTGCGTTTCCAATAAGAGTTATTTTGACAGGTGTAATAATTTTGAGGGTTAGCTTTTATTAGATATATTTATAAATGGTCATGTTTTACACACAATACAAGAGCGATATTTGAGTTTAGATTTTTTATTAGAAATTACAGCCACTTCCAGTAGAAAATATTCCAATTTAAAATTAGTTTTTCGATATTCCGACGCCAGAGATACTAACGGTCAAGGTCGTGCTTCATAATTTTTTGGGCGAAGCCAATTTAGTATATAGTTTGAGGAATTATCTCTTGGCTTAATTATTATCATATTCTCGATTTTCAAATGCATGTAAGTTACATCCTGTACTTACGTGTTATAATGTACCTTAATGTCTTGTATTTTTACTAGAATCTAATAAGAATATTGTTAAGGGAATAGCCAAGCGTTTAAGTAGATATCACAGGTGACCCAAGAGCTAGCAGCTGCCTCAGTCAACAGATTAGCATTGCCATCCAGCGACGCAAGACTGCCAGTGTCTTGGGCACCACACATTCCGAATTATATAGATAATACAATTTAGGTTTTTTTATATAACTTATAAGTCACTGCTGTCCGTCTTTCTCCACACATCTCTGTTCTGAGTCTCCTCCAACCATCCTTCTTTATGGTGGCACTTCACTTAGCTATTCGTATTGGCGTATTTGTCATACTTGCCATGTGTGGTTGGTATGTGTGACAAAATATCCGTCTTATTTGCCTATTCGACACACAATATGTTGACAAACAGAAATACGACAAACATCCAATAGCGAATACGAATAGCCAAGTGAAATGCCACCATATATTATATGAAGTAAGATCGTCTCTCGACCTCCACCGGGGTCTGCTCTGACGCCCGTGAAATAAAAAAAATACAATAGGTTTTCTTTTTATTATATTAAAAACACTTCTTCTGTTTTGCCAGTGGAGCCGGGACAATTTGTTTATAATTGGTCCACTTTTTAAAATTATATAAAGCAACTAAGACTTATTATACTTCTAAGAATGGTGTTAACCATATAGGTATATTGACTACTACTACTATTATATTTAAAAAAAGTTTATATAGATCCCATTTTAAAGAAAAATACTAATAAAAATACCACTTCATATAAAAGTAACAAACATTTACCAAACCTACAAAACTCTCGTGCGTCAGTAATGTTGCTCGGCAGTGTAGCGACGCAATGGTGCGACCATTGGCGCGCGGTCGGCCGCCAATTACCCTATTGGCAACAATTGTTGTGCGACACTGTCCGTCCTGCGTATCAATTTTACAACACGCTGTATAGTATTGCTTACAGTGACGTGAGAATAGTTTGGTCTGACGAAGCGCATACGGTCTAAAAGAAATAAAATAAAATATTGTCATATAAAAAGTAATACTATATTATATAGTAGGAAGGAATAGTAGGAAGGAAGTAGGATTATAATAACATTATTCAATGGTAACTCTGTAGTAGGTAGGTAATTCTAGTTAGTATTTTTTTAAATTAGGTACATATAAAATATTATTTTTAGTTTAGTTTTTGCCTTTTGATAATTATTTCATTATTTACGTATTTTATGTATTAATAGGGAATTTGACAATACTTAAGATTTTCACTATAAACACACGACCAATATTTAAAAAAATATTTTACATTTATACATAATTTGTCGAATGGAGGCCACTAATGGGTAAACGTAGTGTGGGACGCCCCCCGATCAGATGGATGACCTTTGCAAGATGGCTGGCATGGACTGGATGCAGAGGGCCGAAATAGGTTAAGTAGCGTGATTTAGGAGAGCACGTCCAGCAGTGTACTGATACGGGCTGATGATGTTGATGACATAAATTATCCGCGCTCTATGGTATCTATTAGTGAAATCATTTTCACAATCGGTCAAGGTAGGTATTGAATAAATCATAACCATAATGAGATCTGCATATCTTTATCTGTTTTCTACTTAACTGTACAGGTAGGTATTTTTTATTTATTTTATTAATGGACTCGACAGTTCGTCATTTGCCAATGTCATGTTACAGAAAATTCAATGTATAATAGTTTTCTATCTTCCTCCAGGGGAGTCGCCGTAGCGTCATCACCCTGGGTAGCCGCGTCTTCTTGTCTTCATCCAGAGGAGACGCCGTAGCGTCAATCACTGTGGACGAAGCAGCTCGACACGTTCACTCCCGAGCTCGTAGTGGGAATCTTGACCATAGCGCCAAACTTCAGATCCTGCTTGAAATCTCCAATAACTTCATCATACTATCATTCGGAACATTTTCTGATTAATTTAACGTGATATTAAACACAAAACACCCACTGTAGACATTAAACTGAAAATTAATAAATAATTTCGCAACCGTCGATTCCCGCCATTTTCAAAAAGCCACAGGTAGGTATATTAGTGCCTTTCGTTAGCCACGAGTTACTACAGTCAGTGCCATAACCTTTACAATTTAACATGTATGTCGGTCAAGGCACTAAGTCCAGGCGATGCTAAGTATTAATGAGTTAAAGCCGCCCACACCCCTTATTGTTCTATCTGTCTGTCCGTCTGTACTCACAACTACATTATCATATTAATATTAATACCAACTCTCATATTCTTATCAAAAATTCAAAGTCACGCCATTTCCAACCTTAACTCCAAAACATAAACGTTGATTGGTAAAAATGTAGAGTTAGAAATATGTCGGTTTTTTAATAAATAAATGGGCTCATTGTCAGTATAATTTGCATATAGACGAAAGTAGAGGCTTCGATCTCTACATCTCTATAATAGAAGAGATGTAGAGATGCGATTGATTTATACGTAAAGCTTCATTCGCACGTAATAAATTTTGGGCATCTTTTTTTGGTAACATTTGCTCAAGTAATTATGTAACATATTAGAAGATGTCCACAACCATGAATGTGGTTTACTCCATATGGTGTTCTTCGCTTCAAGACCACAATAAATAAATGCATAAAAAATATGTTAAAATTAAAATAAGTTGTGATAATCAACATCATATCTCATATCAGTCCACTGCTGGACATAGACCTCTCCCAAGGCCGGTTCCGCATGAGGGATAAACTTACTAATAATAGTAATAGTTACATACCTGTATAGTTATTAAGTAATAATTGTATTATAATTATTTTAAAAGATGTGCTGCTGAGAGTTTTTTTGCCACTTTTTCTCCTCAGCGTTGGCACCTTTTCCTTGCAAAGTGGTGTAAAAGTAAATTCAAAAATATATTGACGTGCAAAAATGTACTCAACGTGCTTACTTGCAATAAAGAAATTTGACTTTGACTTTGAAGGTGCGCCGACTCAACCCGATTGTCGGCTTTTTGCAGCCGGCCTTGCGCAGGTCATCTCTCCTGGTCGGGGCCATCTCTCCTAAAGCCACTCAACCCTACTCTCGGCCCACTGCATCCAGTCTCTGCCAGCCATCTTGCGAAGGTCATCCCTCCATCTGGTCAGGAACGTCTCCCACTACATTTACCCGTTCGTGGCCTCCACTCGAGAACCCGATTGTCGGTTCTAAGCCAATACGGGCAATAAATCACACTCAGCTCAAAAGTCAGTCTTGAGAACGATCTCAAGATGGCGTTCTTATAAACGTAACTTAGGGGCGCGTTTAGCATACTCGATCCGGGTATCACGTGACTAACGCCGTATTAATAAATAAAACTCAGTTCTCAAGAGAACTGTCAAACTCACACTTAAGAACGTATTTGCTGATTGCTGGCGAACCGCGACTTGAGAAAGACATCAAGTGATATGCCCTGAAGATTGGTTTATTAATAAATGACATACTTGAGATGGTGATCACGTCTTGAAAGTGTATAAGCTGAATTTGCTCTGGAGAGCTTCATCGTCATCATCATCAGTCTATTGCCCCACTGCTCGGGCACAGACCTTCCCTTACATCAAGGGAGCTGGGGCCATGATCCACCACGCGGGCCCAGTGCGGATTGGCGGATTTCACATGCCTTAGATTTAGATTTTTATTCTTATACGGCATGCAGGTTTCATCACGATGTTTGAGCTCAGATTATTCATACGGGTCTAAGACAGATGTGACCAGCTCAATGCGAATTCGGTTTGCTGATCATATTAGAAATGTCAACTACTTTGCTACAAAATCTCATGTCGGTAAAGTTTTTATGAGAACCTCAGTTAGATGTCATAATCACGTAACACGTCTCACATTTTCATGACCTACCTCAGTAACAAATTAATTGTGTTTAAGCATCCTCCTACTACGAAGTTTGCTAATTGGAATCTAAATGGTCTTCGAACTGATAACCTCCTCCATAATGGTCTATTGAATCATTGCAAGGATTGTGCCAATAATATACAAGGAGTACCAACACGAGTGTTGATTTCAAGGGTTAGGTGATAAATTATGGATTCTATTCGTAGTTGAATATGCGTTTAAAACGATCGTACTATAAGTTTAGCAACGTTTACTCATGACTTACTGGTTAGATATTCTGGTGAAAAAGGGCTCTGTAGACAAATTTACAGTCACACAGAAAACTATGAATAGACGTAGCTTTCGTAGACGATTTCTTTCCTGGTTAAAATCCGGAACGTAGTTATCCACCAGTGAATAGAAGTACAGACTAGCTGAAGTGTCGGCGAGTCAGTCATAATTTTGTAGAACCGAATACCGATGGGGTAACCAAAATAAAGACTACGAAATGGATAGTAGAAAGCGACGCAACATATGACTGATCTGCTCAAATAAACTGGTAGGGACTGGATACAAAGAGGCCAAGATGTTAAAATGGCCTTCTTAGAGGCCTATGCCCAATAGAGTAGGGGTTGGTGATGGGTATATTTTTGAAGATGGCGTTTAACTATGGTTTCTGCTGGTAATTTACAGCAAAGATCAAAAATTAGTGAATATAAGAGTCGTCTAACAGTATTCTGGAGTTTTTTTTAAACTGAACGGTGCATCTTATCCTTGCACAGTAGTGTAATATGCATACATATACCGAATGTTTACTTGCAATAATCTATATGAATATGATGCTAAAGACAAGATCCACGTGATGACAGATGATGATGTCACGTAGAGATGAGAGATGTCTACAGCATCTGGGCGCTAAAGTATTAAACTGAAATACAACCACCAATTTTCACCGTTGTACGTCATGTTACAGCTTCTCAGTGAGAGAGTCTTAGCTGTCTACACGTATCTTGCCTCACCCTGAACCAGCTGGTACCAATAAATCCAGGACCGTAGCGTCCGCCGCCTACGCAGTCCGTTTCGCAATGCATCTATTAAATTTTGATAGATCGGCGGTGAGTCAGCGCTCGGTGCGCCCGCGCATTGTATGGACGACAGCGGATCAATGGTAAAACTTGCAGTACGAATTCAACTCTCATGACTCAGACAATAAGAACTGTCCACTTGATGTGCGGTCGACTGTACGGACGAACTCTGACAGGCTTACGATGGAGTTATTGGACACGTGGCGTCAGGTCAATGGAGATCAGTAGTGCAATAGATGAAGTGAAAGCAGGACCTTACTGATGGTATCATGAAGTGTATAATGGCCTATGCCATCTTACATCGAAGTTGTTCCGGCTGCCATAGGCTTCCGATATGACCAAAGAATGCTGCCGACCAACTGCTTAACGTGCTTACCGAAGCAGCGAAGAAAATATACGCAATTTACTTGCAATAAAGAGATATTATGATTCTAGGTCTCCGTAACGGAAGTATACACTGTTAAAATATAAATCAAAGTAATTGGTATTCAAATCAATTGCATTACCTAAACGGAAACGTTAACAGCCTGTCAACAACTTGATCTATCACAAAAAACACCAATAACGGTGCTCGATCATTTCAATATTCCCAACAAAGCGCATAAAAAGCGGACAAAACATCTGCGCGCGCGCATTGCTGTTGATATTCAAAAATGACGTTTTTTTCTAACAATAATGAGCGGTAACTTGACTACCATACGATCGTATGACATAGGATTTTTGTTTAGAAATTAAATTAAAAAAAAATATATAAGAAAAAAATAGCAAGTAAATTATTTTGATTTACTTATATTAATTTACTTTATATTTGAAGAAGAAATGTCGTCTCTCTCTTGTATTGCTGTGTCTAAATAAGAACATTGTAACATTTTAATGTTAAGTATGTGAACATCTGTATTATAACTTATGGAATGCAATAAATATATTGAGTATTGATGACGTGAATATAATAAAATCCAATCTGCTCCGGTATTCTATTTATTTATGCAATAGTCATTTATAAACAACATTCCAATTCCAATTCCAATTTGGGTATTTTGGCTCCACCGAGGCTTCGGTGATTCCGCCAATGTCCTGGCTGAGAGAGACACTGAGTTAAACAACATTCACAATTAAAACCCCGTCACAATAATCAACTATCCTCCACGACACCTTTTTTTATCTACTCATCTCCCTCGGAGAGGCAAAGGTTCGATACCAATCAGCCTAACATTATTAGTGGCCAGTGTCATGTTACACCTAAAAAGAATCGCCATTGACCGGATGACGTCGGCAGTGCACGTGGCGCCATTTTGCGCGCAACTATTAAAACACCGTGCGGCAGGCGGGCCGCTCTCATTCGGTCTGCGATCGTCGTCATGTTCAGTGATCGTCGTGTGTGCTGTGTGGGTTGCCCCACACCGTCTCCGTGCTTCTGTTCCTGACCCTGGCGCCTGCCTGGTCTAATTTCTGAGTCGCTCTGCTGCCCAGACTACGTGTAAATTTAAGTTAAGTGCATTGTTTCAGTGAAGTGATAATTAGTGCATAATAAGTGATTCACATTTCGTTGCCGCCTAGAACTTTTAGGTTATGTGGTGTGGCAGATAGCCAAATAGTATAAATGGCTCATAGTACTGTTAAACCTCATCAATGTCGGATTAGTGCAAACCCGTGTGTGCTGTTAATGTAACTTTGTGTAATAGATAATGAAATATGTCGCTAGCTAATGTTGTGCGGGTTAAATAATAAATTGATTATGACAATCACTGGTAATTGTTTATTTTATATTATCACGCTAACCTTGATGTGTAATAGTTTCAGAAGTGGGATAAAGATTAAGAGGACCTGACAACGCAACGTGTCCGAGAGCAGTGGCGACGAGGATCCTACCATGCGAGCAGCAAAGCGAGGTCGTGCGCTACGCCAAGGCGACAAGATGGCAGACGCTGACCGCTCATCTGATAACCCAAGCCCATTCCCCGCGTTAGAAAAATTGGTAACGGACAAGAGACAAGGTATGGTGAACCAATATTTACTTGATAGGAAAGACGGCAAACTATGTGATCACATAAATCAATCATGAGATATTTACAGCTGGGATGAGGATAAGAAGCGCATATCATGTGCAAGCTCGGTTGGATGGTACAGACCGTGGGTGGTACAATCGATTAGATAACTATGATTGTGCTAAATGTTTTGAGTTTTCGATTATGCAGTAGGCTTATGCAGTAGGCTTGTGCAGTAGGCTTGTGCAGTAGGCTTGTGCAGTAGGCTTGTGCAGTAGGCTTGTGCAGTAGGCTTGTGCAGTAGGCTTGTGCAGTAGGCTTGTGCAGTAGGCTTGTGCAGTAGGCTTGTGCAGTAGGCTTGTGCAGTAGGCTTGTGCAGTAGGCTTGTGCAGTAGGCTTGTGCAGTAGGCTTGTGCAGTAGGCTTGTGCAGTAGGCTTGTGCAGTAGGCTTGTGCAGTAGGCTTGTGCAGTAGGCTTGTGCAGTAGGCTTGTGCTGTAGGCTTGTGCAGTAGGCTTGTGCTGTAGGCTTATACAGTAGGCTTATGCTGTAGGCTTATGATGTAGGCTTATGCTGTAACTGCTAGTGCGCCGAGAGATTTTCTATGATGAATTGGTATTGTGTAGGAGATGTCAAGTGAGTGTAAGACACAGAAGAAGGTGTAAAACTAGGCACTGATAAAGCCACTATGATCGCCGTAAAGATCGAAGGCTCTACTGGTGGAGCTATGTTCAAACCGCGGTACTACAACTTTTCAGGACTGGCGAACATCATTAAGGCTATGGTTTTAGAGGGCGATAGCGGCATGCTGGAGGTGTGCAACCTGGACGGCCAGAGCCTGGCGTTCACTGCTGGAACAGTCTTGGCTCGGGGGCAGGACTGCACTGAAGCTTTGGGTAAACATTGTAGTTATCTGGTGAGTCAAATGTTTTAAGTCTGTACTGTGGTCCAATTTTGATGCGAAGAGTGATATGAGTGGCTTCGTACCGTGTTATGGGCAGACCGTCGGTTCCGTACCGTGTTCCACTGAGGTGGTTTGAGAGGATGAGCTGCATTTGGATGGTTCCATACCGATGTATAACGCCGATAAAATAAATCAAACTTTGATCATAATTGTGAGACTGTGTATACTGTCTGTAGTAACGTGGAGTTTAATCTTATTGCTGAGGAAGTGGTTAATGGTATAAAATTCAAAAATATTGACATTAGCAACAATGACATGACTTATTTTCCTAGCTTAGATCTCGCAATCGTACCACCAAGTGCCGTTGTCAAATCCATCTATACACAAGACAGAATTAATCACGTCCATAGGTAGAATAGAATAAATGTTTATTTGGTAGCCAATCAACACACTTAAATTATAATTGCAATGTAGGTAATTAGTAAAATTTAAAAAAAAAACTAAGTTAAGTTACTACATATATTATGATAATGGTAATTACGAGTATCTTCGCGTCTCGTTCGGTATATCCAATTCCTCTGCAGTATTTCATCGTCTTATTGATTGTTTAACAAGAAAACGAATTACAGAATAAATAATTATTTAAACGATGGACATGCATGGCGTGTCGCTGGTTCCGCATGAAGGTTCAAGGTTTAGTTTGTTAATCATATGTAGTTATCTAGATATTAAGTAATTTAATTGTAATTATTTTAAATGATTTCTTCTTCAGCAGCGGCACATTTTTGAGACATGGACATTTTGAGACTTGGACATTTTGAGACTTTGACATTTTGAGACTTGGACATTTTGAGACTTGGACATTTTGAGACTTGGACATTTTGAGACTTGGACATTTCGAGACTTGGACATTTTGCAACCGCTTGACATTTTGCAAATTGGAGATTCTGCGACTAAACGATTTTCCCTTGCAAGGTTACCTAATTTTAAATTCCAAAAAAAATATTGACTTGCAAAAATGTTCACAAAGTCCTTACTCGTGATAAAGAGAGAGATTTGATTCGCTTAGTAAAATTAATGCTGTTGAAAATATATATAATTTCCCTCAGTAAATGTATCAAGTGGGTTAGAGCTCATCAAGTTGCCACTGAGTACTTTGAGACTTTGGATACCCCTTTGTCAAGAAAGACTTGTTTTCTAGGATAGTAAGACGGTGGTTACTGGTTCAATATGACATTGAGTTAGACATAGGGCTGGTGACAAGATGCGGATTGTGTAGAAACCAGGCAAATATCCATGTTCTGTCTACGGAAGATTGGATTTAGACTGTTCAACCATAGGATGTGAGGTTAAACAATATTCTGACTCAAAACTATGTAATATCTGATGAAACTTTGTACCATAAAAAAAAAAAAATATTGCTTGTCTATCCCAATATACCCGGATACTGTTCATGTTGACCACGGGGACTGTTCCCAAAGAGATGCGAGTGTTAACCAGTATATTCTAGTGACGACAGATTCCTTTTTCAAATTTTATTCACATGCCTTTAAGAGGCATTTCAAGGATTTTGCTGTAGAGTAGGTTAATAGGACAAATTTTGGAGGAGTTGAGAGTAGCTGGCGATAAGAAGTACTTGGGAATCTTGAGATATTATACTGACTGACATGGTTTCAATCAGTATCAATAACACACGACATGACACTACAGGACATGGCACTACAGCACATGACACTACAGGACAGAGCACTACTTAAATCTCATGTTTAAATACAAAAGTAGAGTCCGGCTTAGAAAATAGTGATAATAACACCGGTCTTAGTTTTGATAAGGAAAGAAAGCCTGGCCATGTCTAACGTAAGGTGAGATTTGCTCTTATGGAGGAGGTCCAAGGGCCTTAGGGGCCATAAGCATAATTTGTCGATAGTTTATATAATTATTTTCGATACAATAATAAAACACAGATTATTATAATGTAGAGAATCCTAAATTAATGTATTTATGACATTAAAATTGCGTTTCAATTATGACTATGCACAATATTTACATGAAACAGTAACTTAAAAGTTAATTTGTACAATCTGCACATACGAACTAGCGAATTGTTGCGTGCTACGTTGTTCGTCCATACAGCTGGCATTCCAATGCAAAACATGGTTGATGTGGATACCTTGAGGCCCTACGTAGGGGTGGCTGGGTCAGCTACGGCTGGCTGGTAATGATAGAGTAGTAGACGCGGAGGGTTTGGTAGAATTGCTTGAGACTTTCTATAAAACAAAATGAGAGTAAAGTGAATGCTGTAGAGATGCGCTCATCGCGTAGTATGTGTGGAATGAAATTGTGTGTCAAAAAAGGGGAGAGTTGAATCGATGCTGTAGAGATGCGCTCATTGCGTAGTAGGTAGAGGTGTGGAGCTAGTGAAATTGTGTGACAGGATAAATCGATGCTGTAGAGATGCGCTCATTGCGTAGTAGGTAGAGGTGTGGAGCTAGTGAAATTGTGTGACAGGATAAGGAATGAAGTGATCGGAGAACACATTGTGGTCTGAAAGAAAATGTTATAAAGTGGATGGGAAAAGAGTATCTTACTCTGATTTGGGCGTTTAGAGCAAGCGAAGAAAGGGAGGCTCAATTGCGATCTACAACAGACCGACGAGTGTGTATGAAGAGATTGATGAATGCTGATGAAACGAGAGTTATATGCTAGGATCGCAGCAGATGGAAGTTCATCGTTTCTGTTTACCCCTACGGGAATGAGACGCGAGTTTCTGACGATGATGAGTTGCTGATGATGATGATTATTATGGTAAAGTCAATTTATTCGTTAATCACTTGCGTTCTCTTCTGCAGGACGGCCGAGCTGTTACACCTAAAAAGAATCGCCATTGACCGGATGACGTCGGCAGTGCACGTGGCGCCATTTTGCGCGCAACTATTAAAACACCGTGCGGCAGGCGGGCCGCTCTCATTCGGTCTGCGATCGTCGTCATGTTCAGTGATCGTCGTGTGTGCTGTGTGGGTTGCCCCACACCGTCTCCGTGCTTCTGTTCCTGACCCTGGCGCCTGCCTGGTCTAATTTCTGAGTCGCTCTGCTGCCCAGACTACGTGTAAATTTAAGTTAAGTGCATTGTTTCAGTGAAGTGATAATTAGTGCATAATAAGTGATTCACATTTCGTTGCCGCCTAGAACTTTTAGGTTATGTGGTGTGGCAGATAGCCAAATAGTATAAATGGCTCATAGTACTGTTAAACCTCATCAATGTCGGATTAGTGCAAACCCGTGTGTGCTGTTAATGTAACTTTGTGTAATAGATAATGAAATATGTCGCTAGCTAATGTTGTGCGGGTTAAATAATAAATTGATTATGACAATCACTGGTAATTGTTTATTTTATATTATCACGCTAACCTTGATGTGTAATAGTTAAATACAATATTATAGGTATTTATTAAATTATATTATTATTATTATAAATGGAAATCATCACATGATGATTGATGATGAAATGGAGACTGAACAATGCCTGAAAACAAAGGTCTTCAACCAGTGATGACCTACGTAGTAAAAAAAAACATCATTAAAGTAACACTTCTTAAGAAGGCGTATTACAGAATAGATTAATATTTAAACGAATGTGTGTCGCCGGTTCCGCATGAGGGATAAAGTGTAGATTACTAATAATAGTAATAGTTCTGTAATACCTGCTTATTAAGTAATTGTGTTATCATTATTTTAAAAGACGTGCTGCTGAAAGTTTTTTGACACTTTTTCTCCTCAGCGTCGGCACCTTTTACTTTCAAAGTGGTGTTCAAAAAATATGTTGACGTTCAAAAATGTACACATCGTGTTTACTTGCAATAAAGTGACTTTGACTTACGTCTACTAAAATTGACATATTACAAAAAGGGTAAAAAAATAAGTACCTACCAAGTACTATGGTCTACTACAGATCGACGACCGTGCATGAAGAGATAGATAAATGTTGATGACGTAAATGTGTGCCAGGATCGCATCAGATGGAAGTCCATCGTCTCTGCCTACTCCTACGGGAAACAGACCGGTCACCGGAGTGTTATAAATATTAATAATTATTATCTGTAAATATTCAATCATGAAGAGACTACCTCAAATAATAAATTACCCTGTCAATACTAAGTAAAACTTTATGTATTGTCCAAAGCTAGGTATTGTGAATAAAAAATGCAACAATAAAAAATCCAGATGCACACCGTGAGAACTTTGACCAAAACCAATTTGCAATCTAATATTAAAACTACTCTATTCTCTATGGGTCTTTGCCTATGCATACAATTTGCTGCTTACTGTCCTCGTCTTAAAAAAATCAGGGGCCCATTTTTTTGTAACGCACCCCTCAGTTTTGGCACACATTATTTTTTATATTCAAATTGCGAGGCAACTCGTAACTTTAGCCCCAAGTTTTTTATCCAAACAATAGTTTCTTTTCTTTGGGTATGTAATTTATTTTTATTTTTTCTAACGGCCGAGTACTAGCCGGGGGTCATAGGTGAGGATTTGCGATGGTTCTCAGGAAGCTTTTTTAATTTTTAAAGAAGTTTCTTTATCAATTATTGCACATCTGCCGTCCGATAGTTTGGAAGTCGATACGTAAAAAGATAGATGCGTTTAGTTTTCCCACGCGAATAATACGATGCCCTTGCATTTTTATAATTGTGTGATCAGTTTAGCTGCGATAGATCTTCAATTCTTGGTCAATGTGCAACATTTATAATATTTTGTAATATCTTAATATTTATTAATTTAAACGTCTATCCGTCTGCTGAACTAATAGTCGAATCTATACCGAACGAAGCCCAAATCTAGTCTCTTATTTTGTAAACAAATGTGATCGTGGCAATGGCACATGGCTGACATGGCTGGAGATCGAACCTGGGACCTCCGTATCGCAAGTCCATTGACCTAATCACTGCACCGCCGAGCTTTTCTATTTTTAAAAAATTAAAAAAAAATGTTATTGATAGGTCCACTGTGTGGTATACTATGTTTTCGAAAAATTTAAATAATTTGCATCAACGGAGCGGCATTGGATAACCTAAAACAAAAACGCATCGTCCCGTGACGTCACCGCGCGATACGATAGCTCATTTACTACTACCCGCATGCCGGCGAAAGAGGACAATGCGAGGACAATCGATAATGCTAAACGCGGACACGTGTGCCGAGTGCGGACCGTACGCAGGCTTTTGTTTTTGTTTTGTGAATGCGAGCGTAGCCGCCATGTTTTTTTTAGTTTTGTTGTAGTTTGGTAGAATTTAAATAGGTAATAATAATTTTAACAATTATATCTACTGACATAATACAAAGGTAATTAATGAGGCATTATAACTACGCATAGATAGATAGATAGATAGACTCTTTATTGTACAAAAATTATTACATTACAAAAATTGTTAGGTACAGATTATATTATTGTACAAAGGCGGCCTTATCGCTCAGAGCGATCTCTTCCAGGCAACCCCCGGCGAAAGGAGATGCATAACAACGAACAGTAGTATAGCGCAGGGAATCCACACATTACTCTGATAATTACAATAATTTAAATGCAATAAATGTATATTATAAACATACTTAAATAAGTAGACATACATTATACAATACATTATACGCATATTAATTTTTCTTACTACACTTATTGGATTTTTTTAATTAAGAAAATTAGCTAATAGGTGTAGGTACTTTTTCTGCTTAATCTTTTCCTTGTAGTTACTACTTTAAAAAAAATCTTATTGACGTGAACAAAATTGCTAAAAATAAATGTTTTTTTTTTCTTCTTCAAAATTGTCCTTAAAACGGACATCACAGTACTACAAAGCTTGGAGATCAAACCTGAGACATTATTAAAAAAAAAAATTAAAAAAAAATTAAAAATATTTATTTGCAGTAGCCAACATAAAAATATACAAAACATTACATTTATAGCTTAGAAGGCTATGGTGATGAGCACACAGAATGAAACCCTGAACTCACAAACTAGGTTAAAAACCTGTAACTTGGGAGTCAGTGATCCGGCCGTACGCGCATTCCAAAAAGCAGCAATATGATAGTTAATTTAAGTTTAGCTGTATCTTACATAATAAATTATTTATGAATTAGTGTTAAATAACGTGTGTGTAGAATGTGTACGTATGTGTGTGTGCGTATATGAGTATGGTAAGTTAATAAATAATATGATATAATATAAATGGGCTCTGTATTTTGTAAGAGATAGGATAAATAAATAGATTATATAATAATAATAGTTTCTTAAACCCGTGAAACCTATAGAGATACATAATAATAATAATATATATATATATTATATATTAATAATAATAGTGATGATAGTGAGTGAAGTGGAGAGTGAGCAATTTTTTTGTGAATTGGTATGTGTACGTCCATGATATCTATGTATTTTAGTAACCAAGACTATGATCTAACGGCTAGACCCAGTGGTCCAACCGTCAGACCACAATCATGGATCATGAGCAGCTATTGGTTAGACTCTAACCAACAGCTGCTCAGTTTTCTCATAATCCAAAGTAAGTAGCCAGGTTATTGTTTTATTTTTACACTCGTTCTTATTGCGGGAGTATATGTCTAATTGAGTATCTATTTTATTATACAGCCACGAACTCAGCATACCATGTTGCTGTCTAGCAAATGCCGTTCTACATTTGACTTCAGCACACGGTCTCTTTCTTCGTCTGTGGTTGTCTGATTGGTGCACGAAAGGGAGCACAGCATGTTTTCGTATGATGATGCGGAGTACGAAAAGCTGTCTCACTGTGAGAACTTTGGTGTCACTATACAGTTCTTTGGTAGGGAATCTAATGGGTTTACGCGTCATTACTTTTAAGACAGCTCTTTGTGCTCTTTCGGTTCTTAAAATTTTTGTCTTTGATGCTCCCCCCCAAATGGATATGCAGTAAGACATGACGGACTGGCACAATGCATTGTAGACCATTAAAAGTGTTTTTTTGTCAGCACAATTACGTAGTGTTTTAAAAATTGGGATTAACCGTCTAGTCCTTGACGTGACGACATCCAGATGTTTGTGCCAGTTCAAGCTCTCATCAAGAACAACGCCTAGATATTTGATATCGGTAGTTCTATCGAGTTTGAGGCAATTGCAATTTGTTGTGTCTTGCGGGCAGGTATGAGCAGTAATGTTGAATGAGTTTGGTCTTGGCCTTGACGGTGTTCTCATAGAAAAGGTGATGAACTTCGTTTTGCTTAGGTTAATGGTCAGGAGATTACGTCTTAGCCATTCCATAATCAGCCTAAGAGATCTTTCAGCATTCACTCTTGCTTGTTCCCAGTCCTTTCCAGTCACAATCAATGCGGTATCATCAGCGTAGGTGAATATTTTACAGCACAGAGGAGAAAGGAGACAAAGCTCATTAATGTATACTTGAAACAAGGTGGGGCCCAAAATACTGCCCTGAGGAACACCATACCTAAGAATAGCTTCATCACTGATGTAAGTGTCAATTTTAACTGATTGCGAACGTTCGGAAAGGTAGTCACCGAAGAGATCGAGGATTTTTCCCCTGATTCCCAGTGTTTCCATTTTTGAGAGAAGTGTGGGAACAGAAACAGTGTCAAAGGCTTTCGAAATATCTAAAAATATGCCAATACATTTTTCCCTATCATCAACGTTCCTGACTATTGTCTCAGTAATATCCACAACAGCATCTTCCGTTGATATACCCCTCCTGAAACCAAATTGATTCGGTGCGATTAATTTATATTTATCTAGATACTCCACAAGGCAATTATTTAGTACTCGTTCAAGAATTTTGGACATAGAAGACAAGACTGATATAGGCCTGTAGTTGTTTACACTGTCTCTGTCCCCACCCTTGTGCACAGGATGAACTAGAGCTCTTTTGAATGCTTTTGGAAACATACCTGTGCTAATTGAAAGATTACAGATGTGTGTAATCACTGGGACAAGGGTATTTCGTGATGCCTTAATAATGCTAGCAGGGATACCATCGCAACCCACAGCACAGTCACTTCGGAGTCCCAATATGATTCGTTCGATATCAGTAGTGTGAACCTCAAGAACCGCCATAGAATTGCATTGAGAAGTCAGAGGGGCAGAAACTAAAAATGAATGATTATCAGAATTAATTTTTGACGCTAATTTCTGTCCCACGTTAACGAAATATTCATTTACCTGATCGACGGAAGACTTTGGATCCTTTGCGATATGAAGTAGATCTGTTGTGGGAGTGGATATGCGCTGTGAACCACTAATAGTTTTGATTGCATCCCAAAGTGCTTTCGGGTTGTTGTTTGCCTTTTCCAGTGCACTGCGCTCAAATGCATGCTTAAGTTTGCGCAGTAAGTTATTGCAGAAATTGCGATACCGGGTGTAGGTTAATTTTAAAATGGCACTATCTGGGTTCTTTTTAAGTTGTTTGTGCATGCGGTCACGATTGCGTATACATCTTAAGAGGCCGGGGGTAATCCAAGGCTTAATTGGTCTATCTTTACGGGAGATTTTGATAAAACTTGTGTTTTTTGCCATTATCGTAGTGATTCCAGAGATCAAACAATCTGTAGCTAGATTTACGTCGTTACATGACATCACATGTTCAAAGTCACTGCTATCAATTTCCCGTGAGATAGCCGCATAGTCTACTCGCTTCTTTAAATAATTTTGTGCATATTTACACTTTTTCATATCAATACTTAGGACCACAGGCAAATGGTCTGTGACCTGAGCCTCGAGAATCAGGGTGGTTGTTTTTTGGTTTGTTTTGAGCATGACATGGTCCAGGCAAGCATTCACTCTAGTGGGAATATGATAAGCAGGAAAAAGTGCGTGCGTAGCCAAGACGTTCAAATAATGGTCAGAGTTACTGTCAGAGTTATTGGGGGAAATGTCCAAGTTAATATCACCAATAAGTGCAATGTTTTTGTATTTTTTAAGAGAAATTAAAACATTATTTAAGCTATTGCTAAAGTCTTCCAAATTTGAGTAAGCTGGCGATCTATAGATGCAGACAAGGACAATATCGTCCAATTTACACACAATACAGTTCCCATTTATAAATGGAGGTTCCCTAGCGTGCATTCGTAGACCATTTTGTACGTATATGACGACTCCGTCATTTTGATTTTTTATATTAGAAGTTCTAAAAGCTGTGTAATTATCAAGAGGGGGAATATTAGATACTTTACTCAGCCAACATTCAGACAGAACTATAACATCGTATTTTAATTTGGTTGTCTCAAGTATCGTAATAAATTGGTCTAAATTTTTGTTTATGCTACGGATATTAATATGTATAACTTTTAACGATTTAGAGGAACAGTCAACATACTTAGAACAGTCCTCGGGAAGGCATACCGTCGTGGTAGACAGGTTCGATGAGTCAATATCGGAAATTACGTGGTTGATGTTTGTCATTTTATAAAGAGTAGTGATTAAATTAGTATGATTGCAGTGAGGTATTGTAATAATAATAATTTGTAGTAATGTGTATATTATACTGGGTATTATAAGTATAGTGTGGTATTTATGTGTAACTCGGTATAGTGTTTACTTAAAAAGAAGAAAAGTGAAATGTGAACTATAATCTAGTAACAGAGTTTAATAAGTGAACTATGAGCAAAAAGGAAAATAATAATATTAACACTAGGTATCAATGACTTTCACAACTACTCCTGATCCGGACCTTGAATTTCACGTAGACAATTTTCAGAAATAATACGAATGAGTTTCCCTCCATCCTCTTTACGCAGGAATATTTTTCCATTTTTAGCCCAGCAGAATTTATAGTTATTTTTCTTTGCGAATTCTTTCGTGTCATAAAATAACTTCTTGGTAGATGGTAAAAGATGCTCTCCGATGTACAATGGCTCCCGATTGCCAGCAATACCAACCACTTCCGAGTTCAGTTTATCGCGAGGCGTTTTATTTTTGTTGTATAGTTTGGCTGATGATAGTATGTTGTCCTTGGTAAATACAGAGTTGAATTCAGCGATGATTGGGGGGTTTGAGTGTGTTTTTGTCGGAAGGCGGTAAACATCCCGCAGTTCCGAACGCTGAATAGGTGCTTCCACCACTTGCGCAATTTTACAAACCAGCGAGCATAAATCATTAGTAGATTCCTGTTCCTTCTTCGGGACATTTCTGATTTCTATTGTAGATCTACGAGAGCTAAGCTGGATGTCGATAAATTTCCTCTCAAGGCAAGCAATCATTTCTTTGTTACTCTTTTGTTCTTTCTCCAGAAGTTCGACCTTGTTCTTCATTTCATCCATTTTTTTGTTGACAGATTCAAGAGATTTCTCGATACCAAGGTTGGTCTCTTGTATTTTCTGATTTTGTTTCTCGATGTCACTCATTTTCTTCAATATCTTACTTAGTTTATCATCTTGTTCACTTTTCAAAGATAATATTAAATTTGTTATTTGAGCCAAGTCCGACATCTCTTGCGAATCGTCTAAGCGGGGGCGCTTATTACGCAGTGTCACTTGGGACAAATCTTCTTGTAAACATTGTAGGTTCCTGGTGCTTACGTCCGAATTGAAGTCATTTAAATTAGGGACGGACTGAGACCCACCTGGTGATTTGATCTCCATACGATTATCCTTAGGTGAATGTTGGACCGACATCATTTTTCTTAGCTCCGCTATAACAAGTCACTCACGCTTCAGGTAAGGCAGGCAGCAAGTCGTAGGCGCGTAGCTTGTAGCGCTCAGCGGGAGGCGTGGCCTTGCTCCGCGGCGTAGCCGATCGTAGTTCCCGGAGATGGCGCGTAGCACTTGCCGGCTGAGCCGCAGAGGTGTATGAATAATTCGTCGCGTGACGTAACTAACCTGTCAGCGCAGCGGTCAAACGGGTCGGCCAGCGACGGCGGGTCCGATATATTATACGATGCAACGTGGCGAGCCCAGGCTCAAATCCACCGTTCTATTATTTGTCCTCTTCCTTTCTCTATTGTAGACGGAGCAGACCCATTACACGGTCATAGGTGCACGAGAAGTAATTGAAAAACACAAAGAACAGCCAATCACAAAATATCAAAAAATCCCATTGCGGCACGTCCACACGCTACGAAGGCGCACGGCCCAAAAAAGATTGGGCTCTAGCTATTTGGATATTGTTGTTCAATTAAAAGTTACCTACAGTACAAACAAAAGCAGAGATAAATAATACAGGAGGTCGTATCAAGATTCAGATTTTCTCAAGAACTACACAAAATAACTGACCGATTGCATAAATTATTTCACTAGTTGGTGCACGGACTATGTAAATTGTAAAATGATTTTAAAACCGATTGACTATTTTTTGCTTAATTACTTTTACATTTCTTTGTGGTATGAATATGCCAATTTCAATTTATGATATAAGTACTTATTTATTTATTAGTGGACTCGACAGTTCGTCATTTGCCAATGTCATGTTACAGAAAATTCAATGTATAATAGTCTTCTATCTTCCTCCAGGGGAGTCGCCGTAGCGTCGTCACCCTGGGTAGCCGCGTCTTCATGTCTTCGTCCAGAGGAGACGCCGAAGCGTCATCACTCTGGACGAAGCAGCTCGACAGTCACGTTCACTCCCGAGCTTGTAGCGGGAACTCTTGATAAAAGCTTGAAACTTCAGATCTTGCATAAATAATCCAATAACTTCACCGTACTGTCATTCGCGAACATTTTCTGATTAATTTAACGTGATATTAAACACAAAATAGTCCCTGTAGAGTGTAGACGTTAAAAGGAAAATTATCTAATAATTTCGCAACCGTCCTTTCCCGCCATTTTCAAGAGAACCCGATATAAGTACTTGTTTCATTACTGTTATCAATATGCTACATCGTAAAAAAAGCCAAGTTCTCTCTAAATTTACACAGCTGACTCTTATGTTTACAACAAAAATGTTTGATTCGCGAACTTGTCTTCAAAAAAATTCCAACAATACATCGTCCGTGTACCCTTAAAGGATTATCGTCCATATACCCAAGACCATTGTCCTTTGTATTTTATACCTACTAAAGAATCTGCCATTTTTTTCTTATTTTTAGGGTACAGCGCCTCAAAAGGAAAAATGGAAATCTTATAGGATCACTTTGTTGTCTGTCTGTCAAGACCTATATATCAGAAACGCGTGGACGAATCAACTTGAAATTTATACCAAATACTCAGGTCTTCAACCTTATGCAGCTATGAAAAAATCAAACTTCTACGTTAAAGCAATCAAAAGATATGGCCGTTTATGTCACATTTTATCGCCAATTTGAATGAAAACGCAAAAAGGGTACTTCCCGCTGACCTAGAATCATGAAATTTGGCAAGAAGCTAGGTCTTATAGCACAAGTAAAGGAAAAAATCCGAAAACTGTAGATTTAATTACATCTATTACATCAGGTGAGATCGGGGCCAAACGCGGGTTTAGTCAATCAATAATAAAAAAAATCTCCAAAAAAAATTTTTTTTCAAGGGGTTAAGTTGCGATGCATGGAAGCCTCGATGCGCGAGTCCAACTCACACTTGGCCTTTTTTTTCTCTAATGCACCTGGTCGCACATTTTTTAGCAATGTCATGTAGAGATTGTTTGATATAAAAATGGGATGCGACCAAAAGGACTGAGGTAGCTCCATAGGGCAGTTACAAAAGGGTGAACATTTTAAATTGAATTTGATAAGTAGCCTTTGTAGAGATGAAGGAATCTAAGGGTTGTATGATGTATGGGGTTTTAGATAAGATAATTTTATTGTTGTGAGTAAAACTTTTAAATGTAAGCTTTATTACGTTTTTGAAAGACCTTATTGGAAAGTATATCTAAGAATTTGAACTCTACGCTAAACTAAATTCTGCTTAAAAATGTGGCTACAAAACTTTTCTTTGAATGATAATAATAAAAATTGTCGTAATACATACGAACTATAAAAATAGTCTTGGTAACACAACTTTTTTTTATATTTTTTTCAAAAATATTTTTTTATTTTTCCCTTTTTATGCCCTTTTTGTAAATATTATTTTTTTAATGTTTCTTTAATGTAAATTTTAACTATTTCTTTAATGTAAATATACACTAGTTTGTTTTTGTAAATAAATATTTTTTCACACAATAGTCACCTTAAATAAACATAAGTCTAAATTTATTGGACAATTAATAAAGCTTAAAATTACTTAAAATAGTCACTTTGCATATTTTATTATTAATAAAAATATTATTTGGCAAAAACTACAAGTAAGGACGCCAAACCAACATCTTAGAAATAAAAAGGTGGATCTTAGAATTTTTTTTTTTTACATTCACACATCGTATTGCAAAGTAAGGCTTAGTCAGAACAAAAACTAAATATTCGTGCGAAAATGATGAACAATTTAAATATTCAATAAGTTCGTTATATCAATACGTGTGACTAACGCATAGCCAAACAAGCCATGGCAACCCCTGACCCTCGCATAGAAAAAAACGTCACCCCAGATTTTTTCAACCCTTTTATGCATATCCTGTATCGTACAGTATTACAAGTCAAATTTAAATAATTTATGTCTTCAGAGTGGCCCGTAGTTCGTTAGATCGTTTTGTTTTGCATCTGCCTCGTCATGTGCGCAGGAGTCTTTGAAAGATTTATAAATGAAATTATAATCTATGATCATTAATTCACAATGGTATTGATGGTTTCAGAAATAAAATCATGCGGGTGTTTTGTTTAGTTTTGGATAAGTCATAGCTTCGTGAACTTGGCTCATTTTAACAATTTTTCTTACATAATATACGCAATGCTAAACGAAAATCTAAATAGTATATTATTTATACCTTTTATTATACACTTGAAGGATAAGCTGAAGCACTATGCAGAGAGAATTGTCTGTCTGTCTGTTTGTCTGTCCGTCCGTCTGTTTATGTCGCATTTTCTCGCATATTTGTATGAAAACCAAAACCTATAGGATACTTCGCCTTGACCTAGAATCATGTTTGGCAAGAAGCTAGGTCTTATAGCACAAGTAAAGGAAAAAATCCGAAAACTGTAAATTTGTAGTTCTATCACGAAATAATTATTATTTTTGTAAGTACAAACTTATATTTGCAGTAGACGCCTGGTATGTCGATGTATGACGTTATCAGTTTCGAAAATGCAAAGATAAGTTTGTCCCTAAATCTAGTTCATATTTTCGTTAGAGCATATGTTATGGTGAAGTTGCACGGTAGCCTCGGTGCGCGAGTCCGACAGCCGACTCGCACTTGGCTGTTTTTTTAAATAGAGTCTATGCTCACATACTATTTTTAATTTTTTTTATTTTATTAATGGACTCGACAGTTCGTCATTTGCCAATGTCATGTTACAGAAAATTCAATGTATAATAGTTTTCTATCTTCCTCCAGGGGAGTCGCCGTAGCGTCATCACCCTGGGTAGCAGCGTCTTCATGTCTTCATCCACAGGAGACGCCGTAGCGTCAATCACTGCGGACGAAGCAGCTCGACAGTCACGTTCACTCCCGAGCTCGTAGTGGGAATCTTGACCATGGCGCCAAACTTCAGATCCTGCTTGAATTCTCCAATAACTTCACCATAGTGTCATTCGCGAACATTTTCTGATTAATTTAACGTGATATTAAACACAAAACACCCACTGTAGACATTAAACTGAAAATTATTAAATAATTTCGCAACCGTCGTTTCCCGCCATTTTCAAAAAGCCCCGCTCACATACTAACCATTTGACTTTATCACACTACACTCAGCCGAAAATCAAAGTCATTCAATGACTTCCAAAATGATGGATGTTATTATGCAAAAGATGTAATTGAATTATCATAAACCGAAGGCGAGATTAGATAGGTCGAGATGAAACAATAAGTCGATTACAATATTCGACCATAGACAATAGACAAGTCAATTGACACGTTTCCGATGAAAGTGAAAGGGATGTACTGTTGTATAATAAATAGAATTGTTTGTCGCAGTGTAAAGATCGTGTCATTCTCAGTCTTGATGGTGAAATCCTATAAACTTCTTACTTGTACATTAAACCGTAACTATGGTTACGTATTATAGATTAATTTAGGTGCCAATGTTACAATAATAATAACCGATAATATTTTTTTTCTAGCTGGAAATTATTTCCCAATTAATTTGTTTAAAATACTCAATCTCAGGTTAAATGAATGAACAAATTAGTGTTGCAAAAAAAGGGGCCAAGTTCTCATCTCATCTAGTATTTTAGTTAATAAATAGGTACATAATGAAACACAGTTAATTAGTGTAATAATAATTATAAATTAATATTCAAATAATAACTTTTATTATAAATCATAGAATAACATCCATTATCATTATCAACCCATAACGTTATAAATCTGTTTTAACGAAATTAACCGCTTGTCCTAAAGCCCAGTTAGCTTACGATAATGGCCCAAGGTTTTTTGTCATTGTTTTTAGTCACCCCTTTTATTTTTTTATCAAACAGTAGCACCCTGTATGAGCAGTTTTTTCGACACTTTTTTTATTATTATTGGCCAGATTTTTGTTCTCTAGTTTATATTAAATTACCGTTTTTATATTGTAATGAATATGCGGGAGCCCATTAGCATGCAATATTATACGAAAATGAGTGAATATTATAGTCGGAACTTTTTCATATGACGGCTGTATTGTTTCTTAGTTGCTGGGTTAACTTTTTGTGTATATGAAATATGACTGGGAACGCTCTTGTTTTTTTTATGTTTGACTAATTTAATCTGCGTAGAATTTCTTATAAACAAACACAATAATATGTAATACGAAAAATTACAATATATCATAGATACTGACGTGTTTTTCAAAGAGTTAGGAAATTTTGATAAGTAGAATAGTACATCTTAATTGTTGTTTATTTTAATAAAAGTATTATTACGTACATATTTCTATCATGTGCATTTTGTAAAAGAATGTTATTCTTACAAATTTAATTTTTTTTTTAAAGCACAACTGTCTCGCTTAACTGCGAGTTCAACAAACGAACTTGCTTGCGAATTCAACAAACTTGCAATTAAATTTTTATTCTCATTTCGCCACTCGATGCTTTCCGCTCAAACGTGAATGCAACAAAGACGCTCGCGGATGTATCTACCCACAGATCAGTCCTTCAATAGGGCACTGCGTGAGAAAACTTAAAAAACATACTCGCACATAAAAAAAACGCACTCGGTGAATTAATAAAAACCCCTCCAAAATGTCTCTGCACAATGCGCAAGCGCACCTTGAATCTGCCGAAGATACGCGCTTAAAAAATGTGCATATGTTTTTATAAACAGTGCAGGACTCTTAGGATGTTAGGAAAAAATGAGGGTGAGTCCTTATGAGTTGATGGCTGTGGTCGTCAAATATTTTTTAAGATTTTTTTTAATCTATCATCTATACCATTTCAACTAAGCTTGTTTAAGTATAAAATTAGAGAAATAATAATACTTTACTTATGTACAGTTTTCCTATGGGAAGTAAATAAGATTGATGTCATTCATTTTGTTTTCAAGTGTGTGAATGTATAAATTATATTTTCTACAGTAATTACATAACCTTCTACTGTCATGACATTCATATTTTATAATGACACTTGATCTATTTTATAAGTAATAATTTAAAAACCTCAAACCTAACGGCAAACAGATCTAGCCATTTAGGGTCTGAATCTTCAATAGGGCATTATGTAAAAAATATACGTCCTATATTAATGTTCGTCTATTTTTTTTTGTGTGGAACACAAATAAATTTAAATTAAATTAAAAGCAGTTTGGAATTGATCTTAAAAATAGTGCAACTTGGCGTCTATCTACTGTAAACTTTCGTGCGCTTTTTAACATTTTTAAATATTTTCGACAGATTGAAAAGTTTGAGAATCGAAGACTCAAATAAAACAGATTCGGTGCACGCAGCGATGTTTTTCGATAATTTCTCGTCGAGGTTTGTGTTTCGAGATATTTTTTATGTCGGAAGTAAACAGTGGCCGCTTCCGGTTGTTTTATCCCAATTTTAATATGGGCCGTTATGACAATTAATTTAAAATCGTTTTTTATTGGAGGGTTTCCTTAAAAACGTTACCTACTTGAACGTTGTGTTGTTTAGGTAATTCGTAAATTTTTGGGTAAAATTTTTAAAATATTACAAAGTACGTAAAAATCAAGTCACCGGTGAACTTCGAATTACTTATAACAAAATCAGTAATTCTCCGTTGATTACTTAACATTAGTTAAGTAATCAACGGAGAATTTAGAGTAGATGAGAATCATTAGAGTAGGTACAGCTAACAGCAGATCAAGTGTAACACTTTGGACTTTGGACCGTTCTTATAATCTGCGTCATAAGAGTTGAATTCGTACTGCAAATGTTACCATTGATCTGCAGTTGTCATATTTAAAAAAAACTTTATTTATGTTAAAAAATCGTTATTAAAATGTTACAAAATTTCTAAATGAGAATTAAATAATAATATAGTACGTAATACTAATATAATTGATTTAATGTTCTAATAATGTAATTAATGATTAAATGAAATGTATAGTGCATAGGTATGTAAACTGTAATGCTATACTTTTAATGAATGAATAAAATAAAATAAATAAATAAATCTCTCGTACCTATTGCGTAACTACATTTTTTGCGACATAAACATTTCCAAAAAATCTGCGTTGACCTCCACAGACAAATATCTTTAAAGCTTTAACTTAAATGCAACATTGTTCTCAGTCCCGGGACGACATTAATAAATCTTTCAAATAAATATCCGTCCATAAACTTTCTTCTATGTCACCTCACATATTTACACTTAGAGCTCTACAAAGTTATTTACGAACATCACGGGCGGCGCTACTGTCAACGTCATAACGTTATTTTGATATAATTTTTTAACTATTTGGAATAGGTTCCCTTTTTAGCCGCACGCTTGAAAAATTTGTAGCACTGTACCCTAGTTTCCTGTGCCCTCAAGTTTTTTAAGTTCCCACAGACATCCGCGGTGTTTTTTAGTTTTTTTTTCATGTAGATTAGAATTAACGGTAAAAATCTCTCCCCTAAGGATAGTTTAATTTATTTCTTTGGATGCACAAAAGGAGATGCGGTCGTCTTTTGTTTGGCGATGTCATGGTGCAAAAAATGTTATATAAAAAATGCAGCGGTGTTATCAACTTGATTTTTGTACGGTTATTTATTGAAAATGCTGTTAGATTGATAATTATTATTGATTTGTTTCTAAATTGTCTTAGATTGAAGGTGTAACAGAAGTGAGTAAACTGTATGGGCCGTAGCGGTAAAAAAAATGTTCAACCGTGGCTTATTTTCACAGTTACTAAACCACCGATTTTGTATGACAAAATCAAGCGGAAATCCTTGAACAATGTCTTAAACCACTGCCTAACTTTTAGCCGCGTTTACCGCTGTAAGTCAATAAGTTGGCTTAGGTGGCAACTCACCCTAAAATCTCACCTATAGATGATATGCCACCTTAATTGTTAGTGGTCGATTCACCCAGCACCTGGGTGAGTTGACTATTTCCAAAATGTGAAGTGGTCAACTCACCCTGATCCAAAGGATATTTAGATTATTGTTATTTAGTTGGTACGAAAATTCACGATTTTAATTGTTTAGTAAACAGTTCTTTCCCGTAATATCAACCCGTAGTATATACTGTCAGTAGGTATACTGACTAATTTTCCGACTGTATGTTAGTTTTTGTAAGGAGCTTTTTGAAGAAGAAAAAAAAACTTCGCTTCCAAGTAGGATACCTACTTGTAAAAAACCGCTGCTGGTTTTGAAAAATTAAAAAAGTAGATGCCCGTTAAGACAAAATTTATGCAACATAAACGCATATATACCTAATACATCAACAATGCAATTATTTTTTTCGACAACCGTGTTACGAGACCTTGTTTCGGTAAACAATGAAAGCGACACAAAACAATAGAAAGTGTCACTAAAAAGTGACAAAAAATCCGCAAAAATCAAACCCCAAAGGATTCTTCAAATTAAACCGTCATTAGAAATTTTAAGAAAAAAAATGCTAACGTGAGAAAATTAAACCTGTATTTTTTATTTGCATAGACAATATCGCGACCGTTGCAATCATTTGCATCTTTTTTATGCATCTCACTTTTTTTTTAATTTCAGCCAGATAGGAAGTTTCCGACACCATATAATTAAAGAAAAAAAAGGCATAGCTACCGCAGCCGTATTCTGAGGGTCCTTTATCTATGGGTCAGGTAAAGTACCCAGTGATGGCTCTAACAATGCACTCCGGATTTCCTCTCTAATTCGAGAGCCGACCTTTGCCTCACGTGCAGATTTTGAATAAAGAATCGATGATTTTCCATGGGCGTGATTGATTTTGGAGATAGTCCTTTTTGAGATCGATTTTATTAGTTTCTACTTCCGATGACGATCAACTTGACATCTTAAATGTCCATGTATAATTATAGCTAAGAAGGGAATTTGATTATCTTTTATTATTTAAAGAATCTATGGAAATACAATATGTTTTGTTATACTATAATAAAAGTTTTTTTTAATTTACTTTCATTCCCTTCAGATATGCTCGTACATGTGGGCCTGATGCGAATCGGTGTATTGTATGTCTTCAATTTTAGCTGAAATATGCATCGAATATGTATAAGTGTTTATGGTATCCATAACTTCAAGTTAACTCTACCATAGTCATACTTTCGCAACATAAAGCTTTATAATAGTGTACTTTTGTTCCAATTTGATTTCTTGTTAGAAAATCAAGCCAAATAACAACCGAAACGAACTTAGTCATATTACACTTAAAGTATCCAGCTAATTACATTTACCCAAATAAAAACGGCAAAGAGTAATAAAGTCAACAAAAGCGACCATAAATTGCGGGGATTATGCAACGGCACGGCTTCGTCCGCTTCCTGGCTTTAGGGCAATAAATTTCATTCGCTGCAAGGTGGTCTGACAAATTTGCGGTCGCCGCTAACTACCGACTGGGGCTTGTACCCTATTAAGACCATAGATAAACTACTTATTTTTTTTGGAACTGGAACATTTTTGGGAAATTTATAAGAGCTACCACTGGTAGTTTTACCCTTATGTTCTGCTATCTGTGATTCTGTATTGGCCGCTAAATCTAAACCTAAACACACCAGGCACTGTAGCTAATTCTGTAGCGGCTAAGTCGAATCTTAATCCTAAACTGTCGTTCATATGATACATCGCGTAAGAGCGAGCTGGACGCCTCGCTTAGCGGCGACTAATATTTGAGTACGGACAACAGCAGATCAATGGTAACACTTGCAGTACGATGTTAACTCTTACGTCGCAGATAATAAGAACGGTCCAAAGTGTTATACTTGATCTGCTGTTAGCTGTACGACGTTTGGTATCAGTAATATTGTCACTCATATTGCTAAAATGTAGCATGCCTCCAGAATCGCTACAGTAACAGCCGTCTCTACTTTTTGTAAATAGTCACTAAATCTTTTCCTTTCTTCTTTCGACGGTCGATTATTGCTATTCTAAACAGGCGGTGATTCTTAAATCACCTGAACAAAAAAAGGGACAGTCCATTCGTGACAACAAGGGTTGACCGTCAACTTTTTGTTAGCTCTAATTGTTGTATAATTGTTTTACAACAAAGATAAGTTTGTTGTTATGTTATGACTGGCCTGACAATGAAACAGTAGTTGAGCTTTTAACAAGATTTGTGAATGTATCTTATTTTTTGTGTTGTAGAAGAGTTGGAAGGTTTCATAGTTCGAGTCTTAAAAATAATTTTGATTTTCTCAAAGACTAGATAAAGTCAAAGTAATTTTTTTTTATTGCAAGTAAGCACGTTGAGTACATTTTTGCACGTCAATATATATTTTGAATTTACATTTACTTTGATATATATACAGACTAGATATGACTGATTTTTGAAAATTCTTTATATTTACATAGTATGTAGGTAGGTTGTACCTACTCTAGACTATGGATAGGTACGTAACATAATACCGATAGTTCATATCATAATACCTACAACCAATATGGTATATAAAACATCGAAAATCAAAATACCGAAAGTACGAAATTCCGATACCCGATAATATCGAAGTTTGGCAAGGGCCTTCATAGAGCCAACTACTTTTTAAATGCTTATTTATAACGTGATTCAAAGTCGGTAAGTTGTAGTTCGCATAATTGCGAAAAACGGCCGTTTTTAGCACATTTGTGAACTACAACTTAGCTTGTCGCAATTATGACATGTATTGTATATTGAAAAATAAATAGTATTTATCGTAATAAACATTTTGTAAATAGCTTTTTTAATAAAATTGATTATATTGGAAGAAATTTTTTTTAAGATTGGCGGCGCTAGTTTGCTCTATGAAGGCTCTTATGATTAGTATATAAGTTTTTAATGTGTAAGTTGATATTTAAAAATAATAATATTATGTTGCGATGCCCTGACAGGGTTCATGTTGAGTACTAGCCATTTATGTAACACCTAGAATTAACCACATGATTGCAATAAAACATAATGACTTTTGAAACATCGAAAATCAAATGACCGAAAGTTCATAATCCCGAAAGTTCCAAATGAAATAGGTCTTTTGCACTTCGGCCTTATGACACGTACCCCTAAACTATCTACTAGTGAAATAATTCGTCAATCGGTCATTCCAACCTTTTTGAGGATATTCCATACTTTTCTCTGTTTTCGCCTGTTTTTCTGTGTTTATCACAGGCATAGCCACATTTTGAGTTCAATGAATTATGTTGTAAGAGAGGAGTGTAGGATTCACACAGTTATTTTCCTTGATGCAAGTTTCACAAGGCAATTAAGGGTATGCAAGTGTCGACAGGTCGGCTAACAGCTGAGGTGACGGCGGTGACCGCAAGCGCACGAGTGGTCACGCTCGGGTGACCGGCGCCTGCGCATCTCCCGCGAATTACAAGCGTAATAACGCAATCTTCATAGCTGTCGGTTTTGAAGAGCCGGGTGCCTCAATTGCTATTCTATGCAAAGGGTTTAGATTCTAAAGCCTTTGCATAGAATAGCAATTTAAAACTTTAGAGTTTGATTCTAGTGTCGTTCAAAGGTTTGTAGCAATACCTACCTAAAACCGACGAAAATTTTGGAATCTATAAGACAGGTACGTAATTCACACATTTTTTTTAACTTTTATCAATTTATGGAAAATAATGTTTTTTCATCACACTTCAAGATTCAAACTTGAACTAGAACTATATATCAAAGTTTTAGTAGTTACATAAACTGGCTATAATTAACCTTTTTTTTAAATTAAGTAGTCCCGGGCGTATTTAATAGGTTGTATTTTCTTGTATTTTGCGTAATGGTACAAATGGAATAAACCTGTCCCGGTTGATTGGTTGTCCATCAATGATACTGGCCAATGGTAAGAAACAGCTGGTAGGTATTGCGCCCAAATTGTGGCTAGGTCCCCTTACCAGGTCAAGCGAAACTCACCGCAATTGCCATATGCCTTGCTCGTCCAAAATCCAAGCAATTTTGTCCAAACACTACGTGTCATGTTGAGCCTCCCGTTACCTGCGGTGGGTTTCTCCTACGAGTCGTGAGAACACCATCGTGCACCATGGTTTCGTGGTAATTGTTGTCAAACGGCAGTCAGAGATTGTGCGGTAGGACAACTGATGAAGTCCGCCTTCTGAGCTATACTTGTAGATACGTTGAGTTACTTGGGGTTTGTGCATCTGTTCAGTTTACCAATAAGTATAAGGACGTCATATCTTTTCCTCTTCAATACCACAATGGCTGAAAACAAAGGTCTTCAACCAGTGGAGACTTACGAAGTAAAATTTTTTTTTTGGTTTTTTATTTTATTAAAGGAACACTTGTTAAGAGGCGTATTACAGAATAGATGACAACGATGAACATGCGTGGACACATACCACGCATGTTCATCGTTGTCATCACCGGTTCCGCATGAGGGATAAAGTTACTATTAATAGTAATAGTTATGTACGGTGGAAGACAGAGAAAGGTGTACAGGAGAGTTTTTAAGGTTGAGATTTTCTCAAAAACTACTCGACCTATTGCAAAAATTCTTTCACTGTTTTATAGATAAAAGTTAAAACTATGTAACTGTAAAGGAATTATTAAAATCGGTCCAGTAGTTTTTGAGAAAATCTCAACCTTATTGAGGCCCCCTGTATACTTATCTCTGTCTTCGACTGTACCTATATAGTTATTTAGTAATGGTATTATCATTATTTTAAAAGAAATGGCAAAAAACTTTCAGCAACACATGCTGAAAGTTTTTTGCCACTTTTTCTCCTCAGCGTTGGCACCTTTTCCTTGCAAAGTGGTGTAAATGTAAATTCAAAAAATATATTTACGTGCAAAAATGTACTCAATGTGCTTACTTGCTATAAAGAAATTTGACTTTGTCGAAAAGTGGCATTTTACGGTGAGACTGGCCCACAAGTTCAAAGTCGCTCAGCGAGCTATGGAAAGAGTTATGCTTGGCATTTCTCTGGTAGATAGAATAAGAAATGACTATATAGGTATATAAGCCCAAACCCATCTCAACTTATGATGGTTACCTTGATTAGGTACTAATGGTTAGGTATCTAATATATTCTACTTTTTACAGTAAATGCAAGTAAAGCCGCGAACTCAGCTAAAGCAGATAATAATGGTAGTTTGGGAGGTGTTATGCGTTTACTGGTTTTGATTTCGCTTTATGGTTGAGAAGACAGCTAGTATGTAAATACTCGTATTAGCAGCGTCAAGGTGTAGATAAGAAATATGTCGGGAAGACTAAACTGCTTAATCATTGTAGAAGAATAAATAAATGGAAGTCAGAAAGCTGAAATGAATATCTGGAATTTAATTAATTATTGGAAGAATAACACGCGGAAAAAGGACTGCCTTGAATGACGCCAATCTAAAGACATATTTTAGTTAGATAAGGTGATGACCGAGAAAGCGGAGCTGTAACAGAATGATGACCATCAGAGGAGAGTCATCCAGAAGACAGATGGGTCATCTTTGTCGAAGCTATTAGCAGATGAGATTAGCACAGGACACGTAATCAAATGGGAGGAGTTACAAGATGAAGAATAAAGAGTAAAAAAGAGGGAGAAGCTTATAGATAATTGGTAGAAAACTACTACTAATAAATACGTCAGTATCATGACATATTTAAAGTTCTGATTCTGACTAAAACCATTCCAGAATACAAAGTAACAATTCTCGTAAGAAATTGTGAAAAATGTTTCGTCATCGTTATAAAATTTAATTAAGAACAGTATTTTTCCTAGTTTTGTCATTGTATAAATGCTGTAAAAGTCATGACGACTGTGTGTGGTCCAAAGGTGACAGTGAGCTAATATTTGTACCCCGGTATTATAATACCGTTGGAAACTACCAACAAACATTTTGTGATAAGCGGACCGTTTAGCGATTTGTTATAGGTAGCTACGGATATTTTTTTAGAGTATTGAGCCCTAAATAGTTTATAGTCATTTTATAAATAACCCCTAGAAAAGAATACAATTCGATATCAGACTTATTTCCCTCAGAATTAAATCTTCGGCTCATGGTATTTCGATTTCCATTTGTGTTTTTTGTTATATTAGTTTTTTATTTATTCCTGTGCAGTCTTGATTACGTCCATAAAAAGTTATGTGTTTCAAATTATTGCATACAATTCAACTTTTTCAGCAATAGCTTCGTCAGTTGCAAAGTTATTTATTTTTCTTGTAAATTATTATTTTAGAATATCAATGTCAATTGTGTAAGTAGAAGCTTTTCTGAAGAATGTATACTTTCTTAGAGTAGGTCCTATACCATTATGTAAGTATTCATTGTTTTTAAATTTTCATTATTTTCATTATTCATGATCATCATCATGAGCCCGTATCAGTCCACTGCTGGACATAAACCTCCCAAAGGCAGCAACTCAATCCAATTCTCGGCCCTTTGCTTCCAGCCTCTGCCAGCCACCTTGCCCAGATCGTCCCTCCATCCATTTTCACATTTGTACTTGTATTTATAGCAGATAAATCTAATGATAATGAAATGGTTAATATTTTATTCTCCCTAACATCTCTAGTTTTACCTATATCCTCCAATCTCTTCCTCATAATCACAGTATCCTCTCCTTTAGTATCAAGAACTGAGATAAATTTACAGCCAGGCTTTGTCACTCGTGTCCTCGCCTCGCGGTCATCACATCCTTAATTAAATAACCTGATAACATCTTTGATTACACAGTCCGATGTATGTATGATAACACAATCTGAACACTGATGTAATTTGTCTTACAAATTGTACTGTTGTGTGTTCGCTTCTTAAGTTTATGATGTTTTTCTTCTTGTTTTTAGATTTGAAAGTGTCCTTTAATGACGGATGTATTTTAAGTCAATAATTGACTCTATTTTTCTTATGACAGTAAACCGTCTTCTTACGAAAGTCATCTTACGTCTCTCCATATAATCATCATCAACAGTCTACTTTAATGTCCCCATTGTTCAGACACAAACAGTCTCCCATACATCAAGGGAGCTCGGGCCATGATCCACTTCATGGGCCCAGTATTGGCGGATTACACATGCCTTAAGTTTTTACGTCTATTTTTATGTCTCCACCGCTCCGGCCTAGATCTTCCCTTACATCTAAAGAGTTCGGGCCATGATTCACTATGCGGGCCCAGTGTTGGTTAGCAGATCCTTTTCCTTCACCATTTTTGAGAGCATTTGGTAAATGTATGTAAGTGTTCCTTCGTTGGTACATGACTGTCCAGGATTGAACCTCGGAATTCCGTATCGTAAGTCTTAGTAACCGCAGCTGCAGGCGGTGGTGTTAAGATTAGTGGACTGTGTTTATAGAAACATTTGAACATATAAATGACAATGCCAGATTCTGCCCCACCATCAACCGCAAGTTGTACAAGATAACGAATAAATGTAAAAATATCTAGGTTTTTTATTAAAATTATTGGTTTAAAATAAAGTTTTGTACAAGTTGCGATTCGAAAAAAAACAGCTTAATTAAGAATTCAGAAAATAGTATGAAATCGAAGCAATTTATTCATTGTTTTTGTTATTCTTCTATAGGAGTTGCGAGAGTAGTAGAAAATGATACTGATTATGATTATGCAATATAAAACCTGTAATAAGTCCCCAACAAAATGGTAGGTACAGCTTAAATGGTCACGTAGTTTTGTAGGTGGGGCAAAGCTCCATTGAAATGTGGCAATGTCTTTTTACACTTGTTGCGAGTTCCGAGACGTTAGAAAGTTCTAGTCTATTCTTCCTTGATAGTGACAGTTTTTTTTTGTTTCACGGGCATAACTCAACTACCGCCACCAATATCACTAGGTCTCAATATTTAACTGAGACTATATTTGCTTGGTTAACTGTCCCTCTGCTTATACAATTGTAGTTCTACGTAAAGAAACCAAACAACAGAATAAAACTATTAGAGCTTGCTAGCGTTTCACAAGTGCAATTCCGCTGTAATCGCGCGTCTCATTAAGCTTAGTTTTAATTTCAATTTGCTTTGCTGTGTCCAGACACGACCGCCACTTGAGGTGGCGTTCACAGTGCTTTCAACAGTTTCAACATGATGCTTGCTTTTAACCTAATTAAGTCGTTTCGTAGCCGTAACCTCATTTATATTGCTTTCATTTGCATGAGTGTGAACACATTCTTTTAATTAAATTATATTTAGAATCGTAGTATCATCATCAGTCTATTTATATTGCCCCACTGATCGGGCACATACCTTCCCTTACATCGAGGGAGATGGAGCCATGATCCACCACGCGGACCCACTGCGGATTGGCGGATTTCACATGCCTTAGATTTTTTTTCTTCTTCTACGGCATGCAGGTTTCATGATTTCATCACGATGTTTTCCTTCACCGTTTTGAGAGCACTCGGTAAAAGACATTGCCACATTTCAATGGAGCTTTGCCCCACCTACAAAACTACGTGACCATTTAAGCTGTACCATATTATATCATTTTGTTGGGGACTTATTACAGGTTTCACATTGCATAATCATAATCAGTATTATACTTTCATTCGTTATCTTGTACATTTTGCGGTTGATGGTGGGGCAGAATCTGGCAATGTCATTTAAACGGAAAAAAAACGATGGTAGTGGTAGTTTATGTACTGCTGTTAAAATAAACATTATCTGCATTACTAGGTATAAGAATCAGAATCATATCTCTTTACCTATTGCATGTAAGACGCGTTTATTTTTGCACACATTTTTTTTGAATTTTCATTTACACTGTGTTTTACTATAAGTAGGTACTTTTTATTAATATGGCCTTTACAAATATTATAACAACTTATTAATTTCAGCCATCCTCTACAAAATCTTTGGTGTATCAAACCATCTTCGCCATTTGGTTCTATTTTGGTAACTCGAGTGTCCGATGTCTCATTATCATATCTAGCCAAGGTTTATCAGTTTAATTATTTATCTATTATTATTATTATTTATGTTTTATTTTTATCTTTATCTTCTTCTATATCTTTATCTTCCTTCCTTTCTGTCTCTAAACAATAATATTAACCACCCTCTCTCTTTGTTATTTTTCTACCAAATTTTCCTTCTAACATTAACATCTGAGTAAAACCTGTTTGATAATCTATACATATAGGTAATAAGACTGTAAAAAAGTTGGATATTTTTTGAAAATAATAACTGTAATATGTTTTAGGATCGATACTGATGTCAAAACACTAATTTTTTGAATTTTTATCTCTTTATCTGTGACTATGTTCAAGTATCACGCCATAATTACTGAAGGGATTTTGACGGGAGTTTTAATAGAAGATAGCTGAAATATCCGGACAGCTCATAAGCCATGGCGGTATGTGATCTGAGCATAGAACTTTTTCTACGCAAACGAAGTTGCGGGGTACAGCTAGTATCAGATAAAATAGTATCAGAAATAACTGAATAGATCATACTGTCCCTTCCTACAGTATGTCCTAGTCCTAAGGGCTTAATATCACAAAGATGGACGCAATTAGCTTGCGGTGGCTTGCAACACGCGAATTATCCCGCAATAGTAATCCACTGGCGGCTAAGCAGTGTGCCGCTGGCGCCTTTGTATCAGAACTGTATTCGCGTCCAAACTACAGGCATTAGGTAGATATAAATTTTCCAATAAGGAAGATAATATATAAAACTACTTAAAAATATTTAAAATACTAAAAAAAAATTAAGACTACATAAAAATACTCAGAATTTGAATTACGCATTATCCATGCTCGGTGAATAAATTAGAACATGATGAAAAAATTCTTGCCGTTCACCATTGAGAGGGCTCGTCTGCTCGTCTGTTTCCACGGTTGACCTTCAATTTATGTCTAATTTGTAAAATTAACGATCACACCTAGTTTAATTTTCAATTCTTGGCAACATAGCCTGCTATCGCCTTTCGGCAATATCCTGTCAACCTACTGAAAGTTACACGACGCATTTAAAGGTATCGATCGTTCTACATACATAAAATTTCAGTAAACTCTAAAGGACGACTTTGTTTGTCAATAATATATGTATTTAGCACACGGCTAGCGACCAGTCAGACGTGATGTGGCGAGCTACGTAAATTACTTGTATTATCTGCGGTTCAATATTTATATGGCAAATGATTTTTCCACAAATATTTGGCAATAGAGCTTTTGGAGGGGTTGTCTCCACCGATCCCGGGATCCGTTTGGATTGGAAACGGATCCCGGCAGTTTGTCTCCACCGATACCGGGATCCGTGGCTACAAGAAATAAATTATATTAATTTTGGAAACGGATCCCAGTGTACAGAGATTTGGATAGGGGCAGATTCAAATTCAAACGTTGTGCACGCGACCTGTTTTTTTCTTCTTCTGAAGGTTATAAGTGAAATCTAGAGAAATATGTACCCAGTCCAGCCTTCGATATTTTGCGAGGTTAACATGGGAATCTGGGCCTCCGTAATAGTGGGACAGGGTGACCAATATTGATAGATGAATAAACGGTTTGAACTTAGAACTCTTAAAGGAAAATATTTTGGTCACATTAAGCGGAATCCCCAATACAACCTGCTGCTCCAGGACAAGATCAGTCTGTGGGAAGAGGAATGTTAGCAGGAGGAGACACCCTTAGATAAAGATCTAGGGTGATTGATTTGACTACAGCCACGACTCCTTAGTCAGGGCAGCCGTCCAGGGCGTGAAGATTGCTATGATGTTGACCAATCTTAGCTGAGTAGAGTAGAGATATAGGAACGCGAAGAAATGGCAACTTATGGTTGCGAATTCGGGCATCAAAATTACATGTCGCAGAGATTATATTGTTTTCCTCTGGGAGCTGACAGGAAAGCGTCTCCATAACAGATGGGTGCTAATCGTCGGTCCGTCCGTGCAATCATTAATACGCATCGGTGTACGGTCGAGCGAACAATAATATTTAGCTACAGACGACTACGCAAGTTTGAGTCAGAATGCCAACTAATCGCTAAGGAGACTGTCTATTTGCAAAAACAACGTTGTAACAGCGGTATAAACTGAAGAAGATGATAACATAATAAAATGCATACGATGCTATTGATGAATCTCGTGAATATAGCGAGGCAAAATGAAACTGTACTTCAGAAAATGGGCAAAGATGTGGAGATTCTTCAGACCATAAGACACGGAAACTCGAGTATCTAGGTCACATAATGAAGGATGAAAAATACGATCTTCTACAGCGTATTCTTCTTTATAAGTAATTCTATCTTTAATTATTTAATGTACACATAGTTAATTACAATACAAGATATGGCATAAGATGTACGTAAGGTATGCTTAACTCTATATTAGAGTTCTCTACCAGCAAATCAATGTGAGAGAGATATGGCAGAAGCAGGCAGTTCTTCAAGGAACGATCCAAGATAAAATAAAGCCAGGTAGAATAAGAATATTATCATGGTTTTGAAACTTACCAGGTACTATTTCCAGTGTGTGATTGCCTCAATGATCACTAACTTTCGTAAGACGGCACCATAAAAAAGAATTTTGATTATTTTTTCGAGGCTGATAATGCGAAATCATAATCAGAATCATAATCATAATCAGGGTACGGTCTATGCACCACGCCTGCTTCACTACCACTACATTTACTCCACACTACATTTGTCTGCAAGTCCTAATTTCCTTCACCCATAACATGATCCAACCAAGAGTGGATTTTTTTACGATTGAAGGACTAAAACTGTGTGGAACACTGTATTCTGTTATTGTTATGGCTGGACTATCATTAGGAATATTGATACATCGGCCGTGACGTCAGTTGTGTTTTAGATTGGTATGTCTTAGTTTATATTCGTTTCTTTTTATTATTCTCTGTAATGTTGTCTGACAATATCACGGCTCCCTATTTTGATTTATGCATGTTTTATTTATTTTCTTTCTACATACAAATGTAGTTAGGTGATGCCTTGCGTCGAAGTTTTGATCTAGAAGTTATTTGTTAGGTAAAACTACCTATTTTACTCTTAATAGTAAATGACTCTGACGCCGAAACGATGGTCGCTGGAGTAAGTGCGTTCTAATGTGGAGACCCCGGACGGGTAGAAGAAGCGGGGGCAGACCACCGGCCAGATGTTCCGACGACATCAAGAGAGTTGCAGGCGCGGTGTGGACCAGACAACCTTGGGATCGGTCCACATGGAGGATTCACTGAGAGGCATATTCCCAGGAGTGGGCTGCGGTATGCTGAGGAAAAAGAAGAAGTAAATGGCTCGATATATTATATTTTTTACAATAAATTCTGCAATGATTATTACATCTATCTGCATACTTACTAGGAAAGTTTTTTTAATAAAACATTTGCTTTGAGCATCTTTTTTTTCGAAAAGCTATTGTAGTTTAGAAATAGAACCAAACGCCCGAAAACCTCCAAAAAATCACGAACGCATCATTACATTCGCATAGAAAAGCGTTATTGCAAAAAAGAGCAATGACGTAGGTGGTCTCGATTTTATAGTGTAAAATAATAGCACCTATGCGATGTGTTCTATATAATAATGGGGGTACTATGGGCAGCTTGGAGCATAATGGCTGGCCGCGTTCGCTGGGTGGTCGGATTATAATGGTAAGCCGTGGATTAGGGAACATCGACACGTGTGCTTTTCTCCTCTCGAGTGGCTTTAGGCGATTGTGCGTGATTGTACTTACAGTGATAAGGTAAGTATTACATCGCGGTTGTAAATTGTTTCTGACATATAGTTAAGCGGGAGTTTTAAGTTGAGCGCGGCTTTGTTAAGTGAAAGGTGATGGACAGATCTCAATTTTGTTTTTATCATAGGAAACAATTGTTCTAAGATCGATATATTATTATATTTCTTAAAAACTAAGAATACATTCTTTAATATCTTAATAAAAAACAGAGCATAGAATTTTACGAATAGAAAGTCAAAATATTTTTTTATTTATAAACTCACGCCTGATCCCCGTAAGGGTAGGCAGAGACGATGGACTTCCATCTGCTGCGATCCTGGAGTCAAAGAATTTATTTAAATTCGTTTAAAAACAAAACAATCCTAATATGGGAAACTATATTATTGTAAGTATAAGACAGATAAAAATATAGAGTATTTCTCAAAAACGACTGGTCCGAATTTAATATTTTTTTAAAGTTACATAAGTACTTAGTTTTAATTTATCTAACAGTGAAATAATTCATGTAATTGGTCAAGTAATTTTTGAGATAATCTCAACCTTAAAAACTCTCCTGTACATTTCTCTGTGTTAGAGAAAATATACGGCAATTAGTTTTTGTTAGCTAAAGCTGTATAAATATATATTTTTTTTAGTTTTTAATAATACTTATATGTATCAAAGAAATCACCCCAAACCTCACGTTTATTAGACATTGGTTTCAATTTGAAGAAAAAAATCGTAAACCGCCCACAATAATTCGGCTACCGTGGAACGCTAACGTGATTAATTTTTTTATAAACTTCACCAATTTACTTTTATACTTGCTTTTCTATTTAACCACTCTTAATACCTTAACATAGGGGGCAAAATGAAAATTGTATTACTTTGGCAAATGACAATAATAAATTGTCTTGCATTTGCAAAGTTCTTTTAAGATCAAACGAACCGCGAAGAATTTCGTCCAAACCAGCACCCGTGTTTGCGTAGCGGACATTGATTTAAAAATTCTTAGATCCCGACCAAATAATAGTATTAAATTCTGGCCACATCGACCCAGAATAATAGTGTTAAATTTCGTGGATCCATCTCCAAGTATGATGGATATGTCGGCGAGTCCTTTTGTGAATTTTTGGTAAAAAATTTAACCGCCAAAGAGCACGTAGGTAAAGATAAAATTTAATTTTTGAAATTTCTATGTGTTTGTTTGCATACTTACATAATACAGTACCTATGTGCGATCTTACCTTGTTAATAAACATATTCGGTAAAACATAAAAGAAACGTGAGCGTGCCACGGCATGGCGAGGTCCCTGGTTCGAATCCGGATCGTGATGAAAAATTTTCTCCATTTATCATTAACATAAAAAAGAAAATGACGGGAGATGATTATGTTTCAGGATAAGGAATGAAAATAATGATCAAAGAACGATATAATTCGACAAGAAGAAGTATAAATCAGGATTGTCTATGTTACTTTTGTTTGGGCACTTAGCATGAAAGATTAAAACTTAATCTAAAATACACAAGGAATCAAAGCCAAGAAAAAAATCCCTGGGGTGAAAAAAATTCAAAAAGCTTCCAGTAGCACATAGTTACCTAGGTATTTAACATTGCTCAACAAGCTACCTATTCATACGCTGAAATACCCAAAGGTTGTCTGGAAGACATCGCTTTGAGCGATAAGACCGCCAATTGTAATACTAACTGTATTACCCTATTTCTCTGGTGAAATTCTTTTTATTTTGCAATAAAGAATATTTATATTATCTAGGTCATAATTATGTATTAGGTATTTTAGAAGAACATACTTCACTTGGCTATGCGTATTCGCTATTGGATGTTTGTCGTATTTGTCAAATACTTGACGTACATACAAATAAGACGAATTTTTGTCAAGAATACCAACCATTATGACAAATACGCAAATACCAATAGCCAAGTGAAGTGCCACCATAATAAATATTATCAATTATCATTAATCTCCACAACGTAAACATAAAGAATAAAAGAAAAGAAAAAAAAGATACCTCATTGGCTCAGCATATACAGGCTGTAACGTAAAGGGTATATGAAGCCGAAGGGAGAGTGTTCAGTATCGGTAACTGAACAACTTTTGTTCTACGACTTTTCGAATAAAAAATAAAAATAAATTAATGTCTCATACAAATCGATCAGCTGACCGGTACGAAATGTATGAAAAATCAAAAAAATTAGCGAAAATAGAAAAGTCGGAGAACAAAAGTTGTTCAGTTACCGATACTGAACACTCTCCCTTCGGCTTCATATACCCTTTATTATACACCCTGTAGACTCTATCGACAAAGTGTCCCTTCGGTACCCCGTTAGCTCATGGCCCAGGGTCACCCAGGGTTGCCAGCTAATAGCAGATCACGGCCGTGATCGTGGCCGGCTCTGCGCGGGCGCAGCGTTAGTTATGACACATTATCGCGCATGCGTTGACAGCGTGGCGCAATTTGCAATTAGTTATGGAAATAACACGCGCCGACGTGGAGTGTGGACAGCGGATAGGGATGGCTTGATATCGATGTTTTAATAAAGTTTCGGGAGGGGAATCTCGAATCCCGACGCAAGCTCAAAAGTTTTCAAATATGCCCAAATTCGGTGTTCATTGACGGCTTTTTATAACGTCGTACCTACCTATTCTGTAGGTACGGACAACAGCAAATCAATGTTAACACTTGCAGTACGATATTAACTCTTACCACGCAGATAATAAGAACGATCCAAAGTGTTACACTTGATCTGCTGTCAGCTGTACAAGAATAGAAAAGGGACCTCAACAAGGTTTTTTCAAGAACTTTTACTAATACATAATTTAGAGTACACTCTATATTGTAATCGTAAATAAATTTCAAAGTAAAGAAATCTGGCAATGTCATTTATTATAGGTGTCACAGTATAGAATCATAACTATGTAACCATTAGAGATAGAGTTATGAGTTTTATCATAGTTACTACTTTTAAACACATTTCAATTAACTTATTTCACGCAAAGTAGACATTGGGATAATACAGTACAACACTACATAATTTATATGCTCTAGACTAATCAGTAAGTAAATAAATAGTCACTCAGTAAGACATAGGTTTTCCCGCTGACAATAGTAATGCAAACATACAGTTATAATAGCAATCCGGTTGTTATAAATTAATGCCACTTTTTAGTAAGCACTGATTATCTAAATTGAGGTAAAGCCAGCAATTATATGACGTTTATTTGTCTCTGCTAAGAGATTAATTCTTGAATACGATTATCGAATTATATATTTTTAAATTTTCAGATCTATTTATATGTCCGAGCGATGTATGTATCATAGTCACTTCATTTTCTATATCTAAATCTATGTCTTGTACGTTAGTTATTAGTTAGTTGAGCGAAATATTATCAGTATCATCATCCTTTTTAGGGTACCGTGCCTCAAAAGGAAAAAAGGAACCCTTATAGGATCACTTTGTTGTCCGTCTGTCTGTATGTCAGTTCGTCTGTCTGTCAAGATCTATATCTCAGAAACGCGTGGACGGATCAAGATGAAATTAATAACAAATACTCAGGTATACAACCTCATGCAGTTGTGAAAAAATCAAACTTCTACGTCAACGCAATCAAAAGATATTGCCATTTATGTCGCATTTTCTCACATATTTGTATGAAAATGCAAGAAAACCAAAACCTGTAGGATACTTACCATTGACCAGTATCATGAAATTTGGCAAGAAGCTAAGTCTGATACCACAAGTAAAGGAAAAAATCCGAAAACTGCGAATTTGAAATTACATCTCCCCAAAAATATTTTTTATTGCAAACTTATATTTGCAAATGATCAAAATAATCAGGAGTTTGTCGATGTATGGACTTTTCGTTAGAGCATAGGTTACGGGGTTAAATTGCGTTGCACGGAAGACTCGCACTTGACCAGATTTTTTTAACAGTTCTTACTTTTTATAATTAAAACTATAGTGAGCAATTGCTACAAATTATTATATGTAAACGGACATCACTCACTTATATTGTTGAAGTCGGCAATTAGACCGACAGTTTCGACCGATTTCGACTGTCTTTTTCAAGGTGAGCGCGCCACGCCCGCGTCGCCGGTGACGTTTCTTCGTGGTTTCGTTTTTACGTGACGTGAGTGATATCCGTTTATATATAATAATTACTAATTAGTTCTTACTTTACTAAGTTCAATCAAGAGGTTAGCAAACGAGTAGTAGATGCCACTGGTGACCCAAGAGCTGGCAGCTACCTCGCGCAACGGATTAGCATAGCGATCCAGCGAGGTAACGCTGCCAGTGTCTTGAGTAGGTACTCTTCTTGCACCTAAATTTTTTAAAAATAGTTTAGATTAGGTTTTTTAAATATTGAATGGTTCTTTTTATTTTATATTGTACCTTTTTGAAATAAACTAGTAAGTTCAATCAATATTTCCTATATTTTGTTGAGACATTTAAATTATTTAACGTATTTAAGTTAAAGTTCATGTTACGAAAGCACATCACTACAACCTCAATATCATATGGCTCGGTATTCACAAAATAGGGGATCATTATGTAATCTGCAGTCTGTGGTCGGTCTCCCGAGTGTTCGCAGAAACTAAGGGTATTAGGAAATGGGATAGTGTGTCTGGAACTTAGAACATTTATTAGAGCATTAGAACTAACATCTTTGTAAATACGATCGGTCTAAAACAGAAAAAGGGGTAGAGATTTTCTCAAAAAGTACTAGACGGATTTTAAGAATATTTACAATAATATAGGGTGTACTCGAAACCATTTATAATCGGTCAAGTAGGTATTGAGACAATTTCAAGCTCAATGAGACCTCAACATTATCGATCGAAAACAGAGAAAAGTAAACATTGAGGATGTTTACTTTTCTCTGTTTTCGATCAATAATGTTTAAGTCATACAAAAGTTATAATTAGAGAACAGTGTTGTCTGAAAAAAAATTGAGCTTGGTTTACTGGAAGTAAAGGCAATTATTTACGTTATGTATTACGGTATGCTTATGTTATGTTTAGTTATGTGTTACGGTATGCTTATGGACGATATCCTGCACACAAGAATTACGACATTCTGAACAATTTTTGTCTTACTAAATCCCTGAATTATCTCCAGTTATGAAGCTATTGGGCGACGAGGGTCGAAGCAACATAATTACCTATACAGATTTTCTTTCTACCCGACTGCTGATAGGAGGAAATGTTTCCAATTTATCACGTGTATGAAAAATCCTGTGTATAAAGGATTTTCTAAATTTTATATTAAAATTACAGACTGATTCGTTATACACTTTCACGCGACCGCAAACCATTATCAAAAAACAACCGGTATTTTTATCAACAAATTAATTACCGGTCCTTTACCGGTACCGTGCGGTATCGGTATCATTACGTATTGGTGTCGCTCTTTTCATTTCAGGTGGCCTTTATCTTATCTAAAGAGGACGTGCGGGTGGTACGAGCATAGGTGTCATTGTAGCTTACCGCCTCTATCCACCACTGAATTTTCAACTAAATTCCCAAGCAAATAAAGTGTATTTCTCATTAACAAAACCAAAGTTTTCTCGACATTTTTCTCACAAAAATTCTCAAGCAAATTCTAGTTTTGTTACGTGTGTTTTAAAGTATGTTTTGCTTTGTTTCGAAGTGGTTTTTCCGGTAGTTTTACAGCGTGATGCTAAACGACAATGGCCCACCTGTTCAGTGATAAACATGTAAATAAGTAGGTACGGATGACTGGTCACCGACCAGTTTGACGCTGATAACGAGAATTGGTGGCAAGTTTACTATCATCCTGTATATCAATGACTGTAAATTACAGAGTGAATTGGTGCAGTGCAACAACCCTTTTTTAAATTGTTTAAGTTAAGATATTCGTGATTATTTAGCTATGATGGGATGATTATAATTTTTTTTACCTAAATACAAATCTTTACATTTAAAGAATAAGTGACATATAAAAAGACATTGCCACATTTCAATGGAGCTTTGCCAAACCTATATAACTACGTGAACATTTAAGCTGTACCTATCATTTTGTTAAGGACTTATTACAAGTTTTATACCTATTGCATACTCATAATCAGTATTATTTTCTACTACTCTCGCAACTCCTATAGAAGAATAACAAAAACAATGAATAAATCGCTTCGTTTTCTTACTATTTTCTGAATTCTTAATTAAGCTGTTTTTTTCGAATCGCAACTTGTACAAAACTTTATTTTAAACCAATAATTTTAATAAAAACCGGAGATATTTTTACATTTATTCGTTATCTTGTATAACTTGCGGTTGATGGTGGGGCAGAATCTGGCATTGTCATTTGTATCATAATTAGCGGTCGTACCTTAAGCTGAAATCTAAGATATCTTCTACACAAGTTTTCAGTACAAAATTAAATGGATGAATATCGTTATTTCATATCTTTTATTTTGGACTTGCGATATGGAGATCCCAGGTTCGATTCCCAGCCAGGGCAGCCATGTACCAATGAGTTAACCTCGGCTTTTTCGACGGAAAAACTTACGAACATTTACCGAGTGTTCTCAAAACGGTGAAAGAAAACATCGTGATGAAACCTACATGCCGTAGAAGAAGAAAAATCTATGTGAAATCCTCCAATCTGCAATGGGCTCGCGTGGTGGATCGTGGCCCCAGCTCCCTCGATGTAAGGGAAGGTATGTGCCCGAGCAATGGGGCAATATGAATAGACTGATGATGATATATCTTTTATATTCGTTATTGACATTGAACAAACATTCTATTCATTCAAAATTTTCTCGGGACCGTGTCTAAATTTTGTCTAAATTAAATTACTAGTTTGAAAGTTTCATTCGATTTCGCATAAATTGGTCTACGCAATACAAAGTTGGACTTTTGACATTCGTGATGGACATTCAGTTGTTTACGTCTTTAAGGAATCAAAAACAGATTTTAAATTCGATTTTATTGTTGGGGGTTCTCTTGAAAATGGCGGGAAACGACGGTTGCAAAATTATTTGATAATTTTAGTTTCATTGTCTACAGTGGTTATTTTGGGATTAATATCACGTTAAATTAATCAGAAAATGTTCGCGAGTGACAGTATGGTTAATTTGTTGGATAATTTGAGCAAGATCTGAAGTTTCAAGCTTTTATCAACAGTTTCCGCTACAAGCTCGGGAGTGAACGTGACTGTCGAGCTGCTTCGTCCAGAGTGACGACGCTACGGCGTCTCCTCTGGATGAAGACAAGAAGACGCGGCTACCCAGGGTGAAGGAAGACGCTACTGCGACTGCTCTGGGAATTTTCTGTAACATGACATTGGCAAATGACGAACTGTCGAGTCCATGAATAAAATAACTAAATAAATTTTGTTGTTTTTAATTTGTCCTTAAAGTCAACTGATTTAGTAAAATTATTATGTGAAACTCCTTAAACTTGATTAGCTACCACAAGTATTGATTAATAATCCAAAACATTTAACAATCGACTACCATCTTTTATGATTCGAATAGGATCTTTGATCGATAATAATACATCGATCTGATATTTGTATCAGGCACGCACACAAATATCAGTTTATATGGCTCAGGCTCAAAATGTCCACTTTCCCAAAATGACCACATGTATTTCCTAAAATGGCGATCTCTCAAAATGACCACTTTCCCGAAATGCCCACTTTTCCTAATGAAACTTGATTAATAACATAATAAATACTGTAATTTTATTCGATGCATTGAAAACCTTGAAATAGTGTTTAAGGAACCTTTTATGCTAAAACTTTCGTGGATATAAAACTACTGTTTTTTTATGGATTTGTGACGAATATGAACAGATGAATGAATATTACCTATCCTACAAAATTTTCAAAAACACTGGTTCCATAGACAACAATCCAAACCAAACCATATACAAATCCCATAATACCACAAAGATTCTTATCGATTTGAATATCTATGAATTATATCGAGTTACACTATAATTGGAATATCCATACCTATATCTATTATAACTACCCCTAAGACTTTTAGAATAAACGATATTGGATGCCAAAAATAAGCTTTGGTAACCAGTCACCACACATTTTTAAAAAATAACCATCCATTGCGCATTGTCCTTTAAAATAATAGAGATGCTGTGTATCAAAGAGTCAATGGATACGTTGCATGGTAACATAGTAGTTGTTATGGGTGGTGGTGGAGTGTCCCAGGCGGTACCATTCACGAGTGACCGTCCGTGTGCCCCACACGACCTTTCACCTTAGGGGACGGAACAAAGCCGATGGAGAGTCATGGATTTGTTATAGGAAAAAAAAATACGGCAGTGTTAGGTATAGCAGAAGAAGAATGTTAGTTCTTGAACCATGATATTCTCCTTCTACCTGGCCTTCTGCCCCGGATCTTTTCCTGAAGAATCAGTTCCAAACTATAGGGACAGCCAAGTGTTCTGATGTTATTTCTTTGATATGTTATTCACAGTTACTTTCTCTGACTTTGCTAGAAATCAACCGCTAAGTTTTATCGTGAGGTTTAGTGACCAAACCTATTGTCAGAGATGATCAGGTCTAGGCGTCTGACATGATACAACAACTGTTATCGAATAACAATAATCGGGACCAACTGCAGGCACGAAGGATCTCACATAAAAATGATACCACGGCCACTCTTCCATAAACCGACCTCGCCTAACTAACGGTATGTAAGAAAATATAGTAAGAACGGTTGAAAAGAATATGTAACATATGAATGAAAGATAAGCCTCGAAAGGAATACAGGAAGCGGATGTTGTTGATCAATCCATGATAGGGGTAAACCGAGGAGGACATAATATTCGTCGACCAAATTGGCGATGTTTTGAAAAAGAGCCACGTTAGATCTACTACAAACCGACGAAGTTGAAAATATTGATGAATGTGGAGGAAACAAGAGCGTTTACCAATATCGCTGCAGATTGAAGTCCATTACCTCTGTGTATCAGCACGACACTCGCTCTACCTATTAAATTACATGTTTAAGTATCGTAAATTGTGTTACCTCTCTAACGTAGATATTACTATTTATTATATTTACTTACTATGCACTTCTACCTCTTTCTGATATATTTTTATAATATCCTCTGCAGTTGGTTGTCTGGAAGAAATCGCTTTTAGCGATAAGACCGCCAATATTGTACATGCTTCTCAATAATGTAATTAATACTGTATTATGGTGCAATAAAGTGTATTTATCTTACCTTATCTTAAATATATTTCCCACCTTGTGACAATCGAATAAAACCTAGAATACCACTCAAAATACTACGTTGAAAACAAAATAGTAAGACAACGTCTCCACAGCTTTACCATAACAATAAATCGAGCTCAATATGAATAACCGTCGTAGATTATACCATTGATAAATGGATATACGGCACCAGCCAATCGCAGCGTGCAAAAAATAAGTTGCCATGAATAATAATTGTTTAGTTTTATGGCAGAAATCACGGTTCACTGCTAATAGTTCTGCCGCTGACCGGCGACGCTAGGGCTGGCAACTTTTGTATTAATTTATTTTATTGAGCTGATTATGTTGATGGAGGTTTTTGCTTAAAATATACCAGACTCTACATTATTCTGTTATATATAATATATACAAAATATTTTGTTCATATTTACTTTCCCTTGGTAAGTAGAGCTCGCTCACATTATTTTATAGTCATAAGTAACACCTAATTATTATTAAGATATGTTTTTGTTACAAAAGTGCATATTCTGTTTTACGAGTAAGTACCTACTAATATTTTATATTTTATAAATAGTTTATGAATGTAAAGTTATTGACTTCATTTAAAATTCCCATTGATATTTTTTCGATAACTTCCACGTAAAAAGTTCATAGGTACCAAATTCTATTCTACATTACTTTTTATTACACACCTAACTTTAACCCTTTCGGTCGCCATGACAATTGAGTTTAGAAACCCATACCAAATATAAAATAAAACTTTTCTAAAATCTTGGTAAACAGTCCTTAAATTATTATTGGTTAAACGGTTGGCATAGCAACCCTAGCGAGGGGTTCGTTTTATTACATTTTTTCGATAAACGATTAATGAGACCGGCCTACGATTTCCGTAGGACAATGCGTCACATAAATTATGTTGGACAAATACAATGTTTCCGCGTTAGATATGCGTAAACGTAATGTTTTGGCGCAGTTCTGGCTCATTGTCCAGTTGGCGCTATCGATTTTTAGCAAATAATGCGTGTGTCAACCCTAACGCTAACCTAACTTATGTCTAGGCATTATTTTAAATTACTACTGGAATGTTTTAAGAATCGACATTAGCCCTTTGTGAAAATTCTAATTAATATTTACCTTGGTGATTAGTTATTAACGGCGTTAAGTAAATTAAGAAAATATCCGCTATTGATTGGAGTTATCAAAAGAAGTCGTGTTTGTGAAGTTTAATCGGGCTCGCTGTTACATAGAGGAGTATGGGAGAAAAAAAAACCGGGCAAGTGCAAGTCGGACTCGTGCACCGAGGCCTCCGTGCACTGCAACTTAACCCCGTAACTTCGATCTAACTATAAGATAAACTAGACTTAGATACCAATCTTTGTCATCATCAAAATATTTTGACCATACATCGACATACTCCTGATTAGTTGATCCTCTGCAAATATAAGTAATAACAAAAAATATTTTAGGGAAGATGTAATTTCAAATTACAACTTTCCGATTTTTTTCCTTTGCAAACCTAGCTTCTTGCCAAATTTCATGATTCTAGAGATCAACGGGAAGTGACCTACAGGTTATGGTTTTCTTGCATTTTCATACAAATATGCGAGAAAATGTGACATAAACGGCCATATCTTTTGATTGCGTCGACGTAGAAACCTGAGTATTTGGTATTAATTTCAACTTGATCCGTCCATGCGTTTCTGAGATATAGGTCTAGACGTACAGACAGAACAGACGGACAACAAAGTGATCCTATAAGGGTTCCTTTTTTTCCTTTTGAGGCACAAATCCCTAAAAATGACAGTTTCTTTTAGGTTTAGGATTAAACTTGACAGAATCACACAAAAAGTTCAAGAAAGCATTCTTTTTCTTCTAATTCTGGACATTTTATTGATTCACAATAACAAATATACCACGAATCTGCTCCAGGTCTTGCTTTAAGAAACCCAGACGAGGTCAGAAAGATTACAGAACACAACATTGCGCAATCACATGCCCGCAAACATAATGCTATCATCATAACGCCACGCAAATGGAACACTTGACAATCAAGAATTAAATCATAAACCCAAAGGCTCCAGATTAGAGTCGCCATGACTTAGGGATACTCTGTCGGGACAGTGCTCTCTGTACGGTATAACGAAATACAGTGCGCGAGGCGTAAGCTCAGGTTTGCATTTGTGTGAGTGCACACAGATAGTGTAGAGTGATATTCGGCCTGAGGCGTGGCGACGCCACCCTGCCGCGCACGCACCGCACTTTACCTCTTGTACCGCTAGCGATTGGCGATCACTCACACAAATGTAAACCTGAGCTTACGCCTCGCGCACTGTACCCTTCATCGATAGATTTGTGAGTCAGGGATATTTGCGGAAGCCGACGTGGACGCATTCCATGCCATCATACGCAAAAGAGTCGTGTCCCCGATGCGACGGGTTCGCGGCAGCCCTAACAGCATCCTGAAGGGCATTGCGGATACCGTGGACAGTCCGATTCTAAGACACTGGGTACACTTACATGTCCCGGGGTCTCGGAGTCGGACCTAAGTCGCATGTCATAGTAATACACCTCGTGTAAACACTAACATAGTTTTAATTACTTACTAACACTTATATGGTCTTTGTGACTGCAATAAATCGTTTGAATTTTAATTTGATGGAACGTTTCGCCGAAATCATTCATCGACGGTAGATTTTACGAAAAATTTATTCACCGATGAAACGTTTCGCCTAAAATACTCTTAGCTGACTATTGCCATCAGCGATTTAAAGAGTTATTTATGACGGCTTTCTCGACTATATACTTATGGATCTGTCTTGTTACGAAGATTGGCGATCGACATTCTCGACAACGCTGATACCATACCGTCTCTGATACCATTATATAATATCTGATACCATGTCCCATGCACTTCATGGGTATTAAGTTCTTGGGTCATGATCTCATTCTTCTTCCAGGCATTCTGCTCTTGATCTGGCGTCAGTTCTGCACCTCGTCGCCCCAGCGGTATCTAGAACATCCGACTGGCCGTCGTCCGCTGGGCTTTCCGACATATGCTCGCTTCGCTGCGCGCTCCTCTCCCATCCTCTCCACGTGACCAAGCCAGCGGAGTCGGGATGCTTTGGTTTCTCCAATGATATTAGGGTCGGCCACCATCTCCTCGATCTCACAGTTTTTCCGGATCCTCCAGCTTCCGTCCTCTCGCTTCGCTGGTGCCAGAAATCTCCTTAAAATCTTCCTCCTCTGGACAAACGTTCAATTGAAGAATATCGTTGTTATTTCTTATTAATGCCGATGTATAGAATATTATTTGAGGACGTCGATAAAATAGAAATGACAAATCGTGGATTTTATTAAGGTCCAAATTATTTTAATTGCCTCATTTAATATTGAGAATATTAAAGCCTCTTGCCCAGCTGCCTTCTATATTCCATACACCTCCAGACATATTTCAAAACTGTGATAAAGTCGTGTCCCAAACGTATCTGGATGAATGGCACCCCTACACAAGCCTTTATAAATAACAACGTTATCATCAACAGACAAACAGACAAATGACTCCAAATTAAATAACACAGACTGTTATCTAAGCAGCAATCAAAATGGACACAGGTTCTGAGGTTTACTATATTTGATTAGGCGTAATGAGATATAATCGTTGTGGAGGTAACTCAAGAATTCCAAGTTTACTTTTCGAATGGAATTTGTGAAGGTTTTGTCTTTTTAGATGTATTTGGACACTGTGAAATAATTTGTTAAAACTATTGAATGATTATTTTAGTTTCTAATTTATTATTCTTCTTTGTATTTTATCTAGGTATTTTTAAACGCATATACAGTTGATAATTAAGGCATTTCGCGTTTCAGGCAATATATTATCAATGCATTTTACACATAGCGCTTATAAGGGTTAACGGCAATTTTTCATAAAATTGTAATGTTTCATTTTTAATTTTACATCTTTCTAAAAGTTTCTAACAATTAGTAATCTTTCAACATCAGTTTGTAAATTCATGTTAATATGATCGTCTGTCATATTTTTCACGCCATATTAGTTATTTCGTTCTCCACATTCAATCATATTAGATATGTAGATTATTATCATTCCATGGATTGTCTTTAGATACTTTTATCACTACTAGTTTCTTAAAACGTTCATTACTGTTAATAGGTACATTAAAATTTGTATTCGGAACATTAGTTGTGATATTTTGCGATTCTACATTAGTAACTACTAATTCTAAAGTAAACCCCGCATTCTATTTACCTACCTGTGAGACTTTGATAAGGTCGTGATGTACAATAGCTCATTCTCTCGTTAGATAAATGATAAAGACGCCATTAATGTGGTCAAAGGAAACGCCGGTGTTTGCTCTAGTTGTTTGATTTATTCCAACATGTTTCCTGTCTTTATTTTTTATAAGTTTCTTAATCTGTCCCTCGTTATTTTTTCATTACTCTAGAAACTATTGCATTTATTGTCTCTGTCTGGCTAAGGTTTTATTGCTGTCATTTCACCATGATCGCGTTTTTAATGGGAATTTTAAACCTTAATCTCACCTGAGGATAAGTGGTGTTGAGGCCGATGGAGACTAAAGCTGTGATCGCAAGATTCAAATATTCACAAAATGCAGCCACGAAAAGTGTTGTCTTCTACTTGACTACCTTATTGACCATCAAACGCATTGGCGTTTCCAATTATTTGAATACCACGATCAAATTAAGAAGTAAGGTAAGAATTATGATCAAATTAAGATTAAAGGCCGTCGCATGCCCCGAGTCAGGAGCGTGGCTGCACGCCATTCCGTCGCCTTACATGGGGACACTTCTCGATACAGACTCCCTGCGAATATACGTTGCTCTCCGCCTGGGCTGCAACGTTTGTGAACCTCACGTATGCGTTTGCGGCACCCAGGTGGAGATCAACAGACATCATGGGTTGAGCTGTATTAGGTGTGCCGGTAGGCGACCGCGGCACCACGCTCTAAATGACTTATTGCGCAGGGCTTTAATTTCCGCGGGCGTGCCTAGTGTACTCGAGCCGCCCGGCCTGAGCAGGACCGATGGCAAACGGCCAGACGGCCTGACTCTTGTCCCGTGGCAGAGAGGGAATTGCTTAATTTGGGACGCAACATGCGTAGACACGTTCGCTGCGTCACATCTCCCTCAAACTTTGAAAGCCGCAGGTTCGGAAGCCGAATCTCAGGCGCGACTCAAACATACCAAATATGCTGACATAGGAATAATGTACACGTTTGTGCCCTTTGTGGTTGAGACAGCGGGTCCTTGGGGAGCGGAGGCCTTTGTGCGTGGCATTAGGCGGCCAATGCGGGACCTCGGTCTCGGGCCTCGCTCTGAATCGTTCCTGATGCAAAGGCTGTCCATAGCCATACAGCGCGGTAACGCCGCTGGTATTATGGGCACCTTTGCATCGGGAACGATCAGAGGGGGCTTATTCGATTAAGTTTTTTTTATATATTATTATTTTGGCATACATAAATAAATTACCTACTTATATTTATTAAGATATAAAATGATTGGGTACTTAGGTACGGCTTAACCAATCTTTGTTCATGACCGTAAACTGCACTATGAAGAATGTAGCGAGATTTTTCACTTTAACAAATACGACAAGTGGAAAATCTCTTATCTGCACGCGGAAGCGGTTGGACATAGAGCACCGTAAGTTGTCATGTGCCAAGGAACACCAGGGCAATGGTCTCGAGACAATTTGAAGGGCACCAAAGCGTTAAGATCGTTAACTGGGACGTCTGCCGTTTTAAAGGCTAATGCTTATTGTCAACCGAGCAAATCTGCAATGCTTAATATATGTTCTAGGTCGTGATTATCAGAGGCTATTAATTTGACGTCATCAACAGTGATGGGTTTTCTTTATGATCATGTGTGATGTGAACATTATAGGGCTAGTGATTCAGCCTTATAGTCTTGAGCGTCAAATAGTGTCACGGTGCCATTGATACAAGGCGACTAACACCCATATTCTAAGTTGTTCCCTCCACTAGTCCTCGACTCGACTCAACCTCACTCGCGGAAATTGGTATTATTAGTTAACGAATGTATCCTTGACTTGAGCGATTTCCTTCGTCGAGGAATGAACTCTCAATTTCGAGGTAGCTCGGGACCAACCTTAAGGTATCCTCAAAGCTTGTAAACAACGCTCTTACGTGTTTTGTGTGTGGTATTTTTACTGAAATGTCTACAGCTTGGATGAAGACTATTTCTACCAGAGAGAATAGTTTGTGTCCTCTAACGATGACGTCGTTCCTCCACTCGACCTAACTCGAGGAACCTCCAGATAAGCTTGAGTGGACGATTAAAAATACGGATATCAAGGATGAGTTGAGGATTTCATTAAGGTCTCCTTAGTTGAGGTAGAGTCGAGGAGGTTTTGAGGAACGGACTAAGACTACGGGTGTAAAAGTCGTCAAGATTAGAGGCGTCCCACTACTAAAGGCTTATTTTATTTTTAAGTAGTAAACGATAATGTGTGATGGTCACGAGAAGAAGCAAACGGCTCCGGGACAATAGGCGAAGTATACCGGAGTCACAAGTGTGACGGACGACGACAAATGACTTCCTACATGTGACCGCCGGGCACGCGCCCGATCACCATCGCCCGTGACGAGCAGCTTCTGAACCGTTTTGGTCATGTGGACGGTAAAATGGCGCTCAGAAAAGAATCGATTCTAATAATTTCGGGAAGATAAAACCTCTGGAGTCGAGAAGGTCTAGGCAATTTAAGAGTTCAAATTCAAATTCATTTATTTTTGCTTATTAACTAGGTTCACAATCAAACCATGCAAAATACAAGTAGGTATACAATTCACCCATGCAACAGTATTGGTGGGTAGATAATTTGTTACCAATGAACACTGTCAATTTCAGGTCAAATCTTAGAAATAATTAAATTACATAATAAAATAAATGTCAATCGTTAATTATTCATGTCAGTCATACAGTTTCGCAAAATATTCTTTTAAGTTATAAAATGGCCTAGTCAATAAATATTCTTTAAGGGTTCTACAAAATTCATTATTATTATTACAATCTCTAATGTCAATATTTAAATTGTTGTAAATTTTTATACTATTACATTGTAGGCTTCTGTTATAGTTATTATAATATGACGTCGGTAACATTAAACGAGTGTTGTTTCTGAAGTTATAAGATGAGATATCGCTTACAGATTTGTACTGAGATTTATTTCTGTGCACACGTATGCAGACAAGATATATGTACAATGATATTACAGTTAGTATTTTATGTTTAATGAAAACTTTACTCCTTGTCCTGTCCAAACAGTTGAAGGTGCTCCTTTAATTGGACTTTCGGCCAGAGAGGGTGACTGGCCAAAAGTGGATGAACCGCTACCATTTCTGGAAGATAAAACCTGTAGAGTCGTGGATGTCTAAGCAATTTAAGACTTTACTCCTTGTCCTGTCCAAACAGTTGAAGGTGCTCCTTTAATTGAACTTTTGGCCACCCTGGCCATAGCAGATACTAATTACTCAACCTAATGTTTTAAAGACACTAACGTAGTTTTAAGTGACACTAACATTATTATATGGACCTTAGAGAAAAAAAACGATTAATTATTAGTGTCTCCAAAGTCAACGACAATCGCCAGCAATGCCTCAATCATTGCAGCAAAGATAACCGCTATGTCTCTCGTCTTCTTTATCATAAAACCTGCTATTGCTGTCTGAATTCCACAGGTCTCATGGTTTATTGATAATGCAACAGAATTCAGCATTCCTTATAACGAATCTGATGATGATGTCAATGTCTTGATGAAAGAAAATATTATACAAATTTAACTAAACTAACGATAAAATTAAAGATGACTCCTAGATAATACCAGATTTAATAAGGTACGAGTACATAATATAACACTGGTACCTTCCTATTACAATTTTTTGATAAATAAATCTCATATTTCTTAGATAAAACAAATACATAATCTAACAGCGTCCGCGCAGATTCAAGGCGCCATTTTATCATCTGGTGGCCAAGATATGGAACATGAGAGTAGTAAATTGGAAGATCGTAAAATCGCAGTACGGTACAGCAGATTAGTTCGCCCAGTAGCCAAGCATAAGTGGGCACAGTATTCGGTCCACTGTTGAACGTATTCAAATGTCATGTGAAGTCGGTAGCTTGTCTTTTCTCTTTGGTTTGTTAAATTTGGATAGTTTATGGTTCGCTGATTAGAAATTTATGTTTGCAATTTTGTAGAGAGTTCACAAGGGATTATGAATAAGCTGGATATTATTACATTTTATTACTGTGACGAATGAATTGTATTTTATTGTTGACATTTTTTGTTTTTATTTTTATTGTATTGAGGACATTTTTGTTTACTAACATTATAATAAGCAATACTAACAATTTATGGACCACTGTTGTTCGAAATAAATAAAGATTATTATTATTATTATTTACCAAGTCTGGGTGTAATTTGAGATCGCATTTGTATAATATGTCTTTAGAACCCATAGTACAGAAAATTATATTATTCGTAGTTTGTCTTAAATGTGATGTCTCACCTTTTAATATAATACTTAACTCTACCTTAGAGTCAATAAAATCAACACTTCTCCAATACCTATCTTTTTTGTGGAAGCGATGTTTTTAACATTATTATTGAATAATCGGAATCGGAGGAGGTCCAGTTGCTAGTACGGTGGAACACAGAGAAAGGTGTACAGGAGAGTTTTTAAGGTTGAGATTTTTTCAAAAACTACTTGACCTATTGCAAAAAATCTTTCACTGTTAGATAGATAAAAGTTAAAACTATGTAACTGTAAAATAATTATTAAATTCGGTCCAGTAGTTTTTGAGAAAATCTCAACCTTATTGAGGCCCCCTGTATACTTATCTCTGTCTTCGACATTTTCTTCATTTTGAAAACAATCGTACAAGTTAAGCAACGTTGGACGAGGTCAGTACCTGGATGGGTGACCGCTAGTGACACTTTCATCTGAGCCACTCCGTGCCTCGGAAAGCACGTTAAGCAGTTGGTCCCGGTTGTTGTCGCTCGGCAGCAGTCGTTAGGCCACGGCACGGGCGGCCTGAATAACTCTGACAATAATGTTTGGTTACTAAACCACACGAGATGAAGAATAATATTCAATCAGAGAATAAATAAATTCTCGTTTTATTTTGCGCGTTTCGAGGTTAACAAAACTAAAAAAAAATAACATAAGAAAAAATACTTCATATAAGTATTGATTTTTGATTTGGTGGTACAATATAAAGTCTACTAAAAATTATGCACAAAAGATTTTAATATGATAGAATTTTATATGATGTATAGATTCCTATCACATATTAGTGAAGGCATTATGGCATATGGTGCGTTCACAGGTTAACCTACTGACCAATTTCTTTTAACCCTTACTTCCTGTTAATTTAATCCTTTAACCCAAACTACCACGTGCCGCCTATCACATGTTTAGTCCACCTGTCGATTAAATTTAAAAAACACGAATAGTTGTGCTTTCTACGCATTATTAAGGAGTAACCAGTAGTAGAGAGTACCAAACCAAGAAATGGATAGGCACGAGACCAACTAAAGTAAGACAGCAGGAGCTGGAAATTGTTGCGTGCCGACTACACAAGAGTGGTCAGTCCACGCACGTCGCGGGACCGCTTGTTTACAACAAGCTGCCGGCTTCCATAAGGGACACCACCAGCTTTAATAGTTTCGTTGGTAAGCTTAAGCGATGGTTAATCCAGAAGGCTTACTACTCGCTAAATGAGTTTCTCGATGATTGACATTGCATTCACCCTGTAAAATTGATACAGATATTGTTAGGTTACGAACCTAAATTTATTTATTTATAATTATTGTGACGATACCATAGGTATATTACGGATTTATATATTTTTAATTTAATTGACTAATGAGTTGTTGTGACATTAATGATAATATTGTACAATGTAATTTTCTATTTGACGATGTATATCTAGTACTACAATAAATGAATATGAATAACTACGATTAATTGTCACAAGTTCAAGTCTACAAGTACAAGTCTCAATAAAACATTTTCAGGTTTGGCCTTCAGTAGGGAGACTTCGTGGCAGTATTGGAGGATACCATCACTGCGTAGTACGTGCATAACACATAAGTTCACCTACACATATATATCAACACTTACACTATCCACACTACACACCATCACCTCACCGCATAAACACTACATCAGGTCTTGCTAAGCTTTATGTATTTATTATGTCTTATTTAAAAATTGTAAATCCGTAATTGGCAGCCGGTTTAGCTCATTTGTGTTTTTTAAGTAGCAATAAGTGCTGTGGATTTTATAATAAACAATATATATTTTTTTTGTTAACCTATAAATTGTCCCACTGCTGGGCAAAGGTCTCCCCCCTCCTCTTCCATCCATCCCTGTCCTGAGCCTCTTCCAGCCACCCATCCCTGTATCCAACGATATCGTCTCTCCATCTACGCCGAGGTCTGCCCCGACGCCGGCGAACGTGCGATGGCACCAAAAAAATTAAATAAACAATAATAATAATAATTAATAATATATAATAATTACAAGTTGATATTGAAACGCAGGATGAAACCTGATCGGTATTGGTAATCAAGTTACCTACTAGTTATGGGGAAATTTTTATTAGGTATCTCAGTAATTTTTTAAACTTTATATTCGAAAAATGTACATTATTTCTAAGGTGGCTGGAAGGGACTGGATGCAAAAGCCGTAAATTGGGAGACGCCTACATCAAGTAGTGGACTGATAAGGGCTGATGTTGATGCATTATTTTAGCGAAAATCTGTCATCGATGCAACATATACATTGTTGTAAATGGTGTAAATGTAAATTCAAAAAATATATTGACGTGCAAAAATGTACTCAACGTGCTTACTTGCAATAAAGAAATTTGACTTTGATTTGACTTTGACATAAACCTTGTTCAAAAGTACGTTAACTTAGGTAGGTATTAAAAATTACTTACTACTAAAAATTTCATTACTTATACGTTCGTTACACCCAAAAAAATGTTTGTTCTATTGTTGCAAAACCAGTTTCTTGTAAACTGTAAATTACCATATAACGACTTCTTTTATCTCGGTATCTAAATACTCCGCAAAAACACTTATACACACAATCACGTATTTTGAAAAAAAAAAAATGTTAGGAGAGATATTTAACATACGACTATTGTTTTTTTTAATCCTTAGACTTCTTTCTTTCTTTTATTTATTGAAGTTTACTTACCGTGTAATTTACAGACTAGTTTTCTAGAAAAAAAGTTTCTACAAATAATATACCGGTTTTAAATAACAAAGCATTATATATAAACGGATATCACTCACTTATATTGTTAAACACAACACACAACTAAGACAGCTTTTACGCTCGCCCAAGGACAGAGACCCATTGAATGTCCCGGGTGTATACATGGTGCCTTGTGACTGTGGCAAGAGTTACATAGGCGAAACGAGGCGAAACGTGGCTACAAGATTGTCAGAGCACATACGGTCAGTGAGAACCCTGGATAGCGTTGGATCAGCAGTCGCAGAACACGCTATGGATACGGACACGGGTCATTACATACGCTTTGACAAAGCAACTGTTCTTGCGCGAGAAAAGTTCTTTGTGCCACGCAAGATCAGGGAAGCGATTGAGATTGCACGACGGCCCAATTTCAACAGAGATTGCGGTTGGTCCTTGCCTGCTACGTGGAAGCCCGTACTCAGGGCCGTATCCGATGTTAGGAGTGTGAGTGAATGCGGAGTAGACGCAGTGAGTACATACTGCGTGACAGGACCTAACGGGAGTGGCGGTAACTCCCCGACAAGTGAGATCGATCAACGAATCCAGCTACAGCCATCGAACGCACCGTCGCACATTGGTCCGGATTTCAAAAAAAGTGGACATTCTAATTTTACGATTTTTAAAAATACTATTAGATAGTACTAACAAAACGTAACAATAATTGTTATGTACAGTTTTTCAAAAAAATAAGTCTTTCATACATAAAAAAAATATTGAAAAATAAAATGTATGGAAGAAAACTTTGTTTATTTTTTTTCTCGAGACTGTTAAGAGCTGTCAAGGTCTAACCTAAAGAATCATTTAGAACAACATTTTCTTAATACCTACCAATTAAAATCTTTTGCCGTTACGCGCGGCTCTGCCTTTCAGAGGCTTTCAAAATATAAATATTTAATTATCTTTTTTCCCATGTTTTTACTTGATTACACGTGACGTTTATTGCGTAATAATCATTTGAAACAAGTGGATATGTGTTGTAGCCCTGAAAAGGGCTGTTGGTAAGTCTTTAATAGAGCTGGATAGTCCTGAAAAGGACTTTTATCAGTGTTGAAAACACTTGAAGAATCCGAAAAAAGGTTTTTCGGCGACTATTGTCTTAAATTGACAAAGGATCTGGAATTGCTTCTGATGCTAATTCTAATACTTGGGTCTCATCATACTCTTCATTTTCTTTTTGAACGAGAAGTTCAATAGCCTCTGGAAGTAACTTATTGTGTGTGGTCCTTGACATTTTGGGTCGAATATGGGATATGTAAGGATCAGAGCTTATCAGAAAATTGTGAAGCAAGTCTTCATTTGTCTGTACTCTTCCAATTTTCCTTGAGTGCATCTCTCTAGTATTTCTGAAGTCCTTATTTCTTGCTTCGGATGCTTCTTCAGACATTATTCCTATAGGGAGATGTCCGTAGTAGTTGCAAATGTCGGCACCATGAATAAGAAGTTTATGTACACTCGCTGGCATGTAATACCAGGAATAAAGCTGCACGTAAAGCTCTGCTGTTTCTCTGCAATAGTTTCTGAACATTTCAATGTTGATTGATTTCCCAGATGATATTGTTTGTAAGACAATTGCAAAGCGTTTTATCAACCTTACATCGATTTTGGTAATCTCGGCAGTTATTTCAAAGTCTTTGAAAAATCTTCTTGCCGTATTACCGTCATTCGTTGTTCCAAAGCCTTGTTTCACAATGTCAATCAACATCCCTGTCTGCTCTCTGAATTGCTTTTGAGTTAGTTCCTTCCTTGCTTGCTTCAATTCTTTATTTACCCCTCGGGCAATCCACATTTTGAAATCGAGATTGTAGGAAATATGCAGCAAACATTCCATACACCGAATCCACATGTGTAGAGTAGATAGGCCGAATTGGTAGACATGTCCTCTCAGCGGCTTTGACAATACTAGATCCAAATTATTCATTTCACTTGGCTTCGCTAGGCATACATTGCAAGTTGCAGCAGAAGATGTATCCGATACAACTGTAACCACTTTGCCATCAACCATAGTCATGTGTAAGTCGTGGTGTATCTGGAATTCTCCACATATGGTAGGACCCAAGTTCCTTATTGCTTCCTTCATGGCCGTTTCTTCACTCTTGATATGGTCAGTTGATTCCTTCACAAATTCAAATTTGACAGGCCTACAATAATGTGTAGATGAAGGATTTGGATTTACCCACATGACTAAGTCATTCGACTCTAGCCTCAAAGGCACAAGACTTGTCATGAATACCGATGAGTCGTCGAAGTTAGCAATGTCACTCTTCTGTTTATAATTGCTTTGCGAGGAAGATCCGTCAAACCCCCACTTGCTGACCAGTTTCAAATTGTTGCAGTTCAAATAATCCAACGCGGTACTAGGAATATTCAGTATCCTCTGCACTGTCAAGTCCAGAAGAGCTTGCAAGTTAATCTTGGCACCCTGTTCTGTTATACTTAGGTCTGCACTCGGCGGATAACACCTCTCCTTTGCGGCTAATAACTTGTGATATGAAGGCAATACTGATACATTATTATCAGTTAATACAGATCTCATAGTCAGATACTGCCACTTTGATAAATGAAGTGAAGTTGTGAGAGCTAGAGCTTGATCTTCATGGACAATTGTCGTTTCAACTTTTCCAAATAAAAGATTCTTGACATCAAGGACCATTTGGGGATTCTTCTCAAGATGGTCGATTATATGGGCCAAGTCGAGTTTACCATTGGATTTCAGCTTTGTAATCAATGCAAAAAAAAGCTCTTCTTCCGAATGATCAACCAAGGACCCGGAACGTCTTTTCTTCTGCTTGTTTCCCAAATCACTGAAGGGTTTCCTCGTCGTTTCAACAGTAGATGTTGATGTACTTGGCTCAATAGATGTTGTAGGCTCCATGTCAGCATTTTCATCGACACCTTCATGGCATTGAAATATTTCTTCTAATTCGACTGAATTACATCGAGGCCATTTTATAAAGGATTCCAACCATGCAGTGTGCTTCTTCATGAAAGTTTTATTATTTCTAGAAGCTTCAGTCCATTTTTTCTGCAAGTTGCTTACAAAATTTCTTACAAACCCCATGATAGTTTCGGAATCTTCTGGCGATATCGCTGAAGGAATCTTGCTGATAATAGCTTGATATAATCGGTCAACGTCCTTTAGGTCCTCTGCACGCAAAAAAAACGTAGAAATCTAAGTAAGTCACAAATGTAGACATTGTTGAAGTAGTCACAATTTCCCGAGATTTATCGTGAGAGGTCACAGGTTACGCAGTTAATTAGCGAATGAATGACCTACTATATATCATTATCGTCACGCGCCCACGAAGTGGGCGCGGGGAGATCGCTTCAGGGCCATGCCCTCTGCGATGGTGTCAAACGCTGCTCATAACAATGAGCAGGTCCTTGGGTGGCCACGTCTTGGCTTTGGGGGCCTGATCATGGCTTTGATTTGTCTCTTCCTGGGCCTCATCCTTCTGCCTTGGCCCTACTCCCCGAGTAGCTCCCGGGGGAGGGCCTTGGAGCGGTCTGGAGGTCGTGCGTGGAGTGGGGCTATGCCCCTGATGTGGCCGTGGTCCGACACGTCGGCACGGTCGAACATCGTCTTGGCCAGGCGAGCGATGAACTCGTCCAGTCCTTCCATCCTCAAGTCCCTCGCGATCGTGGCGTTCCTCACGTAGCGAGCGGCACTGGTAATTGTGCGGAGGCACAAGTTTTCCTGGGATCGGAGTCGGCGCTTGTGCGACTCCGCGACGAGTGCGTACCAGGCCGGCGTCGCATACGTGAGACGTGATCTGATGTATGTCTTGTAGACGCCGAGTTTGGTGCGCAGAGGTAGACTCGAGGAGAGGACCGGTCGGAGTTTTGCACGTGCTGCTTTCACCTGGCCAATGACGTTCGACACATGCTCTCGCATGGTGAGACCCCTGTCGATGGTAACCCCCAGATATTTCACCGAGGGCTGCCATGGTATCTCTTGGCCGTGTAACTTCAGCGGAGGCGGTTGGTGCGAGCGTCTGGTGATGATGGCCTGCGTCTTCCCCACATTCACCGACAGTCGCCACTTGGAGAGCCAGCTGGGCAGGGCGTCAAGCGTTGGCTGCATTTTCGCGGCGGCATGGTGTGGCTTGAACGACGAGCATAGGTATGCAGCGTCGTCCGCGTAGAGGGCCAGCTTGACGTCTCCAAGCACCGGGATGTCGTCGGTGTAGAGGGCGTAGCAGGCCGGCGAGAGACAGCTCCCTTGGGGTACTCCGGCGAGGATGGGCTTGTCAGCTGACGTCGCGTCTTCAACTGCGACGTGGAAGCGGCGGTTCCACAAGAAGGAGGCAACGATGCGGACGATGCGGCGCGGAGCTGTGGAGTTCGACAGTTTGTACAGCAGCCCCTCATGCCATACTCTGTCGAACGCCTTTTCCATGTCCAGCATCACCGCTACCGTGAACTCCCTCTTGTTGTGGCACGTTGTCATGTGGTGAAGAACGCGAGTCAGCTGGAGAGTCGTTGAGTGTTCGGCCCTGAACCCAAACTGTTCCGGGCGGGGACTGATGTGGGGGACGATCCTCGTGAGCAGGAGTTTTTCGAACACCTTCGAGAGTGTGCTGAGTAGCGTGATCGGGCGGTAGCTCTCCGCCTTCATGATGTTCTTCCCGGGCTTCGGCAGCATAATCACGCGGCCGATCTTCCAGGAAGACGGGTAAGACCCCGAGCGCAGTATGCCGTTAAACAAACGAGTGACTGCCGCCACTGTCCGGGGCGGCAGCCGACGCAGTGCCTCGTTCGTTATACGGTCCGCACCCGGAGCTTTCTTGAGTTTGGTCCTCTGGAGGGCTCGCTGCACCTGCCCGGGCGAGAAGAAGATGGGGTCCTCTTCCGGTCCGATCGGTGTTGCGAAGTACTCTCGAAGGTGTTGCTCGACTGCTGCGACGTGCTCCACATCGTTGGTCGGGTTTGGCGTAAACTGCCGCTGGAGATGTTCGGCGAAGATCTCGGCCCTGTCCTCCGCCTTATATCTCCGTTGGCCACCAGCGTCCAGTAATGGCCTCACGGGCATTGGAGTGTTTGAGAGCTGCCGGCAGAGGCGGTGGATCGAAGGGGGATAATCGTCCACCTCCCCAATCCGGCGCTCCCAGGATTCAGCCGCGTGGTCTACTAAGGCCTTTTGGGCCTTTTCCACCAAGGTGTTCAATCTGGCCTTGACGGAGGGGCAGCGAGTCTGCTGCCACAGCTTCCTCGTACGCCTCTTCTCGCTAATGATGTTCTTCACCTTCGCAGGGAGAGGTTGTAGTCTCCCCCTGGTCTGGATCGTGTGCGATGCAGTAGTTAAGGCGTTCCGAATGACTGTGGCTACGTCCTCAGCTGCTTTCTCGACGTCATCGGTCGTTGAGACTGGTCCGTGGATCGACGTCTGCTCCAGGACCGTGGAGTAGGTCTCCCAGTCGATCTTCACTCTTGGCGGCGGAGGCGCCACGCGGGATGGCCATTCGGCCAGCGTCAGTAAGACTGGGCGATGGTCGGATGGCAGATCCTCCAGGACTTCTTGTAAAGGCGGTGTACGCAGGTTTCTGTGGACCACGATGTCCAGCACGTTGTCGCTTAGCGGTCCGCGTGGGTCGTGACGTGTGGGCTCCAGCGGACCCTCGACGCTGTAGTCGTGGTCCACCGAATCCTCGTACAACCGCTTTCCCGCATCGTTTGCGACGGAGCAGTGCCAGGCCGGATGTTTGGCGTTTAGGTCGCCGGCCAGGATGGTCGGCAACGGCGACGTCAATAGGCTTCTCAGCTCCCCCGCTCGGAACTCCTTTCCCGGCGGCCTGTATACGGCGTACAGGCGCAGGTCTCCTCCTCGGACGTGCAGTTCCACTCCCAACGCGTAGATCGTTGAGAAGCGCTGCTCGTCGATGGGCTGGTGGACTATGGATCTCCTCACCAGGATTGCCAGGCCTCTGTAGGGCCTGCCTTCTGGAGTTTCTTCGTCCCTCCGGTAGCACACGTAGCCGCCGAGCCTCAGTTGGTCTTGAGGCCGGAGATGTGTCTCGCTTAGCAGTGCGACGTCCACGTTCTGCTCCCGGAGGAAGTGGTGTAGCAAGCGGTGTTTCCTGGTGAGGGATTGGGCGTTCCAGTGTACTACCCTAAGAGGTTGTAGGGTCATTTCTGGGCCGTATCAATGACTCCTCTTAGGGCAGCTGGCTCGATGACATTGCCCGCGAGGGCCTTCTCGAGCAGCAACTTCACCAGGTCCAACGTCTGCAGCAACGCGGTTTGAGCCGCTGGCTGCACGTCCGAGGAAGAGGCTCCCTTGGTCTTCGGTGCAGTCGAGGACCCGGGGTTTGGCGTGGGCGCCGGAGCCGAAGCGACCCCGTCCTTCGCCTTCTTGGCTTGCCTGCGTCGCCGTTGTCTGGCCGCTTGACTGCGGGAGATGGGAGCGTTGGCTGGTGCCATCAGTGTTGATGGCGCCGTCTCCTCCACTATTCTCCTCTCCTCCGCAGCCTTTGTGTTTGGCCCTGAGCGTGCCAGGGTTCCAGCCTTCTTGTTCCGGCACTCCTTCTTGTACACCGGGCAGCTGATGTTGTTGGCCGTGTGAGGGCCTCCGCAGTTCGCGCACGTTGGCATGTCCTCCCTAGGGCGCGGACATTCGTGCGCGGCGTGCTGCTCCCCACAGCGGACGCATGCTTGCGGACGGTGGCAGCATTGGGAGGAGTGCCGGAATTGTTGGCACCGGTGACATTGTGCGGGTCCTTGTTTCCCCCGCCAGGCCTCTATCTTGATCCCTGGCATGTACAGGAGCTCCTGTACTTTGTAAATGCCAGGGATCGTCTCCGGGGTTCTCTTCAGCTGGGCGAAGTAGATGCATCCAGGGCGGCCCGAACGCGCCTGGATGTGCTTCACGTGCTCGACGCTGAACCCCTTCTCCTCCAGTGCAGCGGCGATTTCGCTGGGGTCCGTTTCAACGGGAAGGCCGCGTATTGCGACCTTCAGGGACTTCTCGGCGGGTAGGGAGTAGGAGAACCAGCTGACTCCATCGCTTTTCTCCAGGTCTGTGAGGTAGCTCTGGACCAACCGGTACTCCTCTCCGTCTGCTGGAGTGAAACGCACCCCATTCCCAAAGGGGCGCGCGTTCGGAGGACGACCCAGCTTGCTTGCGAGCTTTTTGAAGTGGAGCGCCCAATCGGGCAGGCGCTCCACTATCAGTGGCGGGTATCTGGGCTTCTTTGCCGCGGGGGCGGCAGCGGGTGCTCCGGGTGCGGCCGTAGCCGTATCCATCGGCGTCGTCTCTTCCCGTCGTGGAGGCGGGGGTGGCATGTCCTGCACAGCTGGGGGTAGCGTGCCTTTCGTCACCCCTGCGTAGTTGGTAGCGGGCGTGGGTGCGCTCGTGGGCGCGCGGGCGCACGCGGCAGCAGCGCCGGACGCGAGTCCGGGCGCAGCTCGCGGTTCCAGCGCGCTCGCGGGCGCGGGTAATTTAATGGGCGCACAGTCGCGCGCTGCGGCAGCACCAGTGGGTTCGGGCGCGGCTCGTGCGACGCTTGTGGCGGCGGCATTGGGTGTGGCTCCGGGCGCGCTCGCGGGCGCGCGGGCGGTCGCGGCGGCAGCACCGGACACGGGTCCGGGCGCGGCTCGCGGGTCCGGCACGCTCGCGGGCGGCGGAGCAGTGGTGGACTCGGTGTCCCGGGCCAAGAGGTCGGCTGCGAGCTGCGCAGCGATTTGGTTGGCTCGTCGCCGTCTCTCACGGCGCGTTTCGCTCGACTCGCGCTTCCTCTGCTGCTTGGGCGGCTGTGGTGCGCGGAAATCGTCCGTGTGCGGGGAAGGGTGCGGTGTCTCCGGCGTGGCGGTCCACCTCCTGTCGGCCGCGCTCGCACTATGGGAGCGCTGACGCGGGTCGCCAGGGTGTAGCGGCCGCTGCTCCAGGATCCCACCCGCTGTCGCCGACGACGGCGACGAAGTCGGCGAGGCCGCCGACAGCGCGTGCAGTAGCTGTATGCAGTGGCGCTTCGCCTCGCCGGAGAGTACGTCTCCTTCTCCGGAGCTCCTTCTGGCGCGCTTTCGGGCGCGCGCGGCTTCCGCGGGCAGCAGGCCGGCCGTGACCTGTATGGCCAGGTCGACCGCTGCCGCGTCCTCGGGTAGCAGGGCTCCCTCGCCCCCGAGCAGGATTTCCTGTATTCGGATGAACACCGCCATCCATCTCAGCATTGCCCCGGACAGCATGCCGGACCCGGATATCTTGGCCGTGGCCACGATGTCCAGCTCCAACACCGTTCGGGGCGACATACCTTCTACGTGGCGGCGCACAACGTAGGGCTGCTCGGGGGTGGTGAAGCCCGTAGCGGGCGGCGTAGGTGCGGCAGGCGTGGCGGGCGCCTCGTCCTGCCGGCTCGTTCCGGCCTTTTCGTCGGCCATGTCGTCTCGTGGGCGAGTTGCGGCGCGACCTACAGAGCGAGTGGCGTATTGCCAGTCACCGTGTATCCTACCCCGGGGCTATCCGCTGGTGGATGACCGGGGTCGGCGTACACGGCGAGGGCTACCACTCACCCTGACCAGTCCTGCGAAAAACACTCCCCGCGCGATCCGGGCGCAACTCGGGCGGCACTTTGCTCAGAAAGTGTCCCGAATTGCTAGCACTTTACGGTCCGAACGCACTTATAAAACAACTGTAACTTTCCTGAATGACCTACGCACATTCCGCTATATTTATATCCAATACCAAGTATCCCAATTAGTGACTGTGCGAGCGGACGTAGCTGCCGACCGACCAATCAGAGCCGAGTATATAAGATGACTCATGCAACGCATGCAGCTGACGACCAATCAGAGCCGACTTTCGAGGATGACTCATTTATTTGTCTCTTATTGTATATTTATTTAATTAAATTGTCTCAAAACAAATGAAATGAATACAGTTCACTCCATGAATTCGGTAAGTAGAGTGCGCTTCCATCAAAGACTTAAACCCCATAAGGTCATTTACGCAATAAATGGCACGTGTGATTAATCGAAAACACGGGGAAAAAATAAAAAAATATTTAAACTTTAAAAGTCTCTCAAAGGCAAAGCCGCGCGTAACGGCAAAAGATTTTAATTGGTAGGTATTAAGAAAATGTTGTTCTAAATGATTCTTTAGGTTAGACCTTGACAGCTCTTAACAGTCTCGAGAAAAAAAATAAACAAAGTTTTCTTCCATACATTTTATTTTTCAATATTTTTTTTATGTATGAAAGACTTATTTTTTTGAAAAACTGTAAATAACAATTATTGTTACGTTTTGTTAGTACTATCTAATAGTATTTTTAAAAATCGTAAAATTAGAATGTCCACGTTTTTTTAAATCCGGACCAATGTGCGTCGTCGGCGGCGGGACAAGTTATCTCGGAGCGCGCACAGAGGGCGCTCATCCGCAGTGCGCGAAGAAACGTCAACGGCGACGCGGGCGTGGCGCGCTCACCTTGAAAAAGACCGTCGAAATCGGTCGAAACTGTCGGTCTAATTGCCGACTTTAACAATATAAGTGAGTGATATCCGTTTATATATAATAATTTGTAGTAATGGCTCACTATAGTTTTAATTCTAAAATAACAAAGCATATTAAGTTTTTCACTTCTGTTGACGGAAAGATTTATAACCTTTCATAGAGAAGCAAAAAGAAAGAGATAGAGATCAACCGACTGACGTAATTAAGATAGTAATGTTTAAGTATGTCGTTGTGCTTAACAAAATTCATTCTGATATTTATTTAAGAATTTTTTTTCATTTATATGTGCTTAACTAATATTTTTTTTATTGGTTTATTAGTGTTTTATTTCAAAAAGCAACAGTATAAAATAAAAAAGAGACATTCAATATTAAAAAAAACCTAAACTAAACTATTAATAAAATTTTGAGTTATAGGAAGAGTACCCAAGACACTGGCAACGTTACCTCGCTGGATCGCGATGCTAATCCGTTGCGTGAGGTAGCTGCCAGCTCTTGGGTCACCAGTGGCATCTACTACTCATTTACTCTACTAATAAATAGATTTTTAAAAGAAAACATTGTTTTAAAAGATAATAAGATGACTTTTTAAAGGTTAGAGACGCAATTTTGCTAGGTTATGGCCCTTGTGAGGTGTCGTTAGATTTGTCTTGATAACTGAGATGACGTAATGTAGGTTACATTAATTTAAATATGGAAACACTGGCTCATCACACACCAGAGTGCTAATAAAAAGTAACTTAGTATTTATCGTAATAAACATTATGTAAATAGCTTTTTTAATCAAATTGATTATATTGGAAGATATTATTTTTTTAAGATTGGCGGCGCTAGTTGGCTATATGAAGGCTCTTAAATGATTCGTAGCTTACTTAAAACCAAGCCAAATCACCTAAACACGTAACTAACCGTAGCTATAGCCAAGCCTTTTCAACTAAACCCATAAATCATGTATAAAGTTCAGAGGGGCCTTGGGCGGGCGTCGCCGGGGCGGGCGGAATAGCCACAGGCCACGCGCGGCCGTGCCGTCGCCGCCCCGCCTTACGTGGACACCCCCCTCGCCCAATGGGGGGTAAAGACGGTGCTTATGGTGGGGTAGTTGGCTGGAATAGTTGATGTCCAAATAGTCCGTGTATTCTATATTGTACGACCATGTTGTTAAAATTAAGTGATTCATCAACAATTTTTAGTGTGAGCTTATGAGCTCGCTCTTACAACTGTCATATTCTTGTCAAATTTCATTTTGAGAGTAATGGCCGGGTAGATAATGCACAGAGACCCGCACTTCCCGTCATGAATATCGGCCTAAGTCTGTGTCGGTTCTGAACGAGTATGTTTTCTGTTCTTGGAGTTGCTAAGGCTAAGATTCGTAGTCAATTTTGAGCGCAGCCTAATGTGGGTTCGCTTTTAGGCTTTTTATTCAGAGATAATTTTTAGCGAGAGCTTAGTAGGTATTATTTCATTTATTTTTCTTATTTCATATCATTTTGACAAATGAAAGGAGTGTGGTCACGCTAAGCTCAAAACAGAGTCTTCAAGACCAAGGTTGGCTTCGCAAGTCACATCCGAGCACACTCCAGGAGATGACAGGGCGTCTCCGTCGACGGACACGTCTCGGAGGACATCATCATCATCACAATTTTATTTGTCTTATTTCATATCATTTTGACAAATGAAAGAGGTCACGCTAAGCTCTAAACTGGGGTCTAATTATGGATGTGACAGTGACAGCAAACCCATTACCATTTATATATTCCATTGCTGGGTTTCAGTGGTAACATTATAACTCCTGTCACATCAACCGAGCAATGGAGTATAGAAATGGGAATGGGTTGCTGTCACTGTCACTTACACAATAGGGGGCTGAGCTTATATCTTTAGTCTGTGGGCTGAGCTATGAACTTGAATATGGGAGCTGAGCAGTCATGTATCTCAAAAGCTATGTTCCCATCAAACAACCCATATAACCCACTTAACTTGACATTGGCAAATGACATGAATGGTCGAGTCGATTAATAAAAAAGAAACTTCTATTCAAAACTCACCACTTACTGTATCGATCGGTAGGCTGCGTCCCGTCCCAGCGGGCGCACAGTGAGCCGGCAGGCCACCGGTCGGCGGGCGGGGCGGCGATGGCCGTGCCATGACGTGTGACCTGTGGCCTCTGCCCACAGTGCAGCGCATTCGACCGACCACTGTGTAGCCAAGCTTCTTCTCAACGTTCCTCTACTCATCGAAGGTTGGACAACATAATGCCAATTTTCACTCTCTGTCCGGCTGCCCGGAGCAAGGAGCCGGTGCTGCAGCCGAACCAATCACGTAAATTCTTTAGCCAAGCCTGTCTCCTGTCAACGCTCCTCGTCCCACAAATCTTGCCCTAGATTATTAATTGAAGCAGGTTATATCGGGGGTTCCGCATAATGTGACCGAAATATTGGACCTTCCGTCTCGTCTGATTAATTTCTCGAGGTTATTTTTTTTGTATTTATTTCAGTACTTATATCATTTACAAATCATTTGCTTAGTGCCACTAAACATATTGCATTTATCGCGGCACGGCACATCCGTGTTCTTCGTTCTTAATTTATAATATGAGTTCACATGCATAATAAGCAATATATTCTGTGACAATACTGCATTTTGTAAGTGAAATAGGTAGGTTACATCCCACAGTCGATTCAGACAGTTTGATTCCCACCGGCTGGTAGTTTTTTCTCTGCTTGTTTCATCATTTAAAAGTGTGATACAATATCATCTTTGTGAGATAAAAATCATCATCATCATCAACCTGTTAAATATATAAAAAAAATATTATATACTTACCACCTACGCCGAGGTCTGCCCCGACGCCGGCAACCGTCCGATGGCACCCATTCTGAGACGATATCGTTAGATACAGGGATGGGTGGCTGGAAGAGGCTCAGGATACTGATGGATGGAAGAGGAGGGGAGAGACCTTTGCCCAGCAGTGGGACAATTTATAGGTTTACAAACAAAAAAAAATACCAAAAAGTAGACTGCACTTTAATTGTCTGTACGTATAATAATGGGTACAAGCGGCGTGTCGCACGGAACGTTTCGATAAATACGGCGCAAAATGGCTCAGTCAGTCACGAAGGCCAGTGGGGATCCTGGCCCGACATGCAACCCAAATTGTACCACCCTAAATTAGAAGACTATCTACAAACAAACAGAAACGACTAATATTAGTATGCATATTCTAGAATTAGCACTAATGAGCCATTGCTACAAATTATTGTATATAAACGGATATCACTCACTTATCTTGCGCCCATAGAGCGTTGCTTCGTAGTGCGCGAAGTAACGTCACCGGCGACGCGGGCGTGGCGCGCTCAACTTGAAAAGACCGTCGAAATCGGTCGAAACTGTCGGTCTAATTGCCGGCTTCAACTATATAAGTGAGTGATATCCGTTTATATGTAATAATTTACAAACGAAGTTAGTACCTACAATACCTACATGCCAATACCAAGCCTAGCAAAAAAAACTACTAGTTCAATACTTTTTTTTTTTTTTTTTCTTATTGGGCTTCTTAAGATTTCCCTCGATGTTTATCTTTCGAGGATCTTGAATTTAATAGAATAGAATTGATATAGATCAAAAAAAAACCAGTCCACATTTCCCTATTGTTACCAGACAAGTGTCGAGTAAGTAGCGAATGGCTTTCATCACTTATTGAGTGCAGCCACTGACCTCATAATGTCCACACAGAACTCCAGAAATTTGGTTCCAGTGTTTTTCCCTGCCAAGAGGGAGCTCCAGTTCGAGGTTGTGACTTGAACATCAACCTCGAACTCGAGCCTCAGCCTTTTGGCGCCGTATCTCGGACATTCATTGAGAACGTGCTCGATGGTCTGATCGATGTCCGGGGTACATTTGCAGCTGGGGTCGTCACAGCGCCTGAAGCGGTGGAGGTAGAACGCATTCCCGCCGTGACCGGTCCACGCCTGGGTCTTCCAGTATGATACGCCAACCCTTCCTATAGTTCGATACGCCTGGCGTATGTCCGGGAAGAACAGGCGTGTAATCCTTCCTCCCACGGAACTGGAGTACTCCTCCTGCCAGGCATCCAGAGTGCGTTGGCGTATCATACGTCTGGCGAACGACAACGGGAACCTGTCGTAGTCTGCGGCCGTCTTTTTATGGAGAGCAGCATGTTTGGCGAGTTCGTCGGCGCGCTCATTTCCAGCTGTGCCAACATGAGCGCGCACCCACCACAACTTGATGACGCTGCCTTCTGCTGCCGCCCGTGACAGGTCGGTCCTGATGTCGTTCACCAGGGGATGCGTAGATCGGGGGTTCACGATTGCATCCAGAGAGGATCGTGAGTCGCTCATTATATCGCACTCCTTGTACCGAGCGTTTTCCCTCGCCAGTCTGACCGCTTGTCTAAGTGCTAACAATTCGGACTGGTATACTGTGCAAAACGGTTCCAGTCGATACTTTTTGTTGAGCACTTCTCGCCCGTCTCTCCAGCACGTGAAGGCACAGCCCACTTTGCCCTCAATCTTGCTGCCATCTGTATAAATACTGACGGAGGCACATGGGGAGTCTTCTTGTGGTACTTCGCCGAGACGGTCCAGCACCGTATAGCGCACATCTGGTCGTAGGGCAGGATGCGGCATACGAAAATGTGGAGTTCGCATTTCCACCCGGCTATCCTGCGCCTCGAGCAGAGGCTTGCCGCGTTTCACGGTGTAGAGCTCAGCCGTCTCGCGCGCACGCAACTCTATCGGCAGCAGCTGCGCTATTGTCACTGCGGAGACAAAAGAGACTGTGCGGTAGGCTTTCGCTATCCTAATGGCGAACAATCGCTGCGTCGCCCTCAGTCGCTGCACTATATACTTCTTCGCCGTGCTGCCCGCCCACACGCTGGCCGCGTACAGGAGAATAGGTTCAATAGCCCCTATGTACAGGTGCCTAACTATGGCTGGACTGAGTCCCCAAGAGGCTTTCGCCGCTCTGGCCAGGCCCTTGTACATATTGACTGCTTTCTTGCATACAGCTTGAATATGGTCGCTAAAAGTCAAATTTTTGCCAATTTTGTCAATAGTTCAATACTGTAATGATACAATAATGAGTGCGACAGCAGAATTCAGCTTAGCTTTATTTGGGAAGTTACCTCACTATCTTCTCATATTGCGGTTATATCCCATAGGATCGAAGAGAGCTGGGTCGAATATTCGTTGCCACGAAATTCAATCGCTCGAATATTTGTTGAGTCCATACACGTAGAATCGACAATGAGTTCAGTCGAATTTCGTAGACTCAAATATTCGTGGGGTTGAACCATTGATCTCCTATAAACAACTAGATACACAAAGGTCTTACTAAAACAATTTAAAAAACGTCCAAATAAGGGTACATTGTTAACGTCCAAATAATGTCCAATAAAGCAAATGAGGGTACCATTCATCCGTTTGGACCTTCTTTGCGCTCGGACATTTTTGGAAGGCAGACTGTGTATCTATCTAGTTGTTTATAGGAGATCAATGGGTTGAACCCTAGCAACTATATACTTACGTTCGAATACTTCTTTTGATGATCCGAATCGATCGAAATTATCGAGCTCGAATATTGAAATCGTACTCGAACGAACTTCGTCAGGTAGTGGTACTGTTCGCAAAAGCGATAAATACGATCGGACGTTAATATTTAAGTATCCCACTCGAATTTGAGGACCTCCGTAATCTATCATCGTAATCAAAAAGTTCTAAGTTCAAAAGCTTGCCGCCTGTAGTGCCAATCGAAGTGCTTACGAATTTTTAAAAAATCCCGGCTGGCGACCGAATGAGTGAATGATCGAATGAATGAATGCAATATCGCGCCGCGGATCTCTCAGTTTATTGTATTATTTGTATTAAATACATTTCACAATGGACAATATTGAGCGTTGTAGTTTGTATGCAATGCGGGGGTTGACTCGGAATGCAGTGCATAGAAATATTGCAGTCGATTTTGCGGTACGGGGGTGGGGTAACATCTTGATCGACCAATGAGGATGAGAACGCATTCAGAATTATGATATTTTATTCTAGAAAACTGATATTTTTATGTATAAAATGAATTTGATTTGACTCCTTAAAGCAAGATAAGACAATAGATACCTACTATTACAGTTTTAAGGAAGGTTTGAGCGTAGATGCAGACTATGATTCAGAGGCCCGTATTAATAAATCACTCTCAGCTCAAAAGACAATCTTGAGAACGACCGAAGAAGGCGTTCCTATTAGTAAACGTAACTAAGTGCGCGTTTAGGAATCGGGGATCATGTGAGTAACGCCGTATTAATAAACAAAACTCAGTTCTCAAGAGAACTGTCAAACTCACACTTGAGAACGTATTTGCTGATTGCAGGCGAACCGCGACTTGAGAAAGATATTAATGTGATACGCCCTCAAGATTGCTTTAATAATAAATGACGTACTTGAGATGGTTATCACGTATTGAGAGTATATAAGCTGAATTTGCTCTTGAGGGCGGGTTTGAGCTCATACTATTAATATGGGCCAGAGACAATTATGAATACGAAACCTATTATGAATACGACTTATTGTGAGCTGACTCTTAAATCTGTCAAATTTGACAGAATTTTGACAGCTGAAGAAAGCATTAAGTAAGCCATACTACGTTTAAAGCGAAATCACATAATGCTAGACTAGCTGAGAGAGTTTTAAAGATATTTATCAAGTTTTAGCAAGTACGGTGGTACAGTCGACAGCAGATCAATGGTAACACTTGCAGTACGATTTCAAGTCTTACGACGCAAATAATAAGAACTGTCAAAAGTAAAAAGTGTTACCATTGCTACCATCTGCTGTCGACTGTACGACAATAAAAATATTGTCTTACTATCTTATTTTTGTTATTGCTTTTCAGTTTGAGAAAGGCAAAGAATCTAATTATTAATACAGCCTCCATTTTCTTCGGCTCTTAACATTGTTGGGTAAATATACATATTTTTTTTATTAGTTATTAAATTTCTAATAAGGTAAGGTTTCCAAAAAAGCCAGCAAACAAAACCGTTAAGACACAATCCGTTAGTCGGTTCAATCAAAAATTTCATCATGCCTTTAGAAATTTTACTAATACGCTAATTCAACATATTGTGAGGGGTCTGGGCCTATGGGTGAGTTAAAAAAAATGGGGGCCAGCACAAAAGGCAAGAAAGGGTCAGGCGTCTGCTTTTCGTATAAAAAAAAACTTTAAAAAATCCTTACCAGATGGCCGTAGCGTTTAGCAACAAAAAACGGTGCGTGCCCAAATTTTGTGCAAGTAGAGACAGCAGAAGAGTTTGTAATTGATTAGATTTACGAGTATTTGCATTGCTGTATTTGAATCGTTTACCTCAATATTTTTTTAAATAAATTATTTATTCAATAACTTTACAAATTCATAAGTAACAGAAACTGAAACTAAGAAGTACTTATATCGTGAACTAAAGACAAATGGCCAGGATATTCTATTGGAAACTAGACACTTTGTATTAAAAAAACTCCTAATTTTGTACCTTTAAAGAACGAGGAGGACATAATACGCCGGCTGACCAAATTGGCGATGTTTCAAAAAAGGCCATGAGATCTACCTATAAACCATTTGGCGCTATTTAGCATACATGAAGAGACCGAAGAATGTGAAAGAAGCGGAAGTTATGCGTCAGAATCTCAGCAAAATACGTCCATCGTGTCTACATACCCTTACCGGAAAGACACAATTCTTCAATTGAGCAATAATTTATTATAATTAGTGTAAGATAATCATCGATTAGAAAAAGTTTATTCAAATAAGTACCTAACAATAAAATTTTAAAAATAACTAATTTAAATAAAATAATAAAGGATGTCCATAGCCATACAGCGCGGTAACGCCGCTGGTATTATGGGCACCTTTGCATCGGGAACGAACAGAGGGGGCTTATTCGATTAAGTTTTTAATATTGCAGTTGTTTAATAAAATTGATTATATTGTTGTAGAAAAAATACTTTGACTTCTTCGATATTAAATATCGAATTTAAATAATACTAACCTAAATAATTATAAAACTAACTCATACTCATACTCATTTATTCGGCCTTAGGTACACTATGGAACACTTGGTTACGTCACGTTTCTTACATATTATATGTTTGTACATATTGATTAATTATATATCAAATCACAATCACTTTTACAATATTAACCTAAAAATATATATTACTAAACTAAACTATTTATTCTTCAATCAAGTAGATATAGTGTAAATTTTCTATATCTAATGTTTAAATAGGAACTAGGATTGTACCGACTTTATAACTAGTCTTTATGTCGTCAAAGAAAACAATCAACGATGGCCAATAGGTACAATATTTTTCTGCAAACCCTACACACCTTCCTCAGAAACGCCATGACGATTTGTCCCTACATATAAATTTCGGTATAATTAATGGGGTAAAAAGATGATATTTTGATATAACAGGATTTATGGTCAGGCAACAGGTGGTCAACCGATGCGATTCGGCGAATCATGCACTTCTGACTTATGTCTAATGTTTTGTCTACCTTACTTACAGGGTGACCTTGAATTCAGAGCCTTCATAGAGCCAACTAGCGCCGCCAATCTTAAAAAAATAATATCTTCCAATATAATAAATTTTATTAAAAAAGCTATTTACAAAATGTTTATTACGATAAATACGAAGATAACCTAACCTAAACCTACGCACAACCCTCCCAAACCCCTAAACGAAATAACTCAATGATCCACGCAACCATCAAGCTATGCAAAGGAAATCTTGCTAAGAGCACAAAACTTCACAAACACGACTTCTTTCGAGCACTCCAACTAGTAGAAACGTTCGCGGACATCTACTGATTAACTTAACGTGATCATTAATCACTAAATACTACTATTTAATTAGAATTTTCACAAAAAAGTAGCTAATGTCGTTTCGCGCGCTTTTCAAGGAATCTTAGTTGATGTCAAGACTGACGTAACACTGTTCTGTCACACTGCACTGGTGTGTAGGCGAGGAATATTTTCAGCTGATTCTCTACCCAAAAGTTTTGTCGGGAAGATATCTCTTAGCGATAAGAGCACCAATCTGTGATACTATTTGTATGCCACTTCTTTGTGTAGATAATACTTTTGCAATTATTTATCTTATATTTATTATATATCTCTGCTCGCAGGGCCGAAAGTATTCACAGCTCAGTGCTCATCACGAGTTCGTTGCACTGGCTGTGGAGACTTTCGGCCCGTGGTCGTCAGACGCGAAAAAATTTTGTACAGATATTTCCACCCGCCTGATCCTCGCCTCGGGTGACCCCAGAGCTGGCGCCTACTTCAGGCAAAGGCTGAGCCTCGCTATCCAGCGGGGCAACGCCGCCAGCGTGCTGGGGTCCCTGCCGCGCAGTGCGGAGTTAGACGGCGTGTTCGGACCTTAATTGTAAATAGTATTTAGGTATTTATTTTTATTTTGTAAATAGCTTTTTTAATAAAATTTGACATCTTATATATTTTATGCTAGTACGCTTATATAATTTTAGTTACTCTACTTTCATTTTAACTACTTCTTACTAAGCATCATAATTCGTCACCAGTTTGTCTCAATCCGTTTCAACATTACCAACCAATTTCACAATGGCCGTCTTTAACACAAGGGGGTCTTAAGACACGACTTCTAAATTAAACAACATATAAATCATACCTCACAACCTTCTATACTTTGACTACTCACGGTGGGGACTCGTCAAACTGTATGCTAGTAAAAACTGTGGTTTAGTATCCTCTTCTTTATCAATAACCATCGTCTAGTCTGTACCGGATATAAGATAGTTTTATAAGTTTTTCATACGAAATGAAAGCCTTCATTTTCCGCTTTCTTTTGACGCTTACTGCCTCCTTGCTGTTAACAAAATGGTTAAATGAATCATGATAATATGTTGAACAGAGACGGCGCTATATTAACGCGATAGCACTAGCACTGCCACGCTTCTTCTTCTTCTCTCAATGAATCCTCCATGTGTCCCGATCCCAAGGTTGTCTGGTCCACACCGAACCAGCAACTCTTATGTCGTCGGAACATCTGGCTGGTGGTCTGCCCCCGCTTCTTCTACCCGTCCGGGGTCTCTACATTAGAACGCACTTACTCCATCGACCATTTTTTCGGCGACAGAGGCCCAGGCACATTTCAATTTGGCCACACTCCACGTTTCTCTGTCACGCTACAATAGACAAAAATGGTACCAAAAATTATAGTTGTATGATTGTATGATAATAATAAGAACATAATTTTATAATTCCTTTCAATGCAATCCGAACTAGACTTATAGGATCGTCTTTTGGACCTTTTTCGTACAAACATGTACTTAAACAAGAGTTCCGGTTCTTATACAGATAATATCCTAATTATTATATATAAACGGATATCACTCACTTATATGATTGAAGTCGGCAATTATACCGACAGTTTCAACCGTCGACGGTCTTTTTCAAGGTGAGCGCGCCACGCCCGCGTCGCCGGTGACGTTTCTTCGCTAAAAGATAATATCCTCTGCAGTTGGTTGTCTGGAAGAAATCGCTTTTAGCGATAAGACCGCCAAAATTGTACATGCTTCTCAATACTGTATAATGGTGCAATAAAGTGTTTTTTTATATTATTATTATATTATTTATCTTATATTATTATTAGAAATGCAATCATTCCTTATCAAACAACAGTTGTTATTCTTACAATACCAACACCTTTAACAGTAAAAGAGACGCAGCCTTCGTGTTATATTTAAACCTTTTGTTACTGAGTTTTGACTAAACGCATCTAATCAAATGTGGCATTAAAGAAATAAAAAGAATTATTACTGTATATAGTTGACAAAGGATGAATGGCGAATCCGGAGTTTCATATGAGAGCTTAAAGTCGGCACAAAGACTGAGTAGGTAAGTCCAATTTTGAACTTTTCGTGGCGTAGAAAGTGTTCAGAGAAGTTTAACTATTTTTTTTATGGGTCATTCCAATCCAATAACGAATAGTAGAATTGATATTAAAATATAATTCAAAATAACAAGAATAATTAAGATTACCCCACTCTTAGAAGACTCTTTAGTAATTTAATCATTTTGTTTTATCATGGGTTGATTTACTTTATTGGAAGGTTAAAAGTATTTATTGATTACAATCAAAGTACATTTGTCCCAATCCAATTTTACATGGATGTAAACAAACCTGGCTTTTGAAAGTTTACTAAAAACAATATTAGACTAATAATTAATGATTGGAAATTACGATCGTTTCACTCTGAACAGTCTCATTTGAGTCGTACTGGTTAAGCTGGCTAAAGCAATGGATTGTGCGTGAAGTAAGTGCGGTTAGTGGCTAGTAGTAGTACATAGCTATGTATTTAAAAAAAATGTTATTAGCTTGTTACTGATTGTTAAACATCATAACATAGTTAGTTTCAAACCCCTCATTGTTTTGTTTATATTACATAATTTTTTGTAATTTTGAGAGTTAGTATGTTTTATTAGTAGACAGTGGTTGAATGAGTGACGATGAGAACTCTAAATAAACACACACTAGACATAATATATGAGTATATATAAGCACTTTCTATTTTAAAATTGTACGGGATGTTAAACTTTTTTCTGGCTTGAAAAGACGTGAAAATGCGAAAATTTATTTAAACAAGCAGAAATTATTTTAAAAAAAATGACTGCGAAAAGACTATCCCCTTTTGATTAATTTTTTATACCCTATGACACTCCCGTAATCAAGACGAATATAACGATGCCTATACACCAAAATCCACCAAGCCTTGGCAGGAAGGAATATTTATTCCTCACTGACCAAGCAGGTTCGGTTCGGAAAGGTGTATGGTACATTACGCATTAGTACCTACAATACAATCTATTTAGGTACTTATAAAGAAAAATACAATTATGATACAGTAGTAATACATATCGAAGTAGTAGTATGAATCCTCATAAAAGCCATTCAAATTGTTCTATCGACCTTTATACATAGTTTTTAGTTTACTTACATTTTTTAATATATTATTTTTTAGGTTTATATTATGCGTACTTGAACCCTCAAGCCCAAATCAAGTGTCTTATTTTGTAAACAAATATAATCGTCTAATTACCTGTTGTGAGTAACACCGAAGGAACTGGTTGATCGAACCTGTTCATCATTGTGAAATTGTTCCGATCCGATAAAGTGATCCGATCTAATGTGAAAATAACTAAGCAAAAATCACAAAACAGCTTAAAGGTTAGTAGGGTAGGGTAGTTTTTGTTTACAAAATAAGACACTTGATTTGGGCTTCGGTTTACGTAATATTTTTACGCAAAATAATATATACCTAACATGTCATAAAAAAATACATACACTACTTCAAAAATAGATAAGTAAGTTTTTTTTAAATAAACATTTTGCATGCATTGCGCAAAAAACGTATCTCAGTCAGTCAGTATTGCAAGCTGTCATCAAGATTCGCTACCGAAACAATAATGTCGTCGGTGAGCATTTTTCCTCACTTTCATCTCCGAGATAACGTTACAGAGCGCATGCGCGATAACCGCGTGATGGACGATCGCGCTCAACTCTGTTCTCACGGCGAACCTAACAACGGATAGAGGCGGCACTCATAGCCACGACATATTCCATCTAGTCATACACTTAGTTATACATGTATGGCTAGTTGCAAAAAGGTTTTCTGGAAGAATTTACAAAAGTGGTTGACATTGCTCATAAACTCAGCAAACTTAAGTGGCACATCTGTCGTAGAACCGTCAACCGAAGGGGTAGACGAGTTCTTGAATGGAGGCCTCGAAAGCGTAAACGTAGCGTGGGACGCCCCCTGACCAGATGGAGGGATGACCTTCGCAAGGTGGCTGGCAAAAACTGGATGCAAAAAGCCGATAAACGAGTTGAGTGCTTTGGCAGAGGCTTTGATGGCATGCCGGTTTCATAGCATATTTCCTTCGTCGTTTTGATGGCATTCAGTAAATCTAGGTTTTCCTTTGAAAATCTGTGCAAAACTCCTTGGATCATGGCTGACAATGGACCGAATCTAGACCCCCATTTCTGGGGACGTTTGGTAGCCAGAGGTAGCCATAACTAAATTACCGGTGACGTTGTCGTGGCGTCCCGGTGAGGTAGGGCCCTAAGAGTTCAGTATTCAACTACTGGGGTTCACAGCAATAATTATTACTAGCGCCCATCATCAGCCCGTATCATTCCACTGTTGGACGTAGGCCTCTCCCAAAGCGCGCCAATCAACCCTACTCTACTAGCGCTCAATTTCTGTCAATGTCTGATTTTTGCCGTAAAAAAGACCAAAGAAATCCATTGGCGCAGCTAATAATATCGTTGCAGCTGCCACCGAGCACTTTTATATATTTATTTATGAAGTAACTATTTTAAAATACAGCCGCCTCTATACGTACCAAACGCACGCCTCGCGGAGGCGGATACTCGCTGATAATGCGACGCTCGGTGATGGAGATTGATCGCGGCGCGGCGCGCAGTGTAAACACACCTTTATGTACCTGTACGTGTGGGGATGAGGTGAGGCGTGGTGTGCCGGACTTGGTTACGTGACACGCTTATTTGCTGGAGAACTAAAAATAGGTCCTATCTATATTAAGGTTTTAGTAATTTACGCATCGTGGGCTACTTTAATCTAGGTCTAAGATTTGTTCCACCCGCAGTAACAAAAATAAAATGTATAAAATTATTATAAATAGTTTTATATACCTACACATATATTAATATATTATGCTGTAGATATTATGCAGCGGTTTGTGTGAGGATATCAGCATCTGGACAAACTTCTCAAGTTTTAAGATGCTGGTGGCCAATCAAAATAATGTATTATTATAATAGTAATGTTTTAAATAAAATAAAATAAATACATACGCACAGTAAACCATACATTAACAATATCAACGTTGCGTCCAAAATCTCAGTTACAAAATTTATAAGACAAAGAATTTCAATATTCATAATATAAACAAATAGAATCCGAATAATAATATCTCTTTATTAAGTAAGCCGTCGGTTGGACAACTGCCTACAATACATGCATAACATAAATGTAATAGGTATAAAGCCGGCGTTAGATTTGGGCATCTTTGCAATGTTTTACCAACCGTTGAAAGCTTTCTACAGAATATCTAACTACGAAGTCAAAAAAAGCCGTCAATGAACCGAAATGACATTGCCACATTTCAATGGAGCTTTGCCCCACCTACAAAATTACGTGACCATTTAAGCTGTACCTATCATTTTGTTGGGGACTTATTACAGGTTTCATATTGCATAATCATAATCAGTATCATTTTCTACTACTCTCGCAACTCCTATAGAAAAATAACAAAAACAATGAATAAATCGCTTCGATTTGTTACTATTTTCTTAATTCTTAATTAAGCTTTTTTTTCGAATCGCAACTTGTACAAAACTTTATTTTAAACCAATAATTTTAATAAAAAACGGAGATATTTTTACATTTATTCGTTATCTTGTACAACTTGCGGTTGATGGTGGGGCAGAATCTGGCATTGTCATTTGAGCATATTTGAAAAGATTTGCGCACATGTCTGGCACCTTGGTAACCGAATCAAATCAAATACATTTATTTGTTAGAATACACAAAATATGAGGTGTTATAAAATTAAATTAAAATGTCATGGTATTCAGCCTATTACGAGGCATACAAATGTTATCATAATTCATATTATATTGAATATAAAATAAGTCAGCTAATATTATGACATGCAAAACCCATACAGCACTTACATAATACATAACATACCTACACCGAATAGTAGCTACTTTCGACAATATATCTATCAAAGAGCTGTCACAAAGCGTCAGTAGTAAATCTGGCTCGGTTTACGAGAAGCCTGCGAGGTCGCTACGTGAGCTGCGCCGGCGCAGGGAGTCAAGAGACAGCTTATGTATGACATACATTATTTATGTACACATCAAGTGTAACAGTTTGGACTTTGAACCGCTCTTATTATGTATATCTTAAGAGTTGAAATCGTACTGCAAGTGTTACCATTGCTGTTGTAGGTACGCATACCGAGGCCCAAATCAAGTGTCTTATTTTGTAAACAAAAACTAACCCCCCCCCCCCCCACAACATTTTAAGCTATTCTGTGGTTAAATTACATTATTATATCGGATTACTTTATTTTCACAATGATGAACAAATTCAATCAATCAGTTCCTTCAGTGGGAATTTTGGAGATATTCATAGACATCAACATAATCAGTCTATTTTTATTACAATATAAGCTACTTAATCTGGCAACATTTATTATTAGGTAATACAGCACCTACTTAGTCCCAAAAACACACACATTGGGATTCAATGTAGTTAATTCTGTAGCGACCTAGTTGAATCCTAATCCTAAACGCAACTGTCACTGTTGGGTATATGCTACATCGCGTAAGAGCGAGCGGACCGGCTCGCTTAGAGGCGACTAATATTAGAGTGCTCATTCTGTAATTAGCACTTATTGTCAACAATAATTACAAATACAACAGAATACGGCGCTAATAACTCCTCAAATACAGTACAATATGGCTTGTGAACCCGTGGTCAATATCACACATAATTATGTAACCTACCAACTAACACACCTCTAAAACGCGCTAATGTGAAAATTCTACGACTTAATTAATATCCAAACGAGACCAAACATCCGCCGAAAGCCAAACTTAGGACCATTCGACCACAAAAACTCTAAGAATCTTTCCCACATGTGGTTTATTCGACCAATTTACCCTTACAACCCAAAAAGGCACAGTGGTGCTTTTTGCTTTCAAAATAAGACCGAAAATCATATTTAATTTTTTTTTTTAACAAAAAATTGTGGTTGGGAGGATAGGTTTTTTCAGCACCGGATAAATAGGTCGCAGGTTATTTGCCATAGCAAGGTGCAAGCAGTTCTAACGGAACTTTCGGTGCCAAAATAAACGGGTTTTTTTCAAATTGTCGCGTTATACGGAGACGATAAAGGAAGCTTTTGTTTTGAGACTTTTTAGATACCTACCCAGGTGTTTATTTTTTTACTAGCTTCGACAGTTAAGTTCTTTGTGTTCAGTTATAACCATATAATTTATAATGAACAATTAAAATTCGTAGGAGATCGTCTGAAAGCTACAATTATTGGTTGTAGGTCAACAGATTGAAGCTTAAAAGATTATTTTTTTGCATCGTATTTTTTACGAATTGCAAGTGTATTTATTAAGTAATTAAATACGTACATTGTACAAGGAATAACAAAATAAAATTTGAAACATAATTTTGACCCACTCTCTACCGCGTACCCGCGTCCCTAGAGACCAAACAGTGGTTAAAAATAGTCGCGGAGCTGGACAAAAAATAACACAAACCGCGTCTCATGTGGGCCAACTTTACGCAATATGGTTTTTGACCCTTATAACCAGCGGATATTTGTTTTATCGTCAGCTTATCCTGTGGGACTAAAACAGGGTGTTCTTAATGAATTGTGTCACTTTGTTTAAGATTACAGTCAAGATTTTGACTTGGATCCCCCAAGTTGCATGTTATGGTAATGGTATTTTGTGTTGACATTTTATAAAGCGTTGTAATTTCTACTGAGGCCGATAACAGCAACACCGTAGTTTTTTATTTAATTCATAATTCATTTATTCCTTGCTTTATGTGGTAACATGGTTGTTAGATAGTACAGGAAGTGCTCACATAAACCCTGTAAGGGCACCGCAACATTAGACACTTAAACATTAAAAATTCAATTTTGTCAGTCAGTCACTCAATAATACAAATAAATATTCAAGTAAATTTAATAATTAAGAAGTAATTCTTACCCGTTAAATAAAAAAATGAAATTGTCAACATATAAATTAATTTGCAAAATCATGTTCGAAAAAACGCAGATTGTAAAAACACCTATCAATTAGTAATATTTTCAATTTTTTATTGAACACTGATGATTTAACGGTAATGATGCATACTGCTAAGGGACTGTCATAGTTACGGACTGGGAATCAGCGCTGAGTGACGTTATAGCAAAATAAATTCTGCTGTTACAATAGATAACAGTAGTTGCCTATTGCATTAACTACAATGTAGACAATCAAATAGATGGCAGTGATATATTTATGTTACATGATTTTTGTACGGAAATCTAACATTTTAAAGATAGTTAAAGACCGCTGAATATTTAGTAGTTTTAATATGAACGTAGCTGAAAGCTAAGTACAATAATTATTATCTTTTTCAATTTCGATAATATCTTTCTCAATATCAATGATGTGCTATTGACACGGCAATAGATATTAAAATTATAACCGCTAACATTTTCTCTTGTCAGTTTGGCACGCAAACGTAATTATGAGTATCGCATTGTAATTTCTTTGTAACAAAGCTGGAGCACTCCTACGCTACACGTTTTTTTGTCCGCGCCTCCGGGTCAGAGCGGGCGGCGCAAGCGCAGTGCGTAACGGTGAGAGCGACGCAATGGCTTCCAGATGCGTCGGATAGCGGTATTTCACCACGATTTTTTGTCCACTTTCTTGGTGACGTTCGCACACTGTGCGTTCGGTGAGAAGCGTAAATATGGGGTTGGAAAATGAAACTTGGAATAAAATATGATGGCATTCAGTAGTGTTTCCTGTGGATTTACTAAGATCACTACAGTACCTATGTATACCGAACCCCAAATGAAGTGTCTTATTTTGTAAACAAAAACTACCCTACCCTGCTAACATTTTAAGCTGTTTTATGATTTTTGCTTAGTTATTTTCACATTTATTATCACTTTCGTTTGTCGTGGTTAGTCTTAGTCATAGCGGCGCTATTGAGTTATCTTCTTACACAGTTATTAGTTCAATCTTGTGTTCTTCATATTATTAGTATTTATCAATTAGAGAAGATACTTGTCTATACCGGAGCCCCAATCAAGTGTCTATCCCATGATAAAGCTTTCAAGTGCGTTGTGCTGCTTTATAGAGAAAAAAACAAAATGTATAAAAAATATGCATCACCACATTTCTACCAAAACGCCATCATAAAACCCTTGACTACCCCTAGATAGTGATCAGACTTTTTGCTTGCCTTTTGGGAGCCCATATTTTGATTCCGTCAAAACTTATAGGGTCATTTTTGGTCGAATTATAATTTCCGGGAATGTCCGGGATTTATGGTCTTAGGCCTGTCACAACCTTCAGAAAGAGTCGAATAAAAGATGATATCACGCCTCGATTTGTCTTGGAAATTGCAGATTTTATTAAAAAAATTACAAAAATAGGAATCTTTTAACAAAGTTCTTGGCATATTATCTTCCATATATATGTCGCAGTCAATTGGTTGAAATAGACGTGTGATTGAACAGCTAGCACGTTAATTGAACGACGGCATCCAATCAAACTTTCTGTAACATGACAATTTCGGTACATACAATGTATAATAGTCTTATATCTTCCTCCAGAGGAGTCGCAGTAGCGTCTTCATCCTGGGTAGCCGCGTCTTCATGTCTTCATCCAGAGGAGACGCCGTAGCGTCATCACTCTGGACGAAGCAGCTCGACAGTCTCTTGACTCTTGATAAAAGCTTGAAACTTCAGATCTTGCTAAAATTATTCAATAAATTCACCATCATGGCGAACATTTTCTGATTAACTTAACGTGATATTAAACACAAAATAACCACTGTAGACATTATAACAAAAATTATCAAACAATTTCGCAACCGTCGTTTCCCGACATTTTCAGGATAGGTGGCGCGCCCCAGTGGTCGCACTGCCCAGATTTCCAGATAAACAATATTATCAGTTATTTATCTCATACTGACCCCTGATGTTAATAATATCTCCAAGACGAATGAGGGACGAGGTCCGAGGGGAGGGCTACCTACCACACGTGGCCCCCACAAGATCACATGTGACGTCTGCGAGGCGAGTGGGATCGCCGCATGTGCTGGACATCGGGGTTCTTGTCAACTAGGATACGGCGGTCGGCGACCCATTAGTTCACTGTATACTTTGATATTTTAAATAAAGAGCATTTGTCGCTTTGAACGTGGGTTTATTGGGAATAGTCAGAAGAAGAAAACGTTCCTATCAAATTCTTACGATGAACTCTTATAGCAGGATTACTTTAATATTACTTTGTTAATTCGTACTATGACGACCTTAAAGTAAGCTCATTAAGGACATCATAGTACGAAATAATAAAGTATGATTGAAGTAAGATGCTATAAGAGTTCATGGTAATGGGGCTGGAAGCCTAAAAAGCAAGACTTGAAAAAACGAAACGCAGAATGCTAAATGACATCTCTAGAAGCAAAACGTCAAAAATTCAAAATTACTCAAATGACCACCGTTTTTACCATGAGATAGAATTGTACCACATAACATCTGTGGAGTTGAACAATGTAGTAATTTTAGGGTTTTTACTCTTTTATCATAATTATAATAATGTTGTTTACGGCGAAAGATGTCTGAATTATTCAAAACTACAATATAAATATAGTAGAGTAGATAAATAAGAAACAAATCCAAAAAAATAGATTTATTTATAGTTTGAATGAGGTGAGGAATATAAATAAATTAATCGTGATAGCAGTATAATTTGTTCATTGGTCATAATAAATAGTTATATTGAAAGACAGTAAATATTGTAAAGAAAGGCCCCGAAGAAGAGTAAATCGAGGAAAGACGTTTTAAAAAAGGTCTTTAGGTAGGCTGAAGGTTTAAAAAAGGTGACGTTTTATATAACGTGGTAATCTGTTATTGGCCATACCATGTAGCACATAGCATTATATTTTAATTCTGTATGGCTGTTGATTACCCATGTACCAATAATAATAATAATCTTTATTCCACAGAAGCATTGTAACAATAATATTGCTTAAAATAAAATAAAATAATTGACAGTGGTAATCTTAGAACAATACGGTGTGCACTAGCCCCTACACTAGGATTCCCTGTGTTGTGTGGGTCTAGTCTCTCCCTGGAGTACAAAAAGTTTGCCATTAATTTATTTTCAAGTATATCATTGTAAGTTACAAAGAAATGAAAGAAAAATTGATTGCATATTATATACCGCTGTGTGTGTGTGTGTGAGGGTGTGTGTGTGTAATAAAAAACAACAGTAAGTACTTATAAAATTATTTATAACCGTAACTTCTTTACGAAATAGGTAAGATTTACCACTAAAACACTGTTACGACAATCTTTATCAGGCTTTCAAATCGCGTAGGGCCATTTCGGCGACGCACACTCGAAACTGAAATATGATTTTTTTTGTCACAGTTCTTGAAATCTCCAAAAAAGTTTACCGTTATGGACACCGAACACGTTTTGCGTAAATCATCTCGAGTGGGCCCTGTGTGTGGAATATTTTTGGCCCTTTCGAGAAACCATTGGCCCAGTGTGCAGTGAGTGTAAATTAAATTAGTTGTGATTTTGTTAGTTTAAATAATATTTAGGGGGCTTTTGAAAACGGCGGAAAAAGACGGTTGCGAAATTCTTTGATGATTTTCATCTTAATGTCTACAGTGGTTGTTTTGTGTTTATACCTAATCACGTTAATCAGAAAATGTTCGGGAATGACAGTATAGTGAATTGTTGTTGTTATTGGATTATTTGTACAAGATCTGTAGTTTCGTACTAAAGTCAAGAGTCCCACTACGAGCTCGGGAGTGAACGTGACTGTCGAGCTGCTTCGTCCAGAGTGATGACGCTACGGCGGCTCCTCTGGATGAAGACAAGAAGACGCGGCTACCCAGGGTGAAGACGCTACTGCGACTTCTCTGAAGGATGATATAAGACTATTATTGAATATTGAATTTTCTGTAACATGACATTGGCAAATGACGAACTGTCGAGTCAATTAATAAAATTAATAAATAATAACTACTGAGTTAATAATATCCAAATGATCGTAACAGAGATTTCGTAAGGTAGCTTTTTAACAGAAGCCGCCTATCTTGCCTACTCGCCTGACATGCGAGTAAGTTGCGGGTAGGTAAACATTTTTTATGCAATGTCCTCAGAATCATTAGTCTGCACAACATGTGTCGCAGATACCATCGAGGACGGTGGTCATTAAAAACAATGTTTATAATGCGCCCGTCGAGACAAACGCAAAAAATGGGCCATGACAAATTTTCAGATGACCACGTCTATAAATTTTGATGATGGAAGGCAGATCGTAGTTTTTGTTTTAGAATTAAAATTATAGCTAGTTATTAGTGAGTGATGGACAAAGAAGACGCGATCGACCATATACACGAGATGGGAGGATGATATACCTATGCAGAGATAGTAAGGAAATTGGCACACAGTAATGCGAAATGCACTTCTTCTTCTTATGGTGCCGTCTTCTTACGAAGGTTGGCGATCATTATGTCACTCTGCACTCTCGACAACGCCGCACGGAACAGAGACCTGCTACTCTTGCCGCACCATTGGCGTAAGTTCCTAAGCCATGATAGTCTCCTTCTACCTGGCCTTCTTCTGCCCCGGATCATTCCCTGAAGAATCAGTTGTAGAAGATAGTACATTTTATTTCTCATTATGTGACCTAGATAATGGAGTTTCCGTTTTTTAATGGTCTTAACAATCTCCAAATCCTTGCCCATTCTCTGGAGCACTGTCTCATTTCGGACTCGCTGTACCCACGAGACCAGGGTTTTTCGATACACCCACATTTCGAACACTTCTACTTTTTCACTCATTAGCTTAGTAAGCGTCCCCATAAAGTCTCAGCCCCATAAAGGAGTAACGAAAACATCTAGCAAAATGCACGGACGTACCTACATAACATAATACTTTTTTTTTTAAATAAAATTTTGTCCTGAAAATTCAGACAGTATCTACAACCTCTTAATCTTCGAAATTCTATTTTGAAATATCCTATAGGCAACCTTGTATAACTCAGCCTTTCAAATTCAATTAACATTTTGAACACAATCAAACTTTTTACAAGCAACTCTTTCTATTTTTAATGCAAAGGATAAAAAGCATTTTTCAAAAATAGTGGACAATAGCGCTGGGTCCATCGCCAGGTCTATCAAAAGGAGATTAGATCGATAAGACCCAACAATGCCTGTGGGCGTTTAGAAATAGATCTCCTAAAAAACTTACGAAACATGAAACGAAGAATTATTCGCATCGTTTCCTTTGAGATCTTATAAAACCGTTTTTTTCTTTGCGAAATGGTAAAAAAGCATAAATGAGGGTGGATGCTAAAAAAATTCGTGGACAAAGGCCGAAGCACAAAAAGCTCTATAATGCGGGCCTTTTTCTGATGACCGTACAGTTTCTTGATCGGTCGCTCTACAATTTTACACGTATGACCGGGATTGTGCCCGGGATTGTCTACCTGAACTACAAAAGACTTAGTTCCTTCATGTATTATAAGAAAATGAGGATTAAAGAATACAGACTGTTTTGGTTAAAAGGGTCAACATTTATAGATTAGTAATTAATTAAAGAAATGTGATTCCAGCCGAAAACAAGACAGTTCATTAGGCGCCTTCCATGAGCCAACTAGCGCCGCCAATCTTAAAAAAATAATATCTTACAAATTTTATTATTTTTTATTAAAAAAGCTGTTTACAAAATGTTTATTAGGATGAATACTATTTTTCAATATACAATACATAGCATAATTGCGACAAGCTAAGTTGTAGTTCACAAATGTGCCAAAAACGGCCGTTTCTCGCAATTATGCGAACTACAACTTACCGAAATTGAATCACGTTATAAATAAGCATTTAAAAAATAGTATTTATCGTAATAAACATTTTGTAAATAGCTTTTTTAATAAAATTGATTATATTGGAAGATATTATTTTTTAAAGGTTGGCGGCGCTAGTTGGCTCATGGAAGGCTCTTAAGGTTCAGATAGTCGCAAAAACTACTAAACCGATTGTAAAAACTATTTTATTAGTAGATATATAAATTTTTTCTCCATTTATCATTTACCTATCTCTTTGAGACCTTAGGTAGAGTACGGGTTTCACAACGAATCATGGCAAATAACATGGTACATTTGATACCCTATTGATGAGAGCTTTCATAACTCTCTCGTATCTCGAGGACCCCATGAATTAGAAGGAAGATTATTCGTTTACTATAAGTACTTATGAGTTTCATTGGAAATTCAGTCTTTGGCAAGTAAACTAAAATTCAGTTTAGGCTTGTAATCGAATCTTTGTCCGATCGTATGTATTTCTGTCAAAGTCAAAATCTCTTTATTGCAAGTAAGCACGTTGTATACATTTTTGTACGTCAATATTTTTTTGAATTTACATTTACACCACTTTACAAGGAACGGTGCCAACGCTGAGGAGAAAAAGTGGCAAAAATCTTTTAAAATAATACTTTTGTGTTTTCTAATGGTTAATAAATAAAATATTATGATTCATAAATGTCATTTCTGTTACATTCTAGATTTATCAGACAGGTATCTTTGTCAAAGGTATTCAGGCCGGCCGTAGGCCTTTGACGTGGCCTAACGACTGCTGTCAAGCGACAACAACCGGGACCAACTGCTTGACATGCTTTCCGAGGCAAGAAGGGGCTCAGATGAAAGTGTCACTAGCGGTCACCCATCCAGGTCCTGGCCTTGTTTAACTTGTACGATCGTTTTCAATATGTACTAGCAACTGTACTACGAGCCCCTTACAATCGTGAATATTGAACTAATAACTGTCTAAGCTAAGAAGAGAACTCAATAGCGCCGCAATGACTGAGAGTAACCACGACGAAAGCTCGCACATTTGCAAGTACAATCACAAACAAAAGTGTAACTCATTTATGAAAGCGCGTGTCGCAACCCAAGCGCGGCCGCTTCGAACACAATAATTTGAGTTTGGAACAGGGAGGGGCTGACTGCGCGCGTCCGTTAATGACAGGCGTCGATGCGCTGTGTCCAGCCCGCGCTCATTCAATGCAAATCCAGTTGCGCGTGCGCAAGAATTGTTAGACAAGACGAAATCAACATGAGACAATATGTTGGTTGTTACATAATGTTTTACAAGGTCACTGTATGAGTATTAGAAATGATTCCGGGTCTGTGTTTTTGTGGTATTTATAATTTTGAGATGAAGATTTACTTTACAGATAATGATACATTTACGTATGTAAGCTGCGTAGTAAGTAGTATTTCGACTGTGAATTAAATTTGATCGATCATTAGTCTCGCTTAGATTTCTTTTACAAAATTGTAGATTTCCGCGTAAACCCCAATATTTTTGCTTCATAAATGAAACAAAAAAGTCCAAACCCATAGAGCACGGTCATTCTATCAGATACGATGGTCTTCATGGCACACAATGACCTCTCGCGATGACAGGCCGCCTGCCCACGCGCAGAGTTCCTTCTAATCACACCTATCTCCGACTCTCCGTACTTACTAGAGTCATCCCATCCTTGGTTTCGGCTGCGGTCACAAATCGTATCCAAGACGGGAATAAATAATATGTAGTTTTAATAAACACTACATGTTACCACGGTTGTTGTTATTTTTAACACATGTGTATATTTTTTCACGACATAATTTTTTAGATTTAACATTTACGGTGACAACACAAAGTGGCAAAAAACTTTCAGTAGCACATCATTTAAAAATTAGCTTTACGTTTTAATGACTAATTATGATTATAGGCACTTGATATATAATTTCTGATATTTTAAAATCAGCATTATAAAATATGTGGCTTAGGTGGCAACTCACCCTCCAAAAATCTCACCTATGGGTGAGATGACACCTTTCAAAATTAGTGATACTTTTATCAATATCACCGTTCTTTCTCAATGTTATTAATTTTGATTAAATTGGCCGAAACCAATATACTTGTCAGACTCTATTTTAATTCTCTGCGCATGCTTACACCGCAGCGGACCCGTGCGTCCATTCATACATATTTGGACTGCTTTTTTATTAGTTTTTAAACGGTAATGTGTGGGTGGACTTTTTGTTTTATTATCTAGAACAGATTTGACGGTTTGTTATAGCATTGTGGTCAGATCGAATAGAGCTATTTATCATGACGGTTAGGATTTTAGTGAATGAATGTTTTTGTTTGCTTTTGTCAGATGATCCCAATTTATTTCTTGTTGTGTTACTTTTTTTGATATTAGCATAATATGCCATCAATAGACGATAAAATGCTTGATAATATTTTAAACCCTATAAACATTTACCGATAGTTCGGTGATTTCTGTCCACTTTTTAATAGTTACCGAACTTTATAATACCAGGTTCTTATTTAAAACATCCAATAAACAGTGAAAGGCCATTTAAAATTTAAATATCGAACAGAGGCGCGTCCGTCCTGATGGCCAGTATGCTAATTCGAACAACACTGATCTGTCAAACTCTTGATGTTTTCTTGATGACTGTACATTTCTGTGACCACACCCTTTTACTTGTCAAGTTGGTCGTTTCAAAACTTTCAATGGGTCATCATTCATAGGCGGACTTCATTCACTTTGATTATTTTTTTCTATATTTTGTACTACTTACCTGAATGAATGGAGATGCTAGATATCGTTCCCTTTTTATTATAATGTAAAGTTTATTTTACTAGTACGAGTTCCAGAGGAAATTCTTCTGTATCTTGCCTATCACAAATGAACTTTAGAGTGGTCAACCCTTTATTTGGCCCACAGTACTTTAGTTCAATTTCATTTCACTTTTATGCATGATTGTATCAATTGGCATTGTAAGTTATTTCTTCATTTAGATTTGATTTTTCCACTTAACTGTACCAAATATTAGGTAGTACTATCCTACGCAGTTAGTGGGCAGACGGTCCGTTTAGCAACTCTTTGATAGTGATGTGATCTGATGAGACAATGTAGGACCAAGACCAAGAGAAAGTCTATAGTTCAGTCTAAGTTAGAATTAGTAATTTGAAACTACTTATGTTGTTTGTTTACCGCAATTAGTGTTCGTTTTAGTATTAGGATAAACTAGGGGTTTCAATCACCGCTTTAATCGAAAAATATACTGTAGCGATTAGGAGGACAGTGAATAATGGATGGTTGACTTGCAAATAAATAATAAAATAAGGACCTACCTGTTGGTAGACCATGCATAAAATACCATTGTCATAGAATCGATATCAAGGTACAGTTATTTATTTATTTATTTTATTAATGCACTCGACAGTTCGTCATTTGCCAATGTCATGTTACAGAAAATTCATTGTATACTAGTGTTCTATCTTCCTCCAGGGACGTCTTCATGTCTTCATCCACAGGAGGCGCCGTAGCGTCAATCACTGTGGACGAAGCAGCTCGACAGTCACGTTCACTTCCGAGCTCGTAGTGGGAATCTTGACCATGGCACCAAACTTCAGATCCTGCTTGAATTCTTCAATAACTTCACCATACTGTCATTCGCGAACATTTTCTGATTAATTTAACGTGATATTAAACACAAAACACCCACTTTAGACATTAAACTGAAAATTATTAAATAATTTCGCAACCGTCGTTTCCCGCCATTTTCAAAAAGCCCAAGGTACAGTTTCTAGTTCCAAAGTCGTTTACTGCGTCGGAAGTGTAGCGACCGAATAGTCTCAGCACATTACTGACGATGGCTCGGTTTTGGTTTCAAAAACCAAGACCATATTTTCCCATCCCTATCTGTATTCATCATAAGCTCCCATTAATTATCCACCACTTACCACTCATTATAAATAGACAAAACCAATTATGTCTTTCACAACAACTCTCGTGCATTGTAATGGATATTATAATGATTTATATAGTTTTTGTTGCATTTGACTGCGCCTATTTAGCGGCTAAATGAGATTTATTGCTAAATTTTTACGTAATAGGAAGCAATCACTATAGTAGGTGTGTTATGGTGGGCAATAGTGTGAAATAAAAACATAATTATGTAACTTTGCTCAACTTTGCCCATTGGCGATTTAAAAAATCTACTGCTATGAGTATGACACTACAGCAGGGTTACTGGTTTAAGATCATTTATTTCTCATAAGAATTATAAATTCACTTACATGAGAAAATATAACTTAAAAGTAGGCGTACAGAACTTATATTAAGATAGAATTGTAACATTAATTAATATAATGTAGGTAGTGAAGAAGTAAACAAATACCAGTTTGGTAAGATAAAATAAAACGGAACTATGAGTACTAGAAGTGGCTTGGTAAATTAGTGATATTTATATTTTGTATAATGTAATGTTTCAACACCTTTCTAAAGCTGAGCATGGACTTAGCTTCTTTGATGTCTTTGGGGAGTTTGTTATATAGTTGTGCTCCCTCATACATTATCGTCTTTTTTCCGTATTTTGTTCGCGTTCTTTCGAGATTTTTACTCTCACCTCTTATAGCGATCCAGTTTAGGTTACGAATCGCTATTTGCTACAATGACGTTTGACGTCATTGTAGCAAATTGTCAGTTTAGGAACCTAAACTGGATCGCTATAAGAGGTGAGAGTAACCCAGCTGGGCATTTACCAAGAACTCTTATAACAGAATTACTTCAATAATACTTTGTTATTTCGTACCTTTTAATAAGAACGAGGCATTTCCTTATTATACCTGATAGGCTATAAGCCATGGCGGTATGTTATGTGGAAACAAGGATCCAGAGAGGAAGATCTGCCTCCTGATCTCCTCCATCCTCTTCATTTACGCAAACGAAGTTGCAGGGTACAGCTAGTTAAGAATAAAATTAATAATGTGATTTTTTTTTTTCACAAACACGTCTCATACAAAATATGGTTTAAATCAGTGTTCTGACAAACTTTCAAATTAAACCACCATTCAAGCCTGTTTTTGTTAATACAAACTTTTAAAATATACGCATTTGTATTGCTACAAAACAATTTTACTTTCATAAACTGAATAACAATTCAATTTCTGGCATTTAGCCAAAAGCGAGTAAGTAAGAAAGCGAAATTATCTGACCACCTAAGTAGGTACAGGGTAAATGCTTACCGCAAAAGCTCATGGTCAAATGATTGTGGACTTACGGATGCTAAAAACCGCACGTGGACAGGACATATGGCTAATGTTTTCATACACTTTAGGTTTTCTAAAAAAAAACATTTTAAATAAAAATTAGGTACGAAATTAGAGGTATTGGTAAACTAATTTAGTTATTTCGTAATTTATTTTTTCTCATTCTAAATAATATACAAGGAGCAACCCAGAATTTAGGACTTGCAAGAAGAGTCATGATAACTGTATTTTTTCCCCGAAATAATTCAATTTTTTCCATTCATCATCATCAGTCTATTTATATTGCCCCACTGCTCGGGCACAAACCTTCCCTTACATCGAGGGAGCAATGTTTTCCATTAATTGAAGTTATTTATTTATGTATTCGGGAGCTCGGTGGCGCAGTGGTTGGGTCGATGGACTTGCATTACGGAGGTCCCAGGTTCGATTCCCAGCCAGGGCAGCCATGTACCAATGAGTTATCCTCGGTTTTTTCGACGGAAAAACTTACGTACATTTACCGAATGCTCTCAAAACGGTGAAGGAAAACATCGTGATGAAACCTGCATGTCGTAGAAGAAGAAAAAAAAATCTAAGGCATGTGAAATCCGCCAACCCGCACTGGGCCCGCGTGGTAGATTACGGCCCGAGCTCCCTCGATGTAAGGGAAGGTCTGTGCTCGAGCAGTGGGGCAATATAAATAGACTGATGATGATGATTTATGTATTCGAATGACTTATTAAACTATCGTTTTGAACTGCTCCCTCTTTTGCGAGTAGAGGTCTCTTTCAGTTAACTTACTTCTTCACATTCTTGAAACTGTCTTGAAATAATCCTAACAGTTAACTATGATATTATGTTAATTAATAATGTTAATTTTTACATCAATAAGAATCTTTGTTTTATACATTTATGCTGATATTCATAAACCTAGTTAAACCTCACTTCTTTTAAATCGTATTGCCATCCCTTTCACACTTCGTTAAAAAAGGTTAAGATAGAAATGGGCAAACCGCCTAAACGGTGGCGTAACTTTAAATTACATTTATGAATACGCGCCTTAAAAAATTAAAATTGTTCAGTTATCTCTCTTTGCCGGTCGGTTGCCAAGGATAACACGTGTGGTAATCACTCTATTGACAATGCGAAACATATACTTGGCCTGTCCGAGAGGCAATTTGTGTTTCAACGGCCAATTGCTATGGAGTCGAATTAAGTTTTGATAATTTGAAAATGTTTTTTTTTTTTTAAGTAAGTACACTATTTTACGTAATCAGTTAACGCATAAGGCTAACCATGGCCCGGACTTAGAATTGACTAGGTCTAATTTTTTCCCCCCTTTTTTTTATGAAAATATAGGTAAAATGAAGGGACCCATATTTTTTCTTTTATTAAAATAACATCGTTTTCTTTATTCAAAAATTAAGTTAAGATCATGAATATTAAAAGGGCGTAAGTAACGATGACGTCACATTACTGAAATAGTGTCGTTCGTGTTTTTTCTAATGCTCTCAAAAACGGTAAAGGAAACAATCTTTAGCACTGTAATCCACTAATCTGCACTGGGCCCGCGTGGTAGATCATGGCCTCTGGAGAAAAAAGAAGACGCTGACATCCAGCCTTGGTTACGACGCTATGCGACTCCTCTGGAGGAAGACATTGGCGAATGACGAACAGTCGAGTCCATTATAAACTAAATAAAAGATTTAAAGAACTAAGTATCTACTCTATATCTTTTCTTTTGACCACACGGTAATAAGGATAAGACAACATTTGGCCAAACCGCGAAAGTGGAATTGTTGTCGTCATTGTTTAATACACGAACTCTTTATTGTTATTATTGTATTGTTAAATTTTACCATTTTGTTACATGATGATAATACAGACATTTATTTTGTAAAAAATTTAATAAAGATATCTTTGTGATATCTTGTTGTTCAATAAAGTAATTACATTGGAAACCATAATTTATTTATTTTTAGCTCTTGCATGAAGAAATTAAGATATGAGAAAGAATAACGAAAGATGAAAACAATTTAATTTTATGCATTGAAATAATATTGGACCTTCGGCTCTATTGACCGATTTTTTTTAAAACTTCAGGCAGATAATAGAAGGCTAGACTCAGAACTTAATTCTAAGAACCGAAACCTGTCCAGACTTAAGACACAGATCACTTACCCCATATACCTGTAATCGGACGCCCGTGTCTGCCCACGCATGAGCGCAAAATTGCATCGCGGCTCGTGTAACCTAGAGATCTTATCGACATGGACGCATCTCTTTATTACGGCACCACTGTCCCCCGCTTCGTCTCTATGCGCTCATCTTTGACAGAATTTTTCGCTTGCTTTATACCGATTTCATGTTTATTGGGTAAGTTGGTCTGTGCTGTGAGAATAATGTTCCACAAATTACAAATTGACATACCTATACTATGAAATAATGGTTTGATGTTGTTGTTTATGTGGTTACCTATATGTAGTGTATTGTGTACTTACCTATATCACGTTATAATTACACAGTCCTAGTGAAACGAGGTGCCAATTTCAAAAACGAAATCGTTTAGAACGCACGACGGTTGACCTTCAACCCACATGGCTGTCAGCCTACGGCCCACAAGAGTTGATTTGCCATTCAGGACGCGTACATATCCATTGTTTTACTTTTATACGGAATCCCCTGGGTTTCGACACGTAACTTTTGTGGTTTTGTTGACAATTTCAACTATATCTCTATCCACATATACCTTATGGTGAATCAGGTGTCAAGGATTATCGGTTAATTGTTTGGTCAGTTGCAAATATTTCTACTTTCCCTACAGTTTTCGGAATTTGAGTTCGCAATGACGGGTTTTTGGCAAGGAATCAAGTGAAGGCGAAATTTGTTGTTATCCTTTTCGAGGACGTGGTGTTCCGTATTACTTACATTGTGGCGTGTATTGTGCAGGGGTTTCTAAGGGAGATGACTTAGTACCAATTTCTTACTTACTGTAGCCGTTTCCATATTCAGAGCTTGATGTATAATAAAAGTCTTTCTGTAACGTTTTCATTGAATATGATGTCAAAATTATTGTAATTATATTTTTCACTAGCACTTCTTCAGATTCAGATCAACATAACATTATTTCTAGAGTAATTGAGGATCCTAGTCATCAATTTAGTTTAACTTTCTTCAGGCTTATCCTCTAAGGATGGTCTGTCGGCCCTCATACCAATAACTATGCTATTATTGAACCATTTGAAAAGATAAACTGCGTATCAAAGTCAAAAGTCAAATTTCTTTATTGCAAATTGTGTTCATTTTTGCATGCCAACATATTTTTGTGAATTTACATTTACACCACTTTGCAAGGAAAAGGTGCCAACGCTGAGGAGAAAAAGGACAAAAAAATCTCAGCAGCACATCTTTTAAAATAATGATAACACAATTACTTAATATATTGGTAATTACACAGCTATTACTATTAATCTAAACTTTATCATTCATGCGGAACCGGAGACACACACCATGCATGTTCATCGTTAATCTCAAGTCTAACACTCTCAATTTTGTTTATTTCTTCAGCTTCTTGTCTGGAAGCCCATTTCCTATCACTATTGTCACACCAATTGTCCTTTAAGTAACTCAATATAGCGCAACGGACTTTTGTCAAAATATTTACTTTACCCAACGAATTCGCACAATGGGCCTCTTAAAGCTAATAGTGCCATTCAAATCCATGGCATATAATTGTCATTTTAATTTACTCTGTTCTTTCAATACAATCGTTTTGTATGGGAATAGTGACTATGTGTCATTCGAGAATCAGGATTCGATTGTCAATGGATGCAGATCTTGAGATAACAGTTATATCAAATGACAAATTCTTCTCGATTTTTAATTCGATACTATTTTTGCAGCTTGGGAGCAAAAAGGTGCATCAGGTTCAAGAGTTTCTAAGTTTGCCTTACTTACTCTGCTGGGTCAGTAATTCAAAGTGGATCTTGACCAAAAGATTGGCTGTTTCATCAATGTTTATCCTGATATTATATGCTATCTTTATTATCAGATTCAAGCTTATCACCTCGAAAAAGTCCTTCTTGCTCTAATTCGAGACTCTTTCTTTTCTTCTTCATTATACTTCGATCCTTCTAACGAAAGTCCAATACTCGTTTATATTTTGTAAGAAAACTGACTCTGGAAAAGTCTGACGAGATAGCCTTTGAAAGATATCATACCTACCTACAAGTAGTTAGTTAGTTTATATATATATTTTTTAGGTTAATATTATAATAGTTATTTCTAATTTTTATTATTGTTATATGAATAAATTACTTTCCACCAAGGTCTTAATAAATAATGCATTCTCCTACAAGTTATCATTCAAAAATAAAATGTTATCTTTCAGAGGCTATGTCGTGTTTAACCATCGGTTCAATCGTCATTGTTAATGGTTTGAAGATATTCGTAGGAAATCTTTATTCTATGTATTTCCTCAAAATCTATGAAAAAAAGTAAGTGTCTAATAATTATTTATGGTCCCAATTAAACATTATCAATAATATCGTCAAACATTATGACTTATGCATTAGATACATTTTCTTCACCATTACCTACATCAAATAAAGGAACAGTAAATTACATAACAGACTTTGTCTCTTTGTATTAAGGTTCAATGTCAAAGTCATGGCTACAATCTTAGTTTACCTACAATTAGTAAAACGCTACAAAAACAGTGACCCCTATTGAACGAATGGTCATTATTCATGTGTCCTGAGTAAGATTGAAGCTGATTTTGGTCTCGTAAATCTAACAAGAATGGTTGAGATAATTAATGATAAAAAATCTACAATTTTGTATGAAAATTTAAGAAAATACCTAATTCGGATATCGTTCAAGGAACCGGTAAATATCTCGAACATAAGAGAGTTTTTTTATACTAACCTACCTACAGCATTTGTTACAACTGTTGCGTATTTGTCTTCCCTAAGAGTCACTTTCAATATCGTAAGGCAGTTGTTCCATCGCCGGCGATGAGCGATTAGAGCTAGAAACTAGAAACGAGTTGGCGAACAGCGATTGGCTAGTAGTAGTTTAGATAGTTTTGTCGCTCGGCTTACTCACCGATGGTGGGACTGCTTAAGGGCCTTCATTGAGCCAACTAGAGCCACCAATCTTAAAAAAATAATATTTTCCAATATAATCAATTTTATTAAAAAGCTTTTTACGAAATGTTTATTACGATAAATACTATTTTTAAATGCTTATTTATAACGTGATTCAATGTCGGTAAGTTGTAGTTCGCATAATTGCGAAAAACGGCCGTTTTTGGCACATTTGTGAACTACAACTTAGCTTGTCGCAATTATGCCATGTTTTGTAAGTACCTATATTGAAAAATAGTATTTATCGTAATAAACATTTTGTAAATAGCTTTTTTAATAAAATTTATTATATTGGAAGATATTATTTTTTTAAGATTGGCGGCGCTTGTTGGCTCTATGAAGGCTCTTAACAACTAGATGCTACAAATAAAAGGTAAATCACTTTCATACGGTAAGAGAATTAGCCTAAAGATGTTACGATACAACTGAGGATACCACTGTTGTTAATAGCCAACTAAAACATACCTCTTCTAATAGGTACTAGATTTTATTGTTTGTATGTAAATCCAGTCATCTCGGTTGACCTTGACTCTTGGAGTCATCAGGAATGGATTAGGAGTCGAACTTGACCATGAGGCTAAAGGTCTGGGGTCAGATATGATTGACATTCTCGTGACGGCTGGCAGTCACCATGCAGTTGACAGATATCGCAAGACTTTAAGCGTTGGTAATACAACCTACATTGCAATGGTTATATGTGTTGTCGATTGTACATTCATCTCTTTTTGTAGAGTTGACAGGTTTTTGTTATTGTATGCGATTGTTCTAAAGATTTTAAATAAGTTAAATAAATTACTAGGGTCGTTCGGCATGTTACATGACATTATGTCATTTTATTTTTAGAATATTTCGTTTGTAATTTTATAATGTCCAAAGAATGGTTGATACCAGACAACGTAAAGGTGATAGCTACTGGTAGTGTTCTAATTTGTAATTTTTTTAAAGTAGTACCGTCCTTTTCATAATTTTAGTGTAGGAAAGGCTAGACTCACTACCTCTCTCTGAATGTTTTTAGAGGGCATCATAATCATCATCAGCCCATCGCTAATGTCAAGTTATTTAGAGTGTTCATGTAAATAGAATTATAAAACAAAAAAAATCAATCCGACATTCCAAAATGATGGCGGATCCAAATCAATTGTTATTTTCGTTTTCCTGATTATTATTACATAATAACAATTTTTTTACAAAAGGGGGGAAAAGATGATTTTTTATATTTTATTGAATAACATTTCAAAAATAAACCTAGTGAGGTCTATCCACATTTATACAGCCTACTATGCTCTATTGTATTTTGAATGCATGTACTTATACTAGAGTTAATTTCATTTCATTTTTAGTATATCTGTCATTGTTGCATGTATTTAAATATAAATAAATATAAAAAAATAAACTTTTCTTTTAAATTAAAACCGATTAAAAAAAGTTAAGTGTAGAAATCTAGCTCAACCTTGATAACTTAATCTGCCTAGGTACAGTTAACAATAGAATCTAGACAGCTAGGCCACAATGGGCTGGATGCCTGTAGTCTGTATAAAGTTGTTTCAAAGAAAGCTGATGCGCGTATGTGAAGGTAAAATAATTCTTTTGTAGGCACGTCAACGTCTCGTAGCGAATATACGTAGAAAGGAGTAAGTATGCGAAAACTTTGAATTTTGACCGTGAAAACCTGTAATTTTCTATCTCGTACTGTATTTTTCTTATTTAACGCGCCACTGGTATTCCATTGTAAATAAAATAACATAAATAAGAGCCATTATTTAGACTGGTATCACTTATGTAGTTTTACATCTGAAATATTTTAAATTTTGTTAACATTTAATTTGTGAATTTGTCGCGATCCCCGACCTCTGAATCATACCTTCTCATAGCTGCAATCCGTGCCTCGGAAAGGACATTAAGCAGTTGGTCCCGGTTGTTGTCGCTTGACAGCAGTCGTTAGGCCACGTCAAAGGCCTACGGGCGGCCTGAATAACTTTGACAAATAGGTTTGGTCACTAAAACCACACGAGAAAAGAAGAAAGATAGCTGCAATCTTCAGTAAAAGGCTAATCATAAGTAAGTATCATCATCAGCCCGTATCAGTCCACTGCTGGACGTAGGCCTCTCCCAAAGCACGTCACTCAACCCGTTTCTCGGCATTTGGTATCCAGTCTCTGCCAGCCACTTCTGTCACAATATAGAAAATACAGTATAAAGCCGAAATTAAAATACAGTTTTCAACCCAAGCTTAGCATGAGCTCGTTCTTACAAACGTCAAATTCCATAGACGTCTGACGGTTGTAAGAGCGAGTTAATCTCGGTCGGCCTGTAAGTTTATTGCATTCCTTGAAAAGCGCGACAAAACGTCATTAGCTACTTTAGAGATTATTAACCACACTTAATGTGATTAATAATTAATTAGAATATATCCGCTAACGTTTCTATTAATTGGATTGCTCGACAGAAGTCGTGTTTGGGAAGTATTCTTAACAAGGATTCCTTGCATGACTCGATGATGCCGTGGATCGTTGAGTTATTTCGTTTAGGGGTTTGGGAGGGTTGTGTGTAGGTTTAGTTTAGGTTATTTTCGTATTGAAACATACAATTTATACAGATGACGTATATAATAATAATGTACGTAGATAATCATTTTTTCTTAGATTCTTTAGAATATGAACTAATATTACTATTAATATATTTTAAAAATAGTGTTTATCCTAATAAATGAAAAATTTATACATCAGATCAGGCTGTATGCCCTAGTTGTCCTTGGCTTTCCCTCTCGGGAGAATTTAATGAATAAACAATTTTGTTGCTTAAGTCTACAGTCACAGTGATGTGCTGAAGATAGTATAGAATGTCATACGGGCGGACTACATAATTACGGCAACAAAGCGGACAATGTGACATCTTTCTTTACCCAAGGACCTAGTAGATGGAGGCTTCAACTGACTTCAATTTAATTGGCCTGCTTTTACTCGCTACATTTGCCGTTTTTCCACACAAAAATAAACACGCGTTGAACACGTGTCTTTACAAATGTTCCTACTGTAATTTCGTTAAAAAATATGTTCAATGTTAAGTATTAGAAATTTTAGGCTTGTAGCGATAAGAATTGCTAAACAGTGGCTTACTTTCATTGTTGCTGAACCAACAATTTTGTATAGCGAATACCAGTGAAAACCTCATGGCTTTAACTACCACCTAACTCTTACTCGCGTTTATCGCTAGGACCCTAAATCTAATTTGGATTATCTGTCTGTCTATTATTTTACTCGTATTACCGTTGTACCTATGTACATTATACTGACCTGTAATATAAAATATATAATTACCAGACACCTAATTTACCTACCTATTAATCAATTTAAAAAATCTACGCTACTCTATGGCCTTCAAAAACACTGGCTGTTTAAACAACGCAATTTAAAAAGCTAAATTAGCAGAAATTAAAAATAAAAAGCCCTTGACCTCGCGTAAAACATTCGATATTCAAAAAGCTTGTTCAAAGCAAGAGAAATGACCCGTGAAACGGAGCGGGGTGGCTTGTGGCCGCCGGTCAATAGCTCGTGCCTGCCAGTGCCATTCACCAATGAGGGTACAGGCTGATTTCGTGATTAGATTAAAAAAATAATAGGTTTTTTTTTCGGTTTGATGTTCCAAATTTGAAAACTTACTCGCAACCTAATTTATTTATTCTAAATCGTGAAAAATACACTGAATAGTATCTAATGCTTGCTATGGTCGCCGTAGATGAAAATTTAGGGTCAGAAAATATAAAAAATGGATTTTTTCGTTTTTGTATTCCAAATTCGAAAACTTGCAACTGATTTCAATAATACAAAATTGTGAAATAAGAACTGAAAAAATATCTGGAAGATGGATGAATACGGAAGAGGCAAAGGTGATATGCTAGGATTGCTGCAGATGGAAGTCCATTATCAGAGACGATGAAGGAATTAGTTGAATTCATGATTAAACCTGTAAAACACTCAACAAAGTTTTAATAATTTTCATCTGCCATAAAAACTAGTTCAACCTCACTCCCGTTAAACGGCATTTTGTCTTTATCACACTTCGTTAAACAACTTTAAGTTAGAAAAGGGCCGAAGACTTAAATGAAACTTTAAGTCATGTTTATGACTCACAGTCTCGATATGTATTGACAGTGGAACAAGTATTTATTTTATTTTATTTATTTTATTTTATTTTCATAGGAAAACCAACAGCACAACTATAACAGAATACATAAAATACAATAGTAACACAAAGCCAATTACAGGTTTTCACAAATAGTAACAACATAATAATAAATACAGCAAATTTCGACAACTATGGCAACACATTCATATGAATATAACTATAATAAATTACACCGATGCCTACATAATATTATATACATTCAAATATATACATACAAATACTTACATACATATTAACATACATACATTATAAATGTCTTTATTCATTTATTTCTTTATTCATACAACAATATTAAAAATAACTAATATAGTATTTATTATGTTTCATATTAGGGAATTGGTATGTACGGTGGAACACAGAGAAAGGTGTACAGGAGAGTTTTTAAGGTTGAGATTTTCTCAAAAACTACTTGACCTATTGCAAAAACTTTCACTGTTTGATAGATAAAAGTGAAACCTATGTAACTGTAAAAGAATTATTAAATTCGGTCTAATAGTTTTTGAGAAAATCTCAAAAACTATTATTGAGGCCCCCTGTATACTTATCTCTGTCGTCGACTGTACAAACCCAAGGGTCACTGCGACCTCAAAGGTCTATTGTGGCCGCGCACCGAGTTCTTATATCTCGCTTCAAGGCCAACGTCCTTCAGGAATCGTATAATGCACTTGGGCGAGAGAGTTTTAATATCCTCGGGTATCATTATGTGTCTAAGGCTCGGCTTCTGCTGTGAGAGTGGAATAAGTAGGTAACTGATATGAAAAATTACTAATTTTTGTTTAATCAAAACCATAAAATTACTTAAGTATTTTTTCATTCTGTTATTTCGTAACCATGCTGTAGAACCAAAATGAAATCCAAAAGTAAAGGGTAGTACACACCGATGTTATCGCGCCGCTTAGCGCGGTATCGCCCACAATACGGCACGCGCCCACCGACACGATTGTTCAAAATCGGACCATTCCTTTTGTCTGATACGCCCTTTGTTTCTCTAAGTAGTCCTTGTTATGATAAAAGATTTAAAAAGTCTGGACTGTTGGAATAAATGTCAAAAATTTCCCAAAAAATTTTTTCAAGAATATTTAAAATATTTTATTATTAACACTTTAGTGTATACACACTGGATATTTACATGTGACATAGATAAGAAAATACATTACAAAGGGCGTAACTTATTGTGTGTCAAATCTCTGTCTTCCTTACAGACGGACAGAACCGAATCAGTTACTCGTATTAGCAGACATTTATTTATTTTATTAACGGACTCGACAGTTCGCCATTTGCCAATGTCATGTTACAGAAAATTCAATATATAATAATAGTCTTCTATCTTTCTCCAGAGGAGTCGCAGTAGCGTCTTCACTTTGGGTAGCCGCGTCTTCATGTCTTCATCCAGAGAAGTCGCCGTAGCGTCATCACTCTGGACGAAGCAGCTCGACAGTCACGTTCACTCCCGAGCTCGTAGCGAGACTCTTGATAAAAGCTTGAAACTTCAGATCTTGCTCAAATTATCCAATAAATTCACCATACTGTCATTCGCGAACATTTTCTGATTAATTTAACGTGATATTAAACACAAAACAACCACTGTAGACCCTCTAAATCGGTTGAAACTGTCGGTCTAATTGCTGATTTCAACAATATAAGTGAGTGAAATCCGTTTATATATAATAATTGACTGTAGACATTAAAATAAAAATATCAAATAATTTTGCAACCGTCGTTTCCCGCCCTATTAGCAGACATCTTATTAACAAATACGATTGCCTTGTGCAATGATGAGTCAGTCTGTGAGAATATTGGCTGGCGTGGGCGTGGGCAAACGGATGCGTTGCGAAGCCGCACCACTGATTTAAATTAGCTAATATGACCTTTAAGATAACAGCTGCTTCGAAGGTTGTACTAACAAGCGCACCTGGAAACAATAACCAGTTATCGGTTACTAATTCCATACTAATTGGCAATAAGTTGAAAATAATTAAGGAAATAAAAAACCCGACTGCCAAAAATTTAAACCGCTTTGATTAAATTTTTGTAGCCTATGTCACTTCTACAATCAAGACGAATCTAACGACACCTCATATGTTAAAATCCATCAAGCCGTTTAGGCTGCAGCGCGTGCCAAAGAATTAGACATACACTGGAAAAACATAACCCTCCTTATTGCGCAGTCGGGTAAAAAGGGATGACTCATGACTTTGTCCATCAATATCTATAGCGATAGCTGTAAGTAATTGGAATTTCGAAATATACCTAATATAATTGTATTAATGATATATTGTTAAAGTATTATTATTAATGTATTATGTATAGTATGTTTATATAATTGTTATAAGTAATACTAAATTTATGATAACCGATCATTTGTTCCCTTTGGTACTAGTTGAGGTAGACGAGTTTTCAGATGAATGCTACGAACGGGTAAACGTAGTGTGTGACACCCTCCGACCAGATGGAGGGATGACCAAAACGTTTTTTTGTCAAGGCTGACAAAAAAACGAAAATATTATGGAGTGGGCGCGCCTTGGGAGAGGCCTACGTCCAACAGTGGCTGATACAGGCTGATGATAATTTTAACACAATTGAATATTTACGACAACTTACTGAAATTAAATCACGCTAAAGAGCATTTAAAAATAGTATTTATCGTAATAGAGTTTCGGTACATAGATTTTATAATAAAACCTTTAAAATTATAAATAAATAAAACTTACTCAAAATAAAATAAAGTTAATTTTAGCTATAACATTGAATATGTATGTGTTATTAAATTAATAACAGTTAAATAACAGTGTGTTGTTAAATTATTTTAGAAGATTAAATTTTTAAAGGTTGGGGTACACTTAGTACCGATATGGACATAGTTTTCGATTTGTCATCACGAGAATTTAAACACCTGAGGAAGTGTACAAATTAATCCCTCGGGAGGTTCTGTTATCATATACAAGGTAGTACTTAAAGAGCGTCTTCAAAATTTATTGTTTACGTTGGCGTACCTAGTATATTTAGCCCTAACTACAGACGTGTTAGCTTCCTTAGCTAACTCGGGGCCTGGTGCACTAGAGTTGTAGCTGTTATCGATATTTTTACAGGTAGAGTCGCCATCAGTGTCTTATTGTGTAAATTAACACGACTATGATTTTAAATTTTACCTTGTGATAATCTTATCGTATCACTACACTATTTTAATAATAATGAACAGAATCATCCAATCAGTTTCAGTATTACATTACAGAGCAATTAGACAGTCATATTTGTTTAGAAAATTAGACACAGGCTTAGATAATGACCACTTAATTTAAGTTATGTATTTATGCAATAAATATTTTTAAGTCCGTTTTAATTATAAACCGTCAATCTCATCTGGTACCTAGTAATTAAAGATGAAGTTGATTATATATTGGTAATACCTATAGGATGTAAGGCGAAGGCTAAGGGTATAATAGGAAAGAGTAGGTACAGTATGGATAGCTGAATAACTATTGTTATATACATTTCGATGATTTCGAATGTTATTTCTCGATTTTCTTACATTTGTACCCGACCCACTCATTACGTTTCATTTTTAAAAAAAGTCGTAGAATAAAAGTGGTGCAATTGTCGATATTACTGAGTACTCCTCTTTGCGTTCCATCCACCATGCATAAGTAAGTTAATAATAATAATCATCATTATCATCAGCTCGTATCAGATCAGACTACTGCTGGATATAGATAGATATCTTCCAAAGCACGCCACTCAACCCGATTCTCTGGATTTTGAATAAAGTCTCTGTCTAAAAACTTATAAAGTCAAAGTCAAACTTCTTTATTGCAAGTAAGAACGTTATGTACATTTTTGCACGTCAACATATGTTATATTTTTAAATTATTGTTCCTTTTTGTTGTATTGTCAGTTGCGTCCCTGGCCCCTACAAATTAGTCTATTTTACGTTATTATATTCAGTTTTTACCATATTTTCAGTTTTTCATTTACAAAGTTCACCAGCGAGCCTAGCTCCTCAACAACATATTTTTGAATTTACATTTAAACCACATATAAATAAATATTATCGATAACACGACGTAGCACCTCACTAGAGTGCCTCTGACTTATTTGGCTCGACACTTGATTAGGCCACGGGCCCGTAGGCGCGCTGATTCACCTAGGTTTGCCAACATCCATCCTAATTATTATAATGTACTGCTTTAATAAACAAACAATTTTCACACGTTCACTTGGTATTGTAGGAAGAGGTCGGCTTATTGCGAAATGAACTATGGCAGGTTTTATTTTGTTTTATTCTGGACAAAAATTCTAAGTAAGTATTCAGAGAGACAAAATCTTTAAATGGTAGGTATTTTTCTTTTAGGATGTTAATAATTTTTAAACATTATCAATTATTACTATTCGAAAACTCCAACATTATTGACATTCGCGAACATTGATTTTAATTCAACGTGACTTTGAACATAATTAAACCAACCACCATAGGTACGGTGGGGAAAGGTGTACAGGAGAGTTTTTAAGGTTGAGAATATCTCAAAAACTACTTGACCTTTTGCAAAAATTCTTTCACGGTTTGATAGATAAAAGTGTAAACTATGTAACTGTAAAATAATTATTAAATTCGGTCCAGTAGTTTTTGAGAAAATGTCAACCTTATTGAGGCCCCCTGTAAACTTATCTTCGACTGTAGGTACCTATAATAAAGTCAAAATCATCAAATAATTTTGCAAACGCGTGACGTAGTAGTAGTAACTATGACAACGACACCGCAACTAAATTAGGCCGAGATTCATAGGCAACGAATGCAATTAAGTTGATAGGTGAATAAAAACGATTAATAAAAGCGTTAAACAGTATCTTAAAAACACTTCGCCGCTTATTTACATTCGAGAGTAAATTAAAGCGACCGAAGTTCTTCCAGAGTCACGGTCGGTTTAAATATAAAACTTTGCGACCCACCCCAACATTTCAGAGTTATTTTTGTCATAGACACGTCACTAGCCACTTATTGGAAGCGTCCAACGTCCAGGAAGCATGAGACAAGTCATTAAGTTTTAAAATGGGGTCCAAAGAATTACGTTGCAAGTAGATTTTGAAACACTATTTATTTATTTTAATACTGGACTCGACAGTTCGTCATTTGCCAATGTCATGTTACAGAAAATTCAATATGTTCAATAGCCTTCTATCTTCCTCCAGGGGAGTCACAGTAGCGTCTTCAACCTAGGTAGCCGCGTCTTCTTGTCTTCATCCAGAGGAGACGCCGTAGCGTCATCACTCTGGACGAAGCAGCTCGACAGTCACGTTCACTCCCGAGCTCGTAGTGGGAACTCTTGATAAAAGCTTGAAACCCCAGATCTTGCTTAAATTATCCAACAAATTCACCATACTGTCACTCGCGAACATTTTCTGATTAATTTAACGTGATATTAATCTCAAAATAACCACTGTAGACAATAAAACAAAAATTATCAAATAATTTTGCAACCGCCGTTTCCCGCCATTTTCAAGGGAACCATTTGAAACACTAATCAAATAAAAGCTAAAAAGGCTTTTAAAAATGGCGAGAAACGACGGTTGCGAAATTATTTGATAATTTTCAGCTCAATGTGGTTGATTTGTGTTTAATATCACGTTAAATTAATCAGAAAATGTTCGCGAGTGACAGTATCGTGAAATTATTGGAGGATTCATGCAGGATTTGAAGCTTGGCTATAGTCAAGAGTCCCACTACGAGCTCGGGAGTGAACGTGACTGGCGAGCTGCTTCGTCCAGAGTGATGACGCTACGGCGACTCATCTGTATGAAGAAGAGAAGACGCGGAAACCCAGGGTTACGACGCTACGGCGACTCCTCTGGATAAAGAGAAGACGATATGATATTTTGATACTCTGTACTGTAACATTACATTGGCAAATGACGAACTGTCGAGGCGATTAATAAAATAACTAAGTAAGTTAGATCATGATGAAAAAATTCTTGCACGACACGAATTTTTTCATCATGTTCTAATTTGTTCACCGAGCATGGATAATGCGTAATACAAATTCGGAACTACGTAAGTGTAACATTTTGGACTTTTAACTAAACAGTCCTTTTCAGGACTTCAGAATTTCAATACGATCATGTAGTTAATATACAATTAACCTACAAAACCGTTCTTATTATCTGCGTCGTAAGAGTTGAAATCGTACTACAAGTGTTACCATTGATCTGCTGATGTCCGTAAGTACCATACTACCAAACGTAGTCTCCCATAAACCACACACAAACGTATGGTGGGTGACATCAATACCCGACGGACACACGTGTTCCACAGACGTGTCCTTGAAGGGACTCGGTCCTGTTCTATTTTGAACACCGACTGGTCCCTTACGTCGTGAATAGGGTAGGGTATGTTAATTGACGACGTAAGTAATGAGTGTGGCTAAGAACTCGATAAAGTCTGTACGAAAATATTTGTAACGGGCCCAGTCAAACGATTATCGTATTACATTCGTATGATTCGATGACTCATATTACTTCAACAAAACAAATATTGTTTATTGCATATAAAAATGTACTTTACACAACAAGCTTGTATTTCGCCCAAAGAATCAGCTTGGCTATTCAGAGGGGAAATGCCGCCAGCATTTTGGGCACGTTGCCGGAAAACGGGGATCAGTTGAACTATCTGTAATGATAGTTCAACCGATCATTTTGTACAATTTTTTTAACTCAAGTTTTGTATAGTTTTATTTTAGTTTAGATATAATTTCAAGAGTGAATAAAATTAAACAAAAAATTCCATGCAATAGGAATTAGAAATAGTTGATGTCTTCAAACTGCTGAGATATTTTGCAATCATAGCTCAATGAAACACCTTTCAATCGAAAAATCTAAATCCATTCGTCCATGTGGGAGCTACGAAGCCACCGATAGACACAGTCATATTAAACTTAGGTATAAGTACCTACCATCACTCTTTTTGCATCGATGGTTAAAAACGGGAATTAGCGTGTTTAAGATTATATTTGTCATAGTAGAATTCGGTCACAAATACAGCCATAAAAGTACAAATTATGAAGATATGGCGTTACTTTATTTTTCTCATCTCACTCTGTTGATTAAACAACGCAAATTCTATATCAGTTGAAAGTTTTGAAATATCTGTTGGCGAAATTATGGGCTGGACATATTTAAAGTTTCCACACAGTTGTATAGCTGCTCTACGTCGCAAAAAATCTTAAATAGGAATTTACATTCGCATGTCACGAAAATGTCACTGATTTCTAAATCCGATACTTTCTCAGATATAGAGTTACATGTCTCAAATTGAGCAATTTCAGTATCCTGTCCAAACATCTGTCTTACAGAGGAAGATTGAAAAAACTTCTAACGATCAATTACAAAAAGTTTAAACCGTTGTCGAATGTTTTTAACTCACAGATTTTTTTGAATTAAATCTATTCTATTCTATTTTCTACGGCTATATATATGGCTTCTACTCTTATTCAAGAGATAATTTCGCCAATTTCAACTTATTTAGAGTATTTATGTAAATAGAAAACCAAACAAATAAAAAATCAATCCGCCATTCCAAGAATTAAAACTATTTTTAGCTATTTGTGAGCCAAATTTCATATAAATTCACACCTCAGATTTTATACGTACCTATAACATAAAAATACTTAAACTAAAAAAATACTTAAGTAATCCAATCATTGCAACTTTATGTAGGTAACTTTCGAAAAATTGTATCTTAATTCTTTGCGTAATCTAGGCCTTGTTTTAGACTTTGTTTAACTTTAAATGCGAGCTGAGTTTGAGTTTTTGTCTTACACTGTCAGATATCATATAATTTCGAATTTTCGACAGTCGTAAGAGCGATCTCACGCTAACCCATGCTTAAAACTGTGTAAGTAACATTTATCCAAGAGTCTTTAAATGAACCTTGAAAGGTTCTTATCTAAACCTCCCAACTCCAACTACACCACCTAGCGGCGAGTAGCGTTCGGAAAATCACACACACAGCCACACATCACTCATCCCCCGTCCCTCTCCGCACTCCCACACATCTCTACACATGAACGAGATAGCCATACATCGGACACTATGTCCCGAGCTTTTCACTAGAGAAAACGGACAACCCTATCTGTCTCTATTTTCACCCTCGCTAATAGGTGATTAGAAAGGGATAGGGATGCTTTTCAAGGTTGTATTTTGAACTGGACATTGGATGACCATGGATTTTCAGTGCATTTTTCCGCAGCCTATCCGCGCTTGTTTGGTCAAGCGGTGTTTAGTGATGAGGCTTTTCAGGCTCGCTTTTATGTATGGAGGTTGTACCTGCCCATATGTGTGGGGAATTGGGGATCCTTTGTAGTAGTATGAAAACCATTTGAAATTATGTTCCTATATCTGTTTCCTTGCATATTTGGTGAGTAAAATAAATAATCTTGTGTTTTGTAAATAAAAGTTCCCTCTTAAACCTCTAACCTAGTTTAAAAGTAAATTTGATAGTAAAATTGCCAGATCTTGGCCTCTGAACATCGGTACCTGATGCCCCAAAGAACTGAAAGTCCCAGGATCTTAGTTCAAAATTATCGACTTCGCCGACTCGGTCAAACTGAAAGAATACTTCGAAGATAGCATGATAAATACTAGAAAGAACTAAAATTAGAAAGAAAGTTCGAATTCCAATTCAGTTAATTCAAACATTCGAAACCAAATCAAAAACAAACGAACATCAATTCTTTCCCGCCAATTACAGACAATAAAACAAAACAACATCGCATTCGAAAACAGAATTATAAAGCAACGTACACTTTTAAAATTAGAACACTCGAATTTCAATAATCGAACGCTCCGCGGCCGCGAACTCTCGAAGTCAGTTCAGAAACAATTATGAAAAAGTTCTTTTTCGCCGCCGTTCTCGCGCCAGTTAAGTCTCGACTGACACTCATAAAACTTATTAAAGTCAAGGACCGACTGAGATAAGTTCCTCGTGGCCTCGCAGCGCCTTAAGTAAAATAACGCCGGGAAAAAATGTGCTGCGAACTTTGAGAGTGAAAGTGAAAGGTTTAGTGACGTTTCCTTACTGCAAGACGTGCTAGTTTATTGATAAGATACTTTGGATTTATTGAAAATGTTTATATTATTGTTAAAATCCTATTTTAAACATTGGACAAAGGGGTACTTCGTCATCGCGTCGTTAAAAAGTGAAGCTAAAATGAAAATTTTCAAGGCTGTTTTAATAGATATAATATCAGATTTCTTGCAGAAACAATTAATTAGCCACTTACATTACATTTTACAGGTGCATTTTGTGATCGTATCTAATTACTGTAATTTAATTACGTACCTACTTAATTCTTAAACATTTCCTTCATAAAAACTAAAACAACAGTGCTACAAAAAATAAAGCGTCTACGTAGCGCGTAGCAGACGTAGCATCTGCTACGAATTGAAGTTAAAACTAGAACAATACTGAACGAAGTGTCGAATGATTTTCTGGAATATAATTTATTTGCAGAAATAGTCTCCCCCCTCTAGAAAATATTTTTTTTCACAGTTTAATTTAACGAAACTTATGACATAATAAGATGATATTCAATATGAGTTATTAATTAAAGCTCTGTGTACGTTTAGGTGTCTGCAAAAGATTTAAGGCTGAATCTTGCAGACCACTTAAGAGCAGACTGACCGCGCGACACGGTCCATCCAATTAAAAATTCCATCTCCTAATCGAGTCATGAAATATGCAAGCAAATATTATCCCTTTTCTTTTGTCGCTGCATCTTCGCCCCACCCGCGCACGCACACCGACGCACGGCACTTATGATTTATGTCCGTCTCTCTCGCTCGAGTGGGGCAGGTGATGCCCCACGCATGGCGCGGTCTCTGTCGAGCAGCCGACTGTTCGGCGACCGCGAGTAACCCCTGGCCACTTCGTGCGGACTCGCACGCGCCGCCGTCGGCCGGCCGAGGGAGACGGCGCTAGTCGTGGACACGCGGAGGCCGTGGAGCCCTCGCGCGAAGGGACACAGGACAGACGCTCTCGGACACCGGGCGAGAGCGGGCGGCCGGCCGCGCACCTGCCACGTTCTCCTACGCGCGACGTCGCGATCGCAACGCTTCGAGATAATCGTAAACACTACATACAATATTTCCAACTTCAAATATAAAATATTTTGTTTAAAATATACAATTTATATCAAAATACGAATCTAAATTATTAATCAAAATTAGCTTCAGAACAATTTTATCAAAAAAATTGCAAGTGATTAAAATATATTTTTTGAACTGAAAAGTGAAAAAGTTGACTGGATTGTGACCTAATAGAATTGCCGAATTTCAAGATCGCCAATAGGTGTGGACAGATTAGATAGGACACTGAGACTCTTTCAAGTGTTGATAAGGCGGCGTATGACCAGTCTTTGAAGTGTAAACATTTGGCCGATGACACGTGTGGGTTGATTCACTGCAACATGAAAAGAAAAAAGTAAACGCCGAAATAGTGAGACATCGAGATGTCGACAATGAAGATATTAGGAAGATGACTAAAAATTATGTTGATAGTTGCCGACGGACTTTCGATGGGGACTCTATGTCGACCTCCGTTATCAAAAACGTCTTAGAGGGACGATAAGCCGCCGGACCGACGGCGGCGCATGTGAAGTGAGCTAAAGAACTGTCTGATAGCGCGATATTAAGATAAAAATTTCCGAAGATCAAAGTTGTTGAAGATCTAAAAATAGGTGACCAAATCAAGATGAGAATCAAGATGCCAGCTGTACGCATCGCGCAAGGTAAGAGAAATTAATTGCACAAAATTCGCAACAATTTTCCATATTGCACGTTGAATACTAAATAAGTAAAAATAAATCTCATGAAAACCAATGCAAATATTACCAACGAATTTGCTAGAAATTTAAAGAATTTTCAGCAACGCGAACGAAGAACGTCAAAATAAACAGTCCGGTATCCCATCTGTGCTCCCGAGACGCTATTCAGCCTCGCAATGAGCTACTTAATACCCGGGCTTGCGTGTCAATATTGACACAAGGCGATTGTGGTCATCTCCACTTGTCCGAAAGGGTGCGACAGAGTGAAAAGAGTTCTCGTACGGTAGCCGCTTTAAATTATTCATAGTGCAAAAGAGCTTGTTTTAGATGCATTCACGACGTGACGATGCAGAGAATCTTACTTACTAGATTTTTCAAAATATGTTACTCCCATTTACGAGAATTAACAAAAAAATATTTGTCAGACATTGCTTGTAAGTCATTTTATTTATTCGGTAAGGTACTTAAAAATATATGAACAAAAATAATAGTCATTTTATCTATGGACCCTGTTCGAAATAAACAATATTATTATTTAATATTATTATTGCGCCCTCTCATTTATTCATTTATTAAAATTGTCACACAGCGCATAAAATTTTGTTCAAATCAAATTTTTAAATACGATATTTTAATGTCCTGACGACATTGGAAAGATTGAGCTTAGAACCAGGATTGAATTTGTTAGAATTATAATCGAAATTGAATTAGAGGATCACATTGCTGTCAAATTCAAACTAAGTAAATCCTTGTCAAAAATAGTGAAGTAAAGAAGTAATGAAGCTACAACAGAATATAATTAAAGAACATTGCAATTGAAACCACACAATATTGCAATTCACATAAAGTCGTCACGAGCGGTAAAAGATAAAATATACAATCGGTCACGTTAAAGTAATCAATGATGATAATGAAACGGTCAGTAGTGGATATTGACCATGGATACTATCAGCAAAACTAATCTGAATTTATTGCAATATCATACAATGTTTAGCACTACAATATGTTTTATAACGATGTTAATATTTCTAGTACCTTATTAAATACATTTAAATATCTTAGATAGCTAACCCATTTAAACTTAGGAACAACAAATTAATTATCGTTAAGTTGTCTCATTACAATGTCTTCATCACCCGTAGGTTGCTTAGAAATCGCTTAAAGCAATAAGGCCGCCTGTCTGTACACTAGCTAATTTTGGTTTTATTGTAACTGTAACTAATGTATATGTGTGCAAATAAAGTATATTTGATTTTGAAGATTCCAATGACATACTTACTTTTGTAGTTTTAACAATATAATTTATCGAGAAATAATACACAAGTAAACTTTATGGTATAGAAATACTTTATAATGTTTAAACACAAAGATGATAATAAAAATTTCATCATTGAAGAATATTAATATAATCAAGTAATATAATTCTGTATTTTTAAAATTTGTGCGATCGAAGACAGAGAAAGGTGTAGAGTTTTTAGGGATGAGATTTTCTCAAAAACTACTTGAGCTATTGCAATAATTCTTTCACTGTTAGATAGATAAAAGTTAAAACTATATACTGTAAAAGAATTATTAAAATCGGTCCAGTAGTTCTTGAGAAAATTTCAGCCTTATTGAGGCCCCCCTGGATACTTATCTCTGTCTTCGTGTCTATTAAAATGTACTGCAAACTTCTAGTGAAACGAGAAAATCTCAAGAATGTAACAAAAAAAGACAGTCGACGCTCAAAATAGTTTAATTTAAGCCACTAATAAACATAATTATGTTTACTGAAAGGTGCATTGGCCAGTGAGTAGAAATTGCTTAATGAATACAATTTCCAAGCTCTCCCATTGTTTCTATGGTATTTGTTCTCACTGGCCAACAGTTACTTATTCTAATTACTTATTATGAGCAAAAGTGAAGCTCGTCGGATTTTCTCATGCTTTACTCCGAGTAATAGTTTTGGTCAGAATAGCACATTTGGGTTTTCGGAACAGTATTCTGTGTTAAATTGTTTTTGCAAAAATTTAAGAGACCTTCAAAAAAAATTCAGAATATATAAACTTTAATGTTCATCTCATATGTTATGAAACTGTCATCTGAAAAGAAAATATGCTGTGAAACATTTTACAGAATAATCTTCATTTTAGAATTTGCGAAAATATAATTGAATGATTGAACGGATTGAAATATGACTTCATTACAACAATGTTTTAGTGGTTACACAAAAATGACCAACTTTATGGCCTAATAAATCATGTTAGTAATTCTGTAAACTGTTCTCGTCGTAAATATGTGTGCGTCGACTCACGCGCACGGATTCCTCTCAAGTGTTATCGCACACATGAGCAATTAGTCCAAGTTGACCGGAGGCGACGGCCGAGCCTATTGGTCGGGGGCAATATGACGTCATCAACGTCTGCGGCCGTCGCGCCCGATTGGTCGACACGCGTCATTTCGTCGATGACATGTTTGTTCTTATTTTGAAAGCAAGCATTCGAGATTCGGTTTTGTCGTTACTTACAATGGAGCCCCCTTTGTATATGAAACTGGAAGCTTTTATGTAGCCTTCAATATAAGTTGCTCTACAAGACCAGCAATTAGAACCAATTATTTTTTTGGTGTGGTAATTGCACATAGAAAGGAAACCAAGATTTCCTTTGTCAAAACATTCACGAAAACACAAACTGTTATTGTCGTTACTCTTATTTAAGTAACTCTACCTAGAGAAAGGTCAATCCATGATTAGCCCCAAGTGGCATTAACTTTCGTAGAATTTAAAGAAAATGGGATTGACATTTGTTAAAGGAGAAGCAAATATCAATCCTATCCTTTCTAGCGTTGATGATGTAGTGATGATATCTCGAAAAATTCACCACCCATAGAATTTAATGCAGAAAGGGCCTAGAATCGAAAATTAAAGATTTAAATGGTTCGTAATCTGATCCCAAATTATGTTTAAGGACAGAAAACCTTTCGGGTTTTTAAAACCCTCCTCAAAAGTGTGAATTAGGGAATCGTAAAATTACTTTATCAGGTGCGAGGCCAGAAGGACGAGGGTTGGAACTTTTGAGCAAACTTTTAAAAATCTAAGTTAACTTTGCCGCCGCCCCGGAGCTACGAGTAAATAAAATATTAACTTAACTGACGCACCGATTTGTTTTTGTTTTGCAACGTTTGTCACTAATTGACAAGGGTTTTTGTGTCCTCTGTCGGGATTTTAATTGAAATTGTTTTTGTTGTATTTGGTTGAAATATTACTCTACTTGTTGGTATTGCTAAGCAAATCTACAATTGTTACTCTCTTTATAACCACCTTATTATTATTGTCTGGAAGAGATCGCTTTGAGCTATAAGACCACCAATTGTAATACTAACTGTATTAGCCTATTTCTTTTGTGTAATACTTTTTTTTGCAATAAAGAATCTATTTATTATCTATTTATTTATTTATCTTATATTATTGATTTTTTTGAAGTTATAAATTTCTCTTGGTGTTTTTGTAATAATAACTACGAAGAAAATGTGTTAAGTAATCAAATAACGCATAAAATAACATATCAGATTGATGTTATTTGAAAAAAAAATTAAACGATTTTTTTTAAATTAGGCGTGTCATTTTCTCATAACGTTTTTAAACGAAATATGAAAGTGACACAACATGATTTAAGGGTAAACAGGTTAAAGTTTAGAACTAATAGCGCAATTATTTAGTTCGATTCCACAGTTTAGTTCATATATTTGTCATTGTTTTGTTGAAAATTGAACAGGTAACTTAAGGGCCGCATGTCAATTTAAGCATTGCCTATATCTTGTCCTTTGCCGCTTAGCGATTCAATATGTCTTCATTAAGCGGATATCGAAGCATCGCATTTACAAGCGGAACTCTCAATCTTGGGCCTTCGTCATCAATTATTGTTCTACTGTTGATCTTGATACTTCAGGATAAGTTACATGAGTACTGTATTTGTGAATAGTAGCACCGAGTGAAGATCGATACTATTTTATACGTTCTAACACAGAGAAAGGTGTACGTACAGGATAATTATTATTAAAGTTGAGATTTTTTCAAAAATACTTGACTGATTTTTGAAAATTCTTTACAATTATGTATATGTATTCCTTTAGTCCTCAACTAAAGGATTTTATAAAATCTGTCAAGTAGTTCTGGAAAAAATCTCAACTATATTGAAGCCCCTTGTATAATATCTCTGTTCTCGACTGTGTCTTAGTATATTCTATATTTTATACATAGTTATGGTTGTGTAGTTGTCTGTTATTTTATAATATGATCCAACTATTTGTTCAGTTGCATTTATACTTCAAACAGAGTAAAGTTACATCATTTGTAAAAGTAAATTATACGAGCAGAAATTATTTTAAAAAAAAACCGACTGGAAAAAAACTATCCCCCTTTGATTAATTATTTATACCATATGACTCTCCCGTAATCAAGACGAATCTAACGATACGTCATACACCAAAATCCATCAAGCCGTTTAGGCTACAGGATGGCAGGAAGGAATGGACATATATACATACATACATACACCCGAAAAAAAGAACTTTCATTATGTTAAACCATAAACAAAGCTACTTAATAATGATATTCACTTAGATTAATAGCATGTGTATACTTGTAAATACAAACAAACAAACGCAACTACCGTCGTGGGAAAGCTCCGCAGCGCTCACATCTCTACTCTTCTCTACCACACAAACTCCAATAAATTGAATTCGTCAACGCAACATATAAATTCAGCAATTGACATCCTACGTCCATTAGAGCAGAACAAAAACAATTAGAAAGAGAAAGGAATGAATTTATTTAAAAGAGCACTGGCAGTTGATATTTAAATTATGGGAATAAAGTTAATTTTCGTATTTAGAATAATGATTCTGCGGACGGCGGCCACCCGTTTTGAATTTCGAACTGGACTGACTGGATATATATTTTTTTCTTTTAGATGTCCGCATCGATCGGCGTTCTGTATGTGATTCTTAAGATAAAGACGTATGAATTTACATATGTTATGTCAGTGGAGGTCCATTTAAATTGGATTTATTAGTCCGGTCCTATTAAGCAGTACGATGCGACGTTGGAGGCATGTAAAAAAACTTGGAAACATTGATGTGACAAATAAAAACAAAGAAATGTTCCATATCGTAATGAATGTAAGAAAACAAACAATTTAAGCAAAAACTTCTTTGAACCTTTCAACACTGCAGCAACAGAACCACAAAACAAACAATCCTTTCTCCGAGAAAAAGGATTAATGCTATCAACAATACAAATCGTGTTACAAACAATAAAGACAGTAGCCAAACTTCCAGCTTTTTTTTCTAAACGTTTAGACATAATCTTTAACGCTTGTTGAGATGAAACAGTATGATAATAATAACACTTCAAATAAACTTATCTTGCACGAATTATCTGTATTGTATAGTTTTGACAATATTATTTTGGAGAAACGATTAAAATCGTTTAAGCTACAGATATTAAATCGAAGATAAAGATTTTAGAAATCACAAAAGGTGTTCTAATTTTGAAAATTTCAGGGCAGCAGCATTTTACAAGACTGATGCTTCTGTCTCTCCAAAGTCTGAATGTACGATTCTAATTTTAAAAATAAAACTATCAAATTGGTAATGATAGGTTTTAAGAAAACCAATTCATGCCTTGATTCAACTGAATCTTTGTTCCAAACGAAATCTACTTTGACCAATGTCCGCCCATTAGGCTCTATTACTGGGCCTAGTAAAATAAATACTCGACCCAAACACAATGGGATAAAAAATGTTCATAACAAGAATTAATTTATTGTGAGAGACCACGATCAATAGCCAGGGAGTGGGTGGACAGTTTCTGAAGAGTCCATCTTTGTCAAGCTTTGATACCAATTTGTTAATGTCGGCCTTTCAACGCTCAAAACGATTTAAAGTTTGGTAGGTGTAGCTGTTAGACCTCGTCGGATTACAGCTCAATGTTACAATGACCTTAATTTCTTAATCCTTTCCATTTTCTGAACACTATTTCCAAACTAAATAAACATATACATTAATAATAAAATGAAACATGAATAAGTTAGGAGGTAAATAATAAAGACGATATCAAATTCGATCAAACAAAAGCTGCAAAGATTTTATCAAAAATCAATAGAAGCTCACAACAGGTTGACAATGGACCCGAATTCGATAGAGGCACCTGAACTTCCAATATTTTCCCATGGTCAAACTACGATAAACACCTTAACAAAAAATAATGCCAGGTTGCCTTTGACAAACAATTGGTCAAAGGGATTTTTTTGAGCAAAACAGGCTCAGAAGTCCGCACCCACATGAGCCGAATTGTCGATAATATTTTAACAATGCCGAATGGGGTTGGTATCCGTAGTCGCCTACAGGCAAAATAACCATTGTGTGTCATTATATGACATCTTTTCATCAATTTTGGTAGAAAAGGGTTTAGAAGTGTCACTTTCTACCTCGTTTTTTTTCGTTGCCATTCCATATTTTATTTTCTATTGTCTTATAGTTAGTCGACTTCCAATTTTAAAAAATTTAAAAATTATATATTATTAATAAGAAATTTAAAAATTTCATTAAAGGAACACTTGTTAAGAAGGCGTATTACAGGATAGAGGAATATTTAAACGATGAACATGCATGGTGTGTGTATATTATTATTATTATTATTGTTTTAAAAGATGTGTTGCTGAGAGTTTTTTGCCACTTTTTCTCCTCAGCGTTGGCACCTTTTCCTTGCAAAGTGGTGTAAATGTAAATTCCAAAAAATATATTGACGTGCAAAAATGTACTCAACGTGCTTACTTGCAATAAAGAAATTTGACTTTGACTTTATTATACATATCATAATCGAGTATAAACGATTTTATTTCAAAATTTGATTGAAAGCAAAATTTCTGAGTATCAAATTCTACCTGCTCTTGATATCGACCATTATTCATCCCTAAACTGTCTATCACATGAGCGATTCCTTCGTGACCATTGTCCAACATCTTTTGATTCACATGTGCCTCAAAACTTGGACCTTTTTTGTTTATTTTTTGCTTTGATCGTTCGCCGTATGCTATAGGGCTTGTCATGTTGGATAAGCGTAGGCTTTTGATAGATCAAACTGTTTTGTGTGGAACGTCATGTAATTTTAGACTGAATATTACGTTAAAATGGTTAATTTATTTCATCTTGCTTCATTAGAATAGAATATAATAGAAAATATGTTTATTGCCATACACCAATTACATAAGCTTACAAAAAAAATCAATCAGTAGTAAGTTATCAATATAGTTATGCTAAGTGGTGTGGCAAAAGGTGCATGTTTCAGCTGAGCTGACACCGAGGTGTGCAGCGCTGTTTTTCGACATGCATTAAGACTTCAATTCTTTAAAGTCATAAATGTGAACTTGGAAAAGACATTGCCACATTTCAATGGAGCTTTGCCCCACCTACAAAACTACGTGACCATTTAAGCTGTACCTATCATTTTGTTGGGGTCTTATTACAGGTTTCATATTGCATAATCTTAATCAGTATCATTTTCTACTAGGTACTCTCGCAACTCCTATAGAAGAATAACAAAAAATATAATAATTCGCTTCGATTTCTTACTATTTTCTGAATTATTAATTAAGCTGTTTTTTTCGACTCGCAACTTGTACATAACTTTAATTTACACTAATAATTTTAATAAAAAACGGAGATGCTTTTACCTTTATTCGTTATCTTGTACAACTTGCTGATGGTGGGGCAGAATCTAGCATTGTCATTTATTTTACAAACTAAAACTAGTCAAAAAAAGCAATTCATTGTAGCGAATCAACATTTCTACAAGGGTAGATAAATGTCGAACTGGATCGAACGCGTAAAACAATTACGGTAATATAATATGTAAACCAAAGCCCAAATCAAGTGTCTTATTTTGTAAACAAAAACTACCCTACCCTACTAACATTTTAAGTTCTGTGATTATTGCATAGTTATTTTCACATTATTAGATCGGATCACTATGTTTTCACAATGATGAACAGGTTCGATCAATCAGATCCTTCAGTGTTACATTACAACAGGTAATTAGACGTTCATATTTGTATACAAAATAAGGATTTGGGCTGAGGTATACTTCAAATTACAAGCCAAATGGATGAATTTAAGGGCCTTCCATGAGCCAACTAGCGCCGCCAATCTTAAAAAAATAATATCTTACAAATTATTATTTTATATTAAAAAAGCTATGTACACAATCTTTATTAGGATAAACACTATTTTTTATTATACAATACATGGCATAATTGCGACAAGCAAGGTTGTAGTTCTCAAATGTGCCAAAAGCGGCCGTTTTTCGCAATTATGCGAACTGCAACTTATCGACATTGAATCACGTTTTAAATAAGCATTTAAAAATAGTATTTATCGTAATAAACATTATGTACATAGCTTTTTTAATAAAATTGATTAAATTGGAAGATATTATTTTTCAATGATTGGCGGCGCTAGGTGGCTCATGGAAGGCCCTTAATGTTACAAAATTACAAATATATGATCGAGATTTCCCGGTGCATAGTAGGCAAATGTCGAAAGAGGTAAGACATTTACCGTAGATAATACCTACTTCAAATTAGTCTCGACAAGTAGCGATCGGCAAGTTTCGGTACAGACTTCGTGAAGCCATAGCCATTCAAGCATTATGTTAAGTCCATGGCATATTTAACCCGATGTTGCAAGAAGGCTTATTGTTTCGCTTAAGAGATTAAGTGGGTGTTAAAAATCATATAAGACATACGGCTAAAGCTTTGAAAGATGATAGTTCGATGTTCATTTGTGATTTATCTCGTGTTGTGGTGTATGTTAGAGCATTGTTCGTTTGTTTCGGATGTGGTGTGGGCGGTCTGTTAGATTTATAATACTGCCCTTTGATTTTGCTAAATAGAATGAGGATATTAGAATTCAATTAATATGTTTATGAATAATTTAATAGAGATATAATTGAAGATGTGGTTGATAGGTTTGATGATTTTGATGCGTGGATTTATAAATAATATCGTTCAAAAAACTAATGAAAAGTTTAATTAACAATCAATGAATTCATTTATTATGAGGTGCATAATATACCTAAGTGAAGCATTCTGAAGGCTAGGCCTCCAGTAGCAATAGACTAATATACTTATATATATATATTTAATATAGATATTATATAAAAAATTCTATTTGATTGATCCATAGTATTAGTGCTTTTCGTAGAGTAAATGTCTCTAGACAAGCTTTAATTAAATGTCGTTTGTTTATTTTTTAATTAAAAGTAATCATGAAATTAAATATATTAGGTAAATAATCAGTAGCAATCAGTAATCATTATTAATTATGCTTGATATGAACCTGAACTAAATATAATTGTCTGATATATTATTTTACATTGAAAAACAAAAGTCACTGATTTTTTTTTTAAATCTCGCAACAAAAATATGCCATAGATAAAATGCCTTCTTCAATTTCTTCATATTACATTATTATCACTGAACGTTACTAGAGTACCTACCTAATACACGAAATCCAAATAAAGTATATAATTGGGTCGGGTCTGCTCCTGGGGGTCCCTAGTGGACCTATGGATTCTGCCTGAAAATCAGCGCCGCAGCCATGTACCGCGTGGCTGTGGCATTATGCTGAGGTAGTCGACCCCTTCCGGCGCTGCACATCAATGTTAGATTAGTTAAGGAGTTTTAATTTTTGTATTTGTGTATGTACCTGAATAAACGTATTTTCTTTCTTTCTTCTATTATCTAAATATGGAAATTTGATTCGATCTATCAAAAATAGACATACGAAATCACAGACAGGGACAACGAAAATCCTCAGTTACCGCTAGCGCCATCTATAACCGAACTCGTAGGTGTTAACGCAATATTGCATTTCCGCTTACCAGGCACGGCGTCGAGTCATAAGGTCCTATCTGCATTTCTATGCTGGGAGCTTTCCCATAGCGGGCAGTTCGTGACCGCTCGCCTTGTTAACGCGATGACCCGGCCCGAGATTATGCACTTACATCCGTCTGAATGATGACTGCTTAATTGAGGGCATGTGAAATGAGCTAAACGAGGTTGGTGTAAACAAAGTGGATATGTAACATTTTTGCAAACCTCTCTCTAATTTTGCGGTAAAAAACTTCGACGAAATTATTTATACAAATGATTTCACATTTTCTTTGTTTTAAAATTATTTAATATTCATTTCAAATATCGATATGGTTTGTGAAAATTTTACCCGACTTCCAAAATGGACGATAATTGTTACTTCTAATTTTATACTTCTTCAAAGAGATGTGGTTAATTAATAAGTTTAATTAAGTAATATTTGTTTAACTAAACCTAGTTTCATATTTTGCACTAAATTTTTACTTTTACAGATCTTATGAAATCAGTACCTATATTGAATCAATTAATTTTACAGATATACAATAAGGGTCCTTAAGCATTTTGCATGATATTATCTCTTAGTAATACTTACAACAATACTTACAACCTATTCATTCAAGTAAGTACCAAAGTATTCAAACTTTAAATAATTAGTATTTGCTTTGAACAAATCAAAATCCTAATTAACCTTTTAATTAAAATGAAACATCTCCCTATCGCTTTCATCTTCACGGTCAGTTTTGCATTTGAATACTAACTACACTTTGACCTAAACGACGTCCATTTAAACTTGAATCTTATCTCCTTTGAATAGAATTCTAATTGGGATGCTTTCTCGTTGGATGCCATGAATGAAAGTAGCTGGTGTGCGTGAGGTCAGTGAAATAAACATTTCTGTAATGTCAGCTTCTTGATAATCTATGATTTGATTAACCTTTTGCTTTGGACAAATAATTTGTAGATGTTTTCGCAAAGAAATTTATGGTAAAATTGAGATTTCTATATACCTAGATCTTATCTTAGTGTACTTATTAAGACAGGGGAAATTAGGTTCAAATTAATTTACTCAATTCCTGTCCAGTTGCGAAAATTGTCATACATACTGTATGACAATTGTCGCTATGCCAAAGTATTTCATTTAGAAAAAAATATGAAAATTTTTACGAACTTACAGGACTCATTAAATTATTTTTGGATGAAGCTCCGATATAAAATAATCATAGTAAGATGTTCCGTAATTGTAGTGAGGTAGTTTTTTTGCGGCTCTTACGTGAACTAAGATTTACACAAACGATTATTTTGAGGAACTAAAAAAACTAAACTCTTAATAGAAAAAAATATTTATTATTATTAGATGCACTAAAAATATTATAATAATATCCTCATACGCAAAGCCGCAGACCCACAGATACAGCAACTAACTGTAAACGCAGAGGCGAACAGCGCAATAAATTTGACGGCGCGGCCGCAGCCGAGATCGGCTTTCTTCCGATCGGCAGATAACCGACGAGTGACCCGCGTGCGAGCTAACACAGCCTATTGTCTGCGCAAGCGACGGTTCAAACGTCACGGGAAAGAGCTGGAGAATATCTAGAATAGGTAGATTTTTCTGGATATTTCATGGATTAATAGTAGTAATCTAGTGACTCATTAGGATATTACATTGATATCTAAGATTATCATTTACTATTTCATAGAATATTAATAAGTTATACTTACCTACTTGTTTAATGGAAATGGCTTAGGATGTTAGCACTCTACATTCAGAGGTAACCTCATATCCTAAACTGATCTCAAGAAAAACTCCCATTTCGTAACATCTTCCACTTTCTAGAAGATGTTTTGACAAAGAAATATGCTTGAGCTGCACCGAAATGGTGTATTTAACTGTCAAAACAAGATTTTGTTCCAAGCAGTACATATTCCAATTAAAAATATATATATATATTAACAGTGAACAGCTTTTACACAAATAACCGTAATATCTACTCACTTGAGTTTAAAAAAAAGTTGGTAAGAATTGCAAATTGTTCGACATGATTAAAAAGTTAAAAAATGTAATTTGATTAACTCTTAATGCCTCTATTTGTTACTAGCTCTATGGGTTGCACCGCGCAAGGCATTAAACTGCGCGACTTAATTCACGCCACAGATAATTGCTTTCATCAACGTGCCGTACCTATAGGCTTCGACCAGTATATCTTGGTCCGTCGTCGGTTCTCTTACCTTAGATCATTTTGAATGGAGACACCAAAAGATGCCTTCTAGTAGAAACATTTCTCATGTATTTTATTCTCCTCACTAATTTACGAACTTACTCAGGCATTTAAAAATAATTGGGTCACGTATAGGCTCAACATATGAGACGCAAATACTTAACTTTTGATCATTAGGTAATTATGAATACTACTACTATCAATGTGACACAACAAATTAGATTGAAATGACTACCTAAAACTTGTCATATCCAAACCACTAATTATAGCAAATCAACTCTTCACAACAGCTCTAATAGGCGCAACATAATTTATAGGCTACTCCAGTCCCAAATATTCTAAGCATGAAACAGATAAACCACCTATGATAGCTAGAATAGCTACACTTGTACGAGACATTAGAGGTCTAGATAAAATGGTGATAATGGCACTAAATGGCTAAGACAAGAACCTATGGGAAGCAGATCAATGGGAGCCGATAGACCTGACCAGTTTTTATGGTGTTAGAAATCTGTGGTCGCACAATGAGAAGAGACTAGAAGCTTACAATCATTACTTTATATTAAGGAAAGTAATAAAGGTGACACGTAAGCCGTACCGAAATTGATATCTATGCTAATAATCATTTGTTTGTAGAACATGAAATGGTTGATAATAGAACATACTAGAGAGATGAAATGTAAATTGATGTGTGTAGCAACGAAAATTTACCAGAAAAAATAACCAAACAACTTTCATTATTCGTCTACTCATAAAGTATCGTAATGTTATCAGTGAAACCTTTCAATTTCGCTAACTTATATGCGGGGGCACAATTGCAATTGTTTTCAATTATTCCAAGAACTATCGAATTTCTTTACTAATTATAAATCAATTTCCATTCAAGATTTTTTTAAACCTTTATATATTTGCGAACTGTCCTCCACTGTCCCACGCTGTCAGCAATTTTTTTGTTCCAAAGGTGGCATCCAACCCTTTGGAATCTCAATCCGTCAATGCACTCAACAAAAGTGCCAACAAAAGGTTCCTTGACCAGAATCAGAGCACATGTGTGGGAATACTTTTTTTGCATATTTTGATAAATTGATTTCGCCACGGCTCTTCCGGTTGAGATGATACAGGTTGAAAATTTGAAGTTTATTAATATGAGCGTGAAATAGCAAGATCTGTTAATTTTAATGGCCATAGAAATACGCATTAAAATAATAATATTCTGAAACTAAATGTTACCTTAATGAATGGACAAAAAGATCTGGCAGCAGCTGAAATAGACCCAGCCAGTACAGAGTAATCCGATGAAACAGATAATAGAATAGCCGACCCCAAATGATAAGGCAAGGACATGGACAATGATGAAGATCATTAGAACAACCGTTTAGAACAAGTCAAAGCGAGAGTAATGACGTCAATCCAAGAAATCCACCAGTATTTTGATTAGATGTAGAATGATTATATGCGATTCAAGCGTCACGTATAAGATTCCACTTTTAAACTATAATATTGTTGTGGACTCGCTAATAGCACAAGCTTAGGTTGGAATGACTGAGAAGAAAATTAGTAATGCGAAAACTTCACTAATTGTCTTTAATCAAAAATATTTGTTTAGCCTGTAATCTGTAAAAGACGATGTGAGTCCATAATAAACAGTAAAACTCATTGTGGTCAAACTCATGTCAAAATTCAAAATCGAGCAGGAAAGCATACAATACGGTACAGAATAAAGAAATTCCAAATAACGAGTTCATACGACGCTCCAGCCACTAACATCACAGACAGACAGAAGAAACCGCGAGAGACTCCTGCGCATCACGCGCCGCCATTGTCCATTCTATAATTACCGGGTCTGACGGAAGACCGCAACCACCTGTTCCGTTTTCACACGGCCGACAGGTAACCTCACCCGAATTCGGATCACAATCTCGGACAGTTCGCGGGGTAACAGTACCCTTTTTTGTTCTTCCGTTGCTATTCGACTTTTTTCTGGTGATCAAATTTTAAAGTTTTTCATCATAACCATTCTTATATTTCATGGTATGTGTGGTTCGTATTCTATCGAATTGGATGATAGTGTAGATTAAAATTCTTTAAAGAATTTGGTGCACTTTGTAAGGACGTGTTAACATTCGTCTACATTGGTAGTCTTAAAATTGCTTTTAGCTAGTACTAATTTCTTGCATTTGTTTGATTTATTGAAATCATCTACACATATAGCATTTAGTTAATTTTGGTTCAAATTATATTCTACATCTATATTTAAATTTACATCACGAAACAATTGGTTACACGAGTATATACTTTACAGTGACTTCAGCGTTAACTTTATCATTTTCGTCAAGGCCTTCGTTGGCGTTGCTATGCTATTCTGTTTTACTTTAATAATTCTGACCCAAAAAAGATTCCGTAATATATCTTTGTGTGTTTGCGACCAAAACAGCACGTAATTTGTCGTAGAAAAATCGAATTATATCGTTTATCCAATCCCCCATTATTTGCGTCAGTCTACCAGATGTACACTCAGTGTCAATCTACGATGTTTGTTTACCTAGAAATAGCAAACATTTCTGACTGGCTGGGGTCACTACGCACACATTTTGGCCGCCAAATTTGATTGTCATAATTTTATTATTCTCATTCCGAGTTCCCCAACAAATCTCGGAGGCAATTCCATAACTTATAACGCAATAAATAAAAGATTTCTGATAGGTTCCTTTCTTTTATAAACGTTCTGTAATACTTTTCGAGACTCGAAAATTATATTCCAAGCTTCATATTTATCGCTGTTCAATTTTATTTTTACGTTAATTTAATTTTGTTCCAGTATAAATGTATCTACTATAGTTGTATGTATAGCTTTGGCGTCAGTGGACTCACAAAAACCACGTCAAACCAATAATTCATGCTAAATATAACGCGGCACAATTATAAGTCATCCATCCATTCAGATGTGTGCAAAATCATATTCATCCACTAATACCATTTTCGCAGTGACATGCACTTTTTGCCATTCAAATGGGGGACAGTTGTATTTTTTCTGTATAACGCTTTCGCTGGATTCCCCGCACTTTGGGTTCCGTAGACGATTACGCATATTTTGCTCACACGTTATTAGGGGTGGTGTGTGTGAAAAAAATGTGCTATTATAAATAAAAGAAGCTCAACAAAGGGATGGGAGAGCGATCGGGGTCACTAGGAAACGGTTTTGATACGGGATTTTTTTACCTGGGCCTATGGGGGTCCTTTTTTCATTAAAATTCGGGGCTGAAGTTTTATGGAGTTAGCCAGTCAGTCTGTGTTCATCTGCCAAGATGATCACATGCTTTATGACTTGCAAGGAGTCCGTCTTTGAGTGCCCAGTGGTCTATTTGGACTTTGAACTTTTTAGCAGTTACTTTATAGTACTTTAGTTACAAGTTGACTTTGGTTGTAGTTTAAGGAACATTGCTTTTGGAAAGCTTTCGTGGTTTTTCTGTGGAAGAATTCTGAAGAAAATGGATCTATCTTCGAGGAGTAAGTCAAGATTTTTCGACTCTGGCATCGACTTAAGGCGGAAAGGTATTTAGTATTGGCTCTTTTAACCATTTATAACGTCACGTATTATAACTACTGTAAATAATGACAAAATATAAAACATATCAGTGAAACATTACAACTTTTGTTTCATACCGTGTAAAATAACGTACTAGGTATGTAGGCGGATGTTCTTGGTGAAACTTAATCATGATAAGATGTTGAAAAGACACTTTTTGTTATGACACCAAATTAAACATATTTAGAAATTTTTATTTAAGTACTTTACCTGAAGATGACCAAGTAGCCGAAAATACTCTTAGTAGTGTAATAAAATAAACCAGTGCAACTAAAAAAACAGTGTCTTTTAAACATATTAAATTAAAAAAATTCTGCAAAATTTTGGTGTTTTAGAAGACGAATTTATATAACATAATACTTTTAGATTTTATGGGTAAGCTTGTAAAAAGATTTTGATTGATTTTATTACGAACGACGAACATAATATACCTAAAGCAAAATATATGTTTTTATGTTGTCCACGAATCGAAGTTAATAGAGACGGGGCGGGTCGCAATAAATGAGGCAATAACCAATGCTGAAGACAAATTGGAAAGTAATAAGGCAGTGAAAATGATATCTGGCCCCGAAAGATATCTCTGTATGAATCGCAACGATTCGATGCCATTCCCATTAACATATAAATGAGCGCGTAAGTGGACGGGACTATATTTATAGTTATGGTTCGTCTATAGATCGAGAACTATACGAACCCATAAAGTGATAACAATAGAAATAGATGAACAAATAGATTTCGTAATTGTGATTGTGTTTTTCAATCAAAATATAGAAAAAAAATGTCAATTAGCTAGCTTTATTTTCATACAAATCTATATAAATACTGTACTTTCTACTATAAGTACTAGAAGTCTCATATGATCATCATGTTACCCCTTATGCCGAGATTTATAAACGATTTTCAGTTTGAGCTTGCGTTTGGTATATTTTCATAGACTTTTGACAGATGATCACTTAAACTTCGCTCACACTCCAAGATATTTATGAATCTCGCCTGTATTAAGTAACTAAACCCACTGAAAATGTACTTAGAAAGAAAGAAAGAAAGAAAGAAAGAAAGAAAGAAAGAAAGAAAGAAAGAAAGAAAGAAAGAAAGAAAGAAAGAAAGAAAGAAAGAAAGAAAGAAAGAAAGAAAGAAAGAAAGAAAGAAAGAAAGAAAAGACATTTACTCGGACAACACACCATACAAACACAAAAACTATAAAATATACATGTATACTTAAAACTAGTGTCACTTTACCTAAGTCTAACTAAAAAGCTACTTAGAAACACATGCTGAAATAAAATGTATAAAATTACCAACAGCATTTATAAGAGTTATCGACTGAACAAGGAAAAGCTTGAAAGCAATAACCACTTGCCAAGAAACCAGCACTATATCAACATAAAGCGATATTTAAAAATATATATGAGATAAAACTTGCATTCCTCGGTTGCATTGACCGCAAATTCGTACCGCGGCGGTAGTATGTCAAAATAATGACCGTCGGGAAATAGAGGCTAGACTGTGGCTGTGTTATTCCGAATATTTGTTTTAGTACTCGAAAACCACAAAAAACTGTTTTAGGCAGTTGCCCCATCGCCGGCGATGAGCGAGTAGCGAATAGAGCTAGAAAGTAGAAACGAATAGGCGAGCAGCGAGTCGCGAGTATAGTTTTGTAGCTCGGCTATAGGCCGCCGGCGAGTAAGCTAGTAACTATGGGCTATTTTTTCGGCATAGTCGCAAACTCGCCCACAAAATAACTGGTCTGCGGGCGAGTTTCCCTTTTGTAAATTTTCACGTAGTAAACTGGCCCACATGCTTTAATGATACTGGGCGAGTTGCTTACGGGCGAAAATTACAATAGTAATGTCGCCCAAATGTTGGATTCTATAACTTTTGACAGGAGGTTCTCTTGAAAATGGCGGGAAACGACGGTTGCAAAATTATTTGATAATTTTTGTTTTATTGTCTACAGTGGTTATTTTGAGATTAATATCACGTTAAATTAATCAGAAAATGTTCGCGAGTGACAGTATGGTGAATTTGTTGGATAATTTGAGCAAGATCTGGGGTTTCAAGCTTTTATCAAGAGTTCCCGCTACAAGCTCGGGAGTGAACGTGACTGTCGAGCTGCTTCGTCCAGAGTGATGACGCTACGGCGTCTCCTCTGGATGAAGACAAGAAGACGCGGCTGCCCAGGGTGAAGACGCTACTGCGACTCCCCTGGAGGAAGATAGAAGACTATTACATATTGAATTTTCTGTAACATGACATTGGCAAATGACGAACTGTCGAGTCCATTAATAAAACAAATAAAATAAATAACTTTTGACAGACACACCGTTGCCAAAATGACAAGAACCGTCAAGAATGACAGGAACTGTCAAAACGCGCAAGAAACGTACAAAAGATAGCACATTCCGTGTAAACAAAAGAGAAAAGTATGTTGCCGAGCGAGTATCGCTGCGTCTCTTTTGTTTGAGTTGGTCATGCGTTTAAACTAAATCTCTTTAATCAAGTAAAAATATGTTTTATTCTTCTAAATAATAATAAAAAACTATGATAGAATAGTTTTTTGCATTTATAATGACACATGGTTGTTCAATTTTATATTTACAAAATAATTAAAGGTTCTCTTGAAAATGGCGGGAAACGACGGTTGTGAAATTATTTGATAATTTTCCTTTTAATGTCTACAGGAACTATTTTGTGTTTAATATCACGTTAAATTAATCAGAAAATGTTCGCGAATGACAGTACGGTGAAGTTATTGAATTATTTATGCAAGATCTGAAGTTTCAAGCTTTCATCAAGAGTTCCCGCTACAAGCTCGGGAGTGAACGTGACTGTCGAGCTGCTTCGTCCAGAGTGATGACGCTACGGCGTCTCCTCTGGATGAAGACATGAATACGCGGCTACCCAGGGTGAAGACGCTACTGCGACTCCCCTGGAGGAAGATAGAAGACTATTGAATATATTGAATTTTCTGTAACATGACATTGGCAAATGACGAACTGTCGAGTCCATTAATAAAATAAATAAATAAAATAATTAAAATATTATTCTTAATCAACCAAATCTCAAAGTGACCAGCCGTTGCTACGAACCTCTGAATAGCATACGGGCTAATGCTACGAATCTTTGACTAGCATTTTAAATAGCTTCTAATTTATCAATTTACAGATTAATTGTAGCTGACTTGATTATTTTTGGATTCCTAAAACTTTGCATCTTTTTTAAAATTATATTTTGTCGTATGCCATTCTTAACAATTATTGCTTCTAATTTAACAATTTACAGATTAATTGTAGATGACTTGATTTTTTTTGGAGTCCTATTTGCCATCCTTTTTTAATTCTATTTTGTCGTATGGCAATAACTAAGCAAGGGTTAGTGGTCGCTGGCAACACTCCCGACCGGACGCCGGTTTATGGTCCCGCTTTTATTGCTTTAGGAAAAACTATATCTCTTGTCTCAAGGAAAATATGGCTGCCCATTCGGCTTTATTTTCTGAAGTAGTCGGAAAAATTTTCACAAAAATTCTAAACTCGAGCCAAAATAATGCTTTCTTCATATGTTTTTATTGTTTTAATGTTTGTTTGTGAATGCTTGTGTTCTTTTTTAAATGGTTTGCTTAATTTCTTTAACCTACTTATATTCTGACATCGTAGCATGTTTTAAATCGACAAGAGTTTGTTATTTTCAATTGATTGATGTTTTTAAATTCTTTGCTACATAGTGTCTATAGTCGAAGACAGAGATAAGTATACAGAGAGTCCCAATATGGTTGATATTTTCTCAAGAACTACTGGACCGATTTTAATAATTCTTTTACAGTTACATAATATTAACTGTTATCTATCACACAGTAAAATAATTTTTGCATTAGGCCTAGTAGTTTTAGAGAAAATCTCAACCTTCAAAACTCCTATACACCTTTATCTGTGTTCCACCGTAAAATAAATAAACTATGAACTTGTAAAAAAAACTATTACAATCGTTAAAATAGTACTTTTAAAAATCTCAATGTTACGGATCCTTTGTATACTTTTCCCAATTTTCGACTGTACTCCACTCCTCCAATATATCGATACAGAGAAACCTATATAAAGCCACTCGAGGTAATAGATACAGTCGGCGGCAATAATTACTGGAGGGCAGTTAACGACAGTGGCGCTGGAATTAAGATTTTTGCCATAAATGCCCGCGCGAGACAAAACTGCCGCACCAAGGATTAGGGGTTAAGTGTCCGCTTTAACGGGTATTGTTCTAGAGACGCGAACACGGTTATCGATATCGATACTTACACATCAAAGCAGATCAAGTGTAACACTTTTGACCGGTCTTATTATCTGCGTCGTAGGAGTTGAAATCGAACTTCAAGTGTTACCATTGATCTGCCGTTGGCCGTCCGTACTATTGATGTTTATGTGGTTTATGATAAGTACTAGCTATTATTTTAGCTATGCTGTTGCGATCTAATTCCTGACAACAATATTTTACAGTGGTCATAGGTGTTAGGAGATATTTCGCGTCGCTTATACTACAAGCTTTTACATTTAAATAATAATCATCATTTTGAAAACAGATAAATATACAAATACACACTCTGTACTTAATTAATTACAATGGTCATTGGTTCCCAAACTAGGTCTAACGTAACTTGGGAACCAGTTGCAAGCTAGTGCATCAAATAAAATACCCACAGTTATATTATTATTTCCGGTGTAATAATTGAAATCGCACTTTAAATGTTACCACTAATTTGCCAGTACAATGGTATGGCTTCCAGGATTAATCCACCATCAGTAGTACTGTAGTGGAGATAAAGATCGAATTTTGTTTCCAATTTTAGCACATGCAGCATCTTTTATTTTAAAATCATGATAAAGCTGAAAATTGCTTATATCAGAATATTAACAACTCGTAGACTGAATTTCGGAGAAAAATTTGATTACGAGCTGAGTCCGATCCGCTCTTACGACAGTCGAATTTCACACAATTATTGTAAGACGGCGTTCACACTACGCGCAAAATTGACTCTGATTCTCGTTCTTAGAAATAAAAACAGAAAAATAAAAAAGATATATTAGTCTTTTACTATTTCTTTGGAGAGGTCAACCAGTCATGAAAGACTATTTGATTCCCTTTCACTTGGACTTATATTTTCCCTCAACAATCTCATCAAACAATTATTTATCGACAGGCATGGCGTCCCATCCCTATCCATCGTAGTGTAGTAGCAGACAGTCCGGTGTGGCATTTTTATTGACACTCGTGTCGTGACAAATGTCTTCAGAAAGAGTCAGCGCACTCCTTCACTCACTCAGTGGTAGAGCCAGGGTTGCGTCTCTATATTCGTGTATTGGACTTGTAGATTTGATAGGTGTTCGTGTGTTAGATCGTTTTGGTTTGTTTGATACTACAGTAGAGACGTGTTTTAATTCTATCGGGTCATTTGTTATGATATTCGATGCGTACGTATGAGTTGACACCTTTCCCTTGCAAAGTGGTGTAAATGTAAATTTAAAAAAATGTTGTGCAAAAATGTACACAGCGTACTTGCAATACTGAGACCTGATTTGATTTGTACGTACGTTGTAATAAAGATGTGTAAACTACTTTTAAAGAACTCATTTATTTTTTTAAAGTAAGTAATTACTTAAATATTTTTGGATCAGTGTATTTTGATCGTTATTGAAATATGTAATATGACACATTTTGTGATCTTTTCTGTGTATGTCTCTGGACCAAATAAGAAGTACCTATGTGCTAGTTTAGGTGATAATATGATGAACGAAAACGAGTATGTATTATTATTATTTTTTGATCTAAAAGTATTTTTTTATGTTTATTAAAATTACTTTCGCATATTATTACTGAGAGCTCTTTAAGAATTATTTTAATTATTGTGATAGTTCAAAGTGCTATAACGATTTCCAACTTTGAAGTAAACTTCGACCTTTAAAATGAATAAATAATGTTTTTGAAATTATAGCTTCTAAAAGGCAATCGCCTAGGGACAAAACTTAGTAATTTAAAAGCAAAACCGACACCGTTAACCAAAAAATCGATAATAAATTTTCATCTACAATTTTAACCAACATTCTTTTCTATTACGAGCTGTCCATCGAATCCCCAGACACGGCATCACGTTACACACCTAAAGCCATGAGGCAATGAACCGCCGATGGAGAAAGCCATATTTACATCGCAGACGCCATTAAGTCCTATTTTTATTTTTTATTTTTTTATTTTACAGTATTTTATTTTTAAATTTTTTATATAATTTTTTTGTTTATGTAAATATGTTATTGATTTGATATAAATAAAGAATATAGATTTAAAAAAAAATAACTCCTCTTACATGACAATTATTTGCATCGCTGCCTCTCACTCGTGTTTTTATTGTTTGAATTTTCAATAGCAGTCAAACATAATATAAAACAGATGTCTCTTTCTGACGTATGCGAGTAAAAGTGACAGAGTTAGCCATATTTACATCGCAGATTCTACAGGGTTAGTACGCGCACGCGTTACGCCGGCGAACTGTCAAATGGCTATCAAACGCAACATTTCGTAGCACGACTACCTACACACGTTTGCGGCCGATCTTTCATACGTGACTCTCAATTTTGTCTCGGCGTCACCTTGGCGTGGCGTAAGCGCGGTGCGTTACAACGAACATGTGCTAGAGAGGCTGCTCTTGCATGACAATTTTTCGCGTCTTTGCCTCTCATTTGATTTCCATTGAATTTTTTAAACTGTCGAACATATAAAAACAGATGTATATTTCTGATGTATGAGACTAAGTATCAATAAGGGCGAAGACCTGCCCTCATACTTTAGGCTCTCTCCATGAAGCGCGACGAATTTTTTCCTTCACGCCTAAAGCGGTAAAAAAAATGAAAAAGAGAGGGCAAAAATTCAAATCCCTCTAACGAAGAGGCCAATACTCAGGAGGGCTGTGTTTTCCTCCGGTTATTTCGAATATTCGGGACAGTATTGGATATCAGTAACACGATTACTGACCCGGCCTTAATTTGATCTGCCACCTTTGCGGCCGCTGTTTTTTTTTTTCGCCTATTCCCGTAGGATTGTCGTTCATCCGATTCTAGCCTGTTGTTGGAATGGCTACCAATTTTATTGTAGGTAAGTTAAGTTTGCAATTTGGCGTTGTCTTAACTTCATCTAATCACTTGAAAGAATTCCAGTGAAAGAAATCGTTGCAAAAAATTAAAAATACCTTAAAATGTGAAAAACTCCAAATAAAAGGACAGTAACGATGCACACCAATTTTTATTTATTTTGACAATTGAAGTTATTGTAAATATTTTTTTTTTATTTTTCCCCAAATTGTTTAATTTACTTCAAAGCTGTGCAGAATTAATGTAGGTATATGTCACAAGTCTAACCATCCATTTAATTTTGTCGAATGAATTCAAGCCCCGTAACTAAATCAGCCTTAAAAATGACTAACCTACTATTCCTACATCACAATCTTACGAATTAATAGCCACTAAATAGAAAAACACTGTTTTTATAGAAAAAAATGTTGTACTGGCCAATGATACTGATCCCTTGGGTGAAAAAAACAAGAATATAATCAGGCGTTTTTGTCGCTCAGAATTACGGAGGCTAATTTGATTAGATATTGGTGGATCCTCCCCTTAAGGTTAAATGGTAATCCTGTTGTATTCAGGTAGCTACCCTATCTATCTTGAGCAGACAAAAGCTGTCACTATTAGGTAAGTGTCTCAAAATAAACACATACGCCTAATATGCTTACTTATTTTGATACCTGTCATGGTTAACAATTTAACATCAATACAAAAAGGATATATAGGTACTTATGGGTAATTCAAATATTTATTATAAGTAGGTATTAGTTTTAATTACAACAAATGTGATTTTGCTTTTATTTAAGGGCCTGATCACAAAATCTTTATTACGATAATGTGATTCAATTTTGGTAAGTTGTAGTTTCCATGATTGCGAAAAACGGCCGTTTTTGGTATATTTGTGAACTTAGCTTGTCGCAATTATGCTATGTATTGTATATTGAAAAATACTATTTATCGTAATAAAGATTTTGTACATAGTTTTTTTTTAAATGATTATATTGGAAGATATTTGTTTAAGATTGGCGGCGCTAGTTGGCTCCTTTCAGGCCCTTAATGTAGAGCTTGATTTAAAACGATTTGATTGGCTTCTACCCTTTTTCAAAAGATAATTTCGCCAATGTCAAGTTATTTAGAGTATTCATGTAAATAGAAAATTAAACAAATAAAAAATCAATCCGCCATTCCAAAATTATGGCGGATAAATGAGGGTAATGTTTTCAATGTGATTGAAGCTATCAAGTACTTACCTTAAAATATGTGAAGCCATCAGTCTCTCATATACTGGTATATAAACTTAAGTAATACTTAACATGCCTCTCCCCACATTACCTTAACACAAACCCCTTGCAATCTACTCCCTATTACCAAAGCATAAAGTACTTGACGTTCTGTCGACTGTACGTATAATTATAAATAAAAAGCAAGGGTTGTGAGAGTAGCCATGTTGAGAGTTGTGACGTCATTGCAATGTTTGCACTGCCAGAATGAAAGAACCTGGGCGTTCCAACATGGTGGCTGTTTACTAGGTACTAGGTAGCTTTTAAGTTTTAATTTCTAGGGTTCCGTTAGTATGATGTAACTTCGACGGGTTGTTGTATATTCGTCACAAAGTAAATTCGTCACATTTTTGTACACTCTATACATTGAAAGTAAATTCATCACATGCAATAAAAATATGTGTTAATTTGTCACAAGTAGGTACCTAAGGGTTACTGTAAATTCGTCATAATTTCTCATTTTACATGTTTTTTGCATAAAGTAGCGATAGCAAGCAAATGCCAGATTCTGCCCCACCATCAACCGCATGATACAAGCCAAATGATCTACTTAGTTCTTCGATTTTATGCAAATTAAGTTTCGCGGGTGTGAACTAACATTATAACACCGAATTCAATCATTTACTTGTTAATGTGGCAGAATTGCTGACACCTTTCGAAGTTCAAAGATATTAACATCATCATCAGCCCGTATCAGTCCACTGCTGGACGTAGGCCTCTCCCAAAGCGCGCCACTCAACCCTACTCTCGGCCCTCTGCATCCAGTCCCTGCCAGCCATCTTGCGAAGGTCATCCCTCCATCTGGTCTCCCACACTACGTTTACCCGTTCGTGGCCTCCATTCGAGAACTCGTCTACCCCATCGGTTATCGGTTCTACGACAGCTGTGACCAGCCCACTGCCACTTCAGTTTACTGATTCTACTACTGGCGGATATACTCGTTTCTTATTCTATCTAACAGAGAAATGCCAAGCGTAGATGATGATGATATAGATATTAACATAAGCTATATTAAATATACTCATAGTCATCAAAGATACCATGATTTCAAATTCGTTGCTTGTTTTAGATATTGAACATATGAAAAAACTTTGTCCACTCCTTCAGTTTTTTTTTTTCTTTATCAAAGTCGGCATTTCATTTCTTTTTTAAGTCGACTTAAAAAGACAAACACAGCCTAATTCTCGTTTTGCCGACAAGCCTCTTTACGAGTGAATGACCATTTCCGACCTATACTGAACTGAATGAAAAGTTGTCAAAGGTACCGATGTCATTCAATGCTTTATACCAATAAGTACTCATACTCTGTACCATACATAAAACTTTGTATAACTACTACGAATGTTAGCAGACCGAAGCGGACATATTTATTTATTTATTTTATTAATGAACTGGACAGTTCGTCATTTGCCAATGTCATGTAGCAGAATATTCAAAATATCATAGTCTTCTCTTTCTCTAGAGGAGTCGCCGTAGCGTCGTCACTCTGGACGAAGCAGCTCGTCAGTCACGTTCACTCCCGAGCTCGTAGTGGGACTCTTGATAATAGCTCCAATAATTTCACCATATCATTCGCGAACATTTTCTGATTATAATTTAACGTTATAATAAACACAAAATAACCACTGTAGTCATTAAAATGAAAATTATAATTATTTCGCAACCGTCGTTTCCAGCCATTTTCAAAAGTGGACATATTTGCATAGATCAAATTGGCAATGTTTTAATAATGCACCAAGTGCAGTTTAATACGAACCGACAAGTATACATGAATAGATTGATTAATGTGGATGAAGCGAAGATGGTGTGTCAGGATCGCAGCACAGATGGAAGAGTTAAAGTCATTTTTATTGCATACTTGTTGATGTTACATGAATTCAAGTATAGGTACGGTGGAACACAGAGAAAGGTGTACAGGAGAGTTTTAAGGTTGAGAATTTCTCAAAAACTACTTGACCTATTGCAAAAATTCTTTCACCGTTTGATAGATAAAAGTGAAAATTATGTAACTGTAAAATAATTATTAAATTCGGTCCAGTAGTTCTTGAGAAAATCTCAACGTTATTGAGGCCCCCTGTATACTTATCTCTGTCTTCGACTATACAAACAACATGAGGTGCATTAGAACATACAACAAAACACATGTTAAAAGACATTGCCACTTTTCAGTGGAGCTTTGCCCCACCTACAAAACTACGTGACCATTTAAGCTGTACCTATCATTTTGTTGGGGACTTATTACAGGTTTCATGTTGCATTATCATAATCAGTATCATTTTCTATTACTCTCGCAACTCTTATAGAAGAATAACAAAAACAATGAGTAAATCGCTTCGATTTCTTACTATTTTCTGATTTCCTAATTAAGCTGTTCTTTTCGAATCGCAACTTGTCCAATACTTCATTTTAAACCAATAATTTTAATAAAAAACGGAGATATTTTTACATCTATTCGTTATCTTGTACAAGTTGCGGTTGATGGTGGGGCAGAATCTGGCATTGTCATTTGTTCTTAATTAAAATACACTATTAGAAGTATTTTCCATCTGCTTAACTCCTATATACGAGATACAGACGGGGGTATGTACGGACAACAGCAGATCAATGATAACACTTACAGTACGATTTCAACTCTTACTACGTAGAAAATAATAACGGTCCAAAGTCCAAAGGGTTACACTTGATCTGCTGTTAGCTGTGAGGAACTAACCTGTGGGTTACTCTCACCTCTTATAGCGATCCAGTTTAGATTCTAAACTGACAATTTGCTACAATGACGTTTGACGTTATTGAAACGACTATTGAAACTAGAAAATATGTACTTTTTGTGACAGAGTAAAGATTGATATATATAATATCATTTAAATATTTCTTAAATCGTTACCGACACTCAACTCAAAGGCTCTCTGTTTAAAGTTTATTTCACTTTTGCAACGTTAAACTCATAAGGCTTTGTTTATTTCTTTAACACCAACATTCCTTTTGACGTCGAAGTCCAGAGAATTCGTATAAAAGCCATTACACAACAAATTTTACTCAATAGTAGGTTAGGACCTACTTCGAAGTCAGTTCTTTCAAAGAAAAGACTGTTAAGGGCCTTCCATGAGCCAACTAGCGCCGCCAATCTTGAAAAAATAATAACTTCCGATTTAATCAATTTTATTAAAAAGCTATTTACAAAATGCTTATTAGGATGAATACTATTTTTCAATATACAATACATTGCATAATTGCGACAATCTAAGTTGTAGTTCACAAATGTGCCAAAAACGGCCGTTTTTCGCAATTATGCGAACTACAATTTACCGACATTGAATCACGTTATAAATAAGCATTTAAAAAATAGTATTTATCGTAATAAACATTTCGTAAATAGCTTCTTTAATTGATTGTATTGGAAGATATTATTTTTTTAAGATTGGCGGCGCTCATGGAAGGCCCTTAACTCCCCATACAAAATGATCCGCACCTAAAGTTTTTTTTGTTTAAATGGGCAGTTGTTTGATGAATTTTCAAAGGTTTCTTAGCCAAAGTTATTACATAACAAAGTTTTCCAACGCCTTGATAAGAAACACTTTTATATAATTTCATTGTTTGTAAATGTGTATGTAAATACAATTTTGAATTGAATTACGTATCATTTGAAAATTATAAGTTTTCGGCATTATACAACCTATTATATATAAACGGATATCACTCACTTATATTGTTGAAGTCACTTATATTGGTGGGCGTGGTGCGCTCACCTTGAAAAAGACCATCGAAATCGGTCGAAATTGTTGGTTTTATTGCCGACTTCAACAATATAAGTAAGTGATATCCGTTTATATATAATAATTATTCAACCTGTTTAGATTACCGTAACAGTAGTACAACTTTATTCGACGGATTTTTTTTTTATTTACAGATTTTTATTTAATAATTTTCACGACTGTCTAAACTAATAAATTATAATTATTTTGATAAGTATTGTCATTGTGTGGCGTTCCGTTTCCTCTGGCCTACATTAAATTCAATTATTCATTAGTTAACAGATTTTTCAATTAAGTAAACGATTGAAATATCCTCAGAAAAAATCTAATGATTAAATAAATAAGTATGAGTAGGTACGGTGGAACACAGAGAAAGGTGTACAGGAGAGATTTAAAGGTTGGGATTATCTCAAAAACTACTTGACTTATTGCAAAAATTATTTCACTGTTTGATAGATAAAAGTTAAAACTATGTACTGTAAAAGAATTATTTAATTCGGTCCAGCAGTTTTTGTCAAAATCTCAACCTTATTGAGACCCCCTGCATACTTATCTCTGTTTTCGACTGCCGAATTTGAGAATCATGGTAAATCGGAATCCTATTCCAGGTTCCTTGACACAGATTTCTCGTAGATTTTGATCTGGCTAGATGTTGAATGGAAAACCACACAATGGGTATATTCTTTTACAAATTTAAACATTATATAAAATCATTGATGCTGGTCTTGTACAGTCGAAGACAGATAAGTACACAGGGGGCCTCAATAAGGTTCAGATTTTCTCAAAAACTACTGGGCCGAATTTAATAATTCTTTGACAGTTACATAGTTTTAACTTTTATCTATCAAACAGTGAAATAATTTTTGCAATAGGCCAAGCAGTTTTTGAGAAAATCTCAACCTTAAAAACTCTCCTGTACACCTTTCTCTGTCTTCCACCGTACCAATGATAAATATTAGGTACTTTGTTCGCCCGTGTAAATATGAATTTATCATTGATCGACACCCATAATACTTACAACAAAGTCGAATCCACCCCCGCAACTCGATAGCAATTCTTATTATTTCTATATTCCAATGATTGTGGTAAAACGCTCGAATTTCTATAGAAGACCACAGTGGGGTGGCGTGCGGTGATCCCCTGCCAATTAACATCAGGCACGGTGGTCAGAATTGTGTCAAAGTTGGACATATTTTTTGTTACACATATCGTGTTATGGATAAGTCCATAATCAATCTTTCGGTGCTATTGACGAATAAATAGAAAGGAATTTGGAAAATATGCAATTCTTACTCGAAAAATGATTGATAATCATAATAGAGGTATGCCAAATATTTGAAGACAATACGTTAAAAATTATTTATGCATTTATAGTATTTCATTCAAGTGAAATTCATAAGCAATTAGATAGTAACAGGAATAATCACAGATTAGGTATCACAAATTACACCAAACCCCAAAATAACATGTAAACATTCAACGCTACACAGCACAGTGGTGCAAAATGCAAACGGAAACAAAACATAAATTAATAATTAGTCGCGAGTAGGTACGTTCCTAATTCGGGAGTTGATTCAAAACTTTGCTTTTACAAGTTACAATTTGGCTGAATGCAGAGGTTGACCTTTGCTGAAAAAAGGTTGCAACCGACGTCGAACTTCGTATATTACAGACTATATCGGTTTCGTACTGACTTCTACGAATTACAATTATTTAGGAAAATAATCCAGTACCATATTCAACGAAACTAAGAACACTCTACATATTCTGGCGGGTTAGCTAGAGATTATATTTAGGATCTATTACAATTTTTTTCAGAATTCACTTTTTAACATAAATATTTTATAGTTTGGAACAAAAATAATGACAGTTTCACTGATTCGGTCGAATTCAATGTTCAAGATAATAAAATGGAACGTTGTAATTTACAGCTGTTTATGTATATCATGTTCATACTATGTGACTGTTGTTGACATTTTTTATTTTTTATTATTATTGACATTTTCATTACTGTTATCCTATAAAATTATTTAATAATATGTAACTATAACTAAACAATTTATGAAATGTATAGTGCATTAGTTTAAGACTGTAATGCTATACATTTAAATGAAATAATAAATAAATCGCTGTTTTTTTGAATTATTAATAATACCTTTAAAAGGTCCACATATCCCAATTTATACGTCTGATATAATTGTAAAAGAGCTACTAATCAACCTTTATTGAAAAAATAAATATTCTAAAAATCATCACATTTGCAACAACGTAAAATGAACTGAAACGTGTCCAAAGGATGTGATTTAAGTATTCTATGTCAAAACAAAAACTCGGATACAACTGGCATGTAGCCTCGTGTGTCGTAACGAGCTAATTTAAACTTTTCGGTCCTCTAGTCCTTTTGGAGGGTGATTCCCCCTACGTCGTCACCTGAGGCGTCGCGTCCGACCGCGACGCGACGGCTTTCAATAAAAGCATAGATAATAATATGCGCGTGTCACAATTGTTTTTACAAGTGTATAAATATACGATTTTTTGAAACAATTCAGTTATTCGAAGCGGGGCTCGCCAGAGCCTGTTCTGGCAGACTTAGAAAGGCTGAAGAAAGGTTTCGCTTTGATGGGCCTGCTGACGACTGGGATCGAGAGATCCTTGCCCAGCAGTGGAACGATAAAGGCTAATTAAAAAAAACTATGACTCCTAGTTCAAATATAAGGAATTACGGGGGTTTATTATTCACAGTCTGAATAGGGTTGAATTTTAATAATTAGTTATTAATTTTCTTTAAAAATACAAATATATAACTATATACTCATAGATTTCCTTATTCATTCCTGATATTTGTTGTCGTCTTACACGAGTTCAAAAGTATTATATTTAGATACTTTAATATTTGTCATTCACAATTCACAGCGATTATAATTTGTAAAATGTTTTCCAATGTTAATATTTAAAAAAATTATAACAATTGAACCCAATCAAAACAAAAGACGACGACACACCTCAGTAAAAATACATCTAATAACACCTCCCTACACCTAACGCTTTTAACACTATTCTCTGTAGTAGAAAAAATAAAGCTCATATTTGAATGACGTAAATAGAAGTTACCCAGCAGTCATAAATTAAACCATCCCTTTATCCGACCAAACTTCAAATACTCCAATAAATCACCTCATTCAATCGTGAAAACAAATATCTAAGTTGTGGGTGTAAAATGTCCACAGAGCGCATGTGTGGGCTGACCACTGTCCAGTCCCGTGTTAGTGGGTGTGGCCACTCGCTAGCCCTGCTTGACCCACTGTGCATCGAATTCCTCGTTTTCACGTAAACGGTATTCGATAGGGGTCGATTTATAGGTGTGATATTTTTAGGTAGAAAGGCTTACACGGAATGGGGTGGAATATTTCTATTGGACATTACGTCGTGTTTAAGTAAATGTAGACTTTAGTTTTCAGGCATTTTTTTGTGGAAGTTTTAAGTGTTTATTGGGAAGTTTAAGTTCTGAATAAGGAAACAATGAGAAGTATGTTTGAAATAATGTAGTATCACTGCAGTGAATATATTTCGGATGTGACTAAACAGAGACAAGCGGGGCTAGCACGAGTCGCGTTAGCGATCGACGCAACGCCGCGGAGCTGTCAAACTAATGTCAAACGCCTTGTAATAATGTCACATTGACAGCGCGGCGTTGCGTCGATCGCTAACGCTGACTCGTGCTACAAGGGATCGTCTGTGAAATGAGTGTTGCCAAAAGACGAAACTCCTGGCTAAAGACATACCCCGAGACTCAAAAGAACTCAAAAGACTGAGTTAAAGAATGACATATCTCGATATCAGTCATCATTTTGGATCATTCCTTCATCCAAAATGATTCGCTAGCAATTATTTTACTAATTTTTTTTTTCATTTTATATCATTAAATATAGATAGAATATAACAACATCAGCGGTCCATCCTGCTTCTAAAGCTGCTTGAAAACGATTACTGGACTTTCTCAAACACTTTCATACCATAGACCATTATTTTAAAAGATGCTGCTGAGATTTTTTTTTCCCTAAGCGTTGGCACCTTTTCCTTGCAAAGTGGTGTGAGTGTAAATGTAAATTAAAAATATGTTGACGTGCAAAACATACAACGTGCTTACTTGCAATAAAGAAATTTGACTTTGACTTTAGTCTCAACCGGACTTACACAATTTTTATTTATTCCCGCTAGAACGTCATCAATCCGAAGCGGAAAGCTAATATTTACTAGAAAAACTACAGGAAGGAAGCATTTAAAACCCACAACCATTAGACACGAGCCACACCGTTCCCAAATACGTAAAAAACCATCAATGACACGCCACATTTACATAATATACCCCCTAAACAAACTCTGGTACGAAATAGTAAACAAAGCGGTCAAATCACGTAGTTTTTTCGCCATATTAATTTAGGTACTCAGGTTACAGTCTCCCCCTGTCAGGAAAGTACGTCCTACTTTTGCTGTACAAAGAAATTGAAGAAATAATAAGAGGTTGGAATGTAAGGGCGTCTTGCATGGTACTTATTCGAAATTAGCTCGCGGACGACTTTGATGTGCCGACCAATTGTGCGAGACTTGAATGTGAAAGCGCCTTTATAATTCTTAGGCGTCGAAGCCGATGCAAGCTTTTATAGGGCAATTAATATACGACATACTTATCTACAGCATATTAGGCATACTTTTAAATAAAATAAATAACGAAACGTATTTATCCAATGTGTTTAAAGATAATGCTGTTCTAGAAGATGTTTGTCTGGAAGAGAGAATTACAAATAATGTATTTGAAAGTCATCATAAATAAAGCAGAAAATAGTTCTATAGACGCTAAATGAAACTAGAGCTTTAGATATATATAGGAGATCTGTTAAGCTTCCCTCTTTCAATCAAACTTTTTCAGAGATAGTTACGTTCTCGTTTATTCACAACAATAAATGATAGAAGAAGCTATCAGAAACTCTTAGTTTTGTAACAACATACGACTTATTATATAAACTTTAAAAACAAATTGACTTCATTCATAAATCTATACATTTTAAAATTGTATAACTTGATCCTCAATTCCCCACCTGTTAAACAATTGAATAATGCAAAAAAAGTCAAAGACATCTGTTTTAAAACACCAATTAACGAAAAAAATACTATTATCTCTTCGAGTCAAACAAATTGTACAAAATAACCCTTTCAAAAAGGCGGACCGCAACCATAAGTCGGTCATTATAAACCTTTGTACCTTTCCAAGATAAGTGGTCAATCCCACAACTGACACCTCAGGACCGTGACGGGTTTAAACTTGTAATTAAATGTTATGGAACATTGGAGGGTTGAAAGAAATTGTCATTGTCCATATGTCTTATGACCGAATGTTGCCAAACATTTTTTTTGAAAGCGACTGTCGTAAGAATACTTACTTTGTATGATGTATCAGCTGTTTAAATAGTAACTGTTTTCGCGTTGAATATATTATCCACTCAAAAACATGACTTTGTCGTGAAGTGCTAACCATTTAATAGGTGCCAATTTGATTTTGAAAAGGACGCATGAATTTTGGATACCATATGTTGGACAATGTAATTCTTAGGTACGATTCTTGTTGGAGTAGTGGTTAGTCCTGACTCTTCTTCTACGCTAAGAGTGGCATCTGTAGTTGCCACAGTCGTCATGTCACGTTAAACTAAAGATTTACATGTCGCCTTCATAATTTCCAGAAAATTGATGTAGTCATTTGCACCTAAACGACTGAAGCATAGTTTAATCTATCTATCACAGGGTATATCTTAAAATAACATTTGACAGATTTCTAGGCATGTAAAAAGTAGAACAGATTGCTAACCTGTATATGTCGGTGATCCGTACATTTGAAACGTATTGTCCAATTCCAAATCAGCTTCTGTACGGACACTATCTATTTTTTTGAAATTATCTTCTTTTCCAGCGGATGCGGACAGCGCGGCAGAGGGTGGTGGATCCCCAACACCTGGGATCCCATCCGACACCCTCACCTGCGGGGCCTGTCGTCGGGCCTTTGCTCTCGCTGACATCGTCCGCTTCATCCAGCATAAGATCTCCTCCTGTGATAAAGACCTTACTTCCTACCATTGCTATAGTGCTGGTAAGTATCTGGTAAAGCTGTAATTTCTTTTCAGAATCATGATATTCGTATATAATCATTGTTAATTATTCGATTATAAGTAATCCCTAAAATGTATTCCAACGATGTAATAATCTTTTTGCATTTGCTTGTATTGTTTTACTATTTTATCAGTAATTTCTTTTACTGTTCCTTAGTTAACCAATCTTTATGGGATATTTATCGATTAATAATTCTGAACTTTATGGTCTACTAACTTTATCATTCGCATCTTCATAACGATTATCATGTCGACAGAAATCCCTATATCGTTGTCTGGAATTTGTATAAAAGATGTTAACTTTTGTCTTTATTAACTTGATTTGTACTCTCAAATTAAGTCTTAAAATCAGTTTTAGGTAATTATTGTCTAGATTGTATAAAGAGCTGCTTCTCAACTTCTCGTCTATTATTCAGGACCAAACTCCGACCCAGAAGATGGCTCAAGACCAGGCCAAGTATCAAGTGTCAATAGTAGTCGAAGACCTTCGCTCCTGACTGCGCGGAGGCCGCCAAGCAGCAGGGTCCACACTCCTCCGTTGGCTAGTCCTTCCATAGCACCTCCTGATCTTCTTGAAGATGGAGGAGCTTCTAGTACACCCAAACGATTATTAGATGGTAAGTAAGGCCTTTATTTGTGTCCCTTTTATTTCTGTGCAAAGGTAGTTTAATTAGGATACCTTCTTTAATAGTGTCTAAAAATGGTGATGTTAATATAATTCTTTCTTAGTTGTTAATGGTAATCTCATCTGATTCCGTGTACATTTTAGTAACAGACAAGAGCTTTCATATTTCATTACCTTTCCGGCACCTGTGCATTAAATCATTATCATCATTATCAGTCTATTTTTATGTCCCCACTGCTCAGCCAGAGACTTTCCCTTACGTCGAGAGAACTCGGGCCATGATCCACCACGCGGGCTTGGTGGATTACACATGCCTTAGAATTTTCCTACCGCATGCAGGTTTTATCACGATATTTTCCTTCACTGTTTTGAGAGCATTCGGTAAATTAAGTACTAGTACTATTTATCCACCATCGATTCAACGTTAAATTCTTGTACACCAGAAGGCGATGCCGGAACCTCAACACCCAAGAGAAGGGCATCCACGTCCCCCATGCCATCAAGTTCCCCTGACGAGGACATCAAGCCCAAGATCAAGCAGGAGCATATGGATACTTCAGCATCACCTGAAGACCACAAAAAGTCTAGAACAGAAGTTGCTGACGCAGAATCAAATACTATGCATAGTGGTAAGTTAGAATATTATTACGTCTCTCTCACATTTCATTATAGAACGATGAAGATTGATAGGTGATACTAACAAAACTAGAATTTATTACGGCATGGTAGGCAGAGGACACAGCTTTTGACGTAAAAACCGATAACCTGAATGAAATTGATGTTGATTTTTCTTCTCCTGGACTGGAGATTCTGCCCCACCATCAACCGCTAGATGTACAAGATAAAGATAATAAATGTAAAAATAACTCAGTTTTTTTTAAATTATTGGTTTAAAATAAACTTTGTACATCTAGCGAGTCGAAAAAAACAGCTTAATTAAGAATTCAGAAAATAGTAAGAAATCGAAGCAAATTATTCATTGTTTTTGTTATTCTTCTATAGGAGTTGCAAGAGTAGTAGAAAATGATACTGATTATGATTATGCAATATATTTTCTTGCATATGCGCTATGCGAAACGCATAATAAGTCCCCAACAAAATGATAGGTACAGCTTAAATGGTCACATAGTTTTGTAGGTGGGGCAAAGCTCCATTGAAATGTGGCAATGTGTTCTTGTGCTTAGAAGACATTATGCTTTGAGAAGGATGCATATGGCTACTACGTTTGTTATCCAAATATAGAAATATGAATGGAATTCCATATAAGAGAATATTGACTCATATTATCCAAGATCTGTCCTAGACATCTGAACGGAAAAGACACGTGCGTCCGACAAATTCCCTTTTATTTGTAACTTCCACGTCATCGCCTTTTCACGCTTCGGTATTTAGTATTTTTATTAATGATTCCCGTAATCGTGTCACGGTATGAAAGGATTTGGTCTTTGGAGACAATTTTATCATCATTGTGCCCTTTGTCCCACGTTCGTGCAACATCTTGCACAACAACAATGCTGGACGTCCATTCGAGGAATGCTTACGTCATCCACGGACCATACATTTTGGATTGGGACCTAATCTCGTCAGTTTAGCGTCATTGATAAACGGGATGATTCTTTTTCGCTGAATATTTTATTGTTTCGATGTTGGTAACGATTCCTATTACTCTTTGTAACTTGGGTATAAAGCTTTCCTGAATCTTGGTTTATTTATTTGTATTCGTCTTTGTATGTCTCTAAAATATAAGTTCTAGTTGGGATTGGACTATATAGTGAGTATAGTCGACTTTGGATAAAATCAGTTTTTTAAACTTATCTATATGCACTTTATTGCAAGCTCTTTCTTCGATGTATTTTTGAAGCCAATTCAGAAAATCCCGGTTCACTAATCCTTTATAAAATTAAACAGTAAAAGAGGTAAGAATCTCCGAACATCTGTATAGCCGAGCAATCTTGCGGGGGTGGTTCGAAAAATAATCTATCCGAAAGCGTAACCCTTTGTGCGAGCAGATGTGCCGTCATTTGACACTTTTGTATTAAACCGTTGCACAACAAAGGCCTTCTTAAACCCGAAAATTGTGCACCGTTCAAAATTTTCAACCCGTATTGTCAACTGCTTTTAAGAGAAACTAGACTCTGGGGGGTTAACAGCCTTTAAATAAACAACATCCTTGATTTCGTTCATGTTTCTGTTCAATTTAATTCAGATTCGACTCTTCTTCTCTCGTGTGGTTTAGTGACCAAACCTATTTGTCAAAGTTATTCAGGCCCGTAGGTAGGCCTTTGGCGTGGCCTAACGACTGGTGTCAAGCGACAACAACCGGGACCAACTGCTTAACGTGCTTTCCGAGGCACGAAGGGGCTCAGATGAAAGTGTCACTAGCGGTCACCCATCTAGGCCCTGACCTCGCCCAATGTTGCTTAACTTGTACGGTGGAACACAGAGAAAGGTGTACAGGAGAGTTTTTAAGGTTGAGATTTTATCAAAAACTACTTGACCTATTGTGTGTTAAAACTATGTAACTGAAAAAAAAATATTAAATTCGATCCAGTAGTTTTTGAGAAATACTGAACCTTATTGAGGCCCCCTGTATACTTATCTCTGTCTTCGACTGTACGATCGTTATCAACGTGTACTCGCAACTGGCCTACGAGCCTCTTAGTTTCAGATTCGACAATCTTCATTCACACTTGATATTCTATGCTATTTTACATGACAATTGTTACATCAAATTCGTGGACATGAATTAGGTTGTTTCTCCTCTCTTTTCGTGTGTATGTGATTGATTTATATTATCCTAATTAAAATCTGAACGAACAGTAGAGGCCATAGTTTCCTAATCTTTTTAGATTTAGCTACAGCCCAATAAGGAAAGTAAAAGCTTCAAATAAGATACAGAATAGACACACGGCTATAATATACGGTTGCGCTATCATCCAAATGTCAATTGCAGGTTTTGCTTCAACACCAGTTGTTACGGCTTATTGCGTTTATCCTAAACGTTGATATTAACCCCTTCGAGTGAGCTGTCAAACCAGCTATATTCAATAAAAGGGTTTCGTAATAAAATAAAGCAATATATTAAGCTTTTATAGAAAAACAAAGGACTGCTGCCAATAAATCTCATAAAACTTCAAACCGCATTCATACGGAAGCTTATTGTCAAAACAAGGACATAATTCTAATGGTGACAGTAAGTCGCGACCTCGTGTCAGCTTAAAAAAGGGATCTTAATTTTAATTGTATTATTTCGTACATATTAATTAACCCCATCGCTCTATGAACAGATAAAGGGGATGTTTTGGAAGAAAAAAAGTATTTGCATGAGCACACGATTGACGTACGCGCATTGTTATCTTTCGCCTTTTGTGATGACCCTTGTGTTAACCGTAACGACGATGAACATAAAAACTCAGGTTTTGTAAACTGGTCATTGAATATTCGGCTTCTGTACTATTTATTTAAAGTTGAACATGGAAGGACATTTCGGTGGCGTTAATGGCTTTTAGTGAATGGTTGACAACAATATTTTTGTATAATTGTCAAAGATGCTACCGAGGTCTCATTGTTAGGAATGGTCTTTTATAATTTTTTCAAAGATAAAAAACGTTTGGCGTGTTCCTGACACGTGGTACATGCGTATGCGTCGCCGTGACCTATGGAACTTCTTTGAGCGTGACACAATGGTCGAGGATATATTTAGTTTTTGTACAGACGGGAAGGTGGCTAAGTGGCGGGTTTTAAATAAGTGGGTTTTAATTTTGGACGTGACGTTTTCACGGAACGAGGGGAGGATTGTCTCGTGCCTATCGCGTGTCCTTTGACTATGCGGTTAATGGGTATATTTAGAAGAACGACCAATGTCTATCGAGAATTCCACGAAGAAATATATTAACGAAGTGACAGTGAGATAGAGCCAAAGAATAACAAAGGTACAACCTATAACAGGAAACAGAAAGCGCTCTGGAAGACCGAAGATTCGCTAGTCTGGCGACAGTAATACGAATATAATGGAGTGGAATGACCAGTAGAGGATATTTAAGGGTGGCGTAGGCTAGTCTACCCCCATTTCTCATAGAAAAATCTTGTTTCTAAAGGTTAAGAGGTTTATTTATTCAACCTGTGACAGGAAACTAAATAATAGAGCGCTGTGATGATGCAACTCTTTCGCTTCTACTTGAATGCTGCACAATATACTTCAGATCTGATCTGACTGATCGATGGCGTCAGTCTTAATTTCCATATTTTTCATTATTTCCATTATTTGTCCTTCATTGTCGTTAGCATTTCAACAAATAAGTTCACTCGACATATGGGTATTGTGTCCACAAGGTGTCTCTGCTACAGTCATTATCATCACAATACATGGAGAACCGATGGCCGTCACTTATTTGTATCAAAACAAATATTGGATCAAGTGCACATCGGGTCCAGTGTTTGGTCTCCTTTGTTTGGCTTACAAATTAATGAAGGATTGTCGCGTTAGGTGTTTCGTATTCAAATGTGGATTGTCGCTTCTTCAAATATTTGTCAGGAATATGTTTGTGGTCGTTTTCATTATCATTACTAACATAATCTTTTTTACTTTAATGCAGTTCTTCTAATTCCTTGTGCATTTTAAATTCTACATGTTCCAAATGATCTGGTGTAATACTCTTTGATCGCTCAATGACAATTATGTGGTCTGGACAGTTGTAGCCGTATCGGTTTCGTTGCGAACCCCTCGTGCACTGGCCGCAGATAAAATTATCCTTTTAAACTTGAACTCGCACGGTCTACCGCATCGCAATGCGTTCGGTCAGATGTGGCTAAACAATAAGCTTTTTACTCGCCCGCTCATGCAAAATAAATGTCAACATAAAAGATCTCTGGAGCACACGATTCCAAAATCTATTCGCAGACTAATTACGCATTCATAGGCCGTTTTCTTGATAAATGATCGCCCCCGCAAATGATTCCTCGATTAAGACCCGTCCGAGATATTTCCATATCAAGACATGTTTTCTTAAGGGTCCGCCACAAAAGGGCCATCTCGGCGCCCAATCTTTAATCCTATCTCGGGACCTTTGCGGGCGAATTTAAATTTCTTTAGAAATATCGTCCTTATTATGTACGTGCGGGTTTCTATTCCTTGTGACGTTCGTGGGCGAGATAACGTAAGTTAAGTCCGAGAGGAGATTGTTGTGAAAAAACTACCGCTAACTTTGACGAGATCCCATCTGCGATGACGCACCCACTCAATTCTGATCTTTAACCCTTGACCCTTAAAATGCCATATCGTTCGCCGCGTCCAGGATTAGTAGAACCTTATTTTGTATATGAGGTGATAAGTCTTTATGAGGGGTCAACCTTTTCTATAGTGAAGCTTACCCTTTTAGTGAAAAGAGTCCGTTGATAGCTGATTTAGGAATGGTGATAATGCATTCACTGTGTGTAAATGTATCATAGATTTATGCTGTGATAAATTGCATGGCGAAGACGTTGCTTGGGTGGTTGATGGTTATATTGTTGGTAGTGATTTTAAAATCGATGTGGTTATCGATAGCGTGGTCTGTTGGTTTGTGTCCCCCTGGGCAGGAATTCTAAAGGATTGTCGTTGATATCGATTCGAGTATGCACTGCGGGTGCAGTTGAATAGCTGTCATAGTTGCTTTGTGACGAAAGTCCCGACGTGGGGGTACGAATTGACCGGTCGCCGGTATTTGTTAATTAAAACATTTTGATTGATCAAAGCTGTTTGATATACGAACTTATAGATTGTATATTCCTGTTTCTGTATCTATATGAATCTTCACATCTGCTTTGTTGTTTAGTGTGGGTACACACCTTGCAAATTCTGAACTGTTTTCCATTTTGTCTATACTCTACCACATCTTCGATTAGTAATGATTTCAATTACAAATTGTTTTAAGTGAATCTAATATCTTCGGTTCATAAAACACCACGCTCTTTCTTTGTTAGATGCATTATTAAAAAGATATCATAATGCTTTAATGGAATATTAACTTTAAAGGCACTTGGTGCAACCGTAAAAGAGACAAGTGCGTCTCAACTCTCAAAATGAACCATACGTTCCAAATTGATTTTAAACTCCGTCCATCTTCAATGTCCCCGTTCTCCCCTAAAGGTTTTATTGTTTTTCCTCCATTTTTTGTAATATGTGGTAATGGCCGTCACACACGTGTCGACAACGGTTATTACGAGTTTAAAATAGCCGCACACATCTGGGCGGCGGTCGCGGACCAATTTTGGAGATCACAATTTTGTGTCGCCGTGTCTGAATTTTTGGAGGGTGATGTGGCGTCTTAAGTGTTTCATGTTGTCTATAAGTTTTAATAGAATCCTTTTGTGTTAGAAACTCTTGCTTTCTTTTACCAAGATGTGGCTAAGCTGGCCATATAGTACGATCTATAGTTGCGAAACAAAATTGAATATTTCAAATTGTCACGACCGATTAAACCTGTTATCTGTATTTCATATTGTCTTGTTGTCAACTTTTAATGGAATCCTTTTGATTTGGAAATTCTTTTTATCGTCCTTAAATAATGTTTGGATTTAGTCGGTTCTATGATTTAAATTTTTCTTACTCTTGCGTAACCAAGAAAAAAACGACGAGAAAAAAATTCGGAATGAATAGTGGTTATTCGATCCGGGGCTTCATCATTCCATGGTATTCTCTTTTTCAACACAGCTACCGTGACTCAGATCTGGTTGGCGAAATTTTCCTCCTGTCCTGACCTAGATGTTGCAAAAGAACATGCTATAGTAGGTCCAGGGGTTCAAATCCTAGTCAAGACTATTTATTTTTCTTAAATTTAATATTTTGATTCCTAGTTACTTTCATCCATCTATCAAAGTATCAACAACATCACGCCTTACTTACTCGTATATAGGCGTAACTGATTTCTGTGGGGTGGCGACACAATTTGGTAACACGATAGTTGACAAAAATCACAATTTTAGTGGCGCGGCTTGGGTGCGGCGATTGACGCCATCTTGGTTTTATTGCTGTCACATTAGCCGGCCAATTAATCAACATGGTGGAGCAAATTGGGGTATTTCCGTTTAACATAGTAAATGGCCACCCGATCAGATGGAGGGATAATCTGCGTAAGGTAGCTGGCAGATCCTCCTCCTCCTTAATCGTTGCTTCAGTACTGAGGATCGTGACCCTCAACAGCAGGTGGCGTCTTGGCATGCATGAACTGGCGCCAAGAGACACGATCTTGTGCTCTTCTCATAGCCTCTTCAATGAGCACGCCGAGGATTCTGCCAACCGCATCAGTCCCGGGGTCTCCGGTTCGCCGATCAGTATAGTTCTTTGACAGATTCTGCATGCAAAAGGCCGAGCATCGGGTTGATTAGCGTGCCTTATTATTAGGAGAGGTCTATGTGTCATGTATACCAGAATACTTATCTCTAAAGTAATATTGTACTGATTTTCCATATAAGTACCTACTTATAATATTTTCTTAGACCGATTAGGTAGTGGATGTCTGACATCATCTTTTCTTAGAAACAGTTTATTCTTATATCAAGAATTTTACAAGTAAAATATTTGCTTATTCGGTCAAATCGTCGTACCTGTTTCGTACTATATCAATTTATTCATAGGTAAGTAGTTTTTATTCGGTCAAATCGGTCATCCAAAGATATATTTTAAATTAAAACAATTCGACAATTTGAACAGTTGTGTCCTTTACGACCCAGACATTTTGGACAATGTGCCGTTGCGTTGTATTGCTATAAATTGTTTAATTATATTATTATTATTGATGAAATTTGGGATAGGGTTGCCACTTATTAAAATAACCTTATTTAGCTACAATTTTTTGTTATCATTTCTAATGTTGAAAGATACAATAGATTAACACAGTAAGTACTTTTTTAATTAAATTTTCTGTAATGCAATGTTGACAAAAAAAATTATCGACAAGCTTTGATCGCAAAATGTTTAAAAAAAATATTTAGTAGCAAGTTGTCTTGAATAATTCAAATGCCTTGTATGAAATACTTGTAGAGTTTTAACATGATGTAGGGATAAAATAAATTACCTATGGATAGAAAGAAGAAAGAAAAGAAATTTATTTATCATGCACATAACACCAGTTGAATATATACGTAGGTACAATACATTAACAATAATCGGATTTTAGTTTTTAAATAGCCAGACTGCGAATTAATTGAAGTCTATAAAATCTCTTCCTAAATTAAAGATACAATTAAATTTTGGTTCAGTACCTAGTCCATAAAAAACTAGCCACAAACAAATTGGAATAAAAAAATTTTAATTTTCGTTTTGTCATGGCCACACATTCGTTCCATTTTCGAAATTTTCTTCGCAACACGTCGCTAGTTATGGGTCACAATTTGCACCATTCGGGTTATAAGTTCTCGCCGGGCGCGGGGGTGGTGCGGGGGTGGCGGAAGGGGAAGGCGGTCATTCAGCGCAGCGGCGCGGCGGACATCCGCCGCATAACAAGTCGATGGCGAGTCCCGCTGGAACGGCACCCCGGTGTTCTTATTTCGAATTTCGCATAAATTCGAAAATAGATAGCCGTTTTGTTCTTTTAAATAAAAGAACAAAACGGCTATCCGTTAAAATTAACGGATTAATTTCGAATTAATTCGAAATAAGACGAACAGTGCAAAAAAAAATCATTTCTGTTATTATGTCTATGCGTATTTAGAAACAAATAAACTTATAGGATACAAAATTATGTTAATTATTGATGAATTACTGATGATTGATAATGTATAAATAGTTACATACAATGGTTTGATAATTTGAATAGCTACTCTACTTGGAGTATTGCAATAGATTCACCTATCCAGTATCAATGTGACCATTAATAGGTATTTAACTTAGATGGTTAATTAGACACAACCATAGGTAGTATCTGACTAAATGGTTATTTATCGCGGATAATTATGCAGAAATGGGTACTAATTAATAAAATCCTCACACAGATTTATTTGTAATTTGGCAACCCTGAATTTTATAAGGTATGCTAGCTAAAATAAGGGATGAGGCCCCAACCCAATACAACATTTCATTTTCATAAATCATAGGCAGTGGGTAGTTGTACTTCTATCCGAGGGTAGTTTGTAGTTCGCAGTAGTGTCCGCGAGAGGCGCTGGGGCGCGAACAACTGTTGTCGTCGCCGGAAGCCGCCGGCGCTGCTTCCGGTCGGCGAATGTTCTGTATGGATCGCAAGTTTACAATTTTCAGCCAAGATTTTAAGATGCCTTCTCATCTCTGAGAATTCGAGTTATGTATATCACAGTAGACATATTAAAATTGGGTTTTCACTGATTTTTGTACTGAACAAACGTGTAAAAATTTTCTACTAGTTCAGTCAACTGAACAAATTAAGAATTTTTTCCCACTAGTTTACTTAACTGAACTGGACAACTGAACTAGTGGGAATAAATGCAAAAAAGATAGAGTTCATTGTAGGTAGGTACAGTTGAAAACAGAGAAAAGTTTATTGCGGACGCAATAAAGTTGTAATTTTCTCAAGAAATACTTGACTGATTGTACAGATTCATTTATTAGTAGATAGTTTAGAGGATGCACTATACACTAAGTAATTATATAAAAAAAATTCAAAAATACCTACATCAAATATTTTTCTGAGAAAATCTCCAAAAAAAAGGGAAATTTTCGTTTATTATTCAATTTTTTTTTCAATCGGTCAAGTAGTTATTTAGGAAATCACCTTATTGTATACGACTGCCAGCCCAAATCAAATCAAGTGTAACACTTTGGACTTGGGACCGATCTTATCATCTACATCGTAAGAGTTGAAATCGCACTGCAACTGTTACCATTGATCTGATGCCGTTCTTCAAAGTCAAAGTATTACTTTATTTGCTATTTTGCTGTAAATGTGGTGATACAGGATGTTACTACAGATCAAGTTCGCACATTTAACCCGTTACGGCATGCAAATGTTTCACATTATTATTATTAATACTATTTTACATAACCTGCTTCAAGCAGTACATATTTTTTATTAATTTAGTCAAGTAGCGCAATATTATAAAACATATCAGATACTTACCTTATGTCTGCGAAAAATAAATGACAATGATACCTCGGCGTAGGTGGAGAGACGATATCGTTAGATACAGGGATGGGTGGCTGGAAGAGGCTCAGGACAGGGATGGATGGAAGAGGAGGGGGGAGACCTTTGCCCAGCAGTGGGACAATTTATAGGTTCACAAAAAAAATGATACCTAGGCAACCCTAAACCATTCATATAACCTCTTTAATGTTCACTGTCCAAGAACCAAAATACCGGATACGCTTTCCCGCCGGCCTTAAACGACCCCCCTTAACCGCGGATACGGTGGGGGGTCCGGGGGTCCGGGCGTCCACAGGGGGGTCCAGACGGGTGGTGTTTAAAAATTTCACCCCCACTGGCTCGGCCCACACAATGCTCGGTAATCAGCGATTGCCTTTTGAAATCGAAACGGCTGTTGAACCCTTTGTTTCCTTTTTGGGGAAATCTAGGAATTATTGTTGGAAATAGGAACTTAGTTCGTATCTAAGTTTTTTAGTGTGTGAAGTGAAATATGATTTTTGCCTTTTACCTGAAAAAGTATCAAATTATGAAACCAATGACGATGTAGATTTTAGTTATTCTAATTAATTATATTGAAGAAGTGTTTCTTCAATATAAATAATTAATTGGAGCCAACTTTAGCCCACAGATATTGGTTTAATGTTGTGCTTCATCCTTATTTGATGAAACTAATTTAAGGCTTCCTATGCGCGTATTTTCAGTTTTTCTACTAAGGCATTAACTACGATAATTAAACGCCTGAAAAAAATGTATAGCAATATTGGGGTGTCTATTTAGAGACTGATAAATACCGATACACGATTGGACAAACTTCGCTCGATAGAAAAAATCGCAAACATACTCCTTCCATGTCTTTTAAAATGAAAATTATATCTAAATCGAAATAGTTAGGCATACAAAATATATATCAAAATGTAGGGTACTATAAATACGTGAGCTTGTTTAAAAAAATCTGATTTTTGTTGGCGTATTTTCATTTGCCTGACAAAATTCATAAAAATACGAATATCGAGGCACTGCGCTGTGCTCTTCACTCCGCCGCTGCGGGGCATCTTGTGTCTCACTCTTGCTTTTGACAACCATATAGCGTCTTAATATAGAGTTCTTATGGATGCTAAAGTCCTGACGTCATTTCTTACTTAGGTACATACATGATTTTTAATTGTGAATTGCCTGTAATTATTTTATTTTTCAACTGATTTGAATTCTATTTCCACAACCTTAAATTTGTGTCTCATTTGTATAATTATTGAAAATGATTTAATTTTCAATACGTGTCAACATCTCTATTTTGTCGACCGTACTTTCCTATGATAAATGATACCAATACTTACCACTACCAATCAAGCTACCACCCACACTTACCACAGTTTAATTATACCCTATTATCGCCACATCGGACCCGAGATTGTATCGAGCGAACGGATTGGAATTACACGCAGTCGTAATCGTCGTAAGCCGGTATCAATCGTAATCGGAATGTACCGCTACCGATTTCTTTGTTGACCCTACTTACTGATGTTCGGAGGATTGGGTACAGCTAGCAATTAGAACTACTAAGTCAATAGCTACTTCTAAATATTTTGATTAAGAATCAGAATTCAGAATTTTTTTATGCATTATAACCATGGTCGTCGAAAATTTCTTGCCGTGGGCAGGACTTGAACCTGCGACCTTGACATTCCGTGTCACGAATTCCGTGGTTAGAAATTTTTCATCATGTTTAAAGCATTATATAAGGGACATTCAATTCTGGTAGGTATGCGTCTTCTAAAAGACATTACCACATTTCAATGGAGCTTTGCCCCACCTACAAAACTACGTGACCATTTAAGCTGTATCTATCTCTATCAATTTGTTGGGGACTTATTACAGGTTTCATATTGCATAATCATAATCAGTATATTTTTCTACTACTCTCGCAACTCCTATCTTCTATAGGATAACAAAAACAATGAATAAATCGCTTCGATTTCTTACTATTTTCTGAATTCTTAATTATTCGAATCGCAACTTGTACAAAACTTTATTTTAAACCAATAATTTTAATAAAACGGAGATATTTTTACATTTATTCGTTATCTTGTACAACTTGCGGTTGATGGTGGGGCAGAATCTGGCATGGGCATTTAAGCTAAACACGTTACTAAAAGTAGTGCAATTTTTTTATAACTTTGGTATTAGGAATCGGAGGCAGCATTTTTAGACCTATCAGATTTAGGTTATTTTTTTAAAGCATCCTAGAATTCCTACCGATTAAATTATATGGATACTTTTTTGCTGTCAGTACCGTATGATGACCAAAACGCAACACAATGAACAATGCTCTGGACAAAAAGGTCACAATATTGATACCCTGATACATCTGGCTACAGGCTGATCAGGTTATTAAATTGAAATGTTTTAGAATCGTTTAAAAAGAGCCAAGTATTGAGTGCTGCAACGGAGAGTTTGGAGAGATTAAGGTGTACGAAGCGAAAGTGGTGTGCCAGGATCGCAGCAGATGGAATTTCAGTCCTTCTTGCGCAGTCGGGTAAAAAGAGATAAATAAGGCCTTATTAGAGTTGAAATTTTCTGAAAAACTATTTGACCGAATTACTTATAACATTATTTAATATTTAATAGGATGGGGAGAGATTTGCCCAGCATTGGGACGATTTATTTTATAGGTGTAGTACCTACTCAAAACATAATAGTGAAAGTTTTTTTTTAAATCGGTCAAGTAGTTTTTAGTTTTCTCTGAAAGTACACAACTACGTGACTTTCAGAATTCCTGGATCTATAAAATATATCAGAATAACAAATTTTAAAGTGTGTAGTGTCTTAGAAGCATCCTGTATATGCCTCCTTTCCGGTCGGTCACAATCTGACCGTTACATTTCAATAATCGTCTTAACAGTCGAGATCGCTTATCGAGCCGCACCTACTAGGGATAGTGATGCCATTATCGATCTATCGATACTCTTCAATGCATGCTCCAACGAATTTCATTTCATGTGACTATCGATATGTCGATAGTTACTGCTCTTCGAAATTTCAAAGAATTACTTATTAAATTTATTTAATTTTTTTCAAATACAGACATGAATATAGTCACCGATGTAGACTACAAGTAATTGTGATAAATAATATTTTCTGTAATTAGGATAACATTCTTGATTCAAGAAATTGGGATAATACATACAATATCATTTTCCTTGTACAGCTAACAGCAGATCAAGTGTAACACTTTGGACTTCGGACCGTACTTATTATCTGCGTCGTAAGATTTAAAATCATACTGCAAGTGTTACCATTGATCTTCTGTTGTCCGTACAGCAAACAAGGATTGCCTTAATCTTTAAAAAAATAAAAATTTCGATAAGAATAATAAAAAATATCCATAGTATGTATAGTTAATAATAGTAATAAATCGATTAATCGCAATAACATCGATGACCATAAGCACGTCACTATAAGATCACTGAGACGTGATTGTCTCCACAATAAAATTTGTCTCGGCCTCACAATGAGCAATCAAATTACTGTCAAAACTATGTATTAGATGTTCTGGTTCGGGAATCGAACCCGCCTTGACCACATGGCCTTCTTAGATGAGTCATTCAGGTATTTGTAGTAACAATGTAGTAATAGGATAGCCTCTATTAAAATTGTCTATTAAAAACTGTATCAAAGAGCTTAGACAAGGTGGGCCCCCGTTATAATTTAGAATCGTAAATGATCCTAATAGAATCGCTGACTATCCTTTGAAAGAATCATGTAAGTATTTTTTTTTTAATAAATTGCGCAAACTGATGAATATTTTTTTCGTAAAATCACCCGTCGGCGAAGAGATTTCGATGAAACGTTCCATCGGTGAAGGATATTTAGGTACACCGTACGGAGCTCATGAAATTTTGGTAAATCGTCAGCATCCAAAATAATTGCAAGTGCAGTTGCCACCCTCAGGCCTAAGAATTATAATGATTCGTGTGCCCATGCCCATAACTATATTGGCTAACCCTAAACCTAACCTAACCCTAAACCTAACCTAAACCTACACCTTTTTTTGTTGTTGCCCAGGAGTAATATTATGTGTGGTATACCCCGTCCGGGGGAACGAGTGATTATGTTGGACTCGCACCAACTAAAACCCCTGAGGTGGTCCGCCTCCGCCGTCATGGTCAGGACCACGGGTACTCTTTCGAAAACGACCGTTGCCCTGTCGGCGGGTAAACCCTAAACCTAACCTAACCCTAAGTACCTATCTACCTATACCATTCTCAAATTCTATATTTATGTTGTCAAATTAATCTTACAATTAATTTGACAACATATATAGGTTAGGAGTTGGCACTTAGGTACAGCAATATTCTCTGACCAGGTGGACTCTGCACGTAGTCTGTCCGAATATTAAAAACACTACACGACATTTCATTTTTCTCTCCAGTATAATGTTACATACATAGATTTCAATATCAACAGTCTTAAGCCGCGCGTGCGTACGTGATCCCAACCCGCGTATATTTCATAAGATTTTAGAGGTGCATGAATCACGCGGGACACGCAAGGGCTATCACTCACCGCCGCCGCCGTACGGAACCCTTGGACCTTCGCCTGCTTAGCATGCGCCCCGCGCGCCAACCCTAGGCCCAACACTACGATATGTGAGAGCTATTACTAGACACTTTGCCCGTGTTAATATTGCTGTAAATCTTCCATCGGAAAGCGTTTCCATCTTCGTGTCTCATCCCTTGAAAGGTTACACGTGAAGTTTACTTAACGTTTTTTTCTCCTTGTTCACAGAACCGAGCAACTACGTCTGTTCGACGTGCAAAGCGCGCGTGCACTCAGCATGGAGACTGCTCCAGCACGTACAACACGTGCATGGCGTCAAGATCTATGTGGAGACGTTGCCACAGCAACAGCCGAACAAGCAGAACCACTCCTCGTCGAGTACATCGTCGTCGAGCTCAGGGTGTTCGTCAACGGGCGCTCCACTACCACCGCATTCGTTACGCCATCACCCTTTACTACCACCACCGGACATGCATTCCCCTTTTGGTGTCGGCGGTCTGCTGAGAATGCCTCTGCCTGGAAGTCTACCGCCAATGGCTCATCCGTCGGTTCCGCCTGGCACGCCCTTGTTCGCGAGACCTAATCATCACGACCATAGGTTTAGGATGGAGCAGCTCGTTTCAGAGCAGTTCCGTCATCACGGACTGAATTTAGCGGCCGCAGCGGCAGCTGTAGCGGCTAATTCTCTACCACCTCATCAAGCATTCCCATCACCGGCGGAACGGCCCCCTGCGGTGCCGACGTCGGTTTCGGGAAGAGATAGACAACCACCAGTATCACAACCTCTATCACTTGAACCCCAGCTGGATTTTTACTCGCAGCGCTTGCGGCAACTGGCCGGTACGACCAGTCCAGGGGCGGCCACAGGCAATTCGAGCTCTCCTAGCCCCAGGAAGCATTCGCCGCCGTTCGCTTCCCCGTCGCCCTCCCGAGTCGGTCAGACTCCACCGGTGGGCGCCGGACCCGGAACGGTGGACACTCCTCGAGAAGCCACGAGGCCCCACAGTTCGACGCCACCTGACCGTCGTATGGAGCCTATGGCAGCGGACGCGCCTCCACCAGAGCGTCCCACGTCGACCCCAAACGTGAAGCGGAACAACGACGACGCAATCCATTCCTGTGAATTTTGCGGGAAGAAATTCCGCTTCGAAAGTAACTTATTGGTTCATCGCCGCTCTCACACCGGGGAAAAGCCATTCAAATGTTCTGAGTGTGATGAAGCGTTTGAAAAGGCTTCGAAATTAAAACGTCACATGAAGATTCATCGGGCGCCTGATGGTAATACAGAGGACGGAGACTCGGGCGGTGACACAGCCGACGATGACTCCGATGATGAACTAGAGGACGAGGACCTCGACGGTGAGGAGGACGAGGACAACGAAGACGGTGAAGATGTCGAGGAAGCTGAAGATCTGACTGTCTCGAATAGCAGCGCTCCTTCCGCCCCACCTCGAAAACAAATACCCGCCATACCAGCCCATCCTCCCTCCGCATCTGTTGTCGGCGAACTGATGGACAAATTTGGCCTATCCAACATTGCCCAATACAGCGAAGCTTTCAAACAAGCGCTACAGGAATCTGGAAATTCGTTGAAATGGCAATTAGCAAAGGACAGAGATAACAACAATGGTCCGTCCAGTGATAAACCAAACGGTATGCCACCTACTGCAGTGCTGCGTTTAAAAGAGGAATTCGCGAAAATGCCACCTCAACCGCATCCACTCTTCAACCCTTTTGAGAACCCTTTCGAAGCATCAAAACGAATGAAATTGGACATGGAACGAGGCGAGGGTTGGTGGCTTCCTACTTTGCATGGGCAAAGACCGCCAGATAACATCTTTGATGGCCTAAAGAATAGTGGAAATGGTTTGCTGCAGAATCCGTTACTGAAGTCCAAAGAAAGTCGCCGAAACGACACTTGTGAGTTTTGCGGGAAGGTGTTCAAGAATTGCTCAAATCTGACCGTCCACCGTCGTTCTCACACCGGCGAGAAACCGTACAAGTGCGAGTTGTGTTCGTATGCGTGTGCGCAGAGCTCCAAGCTGACGCGGCATATGAAGACTCACGGACGATTAGGGAAGGACGTGTACCGTTGCCGATTCTGTGAGATGCCCTTCTCGGTGCCATCGACGCTCGAGAAGCACATGCGGAAATGTGTTGTGAATCAAAGTAACGGTGCTCCGCTGGCACTCTCCGATGACTCTAACGCGTGTAGAGACGAGGCCTCGTGACTCTACCCGTGGGGCGGGCTCCGCCTGCCGCCGCCCGCGCCGCCTAGCCAGATCTTCTAAGACCCAACTCCTACGCATTATATTTCGTTGCATTTTACCTCTTAATGTTGCACGAAATGTTTTGCGAGCATTAGGGTCAACCTTTGTTCAATTTCTAGTCTTAAGTGACTTAGTTGGCGAAGTTATTGCAATATGAGCCCAAGAGCTTGCACCGAAGGGCATTATCTTAATTAGTATATCTTAAGTGACATATCTTGCGTGTACGAACCAGTGTTGACCAGTTCCCGTTGCATTGTTGATGTTGGAATGATTATTGTTTAGTTTTGAGGCTCTGCTGTCCTACCTTTACGTTACATTCTTTCGATCTTGTTTTCGCATGTTTTTATTTATAGAAAAAATATGGAACCCAATGCCAAAGTTAGCTATGTTGATTTTAAATGTATGATTTAGTAGTTAAGCTGTATAGTGTCAATTAAATTAGATATCCCAGTATTTTCCTAGGATCTTCATAGTTTGGTCGTAGTATATGTGTCTAGAGTAAGTTGTTTCGTAATTTTAGGTTATTCTTGTACAATAATAAGCAAATGTTTCCTATCCTAGATGAATACTTGTGTAAATACATTGATGTAAATGTAATTGTGTAAATCGAGTACCTACCTATTGATGTTCATATTTAGATATGACACGATGTTTCGTAAATTAAATTAAATTACAAAATTTGAAAAAAACGGTGAGTTTCCTGTAATCGATAACTTAAGCATTGTAGAAAGCAAAATTGGAATCGATTTTAAGGGTAGGTAGGTGTTAAACGTGAGGTATTTCTATATTTAATTAGTGTTTAAATTAAATCTATCTTGTGAAGCGTTCGATCTTCTGCTTTTGTTTATCACAAACGAAAGCCGGTTATTTTATTAAGACTGAAAAATAATTCCAGTTTTGTTTTTAAATTAATGTTTTCACGTGATTCTTGATTCGTGGAAGACCTTTCACTCGTACCTAATTAGTCCAAGTGTGAAATCTTTCAGTATACGTACTTAATGTAAATTAAAATAGAATTTATATTAGATAATTGTAAGTAAATTATGATAGAAACATTTTTGTCTCCTATTTCCGTCTCCTTTACATTTTTATTTATATTTGAATACATTAGGCCGACTTCAGACGATGTAATTTTGATATTTATTTTGTCTGGACTTGGCCTAATGCTATAGAGGAATATAATGGCCTAATGGACATTATTCTTAAAAAAAATTGAGCCGAATAGTCGTTTCTAATGAATATTTTCTACTGTAATTGCGTTTTGGTTTAATATTCAATTAATATTTACATTATTTTGTCTAATATACCCTTTTCACTTTAGTGACCACATTCAGTTACTTTTACGTCATAAAAACAACGAACTACGAATTATTAAAAAAAATTAAGATAAGGATAATTTATTCAAGAAAATACAATTAACCTTCTTCTAAGTTCCGGTGACTTTTTAATAAATAAATACCGTAATTAGTTTCTCCTTAAATAAATAAAAAATATTAGCGCAAATTAGGGGGATTAGGGGGAGTAATCGAAATATAATAACTTCCATATATAAATATTTTCCGTTCAACTTTAAATTCTAAACTCTACACACTTAAATAAACCGCCTACTCTCAGTTCGGTTATTTTGTCCTGTACCGAGCTATTGCGACCCGTCAGTCCCAATAGTTCGATTAGTACAAATATACCGAACAATTTAAGAGTTCGCTTGCAAAATGTACCTTATGTGTGAAATTCGAGAGTTTACATTAGTAAATACATACGTATGTACAATGTAATTACAGTGCTAAAAGTAACGAAATGTGGCCACTGATTCGTAAAATTAAATATAAGACGATGAACGGAGACAAAATATCGAAACAAAAAAACTAAGACAAATTTTATTGTGTAACTACGTGAAAGATGAACTGTTTTTATTATTTTTCATTTTTATTATTTTTATTTCAATAAATATCCACGATTTGTTAATCAATGATGTTGTTTGATTTCACCCTAGCTTATACACGGATAAAAACCGCCCAAGTGCGAGTTGTACTCGCGCACTTTTCGTGAATGAGCATGCCATAACGGGTTAAATGTGCGAACTTAACTGTAGTACTATCCTGTATCACCACATCATCATCAGTCTATTTATATTGCCCCACTGCTCGGGCACAGACCTTCCCTTAGGTACCATCAGCAACAGCTCCGCTTGCTCACTTTTCAAATGTTATTCTTTGCACCCGCACGAGGGCCTCGTCGGGCCACCTGGTGAGACTACCTGACCTATTGAGCAATCAGGGGACAGTGACCCTTTTTTATGTATCTAAGATAATTGTTTTGTTTGTCTAAACTCTTATTGAAAAAATGTAGGAGTCCAATGATAAAAACATGTGTACAAAAAATCTTTTGTTGTTAATTGTCGTAAATCACATACCCGGTTTGCTATTGGTTGATGAAAAAAGGAGGAGCTGTAGGGCCGCCGGTAACTGCAAATGAATTGCAACCTAAAGGTGATCAGGCGGAACTGTTGCTGATAGTACATCGAGGGAGCTGGGGCCATAATCCACCACGCGGGCCCAGTGCGGGTTGGCGGATTTCACATGCATTTCATCACGATGTTTTCCTTCACCGTTTTGAGAGCACTCGGTAAATGTACGTAAGTTTTTCCGTCGAAAAAACCGAGGATAACTCATTGGTACATGGCTGCCCTGGCTGGGAATCGAACCTGGGACCTCCATATTGCAAGTCCATTGACCCAACCACTGAGCCACCGAGCTCTCTATAGTATCACCACATTTACAGCAAATAAAGTACCTACTTTGACTTTGCACCGAGGCTTCCGTGAAACGCAACTTACTAACTTAACCCCATTGATCTCCTATAAATAACTAGATACACAGTCTGCCTTCTAAAAATGTCCGAGCGCAAAGAAGGTCCAAACGGATGAATGGCTTTATTGGACATTATTTGTACGTTAATAATGGTCCATCCCTAATTTGGACGTTTTAAAATTGTTTTAGTAAGACCTTTGTGTATCTAGTTGTTTATAGGAGATCAATACTAAACCCCGTAACTTTGCTCTAACGAAAAGATAAAAAAATATTTTTGGAGGGATGTAATTTCAAATTATCATTTTTCGGATTTTTTCCTTAACTTTTGCTGTAAGACCTAGCTTCTTGCCATATGATTCTAGGTCAACATTAAGTACCCTAGGTTTTGAGTATTGAGGCACGGAACCCTAATAAAGAATTATTAGATAAGGACTGTCCTGTAGGCGGGTACAGTACTTGTACAGTCGACAGCAGATCAATGGTAACACTTGCAGTACGATTTCAAGTCTTACGACGCAAACAATAAGAACTGTCAAAAGTAAAAAGTGTTACCATTGATCTGCTGTCGACTCTACTAAGGTATAACCACTTTTTCCAACTCTGAGTGGAATCTGTGATCGTTTCTGTGTCTCTGAGTGGACCCACATTTGGGCATTGAGTGCTACATGTCTTCTCTTCTCTGCCGTGCCCCCAGTTTATCTGGGGTCGGGCCTCCTCGTACTTCTGTGCCAGGACAACCTGTCCTGAGTTGTCGACTGTGGGAGTTCTCAAGCCTTCATCTCTCTCTCGATACTGGACCTCCACATAGCAGGTGGTCTGCCTTTGCGCCTTGGCTTAGTTTGTATGTTTAGTGCCTTCTTTACGGCGTAATTTTCATTTCTACGCATCACGTGTCCATACCACCTAAGCCTGTTGCTATATGTTTTACCTGCCTTCCAATAAATAGTCTTAGGCGGTTCCGGGATCGATTCCCGATAGTATTCTTTTTTTTCGTATGGTTATAGACCAAACCTATTGTCAGAGTGGTTCAGGCCGCCCGGTAGGCCTCTGACATGGCCTCACGACTGCTTTTGACAACACCCGGGACGCGTATTGGCTTTCTGTATTCTATACGTCCCCCAAAAGGAGAATAGGTAAGCATTTCTAAGAGCCTAAACACCTGAAATACCGTATATAGTAAGTCTCCACGAGGCGACGAACGCGATTCGCCTTTTTAGCCACTGCAAATGACAAAAAAGTTTTGGTTCAACTTAAGGGCCTTCCGCCAAGTAGCGCCGCCAATCTTGAAAAAATAATATGTTACAATTTAATAAATTTTATTAAAAAGCTATTTACAAAATGTTTATTAGGATGAATACTATTTTTCAATATACAATACATGGCATAATTGCGATAAGCTAAGTTGTAGTTCACAAATGTGCCAAAAACGCAATTATGCGAACTACAACTTACCGACATTGAATCACGTTATAAATAAGCATTTAAAAAATAGTATTTATCGTAATAAACATTTTGTAAATAGCTTTTTTAATAAAATTGATTATATTGGAAGATATTATTTTTTTAAGATTGGCGGCGCTAGTTGGCTCATGGAAGGCTCTTAAGTAATAATCTAGCAAGTGTTATACCATTTTGGAATCCATATTAAAAGCGCCAACTTTTAAAGTAACTTGTCAAAATAGTATAATACAATTTTTCCTCAAATCACAGATCCATAGATTTCAATTCAGCTCAGTGATCCAAAGTGAATCTTCGCATCGCTCCTCTCCCATCATCGGGCTGCTTCAGTTTAAGGTTCCTTAGAATCATTACTACCACCGAGGAATCGCGAGGTGGCGGAGACTGGATACAGAGGGCCGAGAACCGGATTGAGTGGCATGCTTTGGGAGAGGCCTACGTCCAGCAGTGGACTGATACGATCTGATGAGATCGTGTAAAGGCCGCGTAAAAGTAGAGGTGCAGCTTCATAATATAAATTGATATCACAATATTCGGGACCGATTATCGGAACTGATCCATTGATAAAATAATGTAGATTAGGAACAAATAAATCTATTGAAATTACAAAGAGGTTGGAAATGTCCTCGTACAGTCGAAAGCAGAGAATACAGATTAAGATTTTATCAAGAAAATTCTTTTACTTGGGTATAGTAAGTAGTACCTACCTAAGTAGATAAGTCAGGAAAACACACTAGGTAGGTATATTCAATTGTAAAGAATTATACATATCAGTCAGGCTTGCTTTTGCATTGAATTTTACTAGATTCGAATAAATATCTAAAAATAAATCTCTGCAAGAAATAATTACTAAGTATTAGTTTCTGAGACTTCGAATAAATAAATAAATATTTTGACTAAAATAATAAAGCCTTTCCGCAACTTTTCAAGGCTAATTTTTTTAATATCTAAAAAGGCAATAGTAAACTCCAGTGAGAAATACTTTCAGCCCAACTCTCCCCTTTCCCTATCAATTCGATCCTGATAGACAACTAGCGCCATCTGTTATCGAGTAGCGGCAACTTTGCTCGGTAAAAATTGAAATGTGCCATAAAACATTATGAAAAATATTGTCATTACATAAATTATTACAAATACGTAATTTGATTTTTATAGGCGTATTTAAATGCTTATTATAATGCAATTTCCTACCCAAGTTTCATTTTATTTTTTAAATCAACAATGTTTTTTTTCTTCTTAGCAGATGGATTACTTATAATAAATAGACTAGGTGTTGCATGGTGCGCGGGCCGCGCGCGGCCCGCGAGACTGCTTTGTTTTCGTGTTGTAGGCGCCGCAACTAAATAAACATTATCGTAGTAGTAGCGTGGGGACGCTCCGGGCTTCGCCCTACGCGGAGCTCGGCCTATGGCCTCGCAGCCCGGCTCGGCCTTCGGCCTCGCAAAAGTTACTTGGAAGGTAGGTAGTTTTTTTCTGCTTGGCAAGGGGACGCTTCGGGCTTCGCCCTACGCGGAGCTCGGCCTATGGCCTCGCAGGCCGGCTCGGCCTCCGGCCTCGCAAAAATTACTTGGAAGGTGGGGAGTTGTTTCTGCTTGGCAAGGGGACGCTTCGGGCTTCGCCCTACGCGGAGCTCGGCCTATGGCCTCGCAGGCCGGCTCGGCCTTCGGCCTCGCAAAAGTTACTTGGAAGGTGGGGAGATGTTTCTGCTTGGCAAGGGGACGCTTCGGGCTTCGCCCTACGCGGAGCTCGGCCTACGGCCTCGCGGTGTTCTATCGCTTCGGGCTTCGCCCTACGCGGAGCTCGGCCTTCGGCCTCGCGAGAGGGTGCTCGGCCTTCGGCCTCGCTATAGTTACTGATAGATATTTACCGCACGCCAGTAATCCTTTCGTTTCGTATAGGAAAATTTATGGAGAAAATATTATGGTTTACTGCTCGTCCGCCATTTTGTTTTTCCCAAAAATGACAATTTTCTGGTATACTACATCATATGTGCTACGAAGTGGAATTGGTTGGATATTCCTCATGCGCTCGTGCTAGGCCAGCTAATTCGTCAAAGTTTGGTCTGAAATGTCCAAATTTTCAATCGGCTATATTTCCGCCGCCATTTTGTTTTTCTTTTGTTTTTCAATTTCATCACAAAGTAGGTCGACCATGTGACGCGTGTTCCAAATTTGAACGAAATCGGTTGGAAAATGGCGGAGATGGCATCACGTGACCCGCCGCCATCTTGTTTTTTTCACTTCCCTATAGTTTTCCTCTGGTCCAATCACTAAACTATACAACTCCCCCCTACATCACTTTCACCTCCGGGAACTCCTTCAGACTAAACGGGCATGTCAATCAGTGAGTCAGTCAGTGAGTCAGTCAGTGAGTCAGTCAGTGGTAGTCGAGCTATATATATTTGTAATAAGTAGGTAGGTACGAATAATTATCAGTATCCATCAAGTTTTACAACAGGCGATATTACAACTTATAGCCGACGGCATCTCTCCGTCTTCATGTGTAAGGGAGAAACTTTAAGTAAAATTGCCACGAAGCAAAATAGAAATAAATAAGAGGAATTGTTACGGGTATTCAGATATTTATTCTGTTACATTTTATAAGTTTATAACTCAAAAGTACCTAGTTTTCGTGATCACTTTTCTCATAATTCTGATTCAATTGCAGTCTAGTTAGATTTTTAGCAAAATGATCCAATTGGAAAATCAATAGCACGTAATAGTTCACAGTAATTACAAGAGATGGCGCATGTATTTAGTACTCAAAATTATGTGTAGATGTCACTAGTAAAGTGGCACTTATTCATAAACGTGATTTAAAGTTAGTGAGGTTTAACTAGGTTTATGAATAACAGCATATAAATGCTATGAAAAAGTCTGATTTAACTGACTTCATAATAATAATTTTAAAAAAATACTTAGACTGACTTGATTATCCATTATCAATCACCTAAGTACCTACTTGAGCTCGGTGGCTCAGTGGTTGGGTCAATGGACTTGCAATATGGAGGTCCCAGGTTCGATTCCCAGCTAGGGCAGCCATGTACCAATGAGTTATCCTCGGTTTTTTCGATGGAGAAACTTACGTACATTTACCGAGTGACCTCAAAAACGGTGAAGGAAAACATCGTGATGAAACCTGCGTGTCGTAGAAGAAGAAAAAAAAAAATCTAAGGCATGTGAAATCCGCCAACCCGCAGTGGGCCCGCGTGGTGGATTATGGCCCGAGCTCCCTCGATGCAAGGGAAGGTCTGTGCCCGAGCAGTGGGGCAATATAAATAGACTGATGATGAAGTACCTACTTACATATTTCTTTTGGAACTTGAAAGATAGGCAAAGAAAATGAAACGCCGTGAATTCTTACCCAATTTCAAATTGCTACGTCATAGTACGTAGTTTTATTCGTACAGAGTAATTTTATAAACTTATCGTACTTATTAGTTTATTACGTCTTGTTAGCCGCAATAATTTACATATAAAAAAAATTTAGTGTAAAATTTAAAATTTTTTTTTAAAGTAAATACTCGTTTAAAATATCGGGACACACTAGAACAATAATAGCATGAAGCGTTTTATTTTTATTTTGTGGGAAATATGTATTGACGATATGTTTGCAACCTTAATCAATGATGCATTAGGTATATCCACACTTCCAACACACTAAACTTCCAAAATGAGTTAAACTTAAAGTAACGCTTAAACTTTCGTTTTACAGCACCATCCTCTCGGGGTTGACCAGCCTTTAATAATAAAACAGCCCAGGAACTACTACTACGGTGCTGTTGTAAACCATAACAACTGTTGTATTATTGTGAACTCTATTTCGGGGTAGTATTTTTATTATCTAATACATCTGATTACAGTTTCATCGTTGTATATACTAATAATTATGTAATTTTAATTTAATTTAGCATTTTAATTTTATGTGAATCAAGTTAGCGCCCAATTTTTTTTCACAACCTTTTATACCTACGGTCTAAGTTAGAGAAAATTATACAAAGGGCCTTAATTCCTTAATGTGAGATTTTTTGGAAATCTATATGATCGATTTTTTAAAGTTCCGTTACAATTATATACCTACGTAGTTAACTATCAATTAGTCAAACAATTATTGTAATTAGGCCAGAATGTTTTGAGATAATCTCAATCGTAATAAGTATGTATACTTACTTTTCTCTATGCTAGAATTCTAAAACATCCTAATAGTAAATTTCAGGCTATGGCTAGCCTGCAAAGCTGGAATGCAGATACAGAATTGCAGGTCACGTGTTCTTATAGGGCTGCCAGCTGTCGAACTCAAGCGCGAGACAAAAGATGTCCCGCAGCGGCGGAGTCTTGAAGAGCACGGCACAGTGACTCTATATTTGTATTTTTATTTTTGGCAGAGAAATAAGAATACGCCAACAAAGATCAGATTTTTTTAAAACAAAACCTCGTATGTAGAATGCCCTACATAATGATATATATTTTGTACGAATAACTATTTCGGTTTAGACATAATTATCATTTTAAAAGACATGGAAGGGGTATGTTTGCGCTTATTTTTATTCTTCTATCGAACGAAGATTGTCCAATCGTGTATCGGTATTCATCAGTCTCTAAATAGACACCCCAAGATTGCTACATATTTTCTTCAGACGTTTAATTTTAGTAGTGCCGTAGCCTTCATAGAAAAACTGAATCGATCGCCATCCAGCCTTAACAACACTTGTTACGATTACCCAAAACTCCGTTCGTAGTTGCGGCACCGCCTATACCCGAGGACTGCCTTTATTATTATTAGTTACGTCGCAATGCAGCAATAAAAGTCCCCGAGTTGCTTGCTGTGGCAATGTTGAACAACTTTTTGTTTAATAATTACTTACGGACTCTTGGATTTATTGGTCACAGAAATTCATGCAGTCCGTATGTGCTTACTTGCAGTCCGCATGTGCTTACATATTTATAAATGACATATTCTTTATTATTATTCTATTTATCAATGTTATTAGGTAGTCAAATAAGACTGGTGAAATGCCCTCTAATCTGTGGGGAAACCACGAGCTGGTTTTTGACAGTTACGTAACTGTAACTAATATCTATCTATAGAATTGTCCACATTGACCTCTATGTTAGTTCATTTCTCAAACTGTCTCTCTGTCAAACTATATCCTATTAGAAAGTTTTCTACTAAGTATTTTATATAATATTTTGACCAGTAAAAGTGGATATACTACATTCAGAATTTGAATTACGCATTATCCATGCTCGGTGAATAAATTAGAACATGATGAAAAATTTTTTGCCGTGGGCGGGACTTGAACCTGCGACCTTGTCATTCCGTGACACGCTCTTAACAACTGAGCCACCACAGGCCACGCCATGCCCACCGAAAATCTTCATCGCTTTATACATACTTAAAGGGTATGTTAAGCAATTCCATCTATCGGACAATATATATGGATATATATTGCAAGCAATTGTAAGAGCCCCTTGCACACAAGGCAAGCACAACCCACTCTACTCTTTCAGACAAGCAAGAATTATCATAATTGTTTCCACTAATAATTAACCATCGTAATACATAAGAGACACAAATAGTCACAAACTGCTAGCGGACGACCACTTCTGACCAGTGACTAGTAAAATCCATTTCAAGAAAAATGTACTACCAGTATCTATCAAATAAGTGTTACACAAACAAGACCAATAAGAAAACTTAGCCTTATAAATGGGTCACGAAAGATTTGTCAAAAAGTGCGAGCAAACGTTCCAGGACTGACCAATGGACATATATTATATTTCCACCAGATAAATACTATCAAATAACTCCTTTTACACAAGCACATCCCATAAGAAACTTTCCACTAAGAATGAACCCTCCTAATACGTGAGTCACGCATTAGTCATGAATTGCGAGCGTACGATCCAGGTGTGACCAATGGCTAGTAAATTCCATTCCCAAGAGAAAAATACTATCATACAACGCCTCTTACACAAGCAAGTCCCATAAGTAACTTTCCACTAAGAATCAACCCTCCTAATACTTCATTCACGTAATAGTCATGAAGTACGTGTAAAAATCCACTACTGACCAATGGGCAGAAATTCCATTTCCATCAGAAAAATACTATCACATGTTACAAAAGCACGTCCCATAAGAAAACTTTCCACTAAGAATTAACCCTCCTAATACGTGAATCACGCAATAGTCACGAAGTGCGAGCGAACGACCCACGACTGACCAATGGGCAGTGATTTAGGCCCCGCCCACTGCGTGGTCATCGATGGTGTTTTTATAAGGGGTGATTTGTTTGGAGCGTGTTTAGAATTTTGGTGGAGCTGTATAAATAAGTAAAATAATGGTTTGGCAGTGAAAGTGTTTTATTATTTAATAATAAAATTATGTTAGTAATTATTTCGTGCATTATTTAAAATTAAATAAAATAAAAATGCTGCCTACACCAAAGTTATAAGAAGGATGGTACTTTTAGAAGAAAGTTAGATTAACCCACGATAGAACTGCTACCATTATAAGATGTGAAGTTTGTTTATGGATAATCAAACAATATTGTAAGTATAAAATAATCGACTAAATAATTTAATTGAAACTTAATCACTTCTAGAAACTTCTTTTAGAAACCTGAACAAAAGCTACCATGATAGTAGCATAAAAAATAACATATTTGTGTACATAAGGATAAAAGAAATATAGTCCTGAGTTTTGTGACTACTTCTAAGCTCATCAACGTACAGAGAAATTGAATTTCAATTGCAATATTTTTGGTAAGTGACATAGAACATGTTATTTTAATGTGAAAATTATTGTATCGAATCTAGGTATAGACTCTACAACTACATTACATCTCTATGCACTTATTATTTTAGCTTAAATATTCCTTCGATGTTTGTTTCTGGCAGAAATCTGGAAGAAGACAAGGCCGCCAAAATTGTACTGTAACTGTCTTCTAATTTTTGTATTGTGTCTTTTTTGTTTGGCAGCTCAATCTTCTCCCATTCTTTCGACGTGGCCGGGCCAGTGCAGTCGAGCTGACTTGATATCGGGCTCGGACGCCAAACTAGCATATCTGGGACAAGTGACTGGCCGTCGGCCGGTCGGGCGTCCTCGGTACCGCTGGAAGGACGAAGTCGAGAAGGACCTGCACTGACTGCAGGCACACACGTGGCGGCAGGCGGTGCAGGAGCGGCACGACTGGCGTCTTCTCGTTGCGGAGGCCAAGCTCCACTTCGGGTTAGAGTCAGCGGAGTAAGTAAGTCTTTTTTGTACAATAAAGTAAATAATATTGAATAATGTTACATTACATTAAGTACTTAGTTACACCCGCACTGTCGCAATCTATAAAACAAACTTCGATACCTATATTTTTAATCAAAATTATTATTTAATATTGGGCGGCGAATGCGGGACCTCGGTCTCGGACCTCGCTCTGAATCGTTCCTGATGCAAAGGCTGTCCATAGCCATACAGCGCGGTAACGTCACTGGTATTATGGGCACCTTTGCATCGGGAACGATCAGAGGAGACTTATTTGATTAGGTTTATTTTTATATTAGTATTAAACATTGTTTTTAATATGTCATGTAAATGAATAAAATAAATATAAAAATTTAAAACTCTCGAGTGTTCGAAAAAATGACCGTTACATAATTTTATTATTTTTAATATCATAAATCTGTATCGCCATTATACACTTTGACCATCTGCCATTTTGCGACAATGCAATTTTTTTGCAAACACTCGTTGCAAGCGTAGAAGGGTTATTATTTCTGGAAAAACAGGTTTATCGTTTGCATTCATAAATTGCGTTGTGTCCATTTATATTTCGAAGAATGGAGTAATATTTTTTTAAACTTATCTAAATAATTATATATAGGTTCAATTTTATTTATTTATAACAAGCCATTACCATATTTACAATTTAAAAAAGGATGGAAAAGTAATATACTTAAAAAAACAAAATAAATTTATAAAAAAGTGTCTACTTGGGCGCAGTATTCTAGCTGTACAATAGATTTGGGAGTAAGTAGGTTTTAGTAATATTCTGTGTAAAATAATCTCAATGTAAGACATTATCGGTTATTTTTCACACCTTCACAACGATAAGAAACCAATAAAATTAAAATAAAACAATTTATTCGCGTTCCTTGATCAATAGATCTATGGTCCGGAGATTTAACATTTTAGATTACGTTTTTATTTAATAAATGTTATATTAAAAGTTATACATAAATGATTTCTGTATAAGAAATATGACGAGATAATTTATTACAGGTTATCATCAATTCCCAACCCTACCAATATTTACACATCACATTTTTACATCATTCAAAACTAATAAGTAATAACTTATCGACACATCAACACTAACAATAAAAATAATGGTCGACACATGTTTTGTGATAAATAACGAAATTTATTATGAGAAAATAACATTTTTACCCCACAATACGCACGCGTAGCGAAGGGTTAGATTTAACAGAAAACTGGGGAAATGAGTTCGGGAGGTCGCAGTGAAGGGTTAAAACGCCCTAATAACTGGTCACGTAGACCCGTGTCGTTCAACCGGTTAAGTTCAGTCGAATGTAGGCATACAAGTTCAACAATTATGGAAATGAAATCGAAGTTTATTTCGGACTTGAGTGGACACTTCGATTTGCTTGTTACTTACTATAAAAGCTTAAAACTATGTTAGTACTTAAACTAATACAATAATTAATTAATTAATGTGTTAAATTTTCTCAACACTACTTGACTAATTTTAAAATTTATTTCAATAATAGGTTACCTACCCAGATAGGTACAACTATTTTAAATTTAATGTTATCATTATGTACTTAAATGCTGTAAGATTATCTGATAAATAAATAAAATAAATAGCTTAAAGCGCTGACTAACTAATAAAATAATTATAAATTTCGGTCAAATATTTATATAAAAAAAACTATACACTGACATTATCTATCCATTTTACATCGAGAAACCATTTTTTTGGCATGATCGCGTGAAAACAATAAATATATCATACTAACTTCATACTTTATTATACAGTCGAAGACCGAGATAAGACAGGGGGCCTCAATAAGGTTGAGATTTTCTCAAAAGCTACTGGACCGACTTTACAGTTACATAGTTCTAACTTTTATCTATCAAACAGTGAAATAATTTTTGCAATAGGTCAAGTAGTTTTTGAGAAAAACTCACCCTTAAAAACTCTCATGTATGCCTTTCTCTGCGTGTTCCACCGTACACATAATTTAAATAGATACAATGTTACTAGAAAGCGGATGTACATCATCCGATCTTATCTCTATTAAAGAGATTTCTTCCAGTCTGGGCTGTTCGGGACCCAGAGAGTGTATATAATGCAGTATAGACATATATGTACAATCGAAGACAGAGATAAGTATACAGGGGGCCTCAATAAGGTTGAGATTTTCTCAAAAACTACTGTTCTTTTACAGTTACATAGTTTTCACTTTTATCTATCAAACAGTGAAATAATTTTTGCAATATGTCAAGTAGTTTGTGAAAAAATCTCAGCCTTAAAAACATTCCTGTACACCTTTCTCTGTGTTCCACCGTACTACTCGTATTACATTAATACCTAGATAGCTTAATCTTAGACAATTTTAACAACTATCAACTCTATTTCCTATGTCAGTCAGATAATAAGTACGGATTACATTTGGTAGGTGGTAAAAATAGTCCTGTTTGGAGTGCGTCTCACGCCTTAGCGTTAATTGCTTTAAGCACAAATGAGTGGCCTGGTTACAGGTTTTCAGTCGACCACCACCTGCCTATAGGATCGTCACACACTGGGTGCAAAACGTAGATAAAAGACGGAATATAAAAGTTTGTAAGGAAAGGTCTGTGTCTGTGCCCGAATAGGTGGGGACATAAAAATAGACTTATTCAGTTTCTAAAGCCTTTACTTATCAATAAACATATCACAGTATTTTACGACATATTCTATAGAATTTCCTACATAACAATATAAGTATTTAATAATATTTCTCCGACTATGAGATTTTATGATTTTTTAATTAGATATAGGAGTAAAAATAGGAATTTGTATTTTATGTATCAATCCTATAAATTGTTTATAAATATGTACTTTGATAGTAATCACATCTAGGCCGATAGATATTAAAATAGACTGATGATGATGAAAAGATGGGCTTCAGAGTTCAATTAAAATTTCAAATAATTAAAAAACAAAATAGTCATGACAAAGCGACCTTGCATTGTAAATATGCCTTACTCCATAAACCAGCATTGCCTTCCTTTAGCTTTTAGTTAAAGATTTATTAGAAAATATTTTTATTATTTTATTACAGACTGTCGAAAGAAAGATACCAAAATGTTTTGGAGATTATTTTAAACAATGCCAATGCTAATCTTAAAACTTAATTCATAATTATTGATTTATTCATATTCATTGTCGGTTAAAGAATTGTCATTTCTATTCTATTTTTGTTTTAATGTCTTCTACGATTTGTCATTTCTCTAACTGATAATGAATGGGATAATTTCAATGAAATTGCTAACTTCAATGTTTAATGATATCTATGTGTACCACGACCCTTACAACAGAATGTCTCCCTTTCACCTTCTACTTTCGCTTGGGTAATCTTATTTCTCCACCAACCAAGCCGTTTCCATCTCACTTACCTTGTAAATAAGGATTACTTTCATCTACAAAGCCCACAGGAGTTAAAATGTATTACCTTTTATTGTGATCCCCAACACGGATTAAGAGAGCGCGCGGTTTTGAATTTTGATTCGAATTGTACCTTACAAGGTGGCCATTCTAATTGGATCTCTCACAATTTAAGGTCCGAGCACATTTTGCCGGGCCGCAGCGTTTTGGAGCGGAGCAAAAATTCGCGCAAATCGCTTTAATACAATTTGTGTGAACTATCGCACACTGTGTCGGGCCGCAGCGGCTCGCATTATTGCAAGGCGGCTTTGCGTCCGTGCGATGCGGCTCGTCCGACACAGTTTGCTATAGCAAGCGGATTGGAGTGCACGCGCACCCGTGTTCATTTTACGATATCTGGCAGTACACTGGACTCAAAATCCGTCACTAATGTGCTAAGCAAGCATTTTGCGCTGCGCTGCGGCCCGCTCCGACACGCTTCGGCCCGGCATAATGTGCGCGAAGCATTAGTCGTCGTCCCGTTCTTGAAGCAATTTTGAAACTGCTCGAGAGGCACAGGTCTGGTTAAGTTGGTCTCTTTTGTAACTATGCTCACCTATTTCGTCTATTGCGTTGATTACATTCTCCAGAATGGTCTTAAATGAAGATTTTGAATGTTTGAGGCGTGGCTGCGGGTGTTTAGACTAAAGCAGAAGTAGCTGTATTGTTATTGAGACATTTTGTTTTATGTCCTTTTACTTTGTAACTCTGTAGGTTATTGACTACTGAATTGACTGGTAGAACAATATGTTGACTCTACATTGTAAAAAACCGTTGGTAGAGTTATTTATAAAGGAAAGTCACGGGTTTTAATGGTATATTTAGGCGATGATAAACCATTATAGACGAATTATTATATACTATAAACGGATATCACTCATTTATATTGTTGAAGTCGGCAATTAGACCGACAGTTTGGACCGATTTCGAAGGTATTTTTCAAGATATTTTTGTCATTATAGACGACTCGTCTAAATTGAAGTGGTTTGGTGGACTTAGAAATCTCAACCAATGGTCGAGCAGCCACCTTTTAAAAAAAGGTAGGTATCATGTCGACTACTCGACCACATATCTCTCGGTTGATGGTCGAGTGGACAACTTACCTGAACTGTTAGTGGTCGAGTCGACAAAAAGCCCGAGGGGTTGACGATCGGGTTACCTAGGTAGGTATTGACAAAAACTGTCAAACTGACAACAGCTGTCAAAAATAAGTCAAAAATGACAATGCTGTCAAAAATAAGTCAAAATTGACAATGCTGTCAAAATTGAAAATGCTGTCAAAAATGACAATGCTGTTAAAAATGACAAGCTTAGACATTTTTTCCCATACTTGTGAAATATAAAAGATCAGTATTAGTTTTCTGGTTAAATGATGTTTGTTTGACTTATGTGTATAGGTACTTGTGTATATCTGCATAACATTCCACATGGTACATAAATGAGTCATCCACGACTCCCCCGGAGGTAAATAACAAAGAAATATAACACAAAAGGCTTCCAGGGAGGGAATGTGGACAATTTTACACGACTATTTACAACCCTGCTGTCCAACGGTCTCGGAAAATTGCCGGCTAGTGCGGGGAAAAACACAACATCGATAATTAATTATTTTTTAAACTTCGGTTTATTGCGAGTGTCTCATATTTGAATGATCAAAGCTGATATAAAAATAATTCCAGTATTTTTTTTGTAAACCTATAAATTGTCCCACTGCTGGGCAAACTTTTACACCAAACGGTGAACGATCGGGGTACATATTTTGAGTGTATTATGGAGCAGTAGTTGGGACACTGGATTCACGATAAATTTATTTATTTACATACACTATAGCTTACAGAGATATATCTCTAAAACACTACATGTCACTTTAATAATATTCACAATATAATCAATTCAATCAATATAAATGGACATTACAAACATAAAATAACATTACAAACATCTACTTAAATATCTATACAAGTGCCCAATAAAAGCACCAATTCTAATGACAAATATGTCGACGTCCTCGCGAGCAGCGAGCATGTCGCCGAGCAGCGAGCGAGCGCGAGCGGTGGGCGCGTTGCGTGCGCGTCAGGGGCATATATATTCATTATATATTCGGTCCCAGGTTCGATGTCCGGTTAGCCTCGACCAATGATGTTTCTTAGGGGGGTTTAAAAGAAAACTTACGTATTATTTTACTGAGTGCTCTCAAAAACACTTGGCCTACGTTAAACCAATTCTTTATAAAAATACAAGTCAAAAACATTATTTTATTATTGCGGGTGGGTTGTATTCAAATATTATTACGATCTTTCATTAATTGCATGATGTATTAATACGTAAAATGAACAGTAAAACTAAAATAAAAACATCCTGAAAAATAAAAACTTAATCTCTATTGAACTAATAAAGATTTAAAAAAATATTCGCTATAAAAAATAAAATACAAAAAATATCGATAACTTACGGCAAGCATTAGCCAACCATCATCAACACCGCATTCGGAAAATCTACACTTAACCAGAAGAGCCAGCCCTCCCATTTATCCTTACACTCGCAGTGTCCTGTAGGGTGGGGGCCAGCCCCCCTGGGGGGAGGCGTCTAATTCAGGGGGGCAAAGGGCAATGGGCGACAGCACCAGTTAAGCGCTAAAAGCGCTGTTTTGCACGACTACGTTTTATTTTGGCTTTAGGATTTTAGGCATATTAAAAGTGTATAGGTGATGTTTGAGTCAATTCAATCGGAAGATGTTTTTTTTTGTTTTCTTTTTTTTCATCCATAGTTGTTTCAATGACATTATGTTCTGCAGTAGAATTGACTCTCAGATTTATTTTATTTTAATAATAAAAATTACACAATTATTTACACTAACGAAATCAAACCGAATAAGTAATAATAATAATCGTCACTTTATGTGTACAAATAGGTATCCCTAAACAATTATAGATAAAAAAAACGAATAAGTACCTTTCTACTTAGGATAGTATTTTTTATTATTATCTCTCTAGGTTTCACGGGTTTAAGAAAACCCGGTCCTTTGAAAGGCTTGCACGGAGACATAGGTCCAACGCGTAGAGGCCCCTTAGAGAACTTTAATTTGAAGAGATATGTGATGCACCTAGCGGGACTCGTCTCTGAGCGCATCTGACTGCACTCAATGACAGACAATTATAGTATTTTTATTATTACCTTACTTTATTAAACAACATTTCTAATCTAAATATTATTTTGTAAAAGTAATGGTGTTTGTTAACTAATGATACTTATCATTTTTTTTATTTTAATTCTACATCAAAGTAAAAAATTATGTATCTATTGAAAAAAAAAACCTACCTATTTTTTTCCAGAAGAAATATTTACGGGTCATAACAGCTCGAAATTCTATTTATAGTTTCATTTAAATATTCCATAACACAGTCGTAAACCCCAACAGTAAAACTTAAAACAAAACGGGTATCAAAACGAACAAATCACTTCCAACGCCACACGTTGAGAATACCTAACCCCCCAACCACGGGGAGTTTGGGGGGTCCGGGCGTTCCAGCCCATCAGTCTGGCCACGGCAATTCAGATGATGAATTAATCCAACAAATGTGACGGTATCACTTAGCCCTAATGTACGGGTATAATGTTACCCCGAAAATTTTGCCAGAGTGCGGCCCTGCGTCACTTTCAAATTTTGCGGACTTTAATGTTCGTCCTTTGTTTTATAATATACAGAGTTATATAGAGTTATATTATTCTTTAATATGTTGTATACCGAAGCCCAAATCAAGTGTCTTATTTTGTAAACAAATACTATTAACATTTTAAGCTTTTCTAAATGCATGTAAATTGTTACTTCGTTGTATTCAAGTAGATACCAGTTAGGTATCGATATATATTTAATTATTGCTCAACAAGCTACCTATTCATCCGCTGAATTCTATAAACAAAGGTTGTCTGGAAGAGATCGCTTTAAGCGATAAGACCGCCAATTGTGATACTAACTGTATTAGCATATTTCTTTTGTGTAATTCCTTTTACTTTGCAATAAATAATATTTATCTTATCTTTTATGTGCTTATTACCTACATAGTTATTTTTACATTATTAAATCGGATCACTTTATTTTCAAAATGATGAATATAGGTTTAATCATTCAGTCCCTTCAGTGTTACATCACAACAGGTAATTAGACGATCATATTTGTTTACAAAATAAGACACTTGATTTGGGTGTTTCTGTATAGGTATCTTACTTAAGTTTTTACTTATGATTCTAGTTTAGTTATACTTTGGCGTTTTATATACTTAGTTTGGGAACATCACACCTGACATAGGTTTTTCTAAATAATTAATATATAAATATTCTTATATATTTATTTATTGTATTTTATTGTGCCTGGTGAATAAAATATTTTCCTTCTTTCGTAACTTTTGAAACAGTTTTGAAATCTAATAAGTATAGATAGGTATTAGGTAAGTAGTACCTATCTATGATGGTTGTCTGGAAGTAGTCGCTCTTAGCGATAAAATTGCCTAACTATTGCAATATGTGCTGATGTTATAAGACCATCTCAAATTTAATGTCAGGATTAAACACTTTCAAACTTAAATTATAACATATACCTACTATTTTTATTTACGGCACCATAAGCTGCCTCTTTCGTGATAATAAATTATCTACCTGAAGGTTCTCTGGAAGAAGTCTCTCTTCGTATTATAAAATTAGGCAGTAATTTTATAATAATAATAATAAAAGACATTTATTCATCAAACACAAAATAGAAATACAAACTAGTTAATTATTTTAAACAATATATAGTATCTATACATGTCATAGATGAAATGGGTCAATGCCTAATTATTAAACTTTTAATTACAGCATCAACATGTATCGGCATATTTCTAAACACAAGTTTTACTATCCACCAATCCGCACTTAGGCAGCGTGGTGGATCATGTTCTGAGCTCCTTCAATACGTGCCCGAGCAATGGGTCCAAAAAAGACTCATGATAAAGTTTTAACATTAACAAAAATACAAACTTGTAAGGTATATAAAACTTAGTGGAACTCACCCACAAAATGCGAGTGGTGGAATAAAGGTGTTGTTTTAATTACATTATCAGGGCGGCACACGCGTCCCCCCAGCCCCCCCATGTAGGGGGGCTGTAGACCCTTCTCACGGGTTGAAAGACATTCAAATAATAGTCTTTGGAGAAAAGTGGGACGTGTAGGCGTTACTGTGTCGGAACATACTAGGAGATGAAACGGTAACTCGAGTTGATATGAATTTGATTACAGACGGTGGTGTGAACTTCTAATTGACAGATAAAAAAAAATAGCTGACAAAATTTAAAAGTCAAGTAGGTACCAGTTAGGTATCGATATATATTTAATTATTGCTCAACAAGCTGCCTATTCATCCGCTGAATTCTGTAAACAAAGGTTGTCTGGAAGAGATCGCTTTAAGCGATATGACCGCCAATTGTGATACTAATGTATTAGCATATTTGTTTTGTGTAATTCCTTTTACTTTGCAATAACGAATATTTATCTATCTTATCTAAAATTAATCATTATTTGGCGTAGAGACCCTGAGACCTTGGGGGCCAGAGGCATGGCGGAACAGTCGTCGCCTCACGTGGAGTCATCCGATGACCAAAGGCCTCTAACAAATAAAAACATTTTGTTTGTTAACGAATTGTTAAGCTTCGTTGCCACAGGCTGGCGTGTTTTTCATGCTTATTTCATCTCAAAGTGTGATTATCAAATATGATTAAAAAGTATGTAAAAAATTCATTTAGTTCTGTAAAAAAAATGACGTAGCCAAGTGTTCCATAGTGTACCAAAGGCCGAACAAACAAGTAGGTACATACCTATGTGATAAAGAAGATAATTAGTCAATATGGCGACCTATTTTTAACCCATGACATTTTATATGAGAACTTGGTAGGTACACACGAAAACAGAGATATGTATATAGGGGGCATCAATAAGGTTGAGATTTTCTCAAGAACTATTTGACCGATTTTAATAATTCTTTTACAGATACATAGTTTCAACTTTTATCTATGTAACGTAAACTTTTCTCTGTTTTAGACCGTACCAATAATGTACCTAAGCACACTACTTACATTCATTGCGTTCGTCATCGCAGACTCGAACTGCTGCGTTCCATTTCAAACAAGCCGACCGGCAGGCTCGTTTTGTAGAACATGAATTACCGTTTTTAACTTTATACTGTGGTCGGGGTAAGGAAGTTTTGATTGCGATTCGACTGTCACGGTTGACGTGTTCGATGAATTGTCCTCGCGACTGTACCCGACGTGTCTATGGGCTCGTGCGGCAAAGTTTGGCGACCACTTGCTCCAGGGCTTGTATTGTCGATGGCACAAGAGGTAATATTAAGGAATTTATAGACGACATAGATGATAGGGAAAAATCTTGCGTTTGGTTGTGTCAGTTTCTCAGAGTACAGGCTGGATAGTAAGTGTCATCATCATCAGCCCGTATCAGTCCACTGCTGGACGTAGGCCTCTCCCAAAGCGCGCCACTCAACCCTACTCTCGGCCCTCTGCATCCTGTCCCTGCCAGCTATCTTGCGAAGGTTATCCCTCCATATGGTCGTCCCACACTACGATTAAATGACAATGCCAGATTCTGCCCCACCATCAACCGCTAGATGTACAAGATAACGAATAAATGTAAAAATATCTCCGTTTTTCATTAAAATTATTGGTTTAAAACAAAGTTTTGTACATCTAACGAGTCGAAAAAAAAAGCTTAATTAAGAATTCAGGAAATAGTAAGAAATCGAAGCGAATTATTCATTGTTTTTGTTATTCTTCTATAGGAGTTGCGTGAGTAGTAGAAAGTGATACTGATTATGATTATGCAATATGAAACCTGTAATAAGTCCCCAACAAAATGATAGGTACAGCTTAAATGGTCACGTAGTTTTGTAGGTGGGGCAAAGCTCCATTGAAATGTGGCAATGTCTTTTAAATCGTTTTATTATTTTAGTTTTATTATTTGTTTTTTCCATAATTATATTAATTATTAGTCCTAATTCGTGGCCTCCATTCGAGAACTCGTCTACCCCATCGGTTATCGGTTCTACGACAGATGTGACCAGCCCACTGCCACTTCAGTTTACTGATTCTATGAGCAATGTCAACCACTTTTGTCTTCTGGCGGACATACTCGTTTCTTATTCTATCTAACAGAGAAATTCCAAGCATAGCTCTTTCCATAGCTCGCTGAGCGACTTTTGATATCATCATCAGTCTATTTATATACCCCACTGCTCGGGCACAGACCTTCCCTTACATCGAGGGAGCTCGTGCCATGATCCACCACTCGGATTGGCGGATTTCACATGCCTTAGAATAAATAGAATAAAAACGGACGGACGGACAACAAAGTGATCCTATAAGGGTTCCTTTTTTTTCCTTTTCAGGCACGGAACCCCATCATTTAACAGTCCAGTTCAATAATAATTAACAACTTATATTAGGGGAAGCTCTCCGTCTCTCTTAATACGAAAACTTTTCCTACACACATAGAAATAAACAATATAGTGTGTGTGTATAAATTGACCAATCACACGCTTTTAACCCTTTAAAACATTAGAGACATTGTTTCAAATCTCGAGTCTCGCCATATCGTCTGAATTTGCCCGCGGCCGCCATTTTGTTCGTTTATAACGACGGGTAACAATGGCCATCATTGTGTGAGCTAGACTGGTCTGCAGCGAACGGGTTGAGTGTGGCTATTGTTTTAGCAATTTCTAATTTTGTTGGCGATTTGTGAAATGCTAGAGGGGTGAGTGTACCTAATACGTTTTACCCAGATGTAAGAAGTTATCCCGTTAATTATCACTGTTTTAATAGTGATTTAACAAGATGTCTGAGGCCCGTATTAATAAATCACTCTCAGCTCAAAAGTCAATCTTGAGATTCAATCAAGATGGCGTTCCTATTAATAAACGTAACTTAGGTGCGCGTTTAGGAATCAGGTATCACTCGAGTAACGCCGTAAACCTCAGAGAGAACTGTCAAACTCACACTTGAGAACGTATTAGATTTTTATTCTTCTACGGCATGCAGGTATCATCACAATGTTTTCCTTCACCGTTTTGAGAGCACTTGGTAAATGTACGTAAGTTATTCCGTCGAAAAAAACAACGAGGATAACTCATTGGTACATGGCTGCCCTGGCTGGGACTCGAACCTGGGACCTCCGTATCGCATGTCCATTGACCCAACCATTGAGCTACCGAGCTCTTTTAAGGGTTTGAGCTCAGACAATTAATACGGGCCTACGTCTGAATCCATACAATATTCGTCAACATTGGACGGAGACCTACCTCAACATTGCCTTTTCAAAGTCCGAACTAAACAAATCCATCAAACTAGAATTACCAGTTCCTATTGTCACCTTCAAAACAGTATTTTGGGGTCAGAGAACTAGATCATTCTTTTGAATTCTCGCGACCAACTGCGCGGCGGACTACAAAAAATATATTACCCGATTTGGGGCAATATTGTCTAATTTTCGGTAATAAAGTTTTGTCAACACAAGGCGCGATGGCCCTCGGTCAGTTTAGGGTTAACATTGACAAATTATTGCTCCGAAATAACAGGAGTGTTGATGTTTGAGATTTAGATAACATCGATCATTTTAAGAACGAGTTGGGTTGATAAATCGTTTATTTCATATAGTTTAATTTAACTAGTTACTTATAGGAATATCAACTTTTTTTGCCTAAAACTAGGTACTTACTAATCAATGTTTTTATTAATAGATACTATTGAAGACAAGACTGTGAAATATGATATTATTAACTTATGACAGACAATAGCGAGATGATTCGGACTAAATAACGTGTAATCGAAATATATTTTAAAAATAATTTATTCAAATAATAATAATTATATCACTAATTATATCACTCATGATGATAGTTTTTCAATATTCCACAAGAGATAGGTTTGGGCCTGACATGAGTCAACTAGCGCCGCCAATTTTAGAAAAAATATATGTATAGGTAGGTTAAAATTGAGCTCCATCCCTTTTTGGCAAAATGAACTGATTTTCAAATGTTTATAACTATGTATGTTAAAATGTAACCTAGCATATGTAAGCGAAACCTCAAAAGGTAGGTACCAAAATATGGCCAACTAGCACCGCCAATTGTAAAAAAAATAATGTCGTCCAAATTAATCAATTTGATTAAAAAAGCTATTTTTCAATATACATAGGACATGGCATAATTGCGACAAGCTACGTAGTTGTTCACAAATATGCCAAAAACGGCCGTTTTACGCAATTATGCGAACTACAACTTACCGAAATGGTGATTCCATTTCGTTATAAATAAGCATTTAAAAAATAGTAAGTATTTATTGTAATAAAAATTTTGTACATAGCTTTTTTTATTAAAATTGATTATATTGGTAGATTTTTTTAAAGATTGGCAGAAGGCCCTGGGGGGTGACCGCGACTTCAATAGTTTTCGTTATCGTTTTCATTCTGACACTTAAACGATATACCTACATTGCTGCGCTTCATTGTCATTTGTTAAAACTTGCAAAAACTAGCAGCAATGTGTAGCGTCCATGTGTCAAAATGAAAGCGATAACGATTGAAAGTCGCGGTCACCCCACTGAACAAGACCTTACCAATTTCTAGAATATTCCAAACTTATCTACCTATAATCAAATAAGTAGGCAAGTTGTTATATAAAAGTTTGTGCAAATGGGGAAAGTTTATCTTGACTTAGTTGGACTATTATCTTTGTAATTTCCTTAGATGGGCGGTTTGTTATCTTTAAACTACCTCCATTTACTTATATGTAAATGATATGGCACTAGACTGGCCTGCCTTACCATGAACTCTTATAGCAGGATTACTTCAATAATACTTTATTATTTCGTACCATGACGTTATTTTAAGGTCATCATGGTACGATATAACAAAGTATTATATATATTTACGCCATTTGGCGTCGAGACACTGGGGCCGTGGCGGCCGGACGCTCGACAGCTGGTTAAAGAGCTGTCCAAGCGGCTGGTCGAGGAGTCCGGCGACCAGAGTGCTGGCAACTACCTCTGCCAACGTATTGCGTTGGCAATACAGAGAGGGAATGCTGCCAGCCTTCTGGGCACCGTGACTCCCGATGCCCTCCTAGAGGACATATTTTATTTATATAGTTAGTTTTGATTTCCAGTTAGTAAGTATTTTGTTTGTAGTAAGTACTTACTTCTTAATCTGACCAGAAGCTAGATCTTATATCACAAGTAAAGGAAACAAATCCGAAAACTGTAAATTTGGTAAAACTGTAATTCCTTCACTAAACAACTATTTTTTTATAATTACAAAATTATATTTGCAGTTGACGCCTGGTATGTCGATGTATGACGTTATCAGTTTCGAAAACGCAAAGATAAGTTTGTCCCTAGTTTATCTTTTCGTTAGAGAAAATCGTATGGTGAAGTTTCACGGAACACCGACTCGCACTTGGCCGGTCATTTTTATTTATAAACTCTCAGCTAAATCCCATAGGGGAAGGCAGAGACGATGGACTTCCATCTTCAGAGATCCTGTCATATTTCCTCCACAGTCATCACTCTTCATGCACGTTAGTAGACCGCACTGGGCCCTTTGCTTTGGACCCTACAATCTCATAAAACTAGTTTTTAATCTAAATTTAAATGAAGACCGTTAACCAGATAACTAACCAATCGCCGTCCTTTGTTCCAGATAGTGGTGCTCACTGATTGGTCCTTTGAGCGATTAGCCAGGCTTGGGCGCTCCAATTGGTCCACCTGAGACCAGCTTTGTGCTCGTATAGTCGTCAGCGCAACCTACACAAAATCATTGCAACCTGTACTATACCGAATCTCAAATCAAGTGTCTTATTTTGTAAACAAAAACTACGAACATTTTAAGGTTTTCTGTGGTTATTACATAGGTATTTTAGGATCATTTTCTTTACACAATGATGAACAGGTTTAATCTTTTATTGTTACATCATAACAGGTAATGCGACGATCATATTTGTTTACAAAATAAGACCCTTGATTTGGGTTTAGGTATAAGTTGTGTGCAGAGTTCGTGTGATAGGTACACACGAAGACAAAGAAAAGTATACAGGGGGCCTCAATAAGGTTGAAATTTTCTCCACAAAAATTGGACCGATAGATACATAGTTTTAACTTTTATCTATCCAACAGTGGAATAATTCCAGCAATAGGTCGAGTAGTTTTTGAGATAATGTCATCCTTTAGGTACACAAACTCTCCTGTACAGACAGCAGATCAATGGTATCACTTTTTATTTTTGTCAGTTCTTATTATTTGTGTCGTAAGACTTGAAATCGTACTGCAAGTGTTACCATTGATCTGCTGTCGACTGTACCTATACTTTTCTTTGTGCCGTACACTTGGGCGCGTATTCATAAACGTGATTTCAGTTACGCCCCGTCCCTTTCTATCTTAACCTTTTTTAACGAAGTGTGAAAGGGATAGCAACATTATTTAAGGGAAGTGAGGTTTAACTTGGTTTATGAATAACAGCAATAATGTGCTGTCCACTGTATCAGTGATACGGACAGTAGTAAGCGATTTATGTTTTTTGTTCAGGTGGTCAGCTTATAGCCAAGTGGCATTGACTTTCGTTAACGCTAGTAGAATAGAATGAAAAATGTTTGGGATTGACATTTGTTATCGAAAAAGCAAATGTCAATGTCATAAGTACAATTTTTTGCTTATTGGGATTTGAAGCGTAAGTGGTACCACAATATTTCCAAAAAATACGAAACCTAAAAAAAAGAGTCAGTCTCTAACTGGACACAAGCGACTGGACTCTTATCGTCTGCACACAAGATTTCTACGCGTGTCCAGTTAGCGAATTTTGAATTATACCACTTCTTAGTTTTAGACAACTGGACAAATTGCGATTTTTTTTACAAAAAATAGGTTATGTCGAGTTTTTGCAGGTGGCAAATTCGAATTGTGACGAATTTAGAATGTGTATAATGTCGACCAATCCAAATAAAGACCAAAGTAGAAAATATATTCTATTTTAATTGCTATATCTATGTTGAATACGAAGTAAGTAGGAAACGGACATAATAGTGTGCAGAATAGTCTCGTAGGCAGGAATTAGCATTAGCATACAAACGACTGTGGCCCGACTATTGGACGGCAGATCTCTGAATCAACCATGTAGGTACTTTACATAGATAAGGATATTTACTACATAACATATAGAACATAAACTGTAGCATGTTAAAAGACCTCGACGAGGTTCGCCACCCATCACACTATTATTATTTTATTAATGGACTCGATAGTTCGTCATTTGCCAATGTCATGTTACAGAATATTCAAAATATCATATCGTCTTCTGATCATACAGGGGAGTCGCCGTAGCGTCGTCATCCTGGGTAGCCGCGTCTTCTTGTCTTCATCCAGAGGAGTCGCCGTAGCGTCATCACTCTGGACGAAGCAGCTCGACAGTCACGTTCACTCCCGAGTTTGTAGCGGGAACTCTTGATAAAAGCTTGAAACTTCAGATCTTGCATGAATCCTCCAATAATTTCACCATACTGTATTCGCGAGCATTTTCTGAACAACCACTGTAGACATTAAAATGAAAATTATCAAATGATTTCGCAACCGTCGTTTCCCGTCATTTTTAAACCCATCATACTACGTAGCCAATATGTTCTGTGCTATATTTCTTCTGTGCTATTACTGAAGCCCAAATCAAGTGTCTTAATTTGTAAACTACCTATTTAAACTGTCATTTTAAGCTTTTCTGTGATTATTGCATAGTTATTTTCACATTATTAGATCGGATCACTTTATTTTCACAATAATGAACAGGTTCAATCAATCAGTTCCTTTAGTCTTACATCACAACAGGTAATTAGACGATCATATTGGTTTACAAAATATGACACTTGATTTGGGTTTCGGCCGATATGTAAATGACATTGCCACATTTCAATGGAGCTTTGCCCCTACTACTTGACCATTCAAGCTGTACCTATCATCTTGTTGGGGACTTATTAGGTACAGGTTTCATATTGCATAAGCATAATCAGTATAATTTTCTACTACACTCGCAACTCCTATAGAAGAATGACAAAAACAATCAATAATTCGCTTCGATTTCTTACTATTTTCTGAATTCCTAATTAAGCTGGTTTTTTTTCAACTCGCTAGATGTACAAAACTTTATTTTAAACCAATAATTTTAATTAAAATCGAAGATATTTTTACACTCATTCGTTATCTTGTACTTGCGGTTGATGGTGGGGCAGAATCTGGCATTGTCATTTACTCGCCATACTAATACGCAATATATTTAGTATTATCTGCCTCTACTCACAGTCCAATAATTACAAAAAAACTTGATGTGACTTCAATCCAATCAGTAACAGGCACAACAAGGGAGAGCTTGGCACCAACAGTGTGAATTACCAATTAGCAAGCTTTCCATAGCGACGGCAACTAAAAAAAGCTTGGCTAAGAGTAACACTTTAGTAAATTATCGGGTTCCGTAAGAAATATCGAACGCTTTCTCATGACTGATTTGTTTGGATTTAATTGTTACCAATGGGATTTAATTGTTGCTCGAGCAGTGGGGCAATATAAATAGACTGATGATGATTAATAATTAAACAAAAAATGTTTTTGCCACTTTTTCTCCTCAACATTAAAAAAAATCTTTGCTAAATGGTGTAAATCCTATAATAATACGTTATGCCTAAATAATAACTATATTCATCCAGATCATCAGTGACAATGGAGTACGATTTCAACCGTTATGACGCTGATAATATGATTATAATTTATACGTAATGACAACTCTTTAGAATATAAGTGATTCATTCTCAGCGTTTAGGAATACTCGCGTAGTATTCGTAGCTCAGTAGATGCTACGTGTGCTACGCGTCTACAATGTTTAAATGTTAGAATTGGATATATGTCTTTTTGAAACAATCCTTACTTACTTTAATCGTAATTTTCTGTAATTTTAAAAATCGCTGTGACTCTTTCTATTAATGAGCATTGAAACTATTATGAAAGGTTTACAAGTTAAATAAGAGTTTTATCGTAGTGTAATGTTTTATATTGTCCTACAATTTGTTCACATATCGCAGATACTTTTCGAGTAAACTACACTGAAAAAATACAACATTAAAAAACCTAAATGATAAATGGAGAAAAAATTTCATCACGACCGGGATTCGAACCCGGGACCTCGCCATTCTGTGGCACGCTCTATTCCAACAGAGCCATCGTCATTCGTATCCAGATCGTGAATTTTGTCTCCATATTCTCGTCTGAGGGAAATTTTTCTCCATTTATCATTTAGATTATCGTTTCGCATAGCGCATATGCAAGAAAATATTAAAACATATAAAATACAACATTAATCAGAGCAAAAGAAAAAAAACAGAAGTGCGACATAAAACGCATCTACAAAATAAAAGGTTTTACGCATTCACCGACGGAACTCCTAAAAATGTATCAGCCCACCGCGTGCGATATTGTGGTACCTTAATTAGCGCAATGCTGGCAACACTGAGTGGCCGGGAATTGCACTTTTTCCTCGATTGTAAATGGGTTGCCACTTTTCCTAGCAGCTACTTGTATTGGTAGTACAGTTTAACTCAGAAAAGTATACCCTCATTAAAATTGAGATTTTCTCAAAAACAACTGGACCAATTTAGATAAAGATTACTGGCTAAATTATTTCACTAGTATATAATACTGCAGGCTATTTAATTGTAAAAGAAGTTTAAAAATCGGTTAAAAAGTTTTTGAGAAAATTTTAACCGTAATTGGGACCCCTTTTTACTTTTTTCTGCATCAGATTGTACATGGCATATTACTGTATTAGATAGGTACCATTGGCATAGCAATGAGGTATGTACTTTATCTGAACGTAATACGACCTATTTTTGTGTAGGTTTTTTTTGTGAATGTTTTGCCAATTAAAGGTGATTGCAAGTGTTATAGCTTTTGTGATAGATACTTATATTGAATATTGCTCACGTGCCTTACCTCCAATTTTATCACACGGGGCGAAATTGAAGTTTCGTGACAGGCAATTGAAGTTATTTTTATTATATTTGTTTTATTGATGACTATGTTGATTAGATGACTATTTAAACGATGAACATGCCTGGTGTGTGTCGCCGGTTCCGCATGAGGGATAAACTTACTAACAATAGTAATAGTTACGTACTGTATAGTTATTAAGTAATCATTGTATTATCATTGTTTTAAAAGATGTGTTGCTGAGAGTTTTTTGCCACTTTTTCTCCTCAGCGTTGGCACCTTTTCCTTGCAAAGTGGTGTAAATGTAAATTCAAAAAATATATTGACGTGCAAAAATGTACTCAACGTGCTTACTTGCAATAAAGAAATTTGACTTTGACTTTGATTGGAAGCATAAATATATAGAGTAGATATTTCTAAGAATATCGGTAAAAGTCCTTCGCAATACTTTTGGTTTCCATGTAATTCTAAGCAGACGAGAGAGACAATATAGAATACATTAGCGTCGCGGCGCCACGTCTTTTTCTGCTGCTGTCTACAGTCGGCTACGGACTTGTACCTCAATATTAAATAGGTACGTATAGTATTTAAAAAATCCAAAAGTATTTACTATACAAGCAATTAGCTGTTTAATCAATCTGGCTTCCGAATGAACATCAACTGTGGCCACAAAGCCTCGCGACTAACCACCCATGCCTGGACAGTAACTGTAATTAAAAACTCGTTTCGGTAATGCAGTATGTTTTTTTTTTGTGTTTGTCACGACAAATACAAAAATACTTGTCATAACGAGTATTTTTTATTAACAAAATGTTAAACATACCCACGGAAATATTATGTGTCGATACTCGTATATTTTAATAAAACCGGTTATTAATTACAGTTCTACATTTTAAAACAGAGAAATATAGGGTAAGTAAGTACCTCATTTATGTCACGGAATGACAAAGTCGCACGTTCAAGTCCTGCCCACGGCTAGAAATTTTTCGTCATTTTAAATTACCTAAATCTATACTTAACTCTGTTTTAAAACGTTTTTACAAATACATTGTGTGCACTTTAGACTATAAATTAGTTCATACGAACAAGTAAGTTAATTGACTGTAATTTTTTTCTGTTTTCCTACAATCACACTAATATGATCACGGACACACTTCAGCAGCTCTATGTAAACAAAACATATTACATAATATTATCTTTGCTGTGATTATTGCGTGATTATTTTTACATAATTAGATCGAATCGTTTTATTTTCACAATGATATTGTATAAGTATTGTAATTATTGTATTTCACAATGGTAATGCATTGCTATCACATAAGATATACTCATTTGTAAATAATATTATATACGGACAACAGCAGATCAATAGTAACACTTGCAGTACGATTTTAAATCTTACGACGCGGATAAGAAGAACGGTCCAAAGTCCAAAGTGTTACACTTGATCTGCTGTTAGCTGTACCTGGCAATTGTTTCTGTTTCCTTCCACCTCAGAGACTGAGCACATGAATGTTTGAGCGAACATTCGAACAATCATCGGGAGTGATCGAGCACCGCTTGAGCACTAGAACGACGCTTCCGATAAAACCATAGGTGGTTTTAAGAAGTGAACAGCACTTAGGCGGGACGGTTTTCAGCAATACTGAACAATCAGACATTTTCTGACTTGTGTATTCTTAATTAGAGGCAGGTAAAAATAAACAAAAACATTGACATTGGGTTGTACATTATGCTCCCACTTCACAGGGCTATTCGCATTCGCTATTGGATGTTTGTCATATTTGTTAAAATATTTGATTACAAATATGCAAATACAGACAAATACGAAAGGCCACAATATCGAATACTCGTATTTGGTATTTGCTGTGTTTGGTCGAATAGGCAAATAAGACGGATATTTTGTCACACATGCCAACCACACGTGGCAATTATTAGTCAAATATAACAAATATGCACATGGGTATTCGTACCCATGTGAAGTGCCACCATCAAAGTTGATAATAAAAATTGATCAAAGTGGCCAAAAATATTTTGTTATATTGATATTATACTAAAACTAATTTTGACATCAAAAACGAAACATTTAGTGATGTCAAAACAAATAAAATTTCAATATCAAACTAAAATTGAAACGACCCCGTTTTTTAAATTTTACGTAACAATAATCAATTTTACTTTTTAAATAAATATTTAAAAAAACGTAACATTCGATAAACCTCTCTTATGAATTGTAGATCAATATAAGTATGTATCATCAGTTTTTTTTTATGTATAGTGACAGAATTATTTATCTAAGGCATGGCGGAATATTTATAAAGCACTTTTTAATGACATAAAAAAAATTACATTTTTTTTACATAAAACATACATATAGCCATACTTAAAAAAACGTCCCAAATACTTTGTTAAAATGGTATTATAAATACGTCGATATAGGGACAGAATTCTGACAGTTTTTTTTTAAATTTAAATTCAGTGTCTGATGATTGACAATTGTTTTACAATACTCCTGGGTATAGGCCCTATGTTTTTTATTGCTAGGCAATTGAGAGCCGGGAAAGTGCTATAATTTTTGGAACCTTTTTTTTCACTAAAATAAACAGTTTAAATTTTTAATTTATTTTTTAATCTACTCTTCCCAAGACTGAATTCATGGCTTCATACTGCATGAAGCGGTCCAAAGCCGCAGGCACGGGCGACTGTCATTAAAAAGCTTTTAATTCTTGATGTACCCTCCGTCTTCGATGCATGGATCTGGAACAAACAAACGTATTATTTTCTATTATGTTGGTATACTATTAGCGTATTTCAAATACTAGTGCGAATTCTAGAATGCGCACGATAATATTAGGGCGCATTCAATAAATCTAAATCGTAATATAAGCTCGTCAAAGGGCTGTCCAAGCGGCTGGTCGAGGAGTCCGGCGACCAGAGGGCTGGCAGCTACCTCTGCCTACGTATTGCGTTGGCAATTCAGAGAGGGAATGCTGCCAGCCTTCTGGGCACCGTGACTCCCGATGCCCTCCTAGAGGACATATTTTATTTATAGGTAGCTTTAGTTTTGAGTTATTTAATGTTAGTTTTTAGTCATTTTATTATTTGTAGTAATTTTAAGCTTTATTAATAAACTCATTTCATTTCATAAATCTAAATACGATTATTATAAGATAAAGATAAGCTCAGATCAGTTCTGAATAGCATTGGGTAACATTGTAGTTATTGTGCAGTGTCTGGAGGAAATGATGCGAGGAAACAGTTTTTAATGAGCTCACTACGTCATAGTGAATGCAATGCATGGTGCATCACAAAAGATATCATTCCAATTATGTAGAGCATGTTTGTATTTCCTTTTAAAAAGAAGATTAGCAGCTATGGTTATTTTTCTCATCTTTAGAGATAAACCGCGTGTATAATCGCGCTTAAAATCAGGTAATTTAAACAATCGCCTGATTTTAAGGCGTTTAAGCCATGATTTAACTGGATTTCACCGTACATAATCCGTGGTTTAGCAAATGTCAATTTAAATACACTGTTTAGAAAATTTTAGTTTGGCATTTTTATATACAGAAAGGAAACTTATCTGCCTGTTAGCCATAAATGTGATTTAAGAATTATTCTGCAGTTTAAGCCAGTTTAATAACATTAGTTTACAGGTGAAAAATGTCAGCTTATCAAAGTGGACATACCTATTATCATAACTTTAGATTTAAGTCAATTTATATTACGATGTTCGCTTATAGTTAATCATTTTGCTAAAGTTTTTAAATAGGCTAAGCCTGTAAAACTGTCTTATTTTTAAGTTACTTATATCTAGGAACAAATCTACACTAGATTATAAGTTTAACTGTTATACTTACTGACAATAAAGACATTTTAAAAACAAACAAACAATAACTTTAGTTTAAGCTCGATTCCCTAAACTGTGGTCTGTCACTTTCAAACGTCAAGTTTGAAAGGTATTGTAATATGCAACTTAACACTTTTAAACAAGTATGAAGTGACAAAATTCAGTACAGAAAAGTGACTATATTATAGTCACTATAAACTAACGTTATGGCTAACAGCCCTAATTATATTAATTTTATTTATTATTTAATGAAGACTTTTACCATAGGAGTACTCCATATACTACTCATAACAGAAAGCAAGCCTGTTATGAAACTAGGCAAAGCAAAAACCCTTCCGAGGGTTCTATTCAAAGACCTTTCAGAGTCAAGTCTTTGTGGACGTTTTCTAATCACCTCGTAGGCTGGCGCGGTCTAGAATTAGCTCGCTTCTAAATGCTTTTGCAATGTAGTATGTGGGGAACTTAAGTACACTCGACAGAACATCAATGGTAACACAAATCCACCTATAACCATTAGTGTTGCAAAATTGCAAGAGTTATATTTTAAAAAAAATATTTACGCTATTTTTTTGGCGTATTGAAAAATAAAATATTGACAGGCGACCATTGATCTCCTATAAACAACTAGATACACAGTCTGCCTTCTGAAATGTCCGAGAGCGAAGAAGGTCCAAATGGATGAATGGTCCCTCATTTGTTTTATTGGACATTTTAACAATGGACCCTTATTTGGACGTTTTTTAAATTGTTTTAGTAAGACCTTTGTGTATCTAGTTGTTTATAGGAGATCAATGAAGGCAACTAAAAAATTTCAATTGCCTGTAAATTTTTTGTTTGTTTGTAAATCTGATACCTATGAATATATTTGTATATTTGAAGGGACTCGTAGGCAGTACACGTTGAAAACGATCGTACAAGTTAAGCAACGCTAGGCGAGGTCAGGACCTGGATGGGTGACCGCTAGTGACACTTTCATCTGAGTCCCTTCGTGCCTCGGAAAGCACGTTAAGCAGTTGGTCCCGGTTGTTGTCGCTTGACAGCAGTCGTTAGGCCACGTCAAAGGCCTACGGACGGCCTGAATAACTTTGACAAATAGGTTTGGTCACTAACCACACGAGAAAAGAAGTATTTGATTAAAAAAAGTACTTATTGACTATGTAGGGTATTTTTATTATTGATGATGACAATAATAAATAAATAAATTCCTTTCTTCAAGCGTTGCATTAATTTAATTAAAAAATCAGTCAAAAGCATAATATTACCAACAATACCAACTCTACAAAAAACAAACGCACACCTCGTCGCCTCTATCTGCCTTCCTATTTGGTCTCACTTTGTGACGGCTCAGTTTTTAATTAGCGTATTTTAAAACTCATTTACAGCGCTTCGAGATTACGGTGCATCAATTTAAAAAAAAAGTTTTTTTTTTCATCAAAAGAACAAAACTACCAACTCTACAATAACAAACGCACATCAGCGTTTCTCCCCGGTTTCCCGTTTGCTATGTCACTTTGTGACGACTCAGTTTTTAATTAGCGTATTTTTTTCTTTGTGGCCCGACGTCGTGTAAATTAGCCCTATGTGGAGAGAGCCTCAAAGCGAAGCCTTGACGAGCACGCGTGGAGTCGTGTCCCGTTTTTTTTTGGATGCGGTATTTTACGAAAGCATTAGCAAATTAAGCGCAGAGTTCTTTTGAAGTTTCGTTTATGTGATTAAGGATATAGCTGTCACCCAATTGTTGTTTTTACGATGCATGGTGAAAATGTGGTGCTCGATACTTGTATATATTAAAGTTTATAACATTTTACATAATTTTGCAACAAGAAAATTGCAAAATACATAATTCAAAGAGCTTGCAATACTAAAAAAAATTGAATATAAAATTCCAAGTGCTTTAATTTCTTATTTATACATTAATAAAATGAATTTTTGTTGCGTAAATGAGATGTTATCTAAATCAATATTAAAACAAGTGCAATAAAAAATTAGGAGTATGTCGAGGTGTACATATACCTAATTTTAGTTTAGTTTTTAATTTTACCTATAATTTTCAGACTTTGTAATAAGTACTAAATTAAATAAAAAATAGATATGGTTAGTTTTCATAAAATTGTATGTATTGTATTGTAGCTATTTTGTTGTGAACAATAAATATATTTTTTTTATTACTGTTACTATCAACTATAATCAACACGGATCAGATTTAAACGTCAGTTACAAATAACCTGTTTTATTTAGCGACATCCATAATTAATTATTCTTAATTACTTTTCTAATCATAAACTTTGTACTTATAATATTTTAAAAACTCTATCCATAACTCTAAACTTTCCTCTTCATTTCAACAAACAACAGACCCAAAGGCATTCTAAATTACACATTACATTGGTATTTCAACTTTCAGTTTCAAGATTAACAAATCCCAATCAGGGGTACAGATTCGTGTATTCATACCAAAGTTTGCCGCCCCTGACCGAGAGAGAGGCACATACGACTTTGTACGAGTAAGAGTGAGATAGACGTAAGAGTGTGAGGGCTCTGTACATGGGCCTGACATAATGATATATTAATTTCTGTCGCGAGCGCCATGGTAATGCTATGGCAGTATATTAACTAAGTAATGTTATTTTGAGTTTCAATCAACCAAATCCCACTAATATTAAAGATGTGTAATTTAACATTGTCTTTTAAAGAGACAATTGTGGCGATTCCAGAGTTCCAAAGAACCAGAGTTCGAATCGTCGAGATGTGGCAAAAGACTGACAGTGACAGTTGCGTTAAAGAATGGAAAAATAATATTCATACAATTTTCATTCATAAAGTTAAAGAATGGAAGGATAAGATATTTTTCAAACTAATATAAGGATAGTTTAAAACACAAAAATGTTATCGCCGTGCCAACCTATCGTCATGGGAAGATTCATCATCATCATCAGCCCGTATCAGTCCACTGCTGGACGTAGGCCTCTCCCTAAGCGCGCCACTCGACCCTATTCTCGGCCCTTTGCATCCAGTCCCTGCTAGCCATCTTGCGAAGGTCATCCCTCCATCTGGTCGGGGGGCGTCCCTCACTACATTTACATGGGAAGATTACAGATATATTTCTACTTTAGTACGTATAAACTCAACGTGTCACACTAGTTTGGAATCGCTACAGAGATTCGTCTAAGCATACGCACACATCTTTATTCTGATATCACGGCTCGTTTGTATGCAGTCGACCTACTGATTCTGATGTAGCATTCACGTCGCGGGCGCCCATTGTTTTGGTAGGTATTTTGCGGAGAAGTGACGTATGGTCATTACGTTTTCATAGTTTCATAAAGGCGCGAATGTTCTGGCGTCTGCAGCGCTAAAGCCTTTGTGCGTTTAATGATCGAAGTGTGTCGTGGTGATAAATTATCGTTACGTATAAGTAGGAGTTAACGTCGGAGAGGATCGGTGAAAGAAAAGGTTGGCGGAAAATCTGCCTGTATGAGTACAAAAAGTCTAAGTGTCGCCGCACACGGGCCACACGCGACAGCCACAAACGCCGCCACGAGAAGCTAGAAGCTTGTAGCGTGTGGCCGCCACCGGCGTCAACCGTGTGCGGCGAGTCCATATAAAATGTATGAAAATTACAGGAAATATGCCAGTGGCGGCGTTTTGTGGCTGTGGCCGGTGGCCCGTGTGCGGGAGCACTAAGAGCTAGCGTACAACAGAACGGCGCCGGCGGACGACTCGTGTACCGCGCCAGTGGACGGCGCCGTCCGCCGGCACGAATGTTGTCCGCCTATGACCGGCGCCGGCCGACATCGTGCACCGGTCGACGGTGCCGGCAGACGTCGTGACGTTGTACGCCAGCCCTAAGGCATATGTAATCCACTAAATCTACAGTGGGACAGCGTGGTAGATCATGGTTTGAGCTCCCAAGACATAAATAAGAGTTGTGTCTCAATAGTAGCCACTTTAAAATTGTTAGGAGAGTTTGAAAATAGGAGGTAATTTCCAAGGCAAAAATGATTACAACATGTCCTATAAAAAGGATTGTGTTATCTTTAAACATGATTTATAACTGGATTTTCAGGAAAAGACATTGGTCATTGGGCCATAGAGCGCAGGCTCAAAAAAAAAGATTTTTTTTGAGATAGCTCAAATTAGACACTAAATCTGAGAGATATCGTACTTACAAGGGATGTACAAATAAACCTTTTATCTATACTGGATTGTTAGGACTTGGGAATCGGGTAAATTACTTCACAATTGACGACGTATGCATGCCCAGATAAGACGAATATGTAGATTTTTAATATTTAAATTACCGATTTCAAGAAAATCTCAACTCTACATTGCTAAGCGACTGATATACAGGGTGTAACGTAAAGGGTATATCAAGCCGAAGGGAGGGTGTTCAGTGTCGGTAGCTGAACAACTTTTGTTCTCCGACTTTTCGATTTTCGCGAATTTATTTTTTGACTTTTCATACATTTCGTATGTATGAAAAGTCAAAAAATAAATTCGCTGGTCGATTTGTATGGGACATGAATTTATGTTTTATTTTTTATTCGAAAAGTTGTAGAACAAAAGTTGTTCAGTTACCGATACTGAACACCCTCCCTTCGGCTTCATATACCCTTTACGTTACAACCTGTATAAAATAATATTGTGCATAAAACAAGCACAGCATTTACTTATAATAAATAATATGAATAAGGAGGTACATAAGGCTCCCCATACACTGATTGCTATCATATCCTAATGAGGTAACAGTGCGGAAAAGCTTTGATATGGAATACGCTTGATAAAATCATGTATTTACGGCTACAGCTTGCAAGTCAATTTAGTTGTGTTAGTATCAAAATTTAAATACTATTATTATTACTTTATTGTACACGAAAGAAGATACAAAAAAATATTAGAAACAATAAACTTAATGTACACAGGTGGTGCTTATCTCTAAAGAGAGATTTCTTCCAGCATGACCTAAGGAAGTGAAAATAAATTTTAAAGAGTAGACGACATTACACCTACTACGTGTACAGTCTAATTACTTACCTAAAATAAATACACTACATACATTTATAATACATACATCTACGTACAATGATATCTTATCATGCATGCTCACTGCTAAATACCGTGATTAGGTAGGAAAATATTTCGTAAATCAACTCACGTGATTTTGCTGAAAACAGTTGTCGGTATTTTAATTTACACAATATCCCATAGCCAAGTTGTTTTGACTTTCGTTAAAGCTAGTAGTAGTAGTAGAATAGACATTTTTCACGTACATTTTCATGGCTGGTATTAATTTGGAATATCGAAAAATTAATTCAGAAGTCGTGCTTCATTCCTTTTTGACAAAATGAAATTAGTAGGTACTGTGGAACACAGAGAAAGGTGTACAGGAGAGTTTTTAAGGTTGAGATTTTCTCAAAAACTACTTGACCTATTGCAACAATTCTTTCACTGTTTCATAGATAAAAGTTCAAAGTCAAAGTCAAATTTCTTTATTGCAAGTAAGCACGTTGACTGCATTTTTGCACGTCAATATATTTTTTGAATTTACATTTACACCACTTTGCAAGTTAAAACTATGTAACTGTAAAAATTATTAAATTCGGTCCAGTAGTTTTCGAGAAAATCTCAACCTTATTGAGGCCCCCTGTATACTTATCTCTGCCTTCGACTGAAGACTGTCTTTGGAGTTTGTATAGAATTAGACTTGACATCACGTCTTACTATCATCATCATCATCAGCCCGTATCAGTCCACTGCTGGACGTAGGCCTCTCCCAAAGCGCGCCAATCAACCCTACTCTCGGCCCTCTGCATCCAGTCCCTGCCAGCCATTTTGCGAAGGTCATCCCAATATACTATAGATACTTGATATTAAAATGCCTGTAATTATTGGGCCGCTACTCACGGCGTATGGTCCGTCTGAAATCGTGTCGCTGTGTGCGTATACGACACTCGCGCTCATTAAACCACCGCGATGCACCTCTCCTTGAAGATAGCTTACTCTTCTTATTTTACTACGACCAAGCAATGACCACACTGACATTTTGTGATATATTGTGATATACATAATATGGCTTCACAGAGCGACATCTTTTAAATTATAACCTAACACCAAAACCCTTTCACGCGCAATGACGTCATCCTCAAATTTCACCCAATAAAAAGTAACAAGCTATTAGTAAAACTTGCGTCATAACCGCTCCCAAACTAAGATAATTAGCGTTTCTAATCCGAACCCTTAACATATGGCGTGCTCAAGGTTGCAAGTCATCGCAGTGGATGGGGGGCTTAATGAAATCGTCTTATCCATGTTATGTAGTACCTAATTAATGATATACTTACAGCGTAAAATAACAAATGTGACGTTATACAGGGGAGTTCAATATGCAATAATTTTGTTACGTTCCAGTGTACAGCTAACAGCAGATCAAATGTAACACTTTGGACCGTACTTATTATCTTCGTCGTAAGATTTAAAATCGTACTGCAAGTGTGACCATTGGTCTGCTGTTGTCCGTACCTAAGTGTTGATGATATTGAAATATTAAAAAAATTCTTCAAGTTTTAAGTTAGTACACTTATACTTAGATTCTTAAAAATTTGAACTAAAGTACCCACCTCCGGTTTATATTTAATGTAATTACAATGATAATAATATATACGTCAAAATACAGTTGCATATGCATCCATAAAAAATATCTACTAAAAGGGGGAGGTTGGGGTTTTGTGAACTAAAGTTGGTATTTTTTCCTAATTCTAAAACAGAGATAAAATATTGTTTAATGTAAGTATATTTTTGAAATTACATTAACACCAATTCGACAAGAAAAGATGCCAATGCTAATAGCTGAAGCAGAAAGAAAGTTACAAAATAATTTAACTAGAAATAAAAATTAGTAAAAAGATGTTTAAGTAAGTATTTATTTTAAAGCGTAAAGTTAGAAACGTTTAAAGATTAAATAAATATTGCAGTATGAATAGAATTCGCGCCCAGTCATGAGTTACCATAAAACAAAAAGAATAAAAAATCATTTTTAGAGGTTAAATCTAAACATGCGTTTCTTCTTTTCAGCAGGGTTACTCTCACCTCTTATAGCGATCCAGTTTAGGTTCCTAGGGATTCGGTTCAGTTTAGGAACCTAAACTGGATCGCTATAAGAGGTGAGAGTAACCCTGCTGTCCTTTTTACAATACAATAATAAATTAACATAAACCCACAGATAACTACTCGTATTCCCAATCCGCCCACAAACAAACAAAGCGTAACTTTACATATTAATTAGGCTTAAAACATACAATATCCAGCACACTCGAATATTTCACTAGATATCCGACGTTTCTTATCCCAACCCACTTAAAGCATCCGAAGGGCAATGGGTCCGTAGAGTGTCATCCATCAACAACTCGCTCCAACTTTGTATGTACCTAAACCTCTTATTATTTGCCACCCCAGACTATAAAATTGGACCAAACGCACTGCAACTTCTAATCTAACATTCGCACTTAATCTCTCTTGAATAGAGTAGGAATTCGCGTTTTACTGCGAGAGGGCTCAGTCGTTTGGGGCATTAATTATCGCTTTTCGTCCCCACTTTTAGGGTAACCCTTTAGGAAGTTTTCGTCCCTCGCTGGTCACCCCTCGAGGTCCAAGCGTGCCTCTAAGTCATTAGTATGCGCTATATAAACTAAGGTATGAAGGTCCTGTTTAATTGCGACGTTGATCTTTGACAATATTGCTTCAGAGTAAGGGTGCTGTTTATTAGGAATAATGAGATGCATTGATTTGTTTACACAGACTATACCTACTAAGGCATGCCTATATTGAAAATAACCAACTTTAAGAACCGGGTGTGCAAAAAGTCGGGTGTTGGACATTTATTCGTAAACATTCATTAATGCCTTCAGACTGCTTTGCAACTGAAAGATTATTTTAAGTACTAAAATAAGTATTAAGCTTAAGAGCCTTAATAGAGCCAACTAGCGCCGCCTATCTTAAAAAAACAAAATCTTTATTACGATAAATACTATTTTGTCAATATACAATACATGGCATAATTGCGACAAGCTAAGTTGTAGTTCACAAATGTGCCAAAAACGCCCGTTTTTCGCAATTATGCGAACTACAACTTACCGACATTGAAACACGTTATAAATAAGCATTTAAAAAATAGTATTTATCGTAATAAACATTTCGTAAATAGCTTTTTTAATAAAATTGATTATATTGGAAGATATTATTTTTTTAAGATTGGCGGGGCTAGTTGGCTCTATGAAGGCCCTTAATGTATACTACCACACAATATGAACACTCAAGTCTGAAATATTTTTTTGATTTTGAATTAAACGAAGGTCTCAGTATATATAATTATCAAAAGTTAATTAAATATGCCACTAAATAAATGTCAGCAATTTCTCATAGTAGCCACGCTTGCTTTAATTACTGATTTTAAGGAAAGAAGTTCCAGTATTTAAATATGTTATACTTACAGCTTTTAAAGTTCAATATTTTTATTGTTATTTAATATTCTGTCCATCTATAACTCTATTAGCTAGTTCAGCTCTGTCTGGCAAAGTCCCTGTTTCGAATCCCGGTCGTGAAGGGACTTTTTGTCTATTTAATATTTTGAATTTAGATTACCTATCATTTTCGAGAAAATCTGCCTTGCTAAGCGACTGATATATAAAATGATATTGTGCATAATAAATGCACAGCATTTACTTATAATAAATAATATGAATAAGGCTCCCCCATACAATCCCTCAAACATTTACAGTTCAATATTTTTATTGTTATTTAATATTGTGTCAAACTAAAACTCTATTAGCTATTTCAGCTCTGTCTTGTAAAGTACATTATGTTTATTAAGACGCTGACATGAGCCAACTAGCGCCGCCAATCTTAAAAAAATCATATCTTCCAATATAATCAATTTTATTAAAAAAGCTAAGTTCACATTGTTTATTGCTATAAATATTATTTCTAAAATGCTTATTTGTAACGTGATTCAATGTCGGTAAGTTGTAGTTCACAAATGTGCCAGAAACGGCCGTTTTTCGCAATTATGTTCTCAAACGGGATTATAACGCGTCATGAATTCATAACTGTCAACAAACAAATGATTTCCTACCTGATACCGCCACATTAACTACCACAGTTGCTTCAGTACGTGGGCTGTAGGCGGTATTTATGCAAAATTAGTTTTCCAATACACCGTCCCCCTCGCTGAGCCGTATTAGCTTATCTTTCCACTTGGCACGCTGTAAATTGGTCAAAATCTCGTTGGCTCCTCGACTTTGCCACGTATACGTAAGTGGTAGGGTAACAATCATGTTCTTATAACAAGGAATTATTATTAAAATGTTCTTCGTTCACGATGCACCTTTAATGCAAAGGGTTACTGGTTCCAGATGGTATTTGTGCCTCCTGTGATACTTTTTCGACTGTAATTTGCCTATGTTTGTCAACACATGACAAAGGAAATTAATAGCCATAATAGCCTAATAACGTACGTATTTAGCACACAAACCCTTAGTGATATTGCTTAAGGTGAAAGACAAATCTAATAATAATTTGATTTATTTAGTACATCATACAAAAAAAGCTTTCAGCTTAGTTGACATGGTCGAGGAGTAAAAATAAACTATGTTTACATTATAGACCGAATTGAATTATTAACTGGAGCTATTGAAAATTTCTAAACGGGTTTCGGAGAAGACACGAACTCGCATAGATTTTGATGAAATCTCTTGTAAATTTTTCGTCCATAATAAAATAATTAAGACTCTAATATTGAATATTTCCGAATATTCTATACATTTTATAACATCATGGCCACTCTACATTCAAAGCTAGTGGCTCTAAGAGTGGTATCAACGTTTCTAAGCTCAACGAGTAGAAAGATAATATCGGAACGGAACATACTAACAATATGCTCTGCTACTGCGTTACATGTTACATTAGGCACTTTGTTTATGTGCCTCACTGTACATAAGGTTGTTAGTATGACGTCGAGTGTACTTGGGATGATCAAGAGGGGATTATGTTGAGAAATTGTAATTTATAATAGAAATTCGGGTGAAGTAGCCTAGCTATGTTCACATGGTTAATCTTGGCACAGTCTCCCCATTTTCTAAGATGGCGAATATAATTTATGCATTTATTTTCTTAAAAAATTTATGTTTTCAATTCCTAATTTGAATCGTAATTATGTATTAGTTTAAAATGTATTATGTATGTTCGTGTGATAATGTCAAACTGTTCTCAAAATTATATAAACTGAATGGATTTCAACTCCAAAACAGAACATTGAATTTTAAAACGAATCAAGTGTTTTATTTGTTTTTGGGTGGACGAAAAAAGAGTATTATTCATAGGTAAAAATTATTTACAAGCGAGTATTTTTTTCGATTTGGTCACTTATTTTCTGTTTTCCTATACCTCGTGCTTATTTACCGAAGTCTAGTTAATTTCTCTGTAAAACAATAACGAGTCCAACTTGGTCCTACATCCTCTCTTCCCCTTAAAATTATAATAGTACCGATTCGGTTTTGTACTTTATTTTCAACCTAAGTTTGAAATTAAATTAATTTATTGATAATATTGTGACGTAACCAAGTGTTACATAGAGTAGGTACCTAAGGTGTAATAAATGAGTATAATGACGTTCTAAATGACACTATCATTCGGCTCTCAGCGAGAGCTACATATTTGCGCCGTCTGGTGTTGACACCATGGGGCCATGGGGACCAGAGGCGCGGCGACTGTTCAAGGAACTGTCGTCGCGCCTCATTGACTCGTCGGGTGACCAAAGGGCTGGCGCTTACCTCGGCCAGCGTATATCACTTGCACAACGAGGTATCGTCGCCAGACTTTTGTGCACTCTCCCGCAGGGCAGCGATTTGGCTTTAATTTTTTATTTTTAAGTACTTACTCCGCTGGCTCAGTGACCCGAAGTGGAGCTTGGCCTCCGCAACGAGAAGCCGCCAGTCGTGCCGGTCCCGCACCGCCTGCCGCCACGTGTGTGCCTGCAGTCGGTGCAGGTCCCGACCTCGTCCTTCCAGCGGTTCCGAGGACGCCCGACCGGCCGACCTCCAGTCGCTTGTCCCAGATACACTGGTTTGACAGCTTGATCTTCTCCCATTCTCTTGACGTGGCCGAGCCAGCGAAGTCGAGCAGACTTGATCTCACCGATGTTGTTTATTTATAAGTAATTTTTATAATTAATATCATTGTTTGTATCATAAAATAGGTTTGTATAAATAAATAAGTGTCTTTATAGATTCATGTCTGATTCCTACACTTTTGTGGAGATAACTTTGCTCTGTAGCCATTTTTTCTCGATTACGAGTAAGTACTGAATAATAAGTACGTAATTATTCATTTTGCAAAGAAAAAATATTTAAGTATATTAATTAGATAAAACGGGAATTACCGTGTTAAACATTTATTATTGATGTCTCGATATTTCGACAGCATTGCAGCCATCATGGTCACGAGTAGAATATCAACAACTTTTCTCAACGCAGTCGGCGAATACGAAAGAGGGTAGATCGTTTTGTGTCACCCTTCTGACGTTTAACACTCACCGACTTCAGTCTACTCGTGACCATGATGGCTGCAATGCTGTCGAAATATCGAGACATCAATAATAAATGTTTAACACGGTAATTCCCGTTTTTATCTAATTAATATGTATACAAACCGTGAAAGTTTAAAAAAGAGATAAAAAGTGTCATTCTTGTTATAACTTCGGTGTAGAAAAAGAGCATTTTAGACCCGATTTAGGTTAGTTTTAAAACTGCACGAAAATTGCTACCATTGAAATAGTAAATATCGGTTGTTACCTGAACTTGGCGCTAAAGCGAGACAGAGATAAGTCCCTCACAAACCACTGCTAGTAATCTTTACACGCGCCCGAAAGCCTGAAACTCTGAACAAAGTTGGAATAACTTCGGAAGACCAAGGGCTGTTTAGAAAGGACCCCAACTTGGGCGGCCCCTGAAATATTAATGTAGTTTCACAGAATCCTATATGAGACTTGTGTGTGTTTTCTTGATATTTGCAAATGGCTACGAGTTTATTGTAGGCGGAATTATTATGATTGTGTTGTTGGAATTACAATAACATAAACGTGAATGGTAGATTTAACAGTTAACGAATAGGGTAGATAAGCTTTTTGGTACACCGAAAGAAAATATTAGATTGTGGTTGTTAAGTCTTTGAAACTGCAACTGCAATACAACTGTTACAAACTACACGGTGTCCTTGAATTCATTCGACAAATTGAAACTGGGGGTTGTAATGATGATAAATTAATATTAAATTGGTAAGGTTTTTTAGTAAATCACAACTGAAAAATAAATTGAACTAATTACGTCACAAGTCACACAATGACCTTAGAAATTACCATTAGGTCAAATCCCAGTGAAGAAAATCGTTGCAAGAAATTAAAAATACCTTAAAATGTAAAAACTTTAAAGCACAGTAACGACGCACATCAAATTAATATTTTTTGGTACTTAGTTGGATTTATAGTAAATATTTTTTATTTATTTTTCCACAAATTGTTTAATAACTTCGATCGGTTATTTTATTGCTTGCAATTATTTGCTCAGACTGGAAAGGCCGTAATTGTTTTAGCTAGAACAAACAATAACCAATCAAACTACCTAGGAAAACAAATAGCAAACACAGCAAAATACTTGGCTGTCTCTATAGTTTGTAATGGTTTAGCTGAAGTTGCGAATAATTAACAACAATAGCTGTTTTTTTCTTTCTGTGTATTTACAGCCGAACATAGGTCAGGTAATGTCATGGGATAATGATAATTCAATAAATTAATATGATTTTATTAGTAGCCTGTCTTCCTCTGTTTCCAACTTTCGGTTTTTATCGGGTCAGCTGGAAGAAATCTCCTAGAGAGAAGTGCGCCCTTTGTACATTTTATTATTAAGATGTTTATTTATATTATGTGGTGTACAATAAAATGTTAAATAAAGTAAAATAATATTTATTCAAATAACTAAAAATAAAAGTACCTAGGTACTTACTAAAATATAACTAAACTAAAATAAAACTATGTACAAAATAGGTCGGTTGAACTATCTTAAATAAATAATTGATAAGATAAGATACACATATTCTTTATTGTAACATAACAAAGAAGTCGTTATGGGTACCTATATCTATAATCACTTCAAAAAAATTACCCGACTGCGCAAGTAGGAGGGTTATTATCTTATTTTATGAATTATCATTATCCCATAGCCCATGACATTATCTAACCTACAGTTCTATTAGTATTGGCGGTAGAAATATTTTTCAAAAAACCCTTGGATAAAAAAATCTCTTTAATTTTAACAAAACTATATTCAACCCTAACTAACTACCCTTACAAATCTATGGCATTGGCCAAGACACTTGCAAAATGGACGGTACGCCATTGCGTCCGCACACATATGCAAAGTCCACGTAAACAACAAGCAAACAACGCACACTAGCGCAGATGGCGGGCAAATTTTCAACATGGCTCGCAGAGTTAGGGGTGGACTACTCGTGTCCTTCCTTTTGATTGCAATTAATTCGGAAACTAGGGTGGTAGCGGGGGTGCGGCGGCGAGGGCGCAGGGGAAAGGGTTCGTTCGGCCAATGCGCAGGGCCGAACTTGCGAATGAATTGTTGGAGTTTAAGAAAGTTGGCGCAAAGTTCGGTCTGATTCTGGTTAGCTGGTGGTCTGAGGTTAAGCTTGTGACAGTGTGCGATTTGGAATTAGGCTGTTGGTAATGTTAGGATCATTTGCAATAAAATATAAACGGAGACTTAGCGAATTAACCCTTACTTTTATTTTATAAGTATTTTAAATAAAATAAAAAATAAAATAGGATATTTTTATTTCAGACTTTTTTACATCCATATTTTGTTAGTAAATACTTAAATAACTATGTTAGTACATACTGGTGCGTGCAGGCCGGTCCAGTGTCTGAGAAATCGACTGTCCGGCCTACGCGCGAGCACGGTCAGGATACTGCTGTCGCTATTATTAATATTTTAAGTTTGATTTAATTTATATCTGTTCTTAACTCTGTCCTTAAAATACAACTATAATTTATTAATAATGGTGTGTGTCGATTTCTAATAATAGTAATAGTTGTATGATACCTTTTTTTTTGACCCAAGTAAAACATGTAACCATGCACCACGCCCGGGGGAGCATGTTGATTATGTCGGGGTCGCCGCCCTGAAGGGGCGGAATATCGACTAAACCTACTGTTCCACCTCGTGACATTCTTGCCGAGACACGGGAACTGCGATACATCCGCGACCCGACTGGCGCCCCGAGCAAGTTGTATAATACCTAGTTATTAAGTAATTGTGTTACCATTTTTTTAAAAGATGTGCTGCTGAGAGTTTTTGCCACTTTTTCTCCTCAGCGTTGGCACCTTTTCCTTGCAAAGTGGTGTAACTGTAAATTCAAAAATATGTTGACGTGCAAAAATGTACACAACGCGCTTACTTGCAATAAAGAATTTTGACTTTGACTTTAATTAAATATCTCTGATAATAATATGAGGCACTTTTCATTCATTTATCATTAATATCATATCATATTATTTATATACCATTGATGATCCATCCCTGGCAATCAAACGGTCTCGCCGCTGCTCCTTCAAAAGTAAGCAGACATTTTATGTGATACTTATGACGAAAGAAAAAGACATTGCCACATTTCAATGGAGCTTTGCCCCACCTACAAAACTACGTGACCATTTAAGCTGTACCTATCATTTTGTTGGGGACTTATTACAGGTTTCATATTGCATAATCATAATCAGTATCATTTTCTACTACTCCCGCAACTCCTATAGAAGAATAACAAAAACAATGAATAAATCGCTTCGATAATTTGCAGTAACTAAGAAGTAGTAGGTATATTTATTTATTTATAAACTCACGCCTGATTCCCGTAGGGGTAGGCAGAGACGATGGACTTCCATCTGCTGCGATCCTGGCACACAACCATTGCCTCCTCCACATTCATCAATCTCTTCATGCATGCTCGTCGTCGACAACAGGCGGTCTTCAGATAACCTTCAGGTAGAGAATTTATTCTTTTGGAAGAGGCGGCTTACAGTGCAACACGTAGAAAGGAAGAAATATATGGATTAGACTACTAAAATAATTAATACTTACTAATAAGTACTTAGTACGTAGTAGGTAACAATTGTTTATTATTATTAATAAATTAATAATGGATTGCCGAAAATATTCGTCGTGTGCGGTTAGAATATCAGTAGGTAGGTGTATGTGAGTGGAAACTTTCCGGCTAGCTTGCCAGCTACGAATTAAGTTAGCGCATATGCAATTAGGAAGTTTCTTAGACATTTATTGCTCTATGCACTGTTGTACAGTCAGCTAGAGCCGTAACTATTAGGTATTCTGTCCCAAAGTTACATAACATTTTACATAATGTTTCATATATTTGAATTAATATAGATAGTTTAAGTTTTTAGATTTTTAGGGTTAGTTTTTAGTCACTTTATTATTTTAGGTTTTAATTTAATGTAATTTTATAAAATAAATGAAAATTATGTCTAAAATTTTAATTAATTGTGCATATACGCTATGTGAAGCAAAAAAATGTATGGCTACAGTGGATTCGTTCTTACATAGTTAAAATTCCGATTGTATAGATTTTTTTACCATTTTAATATTACATTTATAAGTTTTATATTAGGCATGTGTAATCCACCAATCCGCTCTGGGCCTACTGGTGGACAGGTACAGACAGACTAGGCAATCATGAACAAAAAAATTATATAATAATCTTGAATATTTATGTCTATATAATTGTGCATATTTTTGTATCTATACAATTCTGTTGGTTAATAAATGATTTTGTATTTGTATAAGTTATTCTATCTTATTTTAAACTGCAGTAAAATATAAATACTTACAAAGTAGGTACCTAGTTTATTATATTATAATAATTACAATATATTACTAATATGTAAAAAAAATACTTGTATGCTTACCTTTTGGTAACTCAAACAAAAAACTAGACCTTAATGTAATATCGAGTCCAAATTATCGGGTGACAACTTAGGCTAGGTGCGCACTACGATTTTGTATCGCGCGATAATTATATCGCAGAAATGCAACGTATAGGTTTCTATCACAGACTACTTACCCCATAGACCTGTAACAGGATCAGATGAAGAATGATTGACAGAATTTTTCGCTTTCAAGTACCGCTTTCATGTCTATTGGGTAAGTGGTCTGTGGTTTCTATGATTGAGATACGAGACATCAAACCCACACATTTATACTGCGACAAAATTATTACATGACAAAAAAGTCCTATTTCACGCCAGGCCTTACCTTGTAAAAATAAAGGTCAAATGGCCATTTATCTCAATTTAACCCTCAATCTCTGAACTTGACCAATGCACCCAGCATCCCAACCCTTCACCTGCAATTGACCGGCAAGGACCGGTTTGACATTTATCTCCACGCTTCCCTAAATGTCAAAGATCATGACCGTGATCCGTTTGACCAATCACAGATTTGGCTGTAACTGGATGTAACCGGTTATGATATGTTAGCTCGTGAGTAAATGACTTTATGTGGGGTGGAAATATGTAGAGACGTTTCTCTCAAAAATGCTGATAATAATATTTGCAGGATCCTGTTGTAGTCGTGTCGCTCTCTACTTTGTAGAGACGCATACTTCTTACACATGATTGCGTAACCCGTCAATTGTAGCGATTCTAGAGTCTCGCACGCTAAGCAACGCGTCCCGCTCACTCTACACGATGTAGCGTATGAATTATCGTGACATTTGCAAGTTTTGGATTGGATTAGTGACGCGACAGAATCAAATACTGTTTGATAGATAAAAAAAAACAGTGAAAACTATGTAGCTGTGAAATATTTATTAGACTGTCCAGTAGTTTTTGAGAAAATCTCAACCTTATTGAGGCCCCCTGTATACTTATCTCTATCTTCGACTGTACTATGTTAAGTAATGAACACATTATAACCATTCATTTTATGAAATAAATATATTACTATATATTTTAATAAAACAGCAATAATCTATAATGTCCCCATAAATTACTATCTGCTCATATCTCATAGACTAGACAGTTGAAACTCCAAGCCCTCCGGCCTAGACTGCGGTACTAGCAAAACAAACTTGCGTCCATTCGTTACTATTATTGCCTACAGTTCCGCTAACTCGACCAAGTGTAGTTTGGAATCGAACGTGACGTTATATACTCGGTAGAGTCAGGAAAAATATAGTAGGAGAGCCAGCTTAATTAGAAAGACTGAAGTAACCAAAAAATTTGACTATTGCTGCATGTGAGAGCGATTCCCATATCAAAAAATGTAAAACCATTAAAATATTTTAACCCCCGATTCAAAAAGATGAGTGTTATAAACCGCAGCCCAAATTAAGTGTCTTATTTTGTAAACAAATATGATCGTCTAATTACCTGTTGTAATGTAATACTGGAGGAACTGATTGATCGCACCTGTTCATCAGTGTGAAAATAAAGTGATCTGATCTAATAATTTGAAAATAACTATGCAATAATCACAGTAAAAGCTTAAAATGTTAGTAGGGTAGGGTAGTTTTTGTTTACAAAATAAGACACTTATTGATTTTGATTTATAAACATACTGATTCTTAGGTTAGGTAGAAATTAAACTGCATTTTAAAATCAAAGAACAGGGTCATAATAATATGTCTAGTATCGACTACTTGATATTTTAGGGTGTTGGTATGTTTTTGAGTGATTTGGGTTATTTTTCGAGCAAACCAATTTAGAGTAGGTAATTTAAATGAAGCTGAGCGCCAAACTGATTTATTTTCAACTGAACTAATAGGAAATATTTCAGTCAACTGAACTAGTGGGAATAAACATTTTAGTTTTGTAAACTTTATTCAAAAAATATTTGAATGCAGTTTTAAAAATAAATCGATGTGCGTATATAGCATTGTCCATTGCACATTCACTATACCCTATTATACGTCTATGTATAGATCTGCATACACCCCAGCCTAACCACAATGGGTAGGACAGGGCATGAATATGCGCTCAACCCTTCAAGTCCACGCGGCAATTATTCAAAGAGAATAGTTTAACAGAAAGGATTGTAAGGACTGTCCTTCACAGGCTAAAACGAAGTAAGTCCCGTACCACAAAGAACAGCTTCCACCCTAGAACGACGCTTTTAAGGTTTAAAGTTAATGTGAAAATGGAGGTGTAGGTACATCGAAATGGTGGTTTTAAAGTCAGAGGTACGAAATTTCCGTATATTTAGAATATTTATACATTAGTCTGGAGTGGCTTTGGAAGAGACCGGTGCGGATGAGGCCTCCGTAAGTACATAATAGGTACCGGTGATTTAGTACGGTACGGTTGGAGATTTCAGCGAAATTAGTCTGGTCGAGTCGCTGCCGCCATTTTGATTGTGGGTGCTGTTATGCAGAAGTATCATTGTAAAATTGTTTAAAACTTTAAAATGTGAATATAAAATTTAAATATTTATCACTTGAATTTTTTTTTGGATTTTATTAACATTATAATTCTTTACATGATATATAGTAAGGGAATCACGTCAGTCATTGCTTTATAACCAATATTAATTTATAGACTAAAATAAAATAATTTAAATTACTGCGTTTTAATATTTTAATATATTTTTACATATTCAAAAATGTATATTTTTTTCAGTGTAAAATATCTAATGAAATACCAGTTCAAATAAAAAAAAAATATTATTACGCGATACAGCAGGGCAACGCTGCCAGCCTTTTGGGCACGCTGCCTATAGTGGGGGACCTGGGGCAGGTTTTTTATCTTTAATTTTTTAATTTTTTATTATTAGTTTGTTATTATTAATTGATCAAAAATATTTATCGTAATAAAGCTTTTTCATGTTCTTAAAAAAACTATTTCACGTTATAAATATTCAGGTTTAGTGCATGTAAATAACAAATTGCATTCATTATCTTATAGTCGTGCAAACTTATGTAATTACTAGAGATAATTATTTCGTTTAATGTGTTACTGCCTCTTAAAACCAGTCGCGTAAAATATCCACTGTAGACCCACATACTCCGCATATTTCCATGCTCATTGTATGGAGTAGGCTTGTCGAACAGACTATCTTCTCATGGCGACACTTGACTTGGCTATTCGTATTCGCTATTGGATGTTTGTCGCATTTTTAAAATACTTGACGTACAGTCGAAGATAGAGATAAGTATACAGGGGGCCTCAATAAGGTTGAGATTTTCTCAAAAACTACTGGACCGAATTTAATAATTCTTTTACTTTAACTTTTATCTATCCAACAGTGAAATAATTTTTTCAATAGGTCAAGTAGTTTTTGAGAAAATCCCAAACTTAAAAACTCTCCTGTACACCTTTCTCTGTGCTCCACCGTACCTATGTAGTACATACTATGTACGGTCGTAGACAGAGAAAGGTGTACAGTAGAGTTTTTAAGGATGAGATTTTCTCAAAAACTACTTGACCTATTGCAATAATTATTTTACTGTTAGATAGATAAAAGTTAAAACTATGTACTGTAAAAGAATTATTAGAAAAGGTCCAGTAGTTCTTGAGAAAATCTCAACCTTATTGAGGCCTCACGTACACTTATCTCTGTCTTCGTGTACATTCAAAAACGAATATTTTGTCAAGAATACCAACCACATATGGCAATTATGACAAATACGCAAATACGAATAGCCAAGTGAAGTGCTACCATTAGATTTAGTCTTCGCCGAGCATGGTAATGCAGTTGTCCCACTGCCCGGTGATAAGCGAGTAGCGTGTCTTTCCCACACAGCCAAAAGATTAGTATTTTTTCTTTTTAAAACGTTACTGCTTTTTAAGCTTAAAATGGCTACAGGAGCCCACAAACGAACTAACATTACAATACATGCGCTCTAAAAACATTGCCATCATCCTTACGGCAGATAGGTAATTATATATTATATAAAATAAAATAATAATGGAATAATTATATTGCTGTAAATTATAATATATGTATTGTGGTTAGGCTTAAGGGCCTTCCATGAGCCAACTAACGCCGCATAAAAATAATGTCTTCCAATTTAATAAATTTTATTAAAAAAATATTTACAAAATGTCTATTAAGACGAATACTTTAGGCTCATGGAAGGCTCTTAAGACAGAATATGCTGGTATATAAGATATTTAAAATCAAAGTCAAATCTCTTTATTGCCAGTAAGCACGTTGTGTAAGTGCATTTTTACACGTCAACATATATTTTTTTTGAATTTACACGTACACCACTTTGCAAGGAAAAGGTACTAACGCTGAGGAGAAAAAGTTGCAAAAAACAGCAGCATATCTTTTAAAATAATAACAATAATTATTTATTAACAAGGAAATTCTTTTTTCTTTCTTTTCTCGTGTGGTTTAGTGACCAAACCTATTTGTCAAAGTTATTCAGGCCGCCCGCAGGCCTTTGACGTGACCTAACGACTGATGTCAAGCGATAACAACCGGGACCAACTTGCTTAACGTGCTTTCCGAGGCACGAAGGGGCACAGATGAAAGTGTCACAGCGTTCACCCATCCAGGTCCTGACCTTGCCCAATGTTGCTTAACTTGTACGATCGTTTTCAACGTGTACTCGCAACTGGACTATGAGCCCCTCTACTAACTAGGGAATTACAGGTATATACCTCCAGATATTCATTTGTACCGTATTCTAGTCCAAAAAAAATTGAGAAAGACATAAAAAGCCCATTCCATAATAGCTAAGCAGGCAGCACTGAAATTGTGAAACTGGCAATGACCATGCAGAATAGTAAGCATCAAAATTCCAACAGCGTAATACTATTATACTGGAACAGAAGGAGGGTCTTAAATGTTTTTAGTTTTAGACATGGCCCATATTCCACCATGTTACCTCACTGTGACAATAAGAAATTATTTTCGAGGACTGTTCATATAATTAAATGAAGACAATAAAACAGATATGTTGATAATTAAATGAATAATAGATAAGTTGTTTAGATTTTAGTAAGTATTTAAGTAGGTATATTTTAACGCTTATAATAAACTCACTGTAACATCATATACATTCGTATAAGAAATATCTTATTAGAATGTTTTTAAAAAATTTCAATATTAAGTAGGTACGAATATTTTAAATTATTTTCTCATTGCAGTTTTATATCTGTAGTTTTAAATTTTCATTTTTACTTACTTTAATGGGCTTTCACATACTTAAATAACAAAATTAAAAACAGAAATAAAATAATTGCGTTCAATATTTTTTATTACCAAATGAGAACAAAAAGAAAAAAAAGTAAAAAAAAATGCACAAAACTCCCACCATCGTGGAGTCGTTACAGAATCCAAGAAGTAAAAAAATGTTTTAATTTACATAAAATATTTTTACTAAACTACTTTTAAACCTTAAAATTTCCCGTATTTAACCCTTTAAAAAACTCCACCCACCCTCCACCCAAAACAGTCAACTAAAACAGGAATGTAAGTACCAATACTCACTCACAAACAGCTCCAAAAACAATTTTCTTCTAACGTCGTGTCCTGGAGTTATGAATCCGGGAATGACCATGCGGAATGCCCAGAATGCCGGCAGACGGGGTGGCAGTCCCCATGTCGGAAGGGGTGGCACCCCCCACTGGCACCTAGAAAGGTATGTGGAATTAGGAATGCGAGGCATGATTTTGTTATTGCTATTTTCATTTTTGGAGACATTTTGTTTGTTGGCGACAAAAAAGAGGATCAAATCAAATCATTTCTTTCCAATAAGTTTACATACATAATATTGTTTGCACTAGGTAAACCTGTATCGCGGGAGACCTAGTAGAACACAGTTGACACACATAGTTATAATACAAGAAATAGGGATAAACTTGCATTTCCAGGATTCAGACTACGTAAGGTTAGTACATCCTTCATGTATTCGCTTTTATAACAAGTTGCCAGAAAGTGTCACGACGTTGACAGAGAGGAAATTTAAAAATTTCATTAAAGGAACACTTGTTAAGAAGGCGTATTACAGGATAGATAGATTTAAACGATGAACATGCATGGTGTGTGTCGCCGGTTCCGCATGAGGGATAAAGTCTAGATTACTAACAATAGTAATAGTTGTGTAATATTTTAGAATTAAAACTATGGTGAGCCATTACTACAAATTATTATATATAAACGGATATCACTCACTTATATTGTTAAAGTCGGCAATTAGACCGACAGTTTCGACCGATTTCGACGGTCTTTTTCAAGGTGAGCGCGCCACGCCCGCGTCGCCGTTGACGTTTCTTCGCGCACTGCGGATGAGCGCCCTCTGTGCGCGCTCCGAGATAACTTGTCCCGTCGACGACGACGGTGCGTTCGATGGCTGTAGCTGGATTCGTTGATCGATCTCACTTGTCGGGGAGTTACCGCCACTCACGTTAGGTCCTGTCACGCAGTATGTACTCACTGCGTCTACTCCGCATTCACTCACACTCCTAACATCGGATACGGCCCTGAGTACGGGCTTCCACGTAGCAGGCAAGGACCAACCGCAATCTCTGTTGAAATTGGGCCGTCGTGCAATCTTAATCGCTTCCCTGATCTTGCGCGCTCACCTTGAAAAAGATCGTCGAAATCGGTCGAAACTGTCGGTCTAATTGCCGACTTTAACAATATAAGTGAGTGATATCCGTTTATATATAATAATTAGTTGTGTAATACCTAATTATTAAGTAATTGTGTAATATTATTATATTATTTTAAAAGATGTGCTGCTGAGAGTTTTTTGCCACTTTTTCTCCTCAGCGTTGGCACCTTTTCCTTGCAAAGTGGTGTAAATGTAAATTCAAAAATATTTTGACGTGCAAAAATGTACACAACGTGCTTACTTGCAATAAAGAAATTTGACTTGACTTGAACATTTTACCAGTATAGATTTCTAAACCTTCTTAGAGAACAGTTGGGTATCTAGGACACATATTCAGGAACGACAGATACCAACTTCTCTAATTAATTATGATGGGCAAAATAGCGGGCAAACGGGGCCCTGGACGCCGGAAAAAGTCTTTGCTCCGTAATATTCGTGAATGTCCTGGTATCGCGAGCGCTGAACAGCTGTTCCGGCTCGCTCAAGACAGGAATAAGTTACGCGGAGCTGACAGCCGACCTCCGCCAGCGGAGAGGCACTACAAGAAGAAGAAGACATTTTTTTCGTGGCTGGCAGAGACTGAAGGTCGAGAATCGGAGAGGCATATGCCCAGCAGTGCACTGTTGATAGATAGTACTTTTCCACCAACCAATCAGTGGACGGCATTTCTTGCATTTCATGCATCGATTTCCTATAAACAACTAGATACACAGTCTGCCTTCTAAAAATGTCCGAGCGCAAAGAAGGCCCAAGCGAATGAATGGCCTCATTTGCTTTATTGGACATTATTTGGACGTTAACTATGGACCCTTATTTGGACGTTTTTTAAATTGTTTTAGTAAGACCTTTGTGTATCTAGTTGTTTATAGGAGATCAATGATTTCATGCCACAGTTTTGGCGTTAAATCTCTGGATTGTGAATCCACTAGGTTAAATGATCAACGCGAAATAATAGCTCTACGCAGACTCTACGAAAGCCTACGAGAAAGAGAGAGCTGATTTTCCAAGTGCTACATTGGTAGCAATTCTGTAATTTATTTCCTAATTTTAGGCTAACTTGTACTTATCTAAAAGTAACGCCATCATTTTTACTACTTTGGTGTATGAAAGGGGAAAAGAGCTCGGTGGCTCAGTGGTTGGTGCAATGGACTTGCGATACAGAGGTCCCAAGTTCGATTCCCAGCCAGGGCAGCCATGTACCAATGAGTTATCCTTGGTTTCTTCGACGGAAAAACTTACGTACATTTACTGAGTGCTCTCAAAACGGTGAAGGAAAACATCGTGATAAAACCTGCATGCCGTACAAGAAAAAAAATTCTAAGGAATGTGAAATCCGCTAATCCGCAGTGGGCCCGCGTGGTGGACCATGGCCCGAGCTCCCTCGATTTAAGGGAAAGTCTGTACCCGAGCAGTGGGGCAATATAAATAGACTGATTATGATGAAGGTGGCCGCATTTTTAGACCAAATATACGACTGCACTACGGAATGTCGATGTTCAAAATACCGATGAACGGTATACCGAAAGTACATGAGTTCGAATTACGCGAGTTCGAAAGTACGTAATACCGAATGACTGAATATCGAATGTTCGCTATCGCGATGTACGGAATATCGAAAATATGCTATATCGAATTACTCAATATCGAATGTCAATAGGTTAGTTTTAAAACGCAAATCAGGAATTACCACCCACATATCCTGTAAGTGTGACTTTCTCGCCCATCCCACCATTGTTCTCACCTCATTCTCGCCCATCTCGTCCGCGTATAATATCCAAATGATTCGGCGCGTTAACCCACACACGCACAATGGTAGTCACGTATTAATCATGCGATACAGGGCCGGATTCCGGGCTCGTTAATCATGCCCCGAACGCCGCCCGCCCGCAATCTGAAGGCGTCGTGTAGGGCCCGCTTTTTGTTAATTAATCTACACTTATGTACGTAAGGGTTATGTATTTGTCTACTATGTGTTGGAGAAAGGAAAAAAAGTAGTTTGAATTTTGTTAAAAAACTTTTTTTTAATTTTCATACGTCGAGTTTTGATAGATTCGTGTCTGACTCCTACACTTTTGTGGAGATAACTTTGCTATGTAGCCAATTTTTCTCGATAACGAGTAAGTACTGAAAAATAAGTACGTAATTATTCATTTAGCAAAGAAAAAATATTTAAGTAATTAAAGTTTCTGATTTTCGTATGTAGAAGTTTTGAACGTTTAAAAAATACTTAGTGTAAAATTTTCTAGAATTACTTATATGGTTAAAACATATTTTTGCTTTAACTAAAGGCTTTTAAATTTTTTATTTTAATAAAAAATAAATTATCAACTACTCCAGCTAAAAGCTCGTGCTATTAACATTGATCTCCTATAAACAACTAGTTACACAAAGGTCTTACTAAAACAATTTAAAAACGTCCAAATAAGGGTCCATTGTTAACGTCCAAATAATGTCCAATAAAGCAAATGAGAGTCCATTCATCCGTTTGGCCCTTCTTTGCGCTCGGACATTTTTAGAAGGCAGACTGTGTATCTAGTTGTTTATAGGAGATCAATGGCTATTAAGGAGTATATTAGTCATAACTCAGAATTATTAATCGATATTTCTTAAATCAAGAACAATACTTTAAAAAACTATTATTTTTATTCTTCAATAAACAAGCAAGGCAGGCACTCGTCATGTAAAATGTCTAAGGCTATGAATACATACATCACAGCTATTGTAAGGGCCAGTACAGTGATTTATCCATCAGTCAGCCTCAGCTCAGCAAATAAGATTATGTTCACAATAGCTCCGTCACTCACATACCGTACATTAATCATCATATGTACTGGGATATGACGTAACTATACAATACATATATAACCGGTGGTCTACGTAGAGCATTTTTTTTTAATTACCAATAGGCTAGTTGACCCAAATGACATTGCCACATTCCAATGGAGCTTTGCCCCACCTACAAAACTACGTGACCATAATTCAATTTTATACAGCAATATATATTTATTTTTGTTTGTAACGACGCCATTTTAATATCAGACTATTACTAAAATGCGTCTCCTTTATACATTCATTATCTCTGTCCATCCACCTCGGTCCACCCTCGCTCACCCCTTTTGTGAAAATATAATGGGGCTACTTTGTCCTACTCTATGTATGTCGGATATTTTTTTTGTATATACGAGTATATTCATGTTAACCATGTCTCTTATTTTACACGGAAAACTATATTTACTAAGTTTAAAAAAAGAAACATTATTTTTTTAAAATAATTATGTAAATATGTACACTAGCTAACTTTGGTTTTATATGTAACTGATGTATTTTCATTTGTGTGCAAATAAAGTATATTTGAATTGAATTGAATCGAAAAAAATGTGGTGATTTCAGGTTTCGCATGCCTACTCCTACGCGATATATGTAGTAAGTGACAGTTGTGTCTATTATAGGTTTAGGATTATTACATATTTGGCGGCCATGAAAGAATCACGTCTATTTTATACAAATCTATTATCATGAAGATAGGATCGGCACGGCGAATTTTTCCTTGGTGACTAATAAAGATAAAAAAAATATTTTTAAAGTAAAATACCTCTTATAAAATTATATAATAAGGGAAAACTACAATAGAACTTAGAAATAATTGCCATTCCAGGTTACCCACACTATATTTAATCATTATTGTACCCAATTGGTTACGAGTAGGCTTTTGAAAATGGCGGGAAGCGACGGTCCCGAAATTATTTGAAAATTTTCAGTTTAATGTCTACAGTGGGTATTTTGTTGCTGCGCTATGGTCAAGAGTCTCACTACGTGCTCGGGAGTGAACGTGACTGTCGAGCTGCTTCGTCCAGAGTGATGACGCTACGGCGGCTCCTCTGGATGAAGACATGAAGACGCGGCTACCCAGGGTGGCGGCGCCACAGCGACTCCCCTGGATGAAGAGAAGACGATATGATATTTTGAATATTCTGTAACATGATATTGGCAAATGACGAACTGTCGAGTCCATTAATAAAATAAATAAATAGTTACGGGTATTAAAAACTTATTTCTTATTCTTTTGAAAGATGTGTTGCTGAAATGTTTTTTTTTTGCAACTTTTTTCTTTTCAGCGTGGCAACTTTTCTTTACAAATAACGTATAACGTACATATTGTTGTAAATTCTAAAATTTAGATTAATTTGAAACTTTGAATCGGTTACCAATAATAAAATTCACATACATATAAATTACTAAAACGCACACAAAAGAAAATAATACCGATATTTTTTTCTTCACAGTCGATATCAATAAATTTTCTTTGTACCGACCTCGTATCGCGCCGGGTAAGTAGTTGGTATCTCATTATTTCTGCGCTCTCGTGTGTAAAGGCACCGAGCACTTTCAAGTTGGTAGGTATCTGTTACTTTGCGAGACATCTATCTATTTTGTGTAGTCTCGGATATTCTTGTGTTACTTTTGTACAAATATTCTATTTTATAAAAATAACTATTGATTTTTAGAATTAAAACTATAGTGAGACTACTTCAAATTATTATAATATAAACAGACATCAATCACTTATATTGTTGAAGCCGGTTATTAGGCCGTCAGTTATGATTTAAGTGAGTGATATCAAACGTAAAATATCTCTATATATGTATATGTTTATATATGTATAAGAATTCATAACTATGTACCTATTTTCAATATTTGGTGTCAAAAAATTTTTTTTTATCTATAAAAAGGCTTTATTTTACCATAGTAATAGTAACTTCTTCTCAATTTTAAAGGAGAAACTAATTCATTTAAATACATTTTGTATGCAGGACGACCCCTCAGGAAATCTGATTTGCTTGAGAAAGGCCCCTTTGGTTTAAAATGTGTTAAAATGGGCGGACGCAATCGAGCGCGTTCGATTCCCAATTGATGCAGTAATTTGATTTAGGCATCTACTTCTCACTTACATATACATTTTTAACGACAAAATATTTAACACAAGACAGTAATCTGTCGTCTGTGTAGTTCACAAATGTGCCAGAAACGGCCGTTTTTCGCAATTATGTGAACTACAACTTACCTACATTGCATCACGTTACAAATAAGCATTTAAAAAATAATATCTATAGCAATAAACAATGTGAACGTAGCTTTTAAAAAAAAATTGATTATATTGGAAGATATGATTTTTTTAAGATTGACGGCGCTAGTTGGTTCATGGAAGAGAAAGAACGAAATCTGATTGGTTATTCAAACACATCTCCTCTCGTCTCCTCTTTGGTGGAAACTGGGCCTTAAGCTGGGTACGCTGCGCCGTGTTTCCGGTTTTTTTTAAAATACTGTATAATTTTTGGGAACCGATTTAACAAAGAAAATTGTTAAGCCACGCCCCTAAATCACGTTTAGAAATACGGCGCAGCTTTATATTTTGAAGCAGATAAAAAAGGAACAGTCACCCAACTTTACAAGTCGGTAACTTAAGTAGAATATCAAGAAAAATACTTGACAAGCAGTTTTATAAGTAAAAAAGAAGTGTTCCGTAGCTTATCTCGAAGTTGGGCCAAGTGAAAGTTGGCGTGAGTGAAAAATGCAGCCAAGTTCCTGCGAAAGTGCAAGTGGGAGGTTGCAGACTTCAGCGCACTTGCTCGCTGATTTACTTTGCATAGACTCGCTTCTTGCTTTTATAATAATATTGGTTGTTTTAATAACAATATAACATTTGACTAATTTTTATAAACATAACTTAAAACAATTTAAATTTATATAAACAAACTTAAAATAATTTAAGAAATATTTGTTTATTACTAACAGCTGTACCCCGCAACTTCGTTTGCGTAGAGGAGGAGGATGGAGGAGATCTTCCTCTCTGGATCCTTGTTTCCACATCACATACCGCCATGGCTTATAGCCTATGAGCTGTCCGGATATTACAGCTATCTCCTAGTGAAACTCCCATCAAAATTCCTACAGTAGTTATGGCGTGATACTTGCACAAAGTCACAGACAAACAGACAAAAATTCTAAAAATTTGTGTTTTGGCATCAGTATCGATCCTAAAACACATTACAATTATTCTTTTCAAAATTTATCCAATGTACAGACACAACTTTTTTACAGTCTTATTATATGTATGGATAATAAATAAATAAATAATAACACAATATTTACATTAATTGAGCATATCGCCTATGTTGCCATAATGCGGAAGGGTTCCCAGGATGCTGGCAGGATACCTTGAACGGTAAACTCAGCCGTTGAGCGAAGTAAGCGCCAGCCAGGACTGTCTGTCAAGACCTATATCTCAGAAACGCGTGGACGGATCAAGTTGAAATTAATATCCGCTACTCTGGTCTGCAACCTCATGCAGCTGTTAAAAAATCAAACTTCTACGTCAACCCGATCAAAAGATATGGCCGCTTATGTCGCCTTTTCCTGCATATTTGTAAGAAAACGCGAGAAACTCAAAACCTATAGGGTACTTCCCGTTGAGCTAGAATCATGAAATTTGGCACGAAGCTAGGTCTTATATCACAAGTAAAGAAAAAAATCCGAAAACTGTAAATTTGGGGTTCCATCACGAAATAATTATTTTTTGTAATTACAAAATTATATTTGCAGTTTATGCCTAGTATGGCGATGTATGATGTTATCAGTTTCGAAAACGCAAAGTTAGTTTGTCTCTAAATCGGGTACGGAACCTTCGGTGCGCGAGTTCAACAGCCGTCTGGCACTTGGCCGTTTTTTTGTAATTGATTAGCTTGTATTATGATAATGAATATCATTGTTTTTATTAATTAATTGGGTGTTTGCCAAACACCCAATTTCTAGACCATAACCCATGCTTTTCGCGTACGAAATTACTTAAAAACTCAAATAAAAACACCCCCTAACTCCTCCCAGTCGCCAACCCGCTAGACATTGCCTATATCCGGGCAAAAACTGGTTTAGACCGGTTAAGTTGGGCGTCGCCTGACGAGCAGTGGCGGGCCCATATCCGGCGGTCCGATTGAGTTACACCAGGAGTGATTGGGATGGGACGATTGATCGGACTGACTTGAGCGATTGATTGAGCTGGAGTAGGCATGTAATTACTCTATGCCGTAGAGTCTAAAATGAGAGCTTAGAAGAGGTCGGTGGCGCAGTGGTTGTGGGTCACTTAGACTTACAATAATATCCCATGTTCGACTCCCGGTTAGATCAGCTATATACGGTCACCACAGAGAAAAGCGGTCAGTTTTTAAAGTTCGAGGTTATCTCAAAAACTACTTGATCTATTGCAAGAAATATTTCACTGTTTATACTGATAGAATTAGGGCCTTCATAGAGCCAACTAGCGCTGCCAATCTTAAAAAAATAATATCTTCCAAGCTATTTACGAAATGTTTATTACGATAAATACTATTTTTCAATATACAATACATGGCATTTATGTGTTAATTTTTAAGGTTTTATATACAATAAAGAATACAAACAATAAAAACTTGTTGTACCTAACTGTAAAATAATTATTTCGGATCCAGTAGTTTTTCGAAAATCTCAACCTTTTTGAGACCCCTTGTATACTGTCTTCGAAAACTTAAGCACGATGTGTACATTTTTGCACGTCAACATATTTTTGGATTTACATTTACACCACTTTACAAAGGTGCCAACCCTGAGAAGAAGAAGTGGCAAAAAACTCTCAGCGGCACATCTTTTAAAACAATGGTAGCACAATTACTTAATAACTAGGTATTACACAGCTATTACTATTATTAGTAATCTAAACTCTATCCTTCACGCGGAACCGGCGACACACACCATGCATGTTCATCGATTATAGAGTCTATGGAGTAATAGGTATCTGACGGCATAATGGTTGGGTTACTGGGCTTATGAACAGATTTTTTTTCTTTTTTTTCGATTAGATTCCACAAATGATTTACTCAATCGTGGGCTAATCAGATCTTTGCTATGTAGAGCGGTTCTCGAGATCGAGATATTTAGGTAAGTAATAAAACTTTTCTACATGCTTTTGTATGGAGAACTTTTATTAGAATTCGGTTAGTTCCATTAGTAAGCGAATAATTAAAAAAATACAATAAACATTCCTATAATAATTATTTACGACAAAAACAGATTGTAGAGCCGAGACAGGAAATAGTTACTACTAGCGCCCTCCGTGACAAATAAAGGCAACATGAACCAAGTTGCTGTTAATGCCGTGGTGTGTGCTACTCGACAACAGATGGCGCTATTTCGCTTTCTTATTGGAATTTTATTGTTGGAATTTGTTTGATGGTATTTGTTGTTTTCTTGTAATATTCTTGTAAGTTTACATCCAAATTAATAGTCCTTTTATTTATTACTTTACTTATGGTTTTATTCTATTGACATTTATGAAGGATAAATTCACATTATGCAAAGAGTTTTCTTGAAATACGTACGTGATTTATTTACAGTCGCACTTACTAATTCCACTTTGTTTATTATTATTGTTAGTTCGAATTTTAAGTTTTTACTCGTAAAAATAGCGTATGTAAAGACTGTAGGTTCTACCTACTAATATAATGACTGTTAGGGGCATGCAATATTTGAGCAGTCAAGTAGGTACGGTGGAACACAAAGAAAGGTGTAGGTACAGGAAAGTTTTAAGGTTGAGATTTTCTCAAAAACTACTTGACCTATTGCAAAAATTCTTTCATTGTTTGGTAGATAAAAGTTAAAATCATGTAACTGTAAAATAATTATTAAATTCTGTCCAGTAGTTTTTGAGACAATCTCAACCTTATTGAGGTCCCCTGTATACTTCTATATTGTATATCTGTCTTCGACTGTACCTACCTATTATTAGATTGATTAAATAGGTCAGTTTTTTTAAATTAGGAAAAAGAAATTCACGTTTCATTTAAATAAAAGTTTACATGTTACCGAATTTCCCTGATAACGGAAGTCAAGGAAGTAAAGTCGACAGCAGATCAATGGTAACACTTTGGACTTTGGACCATTCTTATTATTTGCGTCGTAAGACTTGAAATCGTACTGCAAGTGTTACCATTGATCTGCTGTCGACTGTACATAGTCTACTTCATTTAGTATATTTTTTTTAATTGGTTTATTTGTGACAGGTAGGAAATAGGTACTTACCATTATCTTATCAATATCAATCTATATATATATATAACCGAAAGTAATAAAGTCTCATGGAAATCTCTATATTGTATAACCGAAAGTAATAAAGTCTCATGGAAATCTTTTTTTCGGCTTAAGGTCACCCTAAAAGGCCACACTTTCTCATAAATAACTTTACCATCATTCACGTTACACGAAAAACTTTTTCCCAAAGCCCACGCCTCGTAACTCGTTTAGAAATACCACAAATAATGCGACAGTTGGCGAAATATATCTATTTCGGACCCGGCTGGACCCGCGTCATGCTGACACGGACGCCCGGGAGGCTTTGGGGGTACGGTGTCGGTCACAAGCGAGAGCGGAGGCTCACAAGCGGGAGCGGACGGAAAATAGATACACAAATAATGCGACAGTTGGCGAAATATATTTATGTCAGCGGACCCGGCTGGACTCGCGTCATGCTGACACGGACGCCCGGGCCTTTGGGGGTACGGTGTCGGTTACAAGCGAGAGCGGAGACTTACAAGCGGAAGCGGACGACGTTTAGAAGCACCCCATCCTGGGACAGTTGGCGAAATATAGTATTTCCCAGATATAATAAGTTTTTATCGCAAAAGTTATTACAAAAATAAAGTTTTCAGATTATCTGCTCATACGATCGATTAATGCAACCCAAAAACATCACGCGAGAAAATGGAGACTTTGAGATTGGAGATGATGGTGATCATCATCCTCTCCCATTAGAACAACGCCATTACTTTGTTGCTAACATCAACGGCGTTCGAAAATTTTGGAAACCAAGAGTCGGTCACAAGCGGTAGCGTAGCGGGAACGGTATATGAAAACCATAAGTCACAGGCGATAGCGGAATTTTTAAACTTCCTAACTGACGCTAAATATTTAAGCCGTAGAAAGACCGCTTCACGCTTCCAACTTGCACCGCAGCACAGTTGTAGCATCGCAACGCTAACGTCTACACATGATGGGGTATTTCTACAAGTTGCCCGGCCCCGCGTGTACACAGTGTCACTGTCATGTTTAGAAAAAGGGCAAAGTGAAAAGCAATTTGAACTTTTTATGTTTTTTTTGGCATTTTCTGTGGAAGCACTAACATACCTACATTATGTACTTAATTTAAGTTTTCAGATTTAGCTAATGTTTACCGTTTGACCGTTGATTAGAAAAAGCCGCCAAAATCTTTTAGACCCAATCATTGATCTCCTATAAACAACTAGATATACAAAGGTCTTACTAAAACAATTTAAAAACGTCTAAATAAGGGTCCATTGTTAACGTCCAAATAATGCCCAATAAAGCAAATGAGGGTCCATTCATCCTGTGCGGGACCGGGCTCAGATAGTGCCAGGAAGACCTGAGCCTTAGATCCCAATGCACCGGTGGAGGTTCGGTTCTCCTCGAAGTAGATGCGCAGTCGCTAGGCTTCGGTAGACCGCAGAGTGGTATGGCGAGGTGTCGTTGAAATAATCAACACGTTTTCTATCCAAACTGTACGTGTTAACAGGGGCGATTATGGCGTGGTGAATTCACGTGGCGCGGCGTGGCGTAACGAAATCTGGTGAATTCACGCACGTAGTTCGATGGTGACGAAGTAGTAGAAGTGAGAAGAAAGAAGAAGAAGTGAGGCTCGGCAGGACGCCGCGCTCTATTTATGCGCGTGACAACGACATACCCCTCTGAGGGGGAGCAGCCCCGCCAGAGGGATGGCGTCCGGCCGATCCTATTGTCTGTAATCGCCCATGCTAACACGTTTCATTTAACTTTATTAAAAATAACACTAAATACAAAATAGGAAACACGAAAATAATGAACTTATACTATAAACTATTACAAATAATGCTAAAGTACTATTTATATTCATGGTACTAGGGTGGAGCCATATTTTACATCGACGTGGTGTTTTAGTCGTCGCGTACATACTCCCGCCGTGCAGTGGCGGTATCGGCGCTGCATTCTATTTCCGGTCAGCGGCGACTTCTTCTCGTGGCTCCGTCGGTAGTACTATTAGCTTCTTTGTGGGCCTCCGTAGAACTCCTCCTTTAGTCTGCACGTCAGCAGCGCGTACCACATTATCTCGGCCAGGATAGACCTCTACGATTCTTCCACGCGGCCATGTGTTACGAGGCAGCGTGGAGTCGACTATGAGGACGAGGTCTCCTATATTCAGTGCCTTTCCACGGCCGTAGGGCTCCCGCCGGTACTGAAGGTCCGGGAGGTACTCTGTTACCCATCTTTTCCAGAATAGGTCGGCTAGTCTCTGGGCGCGCCGCCAGTGCTGTCTGCTGTTGAGGTCGGAGTCTATAAAACTTCCAGGTGTCGATACTCTGCCCGATCCTCCAATAAGAAAGTGATTGGGGGTCAGGGCCTCGTCATCGTGTGGATCCGTTGATACGTGTGTGAGGGGACGACTGTTTACTGTATATTCCGCCTCACACAGTAGTGTCGCTAGCACATCTTCATGAGGGTGCTTCTCGTGTAGTACGGTATATAGCGCTGTCTTTACTGATTTCACAAGGCGTTCCCATGCACCGCCCATGAATGGTGCGCTCGGAGGTATGTACTTCCACACGATACAGCGCTTGGATGCTTCGTCTCTTACGGCGTCTCTCAGTTCCCTGTCCGCTGCATGCATATTGGTGCCGTTATCGGAGAAGATTTCGGCTGGACATCCTCTTCTGGCTATCATTCTTCTCAGCGCTAGTATAGCTGAGTCGGCTGAGAGGTTTGCTGCTATCTCAAGGTGGACAGCTCTGGTTGTGAGACACGTGAACAAAGCTACGTATCTCTTCTGACGCTGTCGTCCGACAGTGATAGAGAGCGGACCAAAATAATCGAGCCCTGTGTAGGTAAAGGGTCGATAGTGATGTGCTAATCTGCTCCTCGGGTGGTTGCCCGTCGGTGGTTCAGCCGGAATAGCTTTGCGGATTCGGCATTGGATACAGCTCTTCACTACTGTTTTCGTAATCGGTCTAAGTCGTAAGACCCAATAGTGCTGTCTCACTTCATTCACGATCATTTCATTTCCACCGTGTTGCAGTTGAGTATGTGTCCACGCGATATAGAGACGCGTATACGGATGGTCGCCGTCTAATATAGCAGGCTCTCGTTGTTCATCTGTGATGTTCTCTGTGGCAGCTATCCTTGATCTAAGTCTAACTATTGATTTCTCGTCGAGACGTATTGCGAGTTGTCGTAAACGGCTATTCTTAGGCAGGCCTTCTCCGGCTTGTAGTGCGATTATCTCTGTAGTAAATGACTCCTGTTGCGAAGCTTTAATCCATAATTCCACAGCTCTTTGCATATATTCTGCCTCTAGTGGAATTGGAATGTTGCAGTTATCATCTGTGTGACGGCGTGATGTAGGCAGAGGCACGTAATTGGAATTTTTACTGTTAACTCTTTTCCAATTGGGATCTGCTTCGATATTGCGCGCCGTGCGCTTATAATTCACTGCACAGCGTGGCGATCTTATTAGATCAATCGCCTGTAGTACTCGTGCGGTAGTTCTTATAAGTCGTAGCCAGGACGAGAATCTTTTCACATCTGGTAGAGCGTCTATTAGCCTAGATTCGGCTAATTGGACTGTGTGAGTACGCTCTTCTCCGGTGATTACTGTACTGGTTAGCTCCTTTCTCTCTATTGGCCATTTGTCTTGACTCTCGTAGAGGAACTCTGGTCCAGTGAACCATCTATGGTTTTGATCGAAGTTCTTCGGCACGCCACGGGTGGCGTCATCGGCGACGTTTCGTTGAGTGGGAACCCATCGCCATTCATTTACTGTTGTTTCTTCTTCTATCTCAGCGACGCGGTGGGCGACGAATGCTTTGAATGTCCGAGGTCCCGCTCGTAGCCACGAGAGTACTGTTTTCGAATCGCTCCAGTAATACTTTCTGTCTGGCTTCACTTGATATTCTTCTATGGTAGTCTTAGCTAGTCTGCAGCCAATGACAGCGGCTTGCAGCTCTAATCTTGGTATCGAAGTGAGCTTCAATGGCGCGACTCGGGCTTTGGCGGTGGCCAGCGTGACATTCACATGACCCTCTGTGTCTATTGTTCTCCAATACACTGCGGCGGCGTACGCCGTCTCACTGGCGTCAACGAATGTGTGTATCTCTCGGGTGACCGCGTCGCTCAAGTGTGGATGACAGCGAGGTATATTCATATCTCGGAGGTGACTTAGGTCATCGATCCATATTTTCCAGCGGCTCGCCAGTTGATTAGGCAGCCTTTCATCCCACCCTGTGCCCGTACGCCATGTCTCTTGTAACAGCTGTTTGGCCTGGATAGTGACAGGTGACACCAGGCCAAGGGGATCGAAGAGAGACATGACGGTCTGCAGTGCTTCTCTTTTAGTGGGAATTCTATTACCCGTTATGATCTCGGGTGACACTCTGGCGAAATCGAGGTTAAAGCCCAGGGTGTCGGTCTCAGGTCTCCATGTTAGACCCAAAATCTTTTCTTCTTTGTACCCGTCGTCGAGCTTTATGACAGAGGAGGTGGTAACAGGTTCATCTTCATAGGCTTCTATTATTTCTTTTCTATTTGACGTCCATTTTCGTAGATGAAAATTTGCCTTTTCATGAACTTTTCTGACTTCGGTGGTTACTCTCTGTGCTTCTTCGATGCTTTCAAAGCTTTGTAAGTAGTCATCCATATAGTGGTGTTTGACTATGGCTTCGGCGGCGTCGGGGTACTGTTGACGATGTCGTTCGGCGTTCAAGTTTTTTACAAACAGCGCTGTACAAGGTGAGCACGCTGCGCCGAAGATAACTGATTTCATGCGATATTCTCGGGGCGGGCCCTCCCGCCGGTCTTGGCGCCATAAAAATCGTAGCACGTCTCTATCTTCCTCTTTTATTCCAATTCGCAGAAACATCTCTTGAATATCGGCGACCACCGCTATTTGATATTGACGAAACCTCATTATCACCCCAGGGAGTGATTGTAGTAGATCGGGGCCCGTCAGTAGGTGGTCATTGAGACATGTTCCTCGAGCACGTGCGGCGGCGTCAAATACGGAACGTACTTTTCCCGGCTTCGCAGGATGAGTCACGGCAAAGTGAGGCAAATACCATGTTTTTCCAGGTATAGCAGGTGTTCTCACTTCCTCTGCATAGCCTTTGTTCAAAAGCTCATTCATTTGCTTCTCGTAGTTTACTTTTAACTGTGGCTCTTTATCTATTGTTTTCTCTGTACTATAGAGCCTTTTCAGAGTGCTATCGTAATTGTTCGGCAGCGTGATGTTGTCTCTTTTCCACAATAGCGTTGTTTCGTACCCGCCCGTAGGTCGCTCGGCTGTATTGTTTTTTAACGTCTGAAGAGCGCGTTCCTCTGGGTCGCTGCGTGTTGATTTCGGTTGCAAGCCAATGAAATCCAAACTGAAGTATCTCTTCACTGTTTCCTCCATTCGGTCATCAACGAGCTGATGCACATAGTGAAGGCGTTGCCCCAAGCTTCTGGTGTTTAAGCCATGGAGAACCCATCCCAAAGGTGTAAGGGATGCTACGGGTTGTTCGAGTGACCCGTGTCTCATATCACGAGCGACGAGTAGGTGCCAGTTGTCTTGGCCAATCAAAATGGTCGGCTTTGCTTCTTCATAGATCAAGTGATCCTTGATGTCTTGTAGATAATGGCAACCATCGATATCTATGTCTTCGACGCTTTGTGAAGATAGCCTCAGGTTATCGATTGTTCTGGCTTTGATGTCGAACTCTTCAGTTTGCCCCATTATGCGTAGAGCAACACGGCGTGACGCTGTTCTTCTTACTTTGGCGCCGGCGATCGCATCGATGTACAGTGGCTCGAGAGGTCCGTCAATGCCGACACGTGTTATTATATTGGCATCGACTAATGTAACGGTGGACCCGTCGTCGAGCAGTGCGTGCGTATCTACGTAGCCTTTCGGCCCGGTAACTCGAACAGGTAGTATCTTGAGGTAGGTACGTGTCTGTTTCCGAGAGAAGGTTGAAGCAACGGTCTCGGTCGATTTTATGACGGCGGCGCTGGAATCTCTTTGTTCTGACGGCGAGCGCGCGGCGTCATAATGTAACAATGGGTGATGCGTTTTCGGGCAACCATCTGTTTCGCATCTTTTGTTCTTACATCTGTGCGTAGCTGTTCTATATCTCAGGCAACGAAAACATAGGCGTGATTGTTTCGCTATGTTCCAACGTGCGTCGCTATCGGCTTCTTTCAATGTTTCACAGGTTGGCGCGCTATGTCCCGTTTTGGTGCACACAGGACAAGATGGCGGTCGGCGTCCGTTTTTATCTTTGGTAGAGTGCGTGCGGTGCGGTCGGCTTCTGTTTGTCTGTGCTCTGTCTTCGGTAACTATGTCGGCCGGAGCGTGCCTTCCACAGGCTATGGCTTCTTTGTCAAGGAATTGACTCATCAAAGATAAATCTGCTTCGTCCTCTGGCTGCTGGTTTTCGAAGTCGTACCATCTGTAGCGCAACGATGGAGTGAGCTTGTCGACGATGATCTTTACTATCTCCGGATTGTACAGATAGTGCGGGCGGTCGAGTGCTCGGAGCGTCGCGACGCTTATGTTCACTTGGGACGCGAATAAGCAAACGTCCTTCGGTGCGTCGGTCGGTCGTGGTATATTTCGCAGCTTTTCGAGCTCGGCGAGGGCGATGGACTTGATGCGGCCAAATCTGGTTTCTAAGCCGGACAATATTTCCAGAGGCTTGGCGTTGGCCACATACAGGCTGTTGGATACTTCCTTGGCTTTACCTGTTAGAGCTTTTCGAAGTCGCGCCGTATTCTCAATATCTGAGAAATATTTTTCGGATTCGGTGTACGCGGCTCGAAAGGCAAGCCATTCGTTATGAGAACCGTTAAAGGATGGCAGTTCTGTAACGAATCTTGGTACCTGATGTGGCTGTCCGGAACGTGCGGCTATTGTAATAGCAGCCGCTAGCTTGGCGATATTTATGTTATCGCTGTCGACGGCTGGGGTGTAAGGGGTGGGGACCGACAATATTGGCCACCCAATTGCCAACCTCACCGGCACGTGGTGCACCCTGCCGACCAACGGACGGGGCTCTGGCGACCGACAGTTGGCGGTATACCCAGCTCGCACCGTGCCGGCGCCAAGTGCAGCAGGTCGGTGACGGGCAGCAGCGTCACCGGCGCGAGGTGGCCGGCTCTGCGATCGCCAACCCGCTTGCCCAGCGTGGCGATTACGGGCATCACCTCCCAAACATGATGCACACCACAAGGCCCCGGCCCCCAGTTCCCGGCCGCCCCGCTATTCCTAGCCAAGGCAGCGGCTACGGTAACGGCGGGGCAGGGGGTGCTAAGAATCCCCGGGTTACGGGAGGCTGCCAAACAAAATTGACCCTGGCTACGTACAACGGACGAACTCTGCGGCTGGACGATCATATCGCGGAACTCGAAGTAGAGTTGGAGAGGATACGCTGGCACGTCCTAGGGTTATGTGAAGTCCGAAGAGAGGGGGAGGACACACTGACCCTGGAATCGGGCCATCTACTCTACTTTCGAGAGGGCGATCAACTCTCCCAAGGCGGGGTAGGTTTTCTGGTGAATAAGGCCCTCGTAGACAACGTAATGGAGATCTCCAGTGTGTCGCCACGGGTAGCGTACCTCATTTTGAAACTTACCGAGAGATACTCTCTTAAGGTAGTACAGGTCTACGCACCAACGTCGGCACACTCGGATGAAGAAGTGGAGGCTGTCTATGAAGACATAGCCAAAGCCCTCAATCACACCACTAAGACACACTTCAACGTTGTCATGGGGGACTTCAACGCTAAAGTGGGAGTACAGAGCAACATCGAATCGAAAATCGGACCACATGGTCTTGGTTGCAGGAATCATAGGGGGCAAATGCTAGTTAACTTCCTGGAGAAAGAGGGGCTATTCTTAATGAATTCGTTCTTTAAGAAGCAGCCTCAGAGGAAGTGGACTTGGCAAAGCCCCGACTCTATGACGAAAAATGAGATAGACTTCATCATAACGGACAAAAGGCATATCTTCAGGGATGTCTCTGTACTTAACCGGTTTAACACTGGTAGTGACCACCGACTCGTGCGAGGCACCCTGAATATCGATTTTAAGCTAGAAAGACTCCGTATGATGAAGTCTACGCTCCGACCTAACCTGCAACAGATCGTAACCGGCTCCGAAAAATTTCAGCTGGAGCTGAAAAATAGATTCGATGTCTTGGAAACCACAATTGACGTTGACCAGGCGTTTGACACAGTGGTGAAGACCATCAGGGACGTAGGCGTAAGGTTTTGCAGGTCGCAACGTACTGGCACGAAGTCTAAGCTCTCAGTGGAGACTCTGGATCTCATGAAGGAAAGACGTGAAAAGGCTACGCAAATCTCTCAGACAGAACAGCGGACCCTCAACAAGCATGTAAGGAAGCTTATACGTCGTGACCTTCGTCGCTCCAATACACGCCGCATACAAGAGGCAATTGAGCAAAATCGAGGGTCAAAAGTATTCATGCAGCAGTTGGGGAGAAGCCATCTGACGAAACTGAAGTCGGCGAATGGCAGAACCGTCACTTCCAAACCAGAGATACTCGCTGAGATCGAAGACTTCTACGGCCGATTGTACGCACCTCACGCACCGCAACCTGAGCCTAGTACCGATGATCCCCGAGCTACGTTAACACGCCATTTTACCGAAGACCTGCCGGATGTGAGTCTTGACGAAATCGGACTGGCTCTCAAACAGCTTAAGAATGGAAAAGCCCCCGGTGAAGACGGGGTTACATCTGAGCTCCTGAAAGCAGGTGGTACTCCTGTCCTGATGGAGCTACAGAAGCTTTTTAACTCCGTCATACAGAGTGGGAGAACTCCGAAGGCATGGCACAGGAGCATTGTTGTCCTGTTTTTCAAGAAAGGGGACAAAACCCTATTGAAAAACTATAGACCTATCTCTCTCCTGAGTCATGTATACAAGCTGTTTTCGAGAGTCATTACGAATCGTCTTGGACGGAGATTTGACGACTTCCAGCCCCCGGAGCAGGCCGGGTTTCGCGGAGGATATGGCACCATAGACCACATCCACACAGTGAGGCAGATTATACAAAAGACAGAGGAATACAATCGGCCCCTGTGTCTTGCTTTTGTGGACTATGAGAAAGCATTTGACTCTATCGAAACCTGGGCTGTTCTGCAGTCCTTGCAGCGATGCCAAGTAGACTGGCGGTACATCGAGGTGCTGAGATGCCTGTATGACGCCGCCACTATGACCGTCCAAATCCAGAACCAGCAAACAAGATCTATCCAGTTGCGTAGAGGTGTGAGACAAGGAGATGTTATATCACCGAAACTCTTCACAAACGCGCTGGAAGATGTCTTCAAAACACTGGACTGGAATGGACGTGGCATCAATGTAAATGGCGAGTACATTTCACACCTTCGGTTTGCCGATGATATAGTGGTCATGGCTGAGTCGCTGCAGGATCTGCAGGCAATGCTGGATAGCCTTAATGCTGCTTCTCGCCGTGTCGGGCTCGGGATGAATTTGGATAAGACCAAGATCATGTTCAATGATCTGGTCGTCCCGGAACCAGTAGTAGTCGATGCCACGGTCCTCGAAGTTGTTCAGAAATATGTCTACTTAGGACAAACTCTACAGCTGGGTAGGAACAACTTCGAGAAAGAGAGTGACAGGAGAATTCAGCTGGGCTGGGCAGCGTTTGGGAAGCTACGTCATATCTTCTCGTCTTCAATACCACAATGCCTAAAAACTAAGGTCTTCAACCAGTGCGTCCTGCCAGTGATGACCTACGGAGCCGAAACGTGGACATTGACGGTGAGACTGGCCCACAGGTTCAAGGTCGCTCAGCGAGCTATGGAAAGAGCTATGCTTGGAATTTCTCTGTTAGATAGAATAAGAAACGAGTATATCCGCCAGAAGACAAAAGTGGTTGACATTGTTCATAGAATCAGTAAACTGAAGTGGCAGTGGGCTGGTCACATCTGTCGTAGAACCGATAACCGATGGGGTAGACGAGTTCTCGAATGGAGGCCACGAACGGGTAAACGTAGTGTGGGACGCCCCCCGACTAGATGGAGGGATGACCTTCGCAAAATGGCTGGCAGGGACTGGATGCAGAGGGCCGAGAGTAGGGTTGATTGGCGCGCTTTGGGAGAGGCCTACGTCCAGCAGTGGACTGATACGGGCTGATGATGATGATGATGATGATGTCGACTGCATTATTTTCTGATCTCGACGCCGATGTTGCAGGATTATTCGATGGCTGTACGTGGCGGCTGGCGTCGTCCGGTTTGGCAGTCGGCGGAGGTTCCGTGGGCTTTATCGTACCGTCCATGTCACGCGTGGGCGTGGGTTGCTGGTCGAACCACGTGTCTATTCGGTCACGTGTCGATTTCGATGCGGCCGTGGTGATTGAGGCGTCGTCGTCTTCGGATTCTTCGGCTTCGATGACTTTCACTTTTGCTAGTGCCATCTCCAGCTTTGCGCGAGCAACCTCTTCTAGTGCCCGGGCGAGACGCCGTGCGCGTTGTGTCTTAATGCTCGATGCACGCGACGTCTTTTTCTGTAGCCTTTGATTGCCTGTAGTCATCGGCGACGAACCTGCTGTATTATTACGGCTGTTTACGGTACTGATTTCCCCTCCGTCTTGCGTGTTGTCCACGTGGTGTAAATGCGGATTTTCTGTGGTGACTTCTTCTTCATTCTGATGATCTTGACCGCTGTGTCTGTATTCTTGACCACCTTTTTCCTGTTCACTCTGCAATCTTGTTGTAACTGGCATTTTCTTCGACGAGATGTGACGTCTAGGCACCTGATATGTCCTAGATCCGGCTCGAAGGACCAATAAATATGTGCGGGACCGGGCTCAGATAGTGCCAGGAAGACCTGAGCCTTAGATCCCAATGCACCGGTGGAGGTTCGGTTCTCCTCGAAGTAGATGCGCAGTCGCTAGGCTTCGGTAGACCGCAGAGTGGTATGGCGAGGTGTCGTTGAAATAATCAACACGTTTTCTATCCAAACTGTACGTGTTAACAGGGGCGATTATGGCGTGGTGAATTCACGTGGCGCGGCGTGGCGTAACGAAATCTGGTGAATTCACGCACGTAGTTCGATGGTGACGAAGTAGTAGAAGTGAGAAGAAAGAAGAAGAAGTGAGGCTCGGCAGGACGCCGCGCTCTATTTATGCGCGTGACAACGACATACCCCTCTGAGGGGGAGCAGCCCCGCCAGAGGGATGGCGTCCGGCCGATCCTATTGTCTGTAATCGCCCATGCTAACACGTTTCATTTAACTTTATTAAAAATAACACTAAATACAAAATAGGAAACACGAAAATAATGAACTTATACTATAAACTATTACAAATAATGCTAAAGTACTATTTATATTCATGGTACTAGGGTGGAGCCATATTTTACATCGACGTGGTGTTTTAGTCGTCGCGTACACATCCGTTTGGACCTTCTTTGCGTTCGGACATTTTTCGAAGGCAAACTGTGTATCTAGTTGTTTATAGGAGATCAATGGACCCAAAGCATAATTTCAATTTTCAAAAAATTCTAAAGAAATCATTAACATGTAGCACATCAAAAAAAAACACATTTGAAGTAGGTAGCTACTATTTATCTCTTATGACGTGAAAAAGTTCGAACACATTTTTTGTGATTTTGACATGAATGTTACTTAATATTAGTTAATAAATAATTCGGATCCAACGATTCTACTCGTATTGTGATTACATTAATTTAGTAAAAGCAAAAAAGATCAATTCCAATTAATTACGAAAATAGCCAATTCCACAAAGTCAAATAAATAAATAACAAACAAAATAAATCAAAACTACAGAATCGTCGTACAGTACACAACGGGTCGATCCTTCGACCATCCCCCTGTATACTGCCCACACCCTACTCCTATACATTTTACACCTTTTCTGCTAATGATTACGGTTGATTTTAGAACGGTCCGCTAGGGTGGTTACAATGTTTTTAGTGGTGGGGTTGTTTAGAGGGTGTACTGCCCACAGTTAGGGAGAACTGTCCGCAAAGGGTCGGCCGGCTTGTGCCTCGTTTGCAGTTGCTAGTTGGATAGTAACTTGACAGTTGGCACTCAAGTCGGAAGTTTAGTCTACCTGAGGTGGTTGAGTTAAATGGTAGTGTGTAGATTTAATGACAGTCAATGACTATGAAGGATGAAGCAAAATATAATACGGAGACGAAGAATCTATCCCCATAAGCCATGAATTAGTTTTTCTCGATTTCTGCGTAGCTAATAAGTGGTTTAGACTTCCCACACATTTTTATTTATACGAGTATTCTACTAGCGTTAACGAAATTCGAAGCCACTTGGCTAGGGGGTAGAACTTACGCACATAAGTTACCTACTTATAAGTATATTTATCGAACTGACAGACTGACATTTAAGACTTACACTATCTTTATACAGTCAATGGGCGCATGGCATGACGTTATCGTAGATGCAAGTATAAAGCATCTTCATACTATTTCATACATTTTGCCCTCCTATTGTATCATGAGGATAAAATCATGCCGTGCCGTGCTACGATAAATTATAAAAGCGCCCAATATTTAACTAATATTCTGAATTTAATTTTAATACTCTGTGCATCCTGTTCTAGCGCCGTATGTAGTATTTGCAGACGTTTGTAGCCGTCAATAAATAGTTGTCTCTCTCATGTTTCCTTGACGATGGTGGTGTTCTAAATCTAAATATTAATTACCTATAGAGCACCTGTGTGTCTGATAATGATAGACCTGTGTGCATGGGCGTACCCATTTTTAGCTGTAAAAATATTGCATTGCAAACAAATGGCAAAAAAATCGTTTACTTAATTTTTATCTATAAAAGTACCAGATAAGATACTTAGTAGGGACGTCAACATTATCCAGGGGGGCAGCTGCCCCCCCCCCCCCCCCCCGCTCCTACCTGGGAACGCCCATGCCTGTGTGTCTGATTCAGAATCATATCTCTTTATTGCAAGTATATTTTTGCACGTCAACATTTCTCTGCCGCATTTTTTTATACGGCAAGTAAACTTGCAAGGCCGTACGAGGCACGAAGGGTACATCCGCCGTGCATACATTAGGCGCAGATATCGCAAGCTTTTCGGCGGGATTAAATTAGTCAACTTATTTGCGTAGTTGTCTCGGACTAGGCGCTTGCGCAAATGGACGTGATTTGCAATTCATTTTAATTTAGTTCAGAACCCGATTCTGGTTCACACTTGTATATTACACACTAGGTGCTCGTAGTACAGTTGCGAGTACACGTTGATCGAACAAGTTAAGCAACGCTGGGCGAGGTCAGGTCCTGGATGGGAGACCGCTAGTGACACTTTCATCTGAGCTCCGTGCCTCGGAAAGCATGTTTAAGCAGTTGGTCCCGGTTGCTGTCGCTCGACAGTAGTTGTTAGGCCACTTTAGAAGCCTACAGGCGGCCTGAATAACTCTGACCAATAGGTTTGGTCACTAAACCACACCAAAAAAATTACACTTTTGATATTTCGTTCACATTATGCGGAACCCCCGATATAACCTGCTGCAATTAATAATCCAGGGCAAGATTTGTGGGAAGAGGAGCGTTGGCAGGAGACACTCTTGGCTAAAGAATTTACGTGATTGGTTCGGCTGCAGCACCGGCTCCTTGTTCCGGGCAGCCGGACAGAGGGTGAATATAGCCATGATGTTGTCCAACCTTCGATGAGAAGAGGAACATTGAGAACAAGATTACACGTTTGAAATGATTAAGAAGGATTGAAATGTGTACCTACTCATTAAAGGCAAATATAGTTCGCGGCTGACTGTTTGCATCCCATCTATTTTAGATAGAGCAGTTGGCGGCGTTTTGCTTGCCGACTCATTCGGTCAACGGCTGATTTGTAGCAAGATTTTGATTCAGTCGGTGCACTCGCTAATCATTGCGCCGGCGTTACGCAAGCAAACTAACTATGCTTAGCAGCTCAGAGTCAGCTAGCCGACATACAACCGCTAACTATTTTCTTAATGGGTCCACAGCCGCTTTCCCCCTGAGATGCTAGCTAGCTATGGATACGTTTGATATCAGAGCATAGCACTGGTGGAAACCAGTTCAACTAAGCTATGTTTTATATGGAAGGATGCGTGATGCTATGGATGGGAGCTATGGATGCACGGCTCCCCCCGCGCCTTCCCTGTCGCTGCATCGCATATCTCGAGCTGTGCATCCTTCTCGCACAGCTACCTCGCGGCGCATCTTCATGGCACATCTTACTCACTCCGCTATACAGCGTAGCATTACTGGAAACGGTCACAAGTTTCGTAGCTTTAGCCTTCGCATCCTCACAATGCATATCTCTGGTGGAAAATGCCCTTACAGTCCTTTCTTCAACCGACTAGAAACAATTTTATAAAAACTGTCCCAAAACGTTGGCCACCTATGTCTTACTATTGGGACAAAGTAAATAACAAGTGTAGGTGATTGAACAAGACGTCCTGACTTTTTATTACAATTTGAGAGCAAGGGTCGCGTAATGTACCAATATTTGTACCAAGGGCGGACGAAAGTAATCCGACGCAGGTACTACAGTCGAAGACAGAGATGAGTATACAGAAAGCCTCGATAAGGTTGAGATTTTCTCAAAAACTACTGGACCGAATTTAATAATTATTTTACAGTTGCATAGTTTCAATTTTTATCTATCAAACAGTGAAAGAATTTTTGCAATAGGTCAAGTAGTTTTTGAGAAAATCTCAACACTAAAAACTGTGTTCCACCATACCTGCTTTTCACACAACACAATACAATCGTTTATTGATAACCTCCTCCTTTTTTTGGAAGTCGGTGAAAATAATACATTTACAAGTCAATTGTATAGGTAAGCTTACGGTCAATGTACTGTTTTGATTTGGAGAAATAGGAAAAAATGCCATGCTTTGCGACACATCGCACATATACTTAGTATGTATAATACGATGAAAGATATCGGTAGTCGGACTGTGGCCTGTGGTGACTTAGTTGCTGAGCGTGTCACGGAATGACAAGGCTATGAGAAAAATATATATTTAAAAAAGTCATATCCTACTAAATTACACTACCTACCTAATCTAAACTCATTTATAAATAAAAACATTTCTATTAATCACCAACTTACATTGTGGAATAGGTCCTTACTTAAATTAGATATTGATTCAGTTATGTTAATTTTAAAGTTATTCTTATTATCCTCAAGTATTAAATTGAATAGTATTGAAAATCACAGGTAGAGCGTACTTTATTTTAGCGAATGATTTTCGAAATTATGACCTGTATTCACTGTACTAGAGTACGAAATAAAAATTCCGCGACGACGCCTTCAAATCCATTTAGATTAAATTACAAGCATTATAAAATGACTCCGAATTAGAATTTCAGATTCCATAGACATAACAAAGTGTAGAATATTCCAATTCAAACAAACAAGCGTTCCGGACGACAGTACCCAATGGACACCGCAATTTATAAGCGGGCCGGGTCGGACCCAGAAGAAAGGGTTCGTGGAATAGCTGCTGTTATTGTATCGGAAGGTAGCCCGGCCTTAACGGGCTTACAAGACGTAGACCTATGCGCTACTAGACACGGCACAGTGAATATTGATAGGGGTCAATTTGACAAAAAAGAGAAAAGATAGTGAGCCCGGCATTTTTGGACTAACTTAAATAAATTTGTAAAAGTATCGAATTCTTGTATTTTACTGACATTTGTGTGTAAGTGGCCTTTGGGACAACTGGGAGCTAACCGCGAAGTTCGATCGTATTTGTAATCGTTTTCATTTTAACACATGGATGATATACTATTACTACGTTTCTTTATCGTTTAATAAAAATTTAAAAAATAATTTTAGGAGGTAATGTATCGCGCTCATTTGTCAAATGGATATAGCGAGAAACGTTGTTGTCGTCGAATCAAGATCGAACTCAATGCAAGATATAATTCCAATGAGAACGTAGCTTTTAGTTCCATAAACGCCCGTAGGTGGCGCTGTCCATTGACATTTTCACACAAATTGTATAGCTCGAGTTCGATCAACTATGATGTTTCATGCTATCTGCTCTCGATTTTTTATCTTCTATATATTTATTGCTGCATCTTCCTCAACATTATACAAACATAGTAATGACGTCTACTTTTTAAAATTCATTTTCGCTTCCTAGGTATTGCTGGAAGAAATCTGTCATTAGAGATGAATACCACATGTACTTACATTAAGCTTTTTGTTCCTAATATTTATGTATCGTCATGAAAGACATACAATAATAATAATAATAACATATTCCAGCCCTCCCGTTGCTAATGGCGGCCAATTAAAATTGCTAACCCAAGTCTGACACTTTCGTAGCTCTATAGGGTAACATTTGCAAATACAAACGGCTTTCACAGTGTTAGTGCGTAGTGACGGCCTGTCCCTTACGCGCACAGACACGGAGGGACAAAGGTCGCCGGCCACAGCCTTCTTATATTTGTTTAAGACGTGTATTGTGCCAGGAACCCGTGTATTTCACTGTACGTTTGTGTATTGTATTACCCTACTCCTAGCCAATATATTTTTGCACTGCGCCTACCTAACCCATTTAAAAAAAAAATATTTCACTCCTGAGAATGAAGGTTGGGTGTATGGACCGAGATCCTTTGCCTATAGTTTGAGAAACAATAAAAGAAAATGGCGCCTATTGTTTTATTTAACAAGTATTTGTAAAAGTTTGATCTCTAGTTTAGTATGTCTTATTCGTATTGGATACAATTTTACATTTTAGTAGCTGTAAATAAACACCTCATTAATTAACCACTAACATGTGTAACACTTTGGACTTTGGACCGTTCTTATTATCTGCGTCGTAAGATTAAAAATCGTACAGCAAGTGTCACCATTGATCTGCTGTTGTCCGTACCTACATATGCTCTATCTAACATTTTATGGGCTCTGTAATTCTGTATGTAAAGAACTGCTATTTCCAAAACCATTTCAAGATTTTACATTATATTAATTATTTTTTTATATTTAGTAATCCTTGAAGCATTGGGATTTTGTTTATTTTAATGATAAACTTACAATAGCCCTTGACCTTCATTTTACTCTTAAGAGCCTTCATAGAGCCAACTAACTTTCGTAAATAGCTTTTTTAATAAAATAGATTATATTGGAAGATATTATTTTTTTAAGATTGGCGGCGCTAGTTGGCTCATGGAAGGCCCTTAAAAGTAGGCTGTATTAAGCATAAACTCACTGTCATTACATTATCTTTGCTCACAGCTTTACACAGTCTCAGTTTTTTTGTCAACCATAACATTTTTTTTAATATGCAGCAAATGACACCTAATTCTATTCAGCCTACTTTTGCAAATTATTTTGTCAAATAAAATAAAAAAAATATGTTCTGCTTAGAAAACAAAAGTATTGAAATTAGTAAAATTTAATAATAAAAAAACGTCAACCAAAAAACTTTATATAATTTGGAGTATTTACATATGTACCTAGGTACTTTATTAAATCAACTCGTAAGTCAGTAAAAGTGATCTGCAGGTCCCTAGCCCGTCAAGTAAATAGAGGTTCGATCTAATGCGTCCTCCTGAGGCTCTCAAACGTTCAATCAAAATGATAGGTAATTCAGTTACACAACCGCTGGACGAATACCTTCCCTGGCGGGTACTGGCGACGACAAAATGCTTAGTCTAACTGCATATTGGTAGAAAAAGCGTGCATTTATAAAAAAAACTATTATAAATCGCGCTCGGTGGGTCAATGGACTTGCGACGGAGGTCCCAGCCAGGGCAGCCATGTACACACGAAGACAGAGATAAGTATACAGGGGGCCTCAATAAGGTTGAGATTTTCGCAAGAACTACTGGACCGATTTTAATAATTCTTTTACAGTACATAGTTTTCACTTTTATCAATCTAACAATGTAAGAATTCTTGTAATAGGTCAAGTAGTTTTTGAGAAAATATCATCCTTAAAAACTCTACTGTACACCTTTCTCTGTCTTCGACCGTACCTTCACAATTAGGGTATTACAAGATATCACATGTAATACACCAATCGAGCTTGTGATATGCATGTGAAATCTGCCAATCCGCACTGGGCCCGCGTGGTGGATCACGGCCCCAGCTCCCTCGATATAAGGGAAGGTCTGTGCCCGAGCAGTGGGGCAATATAAATTAGAATGAATGATGAATTATAAATCGCAGGTCTAAAAAGTCAGCATCCCTTTTTTACACTAAGGCGCGTATTCATAAACGTGATATAAAGTTACGCCACCGTTTAGGCCCTCTGTCCCTTTTTTTATCGTCGTGTGAAAGGGATACCAACACGATTTCAGAGATGTGACGTTTAACCAGGTTTATGAATAACAGCAAGGGGCATTTTAAAAACACTTCTTTTTAAAATGCCAAAATAAACTTAAAATTAAACATCACCCGATATCAATCATATTTATTTATTTGGTACTGTTAAGATCGATATACGGTACAGGATTTAATAACAAAATACTTATAAATAAAAAATTAATCACCCGATTAATTATCTAAGTTTTTAGGATATCAAATATTTACATCAATAATAGTAGATACTTACCTATTTAAAGTGCACATACAGTAATTTTAAAATAATTCAAAAAATCGATCACGTAGTTTCTAACAAAACCAACGTTATCATAATGATCGAGTGTCGATTCCCACTAACTTTCAATCACGCAACGTTGCTGTGAATAATCATAATAAAAATTATCGAGAAAACACTTTTGGTAGCGATTGTAGCCGTCGCATCGCCGACCACTACACCCCCTATCCCCTATTCCCTAATTAATCCTGTATCGTACGGAACCTCCGGAGTATTGCCCCCGTTGGATGACCCTACCGTAATTCACTTACGGATCTCCAATAGGTAAGTACTAGGATTTACTTTTCACTACCTGAAAATCAACGTTGATGGTAGTGAGCGTTGCCGCGCGCATAGCTGAGCTGGCTTCGTTCTTTCTCTGTCTCTGTCTCTGTCTCTGTCTCTGTCTCTGTCTCTGTCTCTGTCTCTGTCTCTGTCTCTGCATCTGCCTCTGCCTCTGTCTCTGTCTCTGTCTCTGCCTCTGCCTCTGCCTCTGCCTGTCTCTGTCTCTGTCTCTGCCTCTGCCTCTGCCTCTGCCTCTGCCTCTGCCTGTCTCTGTCTCTGCCTCTGTCTCTGTCTCTATCTCTCTCTCTCTTTCTTTCTTTCTATCATTCTTTTGGTTTATTGGATACAGGCATGGATATTCTTCCGGGAGTTCTATCATATTACGAACTAGCTGTACCCCGCAACTTTGTTTGCGTAGAAAAAGTTCTATGCACAGATCACATACCGCCATGGCTTACAGCCTATGAGCTGTCCGGATATTTCAGCTATCTCCTAGTGAAACTCCCGTCAAAATCCTTTCATTGGTTATGGCGTGATACTTGAACATAGTCACAGACAAACAGACAAAAATTCTAAAAATTGGTATTTTGGCATCAGTATCGATCCTAAAACACATTACAATTATTCTTTTCAAAAAATATCCAATGTACAGACACAACTTTTTTACAGTCTTATTATATGTATAGATTTATCAAAGAGAGATAGTTCGTATCCCATCGAGTATCCTAAGTAAGCAATTAATATTAATACTTTGGTAAGCTAAAGTCTATTGGAAGCTTCGTATTGACCCGTGGGATGACCCTTGCGTAACGAACTACATCTACCCACGTACACTTTTACTTAGATAAAGGTCTTCGGTAATCTGATAAACCTTCAAAAGATGGGTTTAAGTTAAGCGCAATGTTTTAAAATATGACCGAAAAAGGTTAGAGTGTTTTAAAAGCTACTAAAGGTTGTTTTAAAAATATTTCCTTGGGTACAGTCGACAGCTCTGTTTCTTGAGGGGTAAGCAAAGACAATGGTCTGCCATCTGCTGCAATCCTGGTACATAACTCTCGCTTCCTCAACATTCATCAACCTCTTCATAGATAGATAATAGGCCTTTAAAAAAACATCGTCAATTTTGTTTTTGTTACAAAATAAACTTAACTGCATACTTTATATTTCAATAAGCAAGTTTTCGTAGTTTCTGCGTATAATATAATTCTTAATTTAATTGAAATTATTTCATCCTATACATCGTCTTCAGGTTTTCATAGACTGACCGTATTTTCTGGAAATCTTTAGTTAGAATATGAAAACTGCTTAACTTTAGGGAGATTCCAATATTTTAGATGTGTAGGCGGTAAGATATTAGGTATATTATTCCAATAAACCAAACTATTTATCTAAGTTCTACGATATTACTTGTTTCATCAATTTTCATATCGGATAGTCTACAGACGCATTAGGTAAATATTGAAATAATAAAAACTTTGGTGTTAAAAGGTTAACTGCTTAATTAACCCTTATGTGAGTGACAAATAAAACACCTTTATCAGAGTGACGAGGTACCCGGGTACCTTCATACAGTTCATACGTAATGTAAACAATCAAGGTCTGTTTTAACGTTACCCACACTTTGAATATCATTATTTTAGTTATGCTAAACAGTTGAAGACGAAAATGAGATTGACTCTTACGATTCCGATGCGAGTTTTGAAGGGGAATCGTTTGAAAATATTATTATTGCAAAAGATGGAACGCGGTGTAAGTCTGATCCATTTCCTAGACCACAAACTAGTAGTATAAACATTATTCGTCAACGGGGCGGGGGGGCTGCATCTTTTAGTAAACTTTACAATCAAATGGAAATATTCAAAAATATATTGTCCATTGAAATGTGTGACATAATCTTGAGGGAAACTAATCGGAAAGGGACTAATATTACTGAAGCATACAATAATAAACTCATGGAAAATTACCCTGATATTAGCAAGCGACCGAAACAAAAAATATTCAAACCTTTCACAGAACAAGAATTGGATGCATTTTTTGGCATTCTAATCTTTAGTGGGGACTGCATAGATCTAATAAAGAGCATTTGACTGAACTGTGGAAATCCAGTCATTTACCATTATTTCGGGCTGCGATGGCCCATGAGAGATTCAAAATGCTGTTATGCTTCATAAGGTTTGATAATGATGTAACGGGTCCTGAACGTTTGTTAACTGATAAAGCAGCCGCTATACGAGATATCTGGACTATGTTCATTTCAAATTTGAATAAAATGTACAAGCCTCGTGAATGTATTACCGTTGACGAACAGCTATATGGATATCGTGGGCGTACTAGCTTTATTCAATACATGCCATCAAAACCTGAAAAGTATGGCATAAAAACATTTTGGACTTGTGATGCAAATAATTCCTACCCCCTAAATGGACCCTATATACAGGAAAGTCAAGTGATTGCAATCGTCAAACAAATGTTGGAGAATGCACTGTATTAGATCTCGTGGCTGTGGTAATTCCGCATAAACAAGGAATTTGTAATTTTTATAGAAATAAAACATCATAACAAATGTTTATTATTTCATTTTTGTACGAAATTGTAAATACTTTTTTTAATTGTCATACCAGACACAAAGAGGTACCCGGGTACCTTGTCACTCTATTGTGAGTTTAAAATATGTTTTAGTTTCCACAAAACATTGTAAATAGTTGACTGGGTCAAAACATTAAAAAATATATAATTTATAAATAGTTAAGAGCTCTCAGGAAATCACAGCTACCTACAGAACGTAAAACATACTTTTCTTTAAATTTGAAAATGCAAAAGGTACCCGGGTACCTCGTCACTCACATAAGGGTTAAAGTTAACGGCTCATATTATACTGTAATTTCGGCACGAGTTAAAAGTAGGTACTTGATAGCTCCAATCGACTATGTCTTTATATGAAGAAAGAATAAAAAGAGATTTATTCCGACAGCATACTGTACAAACACACAAATTAAAAAATAAACAATACACTTGGTTAGCCATAAACGTGATACAAAGTTATTCCACGGGTTAAGCCTTCGGTCCCTTTCTAACTTAACGTGTTTTAACGAAGTTTGAAAGAGACATAATACGAGAAAAGAATTTAAGCCTTGCACTGAGACTGGATGCAAAAGTCGGAGAATTGAATTGATTGGCGTGCTGTGGGAGAAGCCTGTCCATCAGAGGACTGATACGGGCTGATGACCTTATAGTTAAAATCTATGATTGTGTTGTCACTAATATGTCCTAAAAAATCAATTCAATTTTGTAACGTCACAGTTAACCCTGAAAAGACTATGGCGAAATTTTGCAAACAGCCCGTTGCTGCGCTATTTCGGGTCCCGCCAAACTTACCCGGTATAGTTAATCTTTGGCATAAAATTTATCGTAGGCCCTTGATCAAGAAGTAGGTATCTAACTATTAAAGATACGTCATAAATCAAAATCCATCGACCTATTTAGGCCACACCAGGAACCAACAAAACGTCCGAAAAACACAACCCTTTTATTTCACAGTCAGGTTAAATTGTGAGAAAGTTTCAATCTTTACTTATTGTTACTAATAAAAGCTAAAAATTCAATTCAATTTTGTAACGTCACAGTTAATACTCAAGCAAGAGACGTTATGGGCGAAATTTTGCAAGCCCGTCGCCGGTGCTCTGGGCCCGCCAAACTTACCCAGTGTAATCTTTGGCATACTTAATATAATTCATTATTGCCCCCTAATCAAGAAGTATCTGACGATATTTCACACAGGAACAAAGTAACCAACAAAACATCCGAAAAACACAACCCTTCTATGTCACAGTCATGTTAAATTGTAAGAAAGTATCAATCTTTACTTATTGTCACTAATAAAAGCTAAAAATTCAATTCAATTTTAACGTCACAGTTAACCCTCAAGAGACTATGGGCGAAATTTTGCAAAAAGCCCGTCGCACCGGTGCTCTGGGCCCGCCAAACTTACCCGGTGTAATCGATACGGCCGTAGGGCTTTGGGTATAAATTAGAAGTTCCATCGATCACGAACGCCCTTTGCCCACCAGCTCGTACTTTATTGATAGTAAATGTTAAACCGATAGTTCACAAGTTGCGCTAACTGGATCGTTGTTCTTGGGAACCGAGTTCGGGAAACTACCCGATTTCCATTGGGGATATTTTTTTAGAGTTTCAATATTATTCACGCTATTAGTACGGTGGAACACAGGGAAAGGTGTACAGGAGAGTTTTTAAGGTTGAGATTTACTCAAAAACTACATGACCTATTGCAAAATTTATTTCACTGTTTGATAGATAAAAGTTAAAACTATGTAACTGTAAAATAATTATTAAATTCGGTCCAGTAGTTTTTGAGAAAATTTCAACCTTATTGAGGCCCTCTGTATACTTATCTCTGTCTTCGACTGTAGCTTCACAATTTTAGCGTAGTTTGGAGTGGTAGAGAAGAAAATTAGTAATGTAATAAGATAATTAGGATTGACTTTCATAATCAGTATATTTCTACGTCCTCATTTGCTCGAGCACAAACTTTCCCCACGTGGATGGAGGAACTATGATCACGCGAGCCCAGTGATTACACAAGAAGGAATGAACGATGAATTTCTTTCTTTTTTCGGTGGTTTCCTCAAGAAGGATTGACATTATGGGGTAACAAATGATACATAAATACACGGTAAATATATGAACGTACTATTTAAGACAAAAAAAGGTGTACAGGTGAGTTTTTAAGGCTGAGATTTTCTCAAAAACAACTTGACCTATTGTAAAAAAAAAACACTGTTAGATAGATAAAAGTTAAAACTATGTAACTGTAAAATAATTATTAAAATCGGTCAAGTAGTTCTTGAGAAAATCTCAACCTTATTGGGACCCCCTGTATACTTATCTCTGTCCTCGACCTATGAAGTTTTCTGAAATAAAATCAATGAACTTGCAATGAACGACATGAATAGGACTAGACTAGCCAAATTCTATAAGGTATATGAACTTCTAAGGTATATGTAATCCACCAATCCGCACTGGGCCTGCGTGCTGGATCATACCAATAGCCCCAGGAAGAGAAGGTTTCTGCCCGTGCTGTGGAAACGTAGAAATTGACAAAAAATAGATGATGATAATTTAACTGAAAACAACTTATTAGATTAATCACCTTGGATGGGTTTGTAACTTCCCAAACATCGCATTTAAATGTGATTAAATTATTTTTTGCTAAATTGTAAGTTGGTAGGTATATTATATACCGTAGACTAACCACTATTCCTGACCTGACAGAGGTAAGATAGGTATGTCTCGAGCACTTAACGTTTCCTAAAGGATATACATTATTGAGAGCAGCCCTAAAAACAACATTTTTACATCCAGGCCGTCCTGCCGCGCATATTTTATTGCGGGTTCCTGGGATGACCCTCGGACTGCGTAGACTTAAGAATGAAACAGAAATGCAAAAGGAAAAATTACCGCTAAGAAGACGTCCTACGTTTTTCTTCTGATTTCTTGAGTCTTGACAAATAATGTAGAGTCGTTAAGAATATGCTTCCGTTATCTGCAACAATAAAAGAAAAAAATTAAGCATTGCTCTATTTTAATAACCTAACCATCGACTAAATCTTCTTCCATATTCGTCTTATCAATCGGGAAATATCGCAATTACTCGATTGGAAATAGCGCATTCATTAACGCTGCTCCTGGTTCGAATTCCGGTCGTGATTCCAACTTATAAATTCAGACCTAATTCCCTGCATCTTAGATACACAATTTTTTACGAAATGCTTGATATTTATTTCAGATATATCTGAAAACACGTCTTATTCTCAAGGATGAATTATTTTCGATAATTGAACACAAGTGTCGACGAGTTTATTGTGTTATTTCACCGTTCAATTTTCGATCGGAAATCAGTCGCTAAATTTTGTCAGTGAAGCACCTATTGCAGCTGTGCAGTAGTATAGGTACAGTTAACAACAGATCAAGTGTAACACTTTGGACTTTGGACCGTTCTTATTATCTGCGACGTATGATTTAAAATCGTACTGCAAGTGTTACCATTGATCTGCTGTTGTCAGTACGAAGATGTATCAGAAAGCCTGCAACAGTGGATTTGTCAGTATATAGGCAACCCAGCTGAGCTACTTCAGTGAGCTGGGGTGGTTAAGCTGACAGCGCGGGGGTACAAGACTCCCAATGAAGAAGGTCACAATTATTTTATTTTAATGTAGTCCAGTCTGATGATTCCTAGTACGCGGTATACCTGTCCGGTCCCGCGAGGCCGAGGGTCTGATGGACGGACTCGGCTGCGCAAGGGTTAACCTACGCCAACGTAAATATTTGACGAAGCGCCGCGCTCGACTCTACGCTGCTACGTATAAATCTAGTTTTAATTTTATGTGGGTTAACGTTTGTGTTTTAGTTACATTATGAATGTGAATACTATAAATCACTAGATACAATATGGATCTAGTGGATTATTTTTAATCACTACTACATCCATTTTTAAAGGCATGTCTGAAACTTAGGTCTATTTTGGTCTATAGTTAGTTTTTTTGTGGATTCTATTTCTACAAATTATTATATATAAACGGATATCACTCACTTATATTGCCACTTATAAGTGAGTGATATCCGTTTATATATAATAATTTGTAGTAATGGCTCACTATAGTTTTAATTCTAAAATTCTATTTCTATGGTGACATTATTATGTGGGTTATCCAGAGTTAGATTCCATAGGTTCTATTAGGATCTTACGATTCTAATCGGAGCCACTTTGTCATCTATTGTACGGACAACAGCAGATCAATGGTAACACTTGCAGTACGATTTTAAATCTTACGACGCAGATAATAAGAACGGTTCAAAGTGTTTACTTACACTTGATCTGCTGTTAGCTGTACCTGGAAGGCACATCATTGTTATTCTTTGAAGGATATAATTTTTAAAGGTAAGTACCTTATCCTAATTTCACATATCAACAACTAATATGTATATAAATAACATAGTTTCAGGCCGACAGTTTTGAGCACGAGCTTAGCTTTACCTCGCTTTTACAATAGTCAAACGTCTGTGGAATTTGTATATTTTCACTCACGAATCTACGAATACAATTTTATATTTCTTAATGACATTTTATATCGGTTTTAGATTATATTAATGAGACTGATTATACAGTTTTAGGGTTATCGGTAAGCACACTGCCACCCTGTATTTCTCTCTGACGCTATTCTGCAAAAACAAACATTGTTCCTGTAGGTATGTGGTTCATCTGACAAATGGGGGGTAGTACGTGCGAATTACCCGGAGTTTTATCCCGGGTTCGAACCCGGCCGTCCCCAGGGTAACCGCCGTCCGAAAACTTCGCCTTTGACCCTCTACCTCCGCCAAATAATTATATAGAGCTCGAAAAAAAAAATTATCTATCAATCTCTGCTCAAATTATTTTATTTGTCCGTATTTGGCCCTATTTTTACTCTACCAAGACTTTATGTATTTCTTACAACATTCGCTCTATGTATTTGTTTACGCACATAGAGTGATTACTCACTTACTATGTGGATGCTTCTTTTATTTTAGCAAGTTGTTTTATTATCTACTAACTTGCCACTTTTATGGTCTAATAAGTTTCAACGAGGCGCCTGGCAGCTCTTTACAGCATCGATTCGACAGCATTAGTAATTATATAAATAAAGAACTTACTGCATAAAAGAATTTTTGAGGGTTATTTACCAGCTCTATATCCATCTCACGATCACAGAGTAGGAAGCGGGGGAGGGCACCTAGTTTTCATATCTTTTGTGGGGTATTCACCAGCTCTATATGTATCCGACGATCACCGAGCGAGTAGCGGGGGCGAGTACAGTTTTCTTATCTACTTACTTGCCACTATCTATAGTTGAACGTGTCTCAACGAGGCCCCAGAGGCGCGGGCGGCTCTTTACAGCCTGTCGATGACTAGTAAATTTAGAACCGGCCCGCCGCCATCGCCATTGATATAAATGTTTTTTGTTTTCCCAAAACGACCCTTCAAATTGTAATTTAGTGACGGGAATGGATGAGTTTTGTTGTTATGTGTTCTTGCGAATGCTGTAAACATACGTAGGTGTCAGGTAGTTGTAGTATTTTAACGATAATGTGCGTTGTTTTTTGCTTACGAACGATTCTGGTTAGTACAAAGTATTTATTCCTAATTGGCGAAAAAATAGATTTTGATTGTTTGAAATTTCTTAATTTTGTTTTTTTAATTTAAAAAAATTATGCAATATCATTTATAAATCAGTAAACTGAAGTGTCAGTGGGCTGGTCACATCTGTCGTCGAACCGATAACATGGGGTATACTAGTTCTCGAATGGAGGCCAAACGTAGTGTGGGACGCCCCCCGACCAGATGGAGGGATGACCTTCGCAAGATGGCTGGCAGGGACTGGATGCAGAGGGCCGAGAGTAGGGTTGAGTGGCGCACTTTGGGAGAGGCCTACGTCCAGCAGTGGACTGATACGGGCTGATGACGATCACGTATACTGCATTTATTTATATTAAGTATTTATTAGTATTTATTATTATTTTTAAGTATTTATTATTATTTATTTGCTCTGTTCATTTCCAAAAGTATCCTTCATCTGCAAGTTCAATCATACTCATTCTATTTATAATTTGCTTTCTTCTTGCTATTTACAATTTGTTGTTGACTCCTATAAGAAAATTTCAATACAAACTAAAATAGAAAGTAAAAATCCTGAACATTTCCACCGTACGGGATCGATCAGTATCCTGCCTACGCGTCCCGGCCGACTGCGCCCGTGCCTGCATAGCGTGCAATGCATGCATTCAACTCGCAACATATTAAATTTCAAACGGATTTATTCGCATTTGACGCACGCCAGCTTGTATGCACCCCTGACAATTATATTTGCATCGATTTATGATAAAAACGAATGCAATCTTGCTGCTAAAAATGCAAATTGCCATAAGAAACCAGGATTGTTTGTCTTACCCACGCTTTTCTAAAATAAAATAAGAAAAATCCTGGCAGAGGAGATTATTTATTTAGTTTATTAATGGACTCGACAGTTCGTCATTTGCCAATGTCATGTTACAGAATATTCAAGATATCATAGTTTATCCTCTCTTCCCTCAGAGGAGTCGCCGTAGCGTCGTCACTCTAGATATGAGCATCTTCTTTTCTTTATCCAGAGAACGCGTCGTAGCGTCGTCACTCTGGACGAAGCAGCTCGACAGTCACGTTCACTCCCGAGTTCTTGTCATTCGCAAACATTTTCTGATTAATTTAACGTGTGTTACAAAGATACAGCAATTTCAAAATCAGCAAAATTTATTAAATGGAACGTTCCATTTCAAAAATCGAATTAGCACCTGGCGAATTTCGTGCAGCCAATGGCAACCTCGCAACGCTTATTACGTCACTCTCCCCTCGCTGACCAATCGCTGACCGGTTCCAATTCAACCCCTCGGCCGCGACGCGTGCTGTCCAAATGTCCAGTGCTTCTCCCCTCAAAAAAGTCACGATCGATAAAGACGGGTTTTGTAACGAAGTTACGGCTTCTAAATTGACGATGGACCTCGGATGTTGGTTAACCAGATAAACATTACCTTTTGTCGATTCGAGTCAGGTATTCACAAAAGATTGACACGGGCCGTTTATTTGACCACTTAGTGGCCATAATGTGACAAGGGATGCTTTATAGAGATTCCTCTCCCTAAACACACGTTTATTTTGTGGTGATACTTTTGACGCGTGAGAGACCTGTTCTGGGATGAAAGCAAACAAAATGGGTGGATTGTAAATAGGATGAAAGGGATATTGAGATTTATTTTGTTTGGATAATGGACCAGGGATAATTTTATGAAACCTGCTTAACACGGGCTTTTATCTGATTGACACCTCTTTGAATAAACGTCTTTTGTGCACAAGTATTTTTAATGCATCATTCTTTAAAAAAAGGCACTTGCTAATGGATAGTTTCGTATTCGACTTAGCAAAATGGACGCTGCCATTGTACTATTTCCATAATTGAATATTTCACTATTCCATTAAACAATGGCTCGCCAATAATCTTCCCATTCGTCGTGAACAGAGTCCAGAGGCGAGAGTGCAAGAGGGCCTCGGTCCTCATAATCCCGCCCTAATGCCCTGTCCTCTGCGAGGGACATTTCCATTTATTATTGAGCACTTAATTTATGTGTTTTGTTATGGACCGACAACCGGCTGCCTTGCACCAAATAAATGGCAAGGATTCGCAAGCAACACACATATAAATTCCCATCGTAAATCAAGACCTTGAAGATATATTTTACTTTAACAAAAGAGTGGTGCTTAGATCGTTTTTCTTTTAATGAATAAAAATTGCTTGATCGGACGCTTTAAAACGAACACTATGGAACTATTTAGAACTTTTTGCTTTGCAAATACTGTCGGTTTTAGTTTAACACTAGAATTTATCGTTAAATCATTTCGGATTCGAAAATTTCAAAATTTAAAAGCAAAATTTTCACTACGCTACGCGAATTTTGTACTAACTAAGACGTTTTAGGGTTAAATTTTGTGGGATGCTGTTGAGGATTTAAGTCATTTTCGGGAATTCCCTGATCACTTAGGAATTGTTTAGACAATGTACGCGGCAATCCGTTCGCTTCAGAGCCAGGTTTTGTTTAAGAAGGGGTGAAATGACATTTGGGATAAAGCGAATCCGCGGGAGCTGAAGGTCATTTTTCAAAATAAGTGATTGGCCAAAGACTGCTATATTTAGGAACGAATAATGCATATGAACAAATCGAATGAGTCAATTAAATGAGCCTGTCTCAATTTACGAATATTTAAGTTTAGAATAGAGAGCTCGGTGGTGCAGTGGTTAGGTCCATGGACTTGCGATACAGAGGTCCCAGGTTCGATTCCCAGCCAGGGAAGCCATGTACCAATGAGTTATCCTCGGTTTTTTCGACGGAAAAACTTACGTACATTTACCGAGTGCTCTCAAAAAAGTGAAGGAAAACATCGTGATAAAACCTACATGCCCTAGAAGAAGAAAAAAAAATTAAAGCATATGAAATCCGCCACTCCGCACTGGACCCGCGTGGTGGATCATGGCCCGAGCTCCCTCGATGTAAGGGAAGGTCTGTGCCCGAGCAGTGGGGCAATATAAATAGACTGATGATGAAGTTTAGAAAATAATAAGACTGCCCAAAGTGATGTGTTTTGTACAGTACTAGTAACGCTCAGTGTGAGTTGATTTAGGCAAGTATGCAATAAAATAAATTTAGTCAACATCCCCATTGAAATTTTTTGTAAAATTACATACAAAATCTGACAAGACATCAGGCAAAATACAAATTAGATGTGAACTAGAGAAATATTTAAAAATAAATAAGTAAGTAAATGAGTCAGCAAAGTGCTCTAATAAAATATTCCACATGTAACGAGAGCGCTCTCCGAACTCCGCTCACATCACATAAGCCTATGAAAGCGTAAAAAAATCAAAAAAAATTCCATGTGAACCGAACATATGGAGAGAACAGACGAAGTAGATACTTACAAAAATATGAAATTCACCACAACATTTGCTAGGGACGGGTCGGGTAGCGATGGCAAAAAAGTTACATATTAAAACAGTAACAACGAAATACACAGAGCGAATGTTGACGGAAGGGTCAGGAGAGGTAGACCGAGAAGAACGTAACGAAAAGTACATACGTCGACCAAATTGGCGATGTCTTGAAAAAGGGCCAAGTACGGTCTACTACAATGTGAAATCCGCCAATCTGCACTGGGCCCGCGTGGTGGATCATGGCCCGTAATCCCTCGATGTAAGGGAAGGTCTGTGCGCGAGCAGTGGGGCAATATAAATAGACTGATGAAGAAGAGCCTGTCTACTACAAACCGACGAGCAGGCATGAAGAGATTGATGAATGTGAAGGAGGCAAGGGTTGTGTGCCAGAATCGCAGCAGATGGAAGTCCATCGCTCTGCCTACCCCTACGGGAATCGGGCGTGAGTTTATAATCATAATAACAGCGAAATAAATAATAAATAAAGACTGGCCGATTCCTTGTGAGACCCCAGTCGAAAACAGGGACAGGTATACATATATACAATGGGTCTCAATAAGGTTGAAATTTTCTGAAGAACTAATTGATCGATTGTAAAAAAATATTATATGGTTTTGATAGTTCAGAGTACATACTATGTACCTAATTGTAACGACTTATCAAAACTAAGTTAAGCAATTATTGAAGAAATTTCAACCTTAAAAAGTCTCGACTCGATCTCTTACCGTAAATCGTTGCCAAGTTTCATTGAAAATTGCGACAATCTTTCATTGAAAAATCGTAGACTCTCATTTTTAATTGCATCAATCAACAAACTACAGTAGCTCAATGGATTGAGACGAAAATGTCGTAGGATCGGTCCTCATCTCTGGAATACTGTGGTGACTGGAAGCTAGGTTTTAGCTCATTTCGAATACTTGAGGATAAAGTTAGTAAGTAATGTGAAACTACTGCTAATTTTATTTACAAATAAATAAATAGACGTAAGATAAAAATGCTGAAGACATCTGAAATTCGTTTTCGATAGGTATGCCAATTAACACCAGCGATAATGTGAAAGTCTGCTTCATTATTTATTTTAGCAAAGACTATGTTAAGATCATCATGTCTTATTAAACTAATCCCGAAAAACTCTATATTTCCTATGTAAATAAAATTGTAAGTAAATTCTATTATTTCACATCAACATTTTTGCAGACGTTACTTGTTCAGTCGTCCATAATGCGAGTTGATAGGTAGATGTATTAAAAAATAGTATACATTAGACATGAATACCACATAATATTGTGTAGGTGGGTATGTCACGAGTAGGTAAACGCAACGCAAAATGTATTAAATCAAAGCTGAAAAATTGCTATTACAGAATTATGTATATTGTCTGTTCAGCATGACTGTTTAAGGGCCTGATATGAGCCAACTAGCGCCGCCAATCTTGAAAAAATAATATCTTCCAATTTATTCAATTTGATTAAAAAAAGCTATTTACAAAATGTTTATTAGGATGAATACTATTTTTCAATATACAATATATGGCATAATTGCGACAAGCTAAGTTGTAGTTCACAAATATGCCAAAAACGGCCGTTTTTCGCAATTATGCGAACTACAACTTACCGAAATTGAATCACGTTATAAATAAGCATTTATAAAATAGTATTTATCGTAATAACATTTTGTAAATAAATAGCTTTTTTAATAAAATTGATTAAATTGGAAGATATTATTTTTTCAAGATTGGCGGCGCTAGTTGGCTCTTATCAGGCCCTTAAGCATTAATTATTATAATAAAAATTCTGTAGTTATACCTATACAGGGTGGCCCTGAATTCATTCGACAAGTTGAACTGGAGATTGTACTCATGAGAAATATTAAATTGGTAAGGTTTAATAGTAAAACAAAACTGTAAAAAAATTGAACTAAGTTACGTCACAAGTCATACAATGACCTTAGAAATGACCATTAGGTCAAATTCCAATGAAAGAATTTGTTTCAAAAAACTAACAATGCCTTACAAAATGTCACATCAAATTAATAATTTTATGATGTTTCAGTTTATTGTAAACATTTTTTTTTATTTTTCCATAAAATTGTTTAATTTACTTAAACGCTGTGCAGAATTAATGTATGTTACAAGCCTTTTTTTTTTTTTTTTTTTTTTTTTTTTTTTTTTTACTTGGGGAAATGCTTTTCGCATCTCACCGCGCCAATAAGGAGGGGCGCGCGGTGAGTATGTGGGACTCCCGTCACAATACGGTCCTATACCCACTAAAACCCCAAGGTGTTCAGCTCACCGCGTTTGGACGAGGTTGTGGGAACGCAGCGCCAAATACCACAACCTCGTCGGCGGCCGCCCGCGTGGGCCCGTCTTCGGGTTTATACCCCTAAACCTCCGCTTAAGGCGTTTCGGAACACAGGACGAGACGCCTTACAGCTCGGGACCTCTAAGCGAGCGCCGGACCCCCCGACCCGACGCCCGCAAGTCCCCGTTAGGGCGGCAGGCGGCGGACGTACGCCCGTCGCCTGCGGCCCGCTCGCCGTCGGCGGATCGGATGCGAGAGAGGGTCGACCTCGCGCTCCCGTTCCGCCGACTCTTTTGCCTTCATGATGGTGGCGCAGAAATCCGCCACCATCTTCCATCCTTCCTCGCTGCCCATTGCTCGCACTATGGCGGGCAGCGAGAGGTCGCCTCCAGTGGCTGTATGTTACAAGCCTAACCATACATTAAAATTTGAATTCAAAGCCATCCTGTATAATAAAAAAAATGCAATTCACAGGTGTTGAAGTAGGTAAGTATATGTATTTTTCCTAACCTTTGCAAACCTAATTTTGTGTGAAGGCCGAAGGTTCTTTTTCTAGCCTGATTTTCGAAACCAAAGTGTAGTGGGAAAGCAACGACTAAAATTTCACATTGTATATTTTATAGACAAATAAATAAATCTCTGATCCACCTCGGCATTGATGCAATTTTTCGCGCATAAACCCCGCTCGTCACAGGCGAGGGAGGGGAGGGGAGGACGGGCTCCATTAGTTACCTATTGACGCACCGACAGACAGACCGCTGCGTGCTTGTCCGTTCGGCCCCTACCATCGGCTGACTAGAACTCGATAGCCATTTTTTGGTTTTGTGTATTTTCTCATTTTTTTTCCAAACCGAAAGAGTTAAGGCTCACAAAGAGATGCAAAGGGACTTGCTAGCCTACCGTGTCTTATGATCAGTAAGTGCCTATTGTTAGTTCCATTCCTTAAGAGCCTTCCATGAGCCAACTAGCGCCGCCAATCTTAAAAAAATAATATCTTCCAATATAATCAATTTTATAAAAAAGCTATTTACGAAATGTTTATTATGACAAATACTATTTTTTAAATGCTTATTTATAAAGTGATTCAATGTCGGTAAGTTGTAGTTCACTAATGTGCCAAAAACGGCCGTTTTTCGTAATTATGCGAACTAGAACTTAGCTTGTCGCAATTATGCCATGTATTGTATATTGAAAAATAGTATTCATCCTATTAAACATTTTGTAAACAGCTTTTTTAATAAAATTGATTAAATTGGAAGATATTATTTTTTCAAGATTGGCGGCGCTAGTTGGCTCATGGAAGGCTCTTAAATAAAATATATGTGGGTCATCAAAGATTAACATCATGATGACCAATAGAAGTGGTCAACTCATGAAGTTAACCTTCAATAGGCACTTACTAATTAGAAGACCTTATCCAAAATGATTGGCACTTTTTTTCAAAACAGGCAGACGTTTTTTTGAATTGATTTCAAAATCTGTGCTGGGCTTTATGACTTTTAGTAACGATACGTTACTGCATCGTATTTAGTCTTACAAGCGAGTTTCAATCGAGTTTCCATGGTAGGCACAGGACGTCTGTAAGATTAATGTGGTTTGGAGTTTTAGTAAAACTCAGAGATAGAAAGAAACTCTAGATTCCTTTCCTTCTTGTATAAAATCTAGCCCCAAAAAAGCTAGTATGAAAACCATTAGGGAAACGAATGTGTTCTATTTTCTTATTTTAATGTACTAGGTACTTAACCCTATCAAAGAGATAAGACTGTTATTATATCAGTTTGTTAACAGTCTAGGTATTATGGCTCGTAATACCGAAAACGTTCGAAACATGGGTATTCACCGATTTTGGAACGACACTATTTCAGTTATGTGACGTCATCGTCACTTACGCACTTTTTAATTTTCACTATATTGACTTAATAATAATAATGAAAACGACGTTTTTTTGATAAAAGAATAAATATGGGTCCCTTAATTTTAGCTATTAAAAAATTAGACCTTGTCAATTGTGCTGTGAAAAAACTACGTATGAAAATACATAAATAAAAATATATATATATTTCGACGAATTGATAACCTCCTTTTTTGGAAGTCGGTTAAAAAGAGAACGCAAATTTTATTATGTCCATAATCTAAGGCCCACAGCGATAAACGCGAACTAAAATTAGGTTAAACTTTAAGCCGTGACATGGATTAAACGCTGGATTTCGCCCAACAAAATGGGTAGTTCAACAACTGTTTTTATCCCCCCATTTAGCACTTTTTGTCCGTAAAATCTTAACCCGTAGAAAGCGCAAACATTCCCCAATGACAAACCGCAGTCATAAACATGAACCCCAAAATACTGGACCCCCGTAACGAGAACCATTCGTCTCGAGCGCTGAAACGTCTTCAGTCTAACCCAATACACTCGTCCTAAGTAAACTCCAGGCAAACTTAAACGGCAGAGTCCCTTCCTCGGCCACATTCTAAATAAATAACATCTAATGGGAGACATTCATCAGCGTTTCCACGTTTTTAGGTGGGTTCACCTCCCCTGTCTACTGTTTTTGAAATCCCTAACACATCCATGCGAAAATCAGAAGTAAAATGTGGTCTGTCTGTAGACGTGGGTTAGAGTTGATTTTTGGTTGGGTGACAAAAGGACAAAATACGTTCATAAAATGCACAGATTAGTGTTGGCGAGTGCAGAGATATGAGGGGGACTGGTGGGCGGCGGGGTGGCTCGGGTCCACCCAACACCCCTTTTGTTATTTTTTTGTTGCATTTTTTTGCGTGAGCTCGCGTTTTTTGACTGCATAGGTAAACTCAGATATTGGAAATGGGGATCTTCATAATAAGCAGTAAACAAATATATGTGATTATTATTGTGATAAAAGAAAATAGACAAATTCGTTTTCATAATCATTTATTTACAACAAAACAAAAACATAGAATTTTTTTATTGTTAGGTGGAATTACTAGTATAATATAGTATAATATAAAGTCATAGTAAGACGTCATTGGTACTTAACATTAAAGCACGGTTTCAGTTCGTACTGCGTGGGTAAGTGATAAAAATACCAAAAAAAGTCAACAATTTTTTTTTGGATCATTCAAAATTGCCACTAAACGATAAGATAAGATTCTTTATTGCACAAAAACAGTTACACATTCTAACGATGTAGAGCAATGGGAAAAAATATAGTCCAATTTTTTCAACTACATTGAAATTAGAAATCTAATTACATAGGTATAGTAAATACAATAATTATTGTAAGTAGGTAGGTATCTAAGTATTTAACGAATAGGTATTATTTTTGGATTTGGAACTCGACACGATAATTTTCGACATTTGCAAGTGCTAAATAAATAATTAGTAGGTTTTTTAAAAATAGTTTAGATAAGTTTTTTTTAATTAATGAATGGTTCTTTTTTAATTTATATTGTACTTTTTTGAAATAAATAAAGTAAGTTTTATTAGTAGGTAATAACACCTATTTATGCGTGAATATTACACGTAATTCTTCATCTCCTCCAGAGGAGCAACCATTGGCGAAGTTTCAAGTTTTTTTTCTGTATACCCTCATCACGCCGCTATCGCGAGTGTCCGTCCGAGTGACAGCGGTGCGCGCGCGCCCGCGGCCACGGGCTCACATCACGTGATACCTGCCACTTTGCACGTCAACCCAGACTTCCTGACGCCAGGTCGAGGTCGCTGCTACGTCAGTCTTTGGCTCCAGCTGTTGATCTGACAAAAATATCATCGTCATCAGCCCGTATCAGTCCACTGCTGGACATAGGCCTCCTCAAAACATGCCACTCAGCCTTTGGCATCCAGTCTTTGGCAGCCTTGGACGAGGGACTGGACTCACGCATGTCCAGTTGGTTGAATAGAAAATAGATACATTTATTATGTCGTCATCTGAACACGCTTAGATTTTGACATTGACATAAATGAATTAGTTACAATTGGCACACGGAATCATAGTTTCGGAATTTTAGTACGCCATTTAGACATCTACCCTCTTACTTATAAAAAACACTAATCAAGCACTGAGCAACATATTACCTAATCATTATTTTAAACTCTTAATTAGTGATTAACCTTTTTTTACTTATAAACGTTATTTAAGCAATGATTAGCTAATCGTCATTTTAAACACCAAAAATATTTAGGTAACATTGCTGAATGAATTCAAAAAAAGAACGAAAATTTGGCCTTAATTTGGGTAATGCCTACTCCGAAGTCCTTAAAAAAGTAATCAGCAGTGTCAAATGTATCAGCTGTTCCGAATTCGGTCCGCCATTTTGTTAATTAACCATTTAAACAAGCCTACGACGTTGTTTAAACTGACATCTACTTATTCGGTTCTTCAGGAGTTGATTAACTTTAAATAGTGTTTATAAGTAAACATTTTTTTAAACAAGGTATTAATTTTAATCATCGTTTTTAAGTAAGGCTGTTATAAACCAAATAATTTCTCTGCAGACGAGGTAGTCCAGCACATCAAAATTTCTAAAAGCATAAAGCGAACTAGTTCAGGTAACGTTACGAATTGGAACCGACCGGTAACAAGTAAACTTGTGCTATGTTTCAGCAAGTTCGCCCGGAGTAGAGTAACTATGAGGTACTGTAATAAAAATATTTTTATGAAATGAAATGAAATGAAATGAAATGAAATTTATTTGTAAATATGGGTTAATGCAGATATTATACAGTTGTGGTAGTATCACCATATTCGGCCCTAAGGCGTACAAATTTTGTAGTAGCAAAATTATTTTAATTTAATCTAAGTATTATTAATTACATGTCAAAAGTCAATTTAAAATGTCAAACATATTATATCTACATTTACTATATTAAAATTTAAAAAAAAAAAACACTCATGGCTAGATTTAATTGAATTAATGTCACAGTATATCATCAAGGAAGTCAGTCAATTTATAATAACATTTATCTAAAAGCAATTTATAAAGTTTAGCTTTAAACTTCGGCAAACTTAGTATTACAATGTCTTTAGGCAACCTATTGAAAATTTTGGGAGCCATACATACTACACTTTTGTGCTTGAGCGCTGTTACAGAGCCTGCGAGACACAATCGGCCCTTGTTGCGTAAATTTATGTCGTGCACCTCAGATCTTTTTTGAAAAAGATGCGGATTGGTATATACAAAAACTGCAACTTCATATATGTATATAGAAGGAAACGTTAGTATTTGCAATGTTTTGAACCAAGGAACGCAACTATCTCTACGCTTCAATCCACAAATCGCTCGAATGCAACTTTTTTGTGATTTGAATACTTCTTCTTTATTAGTAGAATTACCCCAGAATATGATGCCGTATCTCAGCATTGAGGCGACATATCCATGATATGCTGTTAGCACTGCATCGCGGTTAACAATTTTTGCCAATTCATAAAGTGCATAGGCTGAGCTGTGCATTTTTTTACAAATGATATCGGTATGGCATTTCCAATCAAGTTTATTATCTATTGTTAGCCCCAAGAATTTAGTGTTAAATGTTTCCTCTATAGTTTCATTGTTATAACTAATATTTAATTTTGTTATTTGTGGAATTCTTTGGTAGAATTGCATTATTTTAGTTTTACTTAAGTTAACCAATAAATTATTCATGTCAAGCCATTTAATTATTTTATTTAAAGAATCATTAATATTTATTTTATATTGGATAAGGTCATAATTGTTACATTTTATTATTACTGTGCTGTCATCAGCAAACAATGTCATGGGATATGGCACATACTTGGGAAGGTCGTTTATGTACAGAAGGAACAGTAAAGGACCCAACACGCTACCTTGCGGTACACCAAGTCGGACTGTCCTCCTAGGAGATTTATAAATTTTAGTATCCTTTGTTACTGTACATATTCTGGTTATTTCTGTATATTGCTCTCTATTATTAAGATATGATTGTATCAATTTTAATATGTTTCCCCTAATACCGTAATTTTCCATCTTTTTCAGTAATATTTCATGATTTACATAATCAAACGCTTTCGTCATATCTAAATAGATAGCGCATATTGGTATCCTTTTATCCATGTTTTCTATGGCTAATTGTAACAGGTCGTAGATGGCCATATTGATAGTTTTATTTTTCCTAAAACCCTTTTGTTCTTCTGTTAGTATATTGTTTCTTTCTAAATATTTATATAAAGATTCATATATGGATTTTTCCCACACTTTGGAAAATATTGGTATTAGCGCTATGGGTCGATAATTTTTCATATCTTCCCTATCGCCTTTTTTAAAAATAGGTTTTACAACCGTCGTTTTCAATTTATCTGGAAATATTCCATGTTCAATGGATAGGTTAATTATGTGGCTAATATGTGGGGCAATTGTAGTTGCAACGTGTTTTATGACGTTTGTGGATATACCATCATATCCTACACTTTTCTTATTTTTTAGCGAGTTAATTATTTTAAAAACATCTTGTGGCATTACCGGGCTCATAAACATTGACTTTCCAGAGTTAATATAATTTTTAGTTACATCCTTAGTGTCATGATTATTCATTGTAGTAGTTGTTTGGTCAGCAAAATAAGTATTAAATGAATTAGCTATGTCTTGTGGATTAGTAATTGTAATGTCATCTTTTTTTATTTTATATATTATGTCCTTAGGATAGTTTTGTTTCGATTGTTTTATGATATTCCAAGTAGCTTTTGATTTATTTGGCGCTGTTTTTATATAATGATTGTTTTTAGTCTTTTGAGTCAGCTTGATAATTCGTTTTAGTCTGTTAGAATAGTTTTTTAGATTACTTTGGTTTTCGTTGGTTGCTTTTTTCCTATATATCCAGAGCAATTCTCTCTTTCGTTTGCTGCAACGTTTTATACCTCTTGTTATCCAATTTGGTTTTTTATGGGCTTTTATAATAATAGTTTTGCAACAGAAGCAAAGGTTATATAGTAATTCAAATATTTCAATGAATTTTGAATATGATGTGTTAGGATTGTCTGTGTCGTAAACATCAGAAAAAGATAAGCTTTCTAAGGCTGACTTAAATTTATCTAGATTTTCTTTACTGTAATCTCGTTTTTTTGTGCGCCATGTTTTAATTTTACAAGTCTTTTTTACAGGGTATTTTAAAAGCTGTGCTGTATGGTCAGATATACCAAAATCTAGAACACTTGTCTTAGAACCTCTACTGCTATTCAGAGCAAAATTATCAATGCATGTTTGACTAGCAGGACGAGTTGGCTCGTTGATTTGTAGTGTAAGATTAAAGCTACGCATAAAGTTTTCAAATTCTGATGATGTTTTGTCTCGTTTTAGTGTGTTTATATTAAAATCTCCGCACATAATGATACGTCTACCAGATTTGCTGGTTAATATCCGCAATACGCACTCTAGTCTATCATAGAATATATTCAAGTATGTTTGCTGTCGTTCAGACTTTGGTATTCTATATATGCATAATATCGTTATGGGATGGTCTCGCAAGTCAACTGCGCAACACTCAAAGACGCCCTTGACTGATAGGTTTGCAACAGCCGGAAGTTCATTGCATGCGAGATGTCCTGTTTTTGTTAGAATGCAGGCACCACCCTTTTTCCTGCAATCTCTGGAGTAAGTAGCAACCAGATGATAATTCGGAATATTTAATATGTTTTCATGGCCTTCCTTCATGTTATGCTCTGTGACACAAATAATATCAACATTCCTTTGACTAGAGCTTAATTCATCTAAAATAACAGTTAATAAGTCGGACTTTGTTATCAGTCCAGATATGTTTTGATGGAGCACATGGATGTAGTCATACACGAAAAAAATTTGAGTCCTCGTCTGGACACTCCTGTAGCAGTGAGTTATTGTCTATAATGTTTGGTACTTTGTTGTCAGATCTTGAAAATTCAGCGTCCTTGTACAGACTAATATCCTCCAAGAGAGTAGCCAGATCGGAAAATATAGTTTTCATGCCCTGATTGTTAAGAGCTCCGCGTCTTACGGAAAACATTTTGTAGTCGTAAGTTAGATTTAAGTTCGAGTCCATGAAGTAGGCATATTCATATGTAAGGTTATCCATGTATAGTAAGCCATTGAAGATCTCTATTCTGTGGTTGAAGATCGTAGTATAGCTTCCACATCTAAATGTCGGAGCGCAGATAATAAAGTTGGTGTGTTTCAATTTTCGTAGAGTCTCTCTTATTGTCACCACCAGTTCATGGTAGTTCTTAGAGGTGTTGAAGTCGTTCTCCCCAATCATCAGGATACAGTAATCCTTGTCTGTATAATCTTTTACTTTTTTGTCAAGGTTATTTAGCAGTTCCCGTATTCCTCCTCCAGGGAATGAGTAGTGACAAGGCTGTTGGGCGGCTTGTATGGCATTGCCTGATATTCGTGATATGCGGTTTTTGTTATTGTTGCTTATTATGCATACTTTGGACCCCTTACAATTTGTTAACGTGTCCTTCCGTTGAATGTTTCGGTTAGTTTTCACAGTTGCTAATCTGACTGTTTCCGGTGTTGAAGGAGTACGTTTTTGAGTTGAGTTTGTGGTTTCATTTTGAATGGGAATTGAATGAGGTACAACGTCAACACTCATTCTTTTATTCTTGTGTGTATCCTTAACTGGGGTTGTCTTGCATACCGTTTTTAGTAGATTGATTTTCATATCCCTTTTTTGGATTGTTTCCTTTAACTGAAAATTTTCGGCTAAAAGGTTGGTAATCTCATTGTCAGCAGCTTGTAATTTTTCTTGGAGATCTGTGACAATTCGTTTAAGTTCATCCATTTCCCCTACATTATTTCTTAGATCTGGGCAGCTGCTATAGGTTTTATTCAAGGAACTAATAGTTGTAGCGAAGTCGTTGTCATCATCGTCATCAATAGGCAGTGATTCGAACGAATTTTCAACCTGAATGTTTGCTTTAGAAGTTGTGTGATCCCTATTAATAGTTTGGGCAGCATTCGAGGGGTCGGTATCTTCCCAACTTCTTGAACTTAGGCATTCCGTACATTTCCAAGAAGTTTTCTTATCATAATCCATCAGACAGTATAATTTTTCTGAGATCCGTGTGCAACTTATGTGAAAGAAACTCTTGCATATTAAGCAAGTTAAATAGCGTCTGCCTAATACTATGCCATTACATTTATTGCATAATTTGTTGTCCTTTGGCGCCATCTCCAGAAGATTATGTGTGTATTTTTATACCTCACGCGTGCGTAAAACGAAACGCCGTTAGGTATCGTATCCGAACGCAGAATAATAAATTCAACACTGGCAACACAGTCTGCCTTACGTCAGATGTCAATCACGATCAGCTGGGCTGGCACGCCTCTAAATGTCATTTAAACCAATCAGCTGTTTAAAACTAATAAGCGAATGTAATTCGTTGTAATTTCAATACAATATTTTAAATTATGCTGTGTAACTGTAAAATTCCTCGTACCTTTTGCAATATGTGGCAGTTTCCCGTTCCTTTCTCGGATAAAGTTATGCTGAAAATGTGTCTTTGTGGTTACACTTCAATCACAGTAGGAATTCACAGCTGTAAGTTAACGTTTTTTAATTTTCTTCGCTAATTAAATGGTAGTTATTTTTTGAATAACAAAGATTCAAAAATTGTTAGTTACTAACGTTTGTTTCTATGAATTGTTTAAAGTGCAATTTTCATTAAGACCTAAAACAAACGTTCATAATAACATAAAAAATGTAGGTTCAATACAATTATATTCAATTAAGTAAATTGAAAAACCACTATTAAACACATGAGATCCATTAGTAGCTTATTTCGATATTGGTAACAAATGTTACTTTCATCAACATCCCACTTTAATGTGACTCTTTTCAGGCATAGACCTCTCACATTGAGAGAGCTCGGGCCATGTTCAAGTTCATTGTTCAACCAGGCGGATCCAGTGCAGATTTGTATATTACACCTGCCTTAAAAATATTACGTTTTCACACAGACACACAGGTTTCCTAGTACTATGTTTCGACTTTCGACCATACCTATATGTTAGTTTTTCTCGTGTGTGTTTTTTAGGGAAATTTACAAAATGCTCTCAAAAACGGTGAAGGAAAACTTCGTGAAGAAACCTGCATGCCTGAGAGATAAAAGCGAATAAAAAATCTGTTTAATCTGTTTAATTATGTTTAATCTACTAATCCGCACTGGGTTTTAATCCAATCATACGTACTAAACGTTATGACCGCTTTACAACACAGACTAAAATAACATATCTAAGTTTGGTAGTTTTCTTGCATATCCACTATGCGATACGAAAATCTAAATAAAGTAGGAATAGAGGTTGCGAGGTTCGAATCACGAAAATTGTTGCCGAAAATTGTTCTCCATTTAATATTTAGGAATGTTCTAAATAAAAACTAAAGCTTGGTAACCCTACATCACAGCAGCTGCCAAAGGCCAGAGGAAGCGGTAACTGAATGGAACTAAATTCCAAACCGTTTGCAGTGCACAGTGGTGCGAGGGCATTCCAACTGGACTCGTGCTAGTAATAGCTACTAATGGCTGCTATCTGTGCTGTGTGTGCCCAGTGGGAGGTACTTTTCTAATACTGTGCAGTTTCGCCATGGTATTTAGTACTATTAAGGCCGTCGTTATGGATGGGACAGTTTTGACAGATTGTAACAATTTTTGACAGATTTTGGTCGTATTTGTCAATTTGACAGATTGTATCAATTTTTGACAGATTTTGGCCGTTTTTTACAAGTTTTGAAACTGAGAGCTTCGTTTTATTTTAAATCGTTGTGTAGTTTATGCCCTTTGTAAAGGCATGCCACATGTCGTTCAAGTAACTCATTATGTGGTCAAAATAGACTGCTAATAACGATGAGGTTATAGAACTAAAACATTGTGCTACAGAACACAAGAAGATACGCCTTTCCGCCTAAACCTTCCCATAACAGTAATATCATAAAACACCGTATCAAAAAGCGAAAGTAAGAGCCCCGAAATAAGACACCCGCCTTTTGTTTTCATTGTGAACGTACCATACTATAACGAGAGCACCGCAACAAAAACAAAAGAAAATGGCTCTATTATGTGAAAACAACCGAGATACTACCACGGTTATATTCGCCCGTGGGCTGAATTCATACGATATATTCAACATTCACAGAACCAATGAAAATTGAGCTCTCATATGCCCTAACAAACCCCTCAGTCTTCAATACTTCGAGCATTCAAAGGAGGGTGTAGAGATCTATTTATATTGGTAAAGAGAACATATTTCGAATATCCAAAAGTATAAATTCTTACGGTAAGCTATCGACTTACTTTTTATATTCAAGAGAATCGCGGTTTCGCGAATGGGCGAATGTTTTGAAGGCAAACACGCGTCGAGTGTGTTTCTAGCTGAAAATATTCTTAGTATAAATCCCTTCACACTATTATAATGTGTGAAATTGGTAAATAACATTGCCACATTTCAATGGAGCTTTGCCCCACCTTTGGTCACCTACGTGACTATTGAAGCTCATATATCATTTTGTTGGGGACTTATTACAGGTTTCATATTGCATAATCGTAATCAGTAGGAGTTGCGAGAGTAGTAGAACATGATAACAAAGACAATGAATAATTCCCTTCGATTTCTTACCATTTTCTGAATTCTTAATTAAGCTGTATTTTTCGAATCGCAACTTGTACAAAACTTTATTTTAAACCAATAATTTTAATAAAAAACGGAGTTATTTTTACATTTATTCGTTATCTTGTACAACTTGCGGTTGATGGTGGGGCAGAATCTGACATTGTCATTTAAAAGTGAACAAAAGATGTTCTGGTACCGACAGCCTTCTTCTAAAGCGTATAAGTAAGTAGTAGCTCTCTGTTACACCTTTTATATTCTTATAACCTTATACAGGGTACAAACTTCGCTAACATTTAATTTTTAATTTATTTGTAATATTTAATAAATGCAATCAGAATTTGAATTACGCATTATCCATGCTCGGTGAATAAATTAGAACATTAGAGCATTATTTGTCACGGAATGACAAGGTCGCAGGTTCAAGTCCTGCCCACGGCAAGAATTATTTCATCATGTTCTAATAAATGCAATGTTCACATAGTCGAGTTTCACCATCTCATCCCACGAAACCAATATTATTTTTAAAAATAATTCGTGGGATGAATTGAGGAAATAAATTTTTTACTTATTTTCAGTTTAACCATCTCAGCCCACGTGGGATAAGATCCGTGGTGACTAACCCAGATCACCAATTGCAGTGTAGTTTATTTGCGTGGCTCTCTTACAACAGCTTATAAGTTTAAACCATAAAACAGTACACAAAATCTAAGCATAAGTAAAGATACGCCCATTAGTACGGTCCCAGTCAACAAAAGCGGTCTCCTAATGCTCACGTCCTCAACCTTAATCTTTTTGTGCCTCTAATTAAATTAACAAAACTCAGGCGCCCGGAAACTGGACACCCACACGAACATAAAGCCTTTATCTCACGCTCACAGACGCACACTGACGTCGTTGATGCGTGTTTGTGTGCGACGCCGTGTGTGCATGTGTGTGTTTTAGTTAAGGGTCGTCATTTCTCTTGGACCCTCCTCCGTAGTGTCCGCAGAAAGGTGAGTTAAAACAGATCTGTATAGAGCTGTTAAGACCCGCCTTTTTTTTAAAAGTGTGTAAATTTTTTAAAAGTTTGTCGCCAAAGAAATGTTTATTGCATAAATCACCACACGTTATCATGCTGAAAATACGCCTCAAGTTAGTTTTTTTGATATTTCAATTGACGCCAAATATTATTGGTCAAAGTAGTTGCGAGATTCCTTAATTGTTTTTTTTTTAATTTTACAATATTTGGATTCTTGTTCTTGATAAATTTGATACAGACTATATGACAGAGATGGGATTGTTAATGTGATAGTTTCAGTTTATTGCCAAATTTCAGTTTGTTGACCATCATTCTAGGTAAACGGGAAGTAAGACTCGTACCTGGCCGATTTTTTTCATTGGTTTAAAATTTCACAGCAATGTCAATTAGTTTAGATATATAACAAATACAATACCTAATACGCCTCTATTTTCATCTATGATAGAGAGGGTTTAAGCCTCTTTAAGCTTTCACTTGTCCACGTGGACAAGGGTGGCGTTGGAGAAAAAAGAGCGGAGAAGACTGGGGGACGCCTTTTCCTGGAGGCACACAGAAAATCTAGACTAGTTTGTTACCGTAGCATATATTAAGCAGTTTTCTGTAAAGAGGCTGTATAAATAAATTATTAATTTTTCACTTTTCTTTGTGATGTCTTTCGCCGTGGGGTATTTAACATCTCTATATAGTGAGCACAGACAAACAGACATCCCCCAGCATCCTCCCTCGGACTTTAATATTGATCAGTGTCCGGCCGCGGTCAGGTAGAGTCTCGGCCAGCGCGCGCATGCGCAATGCAGCCGCCGCGTCGTCGTACGAATGGACATTACGCGGACAAAGGCGCTCGGGGAATCGGAGTTACGTAGAGCAAGTCCAAATAGGCAAAGAGTTTGCGGCTAACTGTCGGCCTCCCATATGTTTAAGATGGAGCGTTCCTAAAGAGCCCTGCATCGAACCTAGTGGGAGACTGCGATGTAATACAGTCGAAGACAGAGATAAGTATACAGGAGGCCTCAATAAGGTTCAGATTTTCTTAAAAACTACTAGGCCGAATTTAATAATTGTTTTACAGTTACATAGTTTTAACTTTTATCTATAAGACAGTGAAGGAATTTTTGCAATAGGTCAAATAGTTTATGAGAAAATCTCAACCTTAAAAACTCTTCTGTATACCTTTCTCTGTGTTCCACCGTACGAATGGACATTACGTGGACAAAGGCGCTCGGGGAATCGGCGTTTCGTAGACTGTGGAACCTATTTGGTACGCAAATCGTTTGCGGCTGACTGGAACGTTCAGCAAAGCTTACTGACCGCAGTTTGCGACGTTTCGTTTGCCGACGCATTCAGCGGGCGATTTGCAGCAAAATACACTGAAATGAAGGCTGCATGAGGTTGCAGACCTGAGTATTTAGTATTAATTTCAACTTGATCCGTCTACGCGTTTCGGACGTCCGTCCAAACAGACAGACAACAAAGTAATCCTATAAGGGTTCCTTTTTTCTCTTGAGCTACGGAACCCTAAAAACAGGATTGTTAGTACCTTATCTCTATCTGAGATTTCTTCCAACAAACCCCACGAGGCGACAATTTAAAATGAAAGGTAGACATATTATGTACCATTATAATAAATAAATGAATACTTACTATATACTTAGGAATACAAAACTATACCTACAATATAACATCATACTATATATTATATACTTACTCATGTCTACATACCTACCTACACATAAATACCTACATGCAATCAATAAATAAAAAATAAATACTCATATTAACTCTAACTAAATAAAAAAATCATAACAATAAAAACTAATACCTATAATAACAAATAAAACGTGATTAAAATAAATACTTACCTAAATTAATTAAATAAGCCGCCCCTTGTCGTACCAGGTGCAAAGGCCCATAACGCTCGCGGCATTGCCGCGCTGTATAGCTATGGCCAACCTTTGCACCAGGTAGGACCCGGAGCGAGAGTCATTAAATAGAATAACTTTGCAAGATAAATATAGTGTATCTTGACAGCTTTTTTAAAAGAATGAACAGTTTGACTTTCACGAATGTTATGTGGGAGCATGTTCCATAGCCTGACAGATTTTACAGAAAATCTCAACCTTATGACCTTATTAAGTATACTTTTCTCTGTCTTCGACTGTATCTGACTTACATATAAATTACCCACCTCAGTCAGAGGTTCTCTAACTCGTATCTCTATCAAAATAAAACCACACAGATTCCATCTAAAAGAAACCCCAAAACATTACAACGTTAGCATTAAACTAACAAGATCTTCCCAGATTTAATATCGGGCGGGAGAGTCCTTAAATTCCGTATCATGTAAAGAACACGCCCAATATTGGGATTGGTATCCCTTTGCGTTATAGTAGGGAAGCCGGTCTGAGAAAATTATACTATTTTCCATTTTAGTTGGGAGCACGTGATGGGGTTGGCTTACAGAAAAATGTGTTCAATAACTTTACTATTGTCCACAATCTCTGGTTTAAGATCTTTATTTGTATACTTAAGTGTACTGTTAGTTTACTGACGTGATTAAGTGTACCGAAGTGTTCCTACGATCTTAATAAATGAGTACGTATTAATCTCAAGATATTATTACATTTCTCTTAGAGATAATGATTAATATTAAGAATAAATTGGCATTCTATAAAACATGCTGCCAAAATTAAATAATGTTACTGTAAATCATTAAAAAACGTAAACAAACATGAACAGCAACATAAATAGGCAAGTTTGAAATACTTGTATTGCATTTCTGTCGCCGATCGCAGACAATCTAACTCATCGAATTATTTTTAACCACATTGTAGAAACACGTCACAATTAGATTTTTCTAACGTGAAGAAATTACAAGATCTACGAAAATTAATTTAGTTTCCAAAAATTACAAATTATTAGATATGTACCCGTGCTACACTGAAATCCCGACAAAATGTCGATCCCGAAAAAATAGATAATAATAATAGGTAAGGTGTGCTGACTTCCGTTATCTTTCATTATTTAGATTTGAAGCACTCACACTCACTATCTACATTATGATGGTCATGGAATTAAGTGAAGTTTAGTAAGGGTATAGTATATTTATGGCATCTCATAATCTACGTGACTAAGCATGTAAGTACCATATACGCACTTATGGAACCAAAAAAGTTCATTCGTAGTGTCGCCACGAGATTGAAGTCCAACTAAATCCCAAATCACTCCTTTCACGACTCCACTACAATATTGGGATTGGTATCCCTTTGCGTAACAAGGTTTTATTAGATCCCACTAAAGGGCACCCGCACAAAGGTAGCAAAGAAACCCTTTTTCTACTCCAAATATATTAACTGTCCCGCTACCTTCGGTTACGAGGAGTATTTTGCCGCTGGATACGACTTTACACAGAAAACTAACCTACACAGTGAGCGTAGAGGGTTTCGAAGTATACTGCCCTCTGATGATCAATGCAAAGGTGAGTAGGACTATTAATAGTCTGAGCTCAAACCCGCCCTCAAGAGCGAATTCAGCTGATATACTCTCAAGACGCATCACCATCTCAAGTATGTCATTTATTAATAAACCAATATTGAGGGCGTATCACGTGATGTCTTTCTCAAGTCGCGGTTCGCCTGCAATCAGCAAATACGTTCTCTAGTGTGAGTTTGACAGTTCTCTTCAGAACTGAGTTTTGTTTATTAATACGGCGTTACTCACGTGATACCCGATTCCTAAACGCGCACCTAAATTACGTTTATTAATAGGAACGCCATCTTGAGGTTGTTCTCAAGAACTATTGAGCTGAGAGTGATTTATTAATACGGGCCTAAATGCTCTCTCTACATGTTGACATGTGAGTGCAATATTATAGTTTAACCAATCAAGAATCGATATTAAGAGCCTCAAAATCAAGTAGGTATTTCCCTGTGTTGTAGACAACAATTCAAATATAAAAGTGTAGTATATTTTGTATAAAATTATTTATTTGCACATAAACTTAGGTATTCTAATCCATTCTGTATACATAACCTCTATATTAATGATGATCTAGTTTTTTACAGATGAAGTGTACGGTCGAAGACAAAGAACAGTGTACAGGAGAGTTTTTCTCAAAAACTACTAGACCCATTGCAAAAATCATTTCACTGTTAGATAGATAAAAGTTAAAACTATGTAACTGTAAAAGAATTATTAAAATCGGTCAAGTAGTTCTTGAGAAAATCTCAACCATATTTCCCCTGTATACTTATCTCTGTCTTCGACTGTACCTAAACGATGATTATTCATAATACCTTTAGCAAAGTAACAGACATTTAAAACGATAGATGGCATTTTTTTTATGAGAATCGTAGATCCCAATTTTATTAAAAAGTCCTATCCAGGCTTCGCTTACTCCACGGGCCGGGCGGCTATTTGTATCGCTTGTGCTTTTGTCAGGGGAAATCACGTCTTATATTTATATGGATATAGCATAATACGCGTTGCCTAGTTATGGTTGCGATGGTGACCGGCCGTCTGCTGCGAGTAATATGCCTGAGTGCGGACTTATTGTGTTACAAGCTAGCTTTTATATGCGGTTTTGCCCGTTGTAGCAAGTTTAAGATGAAATACACTTTATTGCACTATAATACAGTAGTATTAAGAGCCTTCATAGAGCCAACTAGCGCCGCCAATCTTAAAAAAATAATATCTTCCAATATAATAAATTTTATTAAAAAAGCTATTCACAAAATGTTTATTAGGATGAATACTATTTTTCAATATACAATACATGGCATAATTGCGACAAGCTAAGTTGTAGTTCACAAATGTGCCAAAAACGGCCGTTTTTCGCAATTATGCGAACTACAACTTACCGACATTGAATCACGTATAAATAAGCATTTAAAAAATAGTATTTATCGTAATAAACATTTCGTAAATAGCTTTTTTTAATCAAATTGATTATATTGGAAGATATTATTCTTTTAAGAGGTCCCAGGTTCGATTCCCAGCCAGGGCAGCCATGTACCAATGAGTTATCCTCGGTTTTTTCGACGGAAAAACTTATGTACATTTACCGAGTGCTCTCAAAACGGTGAAGGAAAACATCGTGATGAAACCTGCATGTCGTAGAAAAAAAAATCTAAGTCATGTGAAATCCGCCAACCCGCACTGGGCCCGCGTGGTGGATTATGGCCCCAACTCCCTCAATGTAAGGGAAGGTCTGTGCCCGAGCAGTGGGGCAATATAAATAGACTGATGATGATGATGATTCTTTCAAGATTGGCGGCGCTAGTTGGCTCATGGAAGGCCCTTAAAGTCTCATATAACTTCTATACACCTTTATACAACATATCTACATAAAGACGTATCCACAAGAACACATCAAAATATACATATAAGGCTTCTTATACGATACGGAGTTCCTGTATTCAATGGGGCGAGCGCAAACGAATAGTTGTGATTCCAGCCAATATGTCTGTACGGACGGACAGTGTGGCGGCACCCTTATATGTGCAGGGTGGTCATATATTCGCGTGTGTGTATACGTGGCTTTAGATTTTAACACTTGCCGTTATAAAATACACAATAGGTGGGTTCTCTTGAAAATGGCGGTAAACGGCGGTTGCAAAATTATTTGATAATTTTTGTTTAATTGTCTACAGTGGTTAGTTTGAGATTAATATCACGTTGAATTAATGAGAAAATGTTCGCGAGTGACAGTATAGTGAATTTGTTGGATAATTTGAGCAAGATCTGGTGTTTCAAGCTTTTATCAAGAGTCCCGCTACAAGCTCGGGAGTGAACGTGACTGTCGAGCTGCTTCGTCCAGAGTGATGACGCTACGGCGTCTCCTCTGGATGAAGACATGAAGACGCGGCTACCCAGGGTGAAGACGCTACTGCGACTCCCCTGGAGGAAGATAGAAGACTATTATATATTGAATTTCTGTAACATGACATTGGCAAATGACGAACTGTCGAGTCCATTAATAAAATAAATAAATAACACAATAGGTGTCGATTCCAGATTGTGGTACTCTAAATTTAATCGATGCTAAACGAGCCTTCTCGCTCGATCTTATGCAATGTAGCATATGAGTAACATTGACAGTTGCGTTTATATATAAAACCATAATTAGCTAATGTACGGACAGGCGGCTTTAAGCGATTTCTTCCAGGCAACCTTCGGGTGATGGAGATATTATACCAAAAAGCTGTCTTTGGTAGAGCATTCTTCAAACCTTCCCTTAAACTAAATAATAAAGACAAACACAATAAAGTACAAAATAACGAAAAGTTCTTGCGTAGTAAATTAATAAATTTAGAAATAAAACACGTCCAATCTATATTTTTAGTAAAATATTACAGACATAGGCTGTATGTTTTTAATGACCTTTGCTTCAGTAGCAACAAAAGAGAAATGAGAAGTCCACCGGAGGTCAAAGTAAGCTAGATACGTAGAACCGAATGTAACATCGCGCCATTTGCGTTTATTGGCCATTCGGCCAGTTCGAAATTCGAAATCTGTCCGCTCTAATTGGTTCCCCTTCGACGTTCCAACGAATTGTATTCGCGGATTTATCAACCGTAACGGACGTATTGGGATACCTTTTTTACTTAGCAAAATTATACTGTGTCATATGACTGTATTTTTTTTACGAATTAAATTAATCGCATATCAATATCACACTTTAAATGATGAAATGGAGAACGATTCCCACATATGTGCAGTTTTTTCTTTGCTTGTTTTATCTAAGGCCCGTATTAATAGTCTGAGCTCAAACCCTCAAGAGCGAATTCAGCTGATACACTCTTAAGACGTGATCACCATCTCAAGTATGTCATTTATTAATAAACCAATCTTGAGGGCGTATCACCTGATGTGTTTCTCAAGTCGCGGCCTGCAATCAGCAAACATTACGTTACGTTATCAAGTGCGAGTTTCACAGTTATCTTGAGAACTGAGTTTTGTTTATTAACACGGCGTTACTCACGTGATACAACACTAATGCACTTAAACATACCTACTGCAGAAAATTTAATGCATGTAACTACAATTAAATCCGTAGCCTCGCTCGTAGCATGTAGCCTGCTACGCTTTACGTAGACGCTACCTTGTAGCGAGGGGCTTGCGGGCAGGGGGGTGACTGACCGCGACATTTGTTGCCGTCCACCCCACCCCACCCCACCCCACACCCCATGGGGACTAAGTACTGTGCCTGTGTGTGTTTAATCCACTAGGGTATGCCAAATTAGTGAAAAACTGGTAGGAGATGTTTGTTAGAAAGTAGTTTTTTTTCTTCAGTGATGATATTACTTAGTATTTACTCGTAGTATATTGATAGAGAGCTGGGTGGCTCAGTGGTTGGGTCAATGGACTTGCGATACGGAGGTCCCAGGTTAGATTCCCAAACATTACATACCAATGAGTTAACCTCTGTTTTTTCGACGGGAAAACTTATTTACCAAGTGCTCTCAAAACGGTGAACTAATACATCGTGATGAAACATGCATGCCGTTGAAGAAAAAAATTTAAGACATGTGACATCCGTCAATCCGCACTGGGCCCGCGTGGTGGATCATGGCCCCAGCTCCCCCGATGTAGGGGAAGGTCTGTGCCGGAGCAGTGGAGCAATATAAATGCAAAATGAGCATTTTTTGTCGAGTGTACATTTTGCGAAGTGCACATTCTGCGTCAGACCCTATAAATAGACTGATGATGATGTTGATAGGAAAGAAAATCATATCATATCAGTTATATGAATAAAAACTTAATTATAATTAATACACACATTGATACCTGTAAAGATATTGTGTTGTGTTAATGTGAAAGTTGTGTTTTAATGAGTTCGGATTCAAAGACTGACGAGTATTTTTGCACTTTTTTGAGACTTGAAGATGTATTTTTATTCAGAATTTGAATTACGCGTTATCGATGCTCGGTGAATAAATTAGAACATGATGAAAAAATTCTTGCCATGGGCAGGACTTGAACCTGCGACCTTGTCACGGAATGATAAGGTCGCAGGTTCAAGTCCTGCCCAATGGCAAGAATTTTTTCATCATGTTCTAATGTATTTTTATGTTGAGTATTTATTATTTTCATATTGCAATATTAAATTGTAATGCAAAAGATTACATCTAACAGCAGATCATGTGTAACACTTTGGACTTTGGACCGTTCTTATTATCTGCGTCGTAAGATTTAAAATCGTACTGCAAGTGTTATCATTGATCTGCTATTGTCCGTACTATTTTCAATAATAAATAAGTTTTTGAAATTTTAGTCCAAGAATTGCAACGAGTGGTCTGAAGCCGCGTTTTGACCTGCAAGTAAACTCGCGCAAGTCTTGCATGATCTTGCTCGTTTACACATTACTAATTCCTGCAACTACTCGCAGGAAGTGCTAAACAAGATGTCGCGACAGCACTTGCTAAGGAGTTTACATTTGCAAGCTGCTGTCGGACAGACTGTCGGATAATTCTTGCAGGAGTTATCGTACAGACACAATCGTGGCATTAGTTTAAAATATTTCCAATATTGTCAATTTCATTCTAATATAAAGCATTAGACTCGCCATACAGCGGAGCAACGCTGCCAGCCTTTTGGGCACGCTGCCTATAGCGGGGGACCTGGGACAGGTTTTTTTATCTTTGATTTTAATTTTTTATATATTATGTATTAAGTTTGCTTACTAATTTTAGTTTAGATATAATTATTAGTTTGTTTCATCATCAGTCTATTTATATTGCCCCACTGCTCGGGCACAGACCTTCCCTTATATCGAGGGAGCTGGGGCCATAATCCACCACGCGGGCACAGTGCGGATTGGCGGATTTCACATGTCTTAGATTTTTTTTACTTCTTCTACGGTTTCATCACCGTTTTGAGAGCACTCGGTAAATGTACGTAACTTTTTCCGTCGAAAAAACCGAGGATAACTCATTGGTAAGCACCTACATGGCTGCCCTGGCTGAGAATCGAACCTGGGACCTTCGTATCGCAAGTCCATTGACCCAACCATTGAGCCACCGAGCTCTTCGCTATTAGTTTGTTTAGTTTTATTATATTTGTTTTCAAGGTTTCATTATTTATATGTAAATAATATTCGATATCATAGCTAATAAAATAACTTTTCCATATAAAAACAACTTTCTAAAATATCATAATTTTCTAACGAATAAACTAGATATCTACGGCTAATAAAAATACGACACGAAAATACATGTAGTCAACAAAAGTAAGTCAAATTGCAAACATCTATAAAAACAAACTTCGCAATATTTGTCCTAGCAGTCCCTAACCCTCCAACGCGACGGGGTACTTCTGACCGGCCCGCTGTCCCCCGGGGGGCGGATCCGGGGGAACTGACCGCCTCCCCACCCCACGGCTATTTACCGCGGACTTTATTTGCACATGACATGGCGGACCGGTTTTTACTGGATATTTTTAGGACGTTATAAAACCGAGGCGATATCGTGCTCAGTAAAGTTTTGCCGTAATTTAATTTTTGTGTTTTATTTTAATACTTAGATAATAAATATAGAAATATGGTTTAGAGTAAAAGTATAGTGTTAAATTTTAAAGTGATGTTTTTATATTTTTCTCTAATAATATTATTTTTAGTGTAATGTAAGTAAGGTACAAATGTGAACCGTTCCAGTTGAAGATATCTTCCATATAAGATTTAAGTTGCATTTTAATAGCCTTAAAGTTCCTCTCTACATAGAATTTTAATTGACTATGATAGTGATAGGTATCTAAACTTTAGTGTGCCTATTATACTGCCTAAGTATATCTAATTCTGTAGTTAGTCACCAAACATAGTACAATTCAAAATGAAATTAATTATATCGACCTTTGAATTCAATATTTCAAAACCATACCTTCTACAATAAACTTTGGGTTATATGTTGTATATTTTATACGAATTTAGAATGAGGAAAATATATACCTACATATTAAGGTACAAAACAAAATATAACTCTGGTCTAACAACTACGCCATTACGCACATTAAATTACACGAATCCGATCCAACCCTTTACTTTCCCGACATAAATAACGTCACTAACAAACTAACATGAAAAACATTCCATGTCGGCAAATAATTGGACCCATCCGAGTAGCTCAAGAAAAATATCTAGTATCTCCTCAAAAATATGTTACCGTCTCGAAACCATTGTCCTTTGAAAAAAGAATATCGCATAACGAAGTTGAGTTCCGACTTTATATCAAATATCACGCATGACGCGACTTCTCCCTGCCACCCCCTCTTCCGAGGGAGGGCAATAAAAAATAATATATTGGAATATGTTGGAAATAACAGCGTATCATCCTTTGCCTGGATACCGAACTCCGAGGACATTCGTATTTTGACGGGTCCAGCCTCCTTTTATTGTCTCGAAACTGCTGACGTGCGTAACGGCTCCTGTTTGTTATTTCGTGCTGTATGAATAAAATTATGAGGCCTTTTTATTGCGACCGTGGGAGTTATAAGGAAAATGCTCAGTGGATTGTATGATTAGGAGAGTTGGAGAGTGGGCATTAGAGCAATACATTTCTTTTTTATTGGTCACATATATATAGAAATCTAGAGCAAATAATTATTATAGATGTTGGACTAGATTTCCTTTACGATTTCATATAGGTTATACTGACTGTCTGAGACCTAAAGATCGCTCCACCCACAGTAACGAAAAAAGAAAGAAAATGTAACTAAGTAAAATAATATAATAGATAGCTTTATACATACATATATAAATAAAATGTATATTATGTTCCAACAAATGTATGAAACGGTTGTGTGAGGAAATCAGCATCTGGACAAACTTGTCAAGTTTCAAGATGCTGGTGGCCAAATAACAATAATGTATTAAGACAATAATGGTTGAAATAAATAAAAATAATTTTTTTTTAAATGATCACTCTAGGCGGCCTTTTCTGTCATGTCAAAGCCTGCGCAAACGAAATTTTTGTACTAATTTTCGCCAAAAATCTGACATTGACGGCTAGTAAAAATCGACGCTGCGCTCCCGCGAGTTCAATGTTCTTCAAAAGTCAGACACAAACTCGATAGGTATGCAAAATGACAGGTGTCATATTTCTACGTAATAAAGATTTTTTAAAGGAATAAAAACAATTTAAGTACCTAGGTATGTAGAAAACAGTATAATAATAATAATAGACCAGACTGACTGACCCACCAACACCCCAAACCAATAGCCCCAATTAAGTTGTAATTTCCAATCACTGCAATAGTTTATGCACCTGACGGGGTCTGTCATTGAGTGCAGTCAGATGCGCTCAGAGACGGGTCCCGCTAGGTGCATCACATATCTCTTCAAATTAAAGTTCTCTAAGGGGCCTCTACGCGTTGGACCTGTGTCTCTGTGCAAACCTTTCAAAGGACTGGGTTTTCTTAAACCCGTGAAAGCTAGAGAGATAATAATAATATTTTTTTTTATCAGACTACGATGGGCCATAATTGTTAGTAAAACTTAAAACTACGTTAGTGTCAATAACTATATCTAGGAACACACATTATGACTACGTTCGGAATAGGTTCAAAATGTCTATAAGAACAGTGTTTCTATATGTTGTAACTTTATGCCTACAACCTATTCACTGCGAGTAGTTCATTCGCTTTGTGTAGGCTGTGGTGGAGACGAAACCTACAAAGTTCGTCAGACGAGTAATATATTATTCTATGCCTCTATATAGGAGCAGATTCCTATTATAAAAGGAATTAAATAACGTTGCTTGTGGTAAATAATTGTAAATTACTATCTTAATATATTTATTGCATTCAAATATAATTCACATTAAAATGTTACAATGCTCTTTATGGACCTTGTTTAGACACAAGAGAGAGACGACATTGTTTGTTCAAATATAATGTAATTTGCAGTAACTTGGTAAGTAGTAGGTAACAATTGTTTATTAATATTTTTTGTCATTTAGAAATTCCTCTACTGTGTGCATTTAGCATAACATTTAATTAAATTAACACATAACTTAACATTCTATTAGTACTATATGACGTTAATATAACTTACGGTCGAAAATATAAAATATCTCTATTTGTAAATCTAATGTAATAACTGATATTTAAAAAACTCACCGATTTCCAAATTTAAACAGAAACACTTTTAAACGGCTCAAAAATATTTTAGTAACACATTTAACTTGTTCCATATTAATAAACCACCACATTTTTAAATCACTTTTAAAATTCGAACACCGATCGATATTTGCGCATACGCACTCTCCCGAGACGGTTTGAAAAAGGAATGGATCAGGAAGTGAGACCCAGGCGGGTCAGGTAGCGGGGTTAAGAATTACCGCCGCGTTAAAGGGTTAACTCACAAAAAGGTGTAATTATTATTACAGGGTTAGGGTACACAAAGGAGCTTTTTGAGACGAGGTTTGGGTTAGGCCGAGGTTACACGCGTGGTTAGGTGAGTTTCTTTTTTTTTCAATTAAGGCAAGAGTCTTGAAAATAATTGAATTATTTTGGAAGACGCTATAAATTAATGTGAGTTGTCTTAACCTGCGATTCAGAGACAACATTTCTCTTAATCTCAGCCTTATTGTGTTGTCACTAATTATAATGCATACAGAGTGACCTCGACTTTGTGAAATTCCGATAACATTTGACTAAACTTATTACGACTTGAAAATTCAACTTCAAAATCGATTTTTCAACTAGACTTGAAAAATCGATATTATATCAGGAGTCATCTGATGTAGGTAATATCGATTTTTCAAGAAAGGTAAGACGCATCGTACAAAATGCATTTACAAATAATGACGACGCTCCATCTATCGGGAGCTTGTTAGTCTAGGTTATGGATTGATGTTTTTGTTATTGTTATTTTATTGTTTTTATTAGTATTTGTGAATGTAACCAGACTATTTAATTTTTTTAATTGATTAGTATCGACTTTAAATTTTTAATTATCATTTAAGGATATTAAATTGACTGCAATTTATTATTGGGTTATCCTGTTAAAATGGTAATAGTTATCTATAATAAATAAAAGTTACTCTGTAGACTTCTGTATCACTTTAATCATGAAATTAACTTTTTAAAAACAAAATTAAAGATTACTAACTTTAATTAAACTTTTTAAAAATAAAACTTTAAAATTCGCAACCGTTCTACCTGACGACACTTTCACATGTGAAACTTGCTAGCAACTGTCATCTTGCTCAATATCCATCTAACCCTTCACATGCTACTTAATGTACCTGAAACGTTCCAACCCAATAATTCATTATCGAACAATAGTTACACTAACTTACGTTCCGAGTAATAGTAATAACCCTTTATCGGCGCACCGTTGTCTGTGCGACCCTTTGCGAATTTTTAGCACAAATAAAACACCCGTTTCGAACACAAATATTTAAGAAAAAAATGCGTTCGCTTTTTAACTTTGTCTCTGGCCATAAATCAGTTTTGAAATAACAAACCGTTGGTATTATACGTTCGATATTTGAACTGAAGCGTAATCGATTGATATTTTTCGTTACATCAACTGTGGATCATTTTAAAATAATATAAAAAAAACATCATTGCTGGATTTAAAATTAGTTTACCACAAATAAATATTATGTATAATACTAAAAACAAGAAATGATTTTAGTGAAAGTTCTAATTCTACACTACACTATTTCAAGTCTGTTGTTACTATTGCATATTCAATAGTAACAACAGATTTGAAATAAGTTGAAAAATAAATTAGTTACATTACAGGCATTGTTTTAAAAATCTATAAGTAAGATATGACATCCCATCTTACTAATTCCATACCATGGTTTTGCCCAGTTTTGACAAAAAGGGAAGAAAGATAACTTTAACCATGAATATTTCTGGTTTTAATTAGAATAAGTACCTATCGAAAAATTAAACATAAAATATAGTGCTAATTACTTACATACATACACTCGAAAAACATAACCCTCCTTCTTGCACAGTCGGGTAAAAACAACATAAGCAAGTCAATCTAAGTAGTTTATTCAAATTGTGTATCAAGGGTGCTAGTAGACGATGGCAGATAAGATTCAAAAGGTAATGATTCCGAACTTGACGTGTGCCGACAACTAGTGCACTCGAATTATTCGGCTAATTTGCGTTTATTGTGTGCTGATTGCAGATCATCAGATAAGTGAAGAGTCCTTCAGGGTCCTTATACTATTGCACAAAGATTTAAATCGTACCTATGGAATTCACTATGACTGCGCGCGGCTGATGGAGTGGGATCAACGATTTAAATTTTTGCTATTGTACTGTGTTTAATGAATATAAAAGTGACCAGTGAAAATCTATAATTGACAGTTTTGTACTAGGTATTTTTTTAAGGTAACTTTGCGTTCGTTGCTTTTCCCTAAAAATTTTAAAAGTCAAAATTTTTGAAATAATTAAGTGTAATATTCTGACGGACAATAGCAGTCAATGGTAACACTTGTAGTACGATTTTAAATCTTACGACGCCGATAATAAGATCGGTCCAAAGTCCAAAGTGTTAAACTTGATCTGCTGTTAGCGTACAACAATAAATTTGCATTCTTCTCATACATACATAAACTCGCGGGTTTCTGCCACTAGAGGTAAGACGATGAATTTCCATCTGCTGCTATTAATTGGCTTCATGTAAATTAATCAAACTCTTCATGCACGCTCTTCGGGTCTTATTTTCTTTCTCAGCCATTTAAATTGCAATTTTATCGTATACATTTTCATTAAATCAGTTATACTGCAAAACCAAAGTTACCTTTGCTTTCTAAATTAAAAATAAATTGTACTTTTACAAGGCCACACATCTGCCGCATACGATGCCTTTAAAATATTCTAATAGAACATTAAAATAGGCCCCTCTATGCAAAAATTGAATAGCGGATTTGGAGAATGTTCCCTACCCTATTGTCGAAGATCAGGTATACGCAAAAATTGCAACATTCAAATTAATAAAATAATAAAACTAGTTCGTGATCTATGCAAGGGTTAAGTCGTCATTGTTAGCTGCAAAGGGTTATCTAATGTATAGGTATTCTTTCTATTCTAACGGGCTTTCGTTCGTATTTTTTTAATTTGAATCTCCCCGGTCTGGTAAATTTGACAGCATAGTGACATTTGTAGTGCGATTTCAACTCTTATTGCGTCGATAATAAGAACGCTACAAAGTTCAAATATTGCCTATGATTTCGACTGACTAACGATAATATTCAATGTCTTGTTAAAATGATATCGACTTTGGATTGAGTTGTAGAGATCTTTTTGGTGACTTTTTTCTTGAATAAAAGGACGGCTGTAATATTTTAAAATATAAAAGCCAGAAACGGCCGTTGATAAAATTTAAAAAATGGGCAAATTAGCACTGTAATATCTGTAAAATTAACTTATTCTCGCTAAATAGAACGATATCATTATCATTGAGAAAAATTATATTAAATGGTCAAAAATATATTAAAAAAATTGTACATTTGTAGGTTGTTAGTTTAAATAGTTTAGTTTTAATTTATTTTTTTAAACATATAATATGTATGTCAAAAAATTAATTTTATATTAATTGTTCCAATTATTGAATAATTGTTATTGAACAATTATTAGTTTAATTGACACAAAGGGTCGCTTAGGGTCATGAGAACTCTCGAACTGTCAAAAAATTTCACGCTGATCGCCTATTGACACCATAAAACATTGTGATTCTGCCAATTGACGCAAAAAAACACCCGAATAGTGGAATCGGGGTTAAATCGCCATGTTTTGGGGTAAAAAAAAGTTTACGTGAAATATTGTTCCCTGGACTAATTATATTTGTATAGCATTTTGGGAATGAAGTGTCATTTGTTGCTTTTTTGTGTCAGTAAGCGATAGGGTTTTGATATTTTGGCGTTTAAAAGCATTTATTTTGCTTTAGTTGTTAATGACAGTGGATTTATTGCAGTGTCACTTTAGTGGGAAAGTTTAACCGATTTCGATTTTGAATAAAGTACAAGATAAATGTTAAATATGAATTAATATAAATTATACTAAAATAAAAGAAATACCTAAATACTATTTACAATTAAAGTCCGAACACGCCGTCTAACTCCGCACTGCGCGGCAGGGACCCAGCATGCTGGCGGCGTTGCCCCGGCCGAATAGCGAGGCTCAGCCTTTGCCTGAAATAGGCGCCAGCTCTGGGGTCACCCGAGGCGAGGATCAGTCGGGTGGAAATATCTTTACAAAAAAAAATCGCGTCGGACGACCACGGGCCGAAAGTCTCCACAGCCAGTGCAACGAACTCGTGATTATAATTAATGCTATAATCAATCATTTTTATTCAAATAAATATAACAGCAATTTATTTGATTTTTCAAGGAATCGGATATCATTGGTCTAGTGTCTCCGAACTTTCGGTTTCGGCCTAGTTTCGGCCAAATAACGGCTTTCGGCTTAGTTTCGGTTTCATATAACGTTATAATATTAAAAGCGTAAATAATTTATTTGAAATAAGGGAGTGATATGTAGTGCTTAAGGATTACTTCAAATATCAGAGACTGAATGGTTTCTGAAAAAAATCTAAGGCATGTGAAATCCGCCAACCCGCACTGGGCCCGCGTGGTAGATTATGGCCCGAGCTCCCTCGATGTAAGGGAAGGTCTATGCCCGAGCAGTGGGGCAATATAAATAGACTGATGATGATGATGAATGGTTTAATATGTGATTTATAAATAATAACAAATACTCATGTTTGTCACCTGACCACCATGAGTTTGCGGCGCTTGCCGTGGAAACGATGGGCCCGTGGTCCTCTGACACCAAAAAATAGTGCATGAAATCTCGACCAGGCTGATCCACGCATCCGGCGACCTTTTAGATTTTTTTTTTTACACAATTGATTATTTTAAATTATGAATAAATTACTTACTTAATAATAACTGACTGATTACAATTGTCTAAGCATTTTTTTTTACGAAAAAAATGACCTTATATGGAAGTTTCGGTTTCGTTTTCGGCCGAAACTAAGACCGTGGCCGAAATTTGGTTTCGGCCCTAAAACCTTCTAATAATTATTAATTTGATTAACTGTGACTTTGTTTTAAATAAATTAACATAGGTAAGGAAATAGTTTTATTTTTGTTTACCTAGCTATGAAAGTAAACTAACCCGCTACACAGAAATTATTTTAAAAATGTAATGTATATACTCGTAGTGAAATAAAAATAGAAATCCAAATTCTAAAGCATTACAACTCTCCAAAATCCTTTCACAAAAATATTTGACATAAAAAAAAGTTACAATCAATTGTATTTGGTATTTTGGTAGCTTACATCGCTACCAACACTTTGTACCAATTTTTTTTATCACACCCAAACTATTGTATCGTTTTGCAAGAGTCAACGAGTGGCGCTATTTTTTTTTCTTTTTTTTTCTAAAATCCTATTTCTCGGATTTAAAGGGATTTAGACACTTTGTTGTTGCAACAATGACGTTTGTGGAGATCGATATTTGTTTTGATTTAGTGGGTTAAGTTTGTGAACTTTCTCACGATTTTGTTTTTGCTATGTTCCTTTTTTTTCTGTGTCGTGGTAACAATCTAGATTAAAACCACTGTTCTATGTCCTGATTACTATGTATTGATTGTCACTTGTTGTGTACACCTAAATAAATAAATTTTAGAAAAAAATATTTTAATAAAAATTGCTTGCTTTTCAAAGAGTAAAATAGATTCTTCTGCGTTTTGAATCTATTAAAGAGTCAGTCTGTAAGTGTCTAATTGAAATGAAGTTTATTAGATCCAAAGAAGAATCCATTTTAAAATAAACAAATCAGTGCTTTATTAATATAATGCGATGTCGTTTCCAAACAATGCAAGGGTCCAGAAATACACCCATTAAATCACAAATTAAACGCAGACTCAAGAAAAGTGATTATACCTACAAGCTGGGAATCGAACCCAGGACTGTTTGTACAGAATTTACTTATTCAACCAAATATAAATTGACAAGATTATAGATTAAAGCACTCGACAAGAATACCGACTGTGGCGTATAATTATAGCAGCTCAAAGAGGCCGGAGCCTGGTGCCTGGGCTAACTACTTCATGGAAGACCTTGAAATGTAGACATGCGTTCATTGATCATTATACTACCTATTATATTAGTCTGATAAAGCGTCATCTCTTATTTTATTATAAAAAGCAGCACAAACTCAATAAAAAAACAAGTAACTAAACGCAACCAAAATATTTTATTCACGACCTAGCCCCAAAACACAAAACGCGCCCAATTCTCAATTCGCGACATGAAATGAAAAACTTTTTCGCTACAAATCCTAATCATTGCACCCCAGACCCCATCCCTATTGGCATCCAATCTCACGGCCCCAAAGCTTGCCTTATCAACATTCGGACACCATAACAGGCATTTCTGGCTCATACATAATTTAGGGTGCACACCCCTTCTGGTCAACTGTCAGTAATGATTTGCTGCCTTTCCCCCTGTTCTACGCCCCCACAACACCCTACCAACCAAATAAAAGCCTTTCTATAATACTGGAAAGTAAAGACGTAAGTTCAAGTTACGTTGGTTTAGTTTAAGGCCAAAGGGCGTTAGGAAAAAGTTAGATTATCTACTATTTTTTCGGACGCACGGAAGCCGGGGTGGAGATGGCCAGAAAATATGGCTTCCTATTTGTATGTTCGGGGTTTTTGTTGTTTTTCGATTTGTGCAGCTTTGCCGTTTTATGTTGCGGTTCATTCCAGTTTATGACTTCTGTGTTAGCTATCTTCTTTTACAGTATTAATAATAGGTGAGTATTATGGCTGTACCTGAAACCTGTACGTGGCATTTACCTACAATAATCTATACTTATATAAGATACTAAACTAATTTTAAGTAGATATGATTGTATGATAATATATTCATTTTATGTAAGTATGTAAGCAATTAGGTTGTAGGTACGGTGGAACACAGAGAAAGGGGTACAGGAGAGTTTTTAAGGTTGAGATTTTCTCAAAAACTACTTGACCTTTTGCAAAAAAGTTAAAACTATGTAACTGTAAAAGAATTATTAAATTCGGTCCAGTAGTTTTTGAGAAAATCTCAACCTTATTGAGGCACCCTGTATACTTATCTCTGCCTTCGACTGTACGAGTCGTAATGGCGTCTACTTTTAAAAATTCATTTTAGCTTTTTAAGTCTTGCTAGAAGAAATCTCTCTTTAGAGATAGTACTTACCACATGACTACGTACAGCAAATTAATGGTAACACTTTTTACTTTTGACAGACCTTATTATTTGCGTCGTAAGACTTGAAATCGTACTGCAAGTGTTACAATTGATCTGCTGTCGACTGTACAAGAGCAGATCAATGGTAACACTTGCAGTACGATTTTAACTCTTACGATGCAGATAATAAGAACGGTCTAAAGTCCAAAGTTTGGTGTGCTGTGATGTGGATGTAAAGTTGTTTTTTTGTTTCTAATATTTATTGTAAGATATTTTTTCGTGTACTGTAAAGTAATAATAGTAACGAATTATAACTGTGCCAACGTTGTATAAAAAAATTAAGTAATGTTACTTTAAATCATCAATTTATTTGAAATGATATGCCCTGAAAAACCAATGATTAAAAAATCCGAAGCGCAACTCTTTTGCTCGTCTCTAAACAGTATTGACCTGCCTACTCGCGTCGGGAGCAGATATAGGTTTTCGGTATACAAACAAGCATTTAGCGTTATTTGGACTACGTCTGAAGCAACGTGACACCGCCAATGGCCGACGGATTCGGCACGGTAAACAGCATTTGCGGGGCAAATAGCTTCGGCTATCCAGTTACTAAATATGTTGCCAAATACGTCCTTTTGGCAGGAATTTATGACATATTTGTATTACCCAATAAATGCTCTTATCTAATAGGTATATTTTTATATAAAAAACATTACGTACTTATAAGGATCATACGAGGATTCTCTTTTCTATAACACTACAAGAAAAGAAGGTTGCCTTAAAGAAATCGCTTAAAGCGATAATAAGACTGTCTGGTAACCTATTTTTTATGTGTAACCAATGTGTGCAAATAAAGTATATTTGATTTGACCACACAAATTCGATCTCAACTTAAACTTTGACTTGGATAAAGATGATACTTGCTTACATATCCTATTGGAGGCACTACTTAATTACAGAGTCATACCGATCAGGAATCAAACCCTATGCACATGAGTAAAGACTCTTAACGCCCCAACTATAATGGATTTAATACAACATAAATACATCAACTTAGATAAGAGTACCGAAACACCATCAAGTGTAAATAAAACTTTGTTTTTACCGTTCTTATTGTCTGTACCGTAAGACTTAAATCGTAATATCATTGATGTATTGTTGACTGTACTCAACAGTTTCAACTGTTATAGTTATTTGTGAAAATGTATTCGAAATACGCAATATATTTTTACCTTTTACGAAGCAAATTGGTGTATCAATATTATTTGCCCAATCCAGTTTCGCGAAGCATCACAAATAAGTTATCATAACTTGTTATAACGGTCCTGAAGAAAAAATATGCCAATGTTTGTTCGCCCCCTATACCCAGCTAGTGTGTAGAGCAGTTACGGAACAGATGGGCCATTTATGCATAGGTAAAGTATAGGCATTAGAATCAGAATTATAAAGTAGTTACAGTTCGTATATTTTTGCACGTCAACATTTTATGCATGCAACAATAATGTTAGTATGTAATAAATAATTGGTGCAATAAGATCAATAGATGCATTTATGCTGTGACCGATAAATGAAACTGTCACAGTCACTCACATACATGATTGCGTAAGAGTGAGTGAAACGTTTCTTTCAGCAATGATTATGTATAGGATGCAACACCACGGAATCGGCGCTGTTGCATGTCATTTATAATGTCTAAATAAATATAAACATTAGTAAGTCAGTACTTACTATGGTTGTCCATCATTGGAGCCGGGAACAAAGTTTACTTTATTATTAAGTAGCTACTTTGTGTAAGAAGAAGAATTGTGATTCAGTCGGGCCCAAATATACACATCGCCTAGGAGTGAGCGGGACGCCTCACTTAGGGACGATTAAAATCACCGTGCTACACTCTGGAATCGGTATCAGACATTACCCCTAACAAGCAATAGCCTCACAGAGACACCTACACGTAGGCACAACACTCGAGCCAAGACCGTCTCAAAGACCACCGACTAGAGCAGTCCAGACAGTCAATCACGCACGCTCGTCGCGCCCCTCTCGCTCCGTCTACCGGAATAAAAGGCCGCATGACCTGAACGCAGACACGGTAATGGATAGCTTTTGAATTCCGAATGTTCGATTTACTATCCCGCCAGTGTAACTACTGGTCGTATAGTCGGCTACAAAGTAACAAGCTGAATAAGGTACAATTTTGTTATACCTACGGTCGAAATTATAAATGTAGAAAAATTTTCATCACGATTTTCGCTTCGCATAGCGCATTATGCAAGAAAATATGAAAAAGGAACGCGTCATCAATTAAAAACATTTCTAACTGCAATGTTAGACATGAATTTGAGTAATTGCACAATTACTGGATAGATGTCGCTACCGTCCCTCAGACAAGAATATAGAGACAAAATTCACGATCTGGATACGAATCACGATGGCTCTGTTGGAATAGAGCGTGCCACGGAATGGCGAGGTCCCGGGTTCGAATCCCGGTCGTGATGAAAAATTTTCTCCATTTATCATTTAGATTTTCGTTTCGCATAGCGCATATGCAAGAAAATATCAAAACATACGGTCGAAGTTCGCAGAGTTAGAACAAATTTGAAAAAAAATTGAGCTGAGGACCATCCATTGCTTTTTACTTTCGTTAACGCTAGTAGAATAAAATGAAATAATTGTGTGCATGCCAAAGTACACATCCCATAGGGGTTTGACATTTGCTAGCTAAAAAAAATAAAAAATTCTACAAAAGTAAAATCCACTTGGATGGGCCAAAGGCAAAGCTACTCATATTTCAGAAATACCGTTGTATTAGCAGATTTTTCCGGTTTACAGCAGTATCCTGTCATCACTGCTTCATCAGGGGTTGATCATTGCCAATTGTTTTATCTCAAAATAAAATTAGAGGAAATAATCCTTTTGAATTTTATCATAGATCGTCGCTTAGGCAAACATCGTAATTATGAAAAAATTCTAATTTGATTTATATAAACCCTAATATCTCAGGAGAATGATGAGAAATAAATTTGACTATTCAATAAAACAGTTTCTGATAAAGAACAAAATAACTTTATTAATTAGATAAAACGGGAATTATCGTGTTAAACATTTATTATTGATGTCTCGATAATGCAATGCTGTCGAAATATCGAGACATCAATAATAAATGTTTAACACGGTAATTCCCGTTTTATCTAATTAATATGTATACAAACCGTGAAAGTTTAAAAAATAACTTTACTTCATAAAATTATTTTTTAATTTACCACCGTATAATTAACCCTTCAACATCCATTGGCCAAACTTCCCACACAACTTAAAAACGATCTAACCCTTCAAATGTTCTCAAAGCAAATACAGTTGCGTCAACCCTTTGAAGAAAAAAAAATTGCTAAATCCGCTATCATCTCGTGAGAATACGGAAGATGTAACCCTTAACACCTGGTCTATGACCGTAATATAACTGTTGAAGCAAACAAGAGGGTTATTAGCCAGTGTTGCCAACATGACTGATTTTCCGTCTGACCCAACGGATTGGGGTGAGGTGAAAACGTGAAAAGTCGTTGTAAATTTCAGCGTAGATTCATCCTCGTACCGTGTATTATAAAAGTAAGAAATAAAATTCAAGATAACCTACTTTTTTGGTGAAATTCTTTTGTCACATTGTAGGTACCTATTAATTTTTTTTACTATTTTACGAGGAAAATGTGCTGAGGAGAAAAACTTTCAATACCTAGCCGATGTTTATTACAATTTAAAAAATGCAAATAAAACATTGTGGATCTCGCAAATAAACGCGATTTACGAAAAGTTTAAGGAGGCATCCATGAACTCTGCGGAATTAGAAGGAATTTTTGTGTGCATTTAACGCAATTCCAAAATTATAGTTGGCAACACTGAGAACCCTTTGACATCCGCTTGGGTCCGATAGACCCCGAGCATTCTTTAATCAAGGGTTAAAAGCGCAGGTGGCGACAGATGCGTTATTTGCGTGAAATTATATGTTTTTTTCTTATTTTTAACCATTGTTTGTGATCGAATCTCACGTTGTCTGATGAAGTGTGAAAATTAATGGGTTCCTTTTCAATTTTGAGAAAAGATTAAGTTTTGTAACTTTTTATAACGACATTATTTCAATCAAAGGTTGGTGTTGTTTTGGAAAAGGACATGATATGGAATAGCAAGGTACCGGGTTCGAAACTTCGATTTTTTTGGCTGAGTAATAATGCTATTTAATTTTGTCATGTTGGTAAGACTCGCTGATTGACTACTAACAATGAAACTGTCGAAAATACGGTAAAAATGTATCATATTAATAGAAATAAACTAACTGATACTGGCCTGTGACGATAATGACATTTAAAAAATTTAAAGTTAATAAAATACAAAATATATATTTTATTTTCAAATAAATCATAAATTCTACTAGCTACTCGCTAATAAATGCTAACAAAACATGTTTTCACAATCTCTCCTAACAATACATTCTTCGTAACTCCTACAATCCACGTCAAGGTACTCAAAAACCCAATCCCACTTCAGATAATTAATACTCATTGAGAACATTGGTCAACCCTTCAAATGTCAAAAGAGGCCGGATATAAACTAACCGCCTTTTCTTTACGCTTTCAACAAAAAAGAAGTACAAAGGCACCGGCGAAAAGGGTTACCGGTACAAAAAACTAAAAAAAACTACCTTCTTGGCAATGTTACGCCAATTTTGCTTTCAAGAAATTAGATATCCTCTTACAATAGCGGTCTTTTAACCCTTTGTGGACGTGTGGGAAAAAATTGGAGGATCGTATTAGGTGTCTTGATGGGTTAACGGGACGTTTCTTGTGCTGTTTCGCCACCTGCTATCTTGTGCAATCTTTAGAGGGTTAAAAGATACTGTTAGATTTTTAGCAAAAAGTGTTGCTAACTGTATTTTGGGTTTTTACCGTGAATGAAGCACCCGTTGAATAATTTTAGACATAAGAACCTATTATTTTTACAAACTTATTCTTAAAAAAATATTATAATTATGTGCTGTGCAAATAATTTGGAGATTCTTTGCTTGTGCAAATAACATGAGTTAAATAAAAATTTAAAACCAACATATCTTTGCCCAGCAGTGTGTCATTACAGGCTAATAAATAATAATAATCTTCGTAGTAATTTAAGTAGGTACATATATAGATACTTTACTGACACATTAATCATGTATTTATTATTATTTTAATATTATCTCTACCGTGACTCTCTCATCTCGTGTGGTGATTCGTCTTTATTGGTTTTCTAGATCTGATCCGAGTCACGGTAGCTTTGTTCGAAAAAAGTGTGTCACGGAAACGAGACGTTATAGCTAAAGTTTAGTAGTTCAAGTCAAATTCAAGTTTGTTACAAAATCTAATAGAATAGCATACTTTCTTGTTTGCTAAAATTTAACTTGGCTGACGGTTTTTAGAAAAAAGTCACATGAGCGAAGCGACAATTGTAACGGAAAACAGAGTACCGTCCGGCGGGCATTAGTCATCCTTGTTGAGAGGCATCCTGAGGGAAATTACGCGGCCGCGGCGACCGCCCGGCTGCGGCGGGTTGACGTAATTCATGCTTTCGTCTTTTCGTGTGCTACATCTGGGTAGGGTTAGGGCTTTTGTACCCCGTAGTACTACCAACATTATTATTGAAATTATGTTAGAATATTTTTAAACAAATTTTATAAAAGACATTGCCACATTGGCGGTGAAACAACTGCCTTAGGAAGGCATCTAATAAAAATCTACTTATGGATGAGAGAAAAGAATTTAACTCATAGCTGAAGAAACTAACTGTTCACAAAAACAGAATCAAAAGACATTGATACATTTCAATGGAGCTTTGCCCCACATACAAAACTACGTGACCATTTAAGCTGTACCTATCATTTTGTTGTGGACTTATTACAGGTTTCATATTGCATAATCATAATCAGTATCATTTTCTAATACTCTCGCAACTCTTATAGAAGAATAACAAAAACAATGAATAAATCGCTTCGATTTCTTACTATTTTCTGAATTCTTAATTAAGCCGTTTTTTCGAATCGCAACTTGTACAAAACTTTATTTTAAACCAATAATTTTAATAAAAAACGTAGATATTTTTACATTTATTCGTTATCTTGTACAACTTGCGGTTGATGGTGGGGCAGAATCTGGCATTGTCATTTCATTTGTTATATAGGTACAGTCTTTGACAGTTTTAGACATTTTTGACCGTTTTGGACAGTTGTCATTTTGACAGTACCTATTGTAAGAAATTTGGGTGAAAATCCAAAACGTGTCCAGTTGGCGATAATTAATAAGAAGTGCTATAATTCAAGTTTAACTGATTTCTGCGCGTGTCCAGATGACGAAAGACGACACATTTTTGCGTTTAACCTCAGGAAAAACAATAAGTTTAACTAATTGAACACGAGTGAATCCCAGTCCTTTGTGTCCAGATGGTGAACAACCCAGGGGCGTTACCAGTCTTATAGCAGGATTACTTCAATAATACTTTGTTATTTCGTACCATGACGACCTTAAAGTAAGCTTATTAAGGACGTCATAGTCACGTCAACCGTAGTTGTTGGACGTTTTTTAAATTGTTTTAATAGCGTAGTAAGAGTCGCCTCCCTGATGCGACGGGTTCGCGGCAGCCCTAACAGCATCCTGAAGGGCATTGCGGATACCAGGGACAGGCTGAGTCTGAGACACTGGGTGCACTTACATGTCCCGGGGTCTCGGAGTCGGACCTAAGTCGCATGTCATAGGGCGTAATACACCTCGTGTAAACACTAACATAGTTTTAAGTACTTACTAACACTTATTTATGGTCTTTGTGACTGCAATAAATTGAAATTGAATTAGTAAGACCTTTGTGTATCTAGTTGTTTATAGGAGATCAATGGGCACCAAGTAGTTTTATTAAAATGTCTCACACACAACAAAAGTTCCCAATTCTAATTAAACTTATGTAACTTGTGCCTCTTAGAAAGTTAGGTAAGGATACCGTACGGCCTCTGGGTAACATTTCCTATTAAATAATGTAATATTCAGGTCTAATGCCGAAGGATCAGTCAGATAATGTATGGTAAAGTATCCTCCAATATTCCGTACGTGGGTGGATTAAAACCGTATCAGTAACGATCGAATGAGCCGGGCTTTGAGCGATCATCCATAAAATATAAGCTACGATATTTTGTTTCACATATTGCGAATAGGTAAGGTAGGTAAATAAATATACGTATATAGCAACCTATATAATATTTTCTTGGACGAATGAGTTTGAACTCCAGTGCCCTTACCATGAAGTCTTATAGCAGGATTACTTCAATAATACTTTATTGTTTCGTACAGTCGAAGACAGAGATAAGTATACAGGGGACCTCAATAAGGTTGAAATTTTCTCAAAAACTACTGGACCGCATTTAATAATTATTTTACAGTTACATAGTTTCAACTTTTATCTATCTAACAGTGAAATTTTTTTTGCAATAGGTCAAGTAGATTTTGAGATAATCTCCTCCTTAAAAACTCTCCTGTACACCTTTCTCTGTGTTCCACCGTACCTACATAAGTAATCTTTATGTTACGATAATCATCATCATCATCAGTCTATTTATATTGCCCCACTGCTCGGGCACATACCTTCCCTTTCATCGAGGGAGCTGGGGCCATGATCTACCAAGCGGTGCGATAATACTTACCAATAAATTGTCATATAGCATAGTTAAATAGTTTTTAGGCGATATTCTCGTAATTTTCTCTATCCGCTACTCATATCAGAAAACTTATAAGAAACCCGATACGCTCGGATAATCGTTAACAACATAATGACGAGCATTTTTCATCCCATGATGAACTGCCTCCTCACAATGCGTATTGGCCTAATCGAATAACCTATACATAATCGATACATTGGATATTCGAATCGAATACTTGGACGTACTATCAGCAACAGTTCCGCCTGATCACCTTTAGGTTGCAATTCATTTGTAGTTACCAGCGGCCCCACAGCTCTTTCTTTTTTCATCAACCAATAGCATACCGGGTATGTGATTTACGACAGTTAACAACAAAAGATTTTTTTGCACACATGTTTTGATCATTGGACTCCTACATTTTTTCAATAAGAGTTTACACAAACAAAACAATTATCTTAGACACATAACAAAGGGTCACTGTCCCCTGATTGCTCAATAGGTCAGGTAGTCTCACCAGGGGGCCGGACTAGGTCCGCGTGCGGGTGCAAAGAATAACATTCGAAAAGTGGCAGGCGGAGCTGTTGCTGATGGTACACTGTATATTGATGATTCTGGCACAGACTGATTAATGATGCCCTGTACTGGATACAATGAGAGCTTCCGAACTACAGCGTTTTAGGGTTATACTTTTTTACCCCAAATTCGAAATGTTAGATTTACATTGCTGTTTTTCTTTGTGTGTGAGTTTTAGTGTTGATACAAAAATAGAAATGTAGAGAGTGTTGAGAGGAGTTTTCGTAATATTTGGCGATGAAAGTAAAGGGGTGGAATGTAGGGTTGTCGCCAGCGCCGTGACTTGTTATTTTGCGTGTGGACGGATATTGTGTGGTAAAAATAGGGCTACTGAAGAAGTGGTAGGCTTAATGTAAAATCTATTTTGTTTGGAAGTTTTAAAAACTTTAACCTTTAACGGAAAATTAGCGCTAGCGGGTTTTCCCTCCGTGCCGGTAGTACTACCAAGAAGTACAACTGGTAGTACAAATGACACACCTAAGTATCTCTAGTACTACCAGTAGTACTAGTGACACGGATCGGCATTGGTAGTACAACTGAACATTTATCATGGCAATCGATACTCGTTATTGATAATTCTAAACTAGCCACTTGTAATATAACTGGCCACTTGTAATATAAATGATTGAAGTAACTCTTGGATGATGGATTATAAAATGACATTAAGTGTCAAGGAAGCTTCCATTATACTTCCCCGTATTCCATTTCCATATAAAATTGTTTCACAAAACCAAAATATAAAGTGAAGTCTTTGTGATATTTGAAACTCGAACCGGGCAACTTATGAAAAAGGATATCTATGAAAATATAAAAATGAAATGGCTGTGTTAAATTAATATTAATTGGGCCCGGATCATTAATATTATAGACTTTATAGGTATATTTTAATTTGGTAGTTAAATAATGTGCACGAGTTAAGCACTATTGCTGTTATTCATAAACGTGATTTAAAGTTACGCCACCGTTTAGGCCCCCTGTCCCTTTCTATCTTAACTTTTTTATCGAAGTGTGAAAGGGATAGCAACACGATTTAAAGGAAGTGAGGTTTAACTAGATTTATGAATATAAGTTATCGTACGAACTTATTTATTATTTATTTATTTTATTAATGGACTCAACAGTTCGTCATTTGCCAATGTCATGTTACAGAAAATTCAATAATATAATTGTCTTCTATTTTCCTCCAGGGGAGTCGCAGTAGCGTCTTCACCCTAGGTAGCTGCGTCTTCTTGTCTTCATCCAGAGGAGACGCCGTAGCGTCATCACTCTGGACGAAGCAGCTCGACAGTCACGTTCACTCCCGAGCTTGTAGCGTAAACTCTTGATAAAAGCTTGAAACCCCAGATCTTGCTCAAATTATCCAACAAATTCACTATACTGTCACTCGCGAACATTTTCTGATTAATTTAACGTGATATTAATCTCAAAATAACCACTGTAGACAATAAAACAAAAATTATCAAATAATTTTGCAACCGCCGTTTCCCGCCATTTTCAAGAGAACCCTCGTACGAACTTTGTATATAAAATGAAATTGGAGGATGCCCCTTAATCTGTAAATATATTTATTCAAATAACAATAAAATCTTAAAAATAATTATTTTAAATAATACATAAACTAAAAACTATATGTACAAAGGGTTCGTTGAACTATCCGAATGGCTTGCATTACAGATAGTAGTTGCCAGAAAGTGTCACGACAGGAACACTTGTTAAGAAGGCGTATTATAGAAAAGATGACTATTTAAACGATGAACATGCATGGTGTGTGTCGCCGGTTCCGCATGAGGGATAAACTTACTAACAATAGTAATAGTTACGTACCTGTATACTCAGTTATTAAGTAATAATTGTATTATCATTATTTTAAAAGATGTGTTGCTGAGAGTTTTTTCCACTTTTTCTCCTCAGCGTTGGCACCTTTTTCTTTGTGTAAATGTAAATTCTAAAAATATATTGACGTGCAAAAATGTACTCAACGTGCTTGCAATAAAGAAATTTGACTTTGACTTTGATAGTTCAACCGATCCCCGTTGTCCGGCAAACTTCTCGTCGTCTTGCTCCTTAATTAAACTACATTTACTTCGATTAGGAAGAAGAGTGCACGTTTCTTCTTGAACGTAAAAGGAACTATCCTTTGCACAGAGGGCCAAAAATACAATACGAATATTTGTGTTTGAAAATGTTTACCCTTCAGAAGTGCAGTGGCTTGCACAGTGGTGCGTTTCTCCGTAGGAGTCCATCACCTTCCCGCGGTGTACCGAAATTACCGCACAGTGGGCGGCCTCACTGCATTATTGGACAAAAACATTCGTAATTTTAAATTATATCTTTCGGTGTGAAAAATTAATAAAATTGCGGGTACTTACATCAAACTTACTCATAGTTTATTTCACATTAATTCGTATAAACAGTTCTCAATTAAAAAAATATATATTCTTAGATTATCACCTGATTTAATGAACCGTCCTATTCGACCTATCCCGTTGCATAAATTACGTTCATAAACTAAAAGGCTGAGTAACGTCTAGTCAATATGTTTAATTACGAGCAAACAAAGCTTTTTACCATATCTCTGCAAAGTTGTACACACGAAGACAGAGAAAAGTATACAGGGGGCCTCAATAAGGTTGAGATTTCCTCAAAAACTATTGGGCCAATTTTAAAATTTCTTTTACAGTTATTTAGTTTAAACTTTTATCTATCTCACAGTGAAAGATTTTTTATAATTGCTCTAGTAGTATTTGAGAAAATCTTATTCATAAAAAAAACTCTGTACAAATTACACCTTTAATAATTTGCCTACGACAAAACTATTACACCTTTAATAATTTGCTTCAAACTCAACCGTCAAGCACATGCTCGCAAGCTGTCGCATCTGAACTCTAAAATCAATGGGCTTTTTATTATTAATGGTTAACCCTTTGTCGTTATGGCACCAATCGATTTCCGAACCCCGTGGCTCAATACAATGCACATTTTAAAATTTAAAATCCGATATCTGTATAGTGAACTTTTTTATGTGACTACGATGCAGTTTTAACCCTTCACCGTGTCTGTCAGACACAGTGGGCTTCAAAGTTTATTTTATAATGTTGGTGTTCTCTTCAAAATGGCGGAAAACGACGGTTGCGAAATTATTTGATAATTTTCCTTTTAATGTCTCCTCTGGATGAAGACAAGAAGACGCGGCTACCCAGGGTGAAGACGCTACTGCGACTCCCCTGGAGGATGATAGAAGACTATTGAATATATTGAATTTTCTGTAACATGAAATTGGCAAATGACGAACTGTCGAGTCCATTAATAAAATAAATGTTGGTGTTCTCTTGAAAATGGCGGAAAACGACGGTTGCGAAATTATTTGATAATTTTCATTTTAATGTCTACAGTGTTTATTTTGTGATTCATCATGTTAAATTAATCAGAAAATGTTCGCGTTCGTAATGACAGTATGGTGAATTTATTGGATAATTCATGGGAGATCTGAAGTTTCAAGAGTCCCACTACGATCTCGGGAGTAGAGTATGTGACGATATCGGAATGATATCGGATAGTACAGAGTTTTTTATTGTACGTCTTACTAATTCCGTATAATAAAAAACTCTGTACTACACTAAATTCTTTGTGGCAAAAATTTTGGCCTACTAATATACCTACCTAATATCTCTGGTATGAAAAGTAAATGTTCAAGTTCAACACAGGTTCATTTCAGAACTAGATAATAAACAAATATTAAAAATTTAATAAGTATTATAATAATTAAGTAAGTATAGAAACATTAAAAAAAATTCAATAAACCATGTTGAGAGCCGCTGACAAGGGATTGTGTAACCACGCGGTGTCTGTACGTGACAATTTAAACAAATTCTGGGCCATTTGGCTTCTGGGGTGGCTCGCTTTTTTTAAGCACCTATTTTGAATAAAAAAACGCCATTCACCATCCCACCCGGTGCCATGCGGGATGAGTGTGTGGTCTGTAATGCCTGTGCCAGAAGCTGCTGTCATTTTGTGCCAGAAATCGCCAGAGGGTTAACTGGTAAGGTATTTCTTAGATGTTAGCCACAAAGGTTATTCCATGGCACGCGTGGTGCCTTTATTATTATTATTATCTTTATTCAAATTGATTCTTATTTAATTTATTTATACATTACAAAAATTTTAAAAATATATAAAAATAGCCACCCTCCGGCAGCAGGATGCATGCGCATCCAAGCTGCCGGAGGTTAGGATCGCAGATTGAGGAACCTCCCAACAATACGTGCCGTGTCCAGCAGCACTGCCTTCTGCATCCGGCTCTTGACCCAACTGTCTAGCGAGAGTCTCTTGGGATGTTGCTCGAGACTCTTCGGTTACGACTATCGGTCCACATACCACATGTGGGTAATCTCGTGAGCCAAGTCTAAGTATTTACTTAGCTATTATTCATCATCATCATCATCAGCCCGTATCAGTCCACTGCTGGACGTAGGTAGGCCTCTGCCAAAGCGCGCCACTCAACCCTACTCTCGGCCCTCTGCATCCAGTCCCTGCCAGCCATTTTGCGAAGGTCATCCCTCCATCTGGTCGGGGGGCGTCCCACACTACATTTTCCCGTTCGTGGCCTCCATTCGAGAACTCTTCTACCCCATCGGTTCTCGGTTCTACGACAGATGTGACCAGTCCACTGACACTTCAGATTACTGATTCTATGAGCAATGTCAACCACTTATGTCTTCTGGCGGATATACTCGGTAGCTATTATTATTATTGCTTTATTGTACACGAAAGAAGATACAAAAATATTAGAAACAAGAAAACTTAATGTTCACAGGTGGTGCTTATCTCTAAAGAGAGATTTCTTCCAGCAAGACCTAGGAAGCGGAAATAAATTACCTTTATTATTGCCTTTCTGACTTTAACTTTTAACGAAGTGTGAAAGTGACAAAACATGGTTTAAGGCATGTTATAACTAACAGCATACGAGAATATACGAGTACATGCAAGACTCCTAGCATGATACTTTTTAAGATACACCTTACCTTCCAAAAAACCTTTGGGCTGTGCATAAAACCTTATCGGCAAATATCTTTATTTTTGTTGCCACGAGCCAACTTATATATGTACCACCAGAATACCAGCTTACTATTATTATTATTAATACTGGCAACACAGCCTTCGTTTCCTACAAAACATCTCAACCATAACAGCGTAAACATCAAAGTATCCATTCTGCGAATCCATTCAACCTCCGCTGAATATTTAATATTTCGCACCATATGGGATCTCGGCCGACAATGGCGAGCCAATCTAGTAGAGCCGTTCTCTCTGCCGATAATCCTCCCTTGGAGATCAGTAGCCGACCCCTCGGAAAAGGATTTTCGAAATATGCATCGTCTGCAGAGATTTTGATATTGTTAATGATGTCAAGATAACTGCGAAGTTACTTTTTCGTACGAGTTTTTTTTTTTGTGGATCGTTCCCAGCAGGTCCACTATTGTTCTCAAAAAATTGAGGTTCATACATTGATTCCCAAGAGGTCCACAATATTTTATAATAATAAGTTTTTTTTTGTCATATGGAAAGTTATTTGTTTTTAGTCAAATGGCAGAATACCGGGACGTTTCGCTTAGCAACGATTAAAATCAGCCTATCACATTTTGGATTCACATTGATCACTGTAATTTTTTCTAATAGTTTCTTGAAAAACTACCTCCATCGCTATGACCATTGATCTCATTCACCAATCACACCGGCACAGTGGGCTATCCATCAGCAGCGCCTCCCACACCGTGTTTGTCGCAAACATCATTTATTAGAGCGAGACAGAGCCATTTATATAAAACATAAACGAGGGACAGCAGTAATTGAATGTAAAAAATTGTCTATTTTGTCCCAATGCGTGGGGCAAACGACACACTGTGCAGTGCAGGGGTGCTACGCTTGTATGATTTTAATATTAAATTATAGTTTAATATTAGGATGATTATCAACATAAGGTCTGTGAATTATAATGGAATCATTTATTTTATAAAATTACATTAAATTAAAACCTAAAATAATAAAGTGACTAAAAACTAACCCTAAAAATCTAAAAACTTAAACTATCTATAAATAAAATATATCCTCTAGGAGGGCATCTGGAGTCACGGTGCCCAGAAGGCTGGCAGCATTCCCTCTCTGTATTGCCAACGCAATACGTTGGAAGAGGTAGCTGCCAGCCCTCTGGTCACCGGACTCCTCGATCAGTCGCTTGGACAGCTCTTTTACGAGCTGTTGAGCGTCCGGCCCCCACGGCCCCAGTGTCTCGACCCCAAACGGCGTAAATAGATAGCTTAGATAGAATTATAATTATGTTTCAATTTAGTCGAAATTAATGCGTTTGGTGATTTTTAGGAATATAAACAAAACAACAAAAACAAAGTTTGGCGTGAAAAAATGGTTTTCTTACTTTTGGGTTTCGTAATTGCTGTTATATTACGAAATCTTCACAACGACAGCCAATGTAGATATCTACATACCCCTATTATAAAAGAAAAATACCCTAGGGTTATGTCCATGGACCTATTCTTTCCTCCTGAAATTTATTTTTTTAGACAAAGCCTATAGTTATGACATTATACTGCTCCATTTTCTTCGCCCACTATTATTTAAGGCTATTAGCCTCTCTGCCTGAGTTGGTAGAGAGAATGGAACGCCACACACTTCCTTCATTCGGTATCATTATTTTATTTATGGTATTAGTGAACTCGATAGTTCGTCATTTGCCAATGTAATGTTACAGAATATTCAAAATATCATATCATATTCTCTTCATCCAAGGGAGTCGCCATAGCGTCATCACCCTGGGTATCCGTGTCTTCTTGTCGTCATCCAGAGGAGACGCCGTAGCGTCATCACTCTGGACGAAGCAGCTCGACAGTCACGTTCACTCCCGAGCTTGTAGCGAGCTACTGCGACTCCTCTGGATGAAGATAGAAGACTATTATATTATATTGAATTTTCTGTAACATGACATTGGCAAATGACGAACTGTCGAGTCCATAATTAAAATAAATAAATAATATATTATCCTAACCTGAACATAAATATTGGATCTATATTCTTTATAGTATTAGATACTAAACAAAATCACATTTCCCCCGTTCGTAAAGCCACCCTCGGACCAGTCTAGTAAGGCCGGTTTATATCTCCGGAATCCCATATCTCCGTACAAGAATCACACGGGTGCCCGATCTCGGCATCTATGATCCGACAACGGGTTTAAAGTTACTGGAAGTGACATTGAAATTAGAATTAAGTCAGAGTAATTTTTTTATCACAATTTTTTATTATAATTATTCTCGCGGGATCGAGGATGCATTCCCCATAACAACATGACTTCATTTTAAAAATCTCTTAGAATTACACAGTGTGTATTCGAAACTAGCTACATACTTGTAAAATATTTTTTTACAATCGATCTATTATTAATTTATTATTGTTTTAGTACTTACGAAGACAGAGATACGTATCCAGGGGGCCTCAATAAGGTTGAGATTTTCTCAAGAACCACTGGACCGATTTGAATAATTCTTTTACAGTGCATAGTTTTAACTTTTATCTATCTAACAGTGAAATAATTATTGCAACAGGTCAAGTAGTTTTGAGAAAATCTCATCCCTAAAAACTCTACTGTACACTCTCTGTCTTCGACCGTACTAAACATAAGTAATTATTCCTAATAAATATATAATATTTACATCGATCAAGTAGTTCTTCGAATCAAATCAAATATTATTTATTGCATTAAAAAACAAATACAAATAAAAGTGTGAATCAAAAACAAACAAAAATTCCATGCAATTCTTGAGAAAATCTTAACCTTTGATGTAAACCACGCAATGGTTAAACTACTACGCTCATGCCACATCTAGTAACCCCTGTTCCATGCTAAATACACTCACAATACGGCTTTTTTATACATTTTCTGATGTATTTCTTTCAGATGCATCTTCGGGGCGATATTATTTGCGTGATAGTGTCGTTCGGGCGTTATGAATATAGAGTGATCTTTAATAAACTAGTCGGCTCCAATACCTACATACGTTTCTTTCGACGGATTTCTGTCGCTTTTTGTGACACCTTCGATGCTGATCTTTGCAATATTGACAAATTGGTAACCATAAAATAAAACAGGGGGATTCCTTTATACGTATTAAATAATTTATATTAGGAGCCTTCATAAAGCCAACTAGCGCCGCCAATCTTAAAAAAATAATATCTTCCAATATAATCAATTTTATTAAAAAAGCTATTTACAAAATGCAATGCAATTATGCGAACTACAACTTGTACAAGTTGTAGTTCGCATAATTGCGAAAAACGGCCGTTTTTGGCACATTTGTGAACTACAACTTAGCTTGTCGCAATTATGCCATGTATTGTATATTGAAAAATAGTATTTATAGTAATAAACATTTCGTAAATAGCTTTTTTAATCAAATTGATTATTATTGGAAGATATTATTTTTTTAAGATTGGCGGCGCTAGTTGGCTCTATGAAGGCCCTTAAAGTAGGTAAGTACTTGAATTTTTTTGACAATTGACAGGGTCTAAATTTTTTTAAAATCAGAATCTTTTTTTGTAGATTTGGGTAATTGTTTACCTACATACAACGGTGTTAAAGTTGACAAAAAAATGTAGCACCAAATCCTGCCTGTCGGCGTACAAATGTTTATAATATGTGTACAATTATTACAATATAGAGATTATAATTCACACAACATTATAGGTATTATTTAGACATTAAATTATTTAAAATCTTAATAGAAAAATACCATTTCAAGATTTTGTCTCTCTGAACACCTAGAATTTTTTTTTCAGAATTCATTCGTAGACAAATTCCGAGAAAAATGTTTTCTGTAAAATAAGGCATTCCGGAAGTACTGTGGCTCCGACGTAGTAGGCAAAGGGAATCTAACCCATATAGCCAAGTAATACATTGTATTTTTGTTTGTACTTTTTCAATGCTTATCAGAATCATATATGGCGAGTCCACAAGAAAAATGGCACACTCTTACAAATACCGAAAACGTCCGAAACATGAATAATTTTTTTCACCGATTTTGGAACGACACTATTTCAGTAATGTGACGATCTTAACTCAATTTTTAAATAATGAAAACGACGTTATTTTAATAAAAGAAAAAAACATGGTTTCATTCATTTTACCTATATTTTAAAATATATAATAAAGCCCCCCTTTACCTAGGTTCGATCAATCAGTTCCTTCAGTGTGACATCACAACAGGTAATTAGACGATCAGATTTGTTTACAAAAGTAAGACACTTGATTTGGGCTGCGGTATAGATACATACACTCGAAAAACATAACCCTCCTTCTTGCGCATTCGGTAAAAAGAAACAAAATCATCCTAACTACCGCTCGCCGTAGTCACGTAACGCATATACAGGGTGCTACAGTTTACGAGCCGCGCGATCGTTTGCACTCAACTGTATCCGATCAACTGTTCAGTGTTACGTGACCATACTGTAGCTGTGGGTTGATGAGAATCGAAGTTATATGAAGGTGTGAGAAAATGTTGCTGTGGAGGAGATAAGTAGCATTTACCTAGATTATATTGGGTCCCCTACGCCATATCGAATACCAATTCATCGAATATCAATTAATCGACAACGATATATCGAACGTTCATATAATCGAAAGCTCAATAAATCGAAATGTCAATACATCGTATCTCCAAAATATCGAAAGTTTTAAATGATCGAACGTTCAGAATATCGAATAATCATAATATAAAAAGCGATAAATTATTCATAATAATTATTTACAATATTATTTACGGCATTACAGTAAAAACCTTTACTTTAGTTATTATTACATATATTTAGTTACTCAGATTCATTCTGTATCATAACTGCATGTTTTCTGTGTATGTTTTGTAAAGGTTTTTAGATAATTAAAATAGGTAGGTAGGTACGGTGGAACACAGATAAAGGTGTACAGGAGAGTTTTAAGGTTCAGATTATCTCAAAAACTACTTGACCTATTGCAACAATTATTTCAATGTCAGATAGATAAAAGTTAAAACTATGTAACTGTAAAAAATTATTAAATTCGGTCCAGTAGCTTTTGAGGAAATCTCAACCTTATTGAGGCACCTGTATACTTATCTCTGTCTTCGGCTGTACCTATCTATATAAAATAAATATAATTTAATTCAAAAGTATTACACAAAGAATTAGGCATATGCTTAGCGTCACAATTGGCGGCATTATCTCTGAGAGCGATCCCATCCAGTCACTTTTGGGTAGAAATATCAACAGATAAATCGATAGCTTTAATCAATTTACCTTCACTAGTGTATCAAGAAATTATGAAAATTGTAATGTAATGAATGTTTAATGTATAATAATTATTGACATAATATATCTAATAATAATTATTTAAGATAAGTTGTATATTATTAATTAAATTGGACTATAGTGATGTATAATATAATATGAATTGCACAGCGCATTGGTCAAGTGACTGTAATGCTGTGACAATATTGTTTTAGATAAATAAATAATCAAACAAAACAAATTAACCCGTACGAGCTGATGGGACATAAACTGTCCCAACCGTCGTCGCTACCGATGACGTCATAAAACAAAAGTAAGCCGCAGCAACGTGCCTCGTAAACTCGCTCCCAATAATCCCACGTCAGCGGAAAAAATAGCCATAGTAAAAACTCCTATCCGTACCTAATAACCCGAGAATATTATCAGAGAGTCGTCGGGTCATAACCCGAAATTGGTTTCGGGGTCCGTAAGTCCCCAGTTTTATACGTGGCATTATGAAGGCCGTCAAACGAATTCACGTAGAAAATCGAATCTATATACGGTGATATTGCTGGCTCCCGGCCCTGGTTGGCTTCAGATAATAAAATAATATACCTCTTTTTACGCTACCTCCTCGTTCGTTTGCTTGGGCAGTAATGACCCGTGCGTTAAAGGGTTATTTGTGTGTTTAAATTTGTAGATATATTTTAACAGACACCTTTTTTTTTCAATCAGACAATGGATGACAGAGATGCTCTACAATAATGATAACTTCTACAAATAATAACTAAATTTAGTGCAATAAAATGAAATAAAAAAAGAGCTCGTGGCTCAGTGGTTGGGTCAATGGAATTGAAATACGGAGGTCGCATGTTCAATTCCCGGCCAGGGCCATGTACCAATGGGTTATCCTTGTTTTTTTCGACGGAAAAACTTTCGTACATTTACCGAGTGCTCTGAAAAGAAAGAAAACATCGTGATGAAACCTGCATGCCGTAGAAGAATAAAAAAATCTAAAGCATGCCAATCCGCACTGGGCCCGCGTGGTGGATTATGAGTAAGTAATGCGTTTAAAATCAAAACATTTTTTTTTGATATCTGTGTCCTCCTTCACATATGCTCTAAAATATTGGCTTACTTAAATACGTATTTTATGACGAACACAATTAAGTATTATGATTAATAATCCCACGTCAGCGGAAAAAATAGCCATAGCCATTTTGGGCACGTTGCCGGACAACGGGGATCGGTTGAACTATCTGTAATGCTAAGCCATTCAGATAGTTCAACCGACCTATTGTATAGATATAGTTTTTAGTTTAGTTTATATTTTCTAGGTTAATAGTATTATGATTATGAAAAACATCAACCACGTTCATGGACAGTAGAAATTACGAAATGACAGTGAAAATTCTCAACTACTGTCATAACCGTGGGGGATTCTAAGTATGTGCGTGTCAAGACCGACAAAAATGTACCTACAACCTTTATTTTGACAGTACACATACCTATTTTCTACACAGAATGACAGTGGGACCGCTCCACAAAGAAAACCGCCTACGAACGCCGCGGGAGATGCCGTTGTGTCTTTTTAAATGCATCAAAATACTACGTCATACGCCGTACTGTCATTTTCCGAATACTCAAAGTACGGCATATGCCGCCACTGTCCATGAACGTGTTAAAAACCTAGGCTGTATTGCCATGGTAAAGTGTCCATATTAAACTTGATATGATATTCTCTATACAGGTAATATTACAGGCTAAAATAGACCAAACTTATTTCGTTGTTACGTATTCCGCAGCGTATAAAAGTACTCATATTTCGCTAAGTAACCATACAAAATGGCAAGTACACACAGATTTCTCGTTTACGCAAGCGAAAAACTTTTTTCATTTCCAAAAGGGCCGCACATACGCGAAATAAATAGCAAAAATCTAAGAACAAAAACATAAAGTGCCATAAAGGGGCTTTCCTTTGTGCTGGCGAAAAATCTCTGGGATGGGAGTAATCGGGCATTTTACATAAGAAAATAATATATTATTCAAAATCCACACTCGAGAGAGCTCCGTATACTTATCGGTAATAATAATGCTCGGTCTCCACTGCGTCGGCGGCGGGGCGCGCGGATAAACTTGGTAACCACGAAAAATATGTTTTAGTGACGCGATTGATGGATATTTTTTTTTATTCCAGTTTCACACAGTTTCTCGTAAATTGTTATTATTTGAAAAACCATTACCTACAATTTCTACAGATATTTCTTATAATTGTTTTCTAAAAACTACTTAAAAAATATTTAAAACTACCTAAAAATACTGGAATGGAATGCCGCCAATCAAAAAGGGCCGAATTTTTGGACTGTTTTTATTGTTTACTTATCTAATTTAATACTTACCTATAAAAAATTGCAAATGCAGACTTTGTCAACACGTCAAACCTACACAAAACCTATGCCGAATATCATCGAATAGAGTGTCAATGTGTTAACATATGATTGAAAAATAATTTAAATATAGAGAAAACTTTTGATCACCGGGTAGGATTCGAAACCAGCACGACAACGCCAATTGCAATACATATTTAATGCCACGCATTATTTTAGTTTTACCCGACTGCTGAAAGATGTTCTTGTAGCGTATGTATCAACTACATGTAAGAAGTATGCTGTTATGTCTCGATTCCTTCCACCTGTAGCCTAAGCTGACCGCTTGATGGATTTGGATTGTATGAGAGATTCCTTTTGATTACGAGATTGACAATATGTCAAAAACAGTCGTATTTTTTGTAATAATTATTTTTCGTACTTACCTCATTGCGCCTCCTTACCAGCCCACCTCACAAATAAAAATAGAGGCTGGCAGCACGAGCCGGGCAAATCCACCTCCGCGCCGCCCTATTATGATATTTCTTGATCCACTACCCCCCTAAAGGGTGGCATATTGTCAGGTACCCACGGAGACTGGATTAGAAAAATCTAGTCAGTTTTGGTGGGTTGTGGACCTTTCTATGGGAAGTGGGGAGAAGTGGTACGGTGGTTTTGTGTGGGTTTCATTAGATCAGCATAGATATTTAAAGGTTGTGTAAATGTTTATTGGTGTAAATGAAAATTCAAAAAATATATTGACGTGCAATAAATAAATTTGACCTTGAAAGAGATTTAATGCATTGTGTGTGCCATGTTAGGCGAACAAAGGCAGTTGTCCGACCGCCAGCGATGAGCGAGTAAGCTATCATCAACTATAAAACGAGTGGGCGAGCATTGAATGGCGAGTATAGTTTTGTAGCTCGGCTATCAGTGAGTGTCGCTGAGCGACGGGCGATTACTCGCTTCACTCGCCCACTCGATAGTGTAGCTCAGCGAGTGGGCGAGTGTCGCCGAGCGATGGGATGTACTCGCTCGGCGACAAAATAGCCGAGCGAGTTCTCGCCGGCGGTGTGAACGTCGGCGATGAACTATTAATATATGCGTCTCTTTTGTTTACACGGAATGTGGTATCTTTTGTACGTTTCTTGGGCGAGTAAATAGCTGGGATTTATTCGCTTACTCGCCGGCTGTGGAATAACTGCCATAATGAAAAATTTCTAGCCCCAATGACAAGGTCGCAGGTTCACGTCCTGTGCACGAATATAAATTTTTCATAATTTAATCATTAAAGACGTTTTTGAGAACTCGTAAAGTGACGTCTCTACACGCCAGTTTTATAAAATAAGGTATCATGAAACACATACAGACACGTTTATTACGTCCACAATATGAATATCTACATATTTAGTGCAAATAAATTACAATACATTGTATGCTGTCCAATGAAGATAAACTTTTATATGTGTCGTAAGTATATGTGAAAAAATGCCCTTCAACATAGCCTTAATAATTTTTAGACATGACAAAGTATCACGAACCAGAAAATGCAAATACGCCTCTGGAAAACTTTAGATTTCTTAATAACAAATGCGTAAACTAAAATGTTTAATATTAATGATCGATGTTCAAAATTCTGATTTCTGAGTGTCATTTGTCAACAAACGATCCCGTTCTCAGTGAGTTTTATAATTAAGGCATGTATTCATAAACGTGATTTAAAGCTACGCCACTGTTTAGGTCCCCTGTCCCTTTCTACCTTAACCTTTTTTAACTAAGTGTGAAAGGGATAGCAACACGATTTAAGGCAAGTGAGGTTTAACTAGGTTTATGAATAACAGTATAAAAGTACAGCGACATGACATGGTCGGACTACATGTCGTCTGTGCCGTACAGAATGGTACCCTACATCAACTAATGTTTCTTTTAAGTCTTATATTAAAGAAAAAACATTTACATTCCGATGCTTATCAAATACCCCATTCAGGAACTCTAGATAGCTAGATAATCATTAATATCATTGATAAATCATAGAGGCCATCCAGCGCGGGAATGCCGCCAGTGTGATGGGCACCCTTCCAAGAGGGACGAGTTTTTTAGACTGTTTTATTTAAGTAGATTTTTAGGTAGTTTTTAATGTATTTTTTGAATAGATAAAATCATTTATTCGTTAAACATATTGTAGAGAAATACAAAAAAAAGATGTATCACTATACGTCAAGTCCAACTAGTCAATAGTTTACATTCGTATGTAAGTCTCTACATACCAGCATCAATATTTTGTGCCACCTCTAACACTTTCTCAACTCTACATCCAATAGCTCATGAGATCATGAATCTTAAACTAGAGTGAGGCAAATAAAAAGTGTCGGCTGCTCCCCCTGTCGCCTCGGCCGCACTGAATTATGAACACATCGATAAATATTTGAGAACCACTGGGCTCGCATTGCAGATGTTATTAGTTTTCATCAAGGTCTCTTGAAAATGGCGGGATACGACGGTTGCGAAATTATTTGTTAATTTTCATTTTAATGTTTATTTTGTGTTTAATATCACGTTAAAATCAGAAAATATTCGCGAATGACAGTATGGTGAATTTATTGGATAATTTGAGCAAGATCTGAAGTTTCAAGCTTTTATCAAGAGTCCCGCTACGAGCTCGGGAGTGAACGTGACTGTCGAGCTGCTTCGTCCAGAGTGACGACGCTATGGCGACTTCTCTGGATGAAGACAAGAAGAGACGGATTTCCAGGGTGATGACGCTACGGCGACTCCTCTGGAGAAAGAGAAGACAATGATATCTTGAATAATTTCCTAAAACTAAGGGTTCAGACAGACGAGCGACAGGTGTCGCGCGACGCACTGTCGCTCGTCTGTCTGAGCCACAGATCACTTACCCCATAGACCTGTAACAGGAGGGCGCCTGTGTCTGCCCGCACATGAGCGCAAAATTGCTTCGCGACACGTGTAACCTTAAAATATTATAGACATGGGCGCATCTCTTTAATAGGGCACCCTGTCGCTTCGTCTCTACGCGCTCATCTTTGACAGAATTTTTCGCTTGTAAAAGACATTGCCACTTTTCAATGGAGCTTTGACCCCACCTACAAAACTACGTGACCATTTAAGCTGTACCTATCATTTTGTTGGGGACTTATTACAGGTTTCATATTGCATAACCATAATCAGTATCATTTTCTACTACTCTCGCAACTCCTATAGAAGAATAACAAAAACAATGAATAAATCGCTTCGATTTCTTACTATTTTCTGAATTCTTAATTAAGCTGTTCTTTTCGAATCGCAACTTGTACAAAACTTTATTTTAAACCAATAGTTTTAATAAAAAACGGAGATATTTTTACATTTATGCGTTATCTTGTACAACTTGCGGTTGATGGTGGGGCAGAATCTGGCATTGTCATTTGTACCGATTTCATGTCTATTGGGTAAGTGGTCTGTGGTCTGAGCTCTAAGGCACTACTAATTGTATCTAGCGGATTATGTCACGGTCAACACATCTATTTTTTTGTCAACTACAAGGCAATTCAACATCGAATTAAAATTTAAACGAGCGACAATAGTAACGACCTAGGGTTCCGTTGGAAATTAATGGTTGAATCGCCGTAAGCCGAACCCACGATATTTCAGGCCCTCACTAACCCCGCAACCTTTGGGTATTATTGCTCGCAGGTAAATATTTAAATTACTTGTACCTTTCTTGGTATATTGGAACAAGATACTTGAAGGAAACTTAGGTATGCGTCATATTAAATCTAAGAGGCCACTGAAGGTTATTCGGTCATACCAAATTCGGAACACAATTCCTTTGCTGTGTAGAGAAAAAATAAAAACCGGCCAAGTGCGAGTCGGACTTGCGCACCAAGGCTTCCGTGCAAAGAGCCTTCATAGAGCCAACTAGCGCCGCCAATTTTAAAAAAATAATATCTTCCAATATAATCAATTTTATTAAAAAAGCTATTTACGAAATGTTTATTACGATAAATACTATTTTTCAATATTACCGACATTGAATCACGTTATAAATAAGCATTTAAAAAATACAACTTAGCTTATTTAAAAATAGAACTTAGGGAAAAGTGAATGGAGCCCCGTTAGAATTAGGCTATATACAAACAAGTTCCTGCTAAACTTGAAGAACCTGCTAAACTCCTAGGCCAGGAGTTTACCAGGTCTTGTGTATGACATATGTGATAGGTATTCAGAAATGATTCATCCTCACAAAACCACTCTTCATAACATGACAAAGTGCACCTATTTCTGGCCGTAGAGGACTCAAAGAGAGATTCCTCTCTCACACAGAACAATGTTAGAGATTAGAAATGAAATGAGGGCCTCGTAGTACAGTTGCAAGTACACATTGAAAACGATCGTACAAGTTAAGCAACGCTGGGCGAGGTCAGTACCTGGATCGCTATTGACACTTTCATCTGAGCCCCTCCGTGCTGCGGAAAGCACGTTAAGCAGTTGGTCCCGGTTGCTGTCGCTCGGCAGCAGTCGTTAGGCCACGTCTAAGGCCTATGGGCGGCCTGAATAACTATGACAAATAGGTTTCGTCACTAAACCACACGAAAAAAGGTAACGGTTATCTAGACCAGCCATATGCAGTCACTATGGGGTCAGCTGAAAACCAGCGCTGTGGCCTGTTATGTCAGGCCGCAGCACTATGCTGAGCTGATGCCCATTTAACACCACAACAACAAACCTATATTTGTACCACTATTTGTATTTGAACTTTACTATTTGTATGTGTTCTTCTTCTGTTAATGTGCTTCTGTAATTTGTGGTGTTAAATAAATCTGTTTTCTTTCTTTCTTTCTTTCTTTCTTTCTTTCCATATTCTGCTGAGATGTGTTGGATAGAACACAATCGAATTATGTCTATTGCGTAACCAGTATATGCTAGCATGACGAAGTTGAGTGGGACCGGGCCTAGTCTATACTGGTTACGTAATCATTCTATCCAAATATCTTAGTAGAATTGGGAAGCTGTATCATCAGCAACAGTTCCGCCTGCTCACTTTTCAAATGTTATTCTTTGCACGCGGGCCTCATTCGGCCCCCTGGTGAGACTACCTTTTTTTTTTACTTGGGGAAATGCTTTTCGCATCTCACCGCGCCAATGAGGAAGGGCGCGCGGTGAGTACCTATGTGGGACTCCCGCCAGAATACGGTCCTATACCCACTAAAACCCCAAGGTGTTCAACGCATCGCCTTTGGAACGAGGTCTATTGAGCAATCAGGGACAGTGACACTTTTTTTATGTGTCTAAGATAATTGTTTTGTTTGTATAAACTCTTATTGAAAAATGTAGGAGTCCATAGATAAAAACATGTGTGCAAAAAAATTCTTTTGTTAGCTATCGTAAATTACATACCCAGTTTGCTAATGGTTGATGAAAAAATTAGGAGCTGCAAGGACGCCGCAAATTAATTGCAACCTAAAGGTGATCAGGTGGAACTGTGTTGCACTGTAAGCCGCCTCTTCCAAAAGAATAAATTCTCTACCTGAAGGTTGTCTGGAAGAGATCGCTCTCAGCGATAAGACCGCCTGTTGTATAGAATTATGTTAGCTAAGTGTGAAAACTATGTATTCTTTTTTGTGCAATAAAGTATATTTATCTTATCTTAACTGTTGCTGACTGTACACACAACAGATCTATCTACGATGGTCTATGGTAAATGCTATTAAAAATGTTTAATTTGCATTCTACGTTATAAGTCGAATAGACGATTCTGAAATACGACCTAACAACTACCTATTACATAAATAAATACATATGACATTTCTAACTTCTACTAAAGTATTATTCTGTGCGGCCATATCCACGAGGAAATTGCTATAGGTACATGGTGTTGAATAGCGCCGTCCGTATCTGTGTTTACATCTGCACGTAACAAATGTGGTACATCAAGACAGTGGCGAGGTAGTCCCGTCACTTATCTAGCACCCTGTGTAAAGGGGTTAGGGTTGCCGCTACGCGTTTATAAAGTTCTTAAATTCAATATTATTTATAGTCGTACTCACTAAACTTTCACGGTCCGTATACATATTAATTAGATAAAACGGGAATTACCGTGTTAAACATTTATTATTGATGTCTCGATATTTCGATAGCATTGCAGCCATCATGGTCACGAGTAGTCTACTAAATACACGAGTAGTCTCTAAATTCAATAAAAGAAATTGAATTCGCTTTGTTTTTAATAATAATTATTTTAAATGATATCATAAATAAATAACGTTTAAATAAATCCAAAACCAAAAACGTAAGAACTCGAGGCTATATTTCCAGTCACCATAAGACTCTGGATCCTTTTTGGTGAAGAACCTTCTCCACAATAATATAGAGCCGTTCAGTAGCTACGATAAAGCAGACAGACACACAGACAGACATTAGAGATGTAACTTATAAACCCTTTTTGCGTTGCGTCGGGATTATAGCCATATATTTATTCATATAAACACAACATTAACCTATGTGTGGATTCATATTTCTTTACGATTATTAATATGTCGATAATGTTACAACCACGATGATTGGAATCATTGCAATGGGGATTGAATCTGTGACCTTATTCCACCACTGCGTCCCAATTTCTAAATCAGTATTATCCTAATTTACCCCAAATTATGTAAATGTGGTCCGGTCACTTTAACCTGACCTATTGATCTCAGCATCCCTCGTTACAGATTCCATCTACCCCATCCATTGGCACGTGAGATATTTACAAAAAAAACTGGTTTTAACCAGTTTGAAGCAGCGTCCCTATGATCCACTTTTGATCTTGTGTCCTGTCATAAATACTTTGTTAAGGTCAGTTTCTGAAAAAGACACTTGTTGGTTTCTTTGTAAGTTAAATAATGTTGACTTTTAACAGGTGAGGTTATAGATCAGTATTCAGCATCCCCTGCTACAATTTTGATCTCAATGTCCAGTTTATTATTATCGTTTGTGGTTTAAAAGGGACTGATTTTTGAATAAAACCAGTTATTTAACCCACTTGATACAATTATGATCTTATGTCGGATTTTAAAAAGGAATGTTGTGAATGGTCCTTTGGCTTTGAAAGATACTTGCTTGCTTAGATATTTTAGCGTAGTTTGAGGGTTAGAGATCAACACCTTTTTCGGACAGGTTTGATCTTAGATCAGTTTTATGAATAAGAGTAATTTATGCGCGAAAGATTTTTTCATGGAAGTAAAGCGATAATTCAAGTTCAAGCTCTTTAAATACTTACCTACTCTATTGAGCTCATTAAACTTTGATCTTAACTAAGTAAAATATTCATATTCATGTCGTTTCATTTTCATCAGCCCGTATCAGTCCACTGCTGGACGTCGAACTCTCTCAAGGGCAATGTCAGCTTTTGTTCCCTGGTTCTACTTTGATCAATACAATTTGCTTAACCTTTTGTTTTATTCAAGAACTTATTAGGGCTTTTTTTTTCCTTTCCCACTGTAACTCCTTTTTGAAAAGGATCACCAGTGGCGTACTATTGGATCGTCATACAGTGACGGGTTTAAGCGACACAATGGGGCTGAAATGCCGTACGTTACATAGTCACGCCTCGGCTATTTAAAGCAAAGAAAGAAGAATAGAGTACGAAGAAGTTGTTGCTCACTGCTGTGAGCTATGAGCCGTAGCAGAAGGCTACCTTCTGTAATAGTGCCAATAATAACTATGGCAGAAGCGCTTAAAAGCTCTGAAGTTGGACCGGGTCGCAACGAGGTCGCTGTAATACACGGGGTGACAGGCTGGTGCGATGTCCTCCAGCATGAGCAGCAGTCCTGCAGCAACTTACTAGGGCTGTAATCATTTCAGTAAATAAAGTACTTATTTAAAAAATAAAATGTCCCTAGAATAAATATTTCATAGTAAACGTTCGCCAACCCTACACAGGGTATGTTACAGTTAAATGCGCCATATGTATGTTTCAGGCAGTGACCAAACACCCGCCCACTCGGCCCGGACGACGGAAATGGGATGCACAGTGAAACGCGTGGAGTAGACTCGGCTATAAAAAGATATTTGAAAATCATTCACAATAGCTCAATTGCCAAGGCGTGAGAGTGGGCCGCAGGTTCTGTCCACACCTCTGGCTGGACTACTGTGGGGCAGGTCCTAACACAAGGTTGAAGTGATTTAGGAGAAAATAAGTAATGAGAAAACATTAATAAAGAAAATTATTAAACATCTTTCCGTTACCTACTGTTTTCAACATGTTAATAGATCCATTTAAAAATCAGGGTTAAAAAGAGACAACTAAGTAGGTAAGGTAAGTGTACATATAGCCGTCAATGTACGTATGCCCGTCAAGTCAACTTAAATTACCTATATCTCACGAAAATAGTAGTTTATTTCGTTTTCTCTGCAATATTATGAAAATAAATACTGTTTTGCTGCTAATTAACTGGCAAAAATACAATAAAACATCAAATAACATAATATAATATCACTTTATAGTTTGTGTTCACGTTTTTGTAAAAAAGTTACGAAGTTCGATTACTAAACTGCTGTTTTTATTGACTACGGTTTTTTTTCAACGCTGGCTCATGTATTTACTTATTTGTAAGTGTTGATGTTTAAAATGAAACTTTATTAATATTAATATCATTCTGTAATTTGATTTGATGCCTATTTGTTTTAATTAATTAAATAATAACATTTTAAATTCGTTGACGGCTATTGGTTCAACCAAACAGCAAAATGTACCAGTACCCGTCATCTATATGATATATATATAACTATAGAGATATTGCTTACTTTCCACACCAGTACCCGTAAAATAATATTTTTTAACTTCCCAAAACACAAAACATCCCCAAATGCACAAAAAGCGTCCCAAACATTACGATGTGTTTTTATGGTTTAGGACGTTTTTGTGCATTTTATTATTCATTTGATAGACAGGCAGCACAATGCTGGTGTGTCTATATCACAGTGTTGGTAAGTTCAGTCTATGTTGTCTAATGTTCATATGATTCACTACACATATTGCTTATTTATATAATGTTTGATTTTAACCACATGTCGAGGCGATTTTTAAAAGAGTTCACTGATGGTGCAGATACTACCATCATCAGACAGTTTGTTCCGTGCGTGGACAACTCTGTCACTTAAGAAGTGATGAGCGATTTTGGTATTGGCGACAGTGCGGTAGATTTTCATATGGTGTCCTCGCAATGGACGTATGTCTTTAGTCTCAAAGAAACGGTGGACATCTGGGAGGTTATATTTGTACGTGAGAATTTTATATGTCTCAATTAGATCACCTCTGAGTCGACGTTCTGCCAGGGTTTGAATACCTAGGATTTTAAGCCTTTCTCCATAAGATTTTTTGCGCAGGTTATATGGAATCTTTGTTGCCTTTCTTTGCACGCTCTTAAGTAGGTAGTAGGTAGGTAGGATGTCCTTTATGAAATATGGGTTCCATATTTGAAATCCATATTCCAGAAGAGGCCTAATGTATGTTTTGTAGATGGTTCTTGTCAAAGAACCTCGGATGTAATATATTGAAAGGATCTCCTTATAACATACATAAATGAATTAGCCTTCTTGACAATGCCATTAATGTGTTCTCCCCATTTTAGATTTTTTGTAACCACAACTCCAAGTCCTTTTGGGATTCCACAGTGTCATCAATGCCAGGATTTCTACTACCTAGATGCAACACAGCACATTTCGAATTTTCGATATGTTCAGCTTGACTAGCCACTGCTTCGTCCATTCCTGGAGCTTGTTTAGATCGCTCTGTAGTCGTCCAGACACTAAGAGTGGGTTGCCAAAGAATTTCCCATCGTCAGCAAAAAATGCAGATTGTGAGTCTATCAGCGCAATGAAAATTCCAAAAAGTGTGGGAGCTAAAACAGATCCTTGGGGAACTCCACTCAGGACGTCCCACTTCTGGGACAATGAGGAACCGATTCTGACCTGGAACGTTCTTCCCAACAGGTAACTCTTTACCCAGTCTAAAAGCCGACCTCGAATGCCAAAATGCTCCAATTTTATAAGCAGGCGCTGATGCGGGACATTGTCGAAGGCGCGCTCAAAATCGAGGTAAATAACGTCAACCGGGTTGCCACGGTCCACGTCCATAGTCCACGGGTGCACACATGACAGTAAGTTCGTTATTGTGGATCTCTTCTCGACAAAGCCATTCTGCTGGACAGATATAACATTTGCTCTGTTGTGGAAATTCTTCAGTTGGTTGCATATTAGTCTCTCCATCACCTACCCACAATACTCGTCAAGCTGATTGGCCTAAAATTGGCAGGGTCGGTTTTATCACCGGATTTGTACACAGGTGTAACTACAGCATGTTTCCAGTCAAGTGGAATGTCCGACCTCAAAAGACACCCTCATAAGCTCAGTGAGAACAGGAACAAGTGTTTTGCTGCAGTTTTTTAGAATAATGCTGGAAATGTTGTCAGATCTAGGAGCAGAGCCTGTGTCGAGTCCTTTTAGAACTTTCTCAACATCCTTGGGTGTAAAGTCTATGTCACAGATCGAGTGCTCCACACGGGCTAATGTAGTCACTTGTTGGTATATGGTCACATTTAGTTCACGACAATAGGCTTTCTGAAACTACTGCGCGAAAGTTTCCGCTATGTCGGTGGGGTCTGTAACTAGGTCGCCATTATGGTTCCTCATTGCAGGTGGAATGCTCACTTTGGATGACATGCACCTTCGCAGATGGGAATAGAAGGGTTTTTGTCCGTTATCCAGTAGTTTTGCTTCATACAGTCTCCTGCTCCTTCTGCTTTCTGCCACACAATGATTGTTGGCGGTTCTATAGCGCTGGTAGTCCTCGTCATCCTTTGTGCCAATATAAACATCCCAAAGTATTCTCTTCGCAGATACAAGTTTCAATAATATATTGTCATTGATCCAGGGTTTATTACCTTTCTTCTTCTTCACTTTTTTAACCGGAGCGTGTCTGTCTGTGTTTGTATCCACTATGGTTTTTAGCTGTCTCCAAAAACGCTCCACGTCAGTAGTAGGTTCCAAGATTTCGAGGTCCTTCTCCAGTTCCTCCATGTAGTTGTCAAAGTCAATGTAATGGTAATATCTTTTAAGTTTGGGCTGACTGTGGACTTTTTGTATCAGAAATTGGATGCTGAACTCTAGTACGCAATGATCAATCTTTCCTATAGGTGGTTTTATAACATATTCCAGTGATTAAGTTTTCATCGTTTGTCATGATCAGATCGAGCAAGGATGGAGTGTTGCCTGTGCGGAAACGTGTCGGCTGGGAGACCAATTGATTTCCTCGGGTCCCGTGAGGTCCTGTTCGATGTCTTGAGGCCATAGGATGTCGGTGCAGTTGAAGTCACCAGCGATAACTATCACATTGTTCGCTGAAGCAGCAGCCAAGTTAGCCAATAATTTAGAGTCACGTCGTTTCCATATATCTGGTTCCCTATCATCGGGTCGATAGACCCCAACAACAAGGAAATGGTGAGAGTCATATTGAATATCCAAAAACAAGGCTTCCGTGGGATCACTTACATACTTCTTATGAGTTCTTGCAATAATGGGTATACCGTTGACACGGTCTCTGACATATATGGCAACACCGCCACAACGCGATGTTTCCGGTCTTGTCTAAATATAGTATAATCAGGTATGGCAGATGTGCTGTTTCTGTCCCTGCTATTCAGCCAGGTCTCCATGACAATTATAATGGATGGCTTGTTGGTGTTTACATATAAAATAAATAGGTCGAATTTTAATGACAGCGAGCATAAGTTGGTGTATAGGAAGGTAAGGTCAGTGTAGGGGTTGTTGTTTTAGGCACTTGAAATAAGGCCTCGCGGCAAGGCGAACACAGAAAGATGAGGGTGCGTTTGGATTTCAACCCCATGACACGAGCCTCGCTGCTTGTTAGGTTGCTGCAACTAAGACATACGTTCTGTTTACAACCTTGGCACTGTATCAAATTTTTATAGCTATGATCATTCTCGCACTGGAAGCACTTCATTTTGGAAACAAGTTTGCCACAAAAAGTGGTTCATTCTTCGTAAAAAAAAGTCAATTGGATTTTACACTATGTAATGTCGGAGTTTTTGCGAGATAACACTTGTCCACTATTACAATGCACAATTTCACTAAATAACGTGTTTTTGGCGTAATTTAGACACATAAACTAATTATTTAATAAATTTAATACAAGACACAAATTCTAACACTGTTCACTTTTTGAGGGTAGAGAGAAAAAAACATCTTTGGGATTTTAAAACATCTTTGGGTGCATTAATAATTATAGGCATAATGACCTGAATTATATATACTGGCTGGAACAGCAACAATGAATATTTTGACTATTTTGGTTTAATAGTGATTTGAGAAATGTCGGAATGTCGAAAACATAAAGCTTGTCCAATCAGGTGTTCCATTTACACTATAACACTTTGATCAATCATATATATACGTCATACATTACCTACACAAAAACTATATACATATATGACGGCTATTGGGACATGGGTATGTCGGATATCTGTACAAGGACATGCCGGATACCGGGCAAAGGGGTATTATTTCATATATGTCTAAAAATATCTTATTTAATCTTAAAATTAAAGAAACATTATTTAATTACGTAAAATTTAAATAAATTGTTTATATCTTTGCACCATTTCATTCCCTGTGGGTCTTATACTGCGGCCGTGGCTACAAAATCAAAAGTGAAAAGTTCAAAAAGTGACGGATATTGGGACAGTTCCCTTACTTATACTAAAACTTAAGTAGACGTCATGGTTTGAAACGCCATTTAAGGTTGCAAATGTAGGTACAGTCGAAGACAGATAAGTATACATGGGGTCCCAATAATATGGTTGATATCTCAAGAACTACTTGACCGATTTTAATAATTATTTTACAGTTATATAGTTTTAACTTTTATCTATCTAACAGTGAAAGAGTTTTTACAATCGGTCAAGTAGTTTTTGAGAAGATCTCAACCTTAAGAACACTCCTGTACACCTTTCTTTGTCTTCGGCCGTACCTACATAAGTACCTAGCTGCAGTATCTTAACTCCTGATTTTTAAATGTCTGTAATTAAAGTAACTGTTTTACTTTTCGCCCCTCGTCATTCCCGGTGTAAACGTGTGCAATGTTGCATGACTACAACTTCGGTAATGAAATAATAAAATGATTAAAGTCGTCTCCACAGTTTTCCTTGTGCGCCCAGACAATGTCCTCCGCACATTTAACAAGCTGATCCTAAGGCTCGCCCGCGTCCCGGATAAATAAGTAACTCTGTATCCGCCCTTAATTCACGACACATTTACTCGTAATCAGCTAAATTGGCATACCAAAGCACCATACAAAATGCATTACAACGTAAGTAGTAAGACTTCAACAGCTAAGTTGAGCTAAAATGTCTGCGAAACTGTATACAAAATCTTCAATTTTACAATCAAAATCAGATCGAGTGTGCCTACCTACTTTTGACTTTGGATCGTTTTTATTATCTACGTCTTAAGAGTTGAAATCGTAACTACGAGTATAAGACGGTTGATAGAACGTAACTATAGAACGCTGAACAGGATTCTAGGCTAGGTCAACGATGAGTACTACCTGTCCTAAAAAGTTTGATTCCCTTGCCAATGTCAAAATAAACGGCCTTAGGGCTAGCGTACAACGCCACGGCGCGGTGCCGTGCCGTCTCATAGCGCCGGCCACCGGTGCACGTTGTCGGACGGCGCAAGTTACCGGCGGACGGCGTCGCACGTCGTGCCGGCGGGCGGCGCCGTCTACAGACGTAGGTACTTACGTCAGCCCTTATCTTTTGATTGCGTTAACTTATAAGTTTGATTTTTTTAAGCTCAAAGGGACTGCAGACCTGAGTATTTGATATTATTTTCAACTTGATACTTCAACGCGTTTCCGAAAAAATTGTCTTAACGGACAGACAGACGGACAACTAAGTGATATTAAGGGTTCCTTTTTTTCCTTTTCAGATACGGTACCCTAAAACGCGGCGGCAGGAGACTCATTATTTTATTCAAAGTTACACTTGATGTGCAGCCGACTGTACCTAGTTACTTGTCCTTAGTTTAAAGGGACAAAATCTGTTATATCACTCGGAACACCCGGCCCTAACACCCCAAAGTTTTCGGTCGCACCCGGGTACAGATCCCGGCGACGACCTTCGCGCTATTAGACATAAACGTGACTTAAAAGTTATTCCACAGTTTAAGCTACGGCCCCTTTATAACTTGACGCTTCTTCACGAAGTGTGAGAGTGACAAGAGAAGTAAGTGGAATTTCAGTTCTTTTCAACGCTATGGTACTCAATAGATACTAAAATTAAACCTCTGAAATATATATAAGTAGCAACCTTTTTTTTACCCAGGTAAAACATGCAAGATCATGTGCCACCACGCGCGTGTTGGTTATGTCGGGCTCACCGCCCTGAAGGGGCAGCATACCGACTAAACGTCCTGGGGTGTTCCACCTCGTGCCATTCTTGCCGAGCCACGAGAAACTGTGATACATCCGCGACCCGACTGGTGCCCCGAGCACTCCCCATTGTGGGCTGTCCTGCTTATCTACTTACTTACTACTAAGGACTTTTGTTAGGCCTCTCCCAAAGCACGCCACTCAACCCGATTCTCGGCCTTTCGCATCCAGTCTCTACCAGCCATCTCGCCAATGGCATCTATAGGCCTTAAGGGCCTGATATGAGCCAACTAGCGCCGCCAATCTTGAAAAATAATATCTTCCAATTTAATCAATTTTATTTAAAAAGCTATTTACAAAATGTTTATAACGTGATTCAATTTCGGTAAGTTGTAGTTCGCATAATTGCGAAAAACGGCCGTTTTTGGCACATTTGTGAACTACAACTTAGCTTGTCGCAATTATGCCATGTATTGTATATTGAAAAATAGTTCCTAGTTATCCTAATAAACATTTTATAAATAGCTTTTATAATAAAATTGATTAAATTGGAAGATATTATTTTTTCAAGATTGGCGGCGCTAGTTGGCCCATATCAGGCCCTTAAACTAAGTTTATATCTAACAATATCGGAAGATATTCTATACACACTGATAATAGGGAGACCATACGACTGCGGACTAGGGTTACTAGGATCTGCGAATGGATATTGTGTAAGGGTTCAAGGGATTCTGACCTATTTATAATGAGGCAAGAGGGTTTCATTTCCCTTTAATAATTGACTCTGTATTCGTGAAAGTAAAAGCCGTAACTGAGCTAAATAGTAACTTATACAGAATTTAACGGAAAGAGTAGGGTAAATTCGGAGTCGATAACTTATCGTTCAATGACCTTGTCTAATAAAAATAAGCGTAAGTGAAGAGTCGAAACCAAATTCGCGAAAAACGAAAAGTCATTAAAAAATGACAATGCCAGATTCTGCCCCACCATCAACCGCAAGTTGTACAAGGTAACGAATAAATGTAAAAATATCTACGTTTTTTATTAAAATTATTGGTTTAAAATAAAGTTTGTACAAGTTGCGATTCGAAAAAAAACAGCTTAATTAAGAATTCAGAAAATAGTAAGAAATCGAAGCGATTTATTCATTGTTTTTGCTATTATTCTATAAGAGTTGCGAGAGTAGTAGAAAATGATACTGATTATGATTTTGCAATATGAAACCTGTAATAAGTCCGCAACAAAATCATAGGTACAGTTTGTTTTGTAGGTGGTGCAAAGCTCCATTGAAATGTCTTTTCATCATTTTAATTTGTTCGCACAGAATTTCGGAATGTCAGAATTTGTTTCATGCCTTATTAAAACAAATTCTGACATAGGTATTTGTTGCCTGAGTTATTTTAGAAAATTTATTTTTTTACAGCACCAACCACCAAAGGAACCAATAATTATTATCATTGGCAAAATTATTTTTTTAGTAAAAGATTTTAAAAGTAAAGCACAGGCCTGTAAAATAAGTAATGTAATCTATATTGAAGTATGTTACAGCATTTAAAAACGTCTAACTAAACTACAACTAGCTAACAATGTAAAAAATCCCCCAAAAAATAGAAAGGGGTTGAGCCCCTGCCATAATTTATTACCTATCTATCGTCTATACCACTCACACGTGTGTTTATTGTATAATGCATCCCTTTCTAAAGGCTGACCGCTTGACCATTGGCTGATCAAACGAGTTTCGGGTACACTCACACATGGGTAGCTTCGTATGTTATTTTTAATTGTAATAGTGGGTGTAGCGGGGGCGGAGAAAAAAGGAAAAAAGGATAATGCATAAGATTGTGAAGAATGTAGATATACTCATACTCTACATGTAATGAGTGTGATTGAAGTATGTAGAGTATGATAATAAAATATGTACTTAAGGCTTTGTACTAGATACAGAGTGTATTAAAAATACAAATGACGTCACAAAGACTGTTATTGTGGGCTTCCATGTGTTTCGAGAATCATATAGAAACACAAAACACCTCAAACCTTGTGATTGCAAATACTTGATGCTACAATACCTTGCGTTGTACTGGAGATTTTTTTACAGGTATGATTCGAATCCACTATCTCTCCACTCCTTATCGTGCTGTATTACAACAGAACCTTACGAAAAATATTTTTTACTCAAAACTTCCAAACCAAATCTGCCAAAGCCCCAACCCATTTAACCCAATATAAACACTATCTCGGCAAAAACTCGTCCCCAAAACGTTATTATCAGCGGGTCCACTGATTCCATTCACTAAGGCCGAATAAATCAACGCGAAAGCCGAAAGCCGACAATAAATTTCGTCCCAATCCTGGTCATCGGCGACCCGAAAGGCGTTTTAGCACTAACCCGGCCATCCCGGGGAGTCCCGGGTGGTCCCGGGACGGACCTTTCCGCTAAATAAATCCCTTATCTGCATACGGCAAACCTTCCCAGGGTCCGGCTTAATAAATTCAGGTTGGGTCTTGCGAAGTTTCTTGGGGAAGTCATATAGAGCTGTTATTAGATTAGCGGGCGTGAAGAGAAAAATAATGCTTAATTTTTTATTTTATTTTATTATATATTTATAAACTCACGCCTGATTTCCGTAGGGGTAGGCAGAGACGATAGACTTCCATCTGCTGCGATCCTGGCACACAACCCTTGCCTCCTCCACATTCATCAATCTCTTCATGCATGCTCGTCGGTTTTATTTTATTTGGTACACAAAACAGATTAAAATCATTGTATAATTGAAATATCAGAGTCTTAATATGTGTACATATAGAGATTTGTATATCGTGGAAGATAAAAGAGTTGTTCTTCCTTTGGTTCCTTTATGTAAGCGCACTAATAGATATGAAAATTAAATGTTTTTCGTAAACATTTCGGAATACAAATGTAAATTGATGGTTAAAGTGAAAACAGAATACAAATTCGTTGAAAAATCAAATTGTTACATGCATTTTCAACAATGCGTCGTGAGATGTCACAGCAAAGATTTAGGAATATATTCTCGTCAAAATATCGCTTTGCAGGGTATCCGCAAGGGTTGTGGCCGAGGGGTTAGGCAGTGCATGAAAATCAGTGCTGCAATCAATGGCTGCAACACACGTGTAACGGTTGTGTCATTTAAAATTTCTGTGTTTGTACGGACTTAGTGCAAAATCGAATTTGGGGAATGTCATACATAATGTGACATAAATTGAAGAAAAGAATATCTTATCATTTGAAATCAGACGTATTATTTTCACCTTTCTATCGTACGTTATATCTACCATATTTTCAAATAAATACCTGTCTGAAATTGAAATCAAAATGTAATACACGATATGTTTAATGTTCATGGACAGTAGAAATTACGAAATGACAGTGAAAATTCTCAACTACTGTCATAACCGTGGGGGATTCTAAGTATGTGCGTGTCAAGACCGACAAAAATGTACCTACAACCTTTATTTTGACAGTACACATACCTATTTTCTACACAGAATGACAGTGGGACCGCTCCACAAAGAAAACCGCCTACGAACGCCGCGGGAGATGCCGTTGTGTCTTTTTAAATGCATCAAAATACTACGTCATACGCCGTACTGTCATTTTCCGAATACTCAAAGTACGGCATATTTATTTATTTATTTATTTTTTACAACTACAATATCTTCACAGGTATCCCCAATACGATAATGTGTGCACAGTCATTTGAAAAAAAAAGGTATACAATTATGAACAAACACAATTAAGCTAGGTGCCACTACATATGCCGCCACTGTCCATGAACGTGTAATAAATCTGAAACATTGAAACGTGGTTAACAGCTCTAGCAATATATTAAAGGGCCGGCTCATTTGAAAGGCGGTCGAGCGGGTGCGTGCCCAAATCAATAGTAATTCTGTGGGTAATCCTCGGGCCAATGAAAAATACATGTATAACGTAATATTACTAACCATTATAACACCATTTCTTATCCTTTTTTTTTGTTAACCTATAAATCGTCCCACTGCTGGGCAAAGGTCTCCCCCCTCCTCTTCCATCCGTCCCTGTCCTGAGCCTCTTCCAGCCACCCATCCCATTTTTTTTTCTTATACTTATTTCATGTTAAATGATGAATATTTTCTAGTTATGAACAGTACTTGAACCTGCGACCTGTAATTCCGTGACTCTTATCTTACCAACTGAGCTATCACGCTATTGCACATTCCGACCACCAAAATCTTTCATCATTTAGGTGAGTGTACAAAACACTCAGACTATTGTATCTATCTATCTATGGCATATTCTGTAATTAGCCACGGAGTAGGTAGTTATGGCAGAACGTACAAAACTTACCTAGATGAATAAGTACATAAACAGTAATAGATATAAACATGAGCTGAAGAATCACTTCATCGGCGATGTATCGCAATATGCTGAGCGACCTCACCCAGGCGCATAAATCACTGTGTGACTTAAGCTAGGGTGATAATATTATAATACATGTATAAATTATATATTCATCATCATCATCATCAGCCCGTATCAGTCCACTGCTGGACGTAGGCCTCTCCCAAAGCGCGCCAATCAACCCTACTCTCGGCCCTCTGCATCCAGTCCCTGCCAGCCAATTTGCGAAGGTCATCCCTCCATCTGGTCGGGGGGCGTCCCACACTACGTTTACCCGTTCGTGGCCTCCATTCGAGAACTCGTCTACCCCATCGGTTATCGGTTCTACGACAGATGTGACCAGCCCACTGCCACTTCAGTTTACTGATTCTATGAGTAATGTCAACCACCTTTGTCTTCTGGCGGATATACTCGTTTCTTATTCTATCTAATAGAGAAATTCCAAGCATAGCTCTTTCCATAGCTCGCTGAGCGACTTTGAACTTGTGGGCCAGTCTCACCGTGAATGTCCACGTTTCTTTAAATTATATATGAAATAAACTGAAAAAAGGTAATTTGTTCGCCGAGTGTCGCAAAATTATTTAAAATTAAATCTGAATATTCTGGCCTGCATCGATCCACAGACCAAGAGATTCCAAGAGTGATTTCATATGAATCCAGAATAATAATATTCACAAATACCTACATAACCTCACTACAAACCTAACGCTCCCCAAATCCGCTAAACGCCGTGAAATATCATCGCAATCAATCACAGCTGCGAACATTGTCCAACAAACCGTCTGTCCCGCACAAGACGGGCCTAACGACCGGCGGCCGCAGCCAGCTATATTTCACGTGGAAAAAAATAGGAATAAGGGAAGAAACAGGCCTCCCTTTTCTACTGGTCATACTGGGCAAGTTTACAGGGCCCCCGCGGTTGTTAGGGGGCCCTAGTTCCTGGCAAATCAACCGATATTGTCGAAAAAATAAGTATTGATTTTATCAGACGATTTAGTCGTTGTTCAGCTTTTTTGGTAATCTAATGAATGACCCTCTTGCCTCTACATACCTACAAGATAACTACTTAAAATTATTTTGAAGTTGTACTTGTGTAGCTAATAGCTGTTATTCATCTATAAATACATAGGTACCTATATTAAAAACAATTGTTGAATAAACCTAGATTTTTTTTTAAATCTGTAGATAGGTAGGTAACCATATAGTAAATTTACACCTTTTTGGCTAGTTGTTCTCTGTCAATAGGCGTTTTGGTTATCCAAATGTGCCCAGCCCCTCTAGACGGAGTTCATAGTGAGAGGTAGCCCCAACAGCCTCCTGAAGTCAATTGTCGACAGGTGGGACTGCCATGGGGCAGCAATTTGCATGTCCTTGAAGGTACCTACTACCTACATGCTACGTCTACTTCACCCAGAAAATGTTATTATAAATTTTATCACTAACATAGTTGTAAGTAAATTGTTACTAACATATTATGGACTTGTGTCTGAAATAAAAAAGATATTCATTCATTCATTCATTCTAGCCAAGATGCATCAACTTTGGATTAAGAAAAAATGTAAGTATAGGATTTACACTTGCTCTTTCGTTAGCAAAATGTCAATCCATAGCATACAATCTTTCTATTCTACATGCGATAACGAAAGTCAAAGATACTTCACTGGGTCCTCAGGGCCTCCAATAGGTTAAATACGGCCCTGGTAAGAAACCATTCGCGGCCGATTCCAATAGAGCGCGGGACCAAAGTCGTAAAGTGCACGTGTTTTGGTCGCTACATGTGGACTTTAGAGGGCGAACTTTTGGGTTAGGACCGTCCGAGAAAGCCACGTAAGGCGATTGTGGATGTCTCTTATAGGAGTAACAGTTGTATAAGATTAAAAGTAAGTCTACATACTCACTTAGTGTGACGCCACCCTTAAAATAAGTTTTAATTGCAGCGCCATCTGTCGTCAAGTAGTGAAACTTTTATTGTACAATTGGAATTAAATAACGATCTAATGACGTTTAATAAACTATCGATGTTAAATCGATAGATGGCGCTTTCATATTCTAAGATGAGTAATAATCGAATAATTAGATCGCAGCGATCTAAGCTCTGATAGAATTAAAAACCAATAAGAAACTAGAGCCCCTCTTTACCCAACTGCGCAAGAAAAAGGGTTATGCTTTTCTAATGTATATATGTGTGATTGTGTAGGTATGTATGTTCTTTGGCACACCCTTCAGCGTAAACGGCTTGATTGATTTTACCATTATGAGGTGTCGTTAGATTCGTCTTGATAGTAGGATTGACTAGGCTATAAAAAATTTAAAATTAGTAAGTAAGTATAATGTTTTCTTCTTCTTTCTACAGGGTGTAACGTAAAGGGTATATGATGCCGAAGGGAGGGTGTTAAGTATCGGTAACTAAACAACTTATGTTCTACTTTTGAATTTTCGCGAATTTATTTTTTGACTTTTCATACATTTCGTAACATGACAATCGAAAACCCGTAGAACAAAAGTTGTTCAGTTACTGATACTGAACACCCTACCTTCGGCTTCATATACCCTTTACGTTACACCCTGTAGAAAGAAGAAGAAAACGCGTCAGCTGATCGATTTGTATAAGTCATTAATTTATTTTTATTCGAAAAGACGTAGAACAAAAGTTGTTCAGTTACCGATACTGAACACGGGATTCGGCTTCATTTACCCTTTACGTTGCATGCTGTACCTATAGAACACGAAAACGCATCCACAACAAGCCAACATGCAGGCGCCTGCCATTTTGAGTCCAGTCACGTACGGGCCGGCGCGTAATTGGCGCCATTTACGTCCCAGGCCGTTCGGCGACTCGTTACGCTTAGTACGACAAGGGTCTTTTGGCATGTGGCAAATATAGGAACTAACGCCGCCGCCTTCTAGTAAAACATTGCCATTCGTTACGAACAGCGCCCCCTATCAATGTCATCCACATGCCAAAAGATCCTTATCGCGCTGTACTTACATGTCTCCGAACGGCACGATTTCTTGTGATGTCAGTCTGGCTTATTGACGATAATAAAAATAAACTTCCTGTAGCAATAAACGTGACTTAGGGCTATATTTTGCAGCGATTCCAGATTGTGCACGCTAATATTAGTCGCCGCTAAGCGAGGTGTCTGTCGTAGAACCGACAACCGATGGGGTAGACGAGTTCTTGAATGGAGGCCACGAAACGTAGTGTGGGACGCCCCCCGACCAGATGGAGAGATGACCTTCGCAAGATGGCTGTCAGGGACTGGATGCAAAAGGCCGAGAAAAGGGTTGAGTGGCACGCCATTCAAAGCACGCTTTGGGAGAGGCGTACGTCCAGCAGTGGACTGATACGGGCTGATGATGATGAAGCGAGATGTCACGCTAGCTCTTACGCGATGTAACATATGAACGACTTAGATAGTTCTGTAACAGCCACTAATCGAATCCTAAACGCAAGCTATCGGTTGGATCAAATATATATATATATATTATATGTAACGTAAAGGGTATATGAAACCGAAGAGAGGGTGTTAAGTATCGGTAACTGAACAACTTTTGTTCTACGACTTTTCGAATAAAAAATAAATCAATGTCTCATACAAATCGATCAGCTGGCTGGTACACACGAAGACAGAGATAAGTATCCAGGGGGCCTCAATAAGGTTGAGATTTTCTCAAGAACTACTGAACCGATTTTAATAATTCTTTTACAGTACATAGTTTTAACTTTTATGTATCTAACAGTGAAATAATTATTGCAGTAGTCAAGTAGTTTTTGAGATGATCTCATCCTTAAAAACTCTCTTGTACACCTTTCTCTGTGTTCCACCGTACGAAAAAATACGAAATGTATGAAAAGTCAAAAAATAAATTCGCGGCAATCGAAAAGTCGTAGAACAAAAGTTGTTCAGTTACTGATACTGAACACCCTCCCTTCGGCTTCATAAACCCTTTACGTTACACCCTGTGTATTCATTTGATTTAAAACATTTATATCGTTTTATTTAAGATAATAAAAACAGAACTAAATTAGGAAATATTGTTTATTTTATTTTATATTCACCTGCATAATTCGTTGAATAATACTTGCACATACAATTTCACTATAGTAACATTTAATTCTAGAAATAATAATATTACTGTTCTACGTATTACGTTCTAGAAATTGATCTAAGTGTCCACAGTTGCCAGTAGGTTAAAAAAACTACAATTTACATTGTTGCATTTAGCGTAGTGTAGGCACTATTATATTTACTTTACTGCTAAGTTGATTCATGTATTTTGTTAAACATGAACCACATGAATATAAAATTGACCTACTTATATTTAAGTCATCAAATATATCAGTATTCTCATATAAGTTACAAAAGTCTATGTATTTACAAATTTATACAGATTCAATTTCCAATATACTTATCAAATATTATAGTTAGATTCAGCGACGATATCTCGGAAATTATGACTAAATGTCAGTTAAAGTACAGTCGACAGCAGATCAATGGTTTTTACTTTTGACAATTCTTATTATTTGCATCGTAAGACTTGAAATCGTACTGCAAGTGTTACTATTGATCTGATGTCGACTGTACCATTGATGGTACAAATGATATATATATAACCACGTTCTAACTAAAATGTATGGTCAACAGAGAAGGATTGTTTACAGTAAAACAAAATAGTTACAAGAATTTAAATGTGGCATGTGATTAAGAAGTTACTAACATCATAAATAAGTACATGAATAAATAAATAATCTATATTGTTATTGTATTAAGTAGTAAGACAGAGATAAGTACACAGGGGGCCTCAATAAGGTTGAGATTTTCTCAAACACTACTGGACAGAATTTAATAATTCTTTTACAGTTACATAGTTTTAACTTTAATCTATCAAACAGTGAAAGGATTTTTGCAATAGGTCAAGTAGTTTTTGAGAAAACCTCAACCTTAAAAACTCTCCTGTACACCTTTCTCTGTGTTCCACCGTACATGTTATATTAATAAAGCCTTTATGAGTTTTAAAAAAAATCTACATAAATTAGTAAAAAAATATCACGATATAAACGATCGTACAAGTTAAGCAACATGGGTGACCGCTAGTGACACTTTCATCTGAGCCCCTCCGTGCCTCGGAAAGCACGTTAAGCATTTGGTCCCGGTTGTTGTCGCTTGACAGCAGTCGTTAGGCCACGTCAAACGTCTACGGGCGACCTGACTATTTGACAAATAGGTTTGGTCACTAAACCACACGAGAAAAGAGAAGAATATAAAATAAACGTAAACAAAAACAAAAAATAATCTCACTACTTTGTCACAATCTCCACAATCGTCTTTATAATCCTGTTCCCTTTCTCGTAGTGCAACAGATTGAGACACGGGTCGTTGATTTTCTCTTCGAGAAGGTTTATTAGCTCGACACGTATGGTTTTCAGCATTTCGGCAACCTGGCAACAAAATACTTGATGTAAGTATTTATTTAAAAAATCAAAAATTTAAGCCCCTTTTGATTAAATTTTTATATCCTATGTCACTCTTACAATCAAGACGAATCAAACGACACCTCATATGTTAAAATCCATCAAGCTGTTTAGGCTGTAGAATGCCAAAGAATTAGACATACAAACTCACATAATATACCGCAGCCCAAATCAAGCGTCTTATTTTGTAAACAAATATGATCGTCTAATTACCTGTTGTGATGTAACACGTATTTATATGTATAAGTACATGTATTTTTAGTAAATAAATAATTTCGTAAACTTCGCAAATAAATAAATTACTCAAGTAGGTACTAACCTCGTGTTTGTCGACCTGGAACATGATCCAGCCGTCTTCCAGCGACACTATGAAGGTACCGTTGTGCAGTTCAACTGTCAGACCACAGCCTGTCAACGCAAAAACAACAATATTATTATCTACGAAAGTATTCATCCTAATTCCCGATGCAAAGGCTGTCCATAGCCATACAGCGCGGTAACGCCGCTGGTATTATGGGCACCTTTGCATCGGGAACGATCAGAGGGGGCTTATTCGATTAAGTTTTTTATTTATTTATTACTATTATTATTATTTTTATATATTATAAGTTGCAAATAAATAAATATATACCTTCATCCTAATAAACATTTCGTAAATAGCTTTTTTAATAAAATTGATTAAATTGGAAGATACTATTTTTTCAAGATTGGCGGCGCTAGTTGGCTCATGGAAGGCTCTTAACTTATGAATAACAGTATAATACGTTAATCTATCTATACGCTTACCCGAAAACAGCACGAGCGGAAGTTGCGGCACCATCGAGCATTCCCTGATGAATACCCTGGACGTCTTGACCTTCTCCTGGTACACCAGGTACGGGCTCGCGAAGTATCCAATTGAGGAGTTGATGGATGAAGGATGGAGGGCCACGTAGCCGTCGCTTTTGGTCTTGAATTTCAGCTCGTCAGGCGTTGGCTGACGGGGTATGGCGCCTCCCGCTTGCATGTGGAAGGATTTTTCCGGGGTTAGCACCTAGTGAAAATACATTATTACTTTATAACTATGAGGTATATAGACTACCTCATAATAACAAAAGAATATATTCTTTTGTAATTGACAAGGTCTAAAGACTATGTACATCCTAAAAGAAAAATACCATTTCAAGATTTTTTCTCTCTGAACACGTAGATTTTTATTCAGAATTTTTAAGATAAATTCCGTGAAAAAAAATGTTTTCTGTAAAATTAGGCATTCCGGAAGTACTGTGGCTCTGACGTAGTAGGCAAAGGGAATCACAAGGAAGGGAAGGGGCTCACTACAGTTTTAATTCTAAAATATTCAAAGACGTATTTGTAAGGTCACCTTGACAACGTTCGGATACAACGCAGCGCACAAAATAGCTGCGAGCAGCTTGTCGTTGTTGCCGTTGCAGTTCAACTGAAAAAGAAAAGAAAATGACAATGCCAGATTCTGCCCCACCATCAACCGCAAGTTGTACAAGATAACGAATAAATGTAAAAATATGTTAGTTGCGATTCGAAAAAAAAACAGCTTAATTAAGAATTCAGAAAATAGTAAGAAATCGAAGCGAATTATTCATTGTTTTTGTTATTCTTCTATAGGAATTGCGAGAGTAATAGAAAATGACACTGATTATGATTATGCAATATGAAATTTGTAATAAGTCCCCAACAAAATGATAGGTACAGCTTAAATGGTCACGTAGTTTTGTAGGTGGGGCAAAGTTCCATTGAAATGTAGCAATGTTTTATTATCTGTGAGTGGTTGCCGATCTTAGTAGTCTGAGCTCGAACCCGCCCTCAAGACCGAATTCAGCTGATACACTCTCAAGACGTGATCACCACCTCAAGTATGTCATTTGATAATAAACCAATCTTGAGGGCGTATCACGTGATGTCTTTCTGAAGTCGCGGTTCGCCTGCAATCAGCAAATACGTTCTCTAGTGTGAGTTTGATATACGCTCAACTTTGCCCGTCTAGATAAATAATATTAAAATAGTAGTACAGTCGACGACAGAGATAAGTATACAGGGGGCATCAATAAGGTTGAGATTTTCTCACGAACTACTGGACCTATTTTAATAATTCTTTTACAGTACATAGTTTTAACTTTCGTCTATCCAACAGTGAAATAATTATTGCAATAGGACAAGTAGTTTTTGAGAAAATCTCAGCCTTAAAAACTCTCCTGAACACCTTTCTCTGTGTTCCAGCGTACCTCCTCCCCAGTCAAACTGAGCACAGAATCCTTCCTCATCCTCTTCCTGAGGTCTGGCATGTCTGGCACGAAGCCGATGGCCGCCAGCAGCCCCAGCAGCTGGTGCTTGATGTCAGCCAGCATCAGCATGGTCTTGTGGCTGAGGAAGTTCTCGCTCGCAAACACTATGGCCGCGTGGTTACTGCGCTTCATCGCTTCCTGCCATTTCTGGGGGAATTAAACGTTATGTACATACTGGGTTTCTGATTAAAGAATTTATTTTCAATAAGAAATTTAAATTTCACTTTTTTTGTTAACCTATTTATAGGTTACCCCTTCCCACTGCTGGGCAAAGGTCTCCCCCCTCCTCTTCCATCTATCCCTGTCCTGAGCCTCTTCCAGCCACCCATCCCTGTATCTAACGATATCGTCTCTCCACCTACGCCGAGGTCTGCCACGGCGACCGTCCAATGGAACCCATTGGAATTAAAGAAATTTAAAATTAAAATATATATAATAATACAACGTGGTGATGGTTTTCCCGAAGCGACATGATTTTGTCTCGCTAGTACTATAGATTTATTAATAGGTTTATAATTGCGATAAATAAAGAAATGACAGTAATAATTGTGAACAAGCAGATTATTTCAAAAATCAATAAACCCGACTGCAAAAGAAACTCCCTTTTTAACCGACTTCCAAAAAAAGGAGGAGGTTATCAATTCTTCGTTTTTTTGTTGATTAATCTTTTATACCCAATGACGTTCCCGTAATCAAGACGAATCTAACGATACCTCATACACTAGAATCCATCAAGCCGTTTAGGCTACAGGATGGCAGGGAGGAATAGACATACATACATACACCCGAAAATATTACTCTCCTTCTGGGGCAGTCGGGTAAAAACTGAACTCGATAATAATAGTACTCTATAGAAATTCAATAGTACTAATAAGGGCTAATTATCCTGCCGCGGGAAAGCAACCACTAAAGTTTCACGTCGTATAAATACAGGTTAACAAGCTTCGTATTAATACAAAGCTCTTGAAGTGGGTTCCATTTATTTATTTTTAAGTGATAAAACTAATTCTCATTATTACACTTACTCTATAGGCTCTCAGAGTTGTCAGCTGGTCGCTGTTTGAGCACGCGAATTCTTTTCTCTTAGCATCGGCTTCGCCCTGTAATTTAATTACATTATTAAATAATACGTACGGTGGAACACAGAGAACGGTGTACAGGAAAGTTTTTAAGGTTGAGATTATCTCAAAAACTTCCGTCCTACGGTACGTTTACTCGTTCGTGGCCTCCATTCGAGAACCCGTATACCACTTCGATTATCTGAAAGATGTGACCAGTCCACTGCCACTTCAGTTAACTGATTCTATGAGCAATATATGGTTATGAATACATTTGAAGGCTCCGTTATAGCTAGATTTAACCAGGTATTACGATGATAATCTATGTTAAGAGCAAAAAATCGATGTTTTAACGTCATGTTTTCTCAACACCACGTCATGCCACAGATAATCATGGCGGACTCTGTTTTCAATCGAAATTGAAGAGTTGCATTTTAAATCAAAGTTTTTGGTGTTTTAAAGGTCTCAAAAAATTCTGTAATTTTTTGTATGGTGTAATAGAACGATTATTAACTATTTAAGACCAAAAAAAAATTGGGTCAACTAGCCTATTATAATCTTGTGGGGAGGCTGGCGCCTGAACTAGGTTTTCAGGCCTCCAGGCCTCCGAACTTGTACAGTGTAGCAACAGACAAAAATATACTAATTTATTACAATGCAGGTAAGTAGGTATGCAAAATTTTGTGACGGTACCGAGAATATAAATAAATGAACTAACGTATTAATTTATCGAACATGCAATAGTGTGAGTATGTGAGAGAGACGGTGTGAATGAGAGAGAGATAAACTAGAGAAAAACTAAACAAAACAAATACATGAACATCACTATTTTCACCGATAAGTACTAACCTTCTTCCCAAAAGGTGCGACAAACGGGCTCTTATGACTCAAGCAGGCCGCCATAGTGAGTGCAGAGTCCACACAGCAAAATATCGCACCAAACAGCATCAGCTTGCCTATCCGCACGTCGACCGGCAGGGCCGCTAAATGGCGCCCCAGAGCGGTGAGGGCCCACGATGAATCTATCGCCCCTACATCGCGGAGGCGTAAGAGGGCGCCGTCGATGTTCTGAGTCGTTGGCGGTTCTATTGTTTTACCTTGAAACGTAATGAAATATAAAATTATACAAATGTTTGAAGCTATTCCAGATTGCGTACGCTAATATTAGTTGCCGCCACAGTTTAGCGGTATCCTCTGTATCTCAGGCACTGGTTGACATCACACTGACGGCCGACAAGACTTAGTTACCATGGTAACAACATGATGGTAGACGAAAGTTTGTCAGAGCCATTGAGGCCGCCCGTAGTCCTCTGACGTGGCCAAACGACTGCTGCCGAGCGACAGCAACCGTGACCAACTGCTTAACGTGCTTCCCGAGGCACGGAGGAGCTCAGATGAAAGTGTCACTAGCGGTCACCCATACAGGTACTGCCCTCGCCCAGCGTTGCTAAACTTGTACGATCGTTTTCAACGTGTCAAAGTCAAAGTCAAATTTCTTTATTGCAAGTAAGCACGTTGAGTACATTTTTGCACGTCGATATATTTTTTGAATTTTCATTTACACCACTTTGCAAGGAAAAGGTGCCAACGCCGAGGAGAAAAAGTGGCAAAAAAACTCTCAGCAACACATCTTTTAAAACAATGACAATACAATTATTACTTAATAACTATACAGGTACGTAACTATTACTATTGTTAGTAAGTTTATCCCTCATGCGGACCCGGGACGTGTACTCGCAACTGGATTACGAGCGCCTCTCTGACGAAAGAAATGAAAGGGAGGTACTTACCCAAAACTTCATGTACATTCATATCCTCAAACAGCGGCAGTATCTTGATCTTCAACAGCAATTGTTCTAACGGTATCCTGTGTATCTCAGGCACCGGTTGCTCCAGTATATGATGGTGGTACCGATGTGAGGTATAAAGGTGCACACAGACGCCAGGCATGACGCGCCCGGCGCGACCCTTGCGCTGTTTCGCGTTGGCTCGGGATACCCAAACTAGATCCAGGGACTCCATGTTTCGGTTTGAGTCGAATCTGGAATTCAAGTTATTTATTGCAGATACAGTGACCTCAAATGTGATGATTCCACTTCACTTGGCTATTCGTATTTACGTATTTGTTATACTTGCCATGTGTAGTTGGCATGTGTGACAAAATATTCGTCTTATTTGCCTATGCGACACTTAATATGTTGACAAACATATCATCAAACATCCAATAGCGAATACGAATAGCCAAGTGAAGTGCCACCATTATAGCCTGTCTCTAGGGCAGGCGGAAATCGTAGCTAGTAGGGATTAACAACCTTAACCTTCCGTGAGCCAACTAGCGCCTCCAATCTTAAAAAAATAATATCTTCCAATATAATCAATTTTATTAAAAAAGCTATTTACAAAATGTTTATTACGATAAATACTATTTTTTAAATGCTTATTTATAACGTGATTCAATTTCGGTAACTTGTAGTTCGCATAATTGCGAAAAACGGCCGTTTTAGGCACAATTGTGAACTACAACTTAGCTTGTCGCAATTATGCCATGTATTGTATATTGAAAAATAGTATTCATCCTAATAAACATTTTGTAAAAAGCTTTTTTAATAAAATTGATTAAATTGGAAGATATTATTTTTTCAAGATTGGCGGCGCTAGTTGGCTCATGGAAGGCCCTTAACCTTTATTATGGTTTATTTTTATCAGTCTTATCACAATGAGCCTTTTTCTAGAACACCGTTCTTTAAAACTACATGGCAGCGAGTATGAAACAAAAACGTCAAAGTGAAATACTGTCTTATCTCAGTTTCTCAATATTTAGGGGTCATTATTTGACCGGAGTAGTACAGTCGAGGACATAGATAAGTGGGCTACAATAAGGATGAGATTTTCTAAAAAAATACTACTGGACCGAATTTAATAATTCTTTTCTTTTACAGTTATATAGTTTTAACTTTTATCTATCAAACAGTGAAAGAATTTTTGCAATAGGTCAAGTAGTTTTCGAGAAAATCTCAACCTTAAAAACTCTCCTGTACACCTTTCTCTGTGTTCCACCGTACACCATAAGTTATAAAATGTCCTAAACGTATTTGTAAAGACATTTCGGTCGATGGCATTGGGCTGTGCTATGCTATAATAAATTTTAAAAAATCAAAGACATTTATTTCGGTATACCAAAAAAAATTGGCGTAAACTATAGCCATCCAAAAAGCTTGACAGTTATTTTTAAAGCCTCATTAATAGCGGTACGAACCTCTTTTCCTTCATCCGACCGCAGTCAATAACGAACACGCAGTCGTCAATGGTGACGGACGTCTCCGCAATGTTGGTGGACAGCACGATCTTGCGCACCCCTTTCCTCGGCTTCTTGAACACCTGGGCTTGCTCCTCACTCGAGAGGGTTGAGTGCAGAGGCACTAGCAGATACCTGCCGGTTCTACGAAATAACCATGTGCGGTAAGTACGTAAGCAATCTCATTCTTTCGCAACAGAATCCTATTCCACTAATATACAGCGTTTTCGGCAGATAGGTGGGTATATAATAGCCTATCCGCTATTTTTGTACGGTGGAACACAGAGAAAGGTGTAGAGGAGAGTTTTTAAGGTTATGATTTTCTCAAAAACTACTTGACCTTTTGCAAAAATTCTTTCACTGTTTGATAGATAAAAGTGAAACCTATGTAACTGTAAAATAATTATAAAATTCGGTCCAATAGTTTTTGAGAAAATATCAACCTTATTGAGGCCCCCTGTATACTTATCTCTTTCGTCGACTGTACGTTCAACCGTCAAAATCATTTTTGTAAGAACCTGCCGTTAATTTAGATAATATTAAAAAAGAAATGTTGAGAGTTTTGTCAATTTTAAACCAAGTTATTGGAGTTTAAAGTTTTGGAGATGACGAAATTCTGCATAGTTTTAAAAAAATATATTAAAAAAATTGGACCTAGGTCAAATTTTTCTGGCTGTAGCTGAGGGCACCACCTATCCGCCATTTTCGTATGTTCAACCGTCTGCCAAACCCCCTGTATAAATAAACGCGAAAGTTTGAATGGATGGATGGTTCCATCCATGTTTGTTGCTCTTTCACGCAAAAACAAATGAATGGATTTTAATGAAACTTTACAATAATATAGCTTATAAATCAGAATAACACATAGGCTATAATTTATAATCCTGCGCAGACGAAGTCGCGGGCAGAAGTACTTAAATAAATCAATAAAAAACATATTATGAAGGCTTGGTCGTTGTTTTAAAGACGCTGTTTGAATATCACATTGACATAACATATCAAGGAGAAAATGATTATTTTTGCGAAAGGGACAATTTGCGAGCGTGACATTTTGCGAAATGAGCATTATGAGAAAGGGACGTTTTGCGCATATTGCGACTAAGCCCTTTCAAACGCCATGTTTCATGAAAAATTTGATTGGGACAGGCTATATCTATTCTGTAGTAAGTTTATTTTAATAAGAGTTCGATTCAAGTACCCCCACAAACTATTCGCCCTTAAGGCAACCAGAACCCAGACTGATGAAATCTAACAATGATCACTTATATGACATCGATATCTTTGCACTGACTAAAGTTAAGTTTAAAATAGAGGTCCTCAAAGTTAATAACTCTTTCACTACCTAAATTTAGAATACTACTTATTAATAGTTTAAGCTTCACTTTGTAAATCCTACATCTCAAAATGTAATCCGTGGATAACGTTGCTGGTTATACAATAAGTACCTTTGTTATGTTAGTACGTAAGCTTATGCAAGTATATACATTGTATAACTGTTTGTTTTCCCAAATAATAATAAAAGAGTTCCTTAATGCCATTTTACAGGTCCATCGCTATTGGACTTACTTGGGGCTAAAGGTGCGGCTCTCAGCGAGCTGGTCGTGAAGCGCCATGATCTCGCCGATACCGGGCAAGAAAACCAAGATGGCGCCCTCGCGCGGCCAGCTGTGGTCTCCGTCCACTATGTACGATAGCACGTGCTCTATTAACTCTTGGTTTATCTGTGGAATAGTTTATTATCTGTGGGTAGTTTTATTAATGGACTTGCTGTTTTTGTCATTTGAAAATGTCAAGTTAAAGAGTTAACTTTCTTATAGTGGCAATTCACTCGGACATTCGTATTCGCTATTGGATGTTTATCGCATTTGTCAAATACTTGATACAGATGAATAATTTGTCAAGAATATCAACCACACATGGCAATTATGACAAATACGCAAATGCGAATAGTCAAGTGAAGTGCCACCATTACAGGCCAGACCGGACAGGCCATGGGAACCGTCGCATCCGATAAGGCCTGCGGTGGCCTGTTGTCGCCCGTCCGATCAGTCGGGAGTCGGTAAGTTCAAAAACGCAGCGGGACGGTGCCTGTCGCGGTCGGGCCTGTGAGAAAGCAGGCCATAAGACGAGCTTACGTTATATTTATATTCTGTTACCTTCTCAGTATCCATAAGAAACATGTTTTTAACAGCTGTTTTGCTACAGCTCGGGTATCGGGCGATCATTTGCGCTATAGTGAGATTGTCGTCGCGTATCGACACCTTGGGCGGCTCAGTGGCTTCGGAGCGGACGTCACACGTCTCCAGTTCAATTTCCATATCGTACTTCTTTTCTTTGTCACCTGTTAAAATAACAAATATGTCAAAAAAAATTAAAGACAAAAACAGTGCCGGCGCAGCAGTGGGGCAATATCAATAGACTGATGATGATTTAAGTTACAAAATGTACTAAACGTATTTGTAATGAGATTTCAAAGATATTTTGGTCGATGGCATTGGGCCATGCCAGTCTGTGTTAAGAAAAAAGTCATGGTTTTTTTTAAATTTATTATGGCATGGCCCAATGCCATCGGCCAAAATGTTACAATGTTAATTGTTTATGAATAAATAAATATTCACATATCGTCTATTTATATTGCCCCACTGCTCGGGTATAGATCTTCTCTTACATAGAGGGAGCCCGGGCCATGATCCACCACGTGGGCCAATGCGGTTTGGCGGATTTCACATGCCTTAGATTTTTTCTTCTTCTACGGCATGCAGGTTTCATCACCGTTTTGAGAGCACTCGGTAAATGTACGTAAGTTTTTCCGTCGAAAAAACCGAGGATAACTCATTGGAACATAAATAATGACCCCTAAATATTGGGAAATTGCGAAGGGCTATAATATTTCACTTTCAAGTATTTTTTCCCCATTGTGTTGCCAACTTGTTGTAAAGATGGATTCTAACCGAAAATGTATCATTACTAAATAAACTCACGCCCGTCTCCGATATAGGGGTGTGCAGAGACGACGGAATTCCATACGCCGCGATCCTGGCAATCCATGTCCAAAATTAACGAATATCTCTTCCCTTCCTTCCTCAAGTTTTCGCCACTACCAAGTCAGGACTATTGTTTCTAATTCCCTAGATATTCCTGCCCCTTTCTATCTTAACCTTTTTTAACGAAGTGTGAAAGGGATAGCAACACGATTTAAGGGAACCGAGGTTTAAGTTTTTTGAATAACAGCAAAAATGTATTTCTATTTGGCTTCTCTTTTTAAAAAGACATTCTACTAAAATCAGGCTGTATGCCCTAGTTAGCTTTGCCTTTCCCTCTGGGAAGAATTTTACAAAAAAAAAGGTAATTTTGCCAATGTTAAGTTATTTAGAGTAATCAAGTAAATCGCAACAGACGTGCTTTTGGCGGGATGTCTTGATTTTCAGCACTCTCAGACTGAGAGTTTCAGTACGTACCCTTTTTAATTTTCCGTGCATACGGCCCGTTTTCTTCTAAAACGTAGTTAGTTGTCTCCATGATATCTTCCAAGAAGAATTGCTCCACAGGGAATGTTCTACCTAAAAAGAGTTTTTTGTTAATAGCTAATAACTAACCACTAATAAAATGTCAATTATTAATTTCACAATCCGTAGCACAATTTATTAATTTTGAGTATTAAATAAATTAAAAATAAATAAGCTATATTGGAACTAAAAAACGCTAAATGCAATGTGATAACATGTACAGGAGCGGCGTTAGGGTAGGGCGCGGTTGGGTGACCGCCCAGGGCGCCGGATTTAAAGGGGCGATACAGGCATCTTAAGAGCCCCCCTTTGGGCACCCTCGGTGCGCGAGTCCGCCTCGCATTTGCCCTTTTTCTCCTATGGGTTTAAATTGCATTTAGAGGGCGCCGTAGAAATCTCGCCCAGGGCGCCGGTAATGCTAAAACCGGCACTGAACATGTAAGATATCCGGCCGCCGAATATCCGGTATCAAACAACTATCAGTTACATCTCTAATAAGAGTTAAAAGCACACAAACGCCTAAAGTTGATGGGCCTGAATTGAGGAATAAAAGCCTATCGGCCTTTGCAATACTAACTAAAGGCCTGTATGCTGTATAACAGGCACTCTCTATTAACTTGTCAATAACAAACCTGGAATCTCCAACACCGGAACCTTGTCAAAGTAATTGGAGAACATTTCAGCGTTCAACGTGGCACTCATGAGTATCACTGTCAGGTCTTTCCTCACCCTGACAAGGTCCCTTAGAATGAGAAGTAAGAAGTCACTCTCTTCTGACCGTTCATGCACTTCGTCTACTAATACATGTGTGACGGATTTGAGTTGGGGATCGTATTCGAGTCTCCGTAGTAGGATGCCCGTTGTGCAAAACGTTAGACGGGTTTTTGATGATATTTTGCTTTCCAGTCTTATCTGGAAATAAAAGAAATATATTTGTAGCGATTCCTGATATGACAATGTCAGATTCTGCCCCACCATCAACCGTATGATGAACAAGATAACGAATAAATGTAAAAATATCTCCGTTTTTTATTAAAATTTTGGTTTAAAATAAAGTTTTGTACATCAAACGAGTCGAAAAACAGCTTAATTAAGAATTCAGAAAATAGTAAGAAATCGAAGCGAATTATTCATTGTCTTTGTTATCATTTTCTACTACTCTCGCAACTACTGATTATGATTATGCAATATGAAACCTGTAATAAGTCCCCAACAAAATAATAAGCTTCAATGGTCACGTAGTTTTGAAGGTGGGGCAAAGCTCAATTGAAATGTAGCAATTTCATTTCGTAGAGTAATTTTAGTCGCTGCTTAGCTACATTGTTAAAGGTTTTTTTAATCTTACACGGTTTGAATACATTATTACCGTTTTGAGGATAACTCATTGGTACATGGCTGCCCTGGCAGAAAATCGAACCTGGGACCTCCGTATCACAAGTCCATTGACCCATTGGCACTGCAAATTCACTCCAAATATTACCTGATAACCGACAACATGGCCAGTCTTCTCATCTCTCTCCTCTGCGACCCTGTCAGCCACTCCGATAGCTGATATCCTCCTGGGCTGGGTACACACTATCTCCACATGATCCGGTCCGTCTTTCCCGAAGTTCTTCAACCAATTGTCCAGGATATACTGCGGCACTTGAGTGCTTTTACCACAACCAGTCTCACCGCTTATTACTACCACCTGAGGATATAAAAATAAAATAAATTAATTAATTAATGTTTCTCACCACAAAGGATATAAACGGGATCCCTTTTTTTCGCATAATTTTTCTGTCCTATTTTAATTTAGCATAATGAGTTAGGCATAATGTTTTTTGTCAGAATCATATTTTGTCATAAATGTTTTTGGGCATACAATCTAACTAAGCATAATTCTAGTTTGGGCTAATGGTTTTTGCCCTAATTTTGATTTCCATATTGTTTTATGGCATATTGTTTATTCGTCTAATAGATATTATACATAAATAACAAAAGGCATAATTGAAACACACTTTAATAATTTAAATGTATTTATTCATAATGTTTGTTTGAAATGAATGTAATGTTTTTTTTTACTATAATTTTCATGCAATATAATTCCTTTCATTTTAAATGTAAATTTTTAGCAATAGCTTGTAAATAGGCAAGTTTTGAAGTGTATTCTATTGTTGTGTTTTGAAGTGTATTATTTTTATTGTTGATAATTTTGTCAAGGCGGTTATGTTTGTCTGTGTATTTCTTCTTTTTTGTTGGTATTGGTGTTGTATGTATGGTGTATTAGGAAATAGTAGGTTACGGTGCGGCGGGGGTGGCCCTTGGGCCACCCGTAAGCCGCCAACATGATTATTTTATATACAAACAAAAAGTAGGTATTAGGTATATCAGATATAACTTAGGTACCATAGTGTAATAGTAGGTTACGGTGCGGCGGGGGTGGCCCTTGGGCCACCCGTAAGCCGCCAACATGTTTATTTTATATACAATCAAAAAGTAGGTATTAGGTAGGTATATCAGATATAACTTAGGTACCATAGTGTAATAGTTGGTTACGGTGCGGCGGGGGTGGCCCTTGGTTTAATTTTTGTTTTTAAAACTTCAGGAGTATATTTTTCGGCGAGTAATTAATATGATTATTACAATTATGTCTCAATATCATTATGACAAAGTTTATTTAGGCTTTATAATATTATTCTTAACAATCTTTATGCTGTTTGTAGTTATGCTTAATAATATTATGCCTATAAAGTTATGCCTAATGACTATTATGCGTAGTTATTAGTAGGACAATTTAAAGTATGCCATGTTATATTATGACATAACAATTTATGCACAAAAATAGGGAACCGATATAAACGAGTAACATGCATGGTGTGTGTCGCCGGTTCCGCATGAGGGATAAAGTCTAGATTACTAACAATAGTAATAGTTGTGTAATATCTAGTTATTAAGTAATTGTGAATTATTATATTATTTTAAAAGATGTGCTGCTGAGAGTTTTTTGCCACTTTTTCTCCTCAGCGTTGGCACCTTTTCCTTGCAAAGTGGTGTAAATGTAAATTCAAAAATATGTTGACGTGCAAAAATGTACACAACGTGCTTACTTGCAATAAAGAAATTTGACTTTGACAAACAATAATTATAATATGATAGATCTTGCACTTAAATCTAATAATTGCTTGTGGAGAGACTAGTGCCTAAACTAGGAGTTAACCTGTAACTTAGGACACCAGGCTCCATCATTTCTTAATTAATTACTGGTAAGTAACATGTGCTTATTTATTCAATTTTGCATGTATAAGAATGTGATGATTGTTAATGTGGAAACGTCAATGTGAAAGGGGTACCACTACATATTTAAATGATACTTACCTGAGATTTCCTTACAGCATTCAATATATCTTCCCGTTTCTTCCATGCTGGAAGTTTTCTCCTATCTGACATCATTTTATTGTACCTATTATTGTCACGCTTCTCCGACCAACTTTTAGCTATCTCCCTGTTATCTTTTATCAGCTGTTCAAAGTTAACATTCGACCTATTATCCTTTATTTTACCTTTCTTATAGTGAGAAGGTTGTTTTTCTTTATCAGAGTCCTCTATTAATTGCGGGAATAAAACTTCAGTGGGTTGTGGAAACGTTCTCGTATCGAATTGTAAGAAATTCTTTATTTCCTCTTCATTGTTAAGTAATTCGACTAAGGAATAGATGCATGGTATACCGTCTTGAGCTAAAGTCTTCGCCTCTTCGCATAACCTAGCTGTTACTCGCAAACAAGTCAATTCTGGTATCACTTTCGTGTTTAGAGCTCTGAAGAAAAGCAGTGGCGGCTGAAAAGGATAGACAGTGTTTTCTGGAAACCGTACTTCCAAATCGTAAACAATATTCGAATTCTCACTGCTCTCAGATTCGTTCAAACCATTTTCTACGTGAATTTCGTGCAAAAATTTACACTTGGCCCCAAATCTGCACGATCCTTTCTGAAATAACTTGCAAGCTTCTTTCTTTTTCGTTTTGAAATTGCTATTGTTGTAGTTTATGTTCTCTTTCTTTTTAGGTTTGATATCTTTGTTTTCGTACATTTTCGTTAAGTAATCCAGCTTTAGTTGGACATTCCAGACGTTACTGTCGGACGTTTTGAAACTGGCGTCGTATATTGACTCGAGGACTGCTTTTTCGTCTGTTCTCATTTCTATAAGTTCGGGCAGCGGGGGCATATTATCCGTTTCAGGCTTGTCTAGGGGGTCGATCTTGAAATATTTGTAGAACATCGTTTCCAGGGCCTGGTCCATATTTTCAGCTGACATTTCTAATGCCTCGGCGCAGTGGGCGTTGTGGAAATTATACCTGAAATATAATATGAATATTATTGCAAGAAAGTATTTACAATATCGATATGGCCTTTGGATTCCACACTACGTGAACCTGTATTACAGTAGTGCACAGTAAACAATTGACTACGACATTATGTTAAATTATTGCAAAGAATACCTACTTAATAAACATTACAAAATACCTAACATGTTTGGTATGTTTCATCATTTTTATAAAATTCGGAATTTGTCAGAAGCAGTTATAAAAAATAGAATAATAATCATTGTATCTATACATATAATAAGACTGTAAAAAAGTTGTGTCTGTACATTGAATATTTTTTGAAAAGAATTATTTTAGGATCGATGCCAAAACACTAATTTTTAGAAATTTTATCTGTGACTTTGTGCAAGTATCACGCCATAACTACTGAAGGGATTTTGATGGGAGTTTCACTAGGAGATATGCGGACAGCTCATAATGTATGTGATGTGGAAACAAGGATCCAGAGAGGAAGATCTGCCTCCTGACCATCCTCCTCCTCTACGCAAACGAAGTTGCAGGGTACAGCTAGTCTATAATAAGTTTAATAACAATGTATTTAGTACATCCCGAGGTGCAAAAAGTTATTTTCCGCTATTGTACATTTAGATGTATTTTTAATAATAAATATTTAGAGGGCTATTACTATGATATATTATCAATTAATTATGTCTTTCTTATTTATTTGTTCATACTTATTTACTTTATGTCATTTATATAATTTAAGTATTCTTTAGTGTCATAAAAACATGAGGAAACTTTTCCTTGTAAATCGGTGTAAATGTGAATTCAAAACCAAATTGAAGTGCCAAAATATACACAATCAAATTACTTGCAATAAAGATATATAACTCTGACCTAAATAAATAAATAAGTCATTCATCTCACAAAATATAAGAAATACTCTCACTTCTCTAATTTGGCCAATGCAAAAGCACGAAGCCGGGCTTCTGAGGTCTGTATGTCAGGTTTGACAGTAAGGGAGTAGTCACAGCCACCCTGCACCACAAGGTTGCCTCTCTCCATCCAGTAGCGCTTACCGAGGTTAGTTCCTTTATCCTGGAATTGTAAGAGTAATAATCAATATGACATAATTTACTCTCAAAAATCTCTCACATATGATATAGGCAAATTAGTCACTCTCAGGCCCTCAAATTCTGGGGTTTTAATAGAATACAATGAATGAACATGTTTCGGAGCGAGCAGTAGTAATAAAAGAGGAAATAGAGGAACAACTAGGTTTTATTGGAGTACCATAATATTTTAAAAATTTGTCTGAAGAAAATCAATAAGGAAGCGAAATCAAAACAAAGATCAAAGTGAAGGTGACAAGCTTCTTTTCATATCATCATCATCATCATCATCAGTCCGTATCAGTCCACTGCTGGACGTAGGCCTCTCCCAAAGCGCGCCAATCAACCCTACTCTCGGCCCTCTGCATCCAGTCCCTGCCAGCCATTTTGCGAAGATCATCCCTCCATCTGGTCGGGGGGCGTCCCACACTACGTTTACCCGTTCGTGGCCTCCATTCGAGAACTCGTCTACCCCATCGGTTATCGGTTCTACGACAGATGTGACCAGCCCACTGCCACTTCAGTTTACTGATTCTATGAGCAATGTCAACAACTTTTGTCTTCTGGCGGATATACTCGTTTCTTATTCTATCTAACAGAGAAATTCCAAGCATAGCTCTTTCCATAGCTCGCTGAGCGACCTTGAACCTGTGGGCCAGTCTCACTGTCAATGTCCACGTTTCGACTCCGTAGGTCATCACTGGCAGGACTCACTGGTTGAAGACCTTAGTTTTTAGGCATTGTGGTATTGAAGACGAGAAGATATGACGTAGCTTCCCAAACGCTGCCCAGCCCAGCTGAATTCTCCTTTCACTCTCTTTCTCGAAGTTGTTCCTACCCAGCTGCAGAGTTTGTCCTAAGTAGACATATTTCTGAACAACTTCGAGGACCGTGGCATCGACTACTACTGGTTCCGGGACGACCAGATCATTGAACATGATCTTGGTCTTATCCAAATTCATCCCGAGTCCGACACGGCGAGAAGCAGCATTAAGGCTATCCAGCATTGCCTGCAGATCCTGCAGCGACTCAGCCATGACCACTATATCATCGGCAAACCGAAGGTGTGAAATGTACTCGCCATTTACATTGATGCCACGTCCATTCCAGTCCAGTGTTTTGAAGACATCTTCCAGCGCGTTTGTGAAGAGTTTCGGTGATATAACATCTCCTTGTCTCACACCTCTACGCAACTGGATAGATCTTGTTTGCTGGTTCTGGATTTGGACGGTCATTGTGGCGGCGTCATACAGGCATCTCAGCACCTCGATGTATCGCCAGTCTACTTGGCATCGCTGCAAGGACTGCAGAACAGCCCAGGTTTCGATAGAGTCAAATGCTTTCTCATAGTCCACAAATGCAAGACACAGGGGCCGATTGTATTCCTCTGTCTTTTGTATAATCTGCCTCACTGTGTGGATGTGGTCTATGGTGCCATATCCTCCGCGAAACCCGGCCTGCTCCGGGGGCTGGAAGTCGTCAAATCTCGTTACGATTCGTAATGACTCTCGAAAACAGCTTGTATACATGACTCAGGAGAGAGATAGGTCTATAGTTTTTCAATAGGGTTTTGTCCCCTTTCTTGAAAAACAGGACAACGATGCTCCTGTGCCATGCCTTCGGAGTTCTCCCACTCTGTATGACGGAGTTAAAAAGCTTCTGTAGCTCCATCAGGACAGGAGTACCACCTGCTTTCAGGAGCTCAGATGTAACCCCGTCTTCACCGGGGGCTTTTCCATTCTTAAGCTGTTTGAGAGCCAGTCCGATTTCGTCAAGACTCACATCAGGCAGGTCTTCGGTAAAATGGCGTGTTAGCGTGGCTCGGGGATCATCGGTACTAGGCTCAGGTTGCGGTGCGTGAGGTGCGTACAATCGGCCGTAGAAGTCTTCGATCTCAGCGAGTATCTCTGGTTTGGAAGTGACGGTTCTGCCATTCGCCGACTTCAGTTTGGTCAGATGGCTTCTCCCCAACTGCTGCATGAATACTTTTGACCCTCGATTTTGCTCAATTGCCTCTTGTATGCGGCGTGTATTGGAGCGACGAAGGTCACGACGTATAAGCTTCCTTACATGCTTGTTGAGGGTCCGCTGTTCTGTCTGAGAGATTTGCGTAGCCTTTTCACGTCTTTCCTTCATAAGATCCAGAGTCTCCACTGAGAGCTTAGACTTCGTGCCAGTACGTTGCGACCTGCAAAACCTTACGCCTACGTCCCTGATGGTCTTCACCACTGTGTCAAACGCCTGGTCAACGTCAATTGTGGTTTCCAAGACATCGAATCTATTCTTCAGCTCCAGCTGAAATTTATCGGAGCCGGTTATGATCTGTTGCAGGTTAGGTCGGAGCGTAGACTTCATCATACGGAGTCTTTCTAGCTTAAAATCGATATTCAGGGTGCCTCGCACGAGTCGGTGGTCACTACCAGTGTTAAACCGGTTAAGTACAGAGACATCCCTGAATATATGCCTTTTGTCCGTTATGATGAAGTCTATCTCATTTTTCGTCATAGAGTCGGGGCTTTGCCAAGTCCACTTCCTCTGAGGCTGCTTCTTAAAGAACGAATTCATTAAGAATAGCCCCTCCCTCTCCAGGAAGTTAACTAGCATTTGCCCCCTATGATTCCTGCAACCAAGACCATGTGGTCCGATTTTCGATTCGATGTTGCTCTGTACTCCCACTTTAGCGTTGAAGTCCCCCATGACAACGTTGAAGTGTGTCTTAGTGGTGTGATTGAGGGCTTTGGCTATGTCTTCATAGACAGCCTCCACTTCTTCATCCGAGTGTGCCGACGTTGGTGCGTAGACCTGTACTACCTTAAGAGAGTATCTCTCGGTAAGTTTCAAAATGAGGTACGCTACCCGTGGCGACACACTGGAGATCTCCATTACGTTGTCTACGAGGGCCTTATTCACCAGAAAACCTACCCCGCCTTGGGAGAGTTGATCGCCCTCTCGAAAGTAGAGTAGATGGCCCGATTCCAGGGTCAGTGTGTCCTCCCCCTCTCTTCGGACTTCACATAACCCTAGGACGTGCCAGCGTATCCTCTCCAACTCTACTTCGAGTTCCGTGACATGATCGTCCAGCCGCAGAGTTCGTCCGTTGTACGTAGCCAGGGTCAATTTTGTTTGGCAGCCTCCCGTAACCCGGGGATTCTTAGCACCCCCTGCCCCGCCGTTACCGTAGCCGCTGCCTTGGCTAGGAATAGCGGGGCGGCCGGGAACTGGGGGCCGGGGCCTTGTGGTGTGACTCATATTTGGGAGGACTCTTTTCATATAAACATTGCTATTTAGAAATTTAGGCCAACTACAAGATGCGGTCGAAAGAGACCGCATCGTAACAAACAAGTCTTTACATACACATCTGTGGGCAAAGATCTAATTAATATTATATTTAGATGAAAGATAGTAGTAATGGCAAAGTATAAATTATCATTATCCAAATAGCTCCCACTTCACTTGGCTATTCATATTCACAATTGGATGTTTGTCGTATTTGTCAATATGATATGTTTGTCAACATAATATTGTGTGTCAAATAGGCAAATAAGACGAATATATTGTCACACATAACAACAACACATGGCAAGTATAACAAATACGCAAATACGAATTGCCAAGTTAAGTGAGAGCATAACAGAAGGAAGACTGAATCATAATTCAAGATTCTCACTGTCAGGGAACGTGTTTGCTACAGTGGGTCCACACTATACTTGCAAAGGCTGGCTGTAGGATATTAATGTTATAGGTAGTTGATGCTACTGACATACAAAATGAAATCTCTTACTAACTTTATAAAGGCTAGCACTTCCTAGCTTGAAATCTGGTCCATGAATGAATCTCAATGTATCCAGAACCATTTTCTGACAGTCCGAGTTGAGACGAATGGTCTGCATTTCCACCCGGAGGGTGGGGTGAGGCTCTTCCTTAGGCTCCTCCTTAGCTTTCCTGGAAAAAATGTTATTTTATTTATTACAATCTCTTTGCAGAAATCTACAGCTTATATGGTAACAAGATTAGTCTTACATGATATGTGTCTACAGGTAATAGAATCAGAATCATATTATGTCTTTATTGCAAGTAAATAGGCCCATAGTGTACCTATATTTTTTACATGTTAAATGTGTGGAATGGCAAGGTCCTGCCCACTGCTAGACATTGCAGCGGCAGCACTTCTTTTAAAATAAAAACAATTACACTTTTTATTAAATAGGTTACTTCATAGGTACCTATATTAAAAATAATCTAATTACTTCTTTTTGTAAACCTATAAATTGTCCCACTGCTGGGCAAAGGTCTCCCCCCTCCTCTTCCATCTAATTAATTCTAATTACTTACTTAACAAATAAACAAAATTCATTGCATCGATACTCTGACCTAGAGTTCACTGATGGTATAGTCACTATCATTAGGTAGTTTGATCGATGCATGGGCAATGTCTGTTAACCAGGATAAGCAATGTTTGTATGGCAATAATGTGGTAGATTTTCTGATGGTGTCCTTGCAACAATGGACGTACCTAGATCTCATTTCTAAGTGGTACAGACAGATTATACCTGTATGTGAGAATCTTAAAGGTTCAGCTCGGAAATTAAACCTAATTTGTGAAAAACGTGCGAACAACGTTGTGAAAGATTGTGAAATACCAATATCCATGTAAAGCTTTGTTACACACCTTACTCTAGCGTCAGCGGGCTCACGCAAGAAGAAATCTTCAGCTAATTGCCTGCTCTGGTAATCCATGATGGAAATTATGTTAGAATTGACGAATTAATTGAAAATTTTAGAACAAAACTAGACGTGGAACATGAAAAAATACCAGGAAAACCCTACGCAAACGCAATGTCAATGTCAAAATATTTTTTTCCCAGAAGTAAAGGCAAAGCTACAATTAGAGCATACAGCCTGGTCTGATATTTAAACAATGTTTTCTTATAAATATACATACTTACTTAATACGAGAATAACCTAATCTAAACTAAAACACAGCTCTCCCTAATCCATTCCATGTTGCTGTGTCCTACAGGGTGCATGTGTCATATTTTAAGACCTAATGATGTATTATTAACCTTTGACTGGTGACATGGTTTTTGTGTAACATAACTGGTGACGAGCGGCCTGAGAGGCCGCTGCCGTATCTGGTCTATAGCATATAAATTAAGTATAGTAGCTCACTGCAGTGTTTAAAAATAGTTTAATAACATATTAAAGGATAAAATAAAACAAACCAGTATACTCTAAATATAATTTTTAATTAGGAACTTGCCATCACAAGTCATGTATTATCTACAATCAAAAAAAACTAGAGGAGAGATCAACAATTCTGAAAAAAAATTAAATCAACATATTATAACAAAAATACTTTTTTTTTCATAAAGTTAAGATACAATTCGATACTAAAAAAAATTATGTTTTTATCACAAGTGTATTTTCACAAAACTGACAATGGTCAAACTTTGGTATTTTTATTGACAGTCAGGACTTATTTGTTTGGCACACTGCAACTCGTGGCTTGGTTTATTTCCGGCTCTTAATCTTCAGAGACACTTTCTTCAGTTCCCGGATCATGATCATTTTGCTCCAGGACGAAATTTTCGGTAACATCTTCGGCTTCCGATCCACTTGGGTCTCCCTGTGCCAGCTATTCTTCAATTTGACGTTCGAAGTTAGTATTTGCGAATGAAACCTGTTTACTGGTCTTTGGCACTACATTCCTGACTCCCGACTCACTACGCTTCTTTTTTGGAGGTCCGAAATTATTAATTGCCAGTATTAGATGTAAAATAACAAAAAAACAATACAACAAAATCACGCAAAAAAATTACGTAAGTGGTGACATAAGGTCTGAGAGGCCGCTGCCGTACTTAATGACGATGTAACTTACCGATTTAGGCCTGTACAACGTAGTTATCCTTTTCTACGACGTGGACGCAACTAAACTCGAAGGTACTCAGGTGCTTAAACACAGGAAGCGCGGGGAAGGGGGTGAAATGATGTTTCACTGACACGACTGGGCCTGTGAGACCGCTTGTCACCAGTTAAAGGTTAATATACATTCTACGTATATGCAATTAAGTAAATAAATGGAATTGAATTGAATCCCTAAACGAAATGACTCAACGACCCACTTGCATCCTTGAGTCAGGAATCTTTGATAAAAGCTCAAAACCTAAACACGTCTTCTTTCGAACACTCTATTACCTATATGGAAACGTTCATAGACATTCTGATTCTTAACGTTGATTATGTTAATAAAAACACCGCGGTTAGAATGACTTAAAAATTTCCGATGACGTTACCAGCTGACTCTGAAGAAATTATTAAACACGACATGCCTAACGACTTAGGCACTTACGTACTTCGTAACATTTACTTACAACGTGAACCCGAATGCTTCATGTTCTAAGTTCTAACTGCACTGTATTAAACTAATTTGTTCCAACGCAAAGACACGCTAATGTGCGAAGCAGATTTCAAACGGTTTCCATCGCAATTTCAGTAGGAAAAGCCTTGGAACCATTTTTATGTTAATTTAATTTAGATATAACATTATTAAAATTGGTCAAAAGAACGAAGCACGAATCTAAACGGTTGAATAATTTAGAACATTGCCTACGCCAGACAAACGTAGGCAATGTTATTTATTTATTTTATTAATGGACTCGACAGTTCGTCATTTGCCAATGTCATGTTACAGAAAATTCAATATATTCAATGGTCTTCTATCTTCCTCCAGGGGAGTCGCAGTAGCGTCTTCACCCTGGGTAGCTGCGTCTTCATGTCTTCATCCAGAGGAGACGCCGTAGCGTCGTCACTCTGGACGAAGCAGCTCGACAGTCACGTTCACTCCCGAGCTTGTAGCGGGAACTCTTGATAAAAGCTTGAAATTTCAGATCTTGCATAAATAATTTAATAATTTCACCGTACTGTCACACGCGAACATTTTCTGATTAATTTAACGTGATATTAAACACAAAATAGTCCCTGTAGACGTTAAAAGGAAAATTATCAAATAATTTCGCAACCGTCCGTTTCCCGCCATTTTCAAGAGAACCTAGGCAATGTTCTAAACGCTGAAGTTATGTAAACGAAAATGTAGGTAGATATGGTTAAATATTTTGGGTAACAAGATTTTAGCGGAATCCATTACGAATTGTTAATTAGCGACAACCTATGCTACGACTTTATAGAATGATCGACTGTTATAGTGTTATCTAATAAATTCGTAATTAATCGACTAAATTAAGCAAATGCAATGGGATTAGGTAAGTATTATGCAGTTTCAAGTTATATCCAATCTTGATAATGAATCTTGAAAAAAACGCAATTGTGAAATCCACTAATCCGCACTGGGCTCGCGTGGTGGGTCATGGTCCGAGCTCCCTCGACGTAAGAGAAGGTTTAAATAGGTACTCCAGTTAGTGAGGGAGGACGTACAAATAGGCCGATGACGATAATAATTATATCGACCGAAGTCCCATTCGAAATTTTCGAACTTTCTGAAAAGTAGGTAGTCATGAAGTACTGTAACTCGAAACATGCGTTTAGTTGCTAACATTTCACTCACAGAGTCGGAAAACTAAGTAATTTTCCTACCACTTGCAACAATGTCCCCGTGACTTAGGTCCCACCTACTTAGTATTCTGATCGCCGATCGTATTACCCTGTATCGCCGCTAAATCGATTACAAATTGCATTGATGCACTTCGACGAAGTCATTACGATGTTGAATAGAATACCAAATAGATGGGAAGCAAGTATATAGACCGGTGGGGAGGTATGATGCGGTGCCAGCGACGTGCCGGTGTGTACGAGGCGCCGCCGCCTAAATGAGGGCCCGGGCCCACGGACGCAGTGCGAGAACCGCACGCGACGCCCGAGTGGCTCGAGGCCCGGATGGAGGCTATATGGGCTATTACAGCCCACAATGGGGAGTGCTCGGGGCGCCAGTCCCCAGGAAGTTTAGTCGGTATTCCGCCCCTTCAGGGTGGCGAGCCCGACATAATCAACACGGTCCCCCGGGGGTAGTGGTACACGTAAACGTGTTTTACCTGAGACAAAAAAGGTACCTATGTAGACCGGGGCTTGTAGCTATAAATGTGCCAAAGTTAGGCTGTAGTTTAGGGATTTTCTCAAAAATGTAGAACCTTCTTTTGGTAGTCGGTTAACAATAAATGAAAATTATTCTGGTGACTCAAATGAAACTAGTCGTATTGTAATAATTTCCCAACTCCAAACAACATTGCAATTTAGGCTAATTTTTCTTGCAATTAACCCGAATTAGGTACCTACCTACTTGAAATAAAACAGTACATAGGTACCTATAAGTATGGTTCATTCTAGGTAGGTATATCCATAGAGCAGAGAAATAATAGAAGACCAATTATATCAACGGTTGCAGTATTATCATCATCAGCTCGTATCAGTCCACTCCTCGTAGGTATAGATATCTCATAAAGCGCGCCACTCAACACCACCCAATCTCCCACCTTGCATACAACTTCTCTCCATTTGGTCGGCCACAATAATTACATCTTATGTTTGACTCATTTGTGAACCCCCCCTTTTTCTACCATGGGGGAACCCATCAGCTGTCGGTTTTGCGATAGATATGACTGCCATTTCAGCTTGTTTATCCTATGCGTTATGTCGACTATGTTCTTTGGCAGAAATGGGTCTTCACGACATCGAAAGTCACTACATCGACGGTACGCTGCATCGACAGTACACCATATCGACGGGTCACTGCGTCGACAGTACACCACATCGATGGGTCACTGCTTCGACAGTCGACAGTACACCACATCGATGGGTCGCTGCATCGACAATACACCACATCGACGGGTCACTTCATCAACAGTACCTACACCACATCGACATTCGACAGGTCACTGCATCGACAGTACACCATATCGATGGTACCTACTCTGCATCGACAGTACACAATATCGATGGTATGCTACATCGACAGTACCCGATATCAACGGTACGCTGTATCGACAGTCCCACCCAAGGCAGCCCCAAAGGGTTTAATAAAAACAAAAGTTTATTCTAAGGTTTTTAATGTGATGCTATATAAACAAATGGAGCAAGCAAGTCACGCTGTGGTATCCAAGAGATGGCACCAGAAGACAGGGACGCCCAACCAGAAGATGGGAAGACGAAATTCGTCTGACCCTGGAACCATACTGGACAAGGGTGGCAGCAGACAGAGTCCAATGGAAGCAGTTGGAGGAGGCCTATGCCCAAAGGCACACCGAACTGAGAGATATTTTGTAAACAAGTCTATGAGTTCATACGTTCGGAAATAAATGGCTTTATTATTTATTATTATTGTTATTTTAATGTGATGATATTAATTTTACAACCATTAATCTAAATAATTTTAAAGTCCAGTTTTATAGAGTACCTACATAAGATTTAGAAATAATCATTTCTGATCCTATTCACCAAGAAATGCCTAGCAATACTTGCTACTTGCAATGCAATTATCCTTTGTTAAGCTGTCGATCATTTTTTCCGGAAACAAAACGATACGAAGAAACAATCCAAACTTCATTCAATGTCACATCTTCGCACGTCTATGTGTCTGCCCGGTTCAACCTTCAAACCGCCATATGACGTGTGTAAAGCAGGCTTTCTCGCTAATGCCTTAATACAGGATTAGCGGATTATGTGATCAAATATTTGTGACGAACGATGGTCATTCGGGCATGTCAAAGTAATTTAGTGGGATTGTCTTTTCAGCTGGCCTTTGGACGAATATCTGGACATGATGGATTATGAAGATGTTGGCTTTAGGATCTTCTTCTTATCAACGTTCCTTTTCTTATCGAAGGTTGGACAACATCATGGCAATTTTCACTCTCTGTCCGGCTGCCCGGAACAAGGAGCCGGTGCTGCAGCCGAACCAGTCACGTAAATTCTTTAGCCAGAGTGTCTTTAGGATACCGTCCCTACTAAGTATCTTATCTAGTACTTTTATCGACATAAATTAAGAAAACGATTTTTTTGCCATTTGTTTGCAATACAATATTTTTACAACTAAAAATTACGCGGCGCGTTCGTTCTTTCTATAAGCACCTAGCTTATAAAAAATCTGATTTGCCCCCTACTGGCCCAGAACCTGGGTACGCCCATGGCCAACTCTCTATTAATTAAGAACGGTACAAAGTACAAAGTGTTACACATTATGTGCTTTCGACTCTTCTTTGCAACAAAGCCAAGCCAAGTCACATGACAATACTGTTTACAAACAAACCATATCACTGATTGTACAGTCGACAGAACACCAAATGGAACACGGACATTCACTCTACGCAACGATAATGTATGACGGCATAGATTGCAGTAACAGTTTTGTTTAGGTCGATACGCTGTAGACTGTACTATGACAGGTACGGTGGAACACAGAGAAAGGTGTACAGGAGAGTTTTTAAGGTTGGGATTTTCTCAAAAACTACTTGACCTATTGCAAAAATTCTTTCACTGTTTGATAGATAAAAGTTAAAACTATGTAACTGTAACAGAATTATTAAATTCGGTCCGATAGTTTTTGAGAAAATCTCATCCTTATTGAGGCCCCCTGTATACTTATCTCTGTCTTCGACTGTACTACTATTGCGAAAATTATGGCTAACTCCAGGCTATTGCAGGAATTAATTTTATAATGTTGTTCCATCTCATAGAATATGGTAATAGATGTTAGAAATGACATGAGGACCCCGGTCTAGGCGCTCATAGTTGCATTACACCGTTGCAAAGCAGGAGAATCTATACACCATATACCTGACTGACACATTACTGTAGTCAGACAGCATTAAGGGCAGGGTCTAAGGGTATTTAACTATTTATCCTTCTGGCTACGCACCTACCTGCCTAACCAAAAGGCTTTTACTATTATTAAGAAAAATGGATGGGTTTATTAGGTACTAAGAAAAAGTATTATTACTAAGAAAAATGTATCGAATTTAATTTAATGCTAAACAAAAAAACAAATTTCAAACCCATACATTTTTAAGGAAAAACGACCACATTTGCTAACGAAAAACAAATAGTATTTAATACTTCAATACTTCATTTATTCAACCTTAGGAGCTCTAGGGAACACTTGGTTATGTCATACATAATATAATAATAATAATATAATAATAATAATATTTACATTTCTATTCTACTAACGTTAACGAAAGGAAAAGCCAGTTGGCTAGGGGGGCTGATATAACATTTGTAACCTCTATTAATTCTTCTGTGGTCTAGGTACCTACACACACGTTATTAACAGGGCATACTAGGGCCATTGCTGTTCCTCCTATATGTAAACCATATACCCTCAATAATATCCCAAAAAATTGTAATGTTCGCAGATGACGTATCTGTGTTCTTTAAATTTGAGAGGGGAAAAAGCGTTGAGTTGAGTGAATCTATAGAAATCACGTTGACGATCATAATAGACGAACTCAAGGCTCTAAATCTTAATACTAACGTGAGCAAGACTAAGCTGATTCACTTCAGAAATCACATGACTCGACCCATTGACTTAACTGTGGAATTGAACGGCAACGTACTCGAACTTGTACAGGATGCAAAGTTTCTGGGACTGAATGCGGATTCATATCTAAATTGGAAAAAGCACGTAGAAGCACTCGAGAATAAATTAAGTAGTTTTTGTTTTGCGTTAAAGAATTTGGTACAAGTAACTTCAAAAAAAGCTGCGCTACAAGCATATTACGCTTTCTTCCAATCTAGAGTGTTGTATGGATTGGCCTTATGGGGCGGTTCTGTGGATAGCAAGAAAATTTTTATATTGCAGAAGCGCTGTATAAGAATCATCAATGGGATAAGATCCAGCAGAGACTCCTGCAGACAATCATTCTTTGACCTTAAACTGCTTACGTTCACGTCCCTATACATAGTCGAACTATGTAAAATTGTAAGGCGATACCCAGACAAGTTCCCTAACAAACCAGAATTTAAAAGCTCCAGACTCAATCAACTACATAAGAGTGAGCTTCAATTGCCGACGTGTAGAACCGCTCTAATGCACAGAACGGCCAAATTTAATGCCAGCAAAATCTATAACAGATTGCCGGATGCTATTAAGTCGCTACCAGACAACAAGTTCTTCACTAGTGTCAAACAACTGCTTCTACAAATGTGTCCTTACGACCTAAACGAATATTATGGTGGTAATTGGTGTCCTACTTGATTGTTGAAGTGTTGCTTCGTTATGTTATGATATGACTGACAGGATTATAAAATGTGACATGTTATGATTTGTAAATAATAATAAAAAATATGAGTAATGTTTATATTTATAATGAGCGATTGTAATTATCTATTTAAGTATATATATTATGGCTACACCCCGTGGGGTAAATTCACATTGATACTAAAATGTTATTGTTAAGTATAAACACCTACTATGTAATAAACATGTGATTTAAGGCTCAATAAATAAATAAAACAGACATCCAATAAAGCTTAAGCTTGAACCAAGTGCAGGCTGCGTTATATGAATTAGGTACCTATTGTCTCAGACAACCCCTTTGTAGTCTATACGTTTGCCGCTTTTGTGCTGTGGACTCATTAAGTAAATAGTTAGCTATGTTATATTTATACCTGATTATCTTAATATATACATGGTGTAACGGAAAGGGTATATGAAGCCGAAAGGAGGGTGTTGAGTATCGGTAACGCAACAACTTGTGTTCTACGACTTTTCGAATTAAAAAAACTAATGTCTCGTACAAATCGATCAGCTGACAGGTGCGAAATGTATGAAAAGTCAAAAAATAAATACGCGAAAATCTCTACTCCGTATTCAGTGGCAGTGGATCTCGCGGCAACTTTTTTAACTCCAATTTAAGAAAAAGCTTCACTGAAGTATTCGTTTCGGAAGCATTTCAGCCCACTGGATGGAACGAGCGAGAGTAAGTAAAGGTACGGTGGAACACAGAGAAAGGTGTACAGGAGAGTTTTTAAGCTTGAGATTTACTCAAAATCTACTTGACCTATTGCAAAAAATCTTTCACTGTTTGATAGATAAAAGTGAAAACTATGTAACTGTAAAAGAATTATTAAATTCGGTCCAGTAGTTTTTGAGAAAATCTCAACCTTGTTGAGGCCCCCTGTATACTTATCTCTGTCTTCGACTGTACCTATCACTACCATTGGACCTTGATGATGCCGTTTCTATGGGAACAGCTATTGAATTTAATGAGGGGTTTTCAAATGAAAAGAAAAATGTATGGGATTAACATTTGATTTTTCGTTAGCAAATGTCATGCCAATCCAAGGGCTGGCGCGTACCTCGCGCAACGCATTAGCCTCGCAATCCAGCCAGCCTTCTGGGGACACTCCGCGCGGTCGCTGACCTGGGGCAAATTTATTATTTACTTATAGTTTTTTTTTAAATTACTTATTACTGTCTTTTTTAAATAATGTCGTAAAAAATAAATAGTTTATATCCAATACATTCTCCTTTCTAATCCACTAACGTCCTCACTCGGATTCGTTGAATACCACCGATATCTAATCATCGTTTCATAGTTATTTTAATAATCCATATAAAACCGTTGATTCATTGCAATATCCATAACATGACATTCCTTTCAGTCTCAAATGTAAAACCCAAATTCTGTAGCAGGAAAATCCTACTATATTGGGTCATACATTAAATCGTAAAGTAAAATTGACGACGGCTTTAAAGAATGTACCTACTTCGCAATAGAGGTATGACTACGCCTAACTTATTAAAACTGATGACCGATGTCGCGACTAGTCGCGAGGCATGCGGTGCGAGAGACAAAACAAAACTCTTTTACCATCTTATTTACTCCACTGGATGACAGGTCTCTTAGATCTTCGAAACGAGAGCGCGCCAGGCGTGATGATCCAGCACTTACTCCCGCTATGTGTGGGCCTGAAGTCGGTGCAGGTTCTTTTGACTAATTACCTACTAGTGAATATATAATACTATCAAGAGGGTTGCTGGCTCGGTGTGGATCAGGCAACCTTGGGATCGGGCCACATGGAGGAACCATGGAGAGGCATATGCCCAGAAGTGGGCTGCGGTATGCTGAGGAAGAAGAAGAAGATATAATACTATATAGGTACTGGTGATAATATAAGTGCATGCAATAAATGACTGAGATTGCTTCCGTTACAATAAGCTGTGAAGTCTGCTAATAAAGACAAAACATTGAATTATATCTGGTCATTAACAGAACCTTCTATCAATCGCCAACATCGCCTATCAAAATTTATAAAAAAATCAAATCGAACCCGGATGGTTCGTTTTGAAAAAAAATCTGTAGCTACGAGGATATAGGCAGAAACACAGAGAGCGAGACTTGATACTTATAACTACTAATTATTGTTAAGAGCCGTCGTGTAGTGTATGTTGGAGTTATGTAGCGTAGCGAGGCGTCATTCGTAGATAGAGTAGTGAATAATCCACTAGAAAATGCCTCGCTGTATACCCGCGTTGTTTGTTTCAGCCTTAGTTAGATGTGTCAGTCACAGGCATCGTCACAACACATCGGCATATCCTTTACTTTACGACGGGAACACCCATGTAAGACGTTAAGAAACGATACAGCAAATCATAAAATAAACGAGGTTTATTGTCTTACCTTAAATGTTGGCGTACAGGTACCTTTGATATGATGAATTGATGATGAATTGTGGGCTATTACAGCCCGCAATGAGGAGTGCTCGGGTCGCCAGTCGGGTCGCGGACGCAGTTCCGGCAACAATGGCACGAGGTGGAACACCCCAGGAAGATTAGTCGGTATTCCGCCCCTTCAGGTCGGCGAGCCCGACACTCTCCCCCGGGTGTGGTGGTATACGTATACCACGTTTACGTAAACGTGTTATACCTGGGACAAAAAAAGTTACCTACCTTTTACGAATTAAATATGTAAGGATACTACTACATACTCTTAAATAGGATAAATAAGACTTACTTGGTGATTCATCGGTTAACAATGAGCCAACTTTTGGGGTCGGTTAAATATGGTCAAACTAAGGCCGATGGTGATAAACAGTTTTGAGCACGAACTCAGAGTGAGCTCGCACTCACGTCTGTCAAAATTGTATGAAAACTGACAGATGTAAGACCTAACTCAAACTCCACTTATACTCAAAACTGTATATGAATATCAGCCTATTCCCTAACCAGTAATACAAAGAAAATGTTTCCTATACCCTATTCTACAAGCGTTAACGAAATTCGTCTTGGCCAGTGGGATGAAGTATTATGTGGTCAGTTCACTAACAACTACAAGAGTTGCATATGCCTTTATAGCGTCGTCAGTTCGTAATTTTACATTTACCACTAAAGCTTTTAAAGTCCAAGTCCAGTTTTTAGTCAAATATAATTATCGGCCTAAAAAGGGCAGTACACCAAAATAAAACTCCTATCGCCCATATGGACTCTTTTTCGCACATGATCGCGACCTTAAAGGCAGGTCTGGATGACCACCTTTCTCTGCTGAAGGTCCTCTGTAACAGATGCCTCCAAATTAAATGATGAAAAATTTCCGTGGGCAGGACATGAACAAGGTTCAAGTCCTGTCTACTACTAGAAATTTTACATCATATAATTTGTTTGCCGAGATCTGAGATGCCTCCAAGCTCGGTACCTCTTGATTCCGGCAACGAACCCCCCGATCCCTCGCCCGAATGTTCCCGAAAATACCACAATTACCTACTAACTTAAACTAAACAAAACAGTAGCTGAAATTAAAATGCATCGCTTGCCACTGGGAATTTATCAGCATCATTTGACAGCACACAAAAACGTTAATTGGAATAACTGAAAAAAAGTGTGTTGAAGCGAGTCGGTCCAATTATTAATTGTGTGGTTCCGTTGACCTGATAATAGGATTTCTAGGTAATAGCTCATTTATTAACCTTTAATTTTCATCAGATACGTATGGAGTATAAACGTATATTTTTCTCAAAAACTACTTGACCTATTGCAAACATTCTTTCACTGTTAGTTAGATAAAAGTTAAAATTATGTAACTGTAAAATAATTATTAAATTCGGTCCAGTAGGTTTTGAGAAAATCTCAACCTTAATGAGACCCCCTGTATCTAACTTATCTCTGTCTTCGACTGTACACAAGAAGACAAAGAAAAGTGTACCTCGTACTCGTAAAAGGGGCCTCAATAAGGTTGAGATTTAGTATTTCTTTTACAGTACTTACATAGTTTGAACTTTTATCTATCTAACAGTGAAAGAAATCTGAAAATCTAAATTTGACGCTCTCCAAACAATATACTAACATGCAGTTGGTTAGTAATCTAGTTTCTGAATGACATACCAAATGAGGAAATCCGTAGACTAATCAAGTTGATTGACATAGCTCAAATGATTGCCAGGAAGAAGTGCAGAATCGACCGAGCGAATAGACCAGTGTCGGTGGGGCAAGAACGCATTGGAGTGGTGATCGAAGGACTGAATGTCGAAGTGTGGACGATAAATGGCATAAGTAGCTACAGTTGCTGGATGAGTTTGGATTTTAGAAAGACCTTTGATCGTTATAACAGTTCTGGAGCCATGGCCTTTCGACGCCAGGATCTTTAAAGACCGAGGAAGTTGCACGCGGTACTCACTTGTGTCTCTCTTCATTTGATAATAAAGATAATAAGACTGTAAAAAAGTTGTGTCTGTACATTGGATTTGAAAAGAATAATTGTAATGTGTTTTAGGATCGACACTGATGCCAAAACATAAATTGTCTATTTGTCTGTGACTTTGTGCAAGTATCACGCCATAACTACTGAAGGGATTTTGATAGGAATTTCACTAGGAGATAGCTGAAATATCCGGACAGCTAATAGGCTATAAAGCCATGGCAGTATGTGATGTGGAAACAAGGATCCAGAGAGGAAGATCTGATCTCCTCCATCCTCCTCCTCTACGCAAACGAAGTTGCGGGGTACAGCTAGTTTGATAATAAATATTAAAGATAATAATATAATATACAGACCTTTGATAATGGCGATCTTAGATGAGACCTATAGCAATACCCATCATCAGGATAAGTTCATGTTTTATGGGACCAAGGTCTAGGATGGCCTCTTTAAGGCTGCGTATCTCGCTGGATATTTAATCCGTGTTCAGGGAACAACTACTAAAGCTTCATTTATGAAATATTTTATTATAATCCTCTGGAGATAATAAAACTAAGGGGAGGGGTATTTTTGTGCCGTTCGGGGTGGAAACTATTGGTTCTTGGGGCCCAGAAGCTCATAAACTATATAAAGATATTTCAGCGCGTCTCATCGAGGCTTCTGGTGACTAGAGGGCTTGCTACTTTGACCAGCGCATCTCCTGGCCATACAAAGAGGAAATGCTGCCAGTATTCTGGGCACGTTGCCTCAATGCGACACGCTGGAAGATATCTTTTATTTATACTTAATTTTATTTATTAAGCAATTTAGACATATAAAACAGAAAAAAACAAATATAAGTACATAATAATTATCTACCTAATTCTAGGCACGTCGTCGTCTAGGCCCGTCCCGCGCGGTAGGGTGCCCAGCGCACTGGCCGCATTGCCCCGATGTACAGCGAGGCTCAGGCGCGGGGCAAAATACTCACCGGCTCTAAGGTCCCCCGAGGCGAGGACCAGTCGAATATATACTTAATTAATTATTATGTGTAGTTTTTTACGTTTTATTTGAAAGAATATTAAAATGAAATAAAAAAATATATTTTTATTATTAAACCCAGTCGTACCCACTGCTGACACGTGTGTGCCTACAGTCAATTGTTCTACGGTCCTTAAAGCGATGATAATGATATATTAAGTATTTAACATCAAAGAAAAGAAGACCGCCATTCCCAGCTCATTCAAGTCACAGAACCCTAAAACTAATCGTTGCTAATTACGTCAAATGAAGGCTGAACTCATTTGGAAGAATTCGCTATCTACAGTGATGTAATGCTCTCTTCACATATCACTATCAAACGGAGAATCCGGCTTAATCCCATAGTCATAAACGAAAATCTTTCCCCAGAACGCGTTATAGACTGCGTCACTCGTCTGCGTTAAGTGTACTGGCAATAACCTTACTTATTATCCTTTACGGCCAGCTAATGCGGCTGTCGTCAAACATTAGAGCTTGCCGTTTGCCGTATAAAAAAGGACGTGGACGGTTGCGCGCGATTCTCCGGCGCGCGCGCAGTGAAAATCATTCGATCGCATCGAACGCTACAGGCGAACGTTCGCCCAATCGGGAAGCCCTGAAATTTTTTTCCAAGTGCATTTTTTTTTTCAAGTGCCTCTTTTACTTAAATTACTTCAATGAATACTCTGGGAACATGTGTTTCGAAAACAAAAGCTTAGAACAAAATTGCAATTATGTAATTCCGAACCGTTTTACGGATACTCTGAAAATCCTAAGGTTCCTAATGCTTCAGTTAGTTTTACCTCATTTGTGGACAAAATGGATTTTCTTTCAAGTTCTATAAGTTTTGCGATTGTAAGAGAAACTGTGATAAGTTGAGTTGTAACGTTATTTATTTGTTTTTAATTGTAAGGAGTTGTAATTTAAAAGCTAGTCAAGATGATGTCCAAAAAGCAATTGGCGTGCATGCTGGCTCTTCACATCGTGTACCTATTCGTTGGAGCCAGTATTTTCTACCACATTGAAAGCCCCTTGGAGCAGTCGCAAAGGACCCAAGATAAACTGGAAAGACTTGAAATCCAAAGTGAGTTAAATCCACTATTTAATCCATACATAATTCACTATTCGTCTATAGAGGAGTGACCTTATACTAGTTAGATATTGTACCATATATCCATCGCAGCTGGAGACGTTTATTTTGCACCGGCGATATTTTTATATCAAGACTCATTCTACATTAGGGTTGCCATAGAAAATATTTTGAAATAGTAAATAGTAGTCTTTAAATTGGTTGAGGTCGAGATTAGAGGCTTCCCTAGCTAAATAGCATTGACTTTCGTTAACGCTAGTAGAATAGAAAGAAAAATGTGATTGACATTTTGCTATCGAAAAATCAAAATATACCGATCCATTATACATTTTACTTTCTATTAACGTAATATAAAAGCGTTATTTAACGCATGTCAATGCCACTTATGGCTAGTGATTATTTTAAATATTTATTTAATATCAAGGAGTGTTATTTAAAATGTTAGACATAACATAATTCATAATTGGAGATTTGTAATTGGTTTACAGCTCTTAATGTTAATAGAAAATTAGGTATAAGTAAATCTTCCAAAAATTAAATAATACGAAAAAAAACCTATGAATTTTGCTTATATTAAAGCGACACTAAATAATCGAGGTGTAATTTAAACATGTGACAGCCGGTGTTTTAATCAGATAAGCGAATAGTTTTAAAACATCCACTCATTGACTATAACATCTGTAATGTAATCAATACACTCGTAGATTGGACGCATTGAGAGCTCGATGGTACACATAGCACATCAAGCACATTTAGGCCGTTCTTATTGTCTGCGTCGTAAGAGTTGTAATCGCACTGCAAGTGTTACCATTGATCTGCTGTTGTCCGTACAGTGTACTGCGATCAATACAAGGACCTAGGTTCGATCTCCTAGTCCGTCATAACAATGATTTAATTGCTCTATTATCTTGGAAGATAAATTTGCATGCATTTACCCATTACTTTCGAAATTGTGAAATCCTTCACAATTTCGAAAGTAATGGGTAAATCTCCTCATATACATGAGGAGATTTTTTTTTCTTATTTTCTCGTGTGGTTGTGACCAAAGCTATTGTCAGAGTTATTCAGGCCTGTAGGCCTCTGACATGGCCTGACGACTGCTGCCGAGCGACAACAACCGGGACCAACTGTTTAACGTGCATCACGTGGCACAGAGGGGCTCAGATGAAAATGTCACTAACGGCCTCCCATCCAACGTTGCTTAACTTATACGATAATTTTCAACGTGTCCTTACAACTGGACTACGAACCCCTCTGAGGAGAATATACAGGTGTCCTTGAATTCATACGACAAATTGAAATTGGGAGTCGTACTCATGATAAAATTACCTATCACAGAAATCATTGCCAAAAATTTAAACTACCTTAAAACATAAAAACTCAAAAGCACAGTAACGATGCACATCAAATTAATATATTTTTTTACAGATGAATTTATTGTACATATTTTTTTATATATTTCCCCAACTTGTTTAATTTACTTAAACGCTGTGCAGAATTAATGTATGCCACAAGCCTAACTAACCATCCATTTAATTTTGTCGAATGAGCTGATGTCTATTTTTTTTGTAAACCTATAAATTGTCCCACTGCTGGGCAAAGGTCTCCCCCCTCCTCTTCCATCCATCCCTGCCCTGAGCCTCTTCCAGCCACCCATCCCTGTATCTAACGATATCTTCTCTCCACCTACGCCGAGGTCTGCCCCGGCGCCGGCAAATGTCTATTAGTGAAAGAATTTTATACACTGTAGTTTTTGAGAAAATCTAAAGCGTAAATTCCGTTTTCCACTGTGCTTACGTAAATCGACACAATTTTTGAAAGAATTCCAATGCTCAGTGAATGGATCAATGCTAATAGATTTATTTTAATTAGGTAAGTACAGTCAACAGTACCTATATACTGCTTAGCAAATCCATTGTGATCTATTCCTAACTACCTAAGCGTAAAATTACTACAATGTTGAGGCAGACCGGAGGCTTTTAAGGTTGTGTTTTTCTCAAAAACTGCTTGACCGATTGGGGTTATTGCTGAATTACCTATAGAATAATAGTTATTCCATAGTTAATTCAGAACCTTGAAAACCCCTCACACATTACTTTACATTTAAAAAAGAAAGAAAGTACCGATAGTCCTCGGTAGATGGCACTGACTGGTCTGATGTCAACTTCAAATGCGTTTTGCTTGTAACTTGGGCTTTTCGTATTTCGTACCTAGTAGTTTAAATTACACAAACAAGCCAATAATAATAAATTATTCAGCTGACATAGAATTTTTTTTTCATGGTGCTGTGTTTTTTTACGATGATATCGCACTTCGGTGCAACGCCATCTATTATAAACTTAAAAAGCTTGTTTTTTTCTTACAACTGTCACTTTGAAAACCTCTCATTTTAACCGACTGCAGAAAGGAAGAGTTGTAAGGGTGTTTTGTGTATGTTTGCCGGTTTCATCGTGGTCTCCATACCATAAACATCGTAAATAATTTAGTTGCATGAAGTATATTATTCGTACATTTGTCTTGACCTGATATAGTCAGTTATATTTTATTCCAACAAGTAGTTAGGGTATTTTTGTTTTTGTAATAATTCACTTATTATTATCGGTCGAATAGTTTTTGCGAAAATTGCATCTTTATGAAGGCCTTCTGTGTACTTTTACATGAGCTAGACTGTACGTTTGTTAAACTAACAAAACTCCATAGTAAGTACGTCATTATAGTTTTCTGTACGAAAACCATTGACTTCCAGCCAATGCCAAGATATTTAAAAATGTCTAGCCGAAATACTCGTATCGTCTGATTTATCTCCTTTGTTTATTTATACAGTAGTTATTTTTTCAAAAGCTGTTAATTATCGCAACTAAAATCTGAGAGTATATCTATACATATAATAAGACTGTAAAAAAGTTGTGTCTGTACATTGGATATTTTTTGAAAAGAATAATTGTAATGTGTTTTAGGATCGATACTGATGCCAAAACACTATTTTTTAGAATTTTTGTCTGTTTGTCTGTATAGTACTTTGTGCAAGTATCACGCCATAACTAATGAAGGGATTTTGATGGGAGTTTCACTAGGAGATAGGTGAAATATCCGGACAGCTCATAGCCATGGCTGTATGTGATGTGGAAACAAGGAACCGGTGAGGAAGATCTGTCTCCTGATCTCCTCCATCCTCCTCCTCTACGCAAACGAAGTTGCGGGGTACAGCTAGTTTTTAATAAATTAGTATATTTTTAGTTTGTTTCTATAAATAACAACTCGTCACATTCACTGGCCAGCTGTTTTAGTCGCTTATATGTATAGATAATAAGTATAGTCGACCACGTCAATCATCATAATATACGTGTGCAAGGCGTGACGTCACGTCTCACTATCAGAATCCCAATTTTCAAATGCATACAATTATTTTATTTACTTATCAGCTAATTTCAATCGTAAATTATTGTCAGTGTTTGTGTTTTGTTAAATATTAATTGACGACAATAAGTCCTGGGATGCCACGTAGTCTTTTCGAAGCTGGTTCGAAGATAGAGTCTTAATTTAATATTTCCTTTACAATTTTCTCTCACATTGTCGCAACGCTCTACCATCGCACCCACTCTACTCACGGTCTACATTTAATTGTTTGTGTGTCATCCCATTGTGTGTACAGTTACCACGCCACTTGATCGATAAAAAAACTAGAGACAATCGATTGACTAGCTCGCAATGCAATCACTCTACACTGAAGTATTTACTTACTTGCCGTTTACGAAGAAATTGAATTTTCTAATCTCTATTTTATCAATGCTCTTACTGGCAATGAATATTATCGCGTTCGTTTTTAGGGTCCGGTGCCTCAAAAGGAAAAAAAGGAACCCTTATAGGATCACTTTGTTGTCCGTCTGTCTGTCCGTCTGTCAAGACCTATATCTTAGAAACGCGTAGACGGATCAAGTTGAAATTTAAAGCTTAACCCCATAACTTTGCTCTAACGAAAAGATAAACTAGATTTAGAAACCAACTTATCTTTGCCATTATCAAAATTTTATGTCTATTCATCGATTTACTCCTGATTGGTTCATCATCTCCAAATATAGGTAAGTTTGTAATTAGAAGAAGAAAATATTTTTGGGGGGTGTAATTTCAAATTTACCGTTTTCGGATTTTTCCTTTACTTGTGCTATAAGACCTTCTTGCCAAATTTCATGATTCTAGGTCAATGGGAAGTACCCTATAGGTTTTGAGTTTCTTGCGTTTTTTCAATACTCAATATATTTATTGCATTCCATAAGTATATATATATTTATACATATATGTATACTTATACTCAATATATTTATAGTTCAGCAAGTGCCTGAGGGAGGCGACGGGTGACCTTCGTGCTGGCGGCTTTCTCGCGCCGAGGCTGAGCCTAGCCATCCAGCGCGGGAATGCCGCCAGCGTGATGGGCACCCTCCCAAGAGGGCCGAGTTTTTTAGAATGTTTTTAGTTAGGTAGATTTTTAATTTAGTCTTTAATGTATTTTTAAGTAGTTTAGTTTTATTATATTTGTTTGTAAGATTTCTTCCATAAGTTAAAGATGTTCACATACTTAACATTAAAATGTTACAATGTTCTTTATGGACCTTGTTTAGGCACAGCAATATAAGAGTGAGACGAACGTATATATATATATATATATATATATATATATATATATATATATATATATATATAGAAAAACGTTTAAAACGTTTTAACGTTTTCATACAAATATGCGCCAAAATGCGACATAAACGGCCATATCTTTTGATTGCGTATTTAGTATTAATGATCCGTCCACGAGTTTCTTCGATATGGGTCGTGAAAGACAGACAGACGCAGGACGGGCAACAAAGTGATCCTATAAGGGTTCCTTTTTCCTGGTACAAGACCCTGAAAACGGAACAACTCTATTATATTTCTTTACGATATTTTACCGATCCCTTCTAGCCAAGCCAGGAACTATAAGCCAAGCCAAGCCAAGTCAAACAAGCTAATTAACTTTCTGCGTTTGATAATTTATTGACACTATTAACTTAACGTGTCGTCGACGCGTGTCCTCAGCCAAAGGATGCGCGCCTCATATAGTCAAGTGTTTATGTACGCCTGCATTCCTCACGAGATTGTATCTGTGCAATCCAGATAACAGTTGCAACACTGCATTGCGTCAATACTATTTACTATTAAATCAATTTAAATCGCTGACAACTCCGTATATATTAATAATCAACTAACTGTTCATCTTACTTAATTATTAGATATTATTTATTTTATTTTTATTTGTTCGAAAAACTTCAAGCTTTAAGGGTGTAGAATTTTTCACAGATGTACCTAAATGCTCAGGTTAATTTAACTGAGGATATACCTGCCTACTTTAAAATTTTGCGTGCCAATTTGAGTACTTGCAGCATAGGTTTGAGTTTAATAAATTATCACGCTGTAGGCAAGGTACTAAATTAATATTAGCGATTTTAATTAGATAAAACGGGAATTACCGTGTTAAACATTTATTACTGATTTTTTTGGCTACTCGTGACCATAATGGCTGTAATACTGTCGAAATGTCGAGACATCTATACATATAACAAGACTGTAAAAAAGTCGTGTCTGTACATTGGATATTTTTTTAAAAGAAAGAATAATCTATACATATAATAAGACTGTAAAAAGTTGTGTCTGTACATTGGATATTTTTTGAAAAGAATAATTGTAATGTGTTTTAGGATCGATACTGATGCCAAAACACCAATTTTTAGGATATTTGTCTGTTTGTCTGTGACTTTGTGCAAGTATCATGCGATAACTGAAGGGATTTTGATGGGAGTTTCACTAGGAGATAGCTGAAATATCCGGACAGCTCATGTATAAGCCATGACGGTATGTAATGTTTAAACATGGATCCAGAGAGGAAGATCTGCCTCCTGATCTCCTCCATCCTCTCCATCCTCCTCCTCTACGCAAACGAAGTTGCGGGGTACAGCTAGTCAATAATAAATGTTTAACACGGCAATTCCCGTTTTATCTAATTAATATGTAAAAGTGATATTTGCCATTTTCTTTGTTGCTTCTTCCCAGTTAACCCTAATAGGAAAGTTTGTTATTAAATATGTTATAGTACGGACAACAGCAGATCAATGGTAACACTTGCAGTACGATTTCAACTCTTACGACGCAGTTAATAAGAACGGTCCAAAGTGTTACACTTGATCTGCTATGCGACCAGTTGTCATCACATCTACACAAAATCATCATCATCTAGGTCGTATTACCACCGAGCAAAGTTTATTACAACATCAGCTGTCGACTGTACATTTGGTATACGAAAATGAATCATTTTCTAAGCCTAAGCTTTTTAAGAAACTGTAAATATTACGTGAAAAACAAATAATGATACGGCCATATCTTATGTTACGGCATTGATAAGAATGTTCAAATGTCTATATTTGATGATTATTATCTCATTTGATTAAGTAACGGTAGTCTCCAGTATTAGGAAGAAAAAATACTAAAAACACGCTTTACTAAACAGTGAAAAATTTATATCTGCCCAATATCATAACTTTTGTTGGAGCTGCAATTTTCTATCTCAAACCGTATACCTACCTAGAGCATTTGGAATCCACGTCAGGTTTTCAAGATTTTCCAGTCTAAATATTAGTTATACCATTGTATTTATCATCACACTAATATATGTTTCAGTCTAAACTTTTTTTTTCGTGTGGTTTAGTGACCATATCTATTTGTCAGAGTTATTCAGGCCGCCGACTGCTGCCGAGCGACAGAAACCGGGACCAACTGCTTAACGTGCTTTCCGAGGCACGGAATCATGATTTTTCTAAACTAAAATGATATTTAGAAGTGGATGAAAATTGAGGATTTGTTTACGTATGGTCATATTGTTAAATATTTACAACCTAATAAGAGCGTGTTAAAAATAGAATAGAATGAAAAACTTGAGAAAAACCTTTAACATATAATTTATTAAACTTTTTTGTAGCTGACTGTACATAAATACGCCCTTATTTACGTGCGCGCGAGTTGACGACGAAAAAAATAGGTAAAATCAGAAGGTGCCAACCCGCGCGCACTCGCGAGTTCCCCACTCGTAAGTTGACGAATAAGTCACTCTATCGATGGGATCTCTTTCCTTACCAATTATTTTATGTTTCTCTTCAGAAAACACATAAACAAATTCCGAAGAAGTTGGAGAAAATAAAAATAAAATGAACATTAGCATAAAATAAAACATAAACAAAAGTTTTACAGTGGCCAATAAAACGCACGTGCCACGGTAGACGTACTTTTTGTTTTACTTTTTATTAGAATACAATGTTATATAACATTCTTATGTCAATAATAGTGAATAGCTGCTACTAGGTGTAAATTGAGAAATATTTTAGTCACGACCGGGATTCGAACTAGGGACCTCGCAATTTCGTGGCACCCTCTCTTCCAGCTACCGTGACCGGATTTGGACCGGTGAAATCCTACTTCATATTCGTCTTAGGAATGGTAGAAAGGTAGAGACCGGGTTCGAATCCTGATCGTGACGAGAAAAAATTCTCTATTTAAAATTTAGATTTTAGTTTCTTACTAACTGGATTTTCAGTTTTTCTATGAAGGCTACGGCACTAAATACTAAAATTTATTATTATTTACTTAGACCTTGTGATGACCTACGGAGCCGAAACGTGGACATTGACGGTGAGACTGGCCCACAGGTTCAAGGTCGCTCAGCGAGCTATGGAAAGAGCTATGCTTGGAATTTCTCTGTTAGATAGAATAAGAAACGAGTATATCCGCCAGAAGACAAAAGTGGTTGACATTGCTCATAGAATCAGTAAACTGAAGTGGCAGTGGGCTGGTCACATCTGTCGTAGAACCGATAACCGATGGGGTAGACGAGTTCTCGAATGGAGGCCACGAACGGGTAAACGTAGTGTGGGACGCCCCCGACCAGATGGAGGGATGACCTTCGCAAAATGGCTGGCAGGGACTGGATGCAGAGGGCCGAGAGTAGGGTTGATTGGCGCGCTTTGGGAGAGGCCTACGTCCAGCAGTGGACTGATACGGGCTGATGATGATGACTTAGACCTTGTCAATTTAGAGTGTGATAAAAAATCTAAGATTCGAGTATGTTTAGTCCGAATGGAAAATATTTCGATTTCTTATTTTAAGGACATGGAATCCAATAATGACTCATATATTGATTTGTCAGACATAAACCAAATAATTTATTAAACGATTGTTCATGTTTATGTGACGAAACTGTCACCGATTCATTTATAAAGTGCTGTCAAACAGCGCTAGTATTTGGCGAGGCAAGCGCTGCCAATATTACACCAGGTTATTTAATGCTAAGGTATATCGTCACAATTGTCATACCAGCCAATTAGCGACGTTTTTGCGTTAAATTTGTGATTGTGATTCTACCTTCATTATTATAATTTAGATTAAGATTCATGGTTCTTAGTGATTGGTTTGCAACAATTCGAAGAGTCCTTAGTAGAGCGAACGGTTTGTCGTAAACATTTTACCTCGAACGATATCTTCATTTAAAACTCTGTGATTTTAGGGGATACTGATGGACCGAGTAGTAGCTATTAGTATTTTTTTTAAACCGTAATAAAATAATAAATAAATATTGTACTCATGCATGTCAAACATTTACTGAGTAGGTTCCTACGATAGATAGGTAGATTGATTCTTTTATTTCAGATTACAATGCCATTTTTATAGTAGGTATGTATTATTATAATATATATTAATAATTTGATCGTATTTGTCAGAATTCTAGTTTCAGTACTTTGGTCATGTGACGTTTATAATAAAACCTGTTTTATTATATACGTTATATGTTGTGTTTATTTCGCCACTCGCGCAGCATGCCTCGCGTATGTTAGAGCAGTCTGTAATCGCATTAAGTTTACGAAACCCTCATTGAATGATAGAGTCATCAGTGAGTGTTTACAATACCTAATTAACGACTATAAGGCAAAGACGTTTCCTATTGTCATTTACCTTAACGTTAACGTGGTCTTCAGGATACATATATGACAATTGATCGACTTCGGAAAATTGTTATTCATTCCCATCATTTATTATTTATCAACGTATATACTTTTTTTCATGTACATTGTACATAAACCACTGTTCACGGAAAAGGTGCCAAGGCACAGAGAAAAACTTTCAGTAGCACATTTTTTTTTAAAACGGCCAAGGGCGAGTCGGACTCGCGCTCCGAGGCTTCCATGCAACCTGTAACTTTGCTCTAACGAAAAGATAAACTAGATTTAGAGACCAACTTATCTTTGCCATTATTAAAATATTATGTCCATACATTGACATACCCTGATTAGTTGATCATCTGCAAATATAAGTTTGTAATAAGAATAAAAATATTTTTGGGGAGATGTAATTTCAAATTTACAGTCTTCGAATTTTTTCCTTTACTTGTGCTATAAGGCCTAGCTTCTTGCCAAATTTCATGATTCTAGGTCAACAGGAAGGTTTTGGTTTTATTGCATTTTCATACAAATATGCGAGAGAAAATGCGACATAAACGGCATATCTTTTGATTGCGTTGACGTAGAAGTTTAATTTTTTACATGGACGCATCAGCTTCCAGACCTGAGTATTTCTTATTAATTTCAACTTAATCCATCCACGCGTTTCTGAGATATAGGTCTTGACAGACAACAAAGTGATCCTATAAGGGTTCCTTTTTTCCTTTTGAGGAACGGACCCCTAAAAACTAATAATCTGCTAAGTAATAGTCGTATGCTAACAGGCAACTGTCATTAGGCAAAGGAATTTTCATTCTTTCAGCCAACGACATAACAAATACTAAGATATCCGTGTAAAACAGGACATAAAACAAGTCATTATTCTAATGTTAAAACATTTCATGATGTCGCATAATGTGTATAGGAGAAAACAAAGAACTTAAATAGAGAATTTATGGTAAATATGTGCAATTAAAGTCTGTTAATGTTTACGCTAATAATGACGGTTTTAGAACGTCATCAGGAGTGATTCTGTTGTGGCTACTAAGTCTAATACTAAACCTAAACACAACTGTAGCTAATGTCACTCATATACGGAACGCCTCACTTAGAGACGTTTAATTTTAACATGCCACACTCTGGAATCCGTACAGAATCAGAATTATATCTTTTATTACCCGACTGCCTCAGAATGAGGGTAATGTTTTTCAGATGTATGTATATAAAAATCAAGTGTCTTATTTTTTAAACAAAAACTACCCTACCATACCAACATTTTAAACTTATCTGTGATTATTGCATATTTTTTTTTTCAGTATTAGATCGGATCACTTTATTTTCACTATGATGAACAGGTTCAATCAATCAGTTCCTTCAGTGTTACATCACAAACCTTCGCGAAATGCCGCCATTTTGGGTCAAATTAACTGTCAGGAACTGTACATTGTGTAATTTTTGGAACGTCAATAGTTTTTATATAGAATTTACATCATTTTGCAAAATTTCATTCTAAAGTAGGCTAATTGAAATAATCTCTGCCATTAAAATAGGGATAAACTATTTTACGATGTGAATCAAGGTGGATTACCTTAAATCCTCTCGATCACACCACAACAAACTGTTGTTGTAAACAAGTGGATCTTTACAACCGTTTAACAGCTACCTAACATTTTAAGTTGATAATATTCACATTATGTGCCTATAATTCGGGGAGAGATTCGATTAAACGTCAACGGGGATCATCCATTAATGCCGTGAGGGTTTTTAGACACATTCTTACCCACCTCGATGCAGTGACCCGTCGATGTGGTGTACTGTCGATGCAGCGTACCATCGACATAGTGTATTGTCGATGCAGCGTACCATGATATGGTGTACTGTCGATGCAGTGACCCGTCGATATGGTGTACTGTCGATGCAGCGTACCATGATATGGTGTACTGTCGATGCAGTGACCCGTCGATATGGGGTACTGTCGATGCAGTGACCCGTCGATATGGTGTACTGTCGATGCAGCGTACCATGATATGGTGTACTGTCGATGCAGTGACCCGTCGATATGGGGTACTGTCGATGCAGTGACCCGTCGATATGGTGTACTGTCGATGCAGCGTACCATGATATAGTGTACTGTCGATGCAGCGTACCATGATATGGTGTACTGTCGATGCAGTGACCCGTCGATATGGTGTACTGTCGATGCAGCGTACCATCGATATGGTGTACTGTCGATGCAGCGTACCATCGATATAGTGTACTGTCGATGCAGCGTACCATGATATGGTGTACTGTCGATGCAGTGACCCGTCGATATGGTGTACTGTCGATGCAGCGTACCATCGATATGGTGTACTGTCGATGCAGCGTACCATGATATGGTGTACTGTCGATGCAGTGACCCGTCGATATGGGGTACTGTCGATGCAGTGACCCGTCGATATGGTGTATGGTCGATGCAGTGACCCGTCGATGTGGTGTACTGTCGATGCAGCGTATCATCGATATAGTGTACTGTCGATGCAGCGTACCATCGATATAGTGTACTGTCGATGCAGCGTACCATCGATATGGTGTACTGTCGATGCAGCGTACCATCGATATGGTGTACTGTCGATGCAGCGTACCATCGATATGGTGTAGGTACTGTCGATGCAGCGTACCATCGATATGGTGTAGGTACTGTCGATGCAGTGACCCGTTAATTCCTTTTATTGCAAAATAGATTATTTATCTTATCTTATTAAAGAACACATTATCTTTCAAATACAGGTATAATCTAATTTCAAAGAGTTAAGAACTTTTCAGTTAAAACATCACGCATTCAACGAAAAAAATAAATGCACTTATATATCACATGAGGTTACATGAAACCGCAAAGGAGTCAACATAGACATAGATAGATTAATACCGAAAAACATAACCTCCTTCTTTCGTCAGTCGGGTTAAAAACAATACCCAAAACTCCTTAGGTGAACGTGCTCTACATACAAATTATCATGTGTGTTATTGTTTAAATTAACATGGAGAAGTAATAAACAGTGTCATTACATTACTTTTTATTTCAGTCTTCCTTTTTGATGTTTCTTTTTAAGATTGTGATCTCGTTAACTGCATTTTCATGATGGAAATCTACAATTTGGTTTAATTCGTATCTAAATTATTTACCTGTAAAATTCAACTAATAATAACAAACTAATAATAATAATAATAATAATAAGCCCGCAGGGCAGCTTTGTGGCGAGCTGTTGGTGCGTAACGACACCACGGACCCGAATGCTCCAGAGAGTGGTCCAGGTCCCCGTCTCCGGCTTGCCGCAATGGCTTGTTCGGAGTGGACTCTCAAGGGGACCTGCAGGACTCTCGCCTCTGGCTTGCCTTAGCCAGCCGGCCAGAGTGGAGTCGTTAGAGCTATAACTTACATCTATATAGCTCGAAGGGGTGGAAGTGTTAAAGGCATAAAGCCGGGAGTAGCCCACTTTCTGGGATTCCAGTAATGGTGAAACTGCAGCACACCTCTCGACACCCCTTAGCCGCTCACACCGGTGTTGCTCTCAGTTGTCTTTCTGACGACCATGTTGAGGGCCCATCTAGTGAGGGGCGAGTCACCGCCTGCCAATTTTTTCATAACTTCGAGACAATGTGATCATGGCAGGTGTCCGACGTCTCGCTCTATAGACCAGACTGACTGACCCACCAACACCCCAAACCAATAGCCCCAATTAAGTTGTAATTTCCAATCACTGCAATAGTTTATGCACCTGACGGGGTCTGTCATTGAGTGCAGTCAGATGCGCTCAGAGACGGGTCCCGCTAGGTGCATCACATATCTCTTCAAATTAAAGTTCTCTAAGGGGCCTCTACGCGTTGGACCTATGTCTCCGTGCAAGCCTTTCAAAGGACCGGGTTTTCTTAGACCCGTGAAACCTAGAGAGATACATAATAATAATAAAAATTAAATTAAAGATAGAAAACCTGCCCCAGGTCCCCCACTATAGGCAGCGTGCCCAAAAGGCTGGCAGCGTTGCCCCGCTGTATCGCGAGGCTGATACGTTGTGCGAAGTAGCTGCCAGCCTTTTGGTCACGCGATGCCTCGACCAGGCGCCGCGATATTTCCCTAGCGATACGGTGTGCTCCCGGCCCCCATGGTCCCAGCGTCTCCACCCCAAACGGCTCAAACATGTAGCCATCGCCGATAGCTGCATATTTGCGCCGTTTGAGGTTTTCCTGTAAGTTTCCTCATTTTAGTATGTCCAAGTTCAATTCAGATACAGATCTAATGTGATACTTTTGACAATCGTTGTTGTAACAAGCAAAAAAAACGGCCAAGTGCGAGTCGGCTGTCGGATTCAGTAGGGTTCCGTTGCTCTAACGAAAAGATAAACTAGATTTAAGGACAAACTTATCTTTGCGTTTTCGAAACTGATAACGTCATACATCGACATACCAGGCGTCAACTGCAAATATAATTTTGTAATTAAGTACAAAAAAAATATTATTTCGTGATGGAACTAGAAATGACATTGCCACATTTCAATGGAGCTTTGCCCTACCTTTGGTCACCTACCATTGAAGCTCATATATCATTTTGTTGGGGACTTATTACAGGTTTCAAATTGCATAATCATAATCAGTAGGAGTTGCGAGAGTAGTAGAAAATGATAACAAAGACAATGAATAATACGCTTCGATTTCTTACTATTTTCTGAATTCTTAATTAAGCGGTTTTTTCGACTCGCATTTACCGACTAAAAGTGATGTACAAGATTCGGCACCTTGTTAGTGAGGAAATTAGGGTAAAGTTATGCGAAGCGTTGATATTATCTAGACTCAATTACTGTGACATCGTAATAGGTCCATGTCTACTTGCTAAGACCAAACGTGTAATACAAAGAGTACAGAACGCCTGTATGAGGTACTGCTACAAGATACCACCGCGAAGTCACATTACTCCTCAACTGAATAGGTGTGGGCTTTTAAATATGGAGTCTCGTCGGCTGCTACATCTGGCGGGTTTAGTGCACGCCATAATCAAACATAAAAGCCCAAAATATTTGTATGACAAACTGATATGGTGTACTCTGCAGAACGCATATAACTCTAGAAGGGTGGGCTGTTTTATATTGAGTATGCCTTTTCACAGGACACGAGCGTTTGAGGGTAGTTTTCGTTACCAGGCATCCAAATGCTGGAATAATCTTCCTCCGCCACTTAGACGTCCACTTTCCAAATTTATAGTAAAGTCACATTATAAAAAGTGGTTGTTAGAGAAACAAGCTGAGATGTCTTACTAACGAATCCCTCCCGAAACCTTAAAATTGGGCGTGTTTGTTGCTGTTTGTAGTTGTCCTACTGTGTTTATTGTTGTTTATTTATTTTTAATACATATCGGACATTTAGAACGAATTCAAGCATACATATTTATGTATTTTATTATATATATTTTTATATTACTACGTATATGTACTTATTATTATTTGCGCTTATCAGTTTATATATTCATAATATTTCAAGTAAATCACTGTTATTACTCGTATTGATATTTATAGTATTGTATTGATATATGACTTTCTACACGATTCAGCGGCGGTAACATTTCGGAAACTCGTCTGCAATGGGTGCAACAGAAAACCAGCGCCAAGCTCTCGAGCGAGGCCCATGCTGAGTTGCATCCAATCCACCGCTGCGGCATGCACAGCTCCATCACACACACCACATGAATATGTATTCCTATTGTTGTTGTCTTTCCGTTTTTGTATTGTGTTGTTCTGTGTATGCCCTGTATGTGAATAAAACCTTTTTCTTTCTTTCTTTCTTTCTTTCATGTTGTACAATTTTACATTTATTCGTTATATAGTTCATCATGTTGGTGGGGCAGAATCTGGCATTGTCATTTACAGTTTTCGGACTTCCGGAGATACAGGTTAAGATAGAAAGGGACAGACTTAAACGGTGGCGTAACTTTAAATCACGTTTATGAATAACAGCCCATGCTATGGGGATCAGGCGCACACAGCATCCACAAAGAGATCTCTGTGGGCTTTTTGAAAATGGCGGGAAACGACGGTTGCGAAATTATTTAATAATTTTCAGTATAATGTCTACAGTGGGTCTTTTGTGTTTAATATCACGTTAAATTAATCAGAAAATGTTCGCGAATGACAGTATGGTGAAGTTATTGGAGATTTCAAGCAGGATCTGAAGTTTGGCGCCATGGTCAAGATTCCCACTACGAGCTCGGGAGTGAACGTGACTGTCGAGCTGCTTCGTCCGCAGTGATTGACGCTACGGCGTCTCCTGTGGATGAAGACATGAAGACGCTGCTACCCAGGGTGATGACGCTACGGCGACTCCCCTGGAGGAAGATAGAAGACTATTTATACATTGATATTTTTGTAACATGACATTGGCAAATGACGAACTGTCGAGTCCATTAATAAAATAAATAAAAAAATAAAATAAGATCTCTGTGCGCCTGGTGGATGTGTCTAATGACCAGAGGGCTGGCGCGTACCTCGCACAACGCATCAGCCTCGCCATCCAGCGAGGCAATGCAGCCAGCCTTCTGGGGACACTCCCCGCGGTCGGTGATTTAGGGCAAATTTTTTATTTATAGTTTTTATTTGTATATTTACTGTTTCTTTAATATAATATTTTGTCGTTAAATAAATAAATAAATAAATCATGCTAAAGTAATTCCTCGTTTCACGAAGTCAAATCCTATTTGTAATGACTAAACTATTTATTTCGATTGTTAAACCCCCTTTAGCATTCTCCACACGTGGGTAAACGTGTTTTCCGTTCATCCATCATCAAAATATCCTCCGGCCAAGGTGTGACTGTCCTCAGACGACCCGCGGTTTTCCTTTCGCCTTCCTCATACGTTGGGGGCATTATGATGACTTGAGCATCCGCCAAATGCAGATCACGTGTGAACAACAGCAGTTAAGAGTCATTCATCGACTTTGTTGAGCTCGGAGCATTAGTAAAGTAACATTAGAGGTTATAAACATTAAGTGTTTTTTTTTTTGTAAAATTCTTCCCAGAGGCAAAAGCAGAGCCAACTAGGGCATACAGCCTGGTCTGATGTTAATAGTATGTCTGAATTCTTATAAATACATACATATATACAAAGATAACCTAACCTAAACCTACGCACAACCCTCCCGAACTCCTAAACGAAATAACTTAACGATCCACGCAATCATAAGTCATGCAAAGGAAACCTTGCTAAGAGCACAAAACTTCACAAACACTACTTCTTTCGAGCACTCCAATTAATAGAAACGTTCGCGGACATCTCCTGATTAACTTACTTCATCATTAATCTCTAAATACTTACCACGGAAACTATTTAATTAGAATTTTCACAAAAAAGTAGCTAATGGCGTTTCGCGCGATTTTAAAGGAATCAACATTTATTTATTTATTTTAATAATGAACTCGACAGTTCATCATTTGCCAATGTCATGTTACAGAATATTCAAAATATCGTATAGTCTTCTCTTCATGCAAGGGAGTCGCCGTAGCGCAGTTCACCCTGGGTATCCGCGTCATCTTGTCTTCATCCAGATGAGCCGCCGTAGCGTCATCACTCTGGGAGAAGCAGCTCGACAGTCACGTTCACTCCCGAGCTCGTAGTGGGACTCTTGACTTTAGCACGAAACTTCAGATCTTGCACAAATAATCCAATAAATTCACCATACTGTCATTCGCGAACATTTTCTGATCAATTTAACGTGATATTGAACACAATATTTTGTGTGATATTAAATACAAATAGTGGTTAATTTAGAGACATTAAAAAGAAAATTACCAAATAATTTCTCAACCGTCGTCGTTTTCCGACATTTTCAAAAGCCCCTTGTAGATTTCTTAAAGACTTATTGACCGATTTCAAAGAGTCTTTTGTAGTTAGATCACTAGTGAATTGAGTTTTCAATTAGCACTATGCGTAATCTCATTGTAAAACTTGTCATCTCTTTCTACGTCATAGTTCTAAACAGAGACATCACGATTTAATGGAGTCTACTTTAACGATGCTTTACAAAGTTAGATGTTATTCATTAAAGTTTTATTAACTAATATTTGGATAACTCATCATCAGCCCGTAACAGCCCACGGCTGGATTTAGGCCTCTCTCAATACTCGCCACTAAACGCGGTTCTCGGCTTTTTCGATCCAGTCCCTTCCAGCATTCTTGCACAGCGACCTCACCATCTTTTCATCTTTTCAAATTTCACCTCCATATTTTAGTTCCGTTCGGGTCTCCTTTTGAGAACTAGATAATCTATTCTATCGGTTATCGGTTCTTCGATAAATGATCCTATGAGCAAAGTTAACTAATTTTGTTGTGTCGCGGATAAACTCATTTCTTATTATATTTACGAGAGAAACGTAAACCTTTGAACTTGGGGTTAGCCACCATCGCCAATGTCAACGTTCTGGCTCCGTAAATCATCATTGGTAGAACGCACTGGTTTGTTTCCAGCCATTGTGGTTTTCGATAACTCAGGATGACTTTAAAATACGCTTCAAAATACGTTTTAATTTATTTACCATTGAATATGTACATTTGTGACATTGGTGACACGTTAGCAAATACAACCGGCCTCCGTCCACTGCGGTTCGTGATCGGAAAGTTAGCCCTCCAATTAGAGATGTCACTTGTCACCAAGCTGCTACAGGTATCATTCCATCTGTTGTCTGAGTAAATACTCGTATTGCCTAAAACCTAATACAGTTTATGAAGCGTTTTCTTCTAAATTTTTCATAAGATCCGTGAAAATTCTATCGAAAAATATATATTGTCTTATAGAGTCGCGTCACATAGAGGCGTATAGCCAGGCTGATGCGCTGGCCAAAGTAGCTGCCAGCCCTCTGGTTATACTTGGTGATTTACATCATTTTACTACAATATTCAATATGTCCATATGAGAATATTATTCATTTAAAATATTTATTTGTAGATTTTGATACATGATTTGTTTTGTACGCCTATCAAGTAAACTGAAGTGGCAGTGGGCTGGTCACATTTGTCATAGAACCGATAACCAGACAAGTTCTCGAATGGAGGCCACAAACATAAACGTAGTGTGGGACAACCCCCCCCCCCCCCCTCCCCCCCCCCCCCCCCCCCCCCCACACACACACATACCAGATGGAGGGATGACCTTGGCAAGATGGCTGGCAGGGACTGGATGCAGAGGGCCGAGAGTAGGGTTGAGTGGCGTGCTTAGGGAGATGCCTACGTCCAGGAGTGGGTTGATGATGATATATTTCAGTATACCTTTTAAAATATATTCTTGGCTCCTGGATGTATATTTTCATCTTTGCCAAAATGAAAGACGATTAGTAAATATTTTGAACTTTGTCGCTTAGATGGATTTGCGTATTCCATTTAATTAAATCACGAGTCATGTTACTTTACTTAGGTACTGACGAATCGACGACGTTTGTCACAAATATGGCCTAAGAGCATTGATTTATTGACCAAGGATACAGACACGCCACTTAGCGTAGTGCAATAAATAAAATTGACATGATTAATTTGCTTTTGTAGAGATCGATTGATATCTGATACGTTAGATTCATCTAACTCAGTCTCACTCACTATGTCAGTTTCATCTAACTACGCACGTAATAGTCATTTAATCAGTCGGTAAAATAAGATATTCTTTAAATCTACTCATACTCATTTATTTCACCTTGAAAAACCATTGCACGTCTATACAAAAGTAATGAATTAAATTATTGTATACAATTTAATTATTTCAGCAATAGCTTCGTCAGTTGTAAATTCAATAATTCTTATAACATACTTGTATCATTGTTTTGATTACAAAAATGGTCATCAGCAAAAGCCTCGTCAATTGTGTAGAAACTTGTCTGAAGTAGATATTTTCTAATTGTATTACAGAATTTTTTATGTGTTTCTAAGTCCTTGACATTGGAGCGCAATTTATTAAAAAATTTGACACCTAAAGACATAAAACTTTTAGCTATCTTAGAAAGTCTCGTTTTTGGCAATATTAACAATTCTTTATGTCTAGTATTATAATCATGAATTTCTTCCCATCTGGTCATTTTATGCAAATTGTTTCTAATATGTAGAATACTTTGATATACAAATTCTCCCACCATTGTCATGACTCCCAATTCTCTAGAGGTATGTGTGATGATTTCAGTTAATAATTAATTATATTCGCGAACACTAACGGAGTACCTCGAACTGGACTCATGAGGTCTTGACGACCAAAGGCTCGTTGATTTGAACTCTATCCTTCATGCGGGACCGACGACACACACCATGTATGTTCAGTTTTTCTTAATTGACTCCTCTTGAAAGAATACTCCTCTTCTCTCAGTGCAGATCGCTAGAATTAATTTCGGTCCCATGATGATCGCTTGCTCGAATATTCGTTATGTCGAATTCCGGCTCGATTTATTGGGTCGCCAGTTCAATTCCCCAGACGTCCTTCACACTGCACTTGGCAGTAGATCCCAACCTTCGAGGCACAATGGTGCGATTGATTTGTCGTAAAAAGGTTTATGTTCGTTTAATGTTAATCGCTCGACAATGATGCGCCCGCGCCGCTCCTCCTTTTCAAGCTACTATAAAACCATTGAATGGCCGCAGTTTAGTATAAAAAACCACTAACGACTTCCGTAACCGCATAACCCTTCAACTGGAGTGATTGATTTGTTAATCCATAATGTTGATGCGCTTTGAATTGTAATGTCATTGATATTGCATGTGTTAACTGGGCGATCGAGCTATTCCAAACTTGATTACACGACTGCTTGCTTGCTTATTCTTGTGTGTGTGTATGAAATAGGATCCCTAGGCTTTAAAAAATTGCCTACTAAAAGGCCAAATTGAGATTATGTCCAATGTCAACCAAACCTCCCCCCATATGACACTACAACAGACAACAGAGATAAGTATACAGAGGGCCAAAATAAGGTTGAGATTTTCTCAAAAACCACTGGACCGAATTTAATAATTCTTTCACATTTACGTAGTTTGAACTTTTATCTATCAAACAATGAAAGAATTTTTGCAATAGGTAAAGTAGTTTTTGCGAAAATCTCATCCTTAAAAACTCTACTGTACACCTTTCTCTGTGTTCCACCGTACAAAAAATAAACCACCGTTAAAAAATGCTAAGATAGAAATAGATAGGGGGCATAAACGGTAGCATAACTGTAAATCTCGTTTATGAATTTTCTAGGATTCTGAATTTATGCTAGTTACGGGCTTAGGCATTTTTTTTTTATTCCTTTCTTTCTTGTTTTTGCAGTCAACTGCACATCGACCTACACAAATCCATTGGAATCTAGGCCATATTACCGTCACGTAGAGTGTCCGTCTGAGCTTGTGCTGTTGACTTTACGACCGTGACCGATTCGATTACTTCAATTAGAGTAGTTTCAAAGCTTTTGAAAAAATGCATTATCTTACAACTATGGAATCTAAGTAAAAACCACAGATTCTCACTTTTCCTTCATTCATGCGTTTAAACACAATAAAGAGATACAACTTTTTGCCTCGTTAAATGTTAAGATGGCGCTCCAGTTTTTTTACCATAATTGATTACAAAAAGTCGGTAATTCGTGTTGAGCCACGCGTATAATTGTTGATTATAAAAAAATCGTTCAATTGGGCAATTAAGGAGACCGAGAGATGCCGCCCCATACAATTTGACGATTTCGTCGTATGGTTTGATTTACATACATTGAATGAAATATAATCGATATTGATACTCAAAAGTAATTTATGAATTAAATAGCAATATATCTAGTTTTCGGAAAAAATGTAGAATTTACATATTGTTATAGTTACTGTTCTTATGAGATAAGTTGTGTTTGAATTTTTCAGAAATTCGAATTCTGAAGCTTAAAGCCTGACACACGCATGCGCGATCTGCACGCGGCCTGCGGCCAGTTGAAACTTGAAACGCATGCCCCGCCCCATTTTCTCCCCTCGTTAACGTCCAGTAGGTAGCGTATTGCGGCCTAAGCATCAGATCGCGCTCAAGCCGCGTGCAGATCGCGCCTGAAAGACTTAAAGAAGACACAACAGATTTTTTAATATTTTTTGTTATTAATATAACAAAAAATATTTCCTAATGGAAACGAGGGATTGGAGTGGGTCGACACAACTGATCTTCATTGAGTTTGAATTCAAAGCATTTTGAAGGGTAATAGTGTTCTGTGGTAATACCGGACCTCACACTAAATTCACGCTCAAAATTGTCTCTGGATCTCGTTCTAGACGATATTCATAGACACTATTGAGCACGAGTACAGCGTGAGTTCGCACTTACGACTGTTAAAATTGTATGAAAACTGACAGTTGTTGTTCGAACTCCACTCTTAATCAAAACTCTCAGTGACTATCGATCTTAAGTGGCAGAGACTCACCAAGCTCTGCTGTCGTGATTTCCTGTAACTAATTAGACACTGTTCAAGTAGACTCTCACGAAATAAAATAACTGTGCTGCTAATATTATTGTAGTCTAACTAGTTAACATAAAGCTCACGACCAAGGTAAAGACATAAATTACTCACTCACATCTTTCTAGACCTATTTTTAAATGATTCGTCATCTGCTAATGTGCACTGCTATTTTGAAAGGGGACTTTAGATATACAGACGGACTCTATACTAAAACATCACCCAATTTGGTGTATGTCAACCTCGGTGGACGCCATCAATTGGTTCAACGTTCGGTTATCATCAATTGGCTCTAAATATGCCTAAACCAGTAGGTACTCTTATCAACTCTGCTCATGTAAGGACAAGGGCGTCGCCAGCCGATGGCCCAGAGGGGGGCAAGCTGATATAAATTACAGCTGTGTGTGAGAGCAGGCGACGACGCGGCCGCGAGGACGGAATAGGAGAGACAGTAGCACTCTCCTCTCCCCGCTCGCTCTCGCCTCATCGCTTTCCAGTACCTGACTAAGGACTTTGCATTGGGCTGGATATTTTTTCTAATCTCTAGGGGGGGGGGGGGGGGCAGCTGCCCCTACCTGCCCCCCCTTGGCGACGCCCTTGTGTAAGGAGCTATCCAAGCGGCTGGTCGAGGAGTCCAGCGACCAGAGGCCTGGCAGCTACCTCTGCCAACGTATTGCGTTGGCAATACAGAGAGCGAACGCTGCCAGCCTTCTGGGCACTGTAACTCCCGATGCGAACTATAGAGGACATCTTTTATTTATAGGGAGTTTTAGTTTTTTAATGTTAGATTTTAGTAATTTTATTGTTATTTCTTTGTATTTTTAGTCCTGTATAAATAAATGGTTACTCTGCTCATTACATATTCTATCCAACGCCACCGTTCTCTGATCACTTGACTGATCTTTATTATGTCACGGAATAAGTGTATATATCGTTGATCCTTATGCATTAGGCAGACCATAGTTTTATGTAACAACGCCTTCGATATTACTATGGGGAGCCTACCTTTGGTCCTTAAGGCTTCGTATGCGCGTATTAACAGTTTTTCTACGAAGGCTACGGCATTAATTACTAAACGTCTGAAAAAAATATAGCAATCTTGGGGTGTCTATTTAGAGACTGATGAATACCGATACACGATTGGACAAACTTCGCTCGATAGAAAAAAATAGCAAACATAAACCCCTTCCATGTCTTTTAAAATGAAAATTATATCTAAACCGAAATAGTTACTCATACAAAATATATATCAAAATGTAAGGTACTATAAATACGAGAGCTTGTTTTAAAAAAATCTGATTTTTAATGGAGTATTTTTATTTCTCTGCCAAAATTCATGAAAATACGAATATCGAGGCACTGCGCCGTGCTCTTCACTCCGCCGCTGCGGGGCATCTTGTGTCTCACTCTTGCTATGTTGCAATATAATTGTCGCGATTCCAGAGTTGACACTTTAATTTTAATTGCCGCTAACCGAATCGTCGCGCTCTCTCTCGCTTGATGTAGCAATGATTGACATGACAGTTGCAGGTTCATGATCAGTCACGACAAAATGACACCTAATGACTAGTTCTTTCTCTGTATTCCAGATCTCCTATACGAAAACTACATTCCAAATGACCCAGACAAGCAGGACGCAATCCTGCGCAAGTTGTCGGACTACTGCGGGAAGTCCATGTTCAACTACACCACAGAGGATGAAGAGCCGCCCGTCAAATGGGACTTCTACCATTCCTTCTTCTTCTCTTATACTGTTGTCAGTACTATTGGTAAGTTATACTTCAATGCCGTTATTCATAAACCTATTTAAACCTCAGTTTCCTTAAATCTTTCACACTTTGGTAAAAAAAAAGGTTAAGATAGACAGGGGTCCTAAACGGTGGCGTAACTTTAAATCGCATTTATGAATAACAGCCCAAGTAAAGTCTATCCGAATGTAGATTTGTTGGCCACAAATGTTTCTTGGTACTTTAGGCTATTAGTGCATCTACCATCGGCTCTATGCGCATATATAATACCTTCAATTGAATACTGATCGATAAAAAGGAAAGCCTGGACCTTCATCAGCCCGTATCTGCTGGACTTAGGTGTCTCCCAAGGTCAATGGTCCAAAGGTCATCCCTCCATCTTGCATGATAGAAAACGTAGATAAATTCACCATATTTATCCAGTAATAACGACGACAGTGCAGTGGCAGTTTACATTTTTAAGCAGAATTTTTAAAGGCAGAAAATCATCATCATCATCCGTATCAGTTCACTGCTGGACGTAGGCCTCTCCCAAAGCGCGCCACTCAACCCTACTCTCGGCCCTCTGCATCAAGTACCTGCCAGCCATCTTGCGAAGGTCATCCCTCCATCTGGTCGGGGGGCGTCCCACACTACGTTTACCCGGTCGTGGCCTCCATTCGAGAACTCGTCTACCCCATCGGTTATCGGTTCTATGACAGATGTGACCAGCCCACTGCCACTTCAGTTTACTGATTCTATGAGCAATGTCAACCACTTTTGTCTTCTGGCGGATATACTCATTTCTTATTCTATCTAACAGAGAAATTCCAAGCACAGCTCTTTCCATAGCCCGCTGAGCGCTGAAGGCAGAAAATGACAGTTTATAACTATCACACCATCATTAAAATATTCAATTTGCTGTATCTGTTTTCCAAAAATCACAGATTTCCACAAAGGTCAAAGTTAAGACACCGTTATCACCTATGATATACGAGTATCTATTTCTAGAACAATGACGTAGAAAGTGTTGGCAAGTGTGTTAATGCAGGATTAACATTGAAGTTAATCCTTGCCATTATTTTCAAGGATACTGTGTGCAAACCACCTGTTACATATTATCTGTCTTACTACGCTATTATATTTATTACCTATCATTTGTACGTTTCAGGTTACGGTAACTTGGCACCCACCACGCATCTCTCCAGAATTCTCATGATATTCTACGGTTTGTTCGGCATCCCCATCAATGGTATCCTACTCGCTAATCTTGGTGAATACTTCGGAATGCAGGTAAATTAAATAGCTTTCTAAAGATACGCTACCTCCGACCTAGCGAATGGGTTATGTAGAAGTTTCTTTGGTGGCGAAAACCCCCTTCTATTCTCCGACTTCTTGCTTTTCGGAAGATTCCGGAATTTCCTACGGAACGCACGGTGCTGCCTTGACTTGACATGTCACTTACTTTGAGATATGTTCCGGGAGATATGTCCGCCTGTTAGAAACTCCTTCTCCAGAGTCACCATGCTCATCAAAAGCTCCTACTTATTTTAAATCAATTTGGAATTTGGCTTTCTATTTTGTTGGCTTGTTTATTTTAATCATAGTTTTCCCTCCTTTCAGCTCATCTCAGTATACCGCAAATACAAAAGAAGAAACGAGAAACGTGCTGACAACCTGGACTATTTCTTCCACAACCTCGGCATGCTGGGCCAGATCTTCCTGTACCTGGTGCCTGGTTTCTTGTTCTTCATCTTCCTGCCTGCCTGCATCTTCGTGGTGTTTGAAGGATGGGACTACGTCGCTTCCATTTATTATGCCTTCGTGACACTTACGACTATTGGTTTTGGTGACTTAGTTGCAGGTGTGTATAATAAGATTTAGATAATACTTCAATACATAAATCCACACTAGTTGACCCCCAGGCAAAAGCAATACACTTCCATCCGCTGCGATCTGGACACACCACTGTCATTTTTATCTTTATCTTCATGCACATTCGTCAGCCATAGTAGACAACATATAGGTATTATTTTTTAAATCTCATTTTTTTTCGTGTGGTTTGGAGACCAAACCTATTTGTCAGAGGTATTCAGGCCCCTCATAGACCTTGACGTGGCTTAACGACTGCTGTCGAGCAACAGCAACCGGGACCAACTGCTTAACGTGCTTTCCCAGGGCACGGAGGGGCTCAGATGAAAGTGTCACCCTTCCAGGTACAGACCTCGCCCACTATAAAGTCTGCTCGAATGATATATTTATAACTGATATTGAAGTTAGGTCAACAAGAGTTACTGCAACTAGAGGTATCCTGGTGTCTAAATATCAAGTTCTACAAACATCGATGTTTTATATTGCAGGTACCGTGAACAACGGCTTCAAATACGGCTACTTCTTCACCTACCAGATATTCCTCATCGTGTGGATCACCTTCGGTCTCGGCTACATCGTGATGCTGTTAGGCTTCATCACCAGCGGCATGAGGAGTGAGGGCGTCCATAGGCTGGAGCAGAAACTCGCAAACCAGTTCAAGGCAACCCAGAACAGGATCCTTCAAGGGTTCACTAAGGACTTGTCTGCTATCAGGAAGATTATTAACGAAGCTAATTTAATTAAAATAAAGGTAATTTGAAGGCCTTCGTTTCACGATCTTCATCCTATTCTCACTACATCTAAGTAGTCGAGCTATCTTGATTGCTCGTATATAAAATCCTATTCCAATTCAAGAAAGTTTCAGAAAGTTCCTAATTATAACCACTGATAGTAAGAAGTATTCATAAATGGCGACCTTATCCCAAATTCTTGCAAAAATAGCGATTATAAAAATTACTTTCTCTATTTTCAGCCGATCTACGTAGACGCCGCTCCATATCTCTACAGGAGTGCCAGTTGCCCTAACTTCACATTCGACATCGAACCGAGAGGTCCTGTAGAGCCTTTCAAGAGAAAACGAGCAAACTCCGAGAACATACAATTATCAGCAAGAGACATGCTACGTATCCAATCCGACACCGATTTACTTGGAATTGACAAAGAAAAGACGTTCACTGCTTCAGCCATAGTCAGGCCTGCTGAGCTTCTAGCCAGAGTAGTGAATGTACTCGGTGGATTAGACCAACCTCAACAAGAAAGAGGTGTTCACATGTTTGATGATGAACATATTTTAGCTAGTGAGAAACCTCCAATCTTCAGCATAGGACATGAAATTATAACTAACTCGCCTAAAAGGAACAGAGCTCAAAGTGTGGCAGTGCCTAATTACAGAAAGGATTCGGTACCTAAATTCGAACAGGATTACTCGAAGATCAACGGTGATTCAGGTGAGAAGATTCAAAATGCGAACTCAAGAAGCGGTAAACTGTCCTTGCCTTCCATCCCACCGATCGAAGGACAGCCGCAATCACAAAAAAACATTCTCTTCAAAATGTTCTCCAGAAAGTCAAGTTCGACTGAAAATCCTGCAGAATATATCAAAAATACTATGAAAGATAGAGTCGTTCAAGGAGTAAATGAGAATGTATCTGACAAATCAAGACCGAGGCGAGGAAGTATATTCCCCACATTCGGATTTGGTCATCAAGAAGAGAAAAGTGAAGCAGATGCTTATAAAGAAAAGACGAAACGAGGGAGACACAGCATATTCCCGACCTTTGATTTCAATCAAGACGAGGAGGAGGATAGGTCGAAGGCTTACAAAGAAAAGACTAAACGAGGTCGACATAGTATTTTCCCGACATTCGATTTCTCTGAAGACGAGGATGCGGCAGCAGTCAAAGCATACAAACAGAAAACTAAAAGACACAGCATATTCCCCACATTTGATTTCAGCGAAGATGACGATGAAGCTGCATCTAAAGCTTATAGGGAGAAGACTAAATCTGGCAGACGAAGCATATTTCCTACTTTCGACTTCAGTGATCCTGAAGAAGACATTGCTAAACGCTACAAAGAAAGTACGAAACGCGGTAGACACAGTATTTTCCCTACGTTCGACTTTAGCGATCATACAAAAGATGATGATGACGATGAGATAGATGAAGAAGAATTAAAAAGATATCAGAATCGAACCAAGAAGGGGCGACTTAGCTTGTTCCCGACATTCGGTAAAAATAAGAAACATGACGAAGAGGCAGTTATGCCTGACAATTCAGAGGAGGTGGCAGATTACCAAAACAAAACTCGCCGTGGTCGCCTCAGCCTGTTTCCAACATTTGGTAAAGACCGAAAGAGTAGCGGTCCACATGAAGGCACAAGCGATCTCGAAGCCAGCATTAGGCAATTTCAAAATCAAAATAAGAAAGGTCGTGGCAGCGTATTTTCGGGAGATGTACAGAGTTACAAAAATGCAACTGAAGGTGGTCGTAACAGTCTGTTTTCTTCAGAGTTAGAAAATTATAAAAACAAAACAAAACGAGGCCGTGGTAGTCTATTCGATCCTGATGTAAATATAGCTACTCTTCCAGAGTCGGAACAAGTAGAAGTGCTAGAACACACCAGTGTTGCCGATTTGTTGCGTGCCCTAGCAGTATTAGAGACGGCTGGAGGGAATCAGCCCGGCTCCCATCCACCTGGACTATTAGATTTAATATCTGGACCTGCAGCTGCTGCTACTACTAGAAGACGTGGTTCAATTAGACCTGACTTCCATCTACCACCTATACCAAGTAGAGAGGCTCCCAAAGTCGACCCTCCATCTAGTAAAGGCGATGGGGAGGATGCAACTGGGCCTAGACGTAGGAGGGTGTCTGCCAGACTTGCAGCACCACAATTCACTCCAACTCTAGCTACAGTTGTAGCTGGTTCAGAATTACAGATTACAGCCACAGCTGCGAGGGAGAATCGCATGAATATGTTACAGCATCCTCCTCCCTATTCCGAGTCGACAGAACCAGAACCGCAGCAACCAAGAGCTAGAAGATATTCTCCGGCACCTGTGGATTTGAGTAGACCAAGTACTGGTCCAATACCGAGACTCTTCTCGCGTATTCGCAAAGAAAGCGCTTCTAGCATAGAAGAAGGTAATTCCAGAAGAGGCAGTTTAACAGATATAGTGATAGACAATAGTAAAGACCAAACGTAACCCAGTGCCTTATACTTAGTACAATTTAGATTTAATTATTTATGAATATTTAGAAAACCGATACTATTAGTTAATTAAAATAATAAGCCGTCCAAAATACGACTAGTCTTTCATTCTATTCACAAGCTTCATGTTAATACTACCCAATAAATAAAGGAAAAAATAAAATAAACACAAAATGTAAGTGATATGTTTTTAATTAGTATCTTCAGATATATCCTTATGTACTCGTAATTTACACAGACAGCTAACTCTATGCAGTAATTACACTAATATAGTGTAGGTACTTATAACAAAATAAATATATGAATTATCACCCTAATTTGTCAACCGCTTACAGTAGTTACAAACAATAATCCATATTACATACATTTTTACAAAGAAACTATTGCTCAAACTAGCCCATTTCCATTTGTGGACAATACAATATGATGCACAAATAATATTTGCAATTAATTGCCAATTAAGTAACTTCTAAAATCACATTAAACAATTTAATTTTGAATTATAAAAGAAATGACAATCGAAACAAATCCAAAGGATTGTCCAATAAGATTTTTCATATCAATTTAAAATCTTTAACGTGTGTTGAAACACAAACTGATACCTATTAGAAATGAGCAAACTAAACTAAAAATTGGTGGTGCCATATCCTAAAATGAGTATTTTTAAACTTACCATCAACACATCTTTAATACTACAATTATTTACAAAAAATAACAATTGAGTTAGATTATGTACGTTTTGGCGATCTCAATAGATCACAGATCGTCACAGATCCTCTGCAGTAGTACTACTGCGAAATATAAATCACAATCATTGTGCTTAGCACAAAAGGTCAGATCTCCTAAGAGACATCAACAGTATAAAACCCTCAGGTAGCTAAACTGTCCTGTCTTACAGTTTTATCTAGGTTTACATTAGCATAGCACTGATCTAAGTTTCCGTTGTCATCTTTGATGAGAGATTCGAATATTGATATAAGGTTGTTCAGTCCGATGAGGTAGCCGTCTTCATGATTTCCGACTTTCCACGCTGTGTCGTGGTCTATATTGACATTGTCTGGGACAGGAACAGTCTTGGCGAAGTCTATCATCCAGACAGACGCTCTTCTCTTGTCGTGGACGAAGAGTAAGGAGCTCCCGATCAGTTCATGAGATCTGAAGAAGTGAGATTCTTGTAACGTTTCTCGGATGTTCTTCAGTCTTTCTAAGTAGCCAATCTGTAAAAGAAAATTGTGGATTATTAAATTTTGCTACTTACATTTAGGTACTGCAATGTGCATCTTTAGTAGGCTTTTTAACTTTATTCAATGATGAAATATGATAACTCCATAAATGAAAATAAACCAATCAGTTCCTTATACAAGTAAATTGCATTCAATCGGGTGAGTAGAAATTCGTCATTCAAAGGATACACAGCTTTAGTTATAATGTTCTTGGTGGTTTCTCTTCATAAACGTGTTATTAAGACCGCCTGCGTTTTTGCCGTTTTGCTTTTTAGGATCATGATTTCTATTTTAGCATTGCTACAACGATTCCGAAACCGATGATTTAAATTTAAATCTTATTCGTCATGTTCAGACCCTACCATGATGTATTATTCTCCCAGTCTAAAACAATCAGCGACTAATGAATCAATTTAGATGTTGATGTTATATGAATTTGCATTCAATGGAATGCTATTGTCATCTTCAATCATTAAAAATATACGAGAATAAATCGACAACAATAACTCTGAGATACTAGGCACCTACTTACAGACGAACGAGACGGTCTGTTCATAGTCTTAATAAATAGAGGAATGAAGAATGATCGATATTTTAGCCATGGCTTTAGTTGCCAAACTGGTGGAATATATGCACCGGTCTGTTCTTTGCCAATATGCTGTGCAACGCAAGTTTCATTTTAATCAAGCGTACCTGGCGTTCCTAAGATCTGAATAAATGAATTATAAGCAAGAAGTAAGGAACATCATATGAAGTAAGCCGTATTTACAGCGCAGACACCGCTCTTGTATGACAAATAACGTCTCTGCCACTCATTTATTTCTCCATTGTTTGAATTTTCAATAGTAGAAAAAAACAGTGGGGTGACCGCGACTTCCATCGTTATCAATTTGACACATGGACGCTATATTGCTGCTATGTTTTGCAAGTTGTTGTTCAAGTGTCAAAATGAAAACGATAACGAAAACGATTGAAGTCGCGGTCACCTTCCAGATGTCTATTTCTGACAAGGGCTGAGTGAGACCAGCGGGGTTACTCTCACCTCTTATAGCGATCCAGTTTAGGTTCCTAAACAAAACCGAATCGCTATTTGTATGAATGCCGTCAAACGTCAACTGTAAACGGCAATTATACTCAAATATATCATTACGGTGCACTACAAATATTTGTACACTAGATTTTAATACGAGTTTGTTTGATTTCTCTTTTTTTGTTGAAAACGTCTTGACAATTTGTGACTAATTATTTCTTACACTAGCAACATATTAGACGCTTTCCTAAAATCCACCGTGCTACCAATCCTAGAAGTTCTCCACGCCTATTTTGACGTTTACAAAAAATCGACGCGGCTCGGCCCCCTGGATCGCTATAAGAGGTGAGAGTAACCCTGCTGTCCCCATACAAAATATACTTTAGAATTTCTCCTTAGAGCGCCGTGAATTTTTTCCCTTCATGGTTACGTGTTATAATATGGAAGCATTGACGCAAGACTTACTTAGGCAGTTGAGTCTGCGAAACCCGTAATATAAACTATAATATTAAAATTATGATTCAATTTTCAACTCACCGCAGCATTAGAAAAATTATTCGTAAACTCTTTGAACGCCTCCGCAATTTGATCTCTAGTCTTTGTGGTTTTGAAGTCTTTGGAACTGTTCCCATCTGCCTTCTTCACTCCGTCTATCCTGAAGCCAAGAGTTGCTGTCGAGCTGATGGTCTCCCGCCAGATCATGTACCTTGGTTTCGTGACCCCTTTGCTCCTGTGTTCTTCTTCTGTTGGGGCTTTTGGGTCTATTTGGATCATTTTCTCGTACATATCCTGTAATTAAAAGAAGATTGTTTTAGAACAGGGAAGATTTAGGATGGCTTGCGTGAGACTCTATTTAAATTATTTGTAATTTATTTATTCATAATATCATTTGCACCCTTACAGCTAATAACCATCGCGGTACAAATTTAATAATCAATTAACAACACAACATTTAAATTAGATACATAATTAAGTCAACTAACAACACAACATAAAATATTCAAGTCAATAGGATCACATTCCACTCTATCGTACTCTTAGGCATTTCGTCTTCCGCGGCCCTCTTACACTCCCACATCACGCGTCCCGGCGCACTCGCAAACAGATCGCAATGCGGCAATGATGTATCCTAAGCACAATTTGTACTTTGACAGTTCGATAAACGCGTTTAAGAACTTTGTTGATGATGCAAGATGGTAAACATGTTTAAGTGCATTTAGGTTACAACTGCAAAACAATATTTTTAGAACATTATGGAGGCACTTCACGTGGCTATTCGTATTCGCTATTAATTGTTTGTTGTATTTGTCAATTATTAAAATATAAAATCAGGAGAAATTTCAAAAGTTCGATCAGGATACCCTGGTCGAGAAACTGACAAGCGCGTGGATTGGTATTTGTTGTATTTGCCGAATAGGCAAATAAGACGAATATTTTGTCACACGTACTATCCACACATGGCAATTATAACAAATACGCAAATACGAAGCTAAGTGAAGTGCCACCACAAAAGCAAGTGTTGGTTTTCCACAAAATCAAATATTTGGGGGAATATATTTTGATTTTCATCCTAGCACTATAATGATGCGCTATGAATATGACATTCGATATAACGATGACATGTTCTTCTAGATATAACCTGTAAAGGACCTTCACGATTTTTATTACTGTTTATATTATAATACATTATTATACTCGTAAATTGTGCAGAAACGGTCATGGTCAAGGATTGAAACAGAGGTCTTCTATTATTATAACTTATGCATAATTTAATTCATTTCTTATCTCAAAACTATTAAAAAATATAAACTATTCATTGGACATTAACTCTGTTATCTGTGTAAACAAATAACTCTTATATTCATTTACGTAAATGTGTGACGATATCAAACTTTAAATTAAAGGAAAACATTATTTTTTCAAACCGTTTACCAAAGAGTGGACAAAAAACTTTTTCATCATTAATTAGTGTTAAAATACACATTTAAAGTTAACGATTGTAATAAATTAAGATAATTAACCCATAAAATAAACACCATTAAATATTAAGGAAACTAAACTAGTTTAACTGTTTCTAACAATTAATTTTCTGATAAAGTAAGTAGGTATTTAGATCAGCAATTTTGATAAAGAAGTCTCTACATTGCACGAACGGTAAGTGGTTATTTTTACCTTTCACGCCCTAATATCTTCGAACGAAATTAGAGCAAATGGATTTTTCTCTTTTATATTTTAAATTCGTCCTCGAATATTTTTCGTTTTCACATATAATAAGTACAAAGTAACATAAGTTATATGATTGTTTTTTGGATTTTTTGTCATTTATGCTTTTATTTTATCAATCTTTTATTTGTTGGTGTGATAGTGAATAAAAAGAATACCTAACTGCCATACTATATATTTTTGAACAACCGACCCGAGCCGGCCCGGCTTAGGTGGCAGCTCGACTGCACAAATCTCGGCCGACGGTCGAGCAGCCACCTTTTGAAAAAGGTAGGTCAAGTCGACCACTCGACCACAAACCTCTCGGCCAATGATCGAGTGGACAACTTACCTGAACTGTTAGTGGTCGAGTCGACTAAAAGCCCGAGTGGTTGACGATCGGGTTACCAACAAGAACTGTCAAAACTGACATAAACTTTTAAAAATGACAAGAACGGTTATTTTTGGGTTTACTTGAAAATGGCGGGAAACGACGGTTGCGAAATTATTTGATAATTTTCCTTTTAATGTCTACAGGGACTATTTTGTGTTTAATATCACGTTAAATTAATCAGAAAATGTTCGCGAATGACAGTACGGTGAAGTTATTGGATTATTTATGCAAGATCTGAAGTTTCAAGCTTTTATCAAGAGTTCCCGCTACAAGCTCGGGAGTGAACGTGACTGTCGAGCTGCTTCGTCCAGAGTGATGACGCTATGGCGTCCCCTCAGGATGAAGACATGAAACGCGGCTACCCAGGGTGAAGACGCTACTGCGACTCCCCTGGAGGAACATAGAAGACTATTGAATATATTGAATTTTCTGTAACATGACATTGGCAAGTGACGAACTGTCGAGTCCATTAATAAATAAAAAAAAAACGGTTATTTTTTCCTTCGTGTGTTTGATAATCTAGCTGTTTGACTAGTGTATCTGAGTCTGCACCCTTAATTTTCGAGCAACTATCGAATTTTGAACCTAAACCGCCACATCTTGGTACTCTAATCCACAGTTTCCCTTACCTTTCGCAGCTTTGTCTTCTCCTTGGCCTTGGCGAGTTCCTCCTCCAGATAGGTCCTGACTCCGATCTTGCAGTCCATGACGCAGGGGCAGTCGAAATCGCTGAGTAAGTCTTGTAGTTGTAAGTATACTGTTTCGTGCTTGGTTAAGAAGTATTACAATGGGTATTTTGAAAGATTACGATTAGTATACCGAGTATTGTAAGCCCAAGAAATCTTTAAAAGTTATGGACATGTGCGAGTCGGCTGTGGGACTCGCTCACCGAGGGTTCCGTGCAATATCACAATAACCTTTGCTCTAACGAAAAGATAAGTATAAGTAACGAAATACCAGGCGTCAACTGAAATATAAGTTTGTAATTACAAAAAAATAATTATTTCGTTATGGAATCCCAAATTTACAGTTTTCGAATTTTTTCCTTTACTTGTGCTGTAAGACCTAGTTTCTTGCAAAAATTCATTAATAGGTTTTGAGTTTTTTGCGTTTTCATACAAATACGTGCCAAAATTCGACACATACGGCCATATCTTTTGATTGTGTTAACTTAGAAAGTGGATTTTTTCATGGCTATTAATTTCAACTTGATACGTCTACGCGTTTCTGAGATATAGGTCTTGACAGACAAACAGACAGACGGACAACAACAAAGTGATCATATAAGGGTTCCCTTTTCCTTTTGAGTCACGGAACCCTAAAAATTGTGTAGAATTTTTAATAAATAGAGATAATACTTAGACAAGAAACAATTAAAGTTTAATAATTATAATAAGGTGGACTGACAGAGACTGATGGATAACTAAAGACGGGAAATCGGGTTGAGGAGCGAGCTTTGGGAGAGCAGTGGACTGATACGGACTGAATGATGAATTAATAATGAACTAAACACTAGTGCTGTTATTCATATCGTGTTGTTGTCCCTTTCACACTTCGTTAAAAAAGGACAGAGGGTCTTTAAATCACGTTAATAAATAACAGCCATTATTTTAAAATAAATAAAACAGATGAGAAACACCTTTGTAGTACTCATCGACAACTTAAAGTGGCGTGTATTTTAATAATTTTGAAAAGGATACATTCTCCGTCATCGCACGTAACTTGGCCTTTGTATTCAGGAACGAACGGCCTCAGGATATCTTTCATGAGCAACTGAAAATAAAGAAAAACGTATTTGTACAATTTGCAACCAAATACTTCAATACTTCATTTATTCAACCTTAGGAGCTCTAGGGAACACTTGGTTATGTCATACATAATATAATAATTTACAATAATATAAGGTACAGATACGAACTAGGTTACGGCTGGATGTACGAACAGAGAAACAGGGCAAAGAACCGACCCATGGGATATGAACTAATTGCGGTTGTAAAGAGGCCTTGTCAATGTTTTGCTCAACTCAAAACTGTATTATAATGCTATACCGAACAGATGACCTAAAGGAGTACTGGAGCAAAGACCCGGAGAACCGTTGGTAAAAACCGGCCGTTTTTGATAAATGACGTATGGATGTGGATTTCGGCAAAAACCGCACATAACTTGCAAAAACCGGTAAGAAGGTTTGCCCTTGAAGAAGCATTTGCGCCAAAAATGGGTTGCGTATTCATAAAAGTAATTTAAAGTTACGCCACCGTTTAGACCCCCGAGTGAGGTTTAACTAGGTTTATGAATAACAGCAATGGCGAATAATGATGTAGGAATCAAATCGCATAACTGTTCATTGCGCACAAAAGATTCCAATGGGTCGAAATACAGAATTTCCTACAAACTATCAGGAAGATTCACTGTTTATTCGTCTTAAGGGCCTTCCATGAGCCAACTAGCGCCGTCAATCTTAAAAAATAATATCTTCCAATTTATTAAATTTTATTAAACTTTGCATCGGGAACGATCAGAGGGGGCTTATTAGATTAAGTTTTTACTATTATAAAATAATTACTGAATAAAATTTATGTCTTTAAAAAAGCTATTTACGAAATGTTTATTACGATAAATACTATTTTTTAAATGCTTGTTTATAACGTGATTCAATGTCGGTAAGTTGCCGTTTTTCGCATAATTGCGAAAATTTGTGAACTACAACTTAGCTTGTCGCAATTATGCCATGTATTGTATATTGAAAAATAGTATTCATCCTAATAAACATTTTGTAATTTTTTAATAATATGATTAAATTGGAAGATATTATTTTTTCAAGATTGGCGGCGCTAGTTGGCTCTATGAAGGCTCTTAATTCCCTTACATATGCGACCACAATAGAAATATTCGAGTCACGATAGAAATGTAACATCTATTCTTAAAGACAGTAACATCAACAGCACAAATTATGCGATCAAGGCATTCAAAGAAACTTGAATGTTTGCGCTGTCATGTCATTAACTTGCCGTTAACGACTGTGACGTCAACGAGTGATATCTGGTTTCTTTTGTGCCAATGTACCTACATAAATGTATTTTTATAATTATACTAACTACATAATATAGTGTTGAGAAAAAGATATTACAATTAAAGGCATTTTAGAACAACAAACTTTATGTCGTCAATCATCATTATCGTTAGTTTTGGCACATTATTTATTAGTTTTTATTATTATTATATACCTATATTTTTATGTATAATAATAGTAATTAAATAAATTTATTGTTTTAGTGCTAGGTATATCTACAACTTCGAATAAACTAGTATTAAAATTTCACAGATTAACATTAATTAATTATATTTTAGTAAGTACTTTTATTTTTAGTTTAGTATTGTAAGTTAGTTTATATTTTTAGTTATTTGAAAAAAGTTTTGGTAAGTGGTCAGTTTGCAAATTGAATATTTTGAATTAGGTTAGTTTTTGTAGATCACAAGTTATCTTCATGTGTCAAATCATCTTTTGATTACCAATCGATCAAGTTCTAACCTGCGTTGCGATTCTATGGCGCGTACTCATAAACGTGATTTAAAATTACGCCATCGTTTATGTCCCCTGTTTCTTTCTATCTTAACCATTTTTAACGAAGTGTGAAAGGGATAGCAACACGATTTAAGGGAACCGAGGTTTAACTAGGTTTATGCATTTCAATCTTTTATAATATTTAACTGCATATTTTAGGTTGCGCTCTTAGCTTACTCTCAAAATTAAATGACTTATTTAAGAAAGCTTAGAATGAGTTCTCTCCATTGATCTCCTATAAACAACTACACACAAAGGTCTTACTAAAACAATTAAAAGACGTCCAAATAAGGGTCCATTGTTAACGTCCAAATAATGTCCAATAAAGCAAATGAGGGTCCATTCATCCGTTTGGACCTTCTTTGCGGGCAGCTCGGACATTTTTAGAGGGCAGACTGTGTATCTAGTTGTTTATAGGAGATCAATGGTTCTCTCTTATAAATATCATACTAAGCTCGTGGTCACAATTCTGAATCTCAGTCTCAATCTTGCCCTCAAGCCAACGTTACCATAGCGACAAAGCCAATTACAATTAATGTAAAACAAATGACGGGCTTTTTGAAAATGGCGGGAAACGACGGTTGCGAAATTATTTAATAATTTTCAGTTTAATGTCTACAGTGGGTGTTTTGTGTTTAATATCACGTTAAATTAATCAGAAAATGTTCGCGAATGACAGTATGGTGAAGTTATTGAAGAATTCAAGCAGGATCTGAAGTTTGGCGCCATGGTCAAGATTCCCACTACGAGCTCGGGAGTGAACGTGACTGTCGAGCTGCTTCGTCCACAGTGATTGACGCTACGGCGTCTCCTGTGGATGAAGACAAGAAGACGCGGCTACCCAGGGTGATGACGCTACGGCGACTCCCCTGGAGGAAGATAGAAGACTATTATACAATGAATTTTCTGTAACATGACATTGGCAAATGACGAACTGTCGAGTCCATTAATAAAATAAATAAATAAATAAAAACAAATGACGTACAACTTAAATCTTCACTCGTAATGACATTGGATGTATCGCTTATTTCACAATTAGTCACAGTGGCTATAGAAACTAGTATAAGTATTAAGTTCATGCTTATCGATTGTTAATTTGTTAATGATATTGTAAATAATGAGACTTTTACATAATGACGCCTTTGTTTAGGTGTCAGCAGGTGTCAGCTTGGCTCTGACGTCAATGAGAACAGAAATAATTGAAACGATGTTACGAAATTAAAGATAATATTATGTTAATTTAAGCATTGTCAAATTCAAAGGCAATAATCGCTTATTGCAAGGTAAAATAAGTTGGGTATATTTTTGCACATCAGTTTCCCTCTCTGTATTGCCAACGCAATTCGTTGGCAGAGGTAGCTGCCAGCCCTCTGGTCGCCGGACTCCTCGATCAGTCGCTTGGACAGCTCTTTGACGATCATTCATTAATTATATATCAAATCACATGTCTGGGTGATGTGAGCGCAAAGAGCAGCACAGTAACACTGTTCTTAAACCTAGTTCATAATATTTAAATTTGCAATTGTCACAATTGCAGGTTTCACCTAGTTTATATACTATAATAGCAGCTGTAAAGAGGCTTTGTCAAGTGTTCCATGGCTTCAAATTAAAGTTCACTAAATCGTTAAATGAAGAAGCAACTGAATTCATTCCGACCTATACTAGGACATGAGAAATGATTAAGTTAGAAATAGTGTATGCATCTATTTTTTCACGGTTCTTCCTTTGATCCTACAAAATTACATTGGAACTGCTAAGGGAGCTGTACTAGGCCCGCATGCTTTCTTTACACATAACCTCTTTTATTTTCCATTAGTCGTTATCAATTGAGTTCTAGGAGTATGGGATTTGAAATAATTGTTTTTCTAACTTAACCTACCCAAACCATGATCATCGAATTAGTCTAACAATCTATCTTTTGACTATAATAGCCGTTAGTACTACCCAGAGTGTCTTTTGCTTTTCCATAAGTATTCTGTTTCCAAACAAAGATCAAAGTTTGTATCACAATGTTTTGACGTACAGTAGCAGTACGTACCGTGACAAAGCAAATTGCTCATCCTGTTTTGTGGCTATTTTATGTATTCTTAAATACTATACAAAAAGTATCGTTTGTCTAAGCTTGAAGATCATCCGAGGCCATTCTTGGGTCATTAATCTGCGGGTTATTGGTTGCATCTTCTAATATCGTGAACCATAGATTCCTTTTCCATTATTTGCAAACTTACTACTAGCATTTCTTCCTTTGTACATAATTGTTTCGGTTTTTTCATATTTAAAAACGTCCACATGCATTCTATTAGATATAAGTTATTCATTATTAGTCATTTACAAGTTAATTACCTTATTTTTGGCATTGACACTACATTATGCGACATTGCAACCCGATTGAAAGGCGTTAGCATCCGTTATACAGTTTTTTAAACTAGTACGGTTGCTATCGTTTTACATTCTTGTAAATTGTTTCCAAACAATGCTGTTAGCTATAAGTTTTCAATCAAGAAACTCTGCATATAGTCATATGATCAGCGGCCTGTGGTCTACCCACGTTTAAATCTTGGCCTTCATACTATCGTTCAATAAACGGTGGCGGTATTACACCACGGTCATCTCTCAACGTATCCTTCCCGTCACCACTTCAAAGAATTGTAGCTTACTCATTATTATTCCTTGGGTATATTGCCTTACCTTAGGTCAAAAAAGGGGGACTGACCTAGTCTATGATTATACCTGTTCCAAAATTGCTACAATCGCCTCGTCTGTGGTCATTATTCTAAGAAATATGACTTATTAGTTTTGGGTTTTAATGGCTCCTTATTAGCATTATATTACGACTCCAGTAAGATGATCTAATAATTATAATTAAAACGTTTGACAACTTAGTCCTTTATTTGACCTTAGGCCAAAATGATAAACAAAAAGGGTTTGGATGAAAAGTGATAGTGGTTTGTCAGATTTGCAAACGTGAGTTTATGTATTCGTAAGTATTGATATATACGTTATCATCTTTATGAATCAGATCTTTTGAACTATCTTTTACAGACATGAACTCTGCATCTATAAGCTCATCGTTTTTCTCACCTGGAAACACCTCTCTTCCTGTGGACACAGCTTCTTCAGTATGGTGCCCTGGTCCGGGCCAGCCTTGAAGTTGCCTTGGTGACCAGCTAGCTGCACCCAGGGGTACCTCTGTTTCTTGTATATTTGAAAGAACGGCGTCCATTGCACTATGTTGCGTAGTTTTCGCCATCTCTCGGATTGCTGGAAAGGGGCAGAAACGTAGTGTTAGTATTTGTAAATAAATTTAAGAAATCTGCATGATGATTCTGCATTTTAAATTAAATTTTAAAATATTCATAAGTAGTGTGCGAATTAAAAAAGTTAAATTAAATGAAATAGCTAGCAAGCACAGCATACGTAGTGCTGAGCATATAGCATATTATCTTAGGTATACCTCTATAGAGAGAGATATATACCGACTACCGACTCCAAGATCTTGATGCGATGTTGTTTCCAACCTCCATAGTAAAATGTTCGAACCCCTTTATGAAGTTTCAACGTATATTCGCAACTGGACTACGAGTTCCTCCATACTCGATAGAATCAGCTATACGGCATCCCATATCAAGTGTCTTATTTTGTAAACAAATATGATCGTCTCGATACTCGATAGTAACAATGAAAGTACTGGTCGATTGAACCTGTTCATTATTGTGAAAATAAAGTGATCCGATCTAATAATGTGAAGAGGTTGTAAGAGTCATCCACCATCATTTTGGAATGGCAGATTGATTTTTTATTCGTTTAGCTTTCTATTTACATGAATACTCTAAATAACGTAACCTTGGCGAAATTATCTAGTAAATAAGAGTAGAAGCCATTCAAATAAAAATAGAATAGACTATGCAATAATCACAGAACAGCTTAAAATGTTAGTAGGGTAGGGTAGTGTTTATTTACAAAATAAGACACTTGATTTGGGCTTCGGTTTAAGTATTTAGATTTCCGGCTATCATGACCATACTGGAAGAAATATTAATTTCTATCAATACCTATTATAATATTAACATAGAAAATATAAACTGAACTAAAAACTATATATATACAATAGGTCGGTTGAACTATCTGAATGGCTTATCATTACAGATAGTTCAACCGATCCCCGTTGTCCGGCAACGTGCCCAAAATGCTGGCGGCATTTCCCCTCTGGATCGCTAGGCTGATCCTTTGGGCGAAATACAGGCCAGCACCTTGGTCACGCGTGGACTCCACGAGCTGCGCCGACAGATCTTTCAAAATCTCCATCGCTCCCGGCCCCCACGGACCCAGCGTCTCTACCCCAAACGGCACAAATATGTAGCCTCTGTCGAGGCTACTATAATTGCGCCGCTTGAGGGATTCGACTGCTGCAGCAGCGCCACTTGCTCGTTGTGATTTCGATCTATTTCTTCTATATAAATAGCACCTATGTTTTCAACAAGGTCAATCTGGATGTTCACACGCAATTCTCATTACTCAGCTAAACAATCCACCTATGTGATAATGCGAAGGCTTTTTTCCCACAAAGCAAGGGCGAACGACGGAAAATTGCAATTGCTGGCATAGTAAGCTGTGTACTCAGATGCATGGTAATTAGAATTAATTTCATACCCATTTACAGTACATTATACTGATGATTCAAAACTTTTTTTTAAACCAATAATTTTAATAAAAAACGGAGATATTTTTACATTTATTCGTTATCTTGTACAACTTGCGGTTGATGGTGGGGCAGAATCTGGCATTGTCATTAATAGTTTGAAATTTTTTTGGTTATAGGACTAAAATATCAACTAAATTGTATTTTGACGCCTGAGGTCCGGAATGCAGCTCATGGAAAAGAGTCTGTAATCTTCTGGTTCCAGATAGGCTAACCGCAAACGACTATAGTATGACCGTCTAAATCAGTCTTCGCCTGCGCGGTACAGGGATGCGGGGGAAGGCGACAACGGGGACCGAGAGAGGTGCGGAAGGGGTAACAGAAATGCGCCTGCCGCCCGCACCTCTCTCGGTCCCCGTTGTCGCCTTCCCCCGCATCCCTGTACCGCGCAGGCGAAGACTGATTTAGACGGTCATACTATAATCCGCTACGCTAATGAGTCAAATACAAATAAGTGTTTCATGAACTCATTATCGCCACAGGCACTGTAGTGGGAGATTACCAATCGCATTGAGAATATGCAAGAAAGGATTATTTCCACGAAAGCCAAGTTTTCGTATTAAATAAAGTAGGTAATTTATTCATAGGTTTAAATTGTTTTCAAAGAATGATGATACACCGCGTCACACCATAACAAATAAACTGATTGATTGTATAGGGACGACGCAAATAAAAAAGGCGAACATCGCAAAAAGTAACATGTATGTAACGTAAAAAAAAACCTAATAGAAAACACAATAATTTAAATCAAACACTGCAATTCTAAGTGTTATCAAATTAATGATATCTTGACAAAAATAAGGGCATTTTCAATTTGTAATCTTAAAGTTCTTAATAGAGTCTGGCTAGTCTGCAAAAGTTCCATGTAGTTTATACAATCTAATTGACTATAGGCTTTAAGTTCAAGGACATAAGCTACATGTCACGTACCTTCGTATTGAACACGTAAGCATAAAACACTACATCCATGAAATCCTCAATGTTGAAACAAATATTGGCGGAATACATTCTCCAAAAACAAATCACACACAAAACGACTTTAGCAAACTTTAAAAAGGTTAAATAAACGAAAAAAAAATTAAAACCACTGTTCCGATCGTAGCAAATATGTAACTGGTCACCACAACTCCGTATTGCCAATATATAAACTACTTGTATTATCTGTAGTACAACTGACTCAGAACCGCAACTCGCAACCATATGACGTCAATGTGCGTTACTTATAAAGACAGCTGATTGGTCAGTTCACTGAAGGTGTATGCCGTATGCCCTACGTAGTCGGATTTTTAGGAAAATAGGTAAGTAATAGTAGAATTGTGACGCGAGTGATTTTGCAAAACCAATGCAATGCGGAATAGGTATATGTTTTATCACATACGTTTTACGCAATTTTGATCGTCATAACATGCGGGGAAAGACGATAGCGACTATATTGGAAATTTAGCCAAAACGAAACAATGAGTTAAATACATTGTAAAACGTAAAATCCATATTCAATATACCTACATTAATTAACAATGCGTCTACAACTTGAGGAAAACTAAAGGAAAAAAGTATTATAAATTATTATTTTGCTCGTATTATTTTTACACGGGACATTCAAAGTTTAAATGCAGTAAAGTTTGAAAGCTGCTGGCCGTGGTAGTATCATCATCATTGTGATCACGTGGCAATTAGTGACGTAGGAGATCTAATCTGTCAATGCTGCGCGTGCGACCAATTGTTTCATGGGTGCCAGTAGGGCTGCCACCAAAAAATTTACTAAAGATTTTATGAGACAAGAAGACCTAATATTTGTTGGCTGTCTGTCGTTTTTCTAGCATAAGAATTGAAATTCTTCAAGAGATAATAACAATCTATGATTATATTCATGGTATTTTTGAAAAGTTTTAAGAGGATGTTAAATAAAAGGTACAGTCAGCACTACTTGCCACACACATTTTGTGCTCTCAAAGAAATTTCTATCCATGAGTCACCTCTAGGTAACAGATAATTTTCTCGAGAGCTAATATTTAGAAATTTGTTTCTGCTTTGCAGACTGCAGTGCATCTTAAACATAGTAACATTCATAGTAGCTTCATTAACTCTGACAATTAGAACTGTTGACAATCTGATTACATGCAACTGGCCTGTTCCTAATAGCTTCTGATACTGCTGCATACTGATAGAAGCAACCCTAGTCCCATTACATCTTAAAAGGTAGAGTCACACGGCGGCAGTCATTCCGAAGATTCGAGGTTGAGGGTCAATGTTTTCTGAAACAACTTTGGCCTGATGATTCCATTGTTCGATTTTAAGAACTATAATGATGATCAGATCGATTTGACGACAATTGACTAAGGCTATATTTTTGTCTTGTACACGAAGACAGAAAACAGTATAAAGGGGTCAATAAGGGTGAGATTGTTGCAAAAACTACTGGGTCGAATTTAATCATTATTTTGCAGTTACATAGTTTTAACTATTATCTATCTAGTAGTGAAAGAATTATTGCAATAGGTCAAGTAGTTTTTGATATAATAATATCAACCTTAAAAATTCTCCTGTACACTTTTCTCTGAGTTAAACCATGCTTTCAAATTAAGATGACGAAGATAGGAAGAAACAGGTAGAAAATGATCATAAGTATATATCATTAAAGAAACTACAGCTAAAAGAAGAGTCACGAAAGAAATCCATAAAGCGAATGGTGGTGGAACGGTCAATAGATATTCAGAAGGACATATTATCCCGACAAAATTAAACAGTCAATGTCATGCAAAAGGGCCAAGTGCGGGCTGGCTACTACAAATTGACGAGCTTGTGCATAAAAAGATTGATGAATGTGGACAAGCAACGGTCGTGTTGTAGTGTCACAGCAAATTAAAGGTTTTTTAGAGTTTTTCAAACCCACGTTCACTTTTTAGAGTTACCGGATAAGAAATCATCATTATTATCAGGACTACTTTATACAGGGTGTAACGTAAAGGGTATATGAAGTCGAAGGGAGGGTGTTCAGTATCGGTAACTGCACAACTTTTGTTCTACGAATTTATTTTTTGACTTTTCATACATTTCTTACCGGTCAACTGATCGATTTGTATGAGACATTAATTTATTTTTACTTTTTATTCGAAAAGTCGTAGAACAAAAGTTGTTCAGTTACCGATACTGGACACCATTTACGTTACATCCTGTAGAATCCAAGAGAATCGTATACGAAGAAGGTACTATAGTATATCAAGTAATACATAACGAATGATGGGAAATAAAAACAGCGAATCGCTCTCTCAAGGACCAAGGCCGATTCAACGGGCGTGCAAAGTAATAAAAAAGTAAATTACAATCGTAAAAAAATAAACAATATAAAAGAACCATAGCCTTTGTGATACCAGCAAAATGACTTCCATGGGAAAGGAAGCACTTAACTGTATCAGTTAAGTGTAGTTGACGTCATAACATTAACTGCTTCAAGAACGAGTTCTAGTAATGATCGACAGCTAACGTGTCCAATACACCAATTATGTCGTAGAATATCGCAAAGTCAGACATGAGCCAGCGGTTTGCACAGCTGTCAGTCATGCAGTTTGACTCATAAAATTATTAAGTCGCAGTAGCAATATTAGGTGAAACACCGCTTAGAATAATGATTTCAGAAGCTTCTTCTTCTTTCTCGTGTGGTTTAGTGACCAAACCTATTTGTCAAAGATATTCAGGCCTCTGTCGTGGCCTAACGACTGCTGTCAAGCGACAACAACCGGGACCAACTGCTTAACGTGCTTTCCGAGGCACGAAGGGGCTCAGATGAAAGTGTCACTAGCGGTCACCCATCCAGGTCCTGATCTCGCCCAACGTTGCTTAACTTACGATCGTTTTCAACGTGTACTCGCAACTGGCCTACGAGCCCCTTCATTTCAGAAGCTGCCGAAACGACAGTTTAATTGAAAAGTATTGAATTTATGATAAAATTAAGGAATACAAATGAGATATTAATTGACTCGGAATCAATTTAAAAAGATAGCTTCACAATTTGGATACTAGGTATCAGTGAAAAGTGTCAAAGTTGCAAACTTCCTACTACGTTCGTTTTGTCAAAAACGATGAAGACCATTTTTAACCATCAATGTCTCTGTTAGGAATTGGAATAACTAAGAACTAATTTTAGACGTATCTGCGTTATGCAGCATGATCATGCGAGTTGATTTACCTAACAATAAAGAATTTACTCACCTTTTTGCTAAGAGCGACAGACCAATATTATATTTAATTGTTTAGGCCTAATAACAATTAGATGTCACAAATTCTAATAGGGGTCAATGCAGATCATAGATACCTAACGATTTAATAATAACTGTAACTGCTTGGCCGATTTAAAAGACATTGCCAATTAGGCAGCACTGATGACTTTGTCACTTAAAAATATACCTTATGATGTAGTCGTTAATGAAGTAGCCCTCATGACGTTGTTACTTAATGACATATGTATACAGAGCCCTTATCAAGGCATTGCTGAACGAGACAGACCCTATAACGTCACTTAATGATTTCTTATGACGTCAACCGTAATGATGTAGATTGTAGACCTTAAGACGTTGTAATTCGATTGTCAAATACATAATTGTGATTGGCGAAGAACGTTTAATATTTGCAACCTTTTAAGAATATGACGGCACTGCATTTTTGCAGTACCTACGTGGCTAGCCAATGTTTGTGATTGATGTCTCTACCATGCCTAATGGTGGCACTTCACTTGGCTATTCGTATTCGCTATGTGTCGTATTTGTCAAATACTTGACGTACATTTTGTCAAGAATACCAACCACACATGGCAATTATGACAAATACGATGAATACTGATGTATATTTTCTCCGACAGGATTCGAGATACAGGTAGCTCTATTGGAAAAAAAGTATCACGGAATGCCGAGTTCTCTGGTTCGCAAACATTTGACGCCTAAAGTCAGTCGATTTTTTTGGTTGTTTTTGTATTAACTTCGTTTTTTTAATGAAGCAGTATCTGAAGGCTGATCCATTACCCGTAGCGAAATATTTGACCTAAGATGCTTAAGTTTTATTTTTATTTCTCTTCGTCTACTATGTCAAGAGCGCTTGTGACGCACGCGCCGACTTTGAAAGCATCTGCTAATAAGACAGACCTTCTGCCGATGTATTGTCTAACTTGAAATATATCCTTAAATCCTCAATAGAATTGCTGTCTTCCCTCATGAAATTAATATAATGTGAGTTGTAAAATTAACAATTTACTCAGGACCAAATCTTTGTAAACAAACTCCCCTACTAACATTTTAAGCTGTTCTGTGATTATTGCATAGTTATTTTCACATTATTAGACTGGATCACTTTATTTTCACAATGATGAACAGGTTCGATCAATCAGTTCCTTCAGTGTGACATCACAACAGGTGATTAGACGATCATGTTTGTTTACAAAATAGTACACTTGATTTGGGCTGCGGTACACATGCATTCATGTTTGGTATACTGCGCCAGATTGAGGTTTTCATCATGCTGGGTCAGATTCCATACAATTTTGACAATTATAAATATATAGCAAGATATAAGTAAATATATAACAAGATATTTTTTCAGACGTTGATTTTCATCGATGTATTAAACAGCTCGGGAGCTCGGTGGCTTAGTGGTTGGGTCGATGGACTTGCAATATGGAGGTTCCAGGTTCGATTCCCAGCCAGGGCTGCCATGTACCAATGTGTTATCCTCGGTTTTTTCGACGGAAAAACTTACGTACATTTACCGAGTGCTCTCACAACGGTGAAGGAAAACATCGTGATGAAACCTGCATTTAAGGATTAAACATTCCTTAAGACTTCAGTAAGTAGATAAATTTTTTCGCATCCTTCTGGGTCAGCCGCGTTTGATTGAACCCAGCGACATGGGAATAACAAGTAGTTAGTACAGTATCATTGATAGAAAAAATTAAAATTCCAGTTCCCGTGGCTCGGCAACAATGGCACGAGGTGGAACACCCCAGGAAGTTTAGTCGGTATTCCGCCCCTTTAGGGCGGCGAGCTCGACATAATCAACACGTCACACGGAAACGTGTTTTAACTGAGGCAAGACATGCATAAAATATTACTTTGAAATCTACAATACCAGTAGCGTTGATAGAAAAACTGAAAATACGCGTATAAGAGGCCTATAGAGACCTCTATTACGCGTAAAATGATATTTTGAAATCTACAACGCGATATCAGGTTGTATACTGGTTGTAAAGTGTCAAGAGCGCTAGTGACGCACGCGCCGACTTTGAAGACGTCGCTAACCAAACCGACCTTACTTGCGACGTTTACTTTATTGTTTTCCCATCTGCAACGTCACTGTAAATGGAAGGATGGAGTGTCTCTCTTACAAAGCCCTTTCTTAGCAGTTACAGATACATAATAGATAAATACAATACAAGTATACAGGGAGTCTTAATGGTTGTCATTTTTTTAAATTACTTTACTAGCAGGTAGTTTAGAGTAGGTACTACTAATACTGGACTACTGCTGGACGTAGGCCTCTCCCAAAGCGCGCCGCTCAACCCTACTCTTGGCCCTCTGCGTCCAGTCCCTGCCAGCCATCTTGCGAAGATCATCCCTCCATCTGGTCGGCGGGCGTCCCACACTACGTTTACCCGTTCGTGGCCTCCATTCGAGAACTCGTCTACCCCATCGGCATATTGCCTATAGCAAGATAATAGGATTTGCAATACATTGTCCAAAATACTTGTCATGTTAGAAAAGGGACCTTAGAACGATGCCCAATCATAATTTTTTAATTAATTAATTTATTTTTTTATTTTTTTAATTAATTAATTGATTATTTTTTTATTAAATGGATAAGAATTACTTCCTAATTATTATATTTACTTGAATATTTATTTGTATTATTGACTGACTGACTGACAAAATTGAATTTTTAATGTTTAAGTGTCTAATGTTGCGATGCCCTTACAGGGTTTATGTGAGCACTTCCTGTACTATCGAAGAACCATGTTACCACATAAAGCAAGGAATAAATGAATTATGAATTTAAAAAAAACTAATAATTTTCCTTGCAAAGTGGTGTAATCTGAATTTAAAAAACGTTGACGTGCCAAATTACAGGTGTAACAGATAAGCTATGAAGCCGAAAGTGTTTTGTGAACTTCCGTTGTACGACTTTTAGATTTTCGCACAATTTTATTTTTGAATTTACATACATTTCCCAGAATCGGGGGGACAGACAGGAATAATCCTTTCCTACCGGTCAGCTGATCGATTTGCATAAAAAAAAAATTCCATCCAGGCCAATAATGGCCCCAACTTATTAGTCGTTCCATCTCAACAATAAAAAAACTCTTTCATAATAAAAATATAAAATAAATTACGAAAGACTTTGGACAATTTATTAACTGCCATCTCAAATGTTAATTTTTTGTGAGTCGTGCGTCACGGAAATGCGTTTTTGACGTAAAACTGTATACTTAAATAGATATAAATACGAGGCTCGACAAAAACAGAGGTAGGTTACATACCCTATTACTGTAAACAATTTTTTGGTAATCAACGTTTATTTTTGGTCGAATAAAATGATCGCTTAATGCAAAATGGCCGTTTTAATCTTGACATAATAAATTAATTTTATATTTAACTTAACGTGTTTATTAAGTACCCATAATTTATCTAAGTAAAGTAAGTACTTACCCATATGAGTCTATGTAGATATTTGCGGCTATTGACTCTTACAAAAAAGGGGGGGTCAGACAAGAAAGGTAAGTACGGACAACAGCAGGTCAATGGTAACACTTGCATTACGATTTTAAATCTTACGACGCAGCTAATAAGAACGGTCCAAAGTGTTACATTTGAGCTGCTGTTAGTTGTACCTATATCTGTCTATATGTATACAGTAAAATTCGTTAGTCGTTAGCGATCGAGCTTTATTTATTTTATTAATGGACTCTACAGTTCATCATTTGCCAATGTCATGTTAAAGAATATTCAAAATATTATAGTCTTCTCTTTATCCAGGGGAGTCGCCGTAGCGTAACGTGACTGTCGAGCTGCTTCGTCCAGGGTGATGGACGAAGCAGCTCGACAGTCACGTTCACTCCCGAGCTCTTAGTGGGACTCTTGTCAATAGCTCGAAACTTCAGATCTTGCATGAATCATCCAATAATTTCACAATATTGTCATTCGCGAATTTTTCTAATTAATTTAACGTAATACGTAGTTATATATAGCACTTTTACAATAAATTAATAATAAAATATATACTTATAAATAAAAATATGGGGCCAAATGACTGCCCTGCGGGAGAGTGCCCAAAAGGCAGACGACGTTACCTCGTTGTATAGCCAGCGATATACGCTGGCCGAGGTAAGCGCCAGCCCTTTGGTCACCCGACGAATCAATGAGGCGTGATATTAAACACAAAATAACCACTGTAGGTAGACATTAAAATGAAAAGAATCAAATAATTTCGCAACCGTCGTTTCCACCATTTTCAGAAGCCTCGAGCGAGCGAACTTACAACTTATGGTAGATAATGATATAGATTGTGAAGCCAAACTCGTTTGAACTGATTTATGTAAATTTTTCCGGTTCTCCCATTCGGTTATTGTATTAGCTATCCATCTTTATGTGCCTTTGTATGCTAATGGAATTGACGACCGACAGTATCTAGCTAGATAGACTGTGTATACATATACCTACCTACTAATTATTAACCCTTTGGTAGTTACAGTAAGACATTTTCGAGTGTCGTGCAATAGCTCTAACAATCTCTGGTATCCTGGTACTCCGACCCAAATCCATGCACATGTTGTTATTACCTACAAATTAAATTTCGGTAAGTAATTGGATTTTTCATTTGACTGTACTTTATTCATAAAACGGGTGGAATCGCGACTATAATTATACGATATTTTTGAGATAATTTTTCGGGTCGAGACGGGTGGAATCGCGACGGGTGGAAACGCGATCGGGTCGAATCACTATAGACTGCAGACTATGTAATGTTTATTTAATTGACAAGTATTCAAAAATCAATTAGACTCTTTTTTTAATCATTATCATAAGTCCTTTTTTTATGTACCCACTGCTCAGGTACATTATACCCTCCCTCAGGTCATGCGCGGATTGGCGGATTACACATGCCTTAGATTTTTTCTACGGCAAGTTTCATCACGGTGTTTTGCATTTGGTAAATAGAGGGGCTCGTAGTCCAGTTGCGAGTACAAGTTGAAAACGATCGTAGAGTTAAGCAACGTTGCGCGAGGTCAGGACCTGGATGGGTGACAGCTAGTGACATTTTCATCTGGGCCTGTCGCTGGGCAGCAGTCGTCAGGCCACGGCTACGGGCGGCCTAAATAACTCTGACAATTCGGTTTAGTCACTAAACCACGCGAGAAAAGAAATAAATTCGGTAAATGTAAGTACTTTAGGTTAGCTGTAAGAGATTTAGGTTAGCTGTAAGAGAACTCTTCTCATAGGGTTAAGGTCGCCATTGTTTACTTTTTTCCAACTGTGTATTAATTTTAAGATTATGTACAATAAAGAATATACACATACACTTACTTATGTATTTTATTTCACATGTGACTAATGACTTGGCCGGGAATCGAACTGGGACCTCCGTCTTGTAAACCAACCACTGCGCTACCGAGCTCTCGATGATGGCTCAATATAGATTTAATTCTAAAATATGATTCAGATGAGAGGCAAGGTATCTATTTCATACACTGATAAACACGAAATTGCGTCCACAAAAAACTTCATCGGCATTTTAAAGCAATAAATTCCGCCATTATACTATCTGATTTAATATATCTTTGGCCGTAATAAGCAGGTAACTATTAGTCGGCGCCTTATAAGGAATGGGCCACATTGACGGACGGACTGACGGACCAACTGGACTTTTTGTGTGTAGTGATAGCTATCAAGATAGCCGTAGGCAATGTGTTAATCGTTAGAACACGGATTACTATACGAAATGTTGCGAGTTACGATTCAAAAATGTCGTATCTCTGTATAAAACGTAGAGAGGATGTATAAAAGATCAAAAGAAACTATGGTGGACGATAAGATAGAGGCAAAGGGAATCTCGCCCAGACAGCCAAGTCCTATGAAGTACTTGAGGTTTTTTTTCAAATCAAATCAAAATTAAATATTTTTATCCCATATAAAAAGTAATACCTACATAATAATGAATAGAAATTAAACTATTTCATGCAATAGGCAGCAGGCATAGGAAGTCTATAATCGTATTTAGTAAGTCCACAGGAAGACTATATAGTATTTATGACTTAGGTGGCAACTCGACCACACAAATCTCGGCCGATGGTCGAGTAGCCACCTTTCGAGAAAAGGTAGGTGTCAAGTCGACCACTCGACCACAAATATCTCGGCCGATGTCCGAGTGGACAACTTACCTGAACTGTTAGTGGTCGAGTCGACCAAAAGCCCGAGGGGTGGACGATCTGGTTACCCTACGCCTTATTGACAAGAACTGTCAAACTGACAACTGTCAAAAATTACAATAACTGTCAAAAATGTAGGAACTCACTGTGAAAATTTTAGTATGTGTTCCAGATTTTAACAAACAGTTAAAGACTTTCTCCGTAGCTTTTTAATAAAATTTATTATTAGTACTGAAGATATTTTTTTTAAGATTGGCGGCGCTAGTGCTACTAACTGGCCTGATATGAGCCAGGCCCTTAAATTCTAAAATAAACTCTTTTAAAATCGAATAAAATCTTTCCCACACAGACGCGATCTGCACCCGGCTTGCGGCCAGTAGTAACGCATGCCTCGCCCCATTTTCTCCCGTCGTTAACGTCCGGCAGAAAATGCAGAGGGCCATGCGTTTCAACTGGCCGCAGGCCGCAAGCCACGTGCAGGCCGCCTGTGTATTCGATATATTTATTGCATTCCATAAGTAATAATACAGAAGTTCACATACTTAATGCAAACAAATTCTGGATGAAGACATGAAGACGCGGCTACCCAGGGTGAAGACGCTACTGCAACTCCCCTGGAGGAAGATAGAAGACTATTGAATATATTGAATTTTCTGTAACATGACATTGGCAAACGGCGAACTGTCGAGTCCATTAATAAAATAAATTATGGAAATGTCAAGTGGCAACTTCATTTGGCATAGCCACCTAATTTAAATACTTTGCCCCGATGTGGCGGGGTTAGTTTTTTAATCGCATTTAGATACCTGTAAGTAGGTTAGGTTAGGTTCGCTAAATTGTGAGTGGAATTACATTTACGGGCTGCGTGAGGCGATTAGCAAATTGTATCTTTTAGAATATTTAATGAATCAATGTTCTAACTAAGGTACGATGGAACACAGACAAAAGTTTACATGAGAGTTTTTAAAGTTGAGAATTTCTCTCAAACTACTTGACCTATTGCAAAAATTCTGTCACTGTTTGATAGATAAAAGTTAAAACTATGTAACTAAAATCTTCTTCTACGGCATGCGGTTTCATCATCACCGTTTTGAGAGCACTCGGTAAATGTACGTAAGTTTTTGCCGTCGAGAAAGCCAGTATAAATCATTGGTACATGGCTGCCCTGGCTGGGAATCGACCTGGGACCTCCGTATCGCAAGTCCATTGACCCAACCACTGAGCCACCGAGCTCTCTAAAGATTCTGTAATCTACTACGAGTATAATCCGTAACGATTCTAATAGGATCCCAGCTCAGGAAAGTAACAAATCTATACTGTATAAAATAAATTCTTACCAAAACATTTGCTTAGAAACCGACACTCCCTCGCAGTAATTACCTGTGAAAAACAAAAAAAACTTGTTGATTTTTTACACTTTTTTTATTAAATTACGTAAGTACTTAAATAAATTACCACTGAAATATCTCGCGAATGACGTAAGTTACCGGAAATCACCGAGGACCGGCCGAGGACTATTGGAAACCACTCTTGCGCATCGGAATCATGGGAAAAAGGAAGGTAAATCGTGTCGTATAATAAATCATAAAGGAGAAACCACGGAAGAGCTATACTGATCAAAATATTTAGTTTATTAATGGACTCGACAGTTCATCATTTGCCAATGTAATATTCAGTTATCGATACAGAATACTCCCCTTTCGGCTGCCTATGTCTTTGCACCTTGTATTTTGACAATGTTTTGACAGCTCCACTAGCGCTAGGCAGGCCAGGCTGTAGATTCTGCTGTGAAGCCGAGGAAACCCCATGCATATCCTCTGTGAGTGTGGAGCACTCATTCACAGCAGAAGCCGAGCCTTAGGTGGACACATAATGCCACCCGAGGATATTAAAACTCTCTCACCCAAGTACACCATACAATTCCTGAAGGACGTTGGCCTTGGGAGCGAGATATAAGAACTTGGCCACAATAGACCTTTGAGGTCACAGTGAGCCTTCGGCTTGTACCAACATCCTGATATCAAATAAAAAAAGTCCAACTCAGGAATAATTTAAGGATTGAGAGCTGGCTCCTAAGATACAGGATTTTATATCCTAGTTTAGAACCAGAAGATATGCGCAATAAATATATATTTATAAGTAACCATCTAAGCTGCTGTAAACTGTCTAAGTAGTTTAATTTCTTGGTGAATAAACTTTATTATTATTATCTCTTAAGAGCCTTCCTAGAGCCAACTAGCGCCGCCAATCTTAAAAAAATCATATCTTCCAATATAATCAATTTTATTAAAAAAGCTACGTTCACATTGTTTATTGCTATACCTAAATATTATTTTATAAATGCTTATTTGTAACGTGATGCAATGTAGGTAAGTTGTAGTTCACATAATTGCGAAAAACGGCCGTTTCTGGCACATTTGTGAACTACAACTTACCTACATTGAATCACGTTACAATAAGCATTTAAAAAATAATATTTATAGCAATGAACAATGTGAACATAGCTTTTTTAATAAAATTGATTATATTGGAAGATTTGATTTTTTAAAGATTGGCGGCGCTAGTTGGCTCATGTCAGCGCTTTAAATAATAGGCAGGTCAAGGTCCTAAAAAGCCGCGGAAGGAAGCTGAGGAAGGAAGGAAACCTACGTATTTACAGTCTGAAACTGTATACCTAGTGAAATAAGTGAGTACGTCATTGAAAATTCTGCGAATGAAATATGATTACACGCAAAAAGTACCATTGTTCTAATAATATTATAAACTAGCTGCACCCCGCAACTTCGTTTGCGTAGAGGAGGATGGAGGAGATCAGGAGGCAGATCTTCCTCTCTGTATCCTTGTTTCCACATCACATACCGCCATGGCTTATAGCCTATGAGCTGTCCGGATATTTCAGCTATCTCCTAGTGAAACTCCCACCAAAATCCCTTCAGTAGTTATGGCGTGATACTTGTACAAAGTCACAGACAAACAGACAAAAATTCTAAAAATTAGTGTTTTGGCATCAGTATCGATCCTAAAACACATTACAAATATTATTTTTTCGATTTTTTCCAATCGAGCGAAGTTTGTCTAATCGTGTATCGGTATTCATCAGTCTCTAAATAGACACCCCAAGATTGCTATATATTTTTTTCAGACGTTTAATTTTAGTAGTTAGTGCCGTAGCCTTCGTAGAAAAATTGAAAATACGCGCATACGAGGCCTTAAAAAGTTGTCTAGTTTATGCCTTTTCCAACGGCATGCTACATGTCGTTCATGTAACTCATTATCTTGTCAAAATTAGGGATACTAGTTTGCAAGGTTTATTAAGGCATAATTTCAAAAAAATAACTTTAAATAATCATCAGTACCCGTGACACTTAGGACAATTTATATAATGGTCACATGAGTTAAAACTTGCAAACGAACCAATTTTAGTTTGAGAAAATTCATATAATTTTTTAATAAAAAAAAATTATGAATTGTCTTCAAGAGTATACCTAATTCGTACACCTACCGTGATTGACGTCATCCACGCCCCAGTTTACTATTGTTTTATTATAACAACTGTAGTGCGTTGCCGTCTCTCTGTAAATATTTACGTTTACTTCACTTATATGGCAGACTAGACGAGGAAAATATCTTCTAGAGGTATAGGGTCTTGTACTTGTACCTAATTTAAAACTACCTTAGGCTGGATTCAGACGTATCACAACCACACCCCAACCACAACCATGCAATACGTGGACGAGCGCTAATTTGAATGAAACAAAGGACCACAATTTGCCGTCAACTTTAACCACGTGTTCGATAAACGGCCACTTTTTGTAGCTGAGACGTAGAGTGTTTGTAGTACTGTTGATTTAATTTTTGATTTGATTCGGACCCCTTGCACAGAAGACGCACTACACTGAAAAAACAGGGTTGCCTGTAGCAGCTTAATTTATTTATCTGTTAATTTCCAGCTAAAACAACGCCTTGCCAGTCCTAGCTAATAATTATAAACAATAACCAATCAAACTAGCTTCAAAAACAAATGGTGAGGAAAAATAGAAAAAACACTTGGCTGTATAGTTTGGTACTGGTTGTAGCTGCATGCAGTTGCGAAACTTAACAATCACAGCTAATCTTTTCTTTCCGTTTACATAATATGGGCAAAAAATATTGTTAAAAATTTTATGGGGATAGAATCTTGTACCTACCACTCACTAAACCGCGGCCCAAATCAAGTGTCTTATTTTGTAAACAAATATGATCGTCTAATTACCTGTTGTGATGTAACACTGAAGGAACTGATTGATCGAACCTTTACATCATTGTGAAAATAAAGAAAGCCGATCTAATAATGTGAAAAATAATCACAGAACAGCCCCACTATTACCGTTCTCAATACGATGAAATCATACCATGTCATAGCGCGCCGAAAAGAGACGCCGCTACACCAACGCAATAGCACTGTCCCTGTCACACTGGCTATGACATGATATGATTTGATCATTTTGAGAACCGTAATAGCCCAGCTACCGTGCGACAGCGACAGCTTAAAATGTTAGTAGGGTAGAGTTTTTGTTTACAAAATAAGACTGAAGTGTCTTGGCTTGGGCTTCGGTTTAGATACTCAATACTCAATATATTTATTGCATTCCATAAGTTATAATACAGATGTTCACATACTTAACATTAAAATGTTACAATGTTCTTTATGGACCTTGTTTAGGCACAGCAATACAAGAGAGAGACGACATTTCTTCTTCAAATATAAAGTAAATTGCAGTTATTAAGAAGTAGTAGGTAGCGATTGTTTATTATATTTTCTAATTTAGAAATTCATCTACTCTGTAATAGCATTTAGCATGTAGGTGTTGTTTTAGCAGTCATGTGAATGTTTTTTCATTTGTTGCATTTTTTATTTCGTTTGGAAGATGATTATATATTTTTATGGATGGTGAGTTGCTACCATAAGTTCCCACATAACATAACCTATGTATACCTTATGTAGTGTATTCATCAATACAAACGAGCTGTCGACATTCGAACAAGTTGTCGCCAACGTGCGGCTTGAACTAAATGTACACAGTATAAAATGTAGGAATGCAGTAACACGTAATAAAAATTCATAATATACACTCATTTTGCACTAAGACCGGTAATATTGTATAGTCAGGCGACATAAGTCAACATTATGTGTAGGTAGTAAATGAAAATAAGTTTAATAATGTATGAAAAGGGGGGAAATATAAGTAAAAGAGGTAACGCGCCCGCTCTCTTGGGCACCCTGCCGCATGGGAGCGACTTGGACGCGGTGTTCTACCTGTGACTGGTAGAGGCCACTCACAGCTGGAATACCGCGTCCAAGTAGGTACATTTTTAGAATTTTATTTTTTAAGTATTTTATTTGGAAATTTTTTATATAATTTTTTTGTTTATGTAATGATTATTGATTTGATATAAATAAAGAGTAAACTGAAGCCCAAATCAAGTGTCTTATTTTGGATTTACAGAACGTGATCCGCCCGCAATTGAGGATACTACGCATTGCTCAAGACATCAGGCAGTGACTCTTTTCAACAGGATGCCTCAGGAATTTAAATCTATTCACTGTCTAAATACTTTCAAGACCAAATTAAAGGACTTTCTGTTGGAAAGGTGTTGTTACTCTATTGACGAATTTTAAATCTTTAGTTTTAGTTCTTGACATGCCTAATAATTAAATCGATTGAATTTTTAGTTTAGTATAAGTATTATATTGATTAATTATTTACATATTGACTAATTACAAAATTCGCATACAATGTAATTGTTACTGAATAAATGAAATGTAAAAAAAACTACCCCACCCTGCTAACATTTTAGCTGTTCTGTGATTATTGCAGTTATTTTCACATTATCAGATCGGATTACTTTATTTTCACAATGATGAACAGGCTCAATCAATCAGTTCCTTCAGTGTTACATCACAACAAGTAATTAGACGATCATATTTGTTTACAAAGTAAGACACTTGATTTGGGCTGCGCCGCGATACAACGCGCTGTGATTCTTTTGGAGTTTTGAAGCTTCTCAAAGTATTGACATCATTTGACAGATTTAGTTAGTAAAAAAAACGTAAGACATAATCACTATAATCGCAGCCCAAATCAAGTGTCTTATTTTGTAAACAATTATCATCGTCTAATTAAATGATAATAGATGTAACACTGAAGGAACTGATTGATCGAACCTGTTCGTTCATAATTGTGAAAATAAAGTGATCCGATCTAATAATGTGAAAATAACTATGCAATAATCACGGAACAGCTTGAAATGTTAGTAGGGTAGGGTAGTTTTTGTTTACAAAATAAGACACTTGATTTGGGCTTCGGTATACTGCAATCCACGATATGAATCTGAATCTAAAATTGTCATATAATTTTAATTACCCTGACTTTTAATTTTTAATTAAAACCAGCATTCCTTATGATTCTTAACTAATTAAAAACTTCAATTATTTACGCGATAGAGGTTACTTTTTAAATAACAAAAAATACAAAATAATTGGTAATTACGGTAGTAATTAAAATAATGATATTTGGTTTCTTACGTTGCCATGCTAAAGCAAAGTTGCTATAAAATCCATTTATTATAAACGGTTATATCTCTGAGCTTATTTCATAAATTGTTATAGCTAATTAATTCTTGATAATTTACTTTATATTCTAGGTTAATAGCTGTGCCTTGTTGCGACATAGGTATTATGTATAAAGTACATAACAGAGGATAGAATACCTATACATACGAAACTGTTGCTAAATATTTTCGTTTATTTTTCTACCAATCTCTCAAGTTTTAGAATTAAAACTATAGTGAGCATTACTACAAATCTATATCTTAAATACATATAATAAGACTGTAAAAAAGTTGTGTCTGTACATTGGATATTTGCGAAAAGAATAATTGTAATGTGTTTTCGGATCGATACTGATGCCAAAACACCAAAACATGGCTTAAGTATGGCCTAAATGTGCATTTGAAAGTTTCGTCTTTTTCCCTACTCTGTAATAAAATATACTGTGGTGTGACTAGGTGTTATGATTAGACCTCTATGGTCATTAGAATAGTAATCAAAATTGTATTTTTATAAGAAAATACGCTGTCCTTCTAAATTTTAAAAATTGTGTCAACTTGACTTCCAGAATAAATTCCACCAAGAGATAACTTGCTTTTTACTTTTAACTTAAATTACACAACAAACGTTATCAGCACGAGCAGAAAACAAGTTATTTATCGTGATTTTATCATTTGGACGTATAAACTTTACTTTGAAAAAAGTTTGAAAATGTCTGGATATGGTGATCGCGGTACTTCTTCAGGAATTGGAGGTGGTTCGTTAGGGTAATATATACCTGAAAAGTAAAGACGGATACACTACATGGAAGTTCAAGGTAAAGATGTATCTAATGCATGAAGAGTTGTGGGAAGCCATTGTTGGTTATCCGGAGGGAGATAATACGCCAAATGCTTCTAAGGTGCGCAAAGATCAAAGAGCTCTCTCCAAGATATGTTTAACTCTTGATGGCCCTGCTATTACCTATGTTCGGAGCTGTGAGACGGCCAAAAGCGCTTGGGATGCGCTAGCTGCAGCATATGAAGATAAGGGTATGGGCCGTAGGTTGGCATTAGAACGACGATTATATCGCCTTAGTTTGAGCGATTTTGACAGCGTTGAGTCGTATATCAACGCAATACTGTCTACAGCACAAGATTTGGCTGATATAGGTACAATTGTAGAAGATCAGTCTATTGCTGCAATATTATTGGGTGGACTTACTCCACGATACGATGCTTTAATAATGGCTTTAGAGAATTCTACTGTACCAATAACCAGCCAGTTAGTGAAGACCAAGTTACTGAATGAATTCACAAAGCAAACTGAGGATGCAGTTGATACAGCTTTGAGGTCACGTCATGTCAGTGAACGGAATGATACCAGGAAGATTAGAGGAAACCCTAGACCTGTTATATGTTTCAATTGTCAAGAACCAGGTCACAAGAGACCAGATTGCCCACATAAGAAGGACAAGAAGAAGGAAAAGGTGAAAATGGTGACCAATGATGTAGAATTGACATTAGCGTGTGCTTTAAACGCAAGTTGCACTACTGACGACGATAAATGGTACGTAGATTCAGGTGCTACTACTCACATGACATCAAGATTGGATTGGTTAATTAATACCAAGCCATGCGGTTCTGGCAAAGTTACAGTAGCAAATGGTGACAAATTGAATTGCGAAGGGATTGGTGAAGTTTCCTTGGACACTGGTGGTGTAATTAATAAAATTAGTGGCGTAGTATATGTACCGAATTTAAGATCCAATTTAATCTCAGTTAGGAAGGCTGTAGATAAAGATTTTATAGTAACTTTTGATAAAAATGGATGTAATTTTTATAAATCTAATGATTATTCTTGTTTAGGTAATGCTGTACTACATGGTTCGATGCATGGTGGATTGTATACGTTAGATTGTACGAGTTTGTCCCAGAATTTGTCGGCATTTGATGCTCACTTCGATGTAGTCTAATTTAAGGGACTTGTCCTCAAGTTTTTCCCTAATAAAATGATACCTAGTATCAATGTGCTTGGTCCGTGCATGGTGGACTGGATTCCGCGAAATACTTATCGCGCTTTGACTATCACAAGATAAAGCTACAGTATCCAACTTACCACCTACCTCGGACACGAAACGTCGGAGAAATACTGCTTCCCTTGAAGCTGAGCTAAGCGACATATATTCCGCTTCCGTTGAGGAAAGTGCCACAGTCTGTTGTTTCTTGCTCTCCCAAGAAATAGGCCCGCTGGCCAGAGAGAAGTAAAACCCAGTATACGAACGCCGGTCGATACGACTGTTGGCCCAATCGGCATCTGCATACCCTTTCAGATAACTGCCTGTCTTTCTGTAAATAATAGAAAGGTCTATAGTGCCTTTCAAATATTGTAAAACTCTTTTAGCAGCTACCCAATGCGATTTACCAAATTTGGTATTGAATTGGCTAAGATAGCTCACAGTGTAAGCTATATCGGGTCGAGTATTCACCGCAAGAAACATCAGGGAGCCTATCAGGCTTTGAAACGGATAATCTGATTTCTCACCATCTTTACAAGGATCCAACTTATTATTTTGTAAGGGAGTTTTCACTGCTTTGCACTCGCTCATGTTGAATCTTTTCAATATACTTTCCACATAAGTCCTCTGATTCAACTTCAGGCAATCATTTTCACGTTGAATATTCAAACCCAAACAATATTTTAGATCTCCTAAATCTTTCAGTGAGAAATATTTTTCCAAATCACGTTTGACATTGTCAAATGTCAAATCATTTTTAAAAAGAAAAATTATGTCATCGACATAAACAGCGAGTATAATTAACTCAGTACCAATCTTTTTAGTATAAACACAGGGTTCCGAAGGAGTTTGAGTAAAACCAAGTAAAGAAAGAGTTTTGTTCAATTTGATATTCCAAGCTCTTGGAGCTTGTTTTAATCCATACAGGGACTTCTTAAGAAGACAAACTTTTCCTTCTTTCCCACTCTGTACAAAACCTTCTGGCTGACTCATATACACTTCTTCTTCTAGATCGCCATTCAAAAAGGCAGTATCGACGTCCAAATGGCGGATTTTGTAGTCCATTTCCACGGACAACGCTAACAGAGTGCGTAAACATGAATTTCGGACAACTGGTGAATAAGTCTCGAAATAATCAACACCTGGAACTTGACTATATCCTTTGGCGACCAACCTGGCTTTGTATTTTACTACATTTCCATAGGCATCTTTCTTCAATTTAAATATCCATTTACATTGAACAATACGTTTATCTGGTTTATCAACCAATTTCCATGTTCCTTTATTCATCAAGGAGTTGAATTCATCTTCCATTGCAGAAATCCAGTTGTCACGGTCGTCCGACCTCATAGCCTCTAAGTAGGTACTTGGTTCATCATCATCTATGGATTCCTTACTTATAAAACCAAAACGTTCCGGAGGCTTCCGATCTCTAAGAGGATATCTTCTTTCTAAAGGTTCATTTTCCTCTTGCAAAGATATTGGAACAACCTGTGAACTTTCACCATTTCTTTCAACATCTACAACTTTGACATCAACAAATTCTGCATCTGTCTCAACATCTGCAATCTCAGCATCAGCATTTTTGTTATTAGTATCAGGAGTATCACCATCAGTGTCAGCATCAACAATCTCTACCGGTGAAGAACATAATGTCTCTTCCGTAGTAAGTTCAAGATTCACTTTTGCAACTTCAGGTCCTTTAAGATCACTAAAAATATCTTCAAAAAAGGTAACATCCCTAGCCTTTTGCAACCTTCTTGGACATTCAGCGTCACGGAAGAAGTAGCTACCTGGATCTTCTGAGTACCCCACAAAAATACATTGCTTAACCTTGAAGTCCAGTTTCTTCCTCAGAGCTGAAGGAACATGCACAGCAGCTCTACAACCGAAAATTCTGAGATGTCTCAAATCTGGCTTGCTCCTATTCCACTTCTCAAAAGGTGTATCGCCGCCTAACGAACGATGAGGAGATCTATTTTTCAGGTACACCGATGTACCAGCACCTTTTCCTTGCAAAGTGGTGTAAATGTAAATTCCAAAAAATATATTGACGTGCAAAAATGTACTCAACGTGCTTACTTGCAATAAAGAAATTTGACTTTGACTTTGACTTTGCATCTTCCCAATACGCCTTTGAAAGGGAGCTTCCTGATAATAAGGAACGTGCCTTTTCTATAACAGAACGATTAGTACGTTCTGCTACTGAATTTTGCTGAGGGCAATATGGTACTGTCGTTTCATGTAGGACACCTTTCGACGCAAGGTAATCCGACATATTCTTATTTAAGAATTCGGTACCATTATCAGTACGGAACCGCTTAATCTTAGTTCCAGTCTGGTTTTCAACAAAGTTTTGAAAAACTTTAAACTTATCAAAAACTTCCGTTTTCGAAGAAATAAAATATATAAAAATCATGCGCGAAAAATCATCAACAAGGACAAACGCATATTTATTGCCTTGAAAGGACGTAACCGACATAGGTCCCTATACATAGGTCGACTATGTTGACACAGCTAACATGCCTGCTGATGTGCTTACTAAGCCACTAGGGCCCACAGCACACCATCGATGTCTACACAGTATGGGCATAACTTAGAATAACTTTTAGTATATATATTTTAACTTTTTTTTTTGTTAATCTATATTTAAATTTTTATTCACTTATTGTTTGCTTTGCTGTGTGTATTAAGAGAATTTCGATTAAGGGCCGATGTTATGATTAGACCTCTATGGTCATTAGAATAGTAATCAAAATTGTATTTTTATAAGAAAATACGCTGTCCTTCTAAATTTTAAAAATTGTGTCAACTTGACTTCCAGAATAAATTCCACCAAGAGATAACTTGCTTTTTACTTTTAACTTAAATTACACAACACTAGGTATTTTTATTTTTATTTTTTATGGACTCGACTGTTCGTCATTTGCCAATGTCATGTTACAAAAAATTCAATATATTCAATAGACTTCTATCTTCCTCCGGGGAGTCGCAGTAGCGTCTTCATCTCTTCATCCAGAGGAGACGCCGTAGCGTCATCACTCTTGGTCGAAGCAGCTCGACAGTCACGTTCACTCCCGAGCTTGTAGCGGGAACTCTTGATAAAAGCTTGAAACTTCAGATCCTGCCTAAATAATCCAATAACTTCACCGTACTGTCATTCGCGAACATTTTCTGATTAATTTAACGTGATATTAAACACAAAATAGTTCCTGTAGACATTAAAAGGAAAATTATCAAATAATTTCGCAACCGTCGTTTCCCGCGATTTTCAAGAGAACCCGACTAGGTATTTATTTATAATAAATAATGTTAATTTATCCGTGTGCGTGCGTGAGTTGAAGTAGGGAATTTCCAAACTTGAATGGCAGTCTAACCAAGTGCGATAAACATTTAAACACGTCGAGTACATTATATACAACAACAATTCAATGTGAATATGACACATGTAATGTACAGTCACCAACAGTTCCGCCTGATCACCTTTAGGTTGCAATTCATTTGCAGATACCGGCGTCCCTGCAGCTCCTCCTTTTTCATCAACCAATAGCAAACTGGCTATGTGATTTACAAGAGTTAAAAACAAAATATTTTTTTTGAAAAAAAAATTGTCATTGGGCTCCTACATTTTTTCAATAAGAGTTTACACAAACAAAACAATTATCTTAGACACATAAAAAGGGTCGCTGTCCCCTGATTGCTCAATAGGTCACGTATTCTTACCAGGGGGCGGACGAGGCCCGCGCGCGGGTGCAAATAATAACATTTGAAAAGTGAGCAGGCGGTGCTGTTGCTGATGGTACCTACTCATAGACACACCTACCTATTTGACATCGCTTGCAGCGACTTTAAAAACTTCTGCCATGGTTAAATAAAAAACAGAGTCAAGCATACGAGTGACAAAATCTTTCCTAACATCAAGTAGGTCGGACCATAATACCACGACGCGGGGCCAGTGTGGATTACCTCAGAATTTTATTATAATCATACCTATACACGAAATCACATCAATTCTCTTCTTTAGTTACAATATAGAGACCGTTAGGTTTACCGTCCCTTTTAAAATAGTAATGTACTTAATACCTAATGCAGCCGTGAAAAAATCTAACTTCTACATCAACGTAATCAAAAGTTATTATGGCCGTTTATGTTGCATTTTCTCGCATATTTGTATGAAAATCAACAGGAGATCCAGTGTAACACTTTGGACCGTTCTTATTATCGGAATCTTAAGACACATCACACACATACATTACACACCCTCACACAAACATACACACACATAGCTAGACAGATATACTTCTTTTTAGTTATTTTTGTTAACCTTTGTTATCTATTTTATATTCACCTTTTTATATATATACCTACTATATAATATGTGGTACATGTTAAATGAAATTCATTTTGCGTTGTTATGTAATTGGCATTATATATTTTTAAACATTTTTTTTTTCAAATGTAACATGCTGTATAACGACCTGTAAATAAATAAAATAGGCAAAATCTGCTGTTGTCCGTACCTTATAGCTAAGTAATACGTAAGTTAACTACTAAGTAATACTTAAACAGTACAAAATGACATAACTACAGCACGTATTGGTACTAGGCGAACATAAATGGTTAGAATGTAAGACCACCAACCACGTCGCCAATCCATATCTGAACACAGTACAAAATTCAGTACGTGCCATAGGCGCTAACGATATAACACCTATTGAGAAGGTTACGATAGCTCGATTGATAGGGCCGCCCTGACCTTCGTAAGGTCAAGAGTTCAATTAAGTAGATAACATGAAAATAGATTTATTACTGGCTCAAAATAGTAAAAGATGCGAAACTATTGTCTGTTCAAATGTATAGGAAAAGACATTGCCACATTTCAATAGGGCTTTGCCCCACCTACAAAACGACGTGACCATTTAAGCTGTACCTATCATTTTGTTGGGGACTTATTACAGGTTTCATATTGCATAATCATAATCAGTATCATTTTCTACTACTCGCAACTCCTATAGAAGAATAACAAAAACAATGAATAAATCGCTTCGATTTAATTAAGCTGTTTTTTTCGAATCGCAACTTGTACAAAACTTTATTTTAAACCAAAAATTTTAATAAAAAACGGAGATATTTTTACATTTATTCGTTATCTTGTACAACTTGCGGTTGATGGTGGGGCAGAAACTGGCATTGTCATTTTTATAACTTTATGTTCTTATTTAAAATTCAGCCGCGACTTTTTTTATATGTTAAAGCGTTTATTATGTGTTTAATTTATTGCGCATACCTACCCATTTGACACATATAATTGGTGCACTTAATTTAACAGTTTACAGGTGTGACATTTTGTGACTTGCAAAGTTGCATAAGGCATGGGAAAGTTGAAAATAAGATATAGGGACACACAATTTACGATAAATGACAAGGTTTTATGTCAGCTCGTATGTTTATATTTTAATTATATAGTATACGAGCAAAATACATTGTGCTTACATAAATTATTGTTTGTTTTTATTTTGGATTGAACATAATAAATGATAGGACTCAGGATTCAGGCGATTAGTAGCGGTGTTCCACCCGCAGTAACAAAAATAAAATGTATAAATAAATATTACTCACCTTAAAAATTATTATAATTAGTTTTATATACACATATATTAATATATTATGCTATAGATATTATGCAGCGGTGTGTGTGAGGATATCAGCATCTGGACAAACTTCTCAAGTTTTAAGATGCTGGTGGCCAATCAAAATAATGTATTATTATAATAGTAATGTTTTAAATAAATAAATAAAATAAAATTCTTACTTTAGCGCCACCCTTTCATAATACACGGAATAAACAGATTAGCTGTGATTGTGAAGTAATCGCAACTGTGGCTAAAACCGGTACAATCTATAAGGACAGCTAATTGTTTTGCTTTTTTACCCGACTGCCCCAGAAGGAGGTATATGTATGTATGTGTATGTAAGGGTGTATGTATGTATGTATTTAAGGGTGTATGTATGTATGTATATCTATTCCTTCAGTATTCTTTATGCAGGATAATAATACAGTCCTAAACACAATGGGCCAAGCGGCCATATGCCACGACAGGGCCGTAGCATTGCCCGTCGGCGAAAAGGTGTTCACACAATTTTACATGGTTCATTGCAGCCTCATCTCGAGACGCGATTCCTTTTTACCCGACTGCCCCAGAAGGAGGGTAATGTTTTTCGGGTGTTTGTATGTATGTCCATTCCTTCCTGCCATCCTGTAGCCTAAACGGCATAATGGATTTTGGTGTATGAGGTATCGTTAGATTCGTCGTGATTACGGGAGTGTCATAGGGTATAAAAATAATGAAAAGGGGATACTTTTTTCAGTCGGGTTTTTTGGTTTATTGTTTGTGCTTGTTGGTAATTGTTTTCTTAGCTAGTTAGTTGTAAATAATAGTTAACCAATCAAGCTAGGAAAACAAATATCATAAACAGCAAAACAATTAGATGTCCCATAATTTGTAGAGGCAGCTAGCTGCAGTTGCCACCTCTCCTTTCAGTGTAGAGAAAGAAACTAAAAAAACTATATTTATTTTTAACCAAAAATGATGATGAAGAGTTTCTTGAAAGTAATTAAAATATGTAGTTATACACGAAGACAGAGATAAGTATACAAGGGGTCTCAATAAGATTGAGTTTTCTCAAGAACTACTGGACCGATTTTAATAATTCTTTTACAGTACATAGTTTTAACTTTTATCTATCTAACAGTGAAAGAATTATTGCAATAGGTCAAGTAGTTTTTGAGAAAATCTCAACCTTAAAATCTCTTTTGTACATCTTTCTCTGTGTTCCAATTTGTTTCAAAAATAGGAAAAAGTATCATTCGTACTTTTTTTTAAATACTATATGACATATGCTAGTTTGTATGGTTAATAATTGTATAATGTACATGTATAAATTAAAGAAAAAAATAACTTACTAACATAATTTTTGTCAACGTACCTATTTGTTCGTAATACTTTCCAAACTCCCAAAGGTCGACATTCGACGAACGGGCATTGACGTAAGCGAAATAGATAGTAACTAATTACTAAGTAAGTATAGAGTTAAGATAATAGTAAAGTATACATAATAATTAACGCGTCCATAGATAAACCGTCCGTTATCAGACTTGTTTCTGATACGATTAATTTCTGATAGAATTTCTGACCTAATTCTGTTCTGAGGGCCTATCCAAGGCTTTTACTTTCGGTATCGCTAGGTAGTATATAATAGAAAGAATTACATACATACATAGGTACCGTGGAACACAGAGAAAGGAGTACAGTCCCCTTACCATGAACTCTTATAGCAGGATTACTTCAATAATACTTTGTTATTTCGTACCGTGACGTCTTTAATAAGCTTACTTTAAGTTCGTCATGGTACGAAATAACAAAGTATTATTGAAGTAATCCTGCTATAAATTGAAGCTTTAAGGTTTAGATTTTCTCAAAAACTACTTGACCTATTGCGAAAATTATTTCACTGTTTGATAGATAAAAGTTAAAACCATGTAACTGTAAAAGAATTATTAAATTCAGTCTAGTAGTTTTTGAGAAAATCTCAACCTTATTGAGGCCCCATATATCAGTTATCTCTGTCTTCGACTGTACTTACATACATACATAGCTAAACACATAACCCTTCCTTGCTGCGGGTAAAAGTGTATGCGATTGACATTTGCTAACAATTTGTAGTAATTTACATCGATTATACGCTGTCTTGTTTTGTGTAATATTTTAGCTGTTAATTTTAAATTAGGTCTAATTTAATAGGTAGTGTAATTAATTAATTAAAGTGATTCACATATTTTATTTCAGAGAACACAGAGCCGTAATTGGGAACTGACTAAAAGGGGCGCTAATAAAATAGCGAGGAACGTAAAATAGTATTAATTCAAAATCATGGTACACACGAGTATCAGTGTTAGAATAAATCATACATAAATATTAAATGAGACATTTTGTACAAAAATTATAGAAATGTTTAAGAGTTCGTTGACTTTGTGGTTAATTTACATTACACATGGCTGACCCAAGGATCAAACCTGGGCTTCCGTAATGGAAGCCCGGTAACTGTGAAACTCTATATTATAATCACTTGTTGTTGACATTGTTTTAAAATCGACGTAAAATATATATTTAACTTTGAAAAGGAGATGTAGGCTTTTGAATGTCTTTTGTGAATAATAATTCAAATCGGAAAGCGGGTGAAAGCGCAAGGATTGGGGTCATTTGCGTCAGAGCCACCATCCGAGGCTTCCAAGTAGCTTAACTGTATTCGCATGTTTAATCTCATTTCTAAAAATAGCTGTAACGTTATTAAATAAAAACGTCATCAAATAACCTCTCACTTTTGTTTTATTTACACCAGAACATCTTTATTTTTTTTTACACATCTTGTAATACCTAATTTTTTTGAGACACCTGTACAATTGTTAGTACGTCAATGATTGATAACACTTGAAGTAATTCTAATACTTGAGAATAATTTAACTTTTAATAAGTAGGGGAGCGAGGGGCTTGTTGTAACATTTTTTAAAAACAATCATATATCTTGAGATATATTGGCTAAATTACCACTAACTAAACTTTGATCGGTACTCTAACCATTCTTTAATTAATTCTAATTGAAAAAATATCAAATCTATGTCTAATTTCTTCAGAATTAATTTTTTTATAAAAAGAGGGAAGTGTTACATCTTACCCCGTGCTTGGGGCTTGTTGTAACATCTATTGGGGCATGTAGTAACAACAATAAAAAACGAGAATGTGACACCTTCAATCATTTATTATCTTCACATTTAGCTTTGTTTTCAACATATCATTAGGTATTTAAGAAAAATATTGAGGTACTTCTATAAAATGAATCATCTATCAAATAATCAACTGAAACATACTTTTTCTATGAGTAATCAACACTTGTTTTCTAAAACTTCAGCTGCAGCTAACTCGTATACCTCCTGGCTTTGTGTTCCCCGCTCTGTCTTTATCTTATACAGTCTCATTAAAAAAAATAAAAATAAGGTATATTGCATTTTTAATCACATACATACAGCAATATGGGGGCAAGTTGTAACATGTTACAACATACCCCAAGATTTTGTTACAACTAGCCCCAAGGCATAATTTTTAATATTTATAACGATAACTATTAAATCAACTTAGTAATCTCGAAAACTGTTACACGACATCGTACATATATAAATTTAACATCAAATAAAACACGGAAAGCTCCAATTAGTCGAATATAATAAAGCCAATCGAAAGTTTACGAAAGCAAAATAATACATAACCTGGCGACAACGGAGGGCTTGCACACACCCACTCAATACGCCACCTGGCGGAACTCTGACTTTGATGACGTGGCGTGGCGCATTATAACGATAAGATTGAGTCAAAGAAATACGTTAATAAAGTTTAAATTCCTAGTGAAAAAGCCCTGTTACTACTTACCCCTGTTACATTTAGCCCCTTGCTCCCCTACTTCTCAATTACGCTATTGTAACACTTGATTAGTTTTTGACTGTACAAAGGCCAACAGTTCATAATTAGTAAACATTTCATATTTTCTGAATAAAACAAAGTCCAAGAATTACTCCTACTTATCAATAACTTTGCAAGGAAAATTCCTGCCTACGTCATTTGCTCCAGACTTGCGCAGGCCTTTATGTAATACTGAATAGAGTTCAAATTCTTAAAGCGTAACATTAGTCAGTTGACACGAATAGGCCAGACGGGTTGATGAGGTTATCAGAGCTGCAATGACAGACGTAGTTACATAATGTGTCTCGTAGTTTACTTTGTAATTCTATATTTATGTGCGTTGTATTATTATTTAATTGCATTTCGGGTCTTTTCGTTCTATTTTAGAATTTTCGATACATTGCGGAGTAGGTAATAACATCTTCATATTTAAAGAACTCGGCGTCTTGCTTTTATTAACTGGCGATATAATAGTTTGTGATAAGAAAAATATCATCATCATCATCATCAGCCCGTATCAGTCCACTGCTGGACGTAGGCCTCTCCCAAAGCGCGCCAATCAACCCTACTCTCGGCCCTCTGCATCCAGTCCCTGCCAGCCATTTTGCGAAGGTCATCCCTCCATCTGGTCGGGGGGCGTCCCACACTACGTTAATATAAGATAAGATAAGAAAAATAAGAATTTCACAAAATAAAATCATTTTTACTAAAGTATTTAGATAATGCTGAATCAGTCAACTGATAATTTCGATTCGTCGCATCTGGTCAAATGTCCCAAAAAAATGCCCAATTCGCGAATGGTCAAATTCGCGATTGGTCAAATTCGCGAATGATTCAATTCGCGAATGATCAAAAACTCATAACCTTAATGTTATTATGTATCTGCTCTGCAATATTTAATCAAAGTAAGTATAAAAAGTTTAAAAATGCATGCTCATGGTACCAAGCTAATGGATTGATTGAGACTATTTTAATTGGTTATACATTACATCAATCACGTAATTAAATAATGTCGAAAGTGAGTTTTATTTTGCTTGTCAATTGGAAATCTATCACGTACAGTATTATATTAAGAATGAGCTCGCTTGAGTAGATCAGAACCAGTTGTGACAGACAAGTAATCATGCGTTGCGACACAATATCATGTGTCTGTCTACAGGGACGAAGTTAGATGGGGCCCCCAAATTTATTTATTTTATTTTTTATTTTATTTTATTCAGCGTAACACACAGTCATATACAGACAATGATAAATAAAACTTAAATACTATTAGACATATAGTCCCATAACTTACAAACGAATGTTACATAAAGTCACATGGAGCGTAAATTCTATAAGTTTTTAGATATCGATGTAAACACTAGGGACTTTTACTGACTACGATTTATCCTACAACACCATAAACAATGTTTTATATGTTAAAAATAATTAGAATCGTTTAATGCCAGTATTATATTTCACGGTTCTCTGATGATGATGAAACATTACAAGTGAATACTTGCGGAATCGCAAACCAGAGAGCATGGGAACTAGGTAGGCGTAAATGGTTGGCACATAATTTCAAATTCTCGTAAATATTGTAATATTATGTTTTTCCCCTAATTAGTTTGAGTTACAGACCAATTAAATTAAGTGCATTCGACAACAGATCAACCCATTTTATATTAGGTACCTATACTTAATATACCATATAATCTTTCTCTCGAACTTAATGTGTACCATACTGTGTTTATACAAATTTAGAAAATCCGTAAACTCTGTCAGATAAATGGTGCCAAAATGGGCCTGTCACCATTGGGGGCCTCAGTTCTACCCAAGCTCCCTACGCACCCTTAATTCAACACTGTCGCAAGAAGTACGTAGATGAAATTACCACAATCGTTGAGTTGATCTACTTCCACCAACACTAAATTGAGTTTTATTTTTATTGTGCTGGCCCCGACCGTTTGATTGGATAACAGCGTGTGCTGAAGGCTCAAATCAATACCCACGTGGGGATCGCGGGATCGAATGAAAAACACGGGTTCGATGCAGATACAATATACTTACTCGTAGGTATCATTTTGGTATGGTGGATTTTCAAATCAATTCTATTACAAGTGCACGTTGTGTACATTTTGTCACGTCAACAAACAATTGGCACAATTTTGAATTTTATTTATTTATTTTATAAGGAGCACCAACGTAAAAATTACAAATATTACTCTATTTGCAGACAGGTGGTTAGTTCTGTGCGACCACAGACAACTTACCCCATAGACATGAAATCGGTACTTTGCAAGCGAAAAATTATGTCAACGATGAGCACATAGAGACGAAGCGGGGGACAGGGGTGCCGGCGAGCGGGCCGCAGGCGACGGGCGTATATCCGCCGCCTGCCGCCCTAACGGGGACTTGCGAGCGTCGGGTCGGGGGGTCCGGCGCTCGCTTAGAGGTCCCGAGCTGTAAGGCGTCTCGTCCTGTGTTCCGAGACGCCTTAAGCGGAGGTTTAGGGGTATAAACCCGAAGACGGGCCCACGCGGGCGGCCGCCGACGAGGTTGTGGTATCTGGCGTTGCGTTCCCACAACCTCGTCCAAACGCGGTGAGTTGAACACCTTGGGGTTTTAGTGGGTATAGGACCGTACGTACATGACGGGAGTCCCACATACCCACCGCGCGCCCCTCCTTATTGGCGCGGTGGGATGCGTAAAAGCATTTCCCCAAGTAAAAAAAAAAAAAAAGGGGTGCCGTGTTAAAGAACTGCGTTTATGTCGATAATATCTCTAGGATACACATGTCTCGAAGCAATTTTGCGCTCATGTGCGGACAGACACGGGCGCCCTCCTGTTACAGGTCTATGGGCGGTCTGTGTGTGTGACCCTCACAATAACAGGTCCCTACAGCAATTTACATTTTACACCACTTTGAAAGGAAAAGGTGCCAACTTTGTTTAACTTTCTATTTACTTCAATATTTAACTTAACAGTGGCAGAATTACATATTTAATAAGACTTAAAATGAATTGAATAATTGTTTATTTTATAGAATAATAATGACGGAGACTTGTCAGCGGTATGAGATTGAGATCAGAAAAACTCCCCAAATTACATATTAACTTGCTGCACACGTTTACTGTAGGTGTTCAGCCGAAACAGAAACAGAGCAAATGTAGAAAAAAAAACATTCAATATGTGGGTGTCAACTGCGGTCATAACATTTTTACGATTGTGTTACAATCGTTCAAGTATTAGCTCTTTATAAACAATCGTTAACTGTAAAACGAATTGGTATTTGAAGAATAAGTCATGGCGTTTTGTTTTTTAACCGACTTCCAAAAAAAAGGAGGAGGTTATTAATTCGTCGAAATATGTAGAGAGACAGATGGAGGACAAAATGTGTGAGAATATTCTTATACGTAAGTGTAGATGAAACAAAAATAATTGTCAGCAAAACGCACTTATAAAATGAAAATAACATTCAATATTACTTTGAAAAAGAAAACCATACTGAAATTGGAAGAGAAATTGATTTTCGCAACGCTTATCTGTCTAGATAAGATAAACTTTTAAAAATATACAATTTACATAAAAATCAAAGACATCGACAGTCTTCAAAGTGGAACCATTAAAATAAAAATAACACAATTTCGAGATGAATATAATAACATAACCGACGATAGAGTTTGACGTAACAGCCACAAAAAGTATAATTAATGACACTTGTGACCTCATTCTATGTAGTTATAGTACGAAACACGTGGTTTGATATTATAACTAAACTAGTTATGGCGAGGAATTAAAAAAATCAGAGGTAATATAAAACTATGTCGACGTTTACTGACTGACGACATACCTATTAATATTAGACATAAAAAGGAACTGCTGTAAATTACCTTAATTGTTGAAACGAGAAATCAAATTATGACTTAATTGAAGCTACGTATGTAGGTATGAAATAAGCTAAAAATATAAATGAAGACAATAAATTAAAAGCCGAACACAAACAACGGGAGTATAATATCAGCTTGATTAAAATTACTTATACTTTTGAAGAAAACAAAACTATACTGGAGCCCAAATCAAGTGTCTTATTTTGTAAACAAATATGATCGTCTAATTATCTGTTGTGATGTAAAACCGAACAAACCGATTGATTGAATTTGTTCATCATTGTGAAAATAAAGTAATCAGATCTAATATTGTACAAATAACACAATAGCTTAAAAGAACCACAGAATAGCTTAAAATGTTAGTGGGGGAGGGTAGTTTTTGTTTACAAAATAAGACACTTGATTTGGGCCTCGGTTTACATGAGATGAAAGCAAATTCGCAAAGTCATCTAGGCATGAAAGAAGTTAGGATAAAATAATATTGACATAGAAGTGGCGCCAACATTAAAGTCCATAGTTATCTTAATAGTGGACCTACTATTATGGCTAGACAGAGACAGTGTACGAACGAAGCACCATTCATACCCATAACAAATCAATTCATAACACAATGTAGGGACGGTACGCATGAGACGCGTGAAAGCAAAGAGGTTATTGGCACAATATAACTGAGTAACGGTGAACGTACTGCACTGACACCAGTACCTTGAGGTGGATATTGAATAATTAATGATATTGATAACCCATAAAAAGCAGGTCGACTAAAGAGAAGAGAAACGTGCAGAAAAGTAAGTCACAGTACACTAATATGACTTTGCAACAATGAATAGGTGCTAACAATGTAAACCCAAAGATAAAGGTATAAATGAGTCTCTATTCTGTTGTTCGTTTAATTGAGTGAGTTCATAATAATTTATATTGTACGATGGTCCTTTATAACCAATTTGGAGCCAAGATGTGGCTGAAAACCAGCGCTGACACACTCTGAGTCAGCATCAGCTGAAGCCTAAACCTTTTGCCTAAGTTATATGTTTGTTCGCCGGCGTCGGGGCAGACCTCGGCGTAGGTGGAGAGACGATATCGTTAGATACAGGGATGGGTGGCTGGAAGAGGCTCAGGACAGGGATGGATGGAAGAGGAGGGGGGAGACCTTTGCCCAGCAGTGGGACAATTTGTAGGTTAACAAAAAAAATATGTTTGTTAATTGTCACTGTAATTTATTAAGACTGTTTTTATTTCTTATATGTATATACTTAATAGGCAATAAATGTTATTCTATTCTATTGTATATTGATTGTTATTTTTATTGAGATTTCAGAACAAGATCGAAACAAATTCAAGCATATTAAAAGAACGCTTAATGCCATTGAATTTTTTTGTATCGTCTCATTGACATAGTTTTAACGCATTCAAATAATTAAGAAAGAAGCTATTTTCAATGCTATTTCAAAGGATAACTGCCTACATCAGTAAAAACTAGTATTTAATTTTATTTGAGTGATTCTCTAAGGTCCGCCCTATATTATTATAGACATCGGTGATTTATATTCCGAGTTAATCTCTGTGGTTATATTCCACTTTTTTTACGTTTATACAAAAAGGATCTATGCTATTTAGTTACGTTACATATAATTAAAATTTATGCAAACATATTCTGTAGGTCAGATATCTATAAAATTAAACCAGTTTTAAAACAGTGTGACGTTTCCTTCGAAGATTATTTTGATAAATAAGATACTTTACAAAAATTTTAAAACATAAAATTTAAGTTGGGAAGTCCTAATGAATGTTTGAAATTAAAATTCGATATACATGCTAAAAGGAATGTTAATGATTAAACAAAACCTGTGGACATTGCGCAACAAAAGTAGCATAATAAGATTTTTACGCTTGAAAAATATCTAAAGTATTTTGCCGAATTAAAAAAAATTATAAACTCGTTTGCAAAAATGTTGTCAATGGCAAATAAACAAAACACTAACGTTGAATGCTTACTTTAAAATTCATAAAATTGAATTTTCTGATTTCCATAAACACGTAAAGACTTTTTTTGCAGATCAAACAGATAAAACGTAACGCATTAGAAACAGGTTTTGTCAAAATGTCTTCATGACTTTTATTATAATTACATACATAAACTACTGTTATTTATTTGAGTATTGTATCTTAACGCATCTTTCTAATTTTGTTAATTCCTTTCAAATTGCTATAATCGTATTTGTTTGTACGTATACGTATGTAGCATCAAAAGAAGGATTCATGTTTAAGTACCTTGAAAACTAATTATATACCCACGTGAACATAATATCCGTACTGAACTACAGGTCAATGAGAGCTTTAAATAAAATTCCTTAAACTCTGACATCGTTGAATCAGTCCACTTCTGTTTGATTAAACGAAACAACACGATAAACCATTACTCCGGCGGCATCAAGAATTTAATAGATGCATCCTTTTTAACTCTGCGTTTCTAGATTTGTAAATCTTTACCTTATGTGTAGGAGGAGATGGCTCAGGAACATCGGAGTCCCACTCAGAACTGAGATCATCACTCGACGCTTCGGTGTAATCCTCCGACCAAGGCACGTCCAGCAACGAACTCTTTAGCTGGTCATAGCCAGGAGACATAGTCTCTGGGCCGTATCCAGGAGGCAGTGGACTGGGAGCCCTACAATCCTCACAGTTACAAGGCTTCGGGCCCCGAAAGTCTTTAACAGAGTCATTATGCACATCTGACTTAGAATTTCTTCTAGAGTCACGTTTCCGAGCACTTCTCGGTGATAGTCTGTTGGTGCACTGTGGTGGTATGTAGTACCTGTTGGAATCCGACAACCGTCTGCCATTATCGGGGGTCTCGATTTTAACAGGTGTCAGCGATATCTTTTTCAGCGGCTGCTGCTGGCTTGGCTCGGTCGGCCGGTCGTCGGGGTCCATGGTGTAACGTATGATGGGGATCGTGAAGGTGAACTGTTCGGTACACTCCGGCATCATTGAGGGTCACTTCACACAGAACTGCCTGCCACCTGTCTTCGGGAGCAGGGATAGCAACATTTTAAGGGGTCACAACACAGTTTAAACGTCACAGGAACTTCGCGTGCGCGTGTTTTGTTTTGACAAGGCAAAGCGGCGCGGGCGTCGCCAACGCTTGCGACGCGAAGACTGCGCCGTAGGAGAACGCTCGACTCTACATAACTCTACACAAGAGGTACGCACAAGCAATTAAATAAACTCTATTGTATCGACCCACAGATATGCGGGTGATAGCGTCGGATACTTAAACAAACATACCATTATTCTGTTGAAAAACAAGTTCGCGAAGTAAACATAAAATTAGCATTCATGAAACATTTTGCGTAAATTGGTACGTTACTTTATTATTGTGTGAAGTTTAAATTTGAATCAGGGGTCGATCTATGTAAGTAAGTATACTGTAATGAGCTGTTTTCCGTAATTAAAAATAGTTATGTACTATACTGACAATATTATACATACATACTCGTACAAGAGGCATAGAAATTGACGCATTTATTACGGTATGCTTTTCCTTAAACAAAATGTACCTAACATAAAAGGACTATTACACAAGAATAAAGTCAGACATTCATCTACAATTTTCAAAATACAATAATGTTAGTACAACTAATTTGTAAAAAAGAAAGTTATTCTCGTTTTACTCATTATTTTAAATAATAAGTAAGTATTTAATTAATTTGTCAATGTGTACTGACTTTGATATAAAAAAAACGTAACGGGTATAAAAATTTTGTGTTCATATTTCTTTATATTTATAGTACCTACAGAGACACAACAATCAAGTCCCCCGCTCCCCAATTGCGCCCTAAAGTTTATGGCGCCCCCTTTCAACTTCCCCTAAATACGGCCCTGATAAAAATAACCTAAAAGTAATAAAAAGAGTTCTGGACCAAAACATTAGGTATATTGCCTAATTCGTATCAACTGGTTAATAATAGTTGTATCCAAGTCTACTTTAAGTCAACCAATTATAAAATGAATCTCTCATTGCTAAATGTATGGCGTCATGCAATACAGTCGTTAAACAGATTGCCATCTAAGATTTTATTATATTCTTGTAGAGGCTATTTTAAAACACAATACACTGACGTTTGTACCGTGGGGAAGACAGGTGAATTTAGAGATAAAATGATATTATTTTTAGAATTAAAAATTTTCCACATAAAAGTCCATTCCATTTTTAGGGTTCCGTGCCTCAAAAGGAAAATAGGAACCCTTATAGTATCACTTTGTTGTCCGTCTGTCTGTCAAGACCTTTTTCTAAGAAACTCGTGGACTAATCAGGACAGATAAAGTTGAAATTAATACCAAATACTCAGGTCTGCAACCTCATGCAGCCGTGAAAAAATCAACCTTCTACGTTAACGCAATCTATGTCGAATTTTGGCGCATATTTGTATGAAAAAAGCAAGAAACTCAAAACCTATAGGGTACTTCCCGTTGACCTAGAATCATGAAATTTGGCAAGAAGCTAGGTCAAATAGCACAAGTAAAGGAAAAAATCCGAAAACCATAAATTTGAAATTATTTCTCCCCATAAATATTTTTTTTCTTATATTTGTTGATGATGAACTAATCAGGAGTATATCGATATATGAATATAAAATTTTGATAATGGCAAAGATAAGTTGGTTTCTAAATCTGGTTTATCTTTTCGTTAGAGCAAAGTGGAGCAAAGTTACGGAAGCCTCGGTGCGCGAGTCCGCTCACACTTGGCCGGTTTTATTTCCAATTTCGTTAATTTTGATGGATGGAATAGGTTGTATTTATTAAGAGCCTTCCATGAGCCAACTAGCGCCGCCAATCTTAAAAAAATAATATCTTCCAATATAATCAATTTTATTAAAAAAGCTATTTACAAAATGTTTATTACGATAAATACTATTTTTTAAATGCTTATTTATAACGTGATTCAATGTCGTTAAGTTCGCATAATTGCGAAAAACGGCCGTTTTTGGCACATTTGTGAACTACAACTTAGCTTGTCGCAATTATGCCATGTATTGTATATTGAAAAATAGTATTTATCCTAATAAAGATTGTGTACATAGCTTTTTTAATAAAATTGATTAAATTGGAAGATATTATTTTTTCAAGATTGGCGGCGCTAGTTGGCTCATGGATGGCACGGTCTTACAAAGAACTGTCAGATTTTGAATATCGGCTATAGTATAGAGACACCGCCGCCTCGGACATTATTTATAAAAATACGGAGAAAATGATAGATAAGCATTTTGTTATTTTAGAATTAAAACTATAGTGAGCCATTACTACAAATTATTATATATAAACTGATATCACTCACTTATATTGTTAAAGTCGGCAATTAGACCGACAGTTTCGACCAATTTCGACGGTCTTTTTCAAGGTGAGCGCGCCACGCCCTTTTGTTATTGATATTAAACATTTTCAGGATTCTGTATGAATACAATCTACAATGAACAATATTTGTGTAGAGCCGATATCTCTGTTTGCATTGTTTATCTTTATCTGCCGGCCTCTGTAAATACTACATACACTCTACATACTAGTACTTCTGTTATGTAACAATGAGATATGATAACATGTATTCAATGTAAGTTTATTATATGACTTGCACAAATTCATGGCGCTCCATTCTCTCTGAAAATGTATTGTGTGATGTGCCGATCACACAATACATTTTCAGTTTCATTGTGTTTTTAAGAGCGAGCTACTATATTACGGACTGCAGCCAATAGAAATGCCTTTTTCGTAGGTAAAAACGTATAATACTAGAAATATAATTGTGATCTAACTTAGAACCGAACTAAACGTCAATTTTTGAAAAAATGTAAAAAAAATTATTAAAACTAAATATAAACTGGCCAGCACATACTAAACAATGTGTCCAGTTGCCGACAACTAAAACTGCTATAATTCAAGTTTAAGGGGCTGCCAGCTGTCAAACTCAAGCGCGAGACAGAAGATGTCCCGCAGCGGCGGCTGGGTGTGCGTGGATTTTCAGTTTTTCAATGAAGGCTATGGCAGTAACTAAAATTAAACGTCTGACAAAAATACATAGCGATCTTAGGGTGTCTATTTAAATACACGATTGGGCAAACTTCGCTCGATAGAAAAAATCATAAACAACCCTTTCCATGTCTATTAAAATGAAAAATAGTTCATACAAAATATATACCAAAATAAATTTATAATGCTACATTTTGGTATAAGAGACTGTTTTAAAGAAATCTGATTTTTGTTGACGTACTTTTATTTTCCTGCAAAAATTCGTCCAAAATCAATAAATATACAAGTATGGAGTCACTGTGCTAAGCTCTTAACTCCGCCGCTTCGGGACATCTTCTGTCTCGTGCTTGAGTTTGACAGCTGGCAGCCCCTTAACTCTGGTATGGCCCTTAATTACCTACTACCTACTTAATTGTGTTTTGTACCACTTTATGACATAATATACTATACCTACCTACACGTGTATAGGTGCATTGACATCACAAAGCCATGCTAATTAATTTATTGATTGATGCTAATTAATTTATGACCATATATCAAAGGTCCTTATTAAAGTTGTTAAACACAATATTATACTAATAATTTAATTAACAATACCATGCAGATATAAAATAAGGGTGTCTATCAATATGATAAACGATTAAGAAAATATACAATAATATGTTTGTACAGCTAACAGCAGATCAAGTGAAACACTTTGGACTTTGGCCGTTCTTATTATCTGAGTCGTAAGATTTAAAATCGTACTGCAAGTGTTACCATTGAACTGATGTTATCCGTACATTTGAAAATCGCAACCCTAATTTGACCTCCTATATTCTTTTGTGTTTCTATTTAGATACTTACACTGAAAAAAAAGGAATAACAAAACTAAAATAACTTCTTTCAGAAATAAAAAAAAATGTTAGGTACGATCTCTAAACACGTCGAGAAAGGTGTATAGGAGAGTTTTTAAGGCTGAGATTATCTCAACAACTATTTGACCTATACAAGATATTCTTTCACTATTAGGCATTTAAAGTTAAAACTATGTAACTGTAAAAGTAATATTAAAATCGGTCCAGTAGTTTTTGAGAAAATCTCAACCTTATTGAGGCCACCTGTATACTTATCTCTGTCTTCGTGTGTACCTAAGTTATAATTCATTGAGCTCGGTGGCTCAATAGTTGGGTCAACGGACTTGCGATACGGAGGTCCCAGGTTCGATTCCCAGCCAGGGCAGCACGGAAAACTTACGTATTTACCGAATGCTCTCAAAACGCTGTCAGAAAACATCGTGATGAAACACTGCCGTAGAAGAAGAAAAATCTTAGGCATGTGAAATCCGCCAATCCGCACTGGGCCCGCGTGGTGGATCATGGCCCCAGCTACCTCGATGTAAGGGAAGGTCTGTGCCCGAGCAGTGGGGCAATATAAATAGACTGATGATGATGAAGTTATAATCAAAATTAATTTGAATTTAACAAATGGTTTATACATATACTATTCACAATGAGTTTGGTTACGATATAAACTAATTTACTGGTAAACAAGTATGGAAAAATATTTCTGACTAAACTATAATATAGAGTACCTATGATTGCGTATTTCTTTCGGTTAGACCTTTTTAGCGGACTCACTCTAACTGCTAGACAATTGGCTTACTGACGCACGTGTGTACAGTCGGCAGCAAATGAGGAAAGACACAAGCATTATTATTATTATTTATTTTATTAATGGACTCGTCAGTTCGTCATTTGCCAATGTCATGTTACAGAAAATTCAAGTCTTCTATCTTCCTCCAGGGGAGTCGCAGTAGCGTCTTCACCCTGGGTACGGCTACCCTACGCTACGACGCGGCCGTCTTCATGTCTTTAGACTTACTAATACAGTCATGAAGGAAAGAACGGCCAGGGGCATGGAATGAGCCATTTGCATTGCTGAGTCGCTGTAACGTAATAATTTTCGCAACTGTATTCTCTAATTGTTTTAATTTTTGACGGAAGTCGAACTTTTTTCACACTTATTTATGCAATAAATAATATTTGATTTGAACATGTAAAAACAGATGTATCTTTTTGAAGCACAGACCCCTTCCCCATAGACCTGTAACAGGAGGGCGCCCGTGTCTGCCCGCACATGAGCGCAACATTGCTTCGCGACACGTGTAACTTAGAGATATTATCAACATGGACGCATCTCTTTAATACGGCACCCCTTCGTCTCTATGCGCTCATCGTTGACAGAATTTTTCGCGTGCAACTTGTACCGATTTCATGTCTATTGGGTAAGTGGTCTGTGGTTTGAAGTATTAGAGTGAAAGTGACAGCAAGAGGCGGCGACCTGTCTCTGTCTCCGTACAAAATATACTTTACTCTCTCCATGGCGGGGATTTTTCCTTCATGAATACAGGTTATATTACTAAGGTATAATTATCGTATGTGTTAATTGTAAATCCGACAGATTATCAACAGTATAATAATAATATTCCCTGCGAATAAATTTATTTCAATTGGTTGGTCACATATTAAAATTATGTCCAATATCTACAAAACCTTAAATACTTACACACCCTTAAAATACAGGTTGTAATTTTATTGGCATTCCATCGCTGCGCTTATTAAACGATGTCACCAATTTGGAAGTCTTTAAAACAAGTTTCAATCGTTTTTTTCCGGGAAGAGATTACACTATACAGGGAGTCCGAAATTGAAAATAATAATAGTATAATAAAAAAGAAAGATTAAAAGATTTTCAATATACAGGGTGTAACGTAAAGGGTATATGAAGCCGAAGGGAGGGTGTTCAGTATCGATAACTGAACAACTTTTGTTCTACGACTTTTCGAATAAAAAATAAAAATAAATTAATGACACATACAAATCGATCAGTTGACCGGTACGAAATGTATGAAAAGTCACAAAACAAATTTGCGAAAATCGAAAAGTCGTAGAACAAAAGTTGTTCAGTTACCGATACTGAACACCGTCCTTTCGGCTTCATATACCCTTTACGTTACACCCTGTATAAGGTATTTTTTATTTAGATTGCACACCGTGGCGATAATAAGTAGAATGGCTGACATAGAATAACTTCCTTAAAAAAAACCGGCCATGTGCGAGTCTGACTCGCGCAACGTGGCTTCTATGCAACGCAACTTACTAACTAAACCCCGTAACTTTGCTCTAACGAAAAGATTAAAAATTTTTTTTACAAATAATATAATCTGGTATTGGCTCCCACGGGACAGGCCTAGCCTAGTGTGGGAGTCGCCGGTAATCTTTGATATATGTAAATGTACTGTTAAGAATAAACAATTTTTCATTTTCATACAAATATGCGACAAAATTCGACATAAACGGCCATATATTTTGATTGCCTATTGGGGAAGTGGTATCGTTAGGGAAAAGTTTTCATGTTGAGGAATTTTTTGACCACATAATAAGGAAGAGATATGGCGTAAAAGCCCGTGGCAGATGGTCAAAGTTTCAGCCGACTGCTAAAATTTAACTCGGAAAATGATTGAGCGGACAGCGAGGGGGGAATCTACAAAATTTCCCACCTTCGTGGAGTCGTTGCAGAGTCTCCAACTGTCCAAAAAAATAGTTACCTATACATTCCCCATGACACACCCCAAAAGAACACCACCACACCACCAGGTTATCATAGCAAACCGCTATTTCCCACCATGAGGTAAGACCGTCCGATCATTCCCAATGACACCCTGGTGCATCATTTTGGTGGTGTCATGGGTAATGAACGAAAAATAAGACAAAAACAATCAGTGGCTATTACCGTTCTTAAAACGATCAAATACCATGTCATATCGTGCGTGACAGGGATAGTGCTATTGCGTTGGTATAGCGGCTTCTCTGTTCGGCGCGCGATGACATGGTATGATTTCATCGTTTTGAGAACGGTAATAGGGGCCAGTTTTCTCATTGATATCTGCGTCAAACTGACGTGACGTTGCTGCATTAAAACCATCAGCATTTCGATGCACCCTGTAACTGTAATTATAGCTTCACTGATTTTATATCAACATTTTTTACAGGGGAATGCGACCGAGAGATGTTCGATGCAATTCTGATTTAATTCGTTAATGTGCTTAAAGAATCCAGATTGTTTTTGTTGGCGGATGGAGGATTTGGCAGGAATTATTTCTCGGATAGGATCGTAATTGGTTTCTGTGCTTTTTGTTCAGAATCCATACTGATTTACAATAATTAAGTTAATTTTAAAAGAACTTGTTCTACAGTTTAACGAAGTGACTTAACTTTTTAATGGAATAACCATATTATTGCACTGTTTCATTTCCTTCATGAGCTCTGTCTAAAACGCAAAATTCAGTGTTTGCAGTCACAGTGGCTCTTTTGGAAATATATCTTGCTATTGCTACGGAATAATCAGATCATATGTTTGAATCCTGTCCGATTTAAACTACCTACCAAGAGGTTTAATGAAAGATCATTAAATTGCTAAAAACACCTTAACCATCATAATTTCCAATTTTTCTACAATACATTCGCTTTTATTCGTTATTCTTTCTAATTTAACGTTTTTTAAGCAAGTGTGAAAGTGAGGTAGAACTAGTTTTTTTTATTGGGCTTCTTAGATTTCCCTCGATATTTATTCTTCGAGGATCTTGATTTTAGTAGAAGTAATAATACTAAATCCATCAAAAACTAGTCCACATCTCTCTAATGTTACCAAGACAAGACAGTGTCGTCTCCATTCACTACTTATTCAGTGCAGCCACTGACCTCATAATGTCCACACAGAACTCTACATTTAGTTCCAGTGTTTTTCCCTGCCAAGATGGAGCTCCAGTTCGAGATTGTGACTTGATCATCAACCTCGAACTCGAGCCTCAGCCTTTTGGCGCCGTATCTCGGACATTCATTGAGAACGTGCTCGATGGTCTGGTCGACGTCCGGGGTACATTTGCAGCTGGGGTCGTCACAGCGTCTGAAGCGGTGGAGGTAGAATGCATTCCCGCCGTGACCGGTAGAACTAGGTTTATGGCTAACACAAATATTTCATTGATCACTAAGTACTTATCAACCTACAATAAATTAAAAAGTAAATAGGTATCATTTAAAATAAAAGCACCTATCCAAAATCGAACTGAACTATTCCAAAAATGGCGCGAACGCCTTATAGAGAAAGGAATGACGTCACAATGACGCACGGGACCAGTGAAAATATGCGAAGCACGCCTTGTGACGTTACTAGTATATCGTTTTGTGACTCTACTGAGATGGACGCTCGATAGAGCTGTTACTGGATTCAACAGCACTTTTATCTATTTATTGATAAGAAATGAGACGCCCCCGTACCAGATGAGGGATGACCTTAGCATGGTGGCTGGCCAAGACTGGGTACAGAAGGCCGGGAATCTGGTTAAGTGGATTTTGGAGAGGCATTTGACCCCTCATTATGATAACATTTTCTAATTTATATCATATTTGTTTACAAAATTTGTAAACAAATATGATCGCTGTTGTGATATACCTAACACTGAATGAACTGATTAATTGAACCTGTTCATCATTGTGAAAATAAAGTGACCCGGTCTAATAATGTGAAATTTTTATTGTATACAAAATAAGACACTTGAATTGGGCTTCGGCATACCTACAGCCATTGTCGCTATAAACCTGAATCACATTGTTTTCTTTAATTTAATCTAAGTTATTTTAATTATAACTTTTTTACTAATAATTATTAAGTGCGTAGGTAGGTATCCATTTCCAGGATATTGGTAATAAATAAGCCTTCACCATTTTTTGCTCTGCGGTTTTGAACATGTTGTAACTTACTTACGTCAAACAATTTAGTTTTGCGTAAACCCAGCAAGTTCCTAGTTTTAGTTGCATTATACAATTCAAAGTAATTTAAGTAGGCAATTTGCATTGTGTATGCGTTTGACGCGAATGCATCCATGCATCCTGTGTGATACGAGTACGTACCGCCTGACGTAAACGTTTACGTGACGTAAATATATAGGAGCCCGTGTAGAGTCGCTCTACTGTGCCTAAAGCCAATGATACATCATCATCATCATCATCAGTCTATTTATATTGCCCCACTGCTCGAGCACAGACCTTCCCTTACATCGAGGGAGCTCGGGCCATAATCCACCACGCGGGCCCAGTGCGGGTTGGCGGATTTCACATGCCTTAGATTTTTTTTTTCTTCTACGACATGCAGGTTTCATCACGATGTTTTCCTTCACCGTTTTGAGAGCATTCGGTAAATGTACGTAAGTTTTTCCGTCGAAAAAACCGAGGATAACTCATTGGTACATGGCTGCCCTGGCTGGGAATCGAACCTGGGACCTCCGTATTGCAAGTCCATCGACCCAACCACTGCGCCACCGAGCTCTCAAGCCAATGATACACTAGGGGACAAATGTCCTACGACATGTATCGGCGACATGTCAAGCGAAGCCGGCCGATTTCGCTTGACATATCTGGCGACATCGCGCGACTTATAGCCAATGATACACTAAGGGACAAATGTCCTACGACATGTATCGGCGACATGTCAAGCGAAGCCGGCCGATTTCGCCTGACATATCTGGCGACATCGCGCGACTTATGTCCAGAGCGACGTCAGACATGCCAGACATGTCGCGCGAAGTCCGGCAACGTCGTGCTACTTCACCCGACGTCCCTGGCGACACGTGTCGCAGGACATTTGTCCCCTAATGTATCCTTGGCTTTTGTCACAAGAATAATTGGGCGGCTTCAGTGAAAGTGTAAATGGAAATGACAATGCCAGATTCTGCCCCACCATCAACCGCAAGTTGTACAAGATAACGAATTAAGGTAAAAGTATCTCCGTTTTGTATTAAAATTATTGGTTTAAATTAAAGTTATGTACAAGTTGCGAGTCGAAAAAAACAGCTTAATTAAGAATTCAGAAAATAGTAATAAATCGAAGCGAATTATTCATTGTTTTTGTTACTCTTCTATAGGAGTTGCTAGAGTAGTAGAAAATGATACTGATTAGGATTATGCAATATGAAAATGAAACCTGTAATAAGTCCCCATCAAAATGATAGGTACAGCTTAAATTAAGGTTACGTAGTTTTATAGGTGGGGCAAAGCTCCATTGAAATGTGGCAAAGTCATTTAAAAAATATTGACGTGCAAAGGTATCCTTTGACGCGCGACATGTAGCACAACATGTTGCTCATCATGTTGAACGACAACGAGGAACATTGGTTTTGGTACCATTGGGTCATGTTGCGCGTCAGCTGGCAACGTCGCGCGTTGTTGTGCAACGTTGCCGATATAGTTGAGCGTCACATGTGCGTCGGGCTTCTAGTGGATACTGGATACGCGGCTTTGAGCCACTTTACTGGTATATTCCGTTTACTTCTAAATAGCTTTTCTTGTTTTGTAATTAGTAATTACTACTTAATAACCGACTGCCAAATGATGATAAGGTTTTTTGAATAATTTTACAGCTCCATCAAAGCCTTCTCGCACCTCTCGCGCCATCTGTAGTTTGTTCAACGAACTACGCAATACGCAGCTAAGGTTGTATCAGCAAAGACTGAGGCCACTAGGCCAGTAACCTGCGCGTACGCATCTGGCGCCTTTTTAATTAGCACTGTAGAGTGTAGATGGCGGTAAACACTCTATCAGTCTTGAGTACGAGTTTGGAAGTGTTTGGCAAAAAAAATTGTTGATAGGAAAATGTTTTTTTGGCTAAAAAAATATGTCAATCTCGCGAATCTTTAATATTTTTACGAATTATTTACTTAGTTATACAACTTTTTGGTAGCCTATTAAGAGAGAGTGCGTCTTCCATAGAGATTTAGTGATCGAAAAGGGGCTCCCTGCTGTTTATAGGCCTTCCTAACTATTTCTAGGCTATTTTCCATAGCTCTATAAACTAGTAACTTACAAATAAATTACACAAAAAACGTATTATAGCGTACAGAAAACGGAACACATATTGATCTTCGTGGAAAGTAAGGCCAATCAAGAGTCTAGACAGTTTTGAGCACGAACTTAGCACTTACGTTACGTTAAAATCATATGAAAACTGACAGTTGTACCTACCTAAGACCCAACTCAAACTCCCTCATACTCAAAACTGTCTAGGGCCCGTATTAATAAATTACTCTCAGCTCAAAAGTCAATCTTGAGAAAGACCTCAAGATGACGTTCCTATTAATAAACGTAAGTTAGGTGCGCGTTTAGGAATCGGGTATCACGTGAGTAACGCCGTATTAATAAACAAAACTCAGTTCTCAGGAGAACTGTCAAACTCACTCTTGAGAATGTATTTGCTGATTACAGGCGAACCGCGACTTGAGAAAGACATCGCGTCATACGCCCTCAAGATAGGTTTATTAATAAATGACATACCGGTGATGGTGATCACGTGGTGAGAGTGTATCACCTGCATTCGCTCTTGAGAGCGGGTTTGAGCTCAGACTATTAATACGGGCCTAGGACTATCTGCCTAAGTATAATATCCTAAAGTAACAGTAAAAATTCACGTACCTTTTTCTGCACCTTATTGGACTCCTGAGGACTCGGCATGTAGAAGTCCACAATCCCCAGCAAACAGTCATCGCATCTGCACACATCACTGGCCAGTGACGTCATCGAGCCAAAACTGCTGCAACTGTCCATAGAATCCGTCCGCACCAACTTCCCCGTCCCAAGAGCCTCCATCTTCGCGACCAAAAGCGATTCCATTAGGGACCTCGGTCGCCCAGGCGATCGGGAACGTCGAGGAAAGTCCGGCGACAAAGGTCGACAACGTTCCAACACATCCGGCGACAACGCACGATGTCGCGCAAAGTCCAGAGACAAATCCGGTGATATTCCGCGATGTCGCGACAAGTCCGGCGACATTGGTCGCGGCACCAGGTCGGAGGATGGTGCCCGCGACAGAGGCGGAGTCGCACTGCGAAAATTCGACGACGTCATCTTTGTCGCCCGCATTTGTGTTGATGTTACCGCAATGAGGTTCACACGATTTCCATTGGTTTTCACATAACTGTTTACTTTGCTACATCCAGTGGCGTAGCGAGGGTTTCAGCCGCCTAGGCTTAACTTTACCGCCCCCTTATTTAAGTATTTAATTCTAAGGCTGAAATTTTTTATATTGAATAAAATACACGAAATCACGGCAATTATCTCTTGCGCGGGCTAGCCAGAGATTCTAATAGGATCCACTTGAATAAAACATTTTTTTTTAATTTCTAAGAATTACTTTAGTCTATCGGTCGGCAGATTGTACATCCACAAAGAAAGGGTTCTGTCATATTTTAAATAATGATAAGTTTCGCAATTCTTTTCTAGATGCGACTAAAACATGAAGGAGACCGATGCGACTAAAATATGACCTTATCATTTAAGTTCATTTCGTTGTAACGCGTATTTATTTTGTGTCCATAAAAGATTTACAGAAAGAAATGGTCATAATTTTTGGTTCAAATTATAAGATGTTATTAGATAGATTAGAGATTATATTGTTAGATTTTGCGCCCCCAAAAGTTGCCCGGGGCGGCCATTACGCTACGCCACTGGCTACATCACTGTAGTCAACATCTCGTATTTGGTGATCGATAATTTTCTGACTTTATAATAACTCGTAAGGTGTTAATCATGCGTTTACAGCTTCTGTAGGTTAAGAGGATATTTAACGGTTTTTAAACGACATAATATTTTTGATTCTATATTGCTTACTACTCCGGTTTTTATTACTTAACCCTGTGTTATTAAATTTTTATGTGTTCTTAAAGTGTATATTTTACGGAGCGCTTTATTGGTAATTTATTGAATTACGTTATGCAATAATGTGTATATTTTTGCAAGCCAACTTTTAACACCACTTTGCAAGGAAAATGTGAAAGCGCAGAAGATAAAAAGTTACTAAAACAGCAGCAAGTTTTAAAAATATTCAAACAGTCAAAGTCAAATGACAATGCCAGATTCTGCCCCACCACCATTGTACAAGATAACGAATAAATGTAAAAATATCTCCGTTATTTATTAAAATTATTGGTTTAAAATAAAGTTTTGTACAAGAATTCAGAAAATAGTAAGAAATCGAAGTGGTTTTTTTTTATTATTCTTCTATAGGAGTTGTGAGAGTAGTAGAAAATGATACTGAATATGATTATGCAATATGAAACCTGTATAAGTCCCCAACAAAATGATAGGTACAGCTTAAATGGTCACGTAGTTTTGTAGGTGGGTCAAAGCTCCATTGAAATGTGGCAATGTCTTTTCTTTATTGCAAGTAAGCACGTTGTGTACATTTTTGCATCTCAACATATTTTTTTTGAATTTACATTTAAGTCCTTTTTTAAATTACCACGTAATAAAATTATTAAAATTATTGCGGTATAACCAATGAGTTTCAGTGCAAGTACCACGTCTTTTTAACTTAAAAGTGAGCTTTTAATATATTCAGAGACGTTAATTTTTAATAAAAATGCACAATGTCATTCAGACGGCACGATTACCAATTCGTCAAGCGTTTGTGGTAGTGCGACCATGAGATTTAATTTTATAGGACAGATTCTCTTGAAATTATACAGATGGTTGTTAATTTTCAACTAATTGCAATTTAAAAACGTATGTTTTTAAATATTTGTAACTTCTCTAAATAAAAGAAATAAATAATGCATCGTAAGAGATGAAATCTCGGTGAGGGTTGAGAGCTCGATGGCGCAGTGTTTGGGTCATTAGACTTATGATATGGAAGTTTGGAGGTTCAATCCCCGGCCAGGTCAGCCATATACCAATGAGTTTACCTCGGTTTTTTTTCGACGAATAAACTTACGTACATTTACCGAATGCTCTCAAAACGGTAAAGGAAAACATGGTAATGAAACCTGCATGCCATAGAATAGAATAAAAAAATCTAAGACATATGTAATCCTCCAATTCGCAGTAGGCCCGCGTGCTGGTTCATGGCCCGAGCTCCCTCAATGTAAGGGAAGGTGTGCCCGAGCAGTGGGGACATAAAATAGACTGATCATGATGATGATGAAGAATTTAAATCGTACTGCAAGTGTTACCATTGATGCTGTTGTCCGTACGTATGAAAAGGCACTAACCACAGACCACTTGCCCCATAGACCTGTAACAGGAGGGCCGTATCTGAGCATGAGCGCAAAATTGCTTCGCGACACGTGTAACCTAGAGATATTATTGACATGGACGCATCTCTTTAATACGGCCCCCTGTCCCCCGCTTCGTCTCTATGCGCTCATCGTTGACAGAATTTTTCGCTTGCAAATGACAATGCCAGATTCTGCCCCACCATCAACCGCAAGTTGAAGCGATTTATTCATTGTTTTTGTAATTCTTCTATAGGAGTTGCGAGAGTAGTAGAAAATGATACTGATTATGATTATGCAATATGAAACCTGTAATAAGTCCCCAACAAAATGATAGGAACAGCTTAAATCGTCACGTAGTTTTGTAGGTGGGGCAAAGCTCCATTGAAAAGTGGCAATGTCTTTTGTACCGATTTCAAGTCTATTGGGTAAGTGGTCTGTGGCACTAACGCATTGGACAGTATCTATAATTCCGATCGCATGGCCACGCTATCGCAATAAAACATCGCTACGTGGCGCCGCCCCGGGTGGTCACCACTGGTGGTCACCATCGCCACATGGCTGTCAGCGCTTGATAGTTTCATTACAGCAAGTACAAGTAGGTACGGTCGATAGCACATCAAATGTGCCTTTGGACTTTGTTGCGTACCAATGGTATGCGCCGTAAGAGTTTTTATTTATTATTTATTCGGCATATATTAGCAAAATAAGTACATATGTAGGTAGGTACCTAATTTAAGTTATAAAATAATAATAAATAGTTATTTATTTTTATTTATTTATTACATAAAAATCTCACAGCATTACAAATATATAATAGCATTGTCATATTGTGTGTGTGCATGCCAAAAATTTGAGATTTAACATATTATCTTTAATTAAATTGAGTGGTCCCGAATGTAATAACAAAACTAAAATCCAAAAATGTACAAAATAGAAGATATAAAAGCTATCACAGGCTGTAAACAAAATAATAATAAACAAAGTAAAAGAACGCTAAGTAGGTACTAAATTGTGTGCACGTAGTGTGTTTGAAATGTGGGTTATGATGTGTTATGTGGAGGGTGTGTGTGTGTGATCGTTGTCATCTGTATCTGGGCCCTGGCACCATTATAAATAAAAATCTCGAGAGCTCGGTGGCTCAGTGGTTGGGTCAATGGACTTGCAATATGGAGGTCCCAGGTTCGATCCCAGCAGCAGCCATGTACCAATGAGTTATCCTCGGTTTTTTCGCCGGAAAAAACTTACGTACATTTACCGAGTGCTCTCAAAAATGGTGAAGGAAAACATCGTGATGAAACCTGCATGTCGTAGAAGAAGAAAAAAATCTAAGGCATGTGAAATCCGGCAATCCGCACTGGCCCCGGATGGTGGATTATGGCCCGAGCTCCCTCGATGTAAGGGAAGGTCTATGCCCGAGCAGTGGGGCAATATAAATAGACTGATGATGATAAATAAAAGTAGGATCCAAATGATCTGGCTAGCCTATTAAGCACCCTCCCAAAAGGCTAGCGACATTAGGCTCGTTACGTAGCCAATGCGATAATACACGTTTGGTCACCCGATGATTCAATGAGGCGCAGCAAAAGTATTTTTATTACTCATTATTCTTCCTTCCATAGGAATAGAAATCGTATACGTCTGCGCTATAAGGGTTGAAGTCGTACTGTAAGTGTTACCATTGATGTGTTGTGCAAATCGCTCTAACACTGAGAAAAGTATACAGAAGAGCTATTACATTCGATATTTTTTAATAAAGTCCAGCCCCCTTACCATGAACTCTTATGACAGGACTACTTCAATAATACTTTGTTACTTCGTACAATGACGACCTTAAAGTAAGCTTATTAAGGTCGTCTTTGTACGAAGTAACAAAGTATTATTGAAGTAATCCTGCTATAAGAGTTCATGGTAAGGGGGCTGGACTGATTTTAAAATGGATTACTTACAATTACCTAGATGGGCTGGTCACACCTGTCGTAAAACCGATAACCGATGGGGTAGACGAGTTCTCGAATGGAGGCGACGAACGGGTAAACGTAGTGTGGGATACCCCCCGACCAGATGGAGGGATGACCTTCGCAAGATGGCTGGCGTGGACTGGATGCAGAGGGCCGAGAGTAGGGTTGAGTGGCGTGCTTTGAGAGAGGCCTACGTCGCGCAGTGGACTGATACGGGCTGATGATGAATTACTCAGATAGCGATTTTTCTCAATTTAAAAGTGCGTAGTAGTGCCATCATTGCCGTCATCATGCTTTAAAAGTAGTGTCATCATTGCCGTCATCATGCTTTAAAAGTAGTGTCATCATTGCCGTCATCATGCTTTAAAAGTAGTGCCATCATTGCAGTCATCATGCTTTAAAAGTAGTGCCATCATTGCCGTCATCATGCTTTAAAAATAGTGCCATCATTGCCGTCATCATGCTTTAAAAGTAGTGCCATCATTGCCGTCATCATGCTTTAAAAGTAGTGCCATCATTTTTTTATGATGGCACTACTTTTTTTGATGTGGGAAAGGAAAGCAGGATTTTTAGATCTGCTTGACTGATTATAAAATATTTTTTACAAATTTAAAAAAAACTGCAAACTGTTCTCTGTATCCGACTGTACATAAGTACCGTGCAGTGACTAGCAAAAAATACCGCCTATCAGATCGAGATGTCTATTAAAACGTCAAGGAGGCGTTGTAGAGTGGAATTTTACGGTCATATTGTGATTTAGTATGATCGTTTTGAGAGCTTGTAGTTAGGAGACTGGATTTCCGTTACGGAGGCCCGGGTTCTAATCCTAGGTAGGTATTAATTTTTCACGTCAATTAGGTACTCAATGGTCGTATAGTCCAGTTACAAACCTACAAGTTAATCAACGTTGCCAGAATACTGAACTAGAATGGGAAATGGCTAACCGCTGGGGACGGTGAACTTTCATCTGAGCCCTCATATCTCGGAAAGCACGCTAAAGCAGTTGGTCCCTGTTGCTGTCGCTCGGCAGCAGTCATCAGGCCATGTCGACGTCCTACGGGCGGTCCAGGCCCCTTACCATGAACACTTATAGCAGGATTACTTTAATAATACTTTCTAATTTCGTACCATGACGTTATGGACGTCATAAGCTTACATTAAGGTCGTCATGGTACGAAATAACAAAGTATTATTGAAGTAACCCTGCTATAAGAGTCCATGGTAAAGGGGCTGAACAACTCCGACAATAACTTTGGTCGCTAGACCACATGACAAGAAGAATACAGAATGCTTGAACTTTTTGACTACAAAATAAAAAAAATCTTAAAATGTAGACTACCTACTCTTTTGTTTTTCTTTACAAAAACAACTGGATGCAACTCAATCCAAAGTTTCGAGAGGTCGAAGCCTTAACAGTAGGCGTAATTAAGTAGTCTCCATACATCATAATTACAGCGATAAAAACTCATACGTTAATTTCTCAGCTGTGTAAGGTACGTTTATTCGTATTTACATAACCGCCCAAATTCACCGGTCATCATACTCATCATGCTACCTGTCAGTTTTCGTAAATTACGCTGACACATGATATTAAGTCAATTACACACAGCCAGTGTATAATTTTGTAAGGACGGACAAATAAATGATGTCAAAGTCAAATGACAATGCCAGATTCTGCCCCACCATCAACCGCAAGTTATACAAGATAACGAATAAATATAAAAGTATCTCGGTTTTTTATTAAAATTATTGGTTTAAATTAAAGTTATAAGTTGCGAATCGAGAAAAAAAAGCTTGATTAAGAAAAAATAGTAAGAAATCGCAGCGAATTATTCATTGTTTTTGTTATTCTTCTATAGGAGTTGCGAGAGTAGTAGAAAATGATGTCTTTTCTTTATTGCAAGTAAGCACGTTGAGTACATTTTTGCACGTCAATATATTTTTTGAATTTACATTGAATGAAATCTTAAATTATGGTCACCGTCGTTTTGGCTTTGATTTACTCTTAACCAGTACTGTCCAATAGGATAACAAAACGCGGCCGCATTGGTCTCACACCCTTCCAGGCCGGGATCGCGGACCGCCACGCCGCCCGCTTCCCGCTTCCCGCAAAACCACCGGGGGCGCTTTCCCGCCTTCATTTTTAGTTTTTCTACGGAGGCTACGGCACTAACTACTAAAATTAATCGTCTGAAAAAAATATATAGCAATCTCGGGGTGTATATTTAGAGACTGATGAATACCGATACACGATTGGACAAACTTCGCTCGATAGAAAAAAATCGCAAACTTACCCCTTCCATGTTTAAAATGAAAATTACCTATATCGAAACCGAAATAGTCATTCATACAAAATATATATCAAAATGTAGGGTACTATAAATACGAGAGCTTGTTTTAAAAAATCTGATTTTTGTTGGCGTATTTTTATTTTCTTGCCAAAATTCATAAAAATACGAATACGAATATCGAGGCACTGCGCCGTGCTCTTCACTCCGCCGCTGCGGGGCATCTTGTGTCTCACTCTTGCTTTTGACAACCATATAGCGTCTTAAGACAGGACCACCTTCGAAGATTTAATGAATCTCTGCATACATCTTCACAAATAACCTCAGTTTAATTAGCAAATATTTGACTTACAAAAGCACAAAAAAGTGTTAAAAGCACGGAAAAAACCGTCGAAATACAAAATATTTAAATAATTCCCCTCGACAAAAAGTTAACTGCCAGTAATGCCGTATATTGTTGGAACGTTGACTCGTAATTTATTGCAATGCGTACTCGGAAACGTTCTAATTATTTATTTAATTAGCGCTAACAGTTCCAGTGAAATTGTTGGGAAATTGCCAATAAAATGACATTTATACTAACTGCCTGTTAGAATCGATACTCTTATCGATTACCTTGAAACAGACCCGTAGTAAAACTTTCTAGGATGGAAAGAAAAATATATGGGATGGACATTTGCTAAATAAAAGCAAATGTCAATCTAATCCATTTTTCTTTCTATTCTACTTGCGTTAACGAAAGTCAAAGCCAAAGGTTAAGGGGGGCAGTTTAGCCCTCACACAAGAATTCCATATAGTAGTGAGGGTCTAGACTAGTCAGAAGTCTACCTGACAAAAGCAGTGTTGCCTGCAGATGAATTTACTGAGCTGTCGTTTTCTAGCTAAAAAAAAACTACGACTTTTGTCAATCAGAGCAAAAAAGACTCTAACCACCATGTCAGAGGTTCTCTTGAAAATGGCGAGAAACGACGGTTGCGAAATTATTTGATAATTTTCCTTTTAATGTCTACAGGGACTATTTTGTGTTTAATATCACGTTAAATTAATCAGAAAATGTTCGCGAATGACAGTACGGTGAAGTTATTTGATTATTTATGCAAGATCTGAAGTTTCAAGCTTTTATCAGGAGTTCCCGCTACAAGCTCGGGAGTGAACGTGACTGTCGAGCTGCTTCGTCCAGAGTGATGACGCTACGGCGTCTCCTCTGGATGAAGACATGAAGACGCAGCTACCCAGGGTGAAGACGCTACTGCGACTCCCCTGGAGGAAGATAGAAGACTATTAAATATATTGAATTTTATGTAACATGACATTGGCAAATGACGAACTGTCGAGTTCATTAATAAAATAAATAAAATAAACACCATGTCAGAGGAAAAGGGCCAAGAACGCCAAAACAGCAAAACATTTGGTTGTCCCTATAGTTTGTAACGATTTTGACTATAGTTGAGAATAACTACCACAGCTAATATTTTCTTTCCGTGTAAAAGATATAAATCCTTCTCTACATAATGTAGAGTACCAGACTCATCCCACGCTCCAGTACTATAAACCAGTCACGACGTGATTACGATCATAATTCAATATGATACACAGCATAAACGCATGCGCATGCGTTTATGCATTTACTATATTAATAATTATACAGGCTGTAACGGAAAGGGTATATAAAGCCGAAGGGAGGGTGTTCAGTATCAGTAACTGAACAACTTTAGTTCTACGACTTTTCAATTTTCGCGAATTTATTTTGTGCCGAAAATTGTGTCTTTATTATTTTTAACATAATTACTATTAAAAAAACATATGTTCAAGTTCTCTTGAAATTATCGCAGCGCATGGGCGCTGTCAATGTGCGGTACAAAATACGCCCGATGTACGCTGTCATGGGCCCGGCCCATAGTATGTAACAATGAATTTTATTATTATATATAAACGGATATCACTCACTTATATTGTTAAAGTCGGCAATTAGACCGACAGTTTCGACCGATTTCGACGGTCTTTTTCAAGGTGAGCGCGCCACGCCCGCGTCGCCGTTGACGTTTCTTCGCGCACGCAAGAAAGAAGAACCGTCGAAATCGGTCGAAACTGTCGGTCTAATTGCCGACTTTAACAATATAAGTGCGTGATATCCGTGAAATGATAGGCACAGCTTAAATGGTCACGTAGTTTTATAGGTGGGGCAAAGCTCCATTGAAATGTGGCAATGTCTTTTGTACCGATTTCATGTCTATTGGGTAAGTGGCCTGTGTATTTTCTCCACGTTCAGACTTTTTTCCCAGCGCAGTGCGTTCATCCATCTTAATTGCAAGTCTACAAGCAGGATATTGCTGTAATTAGAGTTATTTATACCGGAGCTAAGTTCTAAATGAGATTAAAATGTTTCCAATGACCATTTAGAAATTGGATAACATCTTTGTTTATTTTATGAGGAAAATCATTACATTTTATTAGCAGATCGTAGATGTTGAAGATAAGCTAATTATATTTTATAAAATATCTTCTTAAAACTTGATTAAGATATTAGACTGCAGAGTTGCAATAACGAATTTATGACTGATTATCCAAAAAAGGGCGATACATACGGTGGAACACAGAGAAAGGTGTACAGGAGAGTTTTTAAGATTGATATTTTCTCAAAAACTACTTGTTCTATTGCAAAAAATATTTCACTGTTTTATAGATAAAAGTGTAAAGTATGTACTGTAAAAGAATTATTAAATTCGGTGCAGTAGTTTTTGAGAAAATCTCAACCTTATTGAGGCCGCCTGTATCTCTGTCTTCGACTGTACAATGGTACGCATACCTCCATGGGAGTCTTGTCAGGGCCACTTTAGGCAGTTACGCATACTAACGGTACCTAGCCTCTACATTTTGGTCCTCCTAAGTGATCTCATAAAAAATAGGCACAATTTTGAATCGGAGGAGGAGATGCGGCTTAGGGAGAGTACCAGGAGAATGGATCTACAGAACGTGATCCGCCCGCAATTGAGGATAGTGACGCATTGCTCAAGACATCAGCCAGTGACTCTTTTCAACAGGATGCCTCAGGAATTTAAATCTATTCACTGTCTAAATACTTTCAAGACCAAATTAAAGGACTTTCTGTTGGAAAGGTGTTGTTACTCTATTGACGAATTTTAAATCTTTCTTTGTTTTTGACATTCGTAGTAGTTTTAGTTCTTGACATGCCTAATAATTCAATCGTTTGAATTTTTAATTATAGTATAAGTATTACATAGATTATTTATTTACATATTGACTAATTATAAAATTCTCATACAATATTTACTGAATAAATGAAATGAATACTAAAATAAAACTTTTTTTAAAAGACCACATAATCACAGTGAATTTTTATTTGTGCTTTTAAAATCAAAATCTATGGACAGAGTTAACAATATGTGTTTTGTAACATAATTTAAGTATTCTTCTAACGGGCCATGTGACGGTAAAAATGTATCGCCACATTTGAAGCTACCACATTTTTATGGAACTTAGACCCATACTCAGAAGCGTGAACTTAAGTGAGCTTGATCTTACACTTGAGTATTTAAGACTCACACTGAAATTGCCCTGAGAGTTGATTTTGAATTTTATACAAATTCGTGTCTGGCGGCAATTGTGTCGCTGTCGTGTGGTTTTCGAGTGGACCATCTGAATATAGCCTTAGTGTGATAGGTTCGTATAACCTTACTTTTGTTTGCATTTCTTATTACCAATCTTTTAAGATCATGTCCAAACAACCGGGTTGATAGTTAATTAGCAAAGATTAATACAAGTGGAGTGTCAGTACGAAATGACTAACGGGCCGTATGCAAAACTGACCGGTTGCGCAAGCGCATGTGGGCATGCTTTCATGCAAGAGAGGAGCGTAATTAAGTAATTTGTATGTGTAGGAGACCGGAATTTAATTGCGTTGGGTGTTTTCAACGGATCTATCTTTGATTACGTTCTTTCTTTAAAGGTTCTATAAAGGTAATAGTTATAATTTCATCTCAGATGGAAGTCTGTCAAATCCTACATGTCAATGGCAATAAAATGTCCGCCAGAAGATCAGAAGAAAAGAGAAATTTTACAATTAAACCTCAAAGGTAATTACAGTATATTTATTTTACAGTTAGTGTCACTATTCTTTTTTTAGTTTTAGTTACACGAATTATAACTGTTTCTGTAGGTTATTAATTCTCAAAAGAACTACTGGGATCTAGCCAGGAATTCTGTAATTATTTGGATACAAAATAGTATTACCATTCTTGATTTGACAAATCGTTATTACGTGAATCAAGAATTAGATAATAATATTAAATGTCATAATAAGCAAGACAATTACTTCGCTCATTAAATGATGAAAAATTGTCTTGATGAAACAGGACTTGAACCTGCGACCTTGTCACGGAATGACAAGGTCGCTGGTTCAAGTCCTATCCACGGCTAGAAATTTTTCATCATTTAATTTGTCCGCCGAGAATGGCTTAAAAAATTTGAGTAATCTTTTCTCAGTTAAATAAAACGCTACTCGCTCCGCTTGTACGAAATCAAACCGTAAGAATGGTCAACGTAAATCTTTACACTCTGCTTGATCGAGTGTCAAAATGTACGTACGGACAGCAAGCATATAAATGGTAACACTTGCAGCACGATTTCAACTCTTACGACGCAGATAATAAGAACGGTCCAACTTACGTACGTAGGTACATTATCTAATTCAGAGACAAGTACCTACGTACAGCCTGGGGATCCTCCGAATTCGCCTTCCATACATACAAAATTCATTCTTGTGTTCTTCATTGTACAGTCGACAGCAGATCAATAGTAAAACTTTTTACTTTTGACAGTTCTTATTATTTGCGTCGTAAGACTTGAAATCGTACTGCAAGTGTTACCATTGATCTGCTGTCGACTGTACATCAAACACTATGACTTAATAAGTTTAAAAAAAATATTTAGACATCTCTCGTCTCATCTCTGAAGAGACATTTCTTCCAGCAAGGTATAGTTAATTTAAAATATAAAGAAACAATTCTACCACCAAATCAGAATACAAAGTAAAACGCAATATAATATTTGTTAATCACGGACCGCGAAAAATATGTAAGTATAAAAAAAACATGCTTGATTTTGTAGTTAGATTGTGTGAGTTTAGAGTTGAGTATTAAAAATTATGCACTAAAGAACCTTGTATAATATTCTTTCCAAATAGGTCTTGACAGACAGACGGACAACAAAGTGATCCTATAAGGGTTCCTTTTTTCTCTTGAAGTACAGAACACCTAAAAATATTTCATAAATAGATTAGATTAGATTTATTTATCACAAATTTTAATTAAGTATCTGTTCATATATAGATTTTTTGTCACGAGTGAGGTTAGCACGTTTTTCAATAGAGATAACGTGCATAAATATAATGTCACTTATTTTATTTGTCATATCACAAATTATAATGTCATTTTAATTATGTACTTATTTACTATTATCTAAAAGTCATCCATAATTTGATCGTCAGTCTGGTTGAAAATTAAATTAAAACAATTAAATAAAAATATCCATTCATCATCATCATCATCAGTCTATTTATATTGCCCCACTGCTCGGGCACAGACCTTCCCTTACATCGAGGGAGCTCGGGCCATAATCCACCACGCGGGCCCAGTGCGGGTTGGCGGATTTCACATGCTGTAGATTTTTTTTTTCTTCTACGACATGCAGGTTTCATCACGATGTTTTCCTTCACCGTTTTGAGAGCACTCAGTAAATGTACGTAAGTTTTTCCGTCGAAAAAACCGAGGATAACTCATTGGTACATGGCTGCCCCAGCTGGGAATCGAACCTGAGACCTCCATATTGCAAGTCCATTGACCCAACCACTGAGCCACCGAGCTCTCTTAAAAAATATCCATTAATAATAATAATATGTCAATGTTCCTATCAATAAAATAATTCAAAGTCAAAGTCAAGTCAAATTTCTTTATTGCAAGTAAGCACGTTGAGTACATTTTTGCACGTCAATATATTTTTTGGAATTTACATTTACACCACTTTGCAAGGAAAAGGTGCCAACGCTGAGGAGAAAAAGTGGCAAAAAACTCTCAGCAACACATCTTTTAAAACAATGATTACTTAATTACTATACAATACGTAACTATTACTATTGTTAGTAAGTTTATCCCTCATGCGGATCCGGCGACGTATTAAGGTAGAGTCTTTAGAGTATGCACTATAAGAGTTTAGACTGTGTGTATAACTTTTAAAAAACCATATCCTTTTATAAAGGCCCCTTGTAGTGCAATATCACACTAAGCAGCTCCTCTTGACATTTCTATCATTATCATACATAATCCTCTGCCAAAACATAAGTCTCTAGCAAGGTTCTCCGCATTATTATCTTCGGTCCGTCAACTTTAGAAGACACCCACTCGTAAATTATATGATCTACTTATAGGTTTTAAATAATCACTCTTAAAATATAATTATAGTACGGTGGAACATAGAAAAAGGTGTAAGAACAGGAGAGTTTTTAAGGTTGAGATTTTCTCAAAAACTACTTGACCTATTGCAAAAATTCATTCACTGTTAGATAGATAAAAGTTAAAACTATGTAAATGTAAAAGAATTATTAAAATCGGTCCAGCAGGGTTACTATCACCTCTTATAGCAATCCAGTTTAGGTTCCTAAGGTGACAATTTCCTACAATGACGTCAAACGTCATTGTAGCAAATAGCGATTCGGTTCAGTTTAGGAACCTAAACTGGATCGCTATAGGAGGTGAGAGTAACCCCGCAGTAGTTTTTGAGAAAATTTCAACCTTATTGAGGCCCCCTGTATACTTATCTCTGTCTTCTACTGTACTTACATTAGGATACTAGCCTACCTATGGAAGTGAGGACTATCTTATAACTAGGGGTAAACATATATATTTTACATTTATTACCTTGTTATAAATTTTAAACAATAGGTTGTGACTTGTGAAAAATTCAAATTGTGACGAATTGCGATTATTTAGGGATTAACTTGGACTCTACAATTCCTGCATTGATACCAGTTACAGAATTCTTTGATCGCAAATAATGGAAACTCTTCTATCGCAATGTTGACTTAATTGTGTAATAATAAGATATAAGCGATCTATTAAAGAAATCCTAAAGTATGCCGCTCCATTGCGAAGCGAATAGTTGAGGAATAGTGGAAAAAATTATGACATGTTACAAAAAACTATTGATTAGTTAACGGAACAATATAAATGTTTTCTGAACAAGGAAGCTACGTCAATAGCCCTAACTTGACCTCAGAAGGTCAAGGAGTTTATATAAGTACATACCTACCTACTGCTACCATCAGACTTCATTGTGAAAATAAAAGCCGATCCTATCCATAAGAAATAAGAATAACCAGAATTAATTACCGTACGTGTAGCTACGGTAGGGTTGAGTGGCGTGCTTTGGGAGAGGCCTACGTCCAGCAGTGGACTGATATGGGCTGATGATAATGATGACTCATTTATTTATCCATAAGTAACATAATATACCCATATTTAACCACTGCTCGTTCCTACAGGTTATCAATTAAGTAGATATAATTAATGTTTGTATTCAATTTAGCATTATTTTATCTATCACGTGTATTGTTTTGTAATAATGTGGTAGTCTATTATTTGCCTTACTTTATGTAAATTATCTTTGTTATAAAACCTACTACGCTGTTGACTGCCCAATAAAACCATAAAATAAAATAAAATGACGTAGGTACACGTTGAAAAAACGATCGTACAAGTTAAGCAACATTAGGCGAGGACAGTACCTGGATGGATGGCCGTAAGTGATATATTCATCTGAGCCTCTCCGTGCCTCGGAAAGCTCGTTAAGCAATCGGTCCCGGTTACTGTCGTTCGGCAGATAGGCCACGTCAGAGGCCTACGCAGCCTGAATAACTCTGACAATAGATTTGGTCACTAAACCACAATGGAAGAAGAATATTATACAACTATCTCGCTAAAAGGTTTTCCAAGTTCAAAACAGAACTCTAAAAACCATTATAGACAGCCTTGTCTGAAGAAATGGCATATCTCGTAAAGCGCATGGTTGAGCTGCGCCTGCGCAGCGCCGATTGGAGCGCTAAAATGTCGAATACGCCGTAACTCATGAATAAAGGAACGCCCTATAGAGTAAGCTATATATTTACACCACAAACACCGCTCTTAATAAAGTTAATTACAAGGTTGAATTAGGTACCGTCGAAATCTGAGGATAAATATAAAGGGGACTCAATAAGGTTGAGATTTGCTCAAGAACTATTTGACCGATTGTAAAATTCTTTCATTAGTAGATAGTTTAGAGTCTAGAGAACACCCAATGTAATTGTGAAGAATTTTCGCAAATCAGTTTGATAAAATTTCGACCTTAAAACTCTCCTGGTATTCAGGAGTTTTCTGTGTTAAACCGTACCTATACCATAGAATATTAAATATACCCTAATATCAATAAATCAATATTCCATTTGCAGTGTAAAGAATATAGAGACGGTGCTATGAGTGGGACAAATAAAGTATCAACCATACCATCAGATTTCTACAAAAATCCATGCATTTTTGAAGCAGTTTATTAAACAAAATTACAGCTTACTTATAATATACAGGCGCTGACATGAGCCAACTAGCGCCGCCAATCTTAAAAAAATAATATCTTCCAATATAATCAATTTTATTAAAAAAGCTACGTTCACATTGTTTATTGCTATAAATATTATTTTTTAAATGCTTATTTGTAACGTAATGCAATGTAGATAAGTTGTAGTTCACAAATGTGCCAAAAACGGCCGTTTTTCGCAATTATGTGAACTACAACTTACCTACATCACGTTACAAACAAGCATTTAATAATATTTATAGCAATAAACAATGTGAACGTAGCTTTTTTAATAAAATTGATTATATTGGAAGTTGGAATATATGTTTTTTTTCAGATTGGCGGCGCTAGTTGGCTCATGGAAGGCTCTTAATAAATAAATCGCTGCAGTGTTCTCGTTCCAGAGAGAGTTCTGTCAAAGTTAAAGTTCAATTCAATCGTAACCGTAAACTTAAACGATTATTGCGCTGACATTTAACGACAACATTTATGAAATAAAAATGTTTAAACAAGGGATTATGGGCAGTTGTATCTTAAATACGTTTCTTGTTATGACTTGATCGTAAGTATGTTTATTTGTTTATGGTATTCCAAAAGCTATGGTAACTTCTTTACAACAATTTCAAGAAAGTATTAAATGTAGTTTCTTATTTATCCTTTTATACATAGTAGAACCTACCACAGATATTAGTAATTTTAGCGATAATTCTATGACTAGATAATATTCCAAAAACAGTGTTTTACTTGATAAATCCTAAATTATCTTTACTCCTTTACACGTAAACATATATAATTCAATAATATATATAGGTATTATAAATTATCCTGACCTACATATTAGTCCATATAAATAACGTTTACTTTTAACAAAAACCTACAATAAATAAATAACAAACTACTGACCTAAACATTCATATAGCAATGCATTTGAAATTAGAACGCTAATTAATTTTGAGTGCGACTATTCATTAATCATTCTGTTCAAAAATACAATTCAGTAACATGGTAGGTAACATTATGCATCATCTGATAGTCCACAGAAGCAGAAATCACAGGCTAGTCCTCGCTTTGATCAAAAATCACTCAATTTGCGGAAATGGAACTTGCTTTATTGAAGTCAAAAATTCAGTGCATAATATTTTACTTACCTAATTGTGCAATTAGGTAAGTGAAATAGGCGTAGGTGGAGAGACGATATCGTTAGATACAGGGATGGGTGGCTGGAAGAGGCTCAGGACAGGGATGGATGGGAGAGGAGGGGGGAGACCTTTGCCCAGCAGTGGGACAATTTATAGGTTAACAAAAAAAATTGTGCTATTAGAAAACACATTATAAAAGAAACATAACCGCATTATGCACAACAAAGACGAATTGTGCAAATAAATTCCTTAGAAGTGGGACATCATAATATAAACCAAGCTTTAAATAAGTAACATCAATCTGTGAATTGACAGCTAAATAAATGTTCTCTCTAAAGCAAATAATTCATTAATCTAATTGCTTCTGTGGACTATTAAGATTAGAGATAACGCTTTAGAGTGGCCGCATTTTAATAGCATTCGTTTTTTGTTTCTTCTATCAAACGTTTGTATATTGTAGTGATAGATTTATAATCAGTTTGCTTGTAAGATAAATAGAGTGAAATCTGATTGGTAAACATGAATTTATAAATAATGTTCATTAATCCTAGGGAATCATGACGGAAATATCATAATGTGGATCCCACAAGGCATACCAAGCACGTACTACATATAACTTTATGAGGTCCCAAAATGATAACTCTATAACATATATACCGAAAATACAATAATACCCTTCCGCCATCATTTTGGAATGGCAGATTGATTTTTTACTCGTTTAATTTTCTATTTACATGAATACTCTAAATAACTTGACATTCGCGAAATTATCTCTTGAATAAGAGTAGAAGCCATTCAAATAAAAATAGAATAGAATACAATAATGCCCCGATATAAGGAGAACGAGCTAAGAATCTAAGGATACATAAAACTAGGGGATCCCACATCATATCTACTCACAGTCAGGTACACATTATCAAATCATGACTGAGCGGATATTGAAAGATTCGACAACACCAAACGTACACTAAACCTTTTATATTAAGTGTTAGCTTTGCGTAAAGTGCTTGAATGTTGCATTATGAACGTGATGTACATAGACATATAATAGGAAAACTAACGGTACGCTGCGCTGCCTCTTATGAAAATATTTAAGCTAATGTAGATACATTTTACGATAGATAATCTTTAGTCTGACTGAGTTGAGGAGTACATCAATAACAAAGTATCGTAATCTCGTTTTTATATTATAAAAAAGTATGATTCATTCAACAAAAACGGGTACAACCATTACCGATCAATGATCGATTAGTTCGCAACTTTGAGATCAAGAGTTGCGAAATATGATATACCTACCTAGAAATAGTCTACTTAGTATAAACTACGAGGAATTTATGTTTGGTAGATTATAATGGTTAGATGATTTGTGGGACAAATGTAATACGCGTACGTAGCAAAAGCTTTTGATAAGAAATGACATATTTACAGATCGTTCGTATACCTACCTACACACCTCGTATCTACTCGTTACTCAAATATTTCCTTGTCGTAATGAACGAAAATATTACCCACCGTATGTTTAAAATTTATCAAGAATATACCTATTCTGAACTGAAGGAACAAACGCTGGAGTGCCGCAAGGAAGTATCCTAGGACCGCTCTTATTTCTGCATAAACTTAATTAGTGATATTCCAGAAAACAATTCTTATTTTGTAATTTGTATTGCGCATTATCATTAGAGCGTGTCACGTAATGATAAAGTCGCAAGTTCAAGTCCTGCCCATGGCAAGAAATTTGACATCATGTTTAAATTCTTATTTTACTCACCTTTCTTGCGGATAATTATAATTTACTCTACCAATGCAAACCAGATACCTACGTAGAAAGCGAGAAAGGCTTTTGAATAGCCTTTACTCAAAAAAAGATTGGATATTAGTTTATTGTTAGCAATTCGATGTTATACAATTCGTTAAATCCGGTGTCCCTTCATTTGATAAAAAACAAATTACAAACATTTCATTTCACAAACAACGTTTGGCAAAATTATGATTCATAAGTTCATCTTTGTACAAAGTAATGGTTCTATAAATAATTCATTTGACAAAACAATTACGAGACAAAGTTTCTTTCTTCAAAACATCACTTAACAAACTATTCACTTATTATATACGTTAATAGATAAAACAACGCAAGGCATAAAAACCTTTGACAAAATGCATTGTTTGGTAATTGTAATTTGTTTTTTATCAAATGAAGGGACACCCCGACCAACTCTCTAACCAGATCCGACGCGGATGTTTAGGTTCAGAAGGCTCTGGCTTGGAGCGAAGCGCAGCTTCGCTCCAAGCCAGAGACTTCGATGTTAAGTTTTTTTTTTTGTATTCAAAAAGCAAGTTCATTTATTAACAATTATACATATAAAATACCCACTTATTTACCCAATATTTTGTCTAATGGCGACCTTGCAAAAGGAATACTTTGGTCATTTAATCAATTGCAAAATGACGGTTTAGCATTCACAACATTTGCTATGTTAAATATTTATAAAATGGGTTTTTGTCAAATGATCACTTTTAAAACGATCACTTTAGTAAATGGAAAGTTTGTCAAATGATTACTTTTTCAAAAATAATTTGTAAAATGATCATTTGTCATACGTTTTTTGTCAAACATTAGTGAACCGTTAAATCCAGTATAAACCACATTAAAATTTATACAGCATCAAAGCAGATATCGAAAACTACCACAATTCTGCAACATACATCTCATTTCCAATTCTATTGACCCGTGAATTATCTAGCAATAAATACAGGCACAAAGAGCGAATATCTTACAAATCACTTGGTCCAGTCTAGCCATGTGTGGACCATGGGAAAAAACACTCGAATCTGACTTGATCTACGTGTATATAGAAACCATAAATACTATACCAAATCTGAACAAATACTAAACAGGGTATGACCGGTACATTGACGAATTCTGATGCTATCTCTACTTCTAATACTGGTGGTATTTTTCTCGTACTGAAAAATATGACGAATTTCTTATTTGATTTGATTTACGGGTACGTAAAGGCATAAATTCTGTACCAGAACTGCGAAAGCCTGTGGTTGGTATTGACGAATTCTGATGTTATCTCTACTGCAACTATTACTTACTATTGACTGTGTTCTCGCATTTAAAGGCGACCCATGTTTGGAACGTGGCTTTTAATCAACTTATATGAAACTTCTATATTATGATCGTCATGAATATGCGATTGGAGGAACATAGTTTTTATTTGAAGGAGAGTGAAGATACTCATACAGTATACTCTGAAGATATAACAAGGATACAAGGATCTCATCTCTCTCTCTCTCACACTGGTTTGCTGGTAGAGAACTCTAATCTAGAGTTAAGCACACCTTATGTACATCTTATTCCATGTATTGTATTGTAATCAACTTTGTGTACATTAAAGAATTAAAAGAAAACAATTTAAATCACAGCAATCTTAATTGGTTTAATGAATGACGTCGTCAAAAAGTCGAGTTTTTAAGTAAATTTCGTGCATATTGCTTGAAAACTAACTAATTGGCAAATCATAAAGTAACAGCAGATAAAAGTTTAAAGAACTGGGTGTACATTGTTGAATATGAAAAAAAACATTACCTCTCAAGCGTTGAAAAATGTCACGTCAGGTTTTTCTATAGCTAATCTAAACGTGAACTAACAAACTTGCCCAGAATTGTGGTATGATCTTAAATCTTCGTCTGTCGTCGAACTTATATTAGGCTAAAATCTATAAATAGACCAAGAAGAATCTTGCATATACTGCAGGCACACACCCGGCAACAGTTGTTGCCGGATTGACACGACTCTGTTTACGGAGGCATCCACTAACGCCCGGTATTAATAGTCCGAGCTCAAACCCGCCGTCAATAGCGAATTCAGCTGATACACTCTCAAGACGTGATCACCATCTCGAGTATGTAATTTATTAATAAACCAATCGCGAATTCGTGTGGGCGTATCACGTGATGCCTTTCTCAAGTCGCGGTTCGCCTGCAATCAGCAAATACGTTCTCAAGTGTGAGTTTGACAGTTCTCTTGAGAACTGAGTTTTGTTTATTAATACGGCGTTATTCACGTGATACCTAATTCCTAAGCGCACCTAAGTTACGTGTATTAATAGGAATGCCATCTTGAGGTCGGTGTCAAGATTGAATTTTGAGCTGAGAGTGATTTGTTAGTAGGAATAGTAAGTACTATAATAAAACGGTAGTAGGGGTCATTGTGAAACAACGAAATATTATTTACTAGAGCAATGTTTGACAAAGTCGAGGTGCGCGTACGCAAGTGTAACAATCCGACTGGATTTATTGCTCTATACTTTGCAGGTAATTGATCGTTTGATTGCTCGCGCGACGGGGTTATGACAATATTTTATGGGTACACGTCGAGTTAAGAAATTTGTTTTTTTTTATTTAATTTCATAGCTTACTGCTGTTTTAAGATAAGTAGCGATAGTTTCATTTACACTTACTTAGTTTATTTTAAAGAAATTTTGTTCGTGTACTACTCCAACAGTTACCTATTACAATAGAATGTTTTATGCAAATGCTAGAAATTTATACAAAGCTTTAGATAATCTTTGTAATCAATATATTTAGAATTTGTATTACGCAGTACCCATGCTCGGTGAACAAATTAGAACATGATGAAAAATTTCTTGCCGTGGGCAGGACTTGAACCTGCGACTTTGTCATTCCGTGACACGCTCTTACCAACTGAGCCACCACAGGCCACGCCACGCCCACCGAAAATCTTCTGCCCACGGCAAGAAATTTTTCATCATGTTTAAATCAATATATTTGCCGCAAAATTGTACGCGTTCAGAATTAAAAGATACTTCCTTATGCCGCTGGCTCAGCGAGTCAAAGTTGGTATTGGCCTCCAAAACGAGAATAATAGTACCTATACTATAAAGAAAGCACAGATGAGAGCAATTTATGAATCTCCTTAAGTCTATTGCTCAAAAAATACAGTCGACAGCACTGCACATCGACCTATAGATACAAAGCAGCATTCGTGTTTGTATTTTTTTCTGTGTGTTCGCCAACGTCTCCTTCGACGTGTTTATATAATACCTTCGCATACAGTACTCGAATGTATATCTATTCGATGTGATGTCGACTGTACTACGCCTAGTTCGTTCGAGTTAAGCTAGCTCAGCTTACTTCACCCACCAATTAATATTCATTAACTCGAATAATTCCAACAATTTGTATTGGCTGTGTACAATTTATTGGTCCCCTTATTCGTCCAATTTTACATTTTATTGTTGCCCTATTAAAGAGTCGCTATTGCTTTATCTCGGCGTGGCCACTTCACTAATGTCAGTAATTTCTCTAAATGGAAACTAATTAGTTGGGATTTATCTGTTATCTGTGCCGCAAATGGTGTATTTGTTTTTATTAAATCAATTTGAAAACAAATTGAAGGCAGTAACTAAGATATACCATTAAATATATGGTAGTCTTTGATCGACAGTTGACGGTATAATAATCGCATCCCGGTGAAGGCACCAAATGTAACAGATAACTAGCTATAATAATATTTCAGCACACGCTGATTGCTGTAAAATAACTCACAATAACATTTCGTATGCAACATTATTGAAATTTTTCATAAAATTGCAGGTACAATCGCGTGACTTGACTTTCCAACCATCGAAAACAATAATCGGTTAACCCTGCTTGTAATAACAGCTATTAGTACATCGCCAATAATTTCACTGAATCCCAAAACACTCACACCTGCAATCAGTGTCACCAACAAATCAAGTGCTTATCTTGATATACTCTGACACCAGGGTTGTCACTCATCTTATTTCAGTTAAATGTTTATATATCTCTATACATAATGTTTATTACGATAAATAAAAGCTTTTATTCCACATAACAATAATAAAAATTCTAAATAACTATTATAATATTAACCTAAAAAATATATATAAACTAAACTAAAAACTATATGTACAATAGGTCGGTTGAACTATCTGAACGACTTAGCATTACAGATAGTTCAACCGATCCCCGTTGTCCGGCAACGTGCCCAAAATGCTGGCGGCATTTCCCCTCTGGATCGCTAGGCTGATCCTTTGGGCGAAATACAGGCCAGCATTCTGGTCACGTGTAGACTCCACGAGCCGCCCCGACAGGTCTTTATATATCTCCATGGCTCCCGGCCCCCACGGACCCAGCGTCTCTACCCCAAACGGCACAAATAGGTAGCCTCTGTCGAGGCCACTATATTTGCGCCGCTTGAGGGTATACTATATTATATTATATCTCTATACTATATTTTTAAACTCCACGTCTTTCCTTCTGTGCGCCGATTAATGGGTAGATGCCAACTTGAAGGTTTTAGTTTATTAACCGTTAAGCTACTCTTATATCAAAAAGGCATGTGAACCGATTTGGATAGTTTCTTTCCTGTCTCGAAGGAAACCCCCTAGGTATCTTTCTTTTCTCATGTGGTTTAGTGACCAAACCTATTTGACAAAGTTATCAGGCCGCCCGTAGGCCTTTGACGTGGCCTAACGACTGCTGTCAAGCGACAACAACCGGGATCAACTGCTTAACGTGCTTTCCGACGCACGAAGGGGCTCAGATGAAAGTGTCACTAGCGGTCACCCATCCAGGTCCTGACCTCGCCCGAGTTGCTTAACTTGTACGATCGTTTTCAACGAGTACTCGCCTACGTGCCCCTTTTAACTGACCTGCGGTAGGCCTAGGAGTGTTTTTTGGTACTTATGTATACATATATAAATCCAAACATTGGCGGCGCCCCATGCGATCCACCTAAACACACTTATTGGCGATCCATTCGCTTTACCTTTTGAATTTCATTCACGGCGGAAGTGTTCGAAGATTGAATACAATAATTGTAAAATTATTAGTTATTTAAGGGCGCGGAACCCTAAGTCTATTTATAGTCTGGCAACCCTATTTGAGAGTGACATCGAAACACGGCCTCAGTAACTTAATTATTGGTTTGTTAACGTATTTATTGAAGATTTATCGAGTTTATTTCTCACCGAGTCGTCGTGGGAGATCTTTGGCTCGAATCTCGCGAAAAATGTCAAGGAATGCTAACTTATCTACTACTTTGATCCATGCAAGTATAAGTTATACCGAATCCCAAATCAGGTGACTTATTTTGTAAACAAAAACTACTAACATTTTAAGCTTTTCTGTGATTATTGCAGTATTCTCACATTATTAGACCGGAACACTTTATTTTCACAATGATGAACAGATTCAATCAATCAGTTCCTTCAGTACATTACAACAGGTAATTAGACGATCATATTGCATTCATTCATAGATTCAAGATATTTTTTTTGCAGTTTTGATTTATTAAAAACCTTACCAATTTAATATTTATCATGAGTTAACCCCAAGTTTCAATTTGTCGAATGAATTCAAGGCCAACCTGTATATTCGGATTAAACTCGCTTTTTTGGTTGAAGCCGGTGCTCAGACCGACAGTTTCGACCAATTAACATAATAATTTGAAGTAGGTAATGGCTCACTATACTTTTATTGTCAGAGTTATTCAGACCGCCCATAGGCCTCTGACGTGACCTAACAACTGCTGAGATGCGACAGCAACCGGGACCGACTACCTACTTATCGTGCTTTCAGAGGCACGGAGGTACTCAGACGAAATTGTTACTTACGGTCATCCATCCAGGTCCTGACCTTTTTTTCGGAGGGAAAATCATCATTATTATAAGACTTCCTCGCCACGGGGAGGCGAGGATGGTTATGTCGGTCTTAACGACTAAAAACCCCTCGGTGTTTCGTCTCGCCTTATGGCGGAGTCACGGGGAGACTTGCGAACATTGATCTCCTATAAACAACTAGATACACAGTCTGCCTTCTAAAAATGTCCGAGTTCAAAGAAGGTTCAAACGGATGAATGGACCCTTGCTTTATTGGGCATTAATTGGACGTTAACAATGGACAATTATTTGGACGTTTTTTTAAATTGTTTTAGTAAGACCTTTGTATATCTAGTTGTTTATACGAGATCAATGCTTGCGAATCACTTCCGTGACTCCGCTGCGTGTGTCCGGGGGGACCCTTCAGGTCCTGACCTCGGCCAATATTGTGCGATCGTTTTCAACATGTACTTGCAACTGAACGAGCCCCTCTATAAAAAAGTAAAAATATTCAAGAAACCTTACACAATCAATTTAAATAACATGATAAAATAAAAGAAATACCTAAATACTATTTACAATTAAAGTCCGAACACGCCGTCTAACTCCGCACTGCGCGGCAGGGACCCCAGCACGCTGGCGGCGTTGCCCCGCTGAATAGCGAGGCTCAGCCTTTGCCTGAAGTAGGCGCCAGCTCTGGGCTCACCCGAGGCGAGGATCAGGCGGGTGGAAATATCTTTACAAAAAAAAATCGCACTACGGGCCGAAAGTCTCCACAGCCAGTGCAACGAACTCGTGATGAGCACTGAGCTGTGAATACTTTCAGCCCCTCTATAGTTTTAATTCAAAGCCTATTGTTGATCTCTATGCAACATGTCTGTCAAATGAGCAAACCTGTCGAAAGCCTTTGACCCTACGACTTTTGGACACACGTGTTGCGTTAAATCCACATCCAACGTGTGAATTAATTAATGACGTAAATGACAAGTTATCGCAAAATTTTGAAATAAGCACATTATAGTCACACGCAATACGGAACCAACCGCAGTTTTTTAATAACAATAAATAAGGAAAATTATGTAGAAAAATACTTTTTATTGACTTTCGAATAACTGATTTACTGTAATAGTAATCAGTTAACATCATTTTTTAATATGGAAACAGATTTAACAAAAAGTTTAAAACAAAAAACAGTCAATAGATAAAATCTAAAAACTTAAAGAGCTTAGCCACTTACTCATAAACGTGAAGGTAAGTGAGTAAGATTAATCAACGGTTTAAGCCAGGGACTGCATATCGGTAGGAAATATCGTTATAGTACCGGTATGAAATCAGTATACCCGAGTTCTGTATCTGTATCGTATTGGCCATACAGTACGGTAGTTTATACCGGAATGGACTAGGAAAATTGTTGTACAGAATTTTTTTATACCGTTTCATTTCAGGGCGCTGACATGAGCCAACTAGCGCCGCCAATCTAAAAAAATCATATCTTCCAATATAATCGATTTCATTAAAAAAGCTACGTTCACATTGTTTATTGCAATAAATATTATTTTTTAAATGCTTATTTGTAACGTGATTCAATGTAGGTAAGTTGTAGTTCACAAATGTGCCAGAAACGGCCGTTTTTCGCAATTATGTGAACTACAACTTACCTACATTGCATCACGTTACAAATAAGCATTTAAAAAATAATATTTATTGCAATAAACAATGTGAACGTAGCTTTTTTAATCAAATTGCTTATATTGGAAGATATGATTTTTTTAAGATTGGCGGCGCTAGTTGGCTCTAGGAAGGCTCTTAAGCAAACTGTTCCTTTTACTCATTTAAATACAGTCGAATTGATAACTTCATCAAATAATCTAAATTCAAATGTGTTAAATCGTGAACAAGAGTCACTCTTGTCCGTTTTAATACTTGTATATACAATCGACAACCTATCAAATAGCAACTCTTGTGGTGTACACAATAAGATACAAAGTCCAAGGTGTGACAGTTGATGCGATGTCGATTGTACGTCGTCTATCAGATTGGACAGTGATAAGGCGTGGCGGGCATTGTGACAGACAGACAGAGTCTATACAAGCGTGAGTTAACGCGTTACGGCATATGGGTGTTAGATTAAGAAAAAGTTCTGTTGGACTGGCTTTTTATCCGACTGCGCTAGAAGAAAGGTTGTGTTTTTCGAGTGTAGATATGTATACTGAAGCCCAAATCGAGTGTCTTATTTTGTAAACAAAAACTATAATATTTTAAGATTTTCTGTGATTATTGAATAGTTATTTTCACAATATTAGATCGGTTCACTTTATTTTTACAATGATGAACAGGTTCAACCAATCAGTTCCTTCAGTGTTACATCACAACTGGTAATTAGACGATCATATTTGTTTACAAAATAAGACACATGATTTGGGCTTCGGTATATGTATGTATGTCTAATAGGTACTTTAACATGCCCTGCAGACGGCTTGATCTGATCTTGATCTGATGTATTTTAACATATTAAGGTGCTCCCTCACCGGGAGCATTCGCGTGTAATGTAACGTTACAGATTCGTTCGACTTTGAGCATTACATTACAATACTACCTCCCTGACTGACGCAGTTTTTCTCCCTCACTGATGTAATGCTCGAATCTGTAACGTTACATTACACGCGAATGCTCCCGGTGAGGGAGCACCTTTAGGTGTAGATGCGTCTTGACGTGTCGGAGTGACATTATTTTTTTATATGAAACTAATTACCAGAGGTTAAAAAAAATACGCTGTTATTATTTTCATTCTTGCTAAATATTTTGCCAGCGTTTTTATAGTTCTTAATTGATTTCTATTTATTATGTTATATACATGGCTTTTTAGAATAAATCCAGCGAAAATCCTTAAAGTCTTGTATACTAATCAGCATGAGCATTTGATAGGTGCGTCAAATTCATAGCAATCTAGAATATAATTTAATTAGTGCATAGAATTGAAACATTAATGAGTTATGCATTTACAGAATAACATGCGTTACTTACTCATATTAATCATATGCAAAATAAATTACTTAGCATTGACCCGAACATGCACGGAATATTATTTACGACTTTCGATATGGTCATTACAGCCTTATAGTACGGGAGATCGACCTGTCATTTATACCTTGGGAAATCCAATAAGGATCATTAAAATTATTTATTTATTTTATAATTGGACTCGACAGATCGTCATTTGCCAATGTCATGTTACAGAATATTCAAAATATCATATCGTCTTCTTCATCCAGGGGAGTCGCTGTAGCGTCGTCACCCTGGGTAGCCGCGTCTTCATCCAGAGGAGCCGCCGTAGCGTCATCACTCTGGACGAAACAGTCACTTTCATAATAATTTCACCATACTCTCATTCGCAAACATTTAACGTGATATTAAACACAAAACACTGTAGACATTAAACTGAAAATTATCAAATAATTTCGCAACAGTCGTTTACCGCCATTTTCAAAAAGCCACCATTATTTATTTATTTTATTAATGGACTCGACAGTTCGTCATTTGCCAATGTCATGTTACAGAATATTCAAAATATCATATCGTCTTCTCTTCATCCAGGGGAGTCGCCGTAGCGTCGTTACCCTGGGTATCCGCGTCTTCTTGTCTTCATCCAGAGGAGCCGCCGTAGCGTCATCACTCTGGACGAAGCAGCTCGACAGTCACGTTCACTCCCGAGCTTGTAGTGGGACTCTTGACTATAGCGCCAAATTTCAGATCCTGCATGAATCCTCCAATAATTTCACCATACTGTCACTCACGAACATTTTCTGATTAATTTAACGTGATATTAATCTCAAAATAACCACTGTAGTCAATAAAACTAAAATTATCAAATAATTTTGCAACCGTCGTTTCCCGCCATTTTCAAGAGAACCAAAAGCCACCATTCTTTAAACATGATGAAAATTTTCTATCTGTGGGCACCTGCGACCTTGTCAACAATGCTACTATTGTCCGATAGATGGAGTTGTGCAAAATACCCTATAGTATGTGTAATATGATGAAGATTGTCGGTGGGCGTGGCCTGTGGTGGCTCAGTTGGTAAGAGCGTGTCACGGAATGTCAAGGTCGCAGGTTCAAGTCCTGCCCACGGCTAGAAATTTTTCATCATGTTTTTTGTTCGCCGAGCATGGCACAATGCATAAAACAAATTCTGAAGAATCATTCAATTGGCGATGTCTTGGGGGTCAAGTGCGGTCAAGTACAAACCGACGAAGCGTGCATGAAGAGATTGATGAATGTGGAGGAGGCTAGGGTTGTGTGCCAGGATCGCAGCAGATGGAAGTCCATCGTCTCTGCCTACCCCTACGGGAATCAAGTGTGAGTTCCATTACGCGAGCCCACTGCGGATTGGCGGCTTACATTATTATATAATTTTAATAAGCTCTAATAATCAACTCTGTCATTAGAATTGACCGTAAGGTGGAAGAGCGGGGCCTCCTAACACAGGTACCTGGTACTTAACAGGAGAACCCCGGCAACATTGTATCCCTAGACTAAGTTGAGAAAGAAAGAAATATTAATTTTTTTTCATAATGCCTAGATTTTTTTCTACGGCATGCAGATTTTATCACGATCTTTGCGAGTTGTGACTCGGCTGCGCAGTGGTTGGGTCACTGGACTGGCGATACGGAGGTCCCAGGTTCGATCCCCGGCCAGGTCAGCCAGTAGGTACAGTCGACAGCAGATCAATGGTAACACTTTTTACTTTTGACAGTTCTTATTATTTGCATCGTAAGACTTGAAATCTGCAAGTGTTACCATTGATCTGCTGTCGACTGTACCAATGAGTTATCCTCAACATAACTTAACATCTTTTTCACATTCAATATAAATCGCAATCAAGATTACAGCAACGTTTTGCACAATGTATTGTAGTGAGATCGTAAGGCGTAGTATGCTCCTACGTCATCAAAATAAGCATACAAGCCATAATTCTCTTTTGTGTACCAGAACGGGTGTGCAAAAACCGACAACATGCCCGACACATGTGTAGTGTGGCGGGCGTGAGGCGACGACGTGGACACACAAATATAATACATGTTCATTTAGTTTATCAATAGACTCGACAGTTCGTCATTTGCCAATGATACAGAATATTTTAAAAACAATTAATAATAAGGTTTAATAATGGTTTTTAATGACTTAACAATTTTAGAACATAGTTTCTCGATTGAAAGCATTGTTTGGAAACAATTTACAAGAGGTTTAAAAAAACTGTATGACGGATGCTAACGCTTAAATAACGGACTCATATGGACAATTGACATTCAATAAAACAATATTTATTTCATATAGTATTTCACATTAGGAGCCCAAAAATATCACTTTTATTAAATAAAAGTAGAAGATGACTGTAAAAAATGAAATTAAAATTAAAATATTCCCGTTTTTTTCCCACACGTCATAAATGCTAGTCGGCCATGTTCGCGAGATTCGTGACGTCACTCTGTATTTTAGGGATGCCCGATTTTTTATTATTTCTCGATCGTATGTGGGTTTTGGTAGATACATTGAATTGTTAATAATAATTCAAATTTTAATGACATGTAAATGAAATATTATACCAAATAAATAAATTAAATTAATTTTTATGTAAACTTTTAAACACATATTTTTCGTTTGACCAACTTCTGATGATAAATCAACCTATTAAAATAATGCTTCCCTTATTAAGTGGCACTCTATTTCAAACAAATTAATACATTCAAATGTAGATTAAAACTGTTTCGAATCGATATTTCATTCTTAGACCAACACCGTATCGATCAGAGATGTAATCGATACCATGAATTTGATAGATAAGCGATCGCACTTCACACTCATTGAATAATTAGGGAAGGGAACCCCGACTTATCGACAAAGGTTAGGTTTAGTTTAGGTAACCTTCGCCCGCAAATATTTTTTAGATCCATGTCGTTTGTTGCAAAAATACATTATGTAGTATTTTTGCAATGTTGCACGTAAACATTTTTTATAATTTACATCACTTTGTAAGGAAAAAAAGTGCCGACGTTCAGGAGAAAAAATTACAAAAAAACTTTAGACATCCTTTTTAAATAACTACCTATGTAATGACTTAGGTACTTTTCATAAACTTTAATATTTTAATGAAATTAAACAGTTAATACTTTTATAGCTCTACCTAACTCCATTGCTCTATTATCAAAAAGAAACGCTTAATTTGAAAATTACCATTTAATTACTTCCCCTTATTTATTTGCCTGAAACAATGGATCTTCACTATAGGCATTTTATGTTGATGTTTATTTTCAATTTATTAGTAGTAAACTATAAAAAATCATCAAATAATTATATAACGCCTGATATTGATACACGCAATTTCAAACGTCTCTACTCTTTGTAATATATTTACATTTTGAAATATAAAAATTAAAATACATTTATTTTCATTGTTCCTACAGATAACTTTCAATTATGTTAGTTAGTAGATGCAATATCGATAACTTAGGTGGCAATTAGCGTCACGGACGGCGCGACCGGAGATCGATTCTTAGATTACTTCAATCAAATCAAATCTCTCGCGAAATCGAACACGCAACGACGAATTTATCGACTAAAATAAAATAAAAACTTTGTTTGTTTTTCCATTTAAGGAGTATACCAAACCTTTAGAAAATCTTACTTATCTTCTATTCCAACGTCATATTACAAAACCATTGCAGAAAACTTATATCGTGACAAATACTACTTTATAAAGAATCAATCTATTTTAAGCATGAAGGAAAGAACTGAGCTACAGTTGTTCATTTATTATAGAGCCGTTTTCCGCATTGTAATGCTATCTATTTGCTTGTAGAAATTGAATCAGATGAGTAGTGTAAAATTGGTGAAGCTGGATCAACAGTTTTTGAAAACTGTCGACCCATCTTCACCAATTATCGAAAACTAAAACACCTATTCAAAAACTGTTTTATTCTTTTTCGAAAACATGTAATTGCAGATTCATATCAGCCCCCCCCCCCCCCCCCCCATATTCATATTACCGTTCTCAAAACGATGAAATTATACCATGTCATGGCGCGCCAAACAGAGACGCCGCTACACCAATGCCATAGCACTGTCCCTTTCACGCCCGCTATGACATGGTATGATTTAATCGTTTTGAGAACCGTAATAGCCCCGCCCCACAGATCTAAACAATCTACAATGTTGTATTTTCAAAAACTTATATTTAGCTCAAAAACTATAATTTAAGCTTGAAAACTGGAAATAAGGTTTTACTCTTATTTACTTAATAGAAAAACCAAAAACTGGAAATCAGATTTTATTTAAATTTTACATGTTAACGATAACTATAATATGCTATATATTCGAAAATGGAAAATTGGTGAAGAACCCATCTTCACAGTTTTTAAAACTGGAGTTTTCGAAAACTAAAGTTCTCAGATTTCAAAAACTGTTGATTTAGCTTCACCAAATTGACACTACTCAGATGGTAAAATTAGTAGGTATTTAAAATAATAGAGGTTTGCTACGTTGGGTTTCAAATAAAGCTTATTCTGATTTTGTGACGTTAATTTCGACTGGATCTCTATTCTAGCCATAAACCTAATTTAATCTCACATCCTTTAAACTGTGTTCTGTCACTTTCAGGCTTCATTAAAATATATTAAGTTAGAAAAAGGTCGTGGAAACCATGGAATAACTTTTATTTATGACCTAAATGATAATTATTATTATTTTTGGTAGATCGCATGTGTTTACTACGCTGTTTTGTATGTACCTATGTTGCGGTAAATATTATACTTATCTGTGCGGTTTATATTGATCCGGAAGCGACATTTACGTCAAAGTGAGCCCGTTTCTGGGAATGGCGATAAAGTGAACCTAACCTAAGCTAAACTATGATTGTGTAGGTTAGGGTTTGCATGCGGCGTAAACGTAAATTTGAAACAATAGGGACGTGCAAAACATTACTGCAAAAAAGATATAAATCTGAAAAAAAATCGAGCTTGCACGTTTATGCGGATTAAGGCCAAACAGATTGATTTATCACAGGTGGACCGACATTTACCGAGGATTAGGAACGTTGACATAAAACGAAAACAGACATTAATCGTAACATGTATGAATATTCTAACAAATTGTTGTTCCTTTTGGCTTATGTAGGTAAGGTGGAACACAGAGAAAGGTGTACATGAGAGTTTTTAAGGTTGAGATTTTCTGAAAAACTACTTGACCTATTGCAAAAATTCTTTCACTGTTTGACAGATAGAAGTGAAAACTATGTAACTGTAGTTTATGAGCAAATCTCAACCTTATTCAGACCCCCTGTATACTTATCTCTGTCTTCCACTGTACCTAATATACGTAAACACTCATAGTTAATTAAGAGTATAAGACAGAAATTAAATAGCTAATAATAATGTTGACTCTGGTTAGTATTTATTTATTCAAAGCATTAGCCAGTTATTTGTTCTTTTGGAAATGCGGAAACTCTATACTTATGTAAATATTTGCTGAAACTATTATTTTCCTGTATTTTTTATCGTTGTGTTAGTAAACATCCCATTGTAATTTATAAATATCAGTCGATAACATAATAATTAATGTATATATTTTTTTTTTAATTTATTTATTAATTTTTAACAAAATTGCAATGTTACATCGGTCGCCAAACTAATGTATGTATGTATGTATGTATGTATAATTGTAGATTATGTATAAGTACCTACCTAACACATTAACTTAAAAGTTTTTTGACACGTAAAAAATGTTTCATATAATTTGGAACCTTTCCATAAAAACTTTGGGTAACTATTAGTTAAATAAAAGATTTAAGTAAGTATTTTAAATAAGTATGGTTGACGATGAGGATGACTCGGTACACCGTTTTATAGATCAAAGAGTTTCTTTTGTACTCTATCAACCAGGTAGTGAAACTTTATAAGCCTATAAATTTACTCGCATAAACCCGCTTATGTGAGTAACTTACTATAATGATAATGTTTTGTAATTACGGTGATATTATTTTTTATTACTTTATACTAGGTATGTTCTTAATTTTATTATATTTACTCGCCGATTTACTGCAACTATATCTACACAATCATTTTATTTATTGTATGACCTACTTTGAATTAACCCAGCTTCAAGTATCAAAATTTTTATTCAGCGTACTGTGTAAGTATTTATGATTTAAGAAACACATTATATTTACTTAATTTTTAGTCACCTAAATTGACATAATCAAGTGCTCTATACGTGCCTACAGTTTTAATAAATGAGGAAGCATGTGTAAGGATTCTGAGAATTAAATGTGCAGAAAAATATCGATCAATATACCATACAAAAATACCGGTACTGTTTATCCGCAAGTTGACTGACGCCGTGATTAACGTTCACTGTCACTACACAACTCAGATCACTTGTGTCACGACACAATTCCACATGAACCGATTAACCTGATTTTTTATCGATAACAGAACTCCGCACATCACTAGTTGTACCATTTTCGAAAATCGAACTCAAAAGCTGTTGGTGAAATCAAATGGCGTTCGATTTTCGAATGCGTGTAAACCGCTCACGAGCCGCTACTCTACTGGAACTGGTAAGTATAAAGTATAAACACAAGCAGTATGGGCACAGTAGAGTCGTTTGTAAATAAACAGTAAGTTATGTTCAGACGACTTCGGGTAGAGCTTTGACTCGGGGCGAGGTTCATGTTTATGTAAGTATTGTAATGTAAGCAGTGTAGAGTACACCAGGTAATCCTACATGCATTACATGTCAATCAACCCTGTTTTTAAAAGCGGATGACAGAATAAAGACTGCTAGTTATTTACAGCACACATAAAAACATACTAGCAAAAGTTTAAATTATTTTGACTTTATTTTCAAACTCACATCTCCGAGAGATCAAACGAAATAACATTCATCAGCTACCATCAGAAACTCATCCAGAAACTCGTTGTAAGAAAACATTAAAATTGTCTATATTATACGTATCTATCTCACTATTAAAGACATAAATAGTATATTAGTAGCGATTTCAGATTGCATACGCTAACATTAGTCGCTGCTAAGCGAGGCGTCCCGCTCGCTCTTACGCGATGTAGCATACGAACGACAGTGACAGTTGTATTTAGGATTAGGAGTCGACTTAGTGGCCGATACAGAACTAGCTACAGTGCCGATTATAGCATTTCATTACAATGTGCCGTTCGCTAATAAATACAGAATTATATTCAAACAGTATCTGGTCGAAAACATCGTGATGAAACCTATATGCCGTGGAAGAAAAAAAATCTAAGTCATGTAAAATCAGCCAATCCGCAGTGGGGCCCGTGTGGTGGATCATGGCCCGAGCTCCCTCTATGTAAGGGAAGGTCTGTGCCCGAGCAGTTAGGCAATATAAATAGACTGCTGATGATGATGTACCTGATCTACTATTAATACGACTTATACTCGAGCACCGACAATCCTGCAGCTAAATGTCTCTTGCGGCAAAAAAGTTGAGACAAAAAAAATAACTACCAGTGTCGCGGCAAGTTTACTAACTCGTACTTGTGCCGCTGTTTAATCGTGCCCTCTGTGACGCATCTCAGTTTGGCAAGCTGGCAAGCCGATCGCCTGCAGGCAGTGTCGCCCGCCTGTGACCGATGTATTAATTCACGATTATAGATAACTCGGCGCAAGCAAACACGGCTGGCTGGAGACGGGACCGCGCCAAGGATAGGGGCACGTGGTGGGATAACGGAAACGGGTCACTCGGTTATACTTTACACGGCTGGAGTAAGGAGGGCAATGTTTTCGGGTACCTATAGGTAATATGGTCTAACATAAAGTTAAGTGTATAGGAGAGTTTAGTGAATGTCTGAAGTTTTGTCAGATAATGGATGGCATGGTCTCTATTGTATTTATTTTATAATTCTTGAGACACTTGCTATCTATAGGTAGAGATTTGTAATTAGCTTCTAGACATTATTAAGTAACCTAAAGTTATTGTAGCTGTAAATCTTCCTTAAAATAAATAAATAATAAATAAAATCTGAAGTTTTAATTGATAAGAAATAATTGAATTGAGTATGTACATTGTGTAGGTATCTACGTGTTTGTTTGTTGTGCTTGTTTAATGTTTAATGCCAATAAAAATATCATTTTACTACATTAATTATTATCGAATAGTGGAACTTAATGTAAAATATATTACGCCAAATCTGACTATAGAAAAAGACAAAAATTGTCCTTTGGTTGTATTGTAATATCATTTAAATATAGTGTATAAATAAATAAATTAAGGGTGAGATTGTCTCAAAAAAATAATGGACCGATTTTTTAAAATTCTTTTTCATAAGTAGTTCGCGTTCAAACAGTGAAATAATTATAACTATCGGTCAAGAAAAATCTCTTTGTATACAATTCTCTGTTTTCGACTGTACGTTTGTATGTCGCTTCCTATGTTGCCTAGACTTCAGCCGAATGTCCTATATCTTCATGGGTCCTCATATCCCCCGGGATAACAATGAAAAAAAAATCTGCAAATTATTTAAAGACTTTAAATTCGGAAGATTTATTTATTTTCTGAAAGCTTCTTACTTACTCTGCTGGTTCAATGACCCGAAGAGGATCTAAGCCTACCAATCGCATTCCTAAAACTCCTCTACTTTAAAAATAACTCTTCCCTGATTGAACCAAAGAAAAGAAACCGAGTATCCTTTCTCGAAGCCAGATAAACGCGATCGTCAATCATTTTCGTAATTTAATTTTGTTAACTGGTTGCACGAGAAAATAAGTACAATTTTGACCGACACTTAAATCGCGTGAGAATAAATTAAGATAAATAAACTAAATTATAAGTCAGTGCCGCTGTGTATACTTTACAACTTCTTCGGAAACAATTTCAATATTTCGGAAACGAATCCGAAGCGAGAACAAGCACCTTTCTCGAGTTTGCTGTGTAATTCCTTAATTACGGGACGGAGAGGTGTCCCTCCTTATAAGTAATAAGTTGTTTTCTATTAGAACCGATCTTTGAAACTAGATGGCAGCACAAGGATAAAACAAAAACTTCAAAGTGAAATATTGTAGCCCTTCTCAATTTAACAATATTTAGGGGTCATTATTTGACCGGAGTAGTACACAGTAAGTTATAATGGTGACACTTCACCTGGCTATTCGTATTTGCGTATTTGTCATAATTGCCATGTGTGGTTGGTATTCTTGACAAAATATTCGTCTTATTTGTATGTACGTTAAGTATTTGACAAATACGACAAACATCCAATCGCGAAGTTGAATATATATTTGGAGACAATCGCCGCACCTGGTGGAGCCCACCGCATGGAAAGCCAGAGCTGCCGCCGCCTGCACTGCACGCTGCATGCATGAGGGTGAGTGGGTAGGCACTCTAGGTGCGCAAACAGTATTAATGGATACTGCTTCCGCGGAAGGATATGGGAATGTACAGTAGCTAGAGGTGAAAGACCAAGATAACAATGGTCTTGGACCGGATTTCCCTCATCACTACTCAGACAACATCTAAGGGCCATAACAGCCACCTCATTAGTTACGTGCCATTTAATTTCATAACCACATAAACGAGATATTTTGTTTATAAACAAAATAACTTAAAGTACATTCCCGTAATAACATTGAAATTGCGCGCATAGAGGCTCTTGCATAAATTTAAGTGACTTAAAAATACCTAACCGTTCGTGGTATTTGGTTTTTTGTTGTTATTTTTCAAATCAATGTCCAACTCCATAGTTTTGTACCTCAAGGCACGCGCAGGCCCTAAAATCCCATAATGTACCTACAATTTATGTTTATTAATAACATTTTTAATAGTCTTCACTTTTAGAATTTGCATTGCTATGTATCAGCGCATAATTCTTCAAATCAATATCCCAGATATAGATATCAATATCCCAGATATAGATATATATATCTAGGTATATATACCCAGAGATTATATTAAGATCTTTAGCGATTCTAGTAGGATATACTTTAATCGTCACCATGCAATGCATTGAAACTGTCGGTACTATTTAAGAGCAAGCTTGGCGAGAAATCAATAGCAGAAATACTATTTGATATTTAAGTTTTTAGTCTAATGTTGTGAGAGACAGCCTGCATTGCAGTTTGGCGAACTTATGTAGATATACTATTCATTGCTCAATATAATATACTATTATTTTATTTATAGATAGTTTAAGTTTTTAGATTTTTAGGGTTAGTTTTTAGTCACTTTATTATTTTAGGTTTTAATTTAATGTAATTTTATAAAATAAATGTATTAAGTAGCGTTTCGTATATTCGCAGTTCATTTAGATCGCGTTTAGTCTACCTCTGAATAACTTTGTACAGTCAGAAAGTTTAAATGTATTTGACAAAATCAATTTGTCAAAATCCAACTCCTTACTTTCTTACCTCGGCGTACGCGCAGCATTGTGTCGTTCGGAGGCGCGCAAATAAATCACACAGTGACACGCCATATATCTCGCGCCACCAATATCGGCTCAATACTTCTCGTCGCTAAGTATACCTGTTCTAATGTTCTAATATCAACTACTGATATGTGCAATATTATAAATGGTGTTGGCGAAATTAATCGTCATGTGTGAAGAATTAAATGTACCCTAGTCAAAGTCAAAGTCAAATTTCTTTATTGCAAGTAAGCACGTTGAGTACATTTTTGCACGTCAATATATTTTTTGAATTTACATTTACACCACTTTGCAAGGAAAAGGTGCCAACGCTGAGGAGAAATAGCTAGAAATGCAGCAACAAATGAATCAGAGTCATTGGAATCATAAGTTTATTGCAAGCATATAAAGCTTCAATTCTGTAACTACATTTTTTTTACATTTAGACCACTTTGCAAGGAAAAGGTCCCTGCACTGAAGAGATAAGTAGCAAATAACAAAAAAAACGGCCAAGTGCGAGGAACGAAAGAGACGGGAAATACCCTACAGGTTTTCTTGCATTTTCATACAAATATGCGAGAAAATGCGACATAAACGGCCATATCTTTTGATTACGTTGACGTAGAAGTTTGATTTTTTCACGGTTGCATGAGGTTGCAGACTTGAGTATTTGATATTAATTTCAACGTGATCCGTCTACGCGTTTCTGAGATATAGGTCTTGACAGACGGACAGACAGATAGACGGACAACAAAGTGATACTATAAAGGTTCCTTTTCTTCCTTTTGAGACAAAAACTAAAAACAAAGCGACTGGGATTTTTGCAAACAAAATTAGCCTCTGTTAATCTTGGGATCAAGACAAATCATCATACATCCCGACCATCCATACATACCTACCTACATCAAAAGTCTAACATTTACAGGTATGTTTATTATTTTTAATACGTTTTTTTAATTAGCTTCTGTTGGCTATTAACAAAAATATGCTTTATATTTTGATTAAGTGGTCGATTATTGTATGGAAATTAAATTTAGAGGATTCACCTTAATGCTTATAGTGCGAAAGAATTCAAAAGAATTTTGTATGCAACATAAATTGATGTGAATCATTATTATATATAAACGGATATCACTCACTTATATTGTTAAAGTCGGCAATTAGACCGACAGTTTCGACCGATTTCGACGGTCTTTTTCAAGATGAGCGCGCCACGCCCGCGTCGCCGGTGACGTTTCTTCGCGCACTCAAGTTATAGTTTTAATTCTAAAGATGTGAATCATGTTAAATAGAAAAATTATTAGACTTTATTTTAAAGTCCGTTGAATATTAATATTTTGCTAACACCTTGTATAACACATTGGATCTCCTAATATGAAATACTGCACAAATTCCATAGATTTTCCTACGAATAATCCTCGTGCGACACAGTTCTAAGTATAAATCATGTGGAATAGTTTTAGGACTCCGTCAAAGTAATGGTAAGTGTGGCGATACGATAGTTTCTTATAGTGACAAATTGCGTCTACCTATTACTAGTAGTTGTAATAATCACAGTACTTATTTGGAAGATGGAAAATTACATGGTATGTATGCTGTTGACAGACTCATTTCTTATAATTACATTGTATATACCTAAGTACAGTCTAACTTAGAGGATAGTAAACTAAATATTATATTAAAAAATCAATTCGGCGCGACCGGGATTCATAAATAAATAAAAATCCGACTGACAAAAAATGACCATGCCAGATTCTGCCCCACCATCAACCGCAAGTTGTACAAGATAACGAATAAATGTAAAAATATCTCCGTTTTTTATTAAAATTATTGGTTTAAAATAAAGTTACAACAGCTTAATAAGGAATTCAGAAAATAGTAATAAGTCGAAGCGATTTATTCATTGTGTTTGTTATTCTTCTATAGGAGTTGCGAGAGTAGTAGAAAATGATACTGATTATGATTATGCAATATGAAACCTGTAATAAGTCCCCAACAAAATGATAGGTACAGCTTAAATGGTCACGTAGCTTTGTAGGTGGGGCAAAGCTCCATTGAAATGTGGCAATGTCTTTTAGGCCGCTTCGATAAAAAAATTATAGCCTATGTCACTTCTACAATCAAAACAAATCTAACGACATTACGACACCTCGAATGTTAAATAGAATCCATCAAGCCTTTTAGGTGGCAGGGCATGCCAAAGAATTAGACATGCAGACATACTTACATATATACATACGCTCGAAAAACATAACGGGTAATGAGATTAGGCCTAAGCTCGGCATTTTGAGATATATAACCTGTAAATCTACTCCTGGTTGAAGAGGAAATCTGAAAATCGAACCTGGAACTCAGTTAACAGAAAACTAACCACCGAGCTCTAATGCCTACTATAAGAATCTTTGCAATGTATAGTTTCATGTTACACGCATTGCTATCAATTTTCTATCAGGCTTTATATTTGCATAATTATTTACTTTTTACCAATAAGAAGGCGTATTATGGTCGTCGCACACATATTTACCCGGCGCCGTGCCAGCACCGCCTCGCCGTTAACCAGGAGTCAACCTAACGTACGCTATACTTGAACGTTTAAACAAGTTATTTCACTAGTAAAATGCCTAAAGCGCAGACTATGTAATCTAAAAGAATTTTAATAATCGTCTTGAAAACTTTTTGAGAATATCTCAATCCTAACGTTATGACTCTACTCGTCGTCAAAACGCGGCCCGCCGCATGCGGCCCGCGAGCGTTGTTGGTGCGACCCTTGGCCCGGCAAACAATTTTATTTATTCCCACTTGTGTAGTTGTCCAATACATTTAACTGAACTAGTGTTAAAAAAAATCAATTTGAAAAAATGTTCAGCTAATAACAAAACTGCTTTCGCGCCTAAATTCATCGGAAATTTTCCAACATTTGATATTTTCCAAACACACACACACAATAATATCCCAAACCTCTCAAATCATTTCAACACACGTAAAACATTCAAAAACACACGAAAAAGTATATTTTGGGATGTCATGTTTTTTAGAATGTTTTGTATGTTTTCCCATTTACATAATGCTACCTGCTGCTAATATGTAGGACCTAATAATTCCTAAATCTGCGGCCCACGTTGTCCTATGTGGCCCGCGACCTGAACAGTGTGACGACCACTGCTCTACCGTATCTTTTCTTTGTTCATAACAAACTATATTTAGACATCCTTTATTCAAATTCACAACGGTTTAAAAATGTCTCATTATTCGTTAACGAATTCGCCTCGTCTTTGTTCAATGCCCTTTCATGCAGTGACATAATGCGCCGGCGCATGCGTCGCGGGTTGTGAGTTTGTGACGCGCGAACCGACCTCGATAGGAACATACTGCCTCGCTCTAACTTAGGTGAGTACAATATGGTGGAACGTATGATCAAACCTACACCTAAGGCAATTGTCCGAACGCCGGCGATAAGCGAGTAGCGGTAAAGCTATCAACTATAAAACGAGTGGGCGAGCAGCGAGTGGCGCGTATAGTTTTGTAGCTCGGCTATCAGCGAGTGGTCTGAGCGACGGGCGATTACTCGCTTCACTCGCCCACTCGCCAGTGTAGCTCAGCGAGTGGGCGAGTGTCGCCGAGCGATTGGATGTACTCGCTCGGCGACAAAATAGCCGAGCGAGTACTCGCCGGCGGTGTGAACAGTCGGCGATGAACTATTAATATAGTCATCTCTTTTGTTTCGGAATGTAGTATCTTTTGTACGTTTCTTGGGCGAGAAAATAGCCGGGATTTACTCGCCGGCGGTGGGTCAACTGCCTAAGTGTCACTGTCACTCATATGCATAAAGCAATTAACACTCAATGTAGTAAGCCCTATTTACATCACCGCTTTGTTGCATGACAAATTTTAATGTCTCTCTCTGCCACTAGATGAAACCTACGTATATCGATAGATGACACCAGTCCTCTATCGATATACATAGGTTTCACCCTGCGCCGCTGTTTTCCAACATCCGCCAGATAGCTCCACCAGTCAGGCGCCAACCTCCATAGTGAAACGTTCGAACCCCTTTAGCACAGTGAAATTTTTCCTTCATGCTCATGTGCAACATCTCATAAAATTGGGCGAGGTCAGTACCTGGATGGGTGACCGCTAGTGACATTTTCATCTGAGCCCCTCGGTGCCTCGGAAAGCACGTTAAGCAGTTGGTCCCGGTTGCTGTCGCTCGGCAGCAATTGTTAGGTCACGTCAGAGGCCTGAGTAACTCTGACAAATAGGTTTGGTTACTAAACCACACGAGAATAGAGAAACACCTATTAAAATTAATTTTATTATTGTGATGTAAAATAAAGTTTTAAACAATTGATAAATTTTATTCAGCATACATAAATGTATGTAAATGTAATTAGTTCAATATCTTAATACTAAAATAGTCTAATTGACTCTAAGCTCATAATTTCTTTGCCGTCATCAAATGACTGCATTCCTTAGTAATTATAATATTACATTATACAACCTATTTTCCTAGGAATAAATTTACTAATGGAATGTTTTGATAATCTAGTCACATATTTATAGGGATGTTAGTAAACAAATAATACGAGATTATGGTTTCATTCCCCATGACACCACCAAAATGAACCCTGCAACATAACTATTGCGTCACAGGGAATATCGATCGATATTGGTGATATCAAGGATAATGAATCGTAGGACAATTTACTAAAATTTTTCTTTGTTTTTTATTTAATTACGGGTCTAATGGTCAGATGGACCACGCGACAATAGTTTGTTGACATTTATTAAGGGACTTTCCAGCAGCCTTATTGAACATTCCACTAAGTTACAGTTACGGGCTGTAGCCTATTAGTCACAAGTGAATAGTTACAGTTTCTATATTTAATGGGTTGAAGAATTACTCCACTTTAATTAATAAATTACGATTTTATTGTAAAGGCAAGATTATTTTTGGTTCCATAAAAAAATCAAGAATATACCTAATACACAAATTGTTTGACAATAATTGAGTACATTTTCTACAAAAATAATGATATGTTAATATTCTTAGTTATTCTTGGTTGTAATTTATAATGAAAACAAATCTATATTAATTTCTATTAAAAATGATAAAAACATTCTACTCTAAGAAATAATACTTTTATGGTAAGCAATAATCGACATTACGAACAATAATATTAATTAAAAATATGAGAATCAAATAAATCATTAAGTTAATATAATTATTGCCTCGATTCATAAGATTATTTTATAATTATCACTAACCTATTCTATTAGATAATAAATATAACAAAATCGTTTCTTCAAAGGAATTTAGCACTTGGATAATGGATTAGTAATTAAAAAAATCATAGTCATTAAAAATATTCATGGTCAAATGTGAAATTAGAATTATAACGCATTGAAAAATAAAATATTTACAGGCACTCGAATGTTTACTGAATCAAGACGAATCTAACGATACCTCATAAATAATTCCATCTAGCTGCAAATACGTTTTTACATTTCGGGCAAATTCCCAGATTTTCAGCTTAGCTTTTGATATACTATATTTTAGACAGAAATAAGAAAAATATTACAACCACCTTGAAGATAATTAGGGAATTATCATTCTAATTATTGGTTTTCAATGGTTTCCGAAGTTGCTATTTTATGTAAGTGTACGATAAAATGTTAATTACCGTTTAATTCTTATTTTTCTCTGTCTAAATATATGAATGATTTAACAAATGGTAGATCGTCATCACAACTATTTAAAATCAATACGAAATATAAAATTAAATACATGCATGAAATAAAGAAATTAATTATTATATCTATTCAAATATTTTTGGCCACAAAGCCTCATTGGAAAAGTTATAAAGCTTTACAAGAATAAGGATTAAAATATCTATTCCAAAATCCAAACAAATATATGTCATCATTGGTATCAATAAAATTAGAAGAACAAACCAATTAGCAATAGAATGGGATCATAATTTAAGTAGGTTATATTATTTCTTTCAATTATAATCGTGAAAAAATGTTGTTACACCATGTTTAAAACCTAAGATGGACTCAAAGTTTTGCAATTTTTTTCTCCTCAGCGCTCCGCAGCACCTTCCTTATGAAGCCTGAAACGCATGCCCCGCCACATTTTCTGCCGTCGTTAACGTCCAGTACTAGACGTTAAAATGCCCCAAAAATTACACAATGTAGATTTACTTGTAAAGGTAAATCGGAATCCAAGACAAAAAAACTAACATGAAAGATTACACTAAATTACACTTGTTTGGATTTTGGATCTGACTGAGACGTGATAATTTGGTCCCTCCCTCGTCGTCCCGGCGTCGAGGTGTGAAGGTCGCCCAGGACTCAGGAATCGACTGCCCTCAATCCGCGTTTAGCATCTGGAACAATCAATTGTACTCTTTAATTTATTTGGAAAAAGAGAGACGAAGCAGAGTCCTGAGCGACCTGTGGGGCTATTACGGTTCTCAAAACGATCAAATCACACCATGACATATCGCGTGTGACAGGGACAGTGTTATTGCGTTGGTATAGCAACATCTCTGTTCGGCGCACCATGGTATGATTTCATCGTTTTGAGAACGCTAATACTGTTTACACAACCAAAGAGTCGACTATACGATCACGGAACGGTGCCGTCTTGTTGAACGACACGGCTAAGTGCCGTTATGATAATAGGTCTTTTTCGCGGATAATGAAGTTACATGCCACATTATGAGGAGTAACGGAGTCAGCGGAAAAGCAAGGGAGCGGCAATCGCGCTGCGTTCAGTCACTCATCTTTTCATTGAGTTCATACATTACAACCACTGCCGCCTCCGTTCCGCTGCAGTTGCCTTTAAGCTGCTGTTTTAATGTGTTTCAACCTTTAACATTCTTACATTTTACTTGGCCGTAAAAGGTTGACTTAAATATCGGTCTCTAAATACTAATCAGCGTTATCAAAAAGTTTGTATTTTCCGTGCTTTGTGTAAATAATGTAATGACTATCGCTACAGGTTTAATATTAAAGATTCATTTTAATTACTTAATTATGATTTCTTAAATACAAAATACCTAAATGATTTAATAGTGGAATCCTGGAAATATTATCTTGCCAAATACATAGATGGCTGGATGGACGTTTAGGACAGGGATCAGTGGAGAAGAACGATATCTTTGCCCAGCAATGGGACTACTTATAGGATTTTTTTTAAATATTGTTCTTCAACCTTTTGATACATATTGAAACAAGGGGCTCGTAGGCCAGTTGCGAGTAACGTACGTTGAAAACGATCGTACAAGTTAAGCAACGTTGGGCGAGGTCAGGACCTGGATCGCTAGTGACACTTTCATCTGAGCCCCTCCGTGCTGCGGACAGTATGTTAAGCAGTTGGTCCCGGTTGTTGTCGCTTGACAGCAGTCGTTAGGCCACGTCAAAGACCTACGGGCGGCCTGAATAACTTTGACAAATAGGTTTGGTCACTAAACCACACGCGAAAAGAAGATATTGAAATAATGTGATGCAAAATAGACAAATTATTATACTGTTAGGTTACAAAGATGTCCATCGTAGTTTATTTTTAATCTCAGAATAGTCTGAATACGCGACACCGATAAAGAAATAATCCGGAACGGAACAACATAAGCACGAATTGCATTCACTCACAGTCAGTCGACACGCACGACACATGCACACACACAAATGACAATGCCAGATCCTGCCCCACTTATTTTTTACATCTTGGTCGAGACTATTTTTTTTTAATTTTAAGGAAAATTCAAATAAGTCCATTTTAAATCCAGACGAGCTGTCTTCAGAACAGAATAGAGAGAGCAAAATGGCTGCAAAACGTAAAGTATACAATCATTTTATTTTCCCCAACTGCAAAATGGATTCCATCATACATAACCTTTATTTGTATGTAGATAGGCACGAGTAATTATTGCGAAACTACTACACATCCATCGGGCCCTATGGCGGCCCTATCTATACATATAATAAGACTGTAAAAAAGTTGTGTCTATACATTGGATTTTTTTTTAAAGAATAATTGTAATGTGTTTTAGGATCGACACTGATGCCAAAACACTAATTTTTAGAATTTTTGTCTGTGACTTTGTGCAAGTATCACGCCATAACTACTGAAGGGATTTTGATGAGAGTTTCACTAAAAGATAGCTGAAATATCCGGACAGCTCATATGCTATAAGCCACGGCGGTATGTGATGTGGAAACAAGGATCCAGAGAGGAAGATCTGCCTCCTGATCTCCTCTATACTCTCCATCCTCCTCCTCTCAAACCAAGTTGCGGGGTACAGCTAGTATACTATATAGCTATACACACATGCACGCAAGGAAATAAAGCAGTAACCAGTCGATTGACGTCATTGGTGGGCGGTGAGGCGACATAAAAAAAATTAAAACTATCCGCTTACTAGGTACTGACGTGATGTGACGGCGAATGAGGCGCAACCATAACAGGCTATTGTTTCCTTTTATCAATCGACAATTAACGGGATTGATAGGTTGTCCCTAGTTGTATGTATGTTTGAAACTAACCACAATAACGCAATGGCTTAAAAGTTAGAACGTGACACTGCGGCGCAAGCGTCGGACGTTCGAATCCCACCCAAAAGTGGTAGGCCGTTCCTATTACAAGCTTTTGGATTAGTTGTAGCGGTAAAGGGAAAAAATTGTAAAATCAAAAGATTACTAATTTTATTTCTTAACATTTTATAGTATACCTATATAACAACAAACGACTACCGGGTTAGTAGTTAATGCTGCTAGAAAAGTAATAAGTACTTGTTATTGCAAGTACTACTAAACTTATAAAAAAGTAACCTATACAAAATCAACAATCCCCTGAATAAGAAAAACTCGACATTCTCTGTGATGAGACCATTATCGGTAAATAGTTTCAGAATAAAATTAAAATTGTTTTTAATCGACTCTCAAAAATCAGATATCAACATATCATAGCCCAACCTAAACACTCTTTATCATTCTGTTGCAAACACACATACAACATGCACAAACACACACGCACACCCTCACACACATGCATACACACCCTTACACATACACATTCGCACACCACACTCGAGTACACCATCATTGTCGCCATCGTCCGTGCAGTCACTATGGGGTCGGCTGCAAACCAGCGCTGTGGCCTGTTATGTCAGGCCGCAGCACTATGCTGAGCTGATGCTCACTTAACACCACAACAACAAACCTATATTTGTACCACTATTTGTATTTGTACTTTACTATTTGTATGTGTTCTTCTTCTGTTAATGTGCTTCTGTAATTTGTGGTGTTAAATAAATCTGTTTTCTGTTTCTGTTTTTCTGTTTCTGTTTTTCTGTATGATATAGAAAAGGTACAGAGACTAAAAGTAAAACCGCCTAAATCCTCATTATAAAACTTATGAGGAAAACATACAATGCAAACATTAGATACTGCCTTTCAAAACAAGCAAGATGTAGGTTAGATAGATGGGTCTATGAAATTAAATACTAAACCAGTTTTGTTACTTTGTCTTTGGGTATGACGATTTTTTCACTACAATGATAATGTTCAATGAAGCATGCTACACGCGTAGGCAGGACATTTGCAATGGAATTAGTGCTATTGTTTGTGACAAACGAGTAGGTATAAATAGACGGGGATCCTTTAAGGATGCTCACGAGGATATGTATTATAATTGTATAACAATAAATTGTAATTTAGTAACGTTGTCAGCAGATTCGGACAAGACGCTAAGGCTGCTTTTCCACCAGAGCTGTGCGAGGTAGCTAAGCGGTGTGCGAGGAAAAAATCCACCAATAGAATCACTGAGCTGAGCGAGGCTAGGAAAATGAAGTGATTCTATTGGTGGATTTTTTCCTCATACACCGCTTAGCTACCTCGCACAGCTCTGGTGGAAAAGCAGCCTAAAGACCCACAAGATAAGATTAACTGTCCCGCGAGGTGATGAAGATTTACACATCCTTCCAATATCAGAAAGACTGCAACAGTTGAGCCGTCAGCCGGCAACCTTGCTGCACTCATTACTTCTGTGAAAGTGGTAGGTATACGTCTTCATGAAATGTGTAAGGTATGAATATTTGGGACAGCAGGGTTACTCTCACCTCTTATAGCTATCCAGTTTAGGTTCCTAAACTGACCCGAATCGTTATTTCAAACGTCAAACGTCATTGTAGCAAATTATCAGTTTAGGAACCTAAACTGGATCGCTATAAGAGGTGAGAGTAACCCTGCGGGACTCCTTTAAGGAGGGCGATACTCAACTCAGCAGAAAGATTCAGCATGTAAAGACGACATGCGGAAACTTATTTTTTTCTTCCAGACAAATAACCAATAACGCTTTAGGTATAGCAAAATCTTTGATCAATGTATACGTCCGAAACGTGAACCTTAACCTGAGCTCTGGAATAGTGCAGCAGTTGCTCAAAAAGCATGAATAAAACCTTTGAATAAAAACATTTTATTATGGATCAGGAAGAAGGACCATGCAGTTGCACCTATAAGTCATCCTTTAATTTCAATGAAGAGCAACAGAGTCAATTCGGATTTATCACATCTAATATTGATACAAAACTATTATTTGTACCATAAAAGGCAATTTTATGTAATATTTATTAAGTATCTGTCACTAATCACCACAGAAGATTATTTAGCCTTCCAATATTGAACTAACATCAAATCGGCTAATGTAACACCAAATATTTGATCCAGCATCACAGCGCAGATGACCCCAAAACGGAATGAGAGTTAATACACGTTTGTATGACGTCAATGGCGTCCGTGAAATAGATTTGTGTTTTGTGTCACCACATTGTGTCAGATACGAACAAATTTACATTGGAATATAACGCTTTTACAAGTTTGTATTGCTTTGACGTTGGTTACTATTGTGCATCAGTTACGCTTGTCAGTTGTTAAAAAGATTCAATACTAATATTGAATTTAGATTGTTCTGTTCGTTTTTCGTCTGGCAGCAAATATGCAGATAACATTAGTAACGGGCCAAGAATGCACCCTTGAGGAAGCCTCGAGGTGGCACGTAGTTTGACAATGGATTCAATGCGAATATTTAATCTGACGATAAAGGTAATCGTTGCGATATAATCATCCATAAATGATTATCGTATAATGTAATAATTAGTATAATATCCGATTGATATCAGTTACAAATTGCTATCAAGCTTTTCAGTTGTCGAACCTCATACAGTAACTTTCAGGAGGAGGTTCGAGTGTAGATATAAATAACACTATCTATTGCCACTCTCACTAGGTACTATAAGTGGAAATTCATCTACTGACAACATATCTATCAAGCTACATCCCATGCGATGTCAGACGCCACAATAATTGACACAAACGTTTTGGCGCAGGAAGCAACACAATAAATAATAGTAAGTACCTACCAGCAGAACTGAGCCTGAGCCAACCCATCAATAACAAGTATATTTCCGTAAAAAGGTTGTTCAGTGAGGAGATAAAACTGTAAGCACTTGCGCACTTGTCTTCATTTGCAACATAATGGCTCGTCTTATCTGCTAATACCTCGTAAATAACCTGTTGGGCCTTCAAAATGATAAACGTTTACTGAAATAACTTTACATGAACAAATACTTAGTTTCAGGTTGACAAATGTAGATGTGAAAACCCATTTTTTACGTCTCGGGTTATTTTTAGTATTTCGAATGGGTCTATTTCCTATAGTCACTATTAAAATCGTCTAATAAAATCGTATTTCAAGAGCAGCGAGAAACTGTGAAATCTGTCATCCATGGAAATTCATGGTGTGGAATTACGTATCGCCAGTTCCGCATCATTACCGAATTATTTTTATTTCAAAAAGGTACAATATTAAAAAAGAAACATGATATATGAAATATCATAAAAACCTAAATTAAATTATTTTTAAAGTTTTGAGTGGGAATGGGAAGAGTACCCAAGACACTGGCAGCGTTACCTCGATGGATCGCGATGCTAATCTGTTGAGCGCGGTAGCTGCCAGCTCTTGGATCACCGGTAGCATCCACTACTCGTTAGCTTATATCCTTATAAACAGCGACCAGGCACCTGGACCCCACGGACCGAGGGTCTCGACACCAAATGCAACAAAGTTGTAAAGGGTGTCGAGACCCCTGAATTTGAGGGCTTTACTCTTCTCGCCAGCCTTTCTGGGTCGTGGGACGGAGCCAGCGTGTCTACGCATATAGCAGAGCACGCCCCATCTTCCACGTAATTACTATATTAGTAATTTAATTGTTATTATTTTAAATGATGAGCTGCTGAAAGTTTTTAGCCACTTTTCCTTCTCAGCATTGGCACCTTTTCCTAGCAAAGTGGTGTCAAATATAAATTCAAAAAATGTTGACGTTGCAGTAATGTACACAACTTGCAATAAAGAGATTACGATTATTATGAACGTATGTTCAGGGGTTAGTGGACGATATTAGTAATGTAAAGCTTCCGATTAGACTTTCCGAATGGATAAATTTCATGAGTCCCTATGATAACAAAGTTCGTATGCACCAGTCGGGTCGTATCAGCGACTAACTTCCGTATCAACCCGCACATATCCTTTAATCCTGCTAACATAAGCTTTCCTGATATGAGTATTATGATAAATTTAGCGCGTTTTATACCGGATGCGAACATCCGTCATTTGCGATATATGGACAATAACACACGATGACATTGTGCATAGCAACTGGAGCGGTAACACATTAGATTCAGTATGACGACTACTCGTAGGTACATATGTACCCGTCTGGGTCAACGACTCTGGAAGATACAACCTGCGGGTCTAAAAAGGCGTCATTACTCAATTCCTCCAGCTGTAACTGCTAGGATTTCGGGAACGATCCCGACCGAAGACGGCGACGCCGGAATGCTCCCTCCGATGCGTCACCACTAGCCCCTGGTTAGGGGCACCCGGGGTCGCGGGCGGTCAGATTAGGGGATCTGGCCGTCCAGTCGGATAAATCCGGCGACTCACGGAAGGCAGCGAGCACAGAGTCCTGCCAAGCGCTGCGAGCGTACTGGGTCCGCCTCGAGCGGCCCGAGGATTGCAAGCAAGCGCGTGGGGAACACTGGTGTAGTTCAACAGAGAGCCCAGAGTTCCCCACAATGTGCGGAGGAGGCCACCGTGTGGTTTTAGTCAGTGCGAGTCCGACATAACCCGTCGAACCCCTGAGACGGCGCGGCGGGTATGCACAAGCATTTACCCACGAAAAAAAAAGGATTACGGGAAATTAACAGTCATCAGAAGAATTGCGCAGTTACAGCTGCTAGGAATTCGGGAAATGAATTGCCTTCATAGGAATTGCGCAATGACGCCTTTCTAGACCCGCTGGATTTTGCGTAATTCTATTCTCTCTGAATTTATTTTAAAACTAGATGTCGTTTGTAGGGTAGGTTATCCCACAGAAAATGTTCTTTTCGTCCATTAGATAGTTAATATTTCTTAGAGGAATTGCTGCTTTATCAAACCAATGTAGGAAACATCAAAGCATCGACGACTGAAATATATTTTTAGATTCTGCGTTATGCTGCCCGTCCATGTCCTGTCCATCTATGTGATCCTTAAGGATCAAGATTTATCATATATTCTTATCAAGCACATATTCACTTAGCAAAATGTATTATAATTTTAACCTAAAATTGAGCTTTCTTTTTCACATAATTTTAATATTTAAAAGACCAATGATTGTCGTCACGAAAAAAATTCTCCGCGATTATTTAAAAGGTGCGTTGTCAAAATGTGTTTACTTTAATTCCAACTTTGCCTTCTAAATATTTAATTCAACATCATCATCGACAACATTTGTTTCATGTTGAGAGTACAGCAGTCAGATTGCGTTATCAATGTTTGCATGGAATAGTACTGGGCTGGCATCCTCTGATTTCAGCTAGGATGTGCGTGTTACAACGCATATACACGTGCTGGATTGTAATTATAAACATTCAACAGTATTGTTGCCAATGCATAATATATATAATTATTATATTTATATATTTATTTTTATGAGAGAAAGGACAGATAAGCAGGCGAACCACTTGATGGTAAGCGGTCATCGTCACCTAGAGAGGTATCTCACTGGATAGGAATGGTTGCTGGTTCATTGCAGAACTTAAAAATCTGCTCCTGGCCAGGTGGTTCTGCCGCATGGTTCGATCCATCGCACTATGTGAACTTTTTTTCATCTTGCTTGCTACCTTAACTTCTTTAATGGTTTCTCCTTCATTAATTTGAAGTTACTTAATTAGTTTTGGCATACTAACTTGTATTTTAACTGTATACACAACCTAATAACCTGTAACTTCAACTATAAAAACCCGTCGTTCTGTATTTGTAATTCCTTTAGAATCCCACGGGACAGGCTTAGCCTAGTGTGGGTTTCACTGATTACTAAGTTAATGTAAAATACTGTATGGTAAATAAAACATTTCATTTCATCTCACGTAAAGCAAAAAATGATTGAAAACAATAATTTCATAATTATTATTTTTTAATATATTTACTTTACTTTTTAATTGGCTGAATTCTTCAATATAAATAAACATAGTAAGAATTATACCTATCTAAATTAAAACTAGCCATGTCTAATAAATACCTACATATAAGTAATACAATTATATTATATACTTAGGCCTGTGAGGCTATTACGGTTCTCAAAACGATCAAATCATACCATGTCATAGCGGCCGTGAAAGGGACAGTGCTATTGCATTCGTGTAGCTGCGTCTCTGTTTGGTGCGCCATGACATGGTATATTTTCATCGTTTTGAGAACGGTAATAGGGGCTGATTTTCAAACGAGGTGGCCAATTAAATATTATTTCATTGACCCCATAGATAGAATATATATTTTAGACTCTCTCCGCAGAGCCCGTCGATTTTTTTCCTTCATGTCATGACTTTAAATTAGAATACTACCGCTACTGTTTGTGCGTAGTAGTGGGAAGGAGGTGTCTCGCATACCTACATTATCTTTGAATATATTCAATAGTGAACATATTACAATACATTGTATTGTATTTGTAGATATAAAGTTACCTGTGTTGCGTCACAGTTAAGTCTTATGTAATGTTATATTCAAATTGTTACGATATCGATTGTACATTACAATATGAGACCGGTTGTAAAAAATGAGTTGTATGATTTGTTTGACGTCATGAAAGCATTAAGCTTGTAGAAAATTATAAATTTAAAATGTTAGTTAAATAAATACATATGCCTAAATCAATTCAGGATATATCTAATTTAAATGATGGTTAAAGGTAAATCCCTATTTGACAAAACGAACTTAGTAGTTTATATGGAATTAGTAAGATATAACGTCACTTTTTACTATCGGCCCCCCTTGGAATTTACTTTCGCTAACGCTGGTATAATCGAATTAAATAGATATATCTTTTTATTACAGGTAAATACCTACATTGTGGATATTTTATACATTTAGGTTCATTTACACCACTTATAACATTTTCATTTACAACTCAATTTGCTAGAAAAAGGTGCCACCGCTGAGGAGAAAAATTGGTCCCATGGTGTACCCCATGGGACCGAAATTCATTCTATCGATGAGCGCTGGCTCGAATATTCGTGGGGTCGAATGCCATATAGGTTCGAATATTTTTATGCACCTGACGGGGTATGTCATTGAGTGCATTCAGATGCGCTCAGAGACGGGTCCCACTATGTCCATCACATATCAGATTAAAATAAAGTTCTCTAAGGGACCTCTAAGCGTTGGACCCATGTCCCCGTGCAAGCCTTCCAAGGGCCGGGTTTTCTTAAACCCGTGAAACCTGGAGAGATACATAATAATAATTCTTAATTGAGTATTTTAATAGAAATGAATCAAATGATAACATTTCCATAAGTCGACTAAGGTCAAATTGCGAACCGGTTTCTGCGACCTGGTTGAGATTTACGATTTGATTTACTTTACGTGTTCGCTCTATAATTAGTTGCTGTACTAAGTCTGAAAATAGATTGATTCGATATGGCCTCAAAACATGAAGCAAGGAAAGACATATAGAGAAAGCCATATTTACTTCGTAAGCCTTGAGTGTTTTTTTGTTTTTCCACCAGAGATGTGCTGCTATGTTGCTAAGGATGCGTTTGATATCCACCAATCATTTATTTATTTATTTTATTAATGGACTCGACAGTTCGTCATTTGCCAATGTCATGATACAGAAAATTCAATATATTCAATAGTCTTCTATATTCCTCCAGGGGAGTCGCAGTAGCGTCTTCACCCTGGGTAGCCGCGTCTTCTTGTCTTCATCCAGAGGAGACGCCGTAGCGTCATCACTCTGGACGAAGCAGCTCGACAGTCACATTCACTCCCGAGCTTGTAGCGGGAACTCTTGATAAAAGCTTGAAACTTCAGATCTTGCATAAATAGTCCAATAACTTCACCGTACTATCATTCGCGAACATTTTCTGATTAATTTAACGTGATATTAAACACAAAATAGCCCCTGTAGACATTAAAAAGAAAATTATGAAATAATTTCGCAACCGTCGTTTCCCGCCATTTTCAAGAGAACCCTCCACCAATCATATTTATTGGTCCTAGCATAGCACTGACTGAATGAATATGATTGGTAGATGTCAAACGCAACGTTTACCGAAGCCCAAATCAAGTGTCTGTGATTTTGTAAACAAATATGATCGTCTAATTACCTGTTGTGACGTAACACTGAAGGATTTGTTGAACCTGTTCATCATTGTGAAAATATAGTGATCCGATCTAATAATGTGAAAATAACTACGCAAACACAGAAAAGCTTCAAGTGTTAGTAGTTGTTTACAAAATAAGACACTTGATTTGGGTTTCTTCTTAGCATAATAGGTACATCTATAGTGGAAGACTGCCGTTCCTATCTCTGGCAAGACAATTTTAGCGTACCTCTCTTGTTTTTCCATTGTTTGAATTTTCAATTAAAAGTCGAACAAAAACAGATGTATCTTACGTATGAAAGTGAAAGTAACAACAAGAGCTTCCTCTCCTTATACAAAATACTTTAGGCTCTCTCCATAGAGCGCAGCGAAATTTTTTCCTTCATGCCTCAAAGCCTCAAAACAAAATATACAACATTAAAAAGTTTCCAACCACCTAATCTAGAGGAAAATCTAGAGTCGTAACGGGAAAATAATGTTTGTAAAACTTGATTCCCAAGACAGTTTTGTTGTTATGGGAATTCCCGAAAATGTCAATGCCAGATTCTGACCCACCATCAATCGCATGATGAACAAGAACGAATAAATGTAAAAATATCTCCGTTTTTTATTGAAATTATTGATTTAAAATAAAGTTTTGTACAAGTTGCGAGTCGAAAAAACGGCTTAATTAAGAATTCAGAAAATAGTATGAAATCGAAGCGAATTATTCATTGTTTTTGTTATCATTTTCTACTACTCTAGCAACTAATCTAGCTACTGATTGTGATTATGCTATATAAAACCTGTAATAAGTCCCCAACAAAATGATAGGTACAGTTTCAATGGTCTCGTAGTTTTGTAGGTGGGGCAAAGCTCCATTAATTGTGGCAATGTCATTTCCTAAAGCTGTGAATAAAACTTGATTTGAAAACAAGGCTTATTAAATGTTGCTCAGAAATGTTTAGATACCTAGGGAGATAAAAACAATCAAAAGAAACACTCTTCTTTCCTTGGTATTGTCAAGTATAGCTTTAAGTTTATTTTATACAGGGTTTAAGGACCTGTTTATAAATATGATGTGTTTTTGACTATACAGGGTGTGACGGAAAGGGAATAGTAAGCCGAGAGGCGGGTGTTCAGTATCGGAAACTAAGCAACTTTTGATCTACGAGTTTTCGATTTTGAAAAAAACAGCTTAATTAAGAATTCAGAAAATAGTAAGAAATCGAAGCGATTTATTCATTGTTTTTGTTATTCTTCTATAGGAGTTGCGAGAGTAGTAGAAAATGATACTGATTATGATTATGCAATATGAAACTTGTTAATAAGTCCCCAACAAAATGATAGGTAGGCAGCTTAAATGGTCACGTAGTTTTGTAGGTGGGGCAAAGCTCCATTGAAATGTGGCAATGTCTTTTGTGTACTTACCACATACAACAGTACTTTTTTTAGATTCGAATCCCGAATCGATATTTAGAATCGAAATTCCTGAATGGAATTCCGAGTGTATGTGGCTGCCCTAAGTCAATAAACACGTCCACTTTACGCAGCGGCAATACAGACCAGATTGCAATTTGTTTTGTATAAGTACTTAGGTATACGCTGTCATCTGTACCTGGATATTGCGGCATAGGACCAGTTGTACCAGAGGAGTGGAGTAATGGTACAGTTGGGACTGATTTGTCCCATTTTCTGCAATGTGTTTCCGGGTCAACTCTCGAATACCACCTTATTCTAAAGAAAATTAAATTCCAAACTCACCTTTTTCGGCAACGTCGGTGACTCGTACTCTTCATCATCTCTGCTGGACAATGTGGAGCATGAGGAGCACGCTGAGTCAGCAGACAGGGACCTGGACCTCAGCCAGTCCACCTCCTCCTGAGTAGCACCCACAGCGATCCCATCGGAGTAATCACTGACGACCACGCTTGGCGTCCTGACGCATCGCCCTCTAGTCTCGCACCCCTCGCTTCCTCTCCGCCCCAACTCCACGTCATGAGCCTCAATCAGAGTCCGCTCCCTCCTCGGGGACATAGTCTCGGGCGGAGGAGTTATATCGCGAGGGTGCGAGTGCCTTCGCCTCGGTTCCAGTTCCACAGCGGAATCGTCGCTGAGGTCGCGACTGCGTCTCCTGACTGCGGCTCTGTCGTCGTCATCAGACGAAGTGATGTCTTCTAGGGGTGACTGAGCGCGTGGGGGGCGTAGGTATTGCATGGGGCCGGGCTCGAAGCGGCGCAGCAGTTCGGACACCCGCGGCTGCGCCTGTCGGTTGAGGCGCGCGGTCGGCTGCGCGCGCTGGCCGGCACTGGGCTTGCGCTGCGCGGGCGCAGGGTCGCGCGCGCTCTCCGCGACGCCAGCGCCTAGCTTCAAGTAGAACAGGCTGTGGTTTAGTGCCTTCTCGCGGAGCACGCGACGGAAGTCTTTCGGTGGGGGTTGTTCTAGGCGCGGCATTGTTGCTGGAAATTGGAAAAAAAGCTCGTTTTAATGTTGCGTATTTATTCAGCATTAAAGTAACTTTTAAGAAAATTGTTACTAACACAACTGGACCTTGTTTTCTAAATAAATACTTAGATATTATTACTAGATTTAATAATATTCGTTTTTGCAAGTAAAATACATGGTGCTATTAGACAAAGTTTGCTATGATTTTTAAGCTAAGAAATTCATAGTATTTTGACAGTAATGTTGTAAGAGCGACGTCGCACTAAGGCCGACATTCTTGAGCAGGAGCTTTGCGTGAACTCGCTTTTTCCGACTGTAATTTTTATATGAAATCTGACAGTTGTAACACTGAGTTCAAACTTAGATTGCACTCAAACTGTCTATGAAATCAGCCTTAAAATTAAAAATACTATAGACGCAATGTCAAAAAAATTCTACTATTTAAAACATCAGATCCTTTAAGATAAATCATTGTAACATTATCTAACTAGTGGACCTGGTAAGTATATCTATATGTGCAATCTGCTTCATTATGCACGTACAGCCTTTGCAAATACAGGATGCACGGACTATAATGAGAGTAACAATGAGATACAATTAGATAAATGGTTTCAGATTCCGCGAAACTCTTCGCGCGGCGTAACATGTATTTTCGCAATTACTGTGATTGGCAGTTCTTAGATAACTTCTTAGTATAGACAGAACGATTTTTAATTGGCTATTATGTCCGCCCGCGGCTTTTCATTTTCAAATAACATTTGCCATAAGCCACAGTAGCTTAGGGCCTTTCCACCAGTCAATGCTACGCTACGTTGCTATGCTACGCTGCGTTTGATACCCACCAATCATATTCATTGGTACAGCCGACAGCAGATCAAGTGTAACACTTTGGACTTTGGGCCGTTCTTATTATCTGTGTCGTAAGAGTTTAAATAGTACTGCAAGCGTTACCATTGATCTACTATTGTCTGTACACCAAGCGTTGGTGGAAACGAGTTCAACTAAGCTATGTTTTTTTATATGGAAGGATGAGTGCTATAAATTAGTGACTTCACTGTCGTTGCATCGTATAGCTCCCACAGCTACCTCGCGGCGGCGCATCTTCATAGCAGCGCATCTTACTCACTCTGTTATTACTGGAAACGGTCACATACTTTCGTAAGATAGCTTTCGCATCCTCGCAGCGTAGCTGCATAGCACATCTCTGGTGGAAGAGCAGCCCAATGGCTAGGGCAAGAGGCGGCGACGTCAGAATCTTCGAGAAGTGGCGTTCGATCCCTACCTCTGGACTATGTGGTGGCCGTAACCTATCACTAGCTTTTAGCTTAGCTGTAGTAGTTTAAAAGAAAATTCTGTAATTCTTTAATGTAGGTACAGAAAATAAATACACGTTCAACGAACATATAGTAACTTTTGATTGCGATTGAGTGCATACGATAACGTAATGTTATCGCTTGTATTCCGGCATGCTGCGGGCGGCAAGCTTGATGGCAATATGGACGAAGAGGTACCTCTGCAATAGTCAGAACGAAAGACCTGGCTTCCCATAGCATAGGGAATGCTAGTTTGGGAGCCAGGAACATTATTGTCTTATGCTATTTTTGTGAACAACAATAAACATTTCATTTCATGAGAAGAGTTTATTTATTTATTTATTCGGAATGCAGTATTTAGGTAGTATAACATTAAAAACCAAACTAAAGTAAATATACTAAAACTATATGTACAAATAATATATATAAAAAGTTATAGATAAAAAAACATGCCCATGGTCCCCCACTTTTGGCAGCGTGCCCAAAAGGCTAACCGCGTTGCCCCGCTGTATAGCGAGGCTAACGCGCTGGGCGAAGTATGAGCCAGCCTTTTCATGAGATTATTACATGTACGTAGACCGTAACACAGAGGAAGGCACTCATTAGAGGTTTCTCCAGGGAGGTGTATGCTTTACCATCATTACGCACCCTCGGGTCGGGATCCTACTATATTGAACCACTGCAAATTGTGACGTCACCCCCAGCCTTGAACCAGAAGAAAGAGCAAAAACTTGCACCGTAACTGAATCGTTAAGCTCTCAATTTTTTTTTTACCTGACGAGACTCACTCGTTTCGATCTACGAATAATAAAATTACCGCATCCAAAATTATAATAAGCTGGACGGGCGACCAAAGAGCTTAACCACAGAGTATTATTTAAAAAAAAATTTGGAGTTATTGATTTTAAAGATTTTATTGTCGTTTATTAAAATATTCTAAAGTATAAGACCTTGATCAGACAGAGCAGTGTCAAACGATACAACTCAGCCCGATACGCATGGAGGCTCAGATGAAAATGCTCTTCTTCTGCCGCATTGATCTCCTATAAACAACTAGATACATAAAGGTCTTACTAAAATAATTTAAAAAACGTCCAAATAAGAGTCCATTGTTAACGTCCAAATAATGTCCAATAAAGCAAATGGTCCATTCATCCGTTTAGACCTTCTTTGCACTCGGACATTTTAAGAAGGCAGACTGTGTGTCTAGTTGTTTATAGGAGATGAATGTTCTGCCGTCAAATAGCAACCTGGTATATAGTTATTAGTAATAACTTATATTAACAATAATTACCGTTTGCTGACAGAAATAGATAGGCTAAGAACTAATTAGTTTTGCCTGTGACCTTGCTTTCGTCATTCCAAAAAAAAATCTTTATGAGCGTACTAAATTCTGCCGCATCCGAAAGTATTAGCTACTCTACAAATTTTCACAATGCATGTTATAAATGTATGACGTCAATGCCAGCCTTGTGCCACAGTGAGGACGTTAGGCTCTCAATGAAAGGGCTTATTTCTTCTTTATATTACATAAAACCTTTCATTTGCAGTTGTACAATTACCACATCCAAAAAAATCATTCATTAATTCTAAATAAAAAAAGATAATGCATGAAAGTTCCTTGGTATGTAAACAGGATGTTAGTCGAAAAGAAAAAAAATTGCGGAAAAGGAAAATGAGGGTAATGCAGAGAGGTTTCCGGCGACTGGGACCGCAATTAACTCGGACCGCGGTCCCAATCGCCGGATCCGTAAAAATTAAATATTTTTCTTCCAGCAAGTGGGACCACTCTTAAATAATTTAATAAAACCTATTAATCTAGCCAAAATTGGTACAGTCAAACGATTTTTTTATAAATAATTTTGATTTTAATTAAAAGCGTTGTCGTTGTCAATTGAAAATCAGCGCTGCGTGGGGCACTGCGCTCTACCAGCACTATGCTGAGCCTGCTGCCTATTGCATGGAATTTTTGTTTGTTTTTGATTCACACTTCTATATGTATTTTTTTTATGCAATAAATAGTATTTGATTTGATTTGATATGGGCAGAATTGGCGCCTAAAACTTTGCACTATCCGACATTTTAGTGCAATTTTATTGTTACCATGCATCTATAGTTTTTAGGGTTCCGTGCCTCAAAAGGAAAAAAAGGATTACTTTGTTGTCCGTCTGTCCGTATGTCAATACCTATATCTCAGAAACGCATGGACGGATAAAGTTGAAATTAATACGGTTTTTTTTAATCTATTTAAGCTATAAATGCGACCCAAGTTTGATTTTTTTGTATGTTTCGCCCATATACTTCCGACAAGGCCTTTATTTGGTTTGACATGATTTGCTTAGATTTTTTTACCTTGCTCTGACTATTTTTTGGGATCAATGCATGTCGCATGCACGGTAACCCTAAGTTTGAATTATGTCAGATTTCATACAATTTTGACAGTCGTGCTCAAAATTGTCTATGAATATCGGCCTAAGACTGCAGTTATGCAAGTACCGCATCCGATCCAATATTAGTTTAGTATACGATGCATGTTCCGTGACGTCAACGGCAGCCTTGTGCCGCGGTAAGGGCATTAGGCTCCCAATAAAATGGCTTAATTTAAACAATTCTCCGACAAATTACCTCGATTACCAACATTGCCGCTCGAAAATTGGGCTCGCTAAGCGTTTCCGCTACAAAAACTGGTGTAACTAATCGCGTTTGTGAAAATGAGGCTATTTAGTTCATTATTTAATGTTATTTACAAATTATAGTTGACTGAAGTATATTTTAGAATTAAAACTATAGTGAGCCATTACTACAAATTATTATATATAAACGGATATCACTCACTTATATTGTTAAAGTCGGCAATTAGACCGACAGTTTCGACCGATTTCGACGGTCGTTTTCAACGTGTACTCGTAGGTTGGTACTCAAAATATCAAATAAAGGTAAAGACGTTTCACGCCAGTCAAGCAAGACACTTCGCATTTTAGCGTTTGATCTCTGATTGGGAATCCATCATCATCATCAGCCCGTATCAGTCCACTGCTGGACGTAAGCCTCTCCCAAAGCGCGCTACTCAACCCTACCGCCGTAGGCCTCTGACGTGGCCTAACGACTACTGTCAAGCGACAACAACCGGGATCAACAACAACAACTCTTTACAAATAAGTAATCAGACACCTATTCACTAACTGATACTAACTTAAGCAAGTATAGGTCCAAAAACACTGGCTTGTACATACGCACTGGTGTAACCGGGAGTCACTGGTAGCCGCAGCACAGGGAAACCTATCGCGGACACTAGAATTCCATCTGCACAGAATTCAGCCTTTCTTTGTGTAATTGATACTTAAGTCCAAATAAGTTGTTACTGCGCTGTACTTACTTAGTTTCTAGTTTTCCAAAATATTATTTTTGTATTTTTTTGTATTTTTGTAACTGCTTGACGAGCTTCGACATGTTCAACTACTCGTATAATTTGTGAATTCAGTTAATAGCTTCCAAAAAAATCCGTAAGATTTTTAATGATTTTATTTTATTTTTTGAAAAGAGTCTGCGGCCATTCATTCTAATACCAAGAAAAAAATCGTCATGTAATTTACGACGACAGGTGAAACTTTCTTGTGATTATTATCTAACAAACATAAACGTAAGAAAATTTGCGTGAAAAGCGCGTTGTTTTATCAGAGCGGTCGACCTAGATTTGCCTAGATAAGGCCAAATTGCTACGATAACTAGAGATCTCGCCGTGACATATTGAGATCACCGTGCTATGTACACAGCCTTACATGTTATTAAATGGAGAACAATTTTCGTAACAACCGGGATTCGAACCAGGGACCATTATACCGTGGCACTGTCTATTCCAACAGAGGTGTTCCGTCCGTCCGTCCGTTGAAATTAATACCATACACTCAGGTCTGCAACCTCATGCAGTCATCAAAAAATCAACCTTCTATTAGGTGGCAACTCACCCTCCAAAAATCTCACCTATGGGTGAGATGCCACCTTTCAAAAACGTTAGTGGTCGTTTCACCCATCACTTGGGTGGGTGAGTTGACTATTTCCAAAAAGTGAGGTGGTCAACTCACCCTGCCCCAAAGGTTACATTTATGGAGATATCAATTTGATTTTTGGCGCATATTTGTATGAAAACGCAAAAAACTCTAGGGTACTTTCCGTTGACCTAGAATCATGAAATGACAATGCCAGATTCTGCCCCACCATCAACCGCAAGTTGTACAAGATAACGAATAAATGTAAAAATATCTCCGTTTTTTATTAAAATTATTGGTTTAAAATAAAGTTTTGTACAAGTTGCGATTCGAAAAAAACAGCTTAATTAAGAATTCAGAAAATAGTAAGTAATCAAAGATATTTTTTTAAGATTGGCGGCGCTCGTTGGCTCTTGCCAGGCCCTTAAACCAGGAACACTACCGATTATGCTATGATAGGTAGTATAGCTACTAGTAGTATATCATAGGTAGGTCGTCTTATAGCTGTAGGTAACCTTTACAACTGAGCCCACTACCTATTAGAAACAGCTTTCCAGGTCAATAGTAACAAATTACACTATTTTTATAGCCATATTAACGCTCACGTAGGTATTAAAGAAAATTGGCTTCAATAGTTCCACGAACTACAATTATCTGATAGCTTATCTCTGGGTAATAAAGATGAAAGTCGTGTAAACACGTCGTTTAACAAAAGACATTAAAGAGGTTAGAAACCGTAACGTGCATACGAGAGAGGCATTATACTAATTTTGTGTGTTCGCCTGTAGAAAGTTTATGTGGTCGAGTACAATACTGAAGCAGGCTTTATGTCTTGTAGACGATTCGACAGGGTTATTACGAGGTCATAATTATCTTATGGCACAGAGATTTCTACCGGAAATGTAGGATGTTGCTTCAAATAATCCAATAAATTCTCCATACTGTCATTCGCGAACATTTTCTGATTAATTTAACGTGATATTAAGCACAAAGTAACCACTGTAGACATTAAAAGAAAATTATCAAATAATTTATTCAAATTTTAAAGGAGAGTTTTTAAAGTTGAGATTATCTCATAAACTACTTGACCTATTGAAAAAACTTTTACACGGTCAGATAGATAAAAGTTAAAATTATATAACTGTGAAAGAATTATTAGAATCGGTCCAGTAGTTTTTGAGAAACTCTCAACCTTAATGAGGACCTCTGTATAGGTACTTATCTCTGTCTTAGACAGTACCTACTGATGTCATTTTTTTCCAAGACTTGATCAGACACCAGTCTTTAGGCTTAATTACTCCATAATCCATATAAGTATAGGATTTACGGTGTTAAGCAACGATTTAAATTGAGTCCCGAAAAATTTTCTCTGACTCTTAATTACGGGACTATGACTCTGTATAAAAAATACTTGGCGATAAAATAGTTGTGTCAATCATCACACTACTAATTGCCATTAAAAATTACGCAAATAAACCTTTGATTTCATAACATTTACTTTAATTACGGAAAACTACCCTAGTTCGGTATGTGCGCCGCACGCGTGCTAAGTGCCAATTACTGAATTCAGAACGCGTGAAGGCGATCACCGATGGTAATCGCTATCACACTTTGTAGTATTTCCTTCAGAGTTATGAAAGTTGAAGGAAGGTTCTAAACTGGAGTGGATATCTGTCGGGAGGTTCTTGGAGCACCTCCGAAAAGTATGAAGTAGGGCATCGAAGGGGTTTTAGTCTTTTAGTGGGTGCAAATCCCACATAACCCGTCCTCAGTAACCCATCCCCAGGATACCGGGTATCTTTAGAAAATGACATTGCCACATTTCAATGGAGCTTTGTCCCACCTACAAAACTACGTGATCATCTAAGCTGTACCTATCATTTTGTTGGGGACTTATTACAGGTTTCATATTGCATAATCATAATCAGTATCATTTTCTACTACTCTCGCAACTCCTATAGAAGAATAACAAAAACAATGAATAAATCGCTTCGATTTCTTACTATTTTCTGAATTATTTTAATAAAAAACGGAGATATTTGTACATTTATTCGTTATCTTGTAGAACTTGCGGTTGATGGTAGGGCAGAATCTGGCATTGTCATATCCCAGACGTTAACCCTAATATGGTACCAATGGTACCTACATTTATAGTAAATTCGATATTATCTGCGTCATAAGAGTCATAAGTAAGAGTTGAAATCGTACTGCAAGTGTTACCATTGATCTGCTGTTTCCGTACCTAGTGTTAAAGAACGAAGCTGCGAATGTTAGTATTTTGTAAAAATAAATGGTAAAAATGTGTCAAAAACTGGAGTGGCTAAAAATCGATATACCTACTTAGGTACCAAAACATTAATTTATTTATTTACGAAAAAAAACTAACGACTACAAAATAAAACTAACTTAATATCTAAAAAAAATACTTATGAAATAAAACTAGAAACTAAAGAACGAACACGTCGTCGAGATCCCCGTTCTGTGGCATGGTGCCCAGGACGCTGGCAGCATTTCCTCGCTGTATGGCAATACTTAAACGCTGAGCGAGGTAGCTGCCAGCTCTGGGATCACCCGAGATGTGGACCAACCGGGTAGACAGCTCGTGGATGATATCTTTTGAGTCTGTCGACCATGGGCCCATTGTTTCTACAGCAAGCGCCGCAAACTCATGATGTTGATTTGAAATTTTTAAAACTCATTTTTTATTTACGAATTACAATTAATATCTAATATCACACACTACGCTAACTTTTCAATATATAAGTCGAATTTATTTAAATAATATGTAGGTAGGTAGTTTAGAAATGAAACTGAAAAACCAGTGACGTAAATGTAACATTATCGTTCGAATGTAGATAAAACATTATCAATATAAATGTATGACTTTATGACCGTTATTTTAATGAGTGAGTCCCATATTTATTTTATTGATATTATAATGAGAAGGCAAATAATTCTGATAATGAAAAAAAAACGTGTATAGTTTTCATTGAATCCGTAGCAGCTTGACTTCGCTGATACGTATTGAATCAATAAAACTTTTCAACAAAACTCTTTATGAACGAAATACAAAGTTGATAAGCTCACGCTACATAAATTAATAATAATTTCTAATATTAAATATCGCTCTGTATGAACCCATCGTCATATTTCCTAATGTATGGCACTTACTAATATTAGCATTGCTGTAATTTTCATAACCTCAAGATTTAAGTACACTCTGGTTAGGCATAAGGGTATCTATAGTTGTAAACCATTGATCTCCTATAAACAACTAGATACACAAAGGTCTTACTAAAACAATTTAAAAACGTCCAAATAAGGGTCCATTGTTAACGTCCAAATAATGTCCAATAAAGCAAATGAGGGTCCTTCATTCGTTTGGACCTTCTTTGCGCTCGGACATTTTTAGAAGGCAGATTGTGTATCTAGTCGTTTATAGGAGATCAATGTTGTAAACACTCTAATTCAATAATAATTTACTAAAACTAACCCACATATTTAAATTATTGGCGAAAAATTGTAAATGGATTAGTTTTTAACTCAAGTTTATAACCCATATTACATACATAAAAGCTGTAAGTTTCCTATTAAATAAAAATAAAATAACCATTTAGGTGCGTATTCATAACCGCTCTTTTGACATACCTACGTAGTTTGAATTCAAAACTTGAACTTCGATTTCAAAGATTAGACTTGATGGCTTCGACTGTACTAACATAATTTTAATTAAGTAACTATAGCCCTAAAATCCGGTCATTGTTACATTAATTGCGTAAACTGACAAAAGTTAACAATTAACACAGTATTAGGTAGATGTTAAATTAATTAAATTTTAACGGATTTTGGAATTCTATGAATATTCGCAATAGGATGCCCATTGACCTAATACCACCATTTTTCAATGTGTTAACATTTTACTTTGTTTGTTACGGTCTTAAATTAAAAATAGTTACGGCTATTCAATTTGGCCGGTCATTTGATTTATATTACAAAGTTACACAACTTTTGTAATTGTTTAATTACCATGACTACTTTTTACCTGACTGCCGAAAGAAAGAATGTTTTCGAGTAGTAATGTGTCATCATCATCAGTCTATTTATATTGCCCCACTGCTCGGGCACAGACCTTCCCTTCCATCGAGGGAGCTGGGGCCATGATCCACCAGACGGGCCCAGTGCGGGTTGGCGGATTTCACATGCCTTAGATTTTTTTCTTCTTCTACAGCATGTAGGTTTCATCATGATGTTTTCCTTCATCGTTTTGAGAGCACTCGGTAAATGTACGTAAGTTTTTCCGACGATAACCTCATTGGTACCTACATGGCTACTCTGGCTGGGAATCGAATCTGGGACCTCCGTATTGCAAGTCCATTGACCCAACCACTGAGCCACCTAGCTCTCTATAGTGCACCTATGTCGATGTAGTCTCAGTAATGTGTACCTATGTCGATTTTTATTTACAGCCTCCTATAACCTAACATTTCGGTGGATTTTAATGACTAGGACACATTTTATGCCAAATATCAAGTTTTTTTTTATTTTTGTAACAATTTACTGGTTCAAGACATTGATCTCCTATAAACAACTAGATGCACAGTCTGCCTTCTAAAAATGTCCGAGCGCAAAGAAGGTCCAAACGGATGATTGGATCATTTGCTTTATTGGACATTATTTGGACGTTAACAAAGGACCCTTATTTGGACGTTTTTAAATTGTTTTAGTAAGACCTTTGTGTATCTAGTTGTTTATAGGAGATCAATGGTTCAAGAACCTTTGAGGAATCGGAATCTTATATCATTATTGCAAGAAATTGTAGCTAATTCTGTAGCTGCAACTGAGTCGAATACTAAATCTAAACGCACAGCTGTCACTGTCGTTACATCAGTTATCCATACTACACTGTTAAAAAGAATTCTTAAACTCGGAATTCATTCTTAAATTCGTGGTTAACCCAGTTTTCAACAGGAAACATGTATGTTGAACTATGGATTTAAGAGTTCTTTTTTATCATTGTACCGTTAATTTATACAATCCAAATTATAAAAAAACTTAAATAAAATGATAGAAAATTCTTATGCTACATCGCGTAAAGATGCGATGCCGATCCACGGATCAGCCTAGCGAGCCAGAGGGGAAATGCCGCCAGCATTGCCGGACAACGGGGATCGGTTGAACTATCTGTAATGCTAGCTATTCAGATAGTTCAACCGACCTATTGTACATATAGTTTTTAGTTTAGTTGAAATTTTTGGGTTAATATCATAATAGTTATTTTTAATTTTTATTGTTGTTTTTTGAATAAATAATTAAATAACTTTAGTACACGTACACTACACTCTATATAATAATAGCTCAGTCGCTATGATTACGGCACTGGATTTCCATTACAAAGACAGGTTCGATCCCCTGGTCGAATAATATATTTTAGCGTCGGTATAGAAATATAATTCCCCTTAGTATCATGACGTTACTGCCAATTAATTTGTTAGATAGAAATTCCGGGTACTGTCCCTCCATATATCCACCTAATTTGATCTATACCCACGGGCGTTTTTTTACCGCTTGCTTTATTATGCACAAGCCGCTTAGGCCGAGATTCATAGACAGATCTAAGCGCAAGCGTGAGTTCACTCTTATACACGACGAATTCCATTAATTGTAAGACAGTTTGACAGTTATAGAGCAAGCACCGGTAAGCTTGTCCTCCAGACTGTCTATGGATGTCGACCTTAGATCACATATACCGTTGGAGTATCGCTCTCAGCGATAAGACCGCCTGTTGTAAATAATTGTTCAAGTAAGATTACTTAATTCCAGTAAGATTTTCAAACCTATCAAAATGGTCACTTTTGTTTTGTATGAATGAATTTAAAAGAAAAACGGGCGTATATAAAACGCAGGATATTGGGCGTGAGGAGAACGGACCGTGTCCGAAACACAACCCTGCGATCGATAACTGGCGTAGCAGACGTGGCCCGCAAAGCAGCCACATTAAAGTGGAACTGGGCGGGCCACGTGTGCCGCATGCAGCCGGATCGATGGGCCCGGACTGTCACAGAATGGGTGCCATCGGACGATTGCCTCGGCGTAGGTGGAGAGACGATATGGTTTGATATAGGGATGGGTGGCTGGAAGAGGCTCAGGATGGATGGAAGAGGAGGGGGGAGACCATTGCCCAGCAGTGGGACAATTTATAGATATACAACAAAAATATATATATATATAAATAAAACGCTCGTCTACGTAAATGCAGCACTGATTACAGTGGCTTATGGGGTCATGTTTATTATTAGTGTCATACAGAAAGCCGCATAATTATTAACATGTGTGTATGTAAGTATATAACTCGAGTCCCGATTGATAAGAGACAGTACCCATTCTTTGTCATCATCGGGATGACGCGACTCACACTCCTCTTAGTAGCGCTGGCGGTGCTTGTCTGCGCGTACGCAGCACCAGGTACGTTTAATCTACGTAAGGGTGGATTCAGAATTGTCACAATATTTGCGTGAAATCGTTAGCAGCCGTCCGCTGAATGTGAAAACGCGGTTTTTGAGTGAGATTCCGAATCCATCTTTAGATATAGGTGTGATTATATTTATAATATTACTATTATCCTTAGTGGCCACTAAATCTAATCCTAAACGCAAATGTAACATTCACTGAAATGCTACATTGCTTAACAGCGAGTTAGAGCCTCCATATAGCGATGATTAAATTTAGCGTGCGACATCCTTCAATCGGCACAACTAGTGGTAATAAGGTAGGTGTGGATGTATGGCATCAACTCACATTTATAAACAGAAGGATGTCGTGGCATTGTTGGGGGATATGAGTACTACAGTACAATACATTACATACACGTACACACCCTCACCCGCCCTCCATATCAAACCAACACACACTTAACTTCCCTAATTTTTATGCTAATTTTTAATATTGTAAATCCGTCATTTGCAGTATGTTATGACTTAAACTAAAATAATTTATTTAAGTGCTGTGGATTTTTTATGACTAATAAAAAAAAGTGAAGTTAAAATCTGAGATCCGTTTCTCGCTGGTAAGTATAAAAATTTGACGAACTGTCGCAATAAGTTTATAAATCTTGTTCCAGAGAACTACAGCGGCAAAAAATACGGTGGACAAAGCCACTATAACAGCAAAAATAGTTACAAAAATAGCAATAGTCATAAAGGCAACAGACACAACGGCAAACGCGATCATTACAGCGGGCATAGAGGACGATGGAGAGAAGACGGGGGAGGATGGGGTGGCTACAGAGGAAGGGATGAGGGGGGCAGAGGTAGTTACCATAGTAACAATGGTGGAGGCAATGGCTACCACAATGGTTACGGAAGTCGAATGGGAAACTATGGGAATGGACGGGACCCCATACAAGATGTCGGTGCCCTATTGCATGTAGGGAAAATGACTTATGACATTATTAAGAATTTTGGTTAATAATATTCAATAGGTTTTGATTGATTGGTGCCTCGTGGATCAAGAGTAGCAGAAGGGCACTCTATATGTTGACTATTATAGATAGCAATGGTTTTGTGTATGTTGTCGCCTTCGACTGTACTTTTGTCATCCTGTTAGGACTAAAAGGGAATATATAACTAGGCAATGTCACAGTATGTTTCAAAGACAGGCGGAAAAACGTCAATAATAGGAAGAATGTTGACGAAATGTTGACGTTGAAATAAAACGGTACGTCTATCGTTTTCCATATACTTTGTTTTTTATCTCACCTACCAATCATCAGGCTGTGTTCGTTTAGGGCTCCAACAGACGAGCGACAGGATGCCAGCGACAGCTTGCGACACTTTGGTCGCTCGGCGTTGTTGCGGGGCATCGTGCGACAACTCGAGACACTGACACACTCCCGCTCGTCTGTAAGACACCGCGCGCACTAGGCAGCCAGGCTGCGGCAGCCAGTCGAACTATGATGGCTGCCGGCTGCCTAGTGCGCGGGCTCCCATACAACGTCATATGTTTTACTGGCCGCCGCAGCCTGACTGCACAGCCAGGCTGCCTAGTGCGCGAGGGGCCTTAGAAACCTAGGCGTATAAAATATATTCATTCCATTTTATAGTGTTCGAAAAAAACGTCACAATATGTGATGATATATGGTGTAAATAATAAGGAAATAATGTTATTCTGCGTCATTACATTAAACATAAGTTAATTAAATATAGAAATCCCGAACAGTATTACAATTTTATGTACATTTGCATTTTTTATTTATTTCCTCCCACTTTTCCTTGTTGCGAGATATGTAAAGACGTACAGCTAACAGCAGATCAAATGTAACACTTTGGATCGTTCTTATTATCTGCGTCGTAAGATTTAAAATCGTACTGCAAGTGTTACCATTGATCTGCTGTTGTCCGTACTACTAGGTATATTTATAAAATCAAGAGATGTAAGCTATTCAGATAGCTTAACATAGTTTTTAGTTTAATTTATATTTTAAGACTTTCAATATTTTATGTTATTTAAATAAAGTATTTCTTGACCGTTTTAAAAATCAACGTCGATATCACCAACCTTCGTAGGAATATGGCACAAATATTGGAAGAACATCATCTGTTGTTATTCTTATTTGGATTATGACGTATCTTCACAGAATTCTACTAAATGACAATGCCAGATTCTGCCCCATCATCAACCGCAAGTTGTTCAAGATAATGAATAAATGTAAAAATATCTATGTCTTTTATTAAAATTATTGGTTTAAAATAAAGTTTTGTACAAGTTGCGATTCGAAAAAAAACAGCTTAATTAGGAATTCAGAAAATAGTAAGAAATCGAAGCGAATTATTCATTGTTTTTGTTATTCTTCTATAGGAGTTGCGAGAGTAGTAGAAAATGATACTGATTATGATTATGCAATATGAAACCTGTAATAAGTCCCCAACTAAATGATAGGTACAGCTTAAATGGTCACGTAGTTTTGTATGGCCAAATATCCATTGAAATGTGGCAATGTGTTTCGGGTCGGTTATGAAAGACACAGCATCCTCCTTGCCACCACATTTGCTTATGATCAAATCAAAATCTAATTTGCATACATTTACCTCCTGTTAAGTACTTTCAATTAACTATTAATAGTCTTAAACCGTCCGTGATCCATCATCTTCAAGATACACGGAAATAACACAGTTACTCAGAGAAAAAAGTTAAATGATAGCATCGACTGAGAGTGCGATGTTATCTCGTTTACAATCCCATGGTTTTTCTCTAAGTCGCCATGGCATGGCAAGGAAATATAATAGAGATTTATACCGGTATTAGCCTTTGGATTATATTTTACAACTAGTCTTGTGTATTAACGAGCTATTGCTCTTATTAATTAGCTTGTGTATTAAGCGTAAGATCCACAAACACTGTTTAGAAATATTTAAATTTTATTTTTATTCTAGTGTATTCATACTCAGATTTTCATTTTATATACGGGGATCGGTTGAACTATCTGTAAAGCTAAGCCATTCAGATAGTTCAACCGACCTATTGTACATATAGTTTTTAGTTTAGTTTATATATATATATTTTAGGTTAATATTATAATAGTAATGAATAATATGTACTTACTGAAAATTTAAAATGCATGGTAATAAAAAATTAAAACTTTTATATATAATATTATAGTAGTAGTAGTATATTATTTTATTATTAGATATATCTATGTTGTAATATGTGTCATTATTATGTATTAATTGCAGTTAGTTGTGTTGTGTACCATTGTGTGAATGCTGTGGGCACCTGTCATTGTGAGGATCACACAGAACTGAACACCTGTCTGCAAATAGAGTAATGTTTGTGATTTTTGCGTTTGGTGCTCCTTATAAAATAAATAAATAAATAAGCCTTCAGTAACATTGTTGTTACCACCCATTGGCCCGATACAATAAAACACCGGATGAGAAATGGATAGAAAGGTGGAGATCCTCGCCAGCCCCCAACCGTAACTTGGCCAAGAATTCCAACGACAACATAAATAACGTTCACTTGCAGGACGTTGTGGACAAAACTTAATAGACTGAGGGTCGGCCGGGGGCGCTGCGCTGAGCTGATGCACAAATGGGGCTATAGAGACGACCTGGGGGCTGAGCCGCGTCGATTTTTACTAGCCGTCAGACTTTGACGAAAATTAGTACAAAAATTCAGTTCGCGCAGGCTTTGACAGGACAAAAACGGCCAGCCGGAGAGCCCCTCTTTTTTCCCAGGTAAAACATACAAAATCATGTACCACCACGCCCGGGCGCGTGTTGATTATGTCGGGCTCACCGCCCTGAAGGGGCGACATGTACCTGCGGAGCGATACAAATCATGGCTCACTTCGCGAACGATTACCCAAATTGGCCTATAGGGGGAGGACTAGCCAAAATAAACATGGCGGACGACGAAGCCATCGCGTGGCTAAAAAAAGGATTTTTGCCTTTATGACCTACACGCTGTGTTGTGACAGCTGACGACCGAACGATAAATAAATAATAACATTGTTCAAATGGCTTAGACAACTCACCCGCAAAAAATCTTAGACATGGGTGATAAAACCTTTTAAAATTGATAGTGGTGGATGGAGATTGGTAATGGGAATTCTATTATGTATTAAAGTATACATAGGTAAAATAACTCTCTTGTTTAACTCTCTTGTCGTAGAAAAACGCACCCACGAGACGTCAAATCCTACTTTTATTGCTGTGACAAAATCATCGCGCGACAAAAAATGGTAGTGAGCGCAGGCGCTTAGACCGACAGTTTCCACCGACTTCGACGGCTAGGGATTCCGAACATACCGTATAGCCTAATACTAAATATACCGTATAATATGCTAATGAGGCTTGCGCCTAATGCTGTAATCCTATTACAGGAAGTCTTTCACTGTTAGATAGGTAGACAAAAGTTAAAACGACTTAGTGTTACTACTCTTTAAAAGTATTTGAGAAAATCTCGACCTAATTGATACCCTGTATGGTGGAAGAGAAAGGTGTACAGGAGAGTTTTTAAGGTTGAGATTTTCTCATAAACTACTTGACTTATTGCAAAAATTCTTTCACTGTTTGATAGATAAAAGTTAAAACTATGTAACTGTAAAAGAATTATTAAAGTCCAGTAGTTTTTAAGAAAATCTCAACCTTATTGAGGCCCCCTGTATACTTATCTCTGTCTTCGACTGTACTTTTTTTCTGTCTTCGTTTGAAATGGTACAGTACGTCACCTACTGCACGCAGTGTAGCGTCACTAACAATAACAAACAGCGCAATTTAAAGGTTTATTTATAGCCAGGGATTAACAATTGTCGCCGCGTCGACGGGATGACCCAATTGGTGTAACAGTTGGTTAGTGTTTGATGTTAGATGTGCCTTATGCGATACCTAACCTAACTGTTACGCGAGAGTTATCTTGCGTTTTTTGTTATGTCCCCTTCAATTTAAACACTTTCTACGTAAAATTGTGCTAATGTAAGGAGAACATTTCTCATAATAATCATAATACTCATTTATTATACCTTAGGTAGGTACTCTATGGAACACTTGGTTACGTCAATGTTATTATTATTATTTTTTATTAATGGACTCGACAGCGAACTGTCGAGTCCATTAATAAAAAATAATAATAATAACATTGACGAAGACGCTAACGCGACTCCTCTGGAGGAAGATAGAAGACTATTATATATTGAATTTTCTGTAATATGACATTGGCAAATGACGAATCATTTGCCAATGTCATATTACAGAAAATTCAATATATAATAGTCTTCTATCTTCCTCCAGAGGAGTCGCGTTAGCGTCTTCACCCTGGGTAGTCGCGTCTTCATGTCTTCATCCAGAGGAGACGCCGTAGCGTCATCGCTCTGGACGAAGCAGCTCGACAGTCACGTTCACTCCCGAGCTTGTAGCGGGAACTCTTGATAAAAGCTTGAACCTTGAGATCTTGCTAAAATTTATCCAATAAATTCACCATACTGTCATTCGCGAATATTTTCTGATTAACTTAACGTGATATTAAACACAAAATAGCCACTGTAGACATTATAATAGTTACTTAATTATAGGTTTTCGATAAGTAGGTATGTGAAATTGCACTATTATGCTTCCTAACGCACTGCTTCTCTACCCAAAGGTTGTCTGGAAGAGATCGCTCTCAGCGATAAAACCGGCTATTGTATAATAGTTGTTTAAGCTTAGTATGTGCACCTGTTTTTGTGCAATAAAGAATATTTATCTTATCTTATAACAAAAATTATCAAATAATTTTGCAACCGTCATTTCCCGCCATTTTCAAGAGAACCTACGTCAATGTTATCAATAAATTAATTTAATTTATTACATTGATAACAGATTCAAGAGCAAAGGCTAGCTGGATACACAGACGCATAGGGACAAAAAAAATCCTACGGAAGGTACACTTTTAACTTTGAAAGGGACTACAACTTTTAACTTTCTAAGGGAAGTAAAAATGGTGTGCATCACCAGTTCCGCATGAATAATTAAGTTTTAATTATTAAAAATAATACCTAGTTATTAAAAATGTACTTAATTATTATTATTTATAAAATATTTGCTTCAGAGCTTTTTGGCACATTTTCTCGTCGAACCTTATCCTTGCAAAGTCAATTAAAAACAAATGTTGACTTGCAAAAATGTATAGGTTACGAAGACAGAGATAAGTACAAAGGCGGCCTCAATAAGGTTGAGATTTTCTCAAAAACTGCTGGACCGGTTATAATAATTCTTTTACAGTACATAGTTTTAACTTTTATCTATCTAACAGCGAAAGAATTCTTGCAATAGGTCAAGTAGTTTTTGAAGAAACCTCAACCTTAAAAACTCTACTGTACTTTTCTCTGTCTTCGACCGTACATTTGTATTTGCTTGTAATGCAGGTATATGATTCGGAAGATTAGATAGATATATATTTGTAAAGAGTAATTTATTCAGATAACAATAATAAAAATTCTAAGTAACTATTATAATATTAACCTAAAAAATATATACTTATATAAACTAAACTAAAAACTATATGTACAATAGGTCAGTTGAACTATCTGAATGGCTTAGCATTACAGATAGTTTGTAAAGAATATAAACTAGGTACGGTGGAACACAGAGAAAGGTGTACAGAAGAGTTTTTAAGGTTGAGATTTTCTCAAAAACTACTTGACCTATTGCAAAAATTATTTCACTGTTTGATAGATAAAAGTTAAAACTATGTAATTATTAAATTCGGTCCAGTAGTTTTTGAGAAAATCTCAACTTTATTCAGGCCCCCTGTATACTTATCTATGTCTTCGACTGTACCTGCATGGTTAACAGTAGTTGAGTTCAAATGCAAGAGATACCCATCATCATCGTACTCAATTTCATCTTCAATTCTTCCGTATATTTATGCAGTAGTAGCCCTGACACTTAAAGCACCTTAAACCAGGAAGTTAAAACAATGTTGGCAGTTCATTCACCGGATCGTCTCTGCATTGTAATGGCTCCTGGCGATTTATTTTGTTTAATCAACACTTGAATGTTGAATGTAAGCCCGCGTTCTCACGGACGGCGACTTCCGACCGTTCTCGGAGGATCGTTACTTACTGCTTTGATGTAGGGTTGTCAAGCATATTAGTAAGAAATAACCTTAAGGTTAAACATCAGTCTGGTCATACAAAGATATTTCTACGCAAACTCATCTTACAACTCACTCATCTTAAGGCCCGTATTAATAAATCACTCTCAGCTCAAAACTCAAGATGGCGTTCCTATTAATAAACATAACTTAGGTCAGCGTTTAGGAATTGGGTATCATGTGAGTAACGCCGTATTAATAAACAAAACTCACTTCTCAAGAGAACTGTCAAACTCACACTTGAGAACGTATTTGCTGATAGCAGGCGAACCGTGACTTGAGAAAGACATCGCGTGACACGTGATGATGGATTGTATGACGTTCCCGGTTAGAATCTCTTCGATATTAGATTCAGAATATCTCCTTATTGCAAAATACATTTTGTATATTTTTGCAAATCAACATTTTTATAATGTACATTTACACCATTTTACAACGCAAAAGTGCCAACGCTCAGGATCTATCTTCCTGGCAGTTATTCTCGTCCCAAAAAAAAAATTCAGTACAATTATACAATATTATGGGCACCTTTTCATCAGGAACGATCAGACGAGGCTTTTTTGTTTTATACTTCATCATTAGTTGCATGTTTTAAGTAGATTTTAGTATAAATAAAACACAATTTTATAAAATACAAAATAGCCACCACAGGTAGCCCAATGACTAGGCCGTGCGATGCGCAAGAGTCGCAGGTTCAATCCCCAATTCCTTATCCCTGGACGCCAATGGTGGTCGCTCCTAGATTTTATAGTTTAATTGGAGTAATTTCATTCCTAATTTTCTTTAAAACAACATTCTTAAAGTGTCAACCCTATCGACCTGCGCAGGCGCAAGCCGGCAGCTGACATTTGATACTGTATTGTACTGTACATTACACACTTTCACGTGCAAACGAGACGGAAGAACAAAAAGAAAATGTTTGTTTGTGGCGTAATATTTACCGATGATATTATTATAGCCAGTAAGATTATGAACAAGTTATTCTATGGGCCACTTGCGCCAAGGAGTATAGCGCTTAAGCCATGATTAAAAGGCAAAGCAAAATGTATGACTATTTCACGGGTTACGTCGAGGTGTGGTCGTTAACTTTCGGGGTATATTTTGGTCTAAGTGGCCTTAATATAATGTTTATTTACTTACCTAATATGATTAGTCCTAAGTCTAACCACAATTCTCCTCCTCTCAATGACCGCTAGTGACACTTTCATCTGAGCCCCTCCGTGCCTTGGAGCGCACGTTAAGCAGTTGGTCCCGGTTGCTGTCGTTCGGCAGCAGTCGTTAGGCCACGTCAGAGGCCTGCGGGCGGCCTGAACAACTCTGACAAATATGTTAAGATACTAAACCACACGAAAAAAAAAAGTCACAGGAGTAAAACAGTCATATCTGTACTGAAGTAAATGCGCAACTTCGTCGCTTTATTAAAAGCAAAGGTTTGCGGCCGTATTTTAGGCCTTGTTACTTTATTTTTATAAAATTAATCATTTAAATAATTAGCTATCACAAATACTATAGCACTAAAACGATAAATTAATAAGTAATAAAAAACATACAAATATATACTTATAAATAAAAAAATTGGGGCCAAATCGCTGCCCTGCGGGAGAGTGCCCGTGGGAGTGGCACGGAAGCCAGTGTGTCGACGCAGGTAGCGTCCCACACTAGCGTCACCTCAGGCTATCACTGACATTGCATGAAACCATCTAGGATAATTTACCTTACGAAATTGTACTTATGGCTTCTATTAATTTTAATACGCATTAATAAAACGGAAGATCTTTTTTTAAACACGGTCACAATAGTTCCGCGCTAGAGTCACGCAACGATATAACCTAGTACAAAGCAACGTTACCGTAAAATCACCGTGCCGATACTATCGCTTCCGTACGTGCCAGTTATCTAGTGTACACCGACAATTAATATTGATTAATTCGAAAGTTACCGTAAAAAATTGTTGAGGTTTTTGTGGAACAATCAAATTGAAGGCAATTGACGGTTCGCATGATATGGGAAACTGGCGACCTCTTGGCCTAGTGGTTGTGGACTTGTGCAAGTCTCAGGTTCGACTCACCGTCCAGAAAGGACGGATTTACTTAGGTATACCGAAGCCCAAATAGAGTGTCTTATTTTGTAAACAAAAACTACTACTTGCTTAACATTTTAAGCTTTTCTGTGATTATTGGCATAGTTATTTTCACATTATTAGATCGGATCACTTTATTTTCACAGTGATGAACAGGTTCAATCAATCAATCAGCCAAGAATGCCTAGATCATTAGGTAGGTGTGCGATTTTTATGCTCGAAACGGATCGATAAATTCGTTACAAAAACTTGGTCAGTCTAGCAAATCTAGCATAGCAATCTAATCTGCCACTAAACACTGTAACTACTAGTATAATAGGCACGTGGTTATGCAGTTCAAATTAACCAAGGCCGAAGTTATGCAAAACCATTGTAAAATTAATCACATAGGCAGAGAGGACGGAGGGAATGGAACACATCTGTAATTTCGTTAGCTATATTCCGTCCCAGGTTCGATTATAGTATTTTTTACCGAAGCTCAATAAAACCAAGCTTGGGTCTTGCTTGCCTAATAACTACACGGATTAAAAAATGGTTCTAGATCTAGACAATACCCGACAAAAAAATTGTAAAACGGTCTTATCAAACAAATGATCAAAGGCATGAAAGATATATGAAATATAGACATTTATGTCTCATTATAAAAATACCAACGTAATTTCAAGGTAATTTTTCACGTATGTGGGGATGTGGGTATGATTCATTAATTTACTTAGGCAAGTAGGTAGGTAACATTGTAATTCTTCCTTCAGCGTGAATCATGATGGAATGATGGATTAGTATCTACTTCTAGTCTAGATCTTCAGATAATTCCAGAAAATAAATTTTACATTCTACACGCATCACGTGGACATTGACGGTGAGACTGGCCCACAAGTTCAAAGTCGCTCAGCGAGCTATGGAAAGAGCTATGCTTGGAATTTCTCTGTTAGATAGAATAAGAAACGAGTATATCCGCCAGAAGACAAAAGTGGTTGATATTGCTCATAGAATCAGCAAACTGAAGTGGCAGTGTGCTGGTCACATCTGTCGTAGAACCGATAACCGATGGGGGACTAGTTACTAGTTCTCCAATGGAGGCCAGCGAACTGTTTCGGTTTAGACATAATTTTCATTTTAAAAGACATGGTAGGGTTTGTATGTATGTTTGCGATTTTTTCTATCGGGCGAAGTTTGTCCAATCGCATATCGATATTCGTCAGTCCCTAAATAGACACCCCATGATTGCTATATTTTTTTTCAGCCGTTTAATTTTAGTAGTTAGCGCCGTAGCCTTCATAGAAAAACTGTAAATCCGCGCATACGAAGCCTTAAGCCCGATTTACAAGTACAGATATTGAACGTGTCCGACACGTGCCGTGCGTGGCACACGAAATAATACAATGTGTATGAACGTATTTATATCGTACCGGGCCGCGCAGATGCGTACAGACACTTGTATAGAATAATACGATTTTGTCTTCCACAGCCCGTGCTTGACACGTTCAATATCTGTACATAATAGACGAAGCTTAAATCGTTTAAACGCAAGTTTGTCCCAATTTCCAGCAACTGCCTAAGTCAAAGTCAAATTTCTTTATTTCAAGTAAGCACGTTGTGTACATTTTTGCACGGTAAATTTTTTTTTTGGAATTTACATTTACACCACTTTGCAAGGAAAAGGTGCCAATGCTGAGGAGAAAAAGTGGCAAAAAACTCTCAGCAGTATGCCTATGAGTATCACAACAAAAACAAACAATACCGTACACCTGACCTGTTGAACTTTAACTGAACTCAAACGCAACTAGTAGGTACGTAAACATACCTTAAAGTAGACCGGTACAGAGTTCCGCTATAACCCTTAAACACCGTTATCTCACTCAACACCGCACTTCATTCACTAAGTATTTATTAGCACTAGTCTACACTGAGACAATTAGTTGTATAAAGGTATGTACACTGGCGTCCGTCGACCACCGGTTGCGTTCAGCGACTAGCGGCCGACATTCGCGTACCCACCTCGAGATAAGTGAATCAAGATAATGCAGGTAAAAGCAACTGTAAAGGCGGGCACACACAGCCACATAGCGTAAAAGTCGGTGTTAGCTGTATAGAGAGCATACTGTAGTGGTCTGTGATAGAGAGGCCTCTTGTTGTAACTGATGATTTTATTAAAGCCCTATATTACTGCCCCCCAGCAAGACTTTCGGTATCGATTTTTTTCGGAATAGAAAGAAATTGTATTTTTCTTTCTTATTCTGCTAGCTGGGTGGATACTGCTGCATTGAATGTACAGGGTTGTTAGATAAATTGGATGAGATAATGTGTGTTGGTGTATGCCAGGATATGTGTGCTATTGTATGCTAGGATATGTGTGATACAGTATCTATGCCAGGATCGCTATGTGTGATATTGTATGCCAGAATCGCTAGTGTGCTATTGTAAGCTAGTATCGCAGCATATGGAAGCCCATCGTCTCTGCCTACCCCTGCGGGGAAAAAGGGCGTGAGCTTATGAGTTCTGCTAGCGTTAACCTGGTGTTTAAAACTATGTAGGTCTGTACCGCAGCCCAAATCTAGTGTCTTATTTTTTAAACAAATATGATCGTCTGTTGTGAAACACTGAAGGAACTGATTGGTTGAACCTGTTCATCATTGTGCAAATAAAGTCATCCGATCTAATAATGTGAAAATAACTAAGTGACTATGCATTAATCACAGAAAAGCTTAAAATCTTAACAGTTTTTGTTTACAAAATAATTTGGGACGGTGAAGCCCAAAGCTGTTCAAACGTCGAACGGCAAATGACCGAGATACCTCGTAAAGGCACTTTATCGAGTGACATTTGGAAGTGCAGCTTAATACCACCGTGTCAAGGCGATGATAAGAGCCTGCACCTACGAGTATACTTGAAAATTCTTGTTGGTAAAGCACGATACAAGTTGGTCAATACACATACTGCACCGTATAAAAGAAAAGTCAACCGAACTATCAGGGGTCGCGGATGTACCGCAGTTCCCGTGGCTCGGCAACAATGGCACGAGGTGGAACACCCCAGGAAGTTTAGTCGGTATTCCGCCCCTTCAGGGTGGCGAGCCCGACATAATCAACACGCTCCCCCAAGCGTGGTGGTACATGGAAACATGTTTAACCCGGGACAAAAAATACAACAATCAGGGGGCCTCAAATGAGGTTTAATTTTAAGTTTTGGTGACCCTTCAGACAGAGCTGGCGCCTACTTCAGGCAAAGGCTGAGCCTCGCTATCCAGCGGGGCCACGCCGCCAGCATGCTGGGGTCCCTGCCGCGCAGTGCGGAGTTAGACGGCGTGTTCGGGCTTTAATTGTAAATAGTATTTAGGTATTTCTTTTATTTTAGTATAATTTTTGTTGTATTATCTATTTGTATTAATAAATTAAATAAATAAAAAGTTTTTAATTATTATTTTATCTAGTCTACACTCTTAACAAAAATATTACTGGAAAAATTTAATTTTAATCAATTTGTGATAAAATCTCGTAACTCAAGAAATATACGATACAGAGGGAAGGCCTCTGTAGGCCCTCTGTATACTCGTATATTTCTTGAGATGTAATTGCCGATCATATTATGTTTCATATAAATAAATGTATATTTCAAAAAAAAAATCAAATGCCACTATCACTTAGGTAAGTAGAATAGACCTATACTTAACTTTTACATAAAAGTGAATTACCCATTCTGCGATATTTACCTGCCTATTGTGTGCTATTGCAGAATGCATGAAAGCATACATGCATTTTTGTACTTTATACTTACAATAATCAAAAAATAAAATAATATTTTCACCAAGTAACGCTGACAAGTTTATATAGAAGCCATTACAAAGCCGAATGAATGTTGTATTAATTTATTAATTCTACTGGAAATGTTGAAAAATCTTTATACTTTATGTGCTTTCGGAATCTTTTCTCCGTGTGCCGTGTTCGTGCGATGCTGAAGTCTGTACTGTCAGGGGCCAATTCTTAAATCGATAGTAAATACTTACCTAATAAACTTGCAAAGAACCATTATTTTGTCGATGCAAAGGATTCCATCCACAAGCTCTATGGTTGTTCATCACAGCACATTTTACAAGACCTTTCTGATCAGTCGGCAGCAGATCAATGGTAACACTTTTTACTTTTGACAATTCTTATTATTTGCGTCGTAAGACTTGAAATCGTACTGCAAGTGTTACCATTGATCTGCTGTCGACTGTACATGTAAAATGTGGACTTACAAAAGAGCTCGGTGGCGCAGTGGTTGGGTCATTAGACTTACGATATGGAAGTTTGGAGGTCTCAGGGTCGATCCCTGGCCAGGTCAGCCATGTACCAATGAGTTATCCTCGGTTTTTCGACGGTAAAACTTAGGTACATACCTTTACCGACTGCTTTCAAAGTGGTGAAGGAAAACATCGTGATGAAACCTGCATGCCGTAGAAAAAAATCTAAGACATGTAATGCATCAATGCCATGTACATTTTTCTTTCTATTTTAGTTTAGGTGAGTACTAGCTTAACGAAAGTCTAAGCCACGTGGCTATTAACCCTTTCGGTCGTATACGAAATGAAAATGTCTATTGGTTTCAATAATATACCCCCTAGTGCACGCCAAGCCACTAGTACACGGTCGATGACTCGGACGGACACTCGGGCATGAAAATTGCAGAACTCGTCGTTTTAGCAGCGTGTAGTTTTAAAGTGAAACTGTTACGAATATAACTGTGACTTTTACTTTAGGATTAATAGAAAAAAAATAAGGAGTAGGTACTTAACTTGAGGTAGGTACCTAGTTTAATACATGTATAACTCATCATAAGACACTGTAAGAAAAAAGGAAAGTTACATTTGGACGAACTATAAGATTCCAAAAGATGGACAATATCTAGTCCAAAATGACGAGGGAGCCAACTGGCTTAGTACTGTTTCCTATGTGTATGCTTATTTGTGCAATAAAGTGTTTATCTATCCTATCTATCTGGCTTTGACTTTCATCAACGCTAGTAGAATAGAAAGAAACAAGTACCTATGGGATTGACATTTGATAACGAAAAAGAGAAGTCATGGTCATGCCTTTCGCTGATTGGCTGGGCTGGGCGTGAAAATTCTGGCGTGAAAACACGGATTTAGGCTTAGATTTTGAATCATATCTATGTCGTGGTCATATCGTTAAATTGAACATTTCATGAAATAGTCGACCATTTCATGAAATGATCAATTTAACGATCTGACCACGACATCTACAAGGCTTACGAATCATCCTCCAAGATAATTTCAAATCATGGTTAGGTAGCACTTACCTAACATTGTCAGACGGAATCGGAAGTCTCTATTCAATTCAACGAAACCGCTGTACTTCGTTCCCTATTCATCGCCTTGCCCAGTGGTGCATCGAAACCAATTGTGCAGACAAAAATGCAAATCTCGTTACGCCAGCTAACTGTATCAATTTCTTGAGGAAAAGTCTTGAGCCGTGACGGAGGCAAAAACTACATAGTCGGGCCATCGACTCGATGTGCCGTATTTATTTTATTATGTGACATCATTATGGCACGAAAAAAGACAGAGTTGAGTACGAACTCAGCGTGAGCTCACACTTACGACTGTCAAAATTACAGCAAAGTCTGTGTAGTGTTTTAACTCAGTAACTTCTGAAGTTATGGTGTCTATAGTGAGACTGTAATTTGACCGCTTACCATCCAAGTTAGTTAAACTGTCAAAGAACCGCTGATAAGTTTGCTCTCGTTATTACTTATATTGCATTATTCAAATGATTAAATTATTTCTAGGCGTGGGCAGAACTTGAATTGAACCTGCGACCTTGCCATTCCGTGACATGCTCTTACCAACTGAGCCATCACAGGCTACAGTCCGATCACCGAAATTCTTCATCGTGTTATACATACCTAAGGGGATGTTGTATGTATCCATTATTCGTCGCAAACGTCGTTTTTTTTTAAACCTGACCAGTACAGACGACAACTCATCAAGTGGTGTCAACACACTGCACTTTACGCTATTGTAACACCGCCTGGATTGCAATAGTTTTGTGTATAGGATCTTCACAGTCCCTAGACCATTGCTGTAAGATAATGTGTTGTGGGCTGTACCTAAGTATAATTAAACAAAATATTCCAACATCACATTACTGAGAAAATCGTAGTTATCGTTCTGTCAACACGAGACTGCGATCGCAGAGCGGAAGATTTCAAGTGGGTACTTCCCAAGGTACATCGTATTACGAGTTACGAGGCTGATGGCACCAATTTAGAGATTAGAGCCGACAGACGATTCCGGCAATCACGCGTGTGCGGCTTGACTGGTCTGATCGCTAGATATAGCAACAGGTAGGTCTGACGCCGAGATTCAGAACCAATTCTGAGAGCGAGCTTAACGCGAGTTCGCTCCTACAAACTATACCTTGATTCTCGGTACCTATACGAGATAATTCTGATCATACTACATAAGGCCGATTCTCATCGACAATTTTGAGCACGAACTCGGATGTGAGCTCAGTCTTACAACTGGCAAAACTGTATGAAGGACCGTCGTAAGAGCGCGTTTAGGATCAGCTCACACTGTAATTGGTCTATGGATATCAAAAAATTTCTGAATCTCGTTTTCTTGGGTTATTGCCCGTGGTTCACCTCGGTGATCCACGGGAAGAATTTTTTTCCCGTGGTACACCTACTCAGTACCGTAACTAGCCCTTTATGCGCCCGGTGCGAGCTTTCAAAACTGCGCCCTTGAAAAATACTCTAACCAGGCCCTGACAATAAAATGGACAAATGTGCATAAAAATAAATCTATTTTTTGTTTACGTAGGTATAGGTACTTAGTAGATTTTTTAAAGATAAACATTGTTTATTCGAAAGTGTTGTTGTTTCAAGATCGCTTGAAAAATGTCATATAGATAGTACAGTAGGGTGCCTCTACACCATATACGCAATAATACAAAATGTACCCACTAACTACCATGCATGACCCAAAACTAGATACGGTCTGGTTCTGCGCCCCTCCAGGATCTGCGCCCTGTGCCTGGGCACCGCTGGCACCGCCCTAGTTACGGCACTGCACCTACTTATACAATAGAACATTGCTTGAAGCCTCCGACTACAATTCTTGTAAAAATGGTATTACTGTGTTGACTAAACGTTGGCTGTTATCACCCACTATCGTTATCAGTCAAACGCAAACACGCTTTACGACACGCTAATAAACAAAAGCTTTATCAAAATCATTTTCAAAGTAAATCAGTAAATCCACACGAAGCGAGCGTCACGTGTCAACGCACGGTGAGGCATCAGACAACTGCTCATCAGATTATTTAGGGATCACTGCTAATGATGTAGACCAACTTGCGCTAAGGATAGTTCGGATCTGTCTGTCCCACTAGTCCAGAGGCGGATTATGTCGACAGCGCCCTAGACTAGCACCTCATCGGCGCCCTTCGGTTTTTATCTCTTACCAACTTCTGTTATGAAATCTGGCTATGTAGGTATAATCCGTATAATGAAGTAGACGGGGCGGATTTATAGGAAGCTCTAAATGTGGATTTAGAATCACAAAAAACACTGAAATGACCTATTAGCGAATTCGTAGCAATGTCTGGTGTGAAAACGCAGGTTTAACCCAAAGTTCGAATCTAGCTCTATATTATGACTTTATTTATTATTTTAAGTAAGTACTTTGTAGGTACAGTCGACAGCAGATCAATGGTCTTTGGACTTTGGACCGTTCTTATTATTTGCGTCGTAAGACTTGAAATCGTACTGCAAATGTTACCATTGTACTGTACATCGACTGTACTTATTTTGGCGTTTTTAAGGTTCCGTGCTCAATAGGAACAAAGGATATGTCAGGTTGATATAGCAACAGGTCATGATTTGATTCCTTCATAACATTATACCTAATTTTAGTCCATTACCTATGAGATGGGAGCCTGGTGATCTGTATCACAGGTATTCTGCCTAGTTCAGACACCAGACTCTCACATTAAAGAATGTAATCTACCTACCAACTAATTTACGTCCTAACCATAAGAAATCAATGTTCTTTATGTGAGATGAAATAAAGACTTAATTAAAACGAGAAATTGCTATAAAACGACAGTTTAATTTAAACTAAAAATTATACAGTCTTACGGTTAAATCTTAACCAAGAGATCCCTACTCCCCTCCCGAGCAAAACCACGTGGAGAAACAGCATTGTCCACTAGAATCACAGCAAAATGAACTGGCGCCGAAATATGTCCATGGTCAACCCTTTGCTCGCAAAAACTAGCGGCTAGCCCACGAAAGATACGTAATCTTAAGAGGTTCCGCCGCAGCGTGGCATCGCAAGGGTTAAAATACCCCAAAACACCATGGAAACAACACAAAAGTGGTGTCTAAACGCCATAAAAATGCCATAGAAAAGTAGACGTTAGCCGGTTCCACAATGGATTGCTTTTCCCCAAATAGCTAACCTATGATAATTATTTACAATGTTCTCTTCTCAAATATTTCAACGATACAAAACTACTAAATCTATAGTTTTACTAATTAATTGTAGCGATTCCAGAGTGTGACACGCTAAATTTAATCGTCGCTAACGTCCAGGTCACTCACGATGTAGCATATAAGTGACAGCGTTTAGGTTTAGGATTAGATTTGGCGGCCAAAGCCGAATCACATCTAATGTATGTACAAAAGGAATATGACAAAATTTGATTGCAGTTGAGACAAAATTTACGGTACAAAACTGAATACAATATTGATAAGTAAACACAAGTTACTTAACCATCTAGTAACAATTTAGCTATCTAATGGTAGTGATTTTAGCGTACAATATCTAAAACTAAACTAAATCTGACACGTCCAAAAATGCTCTTCCTTCACTGAAGTTCCAAAAAAGGATGGCTACATTTAGAACCGTCAAATTTAGCGTAAAATTCTAAAACGCACGGAAGAATCGCTACCTTTTAAGTACTAAGAGTGATTTTCTACAATAGTCTAGAACTGAGTCTAATTAATGACTTCGTTGTAATCGAGTGCAAATCAGTTATATTCTTCACAAAACAATCAAAATTTTAAAGAAATTTACGCAAAAAAATGTCCACACTGAATGTTTTTGATTTTCTATCGATATTTAGTATTAAAATGATCAAAGATAGAAAAAAAAGTGTGTCGACATTTATGAAGTAATTTAATTCTTTTTCTTCATAATTTTTTCTCCTTCTAAAGATTCATCAAGATTTGACTTTCAATCATTTTTACGCTAATTTTATATAATCGATGATCGCAAAAAGATCTTTTTGATTGGGTAGCTCAAAATATGAATGAAAGTTAAATTTCAATAATCCAATCAGTTCAATCTTTTTTTTCTGATTTCTACATTATTCTTTCTTTAATCTTCTAATAGAAACTAAATATAATTTCTTATAACAAAAATAGTCGCTCTTCTTAGATATTACGGGCACAGCCTAACTTCTTACGTCGCCGGATCTCATTTAACGAAAGCTTCGGGAGGTATTTTGCCCTCAGATTGTAGTTGGTTAAATATAAACACCGCCCGTTGTAGGTCCCAGCCCGTTTCTTGGAGACAACTGAAATAAATAAATAAACCATAATATTAGAACAATTGCAATTGAACTCATAAACACGCATATTTTAATGACAAAATGTCACAGAATGCCAACAAATTGCATTGCAGTTTGGCGACAAATGTAATAATGCAATTTTGTTAAAAATTAATTAATAAATAAATAAATAAATAAATAAATAAACAAACAAACAAACAAACAAAAAAAGAACATCGATAAGATTGGCAAAAATGCTTCACCAATACATCTGAAGGAGTTACGGAAAACAACTTTTGTCAAATAATGAACAAAGATATTTAAGGTACGATCACAGATTAAAGATATAAGTTTTCCATTCAAAACAGATAGGACACTAAGGAGAACGCATTATTTCCATAGCTTGTCAGTCAGCCCAACAAATCTGACAGATGTCCGACCAATAGCAAGCCAGATATAGTGTTGGTCTTGTAAAAGCTTTTTGAAATCGATAATTAGGGATGTACTTATTATCGACTAGGTATCGATAGATTTTTCTTATAAATATTGCATTTTATAATAATTTAATTTAATAAAAAGATAAATTATATTTTAAAAAGCATTTATTACAATTTGTTCATGTTTACATTACACATACAATTCACAAAAGTGCCCACCTAATACAATTTCGTACATTAAAACAAGTGTATTCTACATTGGCTTTTAGACGTTATGTTCCGTCCAGGTGTTCAGTTCGGTGTTTTCCTTACAATTTTATTGATATCATCTCCGCCTCTTCGTTTTCTGGAATCAATATTATGAAACTGTAATTAATAAAATAATTTGAAAGAGCTAGGATTAACGCAATCCAAAGATCAGGGGGAGTATGTGATTATTTCCATAGAAAGGCCGCAGCCCTCTTTAGTGATGATGCGACTATAGTCTTACCACTGATTATCATCTTCCTCGTTTTCTCTTGATTTATTGATATGTAGCTCTGTTAATCATTAGTTTGAACCTCGTTCTGCTAGTTGTGATGAGTCCAGATAGTCCGTTCATTTCGTTCCAACGTATATGGAAAAAACCTTATTGCACGGTGTTTGTTATTTATTGCCCGTATGCATTAAACAGCATTCAGCATACATTTTGTTGCCATTAAGATACGCTTGAAATTATGTAGCGAAATCTCTAAAGCGTCTTCGAAAACAGAAAACATAGAACGGAAATAAATTAAATTAAAATGAAACGGAATTAGTTGTTGTTTGTTGACATGACAATGTCAATGTTTTATAATTTTTTTTTCAAAAGAGTATACGTACTTACATATATTTTATTTTGTTTGGTGTTAGCGGGTTTTCTTTTGCGGGATTTAATCGTTTGCATAAATTGTTCTTGGCGAGATCTGACAAACACGACAAACCATCAATCGATTAAACATAACATTGACATGCCAAGCTGTGCTACGACAAAGGAGTATGAGGTGTCAGGGGCCTGGGTACGATGGAACATAGAAAGGTGTACAGGAGAGTTTTAAGCTTGAGATTTTCTCAAAACCTACTTGACTTATTGCAAAAATTCTTTCACTGTTAGATAGATAAAAGTTAAAACTATGTAACTGTAAAAGAATTGTAGGGACCTCACTACATCACATACTAAATATTTACATTTATATACATACACAGTTATATTATATTTAATTTCATTTAGTTCCGTATATTTATTTCAACATTACAATAACATTCACCGGGCGATGCCGTGTCGACTTCCGACACGCGTGGCTCCGTGTCGATAGCAGTGGGTAACCGCCCGTGCTGGCGACTCGGCACGCAGTCGGAGAGAAAAGAGTATTATATTCTTTGTAGAGACTATCTACGGAGACGATCACTTTTGTTTTACTCTAATCTGTATTGTATCGATTTCTTGTCTGAATTTATTCGCAGCTATTTTCTGTTCGATATATCGCATTGTAATTAAGCATTTACCGTGTTCAACCCTTCTTATATTATGAGTGGAATAAACCGAGTGTTACTGTGTACCCTGGACTTTCATTGACGACCGAATACCAAGATCCTGTCAACAGCAACCTACAGGTACACTCATCATCAGCACTCTTAACCCACACCACCATATTAGTGGTGACCCCCACCATATTGGTGACCCCCTAAGAATGCCTAAAAACACGGAGGAAGATGCATTTAAAGATGCAACCGAAAATCCCGAGAAATCAAATGTCCGGGGTCAGGCGGTGTTTTCCAATGGTTCCGACACAAATGGTTCCGACACAACAGGGTCCGGCTTAGCCGAAGTATGCAAAGTTGGAATTCGTATACCACCGTTTTGGCCGGAAGAACCCGAGATATGGTTTGCGCAAGTAGAGGGGCAATTTGCTATTTCCGGAATTTCTGCCGATTCGACCAAATTTAATTACGTCATCGGACAACTGGAAAATCGTTATAGCCGAGAAGTCAAGGACATTATCGTCAACCCACCAGCTGAGAACAAATACGACAAGCTGAAGACAGAGCTGATTAAGCGACTCACAGCGTCGAATGAAAACAAGCTGAAGCAGTTGTTGATGCACGAGGAGCTTGGTGATCGTAAGCCCTCGCAATTCCTACGACACCTCAATGGACTTGCCGGTAACGACGTTCCTGACGATTTCCTCAAGACCATATGGATTAGCCGTCTACCGCGTAATATCCAGACTGTAATAGCAGGACAGCCAGCTACAGCATCCATAGACGCGTTAGCTGATTTATCCGACAGAGTGAACGATATCACTACTCCCACGCCGAATGTTGCTGCAGCATCCAGCCAGCCTTCTACTTCCAAGCCCACCGTCAGTGAATTGACTCGAGAAATCGCCGATCTACGAAAGGACTTACGTAACCTGACCACGAGAGACACTAGTAATTCAGGAAGATCATCTCGCTCGCGCTCCAAGCAGTCATCTCGCAGTAGCTCCAGAAGCAGGTCGCAGGCTAGCTACAAGAAGTTCCCAGTATGCTGGTATCACGCCAAATTCGGCGATAAGGCTAATTCTTGCGTGCAGCCCTGCGATTTTAAGGCGGAAAACTCCAAGGGCAGTCGATAATGGCGACTGACGACTGCCTGAGCTCAACTGGTCGCTTGTTCGTCACCGATCGATCATCGAAGACGCAGTACCTGGTCGACACCGGAAGTGACCTCTGCGTGTTCCCTCGGTCGTTAGTTCGCGATCGTCGTGCTAGAACTGACTATCAATTAAGTGCGGCAAATGGTTCTACAATTGGAACTTATGGCTACTTACATCTAGATTTAGATTTAGGCTTACGTCGTATTTTTCCTTGGCGTTTTGTAGTTGCTGATGTTACTAAGCCTATTATAGGCGTAGATTTCCTAAATTTTTATAATTTAATAGTTGATTGTCGCCATAAGCGCTTAATAGATAATACAACAACTGTTACTACTGCAGCTTCAATTGCAGACTGTGTAAATATTGCATCTATTAAGGTCCTCACGGGTAGCTCACGATACCACAAAATTCTAGATCAGTATCCTGACATCACACGCCCGGCCGGAACACACAACGATATACCACACAACACAGTTCACCACATACGCACGACACCTGGTCCTCCAGTTTTCAGCTCACCTCGTCGCCTCGCCCCTGATAAACTCAAAATAGCAAAGGACGAATTTCAGTCGATGTTGTCAGCAGGTACAGCCAGGCCCTCGGGTAGCCCTTGGTCCTCGCCCCTTCACTTAGCGCCGAAAAAAGACAACGGTTGGCGTCCTTGTGGGGATTATAGGATGTTGAATGCCCGTACTGTGCCTGACAGATATCCGATAAGGCATATCCACGATTTTGCCCACAGCATTTCTGGTTGTAGAGTTTTCAGCACTCTGGACCTTGTTAAGGCCTACAATCAGATACCTGTTAATCCAGACGACATCCCTAAAACAGCCATCACAACGCCATTTGGCCTTTTTGAATTCCCGTTTATGACCTTTGGTCTTAGGAATGCAGGTCAGACCTTCCAGAGGTTTGTCGACGAGATGACTAGGGGACTCGATTTTGTCTATTGTTATTTAGATGACTTTCTAGTGTACTCCAGGGACGAGGCGGAGCATGAAGAACATCTTCACCAAATATTTTCCCGACTACAACAATACGGCATGCTTATTAACACGTCCAAGTGTGTTTTCGGTGTCACAGAAGTAACCTTTTTAGGATATCACATTTCGGAAAAGGGCACCAAACCACTGGACTCTAAAGTGGAAGCCATTAGTCAGTTTCCAATACCCACTGACGTAAGGCAGTTGAGAAGGTTCATGGGAATGATAAATTTTTATAGGCGTTTCTTGCCACGAGCCGCTGCAATCCAGGCCCCATTGAACGCTTTGCTGACTGGTTCTGTAAAGGGATCACACCCAGTCGACGTATCCGGTGACGCATTACTCGCCTTTGAGGCTTGCAAAAACAGCTTATCAAAAGCAGCCTTACTAGCACACCCTGACTGTTCAGCGAAGCTAGCTTTGGTAACAGATGCGTCTGACAAAGCAATAGGTGCCGTTTTGCAGCAGCTTAAAGATGGATCGTGGCAGCCATTAGCTTTCTTCTCCCGCAAATTGAGTCCTTCTCAAGAGAAATATTCTCCTTATGATAGAGAGCTCCTCGCAATCTACGAGGCGATAAAATACTTCAGGCACATGCTCGAGGCTCGACACTTCACTGTCTATACTGACCACAAGCCAATCAGTTTCGCATTCCATGAAAGGAAGACCAACTGTTCGCCAAGGCAATTTAGACATTTGGGTTTCATTTCCCAATTCACTACCGACATTAGGCACATTGCCGGTAAAGATAATGTCGTTGCCGACACATTGTCGCGTATTAGTGAATTGGAGGCTCCTATCGACCTCGAGGCATTAGCAGAAAGTCAAATTTCTGACCCTGAACTGCACAAACTTTTAACAGAAGGATCTGCATTGCGTCTCGAAAAACTTAAAGTGCCCGAAAGTCGAGCAATATTGTACTGTGATACAAGTACGACTGCTCACAGGCCTTTCGTAACCAAGTTTTTCAGAAAGCAAGTTTTCGACAGCTTACACTCTCTAAGTCACCCTGGTATTAAAGCCACGACAAAACTGGTGTCGGAACGTTTTGTCTGGCCAGGTATCAGAAGTGACTGTAGAAAATGGGCGCAAGCGTGCATTTCCTGCCAGCGAGCCAAAGTGAGTCGACATGTGAGTGCTCCTTTAGGCAATTTTAACCTGCCTCGTGCACGTTTTAAGCACATACACATCGACCTCGTTGGCCCACTTCCGATGTCACAAGGCTTCCGGTACTGTCTTACGGCAATAGATCGGATGACCAGGTGGCCAGAAGTCGTGCCAATAGCAGACATAACTGCGGAAACTGTTGCCAAGGCGCTACTGTCAACTTGGATTGCTCGTTTCGGCTGCCCGACTCAAATCACGACGGACCGTGGCCGTCAATTCGAGTCGGCCCTCTTTCAACATTTGTCGAAAATAGCCGGATTTGAGCACAGGAAAACGACAGCATATCACCCTGCCTGCAACGGCCTAGTTGAGCGGTTCCATAGGCAGCTCAAGGCAGCTATAGTTTGCCATGCAAATGAGAACTGGACCGAATCTTTGCCATGGGTACTTCTGGGCGTCCGCAGTTCGTTTAAGGAAGACTTGCAATCTTCTTCCGCCGAACTACTATATGGTGAGCCACTGAGACTGCCTGGTGAGTTTTTTGAACCGACTGTGGAGGGAACTACCGACATAACCGAATTTTCCGCACGGTTGCGCAAATTTGCCGAAAACTTGCGACCTACACCGGCTTCTCACCATACTACCCAGAAGAGCTTCATATTCAAAGACTTGGCAACCACTGAACACGTCTTCCTGCGTGATGACAGCTTACGTGGTTCCCTACAACCTGCTTATTCTGGTCCACATAAGGTTTTAGCACGAGGAAACAAAACTTTTAAACTCCTTATCAAAGGTAAAGAGGTCACGGTATCCATAGACCGTTTAAAACCGGCCTACATACTGGTTGATACCAATGACCATAATACGGAGGAGGCGCCTCCAGCCATCCAAGGGGATTACGTAACCAGATCTGGACGTAGGGTCAGATTTACAGATTTTTATCGCCCTTGACGGTCTCTGGAGGGGGGTGGTGTAGGGACCTCACTACATCACATACTAAATATTTACATTTATATACATACACAGTTATATTATATTTAATTTCATTTAGTTCCGTATATTTATTTCAACATTACAATAACATTCACCGGGCGATGCCGTGTCGACTTCCGACACGCGTGGCTCCGTGTCGATAGCAGTGGGTAACCGCCCGTGCTGGCGACTCGGCACGCAGTCGGAGAGAAAAGAGTATTATATTCTTTGTAGAGACTATCTACGGAGACGATCACTTTTGTTTTACTCTAATCTGTATTGTATCGATTTCTTGTCTGAATTTATTCGCAGCTATTTTCTGTTCGATATATCGCATTGTAATTAAGCATTTACCGTGTTCAACCCTTCTTATATTATGAGTGGAATAAACCGAGTGTTACTGTGTACCCTGGACTTTCATTGACGACCGAATACCAAGATCCTGTCAACAGCAACCTACAGGTACACTCATCATCAGCACTCTTAACCCACACCACCATATTAGTGGTGACCCCCACCATAGAATTATTAAATTCGATCCAGTAGTTTTTGAGAAAATCTCTACCTTATTGAGGCCCCCCTGTTATCCCTGTTTTCGACTGTAACATATACATAGGTGCTATTGACACTAGGTTTTGTAGGGTATTAGGGATACTTGCAGAAGCAGTTGTGGACGGACGTCATGCCATTAGTACGCTTGAGAGTGGCGTCCCTGACACACATGGTAATAAACAGTCCCAATAGCACCCTGAACGCGGTAATTATTTTTCACTATAAAACAACTCGCAATGTTCATATAATATCAGCTGTCGACGCCATCTTGTAAACAAAATGAAACTAGCGCCGCCGTGGCGGAGAATCATACTAAGTCAACACTACAGCGGCTTTTCAGTCAGCTGAGGTGTTGAACGTTTTATGCGTCTTAATGATCCAACCACCCAACTAGCTGTTTGATTGGATGCCGTCGTTCAATTAACGTGCTAGCTGTTCAATCACACGTATATTTCAACCAGTTGACTGCGACATATATACAGTATTGACTGACACTCAAGTTCGAAATCTTTTTTTAGTATTTATTTGACTAATTGAATACTTACTTGATGCTCCAATGAGTGTTCATGCCAGTCTGCTGACTCAGCATGGCCAGCAGCGCTTGTCTTGCCTCATCGCTTACACCGCCCGCGCCGGGGACCACGGGGGTGGGGGCGGGCGCCGGGGCGGGCGTGGGGGTGACGTCAGCTGCGCCAGATGTGAAGGCTTTGTCCTCCTGGTAATAATAAAATAAATAAATAAAATTATTGACACAAAATAATGAACAATGCTTCTTGAAAGTAGGTATTACATTTTTATCAATATATTATAACATTTGTTTCAAGAATGTGGAAACGATAGCATCCGTACTAGTTTAAAACACTGTATGACGGATACTAACTAAATTGTTATAATTTGTAATTTAAACATTCCTGCAGTGTATAAAAACAGTTTACCAGTAATATTTTTATCAACTTATTTTTAAATTCCATTCCTGTTAATTTCTAAATTTCCCGAGGTAGGTAATTGTAGGAAAGAGACCACTGAGGCTGTTATTCATAAACGTGATTTAAAGTTACGCCACCGTTTAGCCTGTCCCTTGCTATCTTAACCTTTTTTAACGAAGTGGAAGGGATAGCAACACGATTTAAGGGAAGAATAACATCATAAAATTTCACGTAGTATACTCATAAACTGGTTATCTCACCTGTTCCTTAGTGGTATTGGTGACGAAGAGTATATCGTTCAGTATGCAGAACCCTCCGCCAGTGTTGGGTACCACGACGAACGTGCGGTGGAACGAGCGCGTCGGGTTGCCGCTCACGTGCGTCTCTTTGAACACGCCGTTCATTGTCAACACTATCATTGTTGGCTGGAAAGGTAACAGTTGGTTCAAATCCGGGTATATTTGTTAACTTACAATAAAAGTGATATGGCCCATACTTCTATACGGAAGCGAATCTTGGACAATCAAGGAGGAACTGCGGAAACGTGTAGAGGCTTTCGAAATGTGGGCTTACAGACGCATGTTGCGCATCAGTTGGACTGACAAAATAACGAACGTCGAAGTCCTGCGACGAATGAACAAAAAATGCGAACTTTTGCAGACCATCAAGAAGCGTAAAGTGGCGTTCTTAGGACATACTCTGAGGCACGAGCGCTATGAGTTGCTTCAACTTATTATGATGGGAAAAGTCGCCGGAAAGAGAAGAATCGGTCGCAGGAAAAAGTCGTGGCTGCGTAACATCCGGGAATGGACTGGAATCGCGAGCGCCGCAGTCCTGTTTCGCCTCACGAGAGATAGGCACAAATATGATGAGCTGATTGCCAACCTTCACTAGTTGGAGAGGCAACCCCCAAGAAGAAGAATAAAAGTGAAGATTATAATAGGGCATTTGACTTTTTTATTGCATCAATCAACTCTCGTATTCCTGCTGAAGAGAACTGTGAAATCATTTTTTGGATATCTCAATTGACAAGGCCTAAAAATTATAAGCATCCTAAAAGAAAAATGACATTTCAAGATTTTGTCTCTCTGAATACGTAGAATTTTTTTCAGAATTTTTCGTAGAATAATTCCGAGGAAAAAAAAAATCTGCTTTAAAATTAGGCATTCCGGAAGTACTGTGGCTCTGACGTAGTAGGCAACGGAAATCTAATTGTATTTTTGTTTGTAACACTTTTTCAATGCTTTCTACCTAGAACTATGCTCTGATGCTGAGTAATATATTTATCCTACTAAAACTTTGCTTCTTAGTTTTTTTTAATAAAATGGTAAGTACTTATTTATTGAAGACAAAATATTTAACAAAAGACAGTAATATGTAATTTAAAAAACTAAAATTAAAAATTTGCCCCAGGTCAGCGACCGCGGGGAGTGTCCCCAAAAGGCTGGCTGCATTGCCTCGCTGGATTGCGAGGCTAATGCGTTGCGCGAGGTACGCGCCAGCCCTCTTTTCATTAGACACAACCATCAATTAATAAAATTGATTATATTGGAAGATATATATATATATTTTAAGATTGGCGGCTCTAGTTAGCTCAGTTCAGGGCAATCAAACGAAAAGGTCAAAAATCTCGCTCACCGTGAAAACCAATAAGTCTACAGCGAATCCCATAAGGTCGTGTTTAGTCTTCGGGAGGTCTGAGCAGAAGGACACGACCTGAAGCCGGCCCGTGCGCATGCACCGGCGCCGCGACTCGCGATCCGTTACACGCGTTAGGTTGCGGCTGTTTGGTATGTACGCGTTTAATCTGGGAAAGAAACATAGTTGTGTTATGAAAGAAGATATGGTTTGCCACGGTTGTTTTTAGGGTGTAGGTATGTGTATACACGGAGGCTTTGAATTCGATTCAAATTTCGACAAATGGATGGTTAGGCTTGTGACATACATTAATTCTGCACAGCGTTTAAGTAAATTAAACAATTTAGGGAAAAATAATAAAAATATTTACGATAAATTCAACTATCATTTTTGTTTAATTTGATGTGCATCAGTTTATTACTATTAACCACCACGATAGTAATAAACTGTTTTGTAACGAAGCCTACCATCAAGTTCTTAAGTTAACAGCCAACTAACCTGGTAACAGAACTCCTGCTATCGTTAGTCAGGTAATTCGCTGTCAAGGACATTGTCGCGTGTTCGTGGTACGCTTCGAGCAACGGCTGTCGGCTCTCGGAGTCGTATATGGCGAAGTACTGGGTGAGGAATTCGCGGACCAGGTCCTGGCCTGCTGGGTCCACTAGGAAGGACTGCTGGCGTGGCGGGAGCGAAACATCTTCGGACACGTCGAAGCCAATCGCTGGTGGGAGGTCCACTCCGTCCTGCATCGTTGTGAAGTCAATAAAAATTCTCTTCGGTGAACCTTTTTCTTGGTGGTGTAAATGTAAATATATAAAAAGTTCGTGGAAAAATATATGAAACTAGTACGTGGAGGAGATGAATATCAAAAGGTGACATGTTCATGTCAGGTTTTTTTTACAGAAATCGATATAAACCCCCACATTTTGTAGTCTTAGCATAATATTTTGACTATAAAAAAATTGTATGTTGTCAATAAAACATTTATCTTTAATTATGTAAAGAACTACCGACATTTATTTATTCATTTAGCGTTTTTTATCGATTTCTGTATAAAAAAGCAGGACATATCCTGAACATATTGTCATCATTTAATATTACTCAAATAATGATCAGAGAATGGCATGGTTTGAAAGAAAAATATACATAGGATTGAAAAGAATATGTAACGATGGTTTGGTCATTTAGACCGAAAGTCTTGAAAAAATACAGCAAATATTGGTGGTATGCCTTTGAAAAGTCCGCAGAATGTATCAAAGACTACAAAATGTTTATGTTATGTTTTTAAAAAGGCGAAGTGTGATCTACTACAAAACGGCCATATGTAAAGATTGAGGAATGTGGAGGAATCGTTCCAGCAGGCCAGGATCGCAGGTGGAAATCCATTTTCTGTGCCTATAGGAAACAGTGGTAAGTAATAATAATAAGTATGTGTAGGTATACCGCAGCCCAAATCAAGTGTCTTATTTTGTAAACAAATATGATCGTCTAATTACCTGTTGTGATGTAACACTGAACTGATTTCTCGAACCTGTTCATCATTGTGAAAATAAAGTGATCCGATCTAATGTGAAGGGTAGGGTAGTTTTTGTTTACAAAATAAGACACTTGATTTGGGCTTAGGTATAGGTATGTCTGCTGATGATGCATCGACTCACCAATCTCGTCAGCTTGGGGAACTTCTTCCGCACATCACTGGAGACAACAAACAACATGGCAACAGATGTCGATAGGAATTCTGAAACTACTCTCAGACACAATTAGTTTCAGCGTGGTACAAATTGACACACATACAAGTTTGTCCTTTGTTATCCGTGGTTACATTACAAACAGCATTTAGGATTAGGGAGGGGTCACTCTTGCTCCGGGTCCTACCTGGTGCAAAGATTGGACATAGTTTTAGGCGCAGAAGTATCCCCTAGGCAACTATTGAGGCGCGTGACGCTCAACAAGATCGGCGACGTTGCCAGCTGGTGCGCAACATGACCAATGGTACCGCATGTTCCTCGTTGCCGTTCAACATGATGAGCGACATGTTGTGCAACATATCGCGCGTCAAATGTTGCCTAGTGGATATGAGACTTTCTCAAAATGGCAACAGGGTCGCAAAAGGACTTTTTAAATGGCTAATTCTCTGTAAGCCTAATTATCTAAGTGCCTAATTCTTAAAATGGTAAATGGTCTGCAATTGGAAGTATTCATAAAAATAAATTATATACGTTATGGGCACCTTTGCACCGGGTATGACAAGGGGCGCATTCGAATGACGAGGTTTTAAAGGATACATAAGAACTTAGTTAATTTAATTGTTGTTATAGGTACAACATTTTATACGAACGACTCCGTTGAATGGTTTATTAGATGATACGCCACCGATAGCGATACTGACACGATCTAGCCCAGTGGCATTTAGGCCCGTATTAATAGTCTGAGCTCAAACCCGCCCTCCAGCGCGAATTCAGCTGATACACTCTCAAGACGTGATCACCATCTCAAGTATGTCATTTATTAATAAACCAATGTTGAGGGCGTATCACGTGATATTTTCCTAAAGTCGCGGTTCGCCTGCAATCAGCAAATACGTTCTCAAGTGTGAGTTTGACAGTTGTCTTGAGAACTGAGTTTTGTTTATTAATACGGTGTTACTCGCGTTATACCAGATTCCTAAACGCGCACCTAAGTTACGTTAATATTAGGAATGCCATCTTGAGGTCGTTCTCAAGATGACTTTTGAGCTCAGAGTGATTTATTAATACGGGCCTTAGTTTAATTAACGCTAACATAATAGAAATGAAAAAAAATAGTATTGACATTTGGTTTTTCGTTAGCAAATGTCAAACCCATATAAAGAAAATTCTATAGCGTTATCGAATATATAATCTTACATTTTCTAGTAAATGCTTTCACAGTGTATCGTTTTCAGTCGGCGAAAGCAATATACCGTGCGTGACGATAATGTCGGTATCGTGTCGATGCCGTCTAGGAAGTATTTAACCAATTTTCCAGAAGTATTTATACCTTTTTGTAGCATTTCTATTTATACATTCATGGCAAATAATATAAACATTCAAATGCAAAACTAATATACAAAAAGCCATGAGTACAATGTTGTGGGGATCTTTCCACGTGATTCTTGTGGTTTGTAATAACATGGACAATAAAGGATTTTAAAACTCCACAAAGTTCTCAAAGTATCTTAAATATTTAATGCACATTGATTCAACTCCAGTCCAGAGTATGTGTCTCAATTTGAAGATATAATTTGACCATTAAATACGTGTAGAACCACTGACGGCGTTAAAGAAAACCAAGAAAAGTAGTAATAAATATTAATTGATTTCTTGTCAAGAAACTAAATTAACATCCCTCAGTGATTCTTACTATAAAATATAACATCCATACATCTAAACTAGTATATGAATATAATATCTTCGAGGGTCACTTAACATCATATTGTAATATTACAATATAGGGAATGTTTTTGATCAGCGACACCCAACTCAGGAGTGGTATAAATAATCTTAATTATTTTTAAATAGTAATTATTTTTAACATAATTACCTAATATTTAAAAAAAATGTTTAATTTCTCTTGAAATTATCACAGGGCTGCCATAGTACGTACAGTCGAAGACAGAGATAAGTATACAGGGGGCTTCAATAAGGTTGAGATTTTCTCTAAAACTACTGGACCGAATTTAATAATTCTTTTACAGTTACATAGTTTTAACTTTTATCTGTCAAACAGTGAAATAATTTTTGCAATAGGTCAAGAAGTTTTTTAGAAAATCTCAACCTTAACTCTCCTGTTGTGTACCTTTCTCTGTGTTCCGCCGTACAAAATACTCCCGAATTTTATTATTTGTGGATTTTTGCATGAAAAATTAAGGTATTTATTTGTTTTTGCATCATTATCGGGTATATTATTAGCCCTGAGTCGCGCGTCGTTGATCAAAACAGCTTGGTTGGTTTATAGTGATATTTTAAGTGACCCACGACATAAGCACAGCTGTTTCATGCTAGTACAAACCCGCGACTGCCTTGGCCTAGCCGTTAAGCTAGGTCGGAAGCAGTGGTAACGGGTTCTGTAATCAAATCAATCGCATAACGTCATAGCAGTACCTACATCAGTATCCTGATAATCCTATGTAGATGGCATTTGTTATAAATGGTGCAGAGTTCCAAATAAAACCTGTTTTACTTAGGAAAATGAGATTCTCGGATGTTATGGGATGCAAAACTAGTCTTGTACAATCGAACACAGAGAAAAGTAAATTTATCAAAAACTACTGGATAGATTTGAATAAGTCTTTTACAGTTACATAGTTTTAACTTTTATCTATCTAACAGTGAAATAATTTTTGCAATAGGACAAGTAGTTTTTTTGAGAAAATCTCAACCATCAAAACTCTCCTGTACTGTTTTCTCTGTGACCTATACAAATCAATGTTTTGTCTCCGTGGTTTTTCAAAATGTTGTGCAACATTGTGTAATAAAAATAGGGGAGTAAAAGTATTACCATCTAACCCAATGTAGGCAATGCAAAAATATAGGTTCATCAGACAATCTTTTGTTTTCAAAGAGCCTATCCCTGATCCGGCCTGATGACATTGTGTTTTCCAAAGTCACCAAAACATGCCTCAAACAAATTGTTACTTCAATGTGTTTGCAATAAAGCCCACATTAAAACTCAGCATTAGGTCAGCTGCGTCTCATATCCCCACATATTTAACCTTTTGAACGCCACGTCATGTTAGAAAGTGATGCACCCTCAACGCCATGTCACATGACATTTTAGAATAATTTGACGTGACAACTTGTCGTGATATCCCGACATGGCAATCATGTCACGATTTCCCATTGTCTTCTATGGCCGTCTTTGGCGTTCAAAAGGTTAAGCAAAGGACAATTTCAAGCGTCATCATTCAATACCTTGAAAGCTTCACCTTATACCACATGTATATGTTACCTGACGTAGATCTCATGATCCTGAAACCTGTTCACCAGTGGGTTCCCCTTGAGATAGAGCTCGACCAGCGGTAGTGCCTTCAAGTGTTCCAGTGCTCCTATGTGGGGTATCTGGAAGCATTACGGCAACAATATATTATTATATATGGATATCACTCACTTATATTGTTGAAGCCAGCAATAAGACTGACAGTTATTTGTAACGATAACATTGCTATGAAATATTGACAACTATACCACAGGCCAAATCAAGTGTCTTATTTTGTAAACAAATATGATCGTCTAATTACCTGTTGTTATGTAACACTGAAGGAACTGATTGATCGAACCTGTTCATCATTGTGAAAATAAAGTAATCCGATCTACCTAATAATGTGAAAATAACTATGCAATAGTCACAGAACAGCTTAAAATGTTAGTAGGGGAGGGTTTTTGTTTACAAAATAAGACACTTGATTTGAGCTTCAGTTTACATGTCTGAGACCATCTGACATGTAAACTGACTTTGACTGTCAACAGTGCAAAGTAGGTTAGGGCCGTGGACTTTCATTGCAGAGGTTCAACTAAATATGAACTGGTATTATTTATACACATGTTAAATAACAATGCGGAAAAACTCAGTCCTATGTAACAAAGTTGATTAATTAGGTACATACGAATCTGCATCAGTATAACTTACTCTATTATCCCCAATGTACAAGATTTTCAGATTCTTCAATTTGCTAGCCAGTATCTTCAGATGTTCTATGCCATGCAGTTTGTTCTCGTTTAGGTTAAGGGCTTCTAGGTCCGGGATGTTCTCTGCCATGATGTCCACAGCAGCCAACATTATTGTGGGACGGAACAATGCACAGAAAATGTCTAGAAGATCTGAAAAGCAGGAAAAATTGCAGGCAATTAAGTCTAAAATCTCCCTCGATGTAAGGGAAGGTCTGTGCCCGAGCAGTGGGGCAATATAAATAGACTGATGATGATGAAGTCTAAAATCAATCTGATTTAACACATGACTTTAACATTGCACCTTTTCTTAACTATCGTAAAAGAAAATATCTTTTCTCATCCCTAATAGCAATCAGCTTCTTAGCTATAATCAGATGCTTTGATCTTTCTGTGCCATTGTTGAGATAAGTGATGCTCCACTGAGCATTTATTAATCATAAAATGGCATTATGTATTTTAATTTTACTTAAAATCATATGATAGCTTAGCATCCAATACAGATAATTGGATTTGACTAATAATTTAATGAAACAGCTATGTTACCTGGATCTGTGTGAAACTTGGTGAGATCCAATGCTTTAGTTGTAGCATTGTATCTTTTCGCCATAGCCAATTTCATTTTCTCCTTCATTTCTGCATCAATTGTCACATTAGGTACAGTATTTTTGACAATCACTAACATCTTGAAGCCGTCGGACATTGTGATCTGTCTATCCGCATTGAACAACTTCTCAGCAACTTTGACATCATCGACGTAGAACACTGCAGCATTGCCACTGATCTTGTAATAGTGAGGAATGAAGATATCCGGTGACAGAAAGCTTAGTAGAGCTCTCAAGACCACATCTTTTTCATGCTTGGCGCCGTATGGTATAACAATCTGGTACCAAGGCAACATACCAGGTATGAACTTCCGTTTTGGGAATCCATGACCCTGTCTAGGTCCAGGGGAGTTGAGGCGACCTCCACGGCCCCTTATAACTCTGCGTACAAGTCTGTTGTTTGGCATTTGACCCCCGTGTGCTCCCATGTCAATGTCGTCATCATCCAGTAGCAGTTTGGCTGCATTTTCGTTCCACGCACGGAGCTTGTTTTTGCCTTTATTTGTACCAGGTTTAAAACTAACCCGTCTAGTGTTGGAGTTTGCGCGGTCATCATGTTCTGCAATTTATATACAAAATAATATATGTTTACCATTTTGTGCATCACATTGTTAATTAATAGTATACATAAAGCTGTGCAAAGATATATTACAAGCTTGATACTCTTGGTGTTGTATTCAAATGATAACCTAACATTACCTAACCAATCCAAGACAGTTTAGCGTCTGTAAGTATGCAAATTGTAAATTCTAAGGCATTGTGTAATCCACCAATCCGTAAATGTGTGGTTGGTCATGCCCGAGCCTCCTCGATGTAAGGATAGTCTGTGCCAGAGGCCCAAAGAGTTGGAACATAAAAACAGATTTCTGTGCATTGTCATTTTTTCCCCCAAATCTTTTGCCCTCAATTGGATACGAAAAATTCAACTTAATTTTATTACCATTACATCACTATTATAAAATGTTTGAAAGGACAAAGCAGTCGAGTGTTCGAAAGAAGGAAAATGACACGCAATTTGTAGTTAGTTACTTTTCTAATTTATCGAATTACCTAATTCTAATGGAACTTGATTTATGTGAAAGGTTATCTTACCAAAATGATCATTGTCCCCTTTCCAATTTCTAATTCTTCCGCCACCACGTTTAGGCATGCTGATTGTTCGTGGACGATAAAATGTCATGAACAAACAGTTTTCACTTTCACAAACCACGAAATATTCAATTTATGGCGTCGTAAGAAGTAGGTGTTATACTTTCACCAAATCACCTCTTAAAATTTCTGAGAAATCTCAGAAAAATAATGCAACAAATTCAATAAAAGCTAACCAAATCGATCGCCATTTGTAATATATATAAAAAAAAGTTTATGTCAAATCAAAGGCAATAATGTTGCCTGTTAAATTGTACATTTTCTACTACTTTTGGTATTCTATCTGCCAAAATAGAACTTGGACAAGGACATCCGAATTCTTTGCTGTTAGCTGTAAACGTGACTTATATTTATGTTATTCCTTAGTTAAAGCCATCGACGGGCTTTCTTAAACGTTTTTAAGGAATTGTGAAAGTGACAAAAACATTGAACTACAGGGGGTGACCGCGACTTCAATCGTTTTCGTTATCGTTTTCATTTTGACACTTGAATTGAACGATACACATTGCTGCGTTTCGTTGACATTTGTTAAAACTTGCAAAAACATAGCAGCAATGTATAGCGCCCATGTGTCAAATTGAAAGCGATTACGATTGGAAGTCGCGATCACCCCACTTGGCCACGAATTTCCTCGTTTTCGTAATAGCTTTAAATTTGACGCATAGGCTATACATTACTGCAATATTTAACAAACGACAACAAAACGCAGCAATGTATATCGTCCAATGATAATGACAACGCAAATGATTGAAGTCGCGGTCGGGCCTTAGGCAAATTAACATCACTTTTGCGTTCACAACCACACAAAACATGGTCGAACCCGCTCAACTATCATCTTTTACGTTATCGTTTTGTTTTGGGTACAGGGTAATGTATAAATAAATCATCCACTTGTCAAAATGAAAACGATAACGACGAAAGTCGCTGTCGATCTGACTTACAGAAATCTTAGCATACCATGAAACAAGATAATGACGGACGATGCTCTCCGCTGATTGGCTGGCGTGAATATTATGGCATAAACACGAGGTTTTGGGCTGTGATTATAAATTTAGCCTTGCAACGTGGTATAAATAAAATATTTTATATTTTATTTAAAATATTTTATATTTTATTTAATACTTAGGTGTACACAATGTATTTCCTTGTAATAAAATACTTGAAACCTGCACATTTAAAGGTACGACTACTTACGGTAAAACTTTGTAAATGTAAATACAAAAAATATATTGACGTGCAAATATGTACTTAACGTGCTTACTTGCAATAAAGAAAGAAGATGGGTCAAAACGTACCCACGTTGTAGCAACTTGAGACCTATATCATTCGAAAGGTCTTTAAAAATACATAATTTTTTTGTATGGCAGCAACCTTGTAGCTTATGGGAGAACGGCGTTATAATGTCGAGAACGTTTCGAAAATTCACCCTTCGAACCATTGACGCACGCATTTTCTCACGGCCCGTGTCATCGCCCGAGTTTCGTTCGGTTAAATAAAAGTGGCGTACGGCACTGTCCGACCTTTCTAGGTATCTCTGTACAAAAAAGTCCACTCAATACGGTGTAACGGACCCCCGGTACGGTGACCCCGGACGGGTAGAAGAAGCGTGGACAGACCACCGGCCAGATAGTCCGACGACATCAAAAGGGTTGCTGGCTCGGTGTGGACCAGACAACCTAGGGATCGGGCCACATGGAGAATTCATGGAGAGGCATATGCCCAGGAGTGGGCTGCTGTATGCTGAGGAAGAAGAAGACGTCTACTTAGAACAAACTCTGCAGCTGGAAAGGAGCATCTTCGAGAAGAGAGTGGCAGGAGAATTCAGCTAGGCTGTGCAGCATTTAGGAAGCTACATCGAATCTTCTCGTTTTCATACTAGAAAGCCCTGAAAACAAAGGTCTTCAACCAGTGCGTCTTGCCAAATGGTGAGCTATGAAGCCGAAACGTGGACACTGACAGTGGGTCTGACACACAAGTTCAAGGTCGCTCAGCGAATCAGCAAACTGAAGTGGCAGTGGGCTGTACACATCTGTCGTAGAACCGATAACCGATAGGGTAGACGAGTTCCGCGAATACAGTCCACGATCGGATAAATGTAGCGTAGCACGCCCTCCATCAAATGGATGGATAACATTCTCGAGGTGGCTGACAATACCAAGATGTTCGATGATCTAGTCATCCCGGAACCAGTGGTAGTCCATAACACGGTCCTTGAAGTAGTTCAGCAATATGACTGTCTACTTAGGACCAACTTCGAGAAAGAGAGTGACAGGAGAATTCAGCTGGGCTGTGCAGCTTTTGGGAAGCTACGTCATATCTTCTCGTCTTCAATATCACAATGCCTGAAAACAAAGGCAACCAGTGGGTCCTGCCTGTGATGACCTACGGAGCCGAAACGTAGACATTAACGGTGAAACTGGCCCACAAGTTCAAAGTCGCTCAGCAAGCTATGACAGAGCTATCCTTGTAATTCTCTGGTAGATAGAATATACGAGTATATTCGCCAGAGAACAAAAGTGGTTGACATTGCTTATAGAATCAACAAACTGAAGTGGCAGTGGATTGGTCACATCTGTCGTAGAAGCGATAACCGATGGAGTAGAAGAGTTATCGAATAGAGGCCACGAACGGGTAAACATAGTATGGGACGCCCCTTCACCAGGATATAATGATGACCTTCGCAAGGTGGCTGGCAGCGAGTAGTGACTGGATGCAGAATGCCGAGAATCGCGTTGAGTGGGCGTACTTTGGGAGAGGTCTACATCCGCAGCAGTGGATTGATACGGGCTGATGATGACGACGATACCATTGGCAGCTGTCTTTAGGCTCCATCATTATTTTTTTTTAATATAAAAGGTATTGCTGTTACAGATTGCATAAACTACTATACCCAACTAATGTTATAAATACGAAAGTGTGTTTGTTTTTTGTCCTCCTTTCACGGCAATGTGTAACGTATTGACTGGACTTTTTTTGTACAGAGATACCTAGAAAGGTTGGACAGTGCCGTATGCCACTTTTATTTACCCGAACGAAACTCGGGCGATGACACGGGCCGTGAGAAAATGCGCGCATCAATGGTTCGAAGGGTGAATTTTCGAAACATTCTCGACATTATAACGGCGTTCTCCCATAAGCTACAAGGTTGCTGCCATACAAAAAAATTATGTATTTTTAAAGACCTTTCGAATGATATAGGTCTCAAGTTGCTACAACGTGGGTACGGGGTCCATACAAAATTACCCATTGTTCTTTGACTTTGACTTTATTAGTCGCAATTTGCATTCCAGCCAAGCATAGCTATCACTATCATAGTCATATGATAGTGACTAGGTGTTGCATGGTGCGCGGGCCGCGCGCGGCCCGCGAGACTGCTTTGTTTTCGTGTTGTAGGCGCCGCAACTAAATAAACATTATCCGGATTGTTCGCTGTACAAATAATTCGTGCAAGCCATCCACTAATTATATCATGCACCGCCCGAAAGTTGCAAGTTCAAAACTCTGTGAAATACATTTATTTCGAAAAGAGTTTGTTCATTTAAAGTAGGTTATTGTTGTGATTTTTAAATCAAGCAACGCTCGAAATGCCCGTATGCCAGAAACTAAAAAAAAGTTTTCAAAAGCCAAACGTTGCTAGCTGTACACAATTTCCATAACTTTGTTCATAATTCGAAAGGCAAGGGCATCTTTTTCTTTGGTAGCGTGGGGACGCTCCGGGCTTCGCCCTACGCGGAGCTCGGCCTATGGCCTCGCAGCCCGGCTCGGCCTTCGGCCTCGCAAAAGTTACTTGGAAGGTAGGGAGTTTTTTCTGCTTGGCAAGGGGACGCTTCGGGCTTCGCCCTACGCGGAGCTCGGCCTATGGCCTCGCAGGCCGGCTCGGCCTGCGGCCTCGCAAAAGTTACTTGGGAGGTGGGGAGTTGTTTCTGCTTGGCAAGGGGACGCTTCGGGCTTCGCCCTACGCGGAGCTCGGCCTATGGCCTCGCAGGCCGGCTCGGCCTTCGGCCTCGCAAAAGTTACTTGGAAGGTGGGAAGTTGTTTCTGCTTGACAAGGGGACGCTTCGGGCTTCGCCCTACGCGGAGCTCGGCCTATGGCCTCGCAGGCCGGCTCGGCCTTCGGCCTCGCAAAAATTACTTGGAAGGTGGGGAGTTGTTTCTGCTTGGCAAGGAGACGCTTCGGGCTTCGCCCTACGCGGAGCTCGGCCTGTGGCCTCGCAGGCCGGCTCGGCCTTCGGCCTCGCAAAAGTTACTTGGAAGGTGGGGAGTGTTTCTGCTTGACAAGGGGACGCTTCGGGCTTCGCCCTACGCGGAGCTCGGCCTACGGCCTCGCGGTGTTTTATCGCTTCGGGCTTCGCCCTACGCGGAGCTCGGCCTTCGGCCTCGCGGGAGGGTGCTCGGCCTTCGGCCTCGCTATAGTTACTGATAGATATTTACCGCACGCCAGTAATCCTTTCGTTTCGTATAGGAAAATATATGGAGAAAATATTATGGTTAACTGCTCGTCCGCCATTTTGTTTTTCCCAAAAATGACAATTTTCTGGTATACTGCATCATATGTGCTACGAAGTGGAATTGGTTGGATATTCCTCATGCGCTCGTGCTAGGCCAGCTAATTCGTCAAAGTTTGGTCTGAAATGTCCAAATTTTCATTCGGCTATATTTCCGCCGCCATTTTGTTTTTCTTTTGTTTTTCAATTTCATCACAAAGTAGGTCGACCATGTGACGCGTGTTCCAAATTTGAACGAAATCGGTTGGAAAATGGCGGAGATGGCATCACGTGACCCGCCGCCATCTTGTTTTTTTCACTTCCCTATAGTTTTCCTCTGGTCCAATCACTAAACTATACAACTCCCCCCTACATCACTTTCACCTCCGGGAACTCCATCAGACTAAACGGGACGGTCAATCAGTGAGTGAGTGAGTCAGTCAGTCAGTCAGTCAGTGGTAGTCGAGCTATATATATTTGTAATAAATAAAATCACATTGGCAAAAGATAGTAAATGTGATTTTATTATTGTTGTTGTAGGCTGACAGATATATTTTAAAAATTTCAAGCTCCGTCTTCGTTTCGTATTCCTGCACTGTCACGACAATTAATTTAAACATATGTATGTTACTAGGTAAGTTACATCCCATTTTTTACTAAAACAAAAAAAATCCTACTATTTTAGAGGGCAACACGAATTATCTATGGTTTAGTCATTTGTTTTGTCTATGGTCAACGTATCCACAGTTCATTCTACGCAGAAAATTAATAACAAAATAATAAATTCATGAAATAAAAATTGAAGTAATCTTTTTCAAACAATCAATTTTTACTTCGTATCTCTGAAATAATTAATTAAATAAAGCCAGTTGAAAATCAATGTAATTTCTTTCAATAAAAATAGTATCACGAATGAAGTCATTTTAACGTTCTCATAGCATCATAAAACGGAACGCATGAAAACCATAGAGGAAGCGCAGTCAATAAAAAAACAAGCAGAGACAAAGTTCGTGTGCTTTTTGTCGAGTCTGCCATGTTTTGTCCTATTTGTCGCGCTTGATCAACGCGATCGCGTTTATTGTTCTAAACTGTTATTTTCTGAATGCATTGCGGGTTGTGTATTGTTTACAAATAGTGCAGTTTATTGTGTTGTAATTATAACAGTGAAACATTGATTCCGTCGATCACTATTGATACTTGTGTGTGCGACGGTGTAATTCGTGTTTCAATAAATTTTTACAATAGCTCAGCAACTCTTCGGAAGCTTAGATTTTAATAATATTGTGTATTTAAGCGTTCGTGTTCATCAGACGTAGTGATTTCGTAATATTTTGTCGATCGTGTGACGCAACCCACGTGCACAATACCGAGCATCTCATGCACATTTGTTGTTATTTTGTTGGGGAGTCCGCGAAGCGTTCAGTGTGCAGCGGTAGGGTATTCGCGGCGCGCGTCTCGTCTCGGTCTCGCGTTCGGTATTAATTTTGTGATCGGGTCGGGTCTGATCGGTGCATTCGGTGCGCGAGGTTCTAGTGTCGTAGTCGTTGCAGCGCAGAGCGCGCCGCACACGTGACGCGGACGAGTGTTTGGGTGTCAGTCGGCTGCGGTTCGCGGACGCACGCAAACAGTCCTGCAGTGTGCGACCGGGCCCGAATAGAGGTGAATCACCGCTAAGTGTCGTGTTGGTGTTTACCGGGTGTGCGACGGTACGGAAGTGCGAGGCATGTGCGGCGCTGTGCTGTGAGTGCGAGCAATGTCTCTCGGGTTATGAGTGTGTGACAAAGTTAGTGCGCTGAGGACACTGGAGCCCCTAGACGGAGTTGGGCCCGCCGGGGCGGCCCTGGTGCTTCTCGGGGCTCCGCACGAAGGCAAAATGGCTGCGTGGAACCGCCACCATCACTTCAGCATGCTCATGGACGAGAATGCCAAAACTAAATGTAAGTTTCCTGTACCTATTTGTATTAAGTACAATATCAACAGCTTATTTCAGTTGCCACAGTCCTGGATCACAATTATCTTTGATACTTCGAGCCATGATCTCTTTATCCAGGCATTGATAGCAAGCACCAGGGAAAAGATGTTGGAGGACCGGATTGTACAGCGCAACTAGCACAAGCCAATAAATTAATGAAAAAGGCAGATGCCCCTCTGACACGTTATAGCATGACAATATTTCAGACATAGGTACTACAGGACCATTTAGCAGACATCTAGTGGATGCGAAACTAACTGATGGATTGGGTTGCCTTTTGGCAATGAGATCCGTCATGCAGCAGCTCTTTCAACTCGTAACCAGTTTTCTTTGCACTCTTTCTCTACACAGTCCACCATGGCTCCACCAAAGTCTCTCTCGCAACTTTTACAGTTATAATAAACCATTTTCGTATGAAAATTGCCGACTGGAATTAAAAACTGAGGTTTTGAGGATCCTGTACACAGTCCTAGAGATTACTTGAATTAAAAGTTTCCTAAATCTAATTTATTGACTGTTATTTTTGAAAGACTTCGTATTAATGGCTAAAACTTTGTACCAAACTCCATTAGTACCTGATACCAGAATAAATCAATTCCAATTTCCAGTTTGCGTCTTAATAAAACAGTACTAGGTATTACAGGATATCCTGTGACATCCCAGTTCTGATTTGTAACTTGAAAATCAAGGAAATGTATATTTTCCACTTGGCAATTGTATTCGGGAGAACTGCAAATAGAATTACGTTAGCAATATACCTATATAAATACCTGCATGCATTAAAGTCCTACTAAGAGACTTAGGCCAATAATAATCATAGATATTTTTGAGCACAAACTCAGAATGAGCTTGCACTTATGACTTGCAATATGTACAGGGTGGAAGGTATGGACAACAGCAGATCAATTGTAACATTTGCAGTATGTTTTCAACTCTTACAATGCAGGTAATAAGAACGGTTGATGTGTACAGGGATATCAACTTCCTTTCTAGCTTGAAAACAAACCTGGAACCTGTTCAGCAATGATATTAGTGATCGTGACAGTTACATTTAAGTTTAGCAGCCACAATAGAATCGCAGCTACCGTTTAAATACAAAATCACAGGACTTCCTCGTTTTTCTACATTATTATAGTTATTATGTATAGATACAACTTATTGCATAACTTTGCACAATATTTTTAAAGACTAATCATCATTTTATATCAGTATTTAGGTAACCATTCCCCCAAGTAGCAAGTCATGCTTATGCTTATCAAGTAGGTAGGTACTAATTATCTTAACTCTTAACAATATTCATGTCAGTTTACAATAGATTTTTAATTCTTGTTCTATTGAGCACAGGATGGACAAATATCTTGTGAAATTTTTAATTTTCAGATTTTTGTGGGTAGGTATAATATGCATGATTCTAATACCTACCTACCTTTATTAGGTGTGTTAGTTTTTTTATATGAGGTAGGTTGATATTTGCTTTTAATTAATGAATTTATTATCTTTAATTTGTTCAGAGGTAGGTATCTTAAGTTCTTGAGATGTACCTCTCATTTTGTAATTCTATACAAACTCCATACTAAGTTTATCATCATCAGTCTATTTATATTGCCCCACTGCTCGGCCACAGACCTTCCCTTACAGCGAGGGAGCTCGGGCCTTGATCCACCACATGGGCCCAGTGCAGATTGATGGATTTCACATGCCTTAGAATTTTTCTTCTTCTAGAGCATGCAGGTTTCATCACGATGTTTTCCTTCACCGTTTTGAGAGCACTCGGTAAATGTACGTAGGTTTTTCCGTCGAAAAAAACGAGAATAACTCCATACTAAGTTTATAATATTAGGTAATTACTCTGTGACTAAGTTTATTTAGCAAAGGGATGAGGCACAACGTTAACCATCAATATCTCTGGTGTTACTTAATATCAACAAACAATTCAGATGTATTCTCAGCACTATTACATGAGCTGATTTAGGCAATATATTTTTTACATTTATTTATTTTTAGATTTTGTCATTTAGCTACAGTGTCCTCCATGAATATCCCACTATGTAATCTCTCCCCACCCGTACCACGCGGAGTTGAATTTTTTTTTTATTGAACTTTCCTTCTTATGGCACATTTGTCTAAGTCGTCTAATTTGCCAACCGTGGATAGACGTGCTCTTTTTTTCACTATTTTCTTAACGCGTACGTACTATAGTAACAATGTAATCACATTTTACATGACAACGCACGCGCTCTTTCAGTGGACACAATACAATTTTCCGTTCTATCACTTCCTTTACAACTGCAAGCGACGCCCGAGGGCGTTCAATGTACACCGTTGAATGCACACAACCCTCGTAACCCCACCATGTATCGGCCTACATATCCCTTTGACCTGATTCTACATTGCTGGGTTAGCTTTTTAATTTTGTTAATTTACCCAATGGTCTGGTTTTGTTTGCATTTTCAAGCAAACTTCGTAATTAGTCATTTATTGGTGAAAAATGTTGAATCAAGAGGATAAAAGTGGGCTATCTCGGCCACGAGAGGTACCAACTCCTCTAACTCATAATGATGGACAAGATTGAGGGGAAGAGGCGGGTTGGCAGAAGTAAGAAATCGTGGCTCCGCAATATAAGGGAGTGGACAGCGATAGCCAGCGTCGAAGAGCTTTTCCGACTGGCTCAAGACAGAGGGAGATATGCGGAGCTGACGGCTAGCCTTCATTAGTGTAGATGCACTGCAAGAATAACAATAAAATAACAACATTGATACCTTGTTGTACAAAAAATGTGAATAGAATTTGCATTATAGACAACATAAACTATAGCAAAAACAGTTGCTGCAGTATTGCAATTTAGTTATCTATACCCGAAACACTAGTACCAAGCGTTTTAGTGATACTTGAATCGAATCGAGTCTTAACACACTGCGGCAGTTGCTACTAAACTGTGCAGTTAGGGTTCCCAAAGGTTGTTCCAAAAGTTACCTCATTCATCATACTTAGTTTACCTTTACCTTCCTTAGTTACCACCCCATACTCGAATACTTTGTAGCCGCCATTTCCTGTAACTTGTTAGGAATAGGTCAACAAAATTAACATAAGCATACAGCTACAACGACCGTAAAGATTGTTTTATGACATAATTCGTAGTTTATTTCGGCTCGGGGCGAATTATGATCGGCCCATGTAGCCTCGACCCCAAAACTGCTTAACGCGGCGTCGACCTCCCCAACCTTTAACCTAATTCCACCAACCCTCACAGATGGGTGCTTGCATTGACGCTTTTATTGGGTAACACGACTTTTATACCCCTCGGGCCGTTGCTAAGAGCTCAGCTACACCCAATTGGGGTACAATATTGGGGCATTTATTGGATGAATCACTTTATTTAAGTCATATTCTGTTTACAATACGGATACGATAATGTTATGATGTCAATTATTGGAGGATTTTGTTCAATAACGACTGTTTTTTCGGTACAAAGGACGGTAGTATCACACAGTACAATGAGCTCGGATGACACGCAGCGGAAAGTCGGGCAATACCTATATTTTTATTCGATTTCCCGGACTCAACGGCCGGCATCGCGCCGCCCACGCGCTTGGCACTACTCACCGGAGATCGTTGCATTCGGCCCGATCTAAATAACACAAAGATAGTGCTCTTAATACCCAGTTTCTGAGAAAACCAGGGCAGTCTCAACTCATGGATATACATAAACTCGCGCCTGTTTCCCGAGATTAGGTAGAATATACTTATGCGGTCCTGGCATACCACTTTCGCTTCGTCCACGTTCGTCAATCTTTTCATGTGCGCTTGAAGCGTTCTAAAAGTTGCCCTTTTTAGAACATCACCAACTTGGTCAATATACGTTCTCCTCTGTCTACTTCTAGTCTTCTACCGACCCTTCCGATAACATTCGCTTTTGTATCTTTTTGGTGACTCTCCTAATAAGTCATATCATACCGCCCTATTTATATTTCTTAATTGACTCACAAACTCATTTGTTTGGTTGGGTATATCGATCGCAAAACAAACTTCCTCTGCTTAGAGGAAATTTTGCTTCGGAAATATACCATTCGGAATTTCCCCAACCGCGGCCTTCTGTTAACTGAGTTTATCCTTGCATATAAGGATAAAGATATTTAAAAAAATCATGCGTAGAAGAGTTGCAGAGGCCGTTGCCACCCTGAAGAGTGAGACGTGTCACGCTCTTAATTACACTGGCTTCATTTCCTTACCTTTTACATCGGAACACAATATTAATACTAATTTGATCGCAGCAATTACACAGTAGATAACGAAATAAAATTAACATTTATTAACAATTTTTATAACTGAAGAAGAGTTGCCAAATAGGTAAATGTTTAATGTTAGGTGAAACTTTAGCCGCGATGGTTATCTTTTTGAATAGACTCTAGTAACACATTGCTATTTAACGGCAAATATAGGTACATACTTACTGCACCAGTACTAAATTCCCATTCCGAGAGCAGCCTTAACTTCTATAGAAATGAAATCATCGTTAAAAATTGCTTTTGAAGACAAATGGAAGTGCCAAATGTGCGGGCCGATGGCACCGGAACGTGCCGGAACTGAGTCGCATTTTTGCCGTCGCGATCAACTTTCATTCAGTCTGAAAGCTGTTGCTATGCGGATGCTGGCCTGCGCCGTACTGCCATTAAGCCAAGCGCGCCGGACGGCATGTAGATGATATCGTGCCCGTTGGAAAGTCTACCTGTCTGCCGTTTATTTAGTTTGCTTTGTCTAGGGAAATTCTCATTTTCATTGTTTGGGCTCATTGTACACTTGCTCTTATAGGGCAATAATTCAGTTCCCAGGAGTTATGGTGGAAAGTGATGCTGATATTATTATAGTGTGAAAATGACAGAGGCCCTTAGACATAAGTCTAGTTTAACCTTCTCTTAAACTACGTTTTGTCACTTTCACACTTCGTTAAAATATTTGAGTCACATTTATAGCTTGTGGTTGAACACGAATTGGGACATGGAGGTCCATTTCTTTTAATTATTTTTCCGAATAAGTAAGGGTCTTACAAATAGGCAGCCGGATGATAAGTGATCACCATTGCCTATAGACATCCAATGTATGACGTCTTTACATTAAATTGAACTGCTTTCGAAACGGCATTTTATAAGATGTTACGTACGCTCGCCGCGATATGCCCCGGGCGAGATAACATTGGCGGGCCGACAAACGCATGCCCCCGGCTACGTTGCTAATTTACCGATAACCAGTTGCCCCATGTCTGTCTGCAACTCTGCAGCGGTAAACCCGGCCCTCCCCGGTGAATGGTCACCTTTCTCCGACGCACAGTCTAGACGGCTCGCCGCGACCCGTGAATGAATTTCACATCGGAATGCGGAACGACGATTTATCGGGGGCCCCCCAACCAAATTGTTGGTACGCGGTGTGCCGGTGAAATTGTCTCGAATAATTAGAAACTTCGTAAGTTGTCGCCGTGCAAGTTTGCTGAGAGAAACAGGAGGGAGTGATATCTCTTTTGCCAAGTTTGTTACAATGGAAATGTAAAATGTTTGAGTTGGAGACTATATTTAATGTCGAAGTTCTGCGGTTTCTCCTACAACATTTAAAAAAAATAGGTCTAGAGACGTTCGGCTGTAAAATATCAATGATATACCCCCGGGGCAGAAGAATAATGAGGGTAGAATCAATGTTCTGTAAATGTCTTTGCTCTAGTCCTTCATTGCTCTAGATGTGTGAAAGTTGTATGACAGATATGTAGGATAAAGAAGAAGCCGGTGTGTGTGTAAGTAGGATTAAAAAGACCATGTTATGTTGGTTTTGGCATGAAGAATGAAGAAGAAATAGGGAAGAAAACAAATGATGCACAGGAGGAGAGTTAGAAGCAAGACCAGTAAAATTCATTAATATTGATACGGACAACAGCATACCAATGGTAACACTTGCAGTACGAATTAAATTCTTATGACGCAAATAATAAGAACGGTCCAAAGTGTTACACTTGATCTGCTGTTAGTTGTACTGTACCATATAACACTAACTAGGTAATAGCGGTTACAAATACCGTGAGTACAGTGTAGCACTTCATACTCGTATAAGACTCAATAGCATTGGCACACATGTCGTTTCTAGCCTGTGTTATTGTTCTATAATTTATACCGATCGAATCTGGCATTCAAATATTAATTCCAACCTCGGGGTGGGCTGCACAGCACTGCGTGGGCCCCGTGTGGGCATTCAGGTACCCTATGCAAATGGCCCAGATTTCTCTCGGTCTCTCACCGGCCGCCGTCGACTCGACCCATTATTTCAGCGGCCACGGTCTCATTGCGAGCACTATTTGCATTTTAATTGAAATAAACCGTTTGCACTTCTGCTTTGTCGTAGTAATGACTGAATACCTAACTGTGAACGTACATCACGATTCCTGAAGGAACCTACTTTTACTCATACGATTTTCATTTGGTTAGTCGCTTTGGCTGTTATTCATTAACGTGATTTAAAGTTACCTTGTCCCTTTTTATCTTAACCTTTTTTTAGCGAAGTGTGAAATGGATAGCTACAAGATTTAAAGGAAGTAAGGTTTAACTAGGTTTATGAATAACAGCATTTGTGTTGAATTCAGTAATAAAAATATGTTATAAAGATATTTGTCTCAAATGGAAGAATCGAGGAATAGCTTTAAATAGTTTAAATAGTCAGAGCAGAATAGAAAATCAATCAATCAATAAACTTACAAAGCAATAAATAACACTTAACAAGGTAGGTGGACGTTTTTACGTAAGCAAATCTTGTCTAAATTGCCTTCGTTGCGTAAAAATTGTAATTTGATTTAAATACACCCACTTAAATTCAACCAACGCGTATCAAACTGATTACCTCTATTGAATAGTTTATAAGAGGTGAATATACTTATGTATTTTATTGACAGCTTTATTTTGATGAAGGCTTCGCAGGAAACCCGCCCTGAAGTGCCTCTCGTGTCATCGACCGCCCGCGAAGGTGGGTAAGGTTTTTGCGCATCAAAACGGTGTATTGTGCTCATAATTGAATGAGTATGGAAAGCATATGATTAACGGTAACGAGATTGGCTGACGTCGGTTATCAGTACATTGTAAGGCACAGTCGAAGATAGAGAATAGTATACAACGACCTGGTTAAGGTTGAGATTTAACAAGCAAAAATTGGTTACTGATTTTTTAAACTATTTTACTATTAGGTACCTTCATAAATAGTCTGCACTCTAATCTATGTGCTAGTGTCATAATTTTTATAATCTGTCGAAGTTAGTGTTGAGAAAATCAGCTTAAGCTCAGGGCACACAGAAGCTCAGGCCACAAAGTAAGCGGACTTGGGACGGGAATGGGGCGGGATTTTATTATTATTATACCTAAACCGGAGCCCAAATCAAGTGTCTTATTTTATAAACAAAAACTACCCTCCCACTAACATTTAAAACTATTCTGTGGTTATTACATAGTTATTTATACATTGAAAAGTGCGGTCTCTGTGTGTCACCCTACAATATAATTGATTTAATTACAAAAAAATCCTGAATCGGAACTCGTTTCTGTGTGGCCTGAGCTAAAACTTAGATCAAAATGGAACCATTGTCCAATCAAATATGGCGACTAGAGTGCTTCTAGTACAGCTTTGCTTTAGAGCTAGACCGAGCGGCAAACAGGTCTTAGGTTCATAAACATATCAAAATGTACATTTCGTAGCGGCGCCGGCGCATCCCAGCGGGCCTCCGACGATGACCGCCGACGGTTTTTGCACGTCCGAGCTCGGCGTCAACAGTGCACTGGCCGACGGATTAGAATGCCTCTCAAATAGTCTCATATCATGTGCAGGTTGTTTCCTATAGGCGCTAGGTCGCCTATAGGATCATCAGATTGGTGCATTCAGAATTATCAGCCCAAACCAGCATTATCACGCCAATATGGTAGCAATTTCCGCGTTTCTTGAGATTCTGAATGCTGGATTCACCTAAACGTTTGGGCTGATAATTTTGAATGCACCCATCGGATCGTGATCCGTATCACGATAAATATTGATTTGATACCATGGCGTGCTTACATGTGTAGCGTTCTCCATAGATTGATTGTGTCGATGTGTAAATTGACAGAATAGAGATGTTCATCCCATATCAATCACTGGACGGAAACCTCTCCCAAGGCTCCATCCAACCAAACAATTCAAGGGCGCGTATTCATAAACGTGATTTAAAGTTACGCCACCATTTAGGCCTTCTGTCCCTTTCTATCTTGACCTTTTTTAACGAAGTATGAAAGGGATAGCAACACGATTAAAGGAAGTGTGGTTTAACCAGGTGTATGAATAACAGCATAGGCGTTTTGCTTGCTTGCGCAGCTCACCCCTCCATCTGGTCCACTAATATATCTGGCGTTAATTGGAATATCTATAAAATTTAAAAATAGAAAATGGCGATATGAGCCCATAATTCTGCATAATGAATATTACAATGAATATGCAAAGCAAAAAGCTGTATTCAGTCAAGCGAAAGCTAATTAATAAAGCATTGTTATTGTTTCCAGTTCATCTCTATCTAGTTGACAGGCAAATTGAGGAAATGGCGCTAAGTAATTGCACCCGTACAAACTCTCAAGTTGTTCAGTGGAAATTACGCTCTCAACGAGAAATTAGGACTGGAGATGCCTTTGTCGCATAGAACTGCCAAAATGTTCTTACGTAATAAACTTCTCGACTTTCAAAGATAATCATTTTAACCTATAGTGGTCCCTCTGCTGACCAAAGGTTTTTCGCCTCCACGGCTCCCTGTCATGAGCATCCTCTGTGGCTCTGACCATCCATTCGTAGACCCATCGCTCCGGATTCGTGGCCACTAAATACTTCTGCCTTTGCCGGTGACATTTAAAATTAACAAATTCTAAATTGAGTTGCTATGTTACTCACATTTATTAGGCTCTAAACATTGATCTCCTATAAACAACTAGATACGCAGTCTGCCTTCTAAAAATGTCCGAGCGCAAAGAAGGTCCAAACGGATGAATGGACCCTCGTTTTCTTTATTGGACATTATTTGGACGTTAATAATGGACCCTTATTTGGACGTTTTTCAATTGTTTCAGTAAGAATGTGTATCTGATTGTTTATAGGAGATCAATGGGTCTAAACCAGATTTATAGACGATTTTGATCGTAAGCTAGCATGCACTCGCTTTTATTTACTTACTCCGTTGGCTATGTGACCAAAAGTGGATTTTTGCCTCCGACACTAAAGAGCACCACTGCAGCCTCTCTTGAGCTGTCTGTCGCCAGTTACAACTCGCTCTTACAAACGTCAAATTCCATAGACGTTTGCAATTTCGCCAAGCTCCTGCTCAAAACTGTCTATGAATCTGGTCCGAAATGCTCGCTTTGAAATTGGATTCACTGAGGGTGGAGCCTTCAAATAGTTGCCTTAACAGACGTGCAGCGTTGGACCCAGATTCCGCGAACGTGATTACCCCAAATAACTCTTAAATTAATGGTCCCAAAGATACCTGATACATTTTCCTCTTTAAATTTAAATCCAGACGCTTCAAGAAAATACGTTGCAAGTAAACCTACTTCCTGTTAAACACGCTTGTTATTCTTCCGAATGTTTTATTCATAAATGACATAAGGCGCACAATCGTATGCCAATGAGGTGGACGCGTGTATGTGTTGTGATGTGAGTCGATAATGGCACAACAGACAGAATACATCCAGTACTCTCACTTCGATGACGTAACCGAAAGTCGCTACATGATATGATCCTATTTTGTTGTGGCTCATCGAGAAGATCGCCGAGATTTTGTATAATAGCGACATGTTTTGGTAGGTTTACGGAGAAACATGCTGCTTTTACATGATATAGGTAGGTAGCATTTAATTATAATAACACATTTTTATACGATGCATTAATGGAAGTTTTTTGCCGTTATTTCTACATAACGATGCCTCCCTTCCTTGCTAAACGTCGTAAATGCAGATTCCTAAATCTAAAAAACGATGTGCAAGAATATACCTACCTACGCAATGTAAAATTCATTTGTAATAAACCATATTAATTTGAATGCAGTAAGGGTCCACACCACATATTCCAGAAAGCGACAGTAGTACGTTTTAGTACAGTTGGGTTTCTCTAAATTGATGTGCTGTTGAATGTTCTACAACAGCAGGCTCTCTTCGCAAAGGTAATAAGACCTAGCGATAGATAGGCCTAGAAGGTAGATTAGTCGGTGTTATAATAGCCCCATGTTATCCTATGCGTTCGCACATTAAGATCAAATCAAATATTTTTATTGTGCATAAAAAATATAGGTTACATAATTGAGTGTGCGCTAAAATCCGCACTAGACAAGCCTGTCTTACGGACATCAGTAGAAAGAAGCAGGTAGAAACTTGTGAAGTTTTCTTGACTGGTACCGGGTTAGTTCTCTGTAGTGTGATGTGCTGTCTGTACGAAGTGTGAGTACTGGAACATCGTGTTGAATGCGGTGACGTTGTGAGCGCGTTGTTTTCGCGCGCGTTTCGGACAGAGCCCCCTCGTGGGCCTCGGGTGAACGGCCAGACAGGCGGCGGCGGCGCGGGCGCGGGCGGCCGTTAAACCTGCCGTGCTTGGGGCCTCGCGAGCTGCCACCAGGCGATATGGCCTCGAGGAGGCGAGGCTTCACACGTGCTAGGGGATGACTTCATGGAAATACAACTCGTCACAAACTATCGCTGTGAAGCCGATAGTCATAGACAGCTTTGACTATGAGTGGAGTTTATCGGTTTACACCTGTCTGTTTTCGTACAATTTTCACCCGACTGCGCAAGAAGGAGGGTTGCTTTTCGAGTGTGTGTATGTAAGTCTAATTCTTTAGCCCAAACGGCTTGATAGATTTTAACATACGAGGTGTCGTTAGTTTCGTCATGATAGTAGGAGTGACATAGGCTATAAAAATTAATCAAAGGTGCTTAAATTTTATGCAGTCGGGTTTTTTTGTTTTTAAAATGATTTTATGACAGTCGCAAGTGCGTGCGCGCAAAACTGACTATGATCATGACTTAAAAGTTGTTCCACGGTGCCTTTTCTGACTTAACTAACCGTTTTGAACGAAGCGTTAAAGTGACAAAACACAGTTTAAGGGAAGTGAGGTTTAACTAGGTTTATGGCTAAGCTAATAGCCTGAAGTATTTGAAGTTTTTGCGGTATTGTCTTCCTAGCTAATGAGAACAGTTGCCTAGTTATTAGTACTAAATAAATAACATCGCGTTAACAAACAAATATTTGACTTTGGAATATTCAAGGTCGGACATCTCGCCAATTTATTTACAGAGAATGAACCAGAAAATGAAACAAAGGTAACATTATGTACCAGCCAAATATTTATAATACCTATAATTATCTACTTTTTTATATAATTAATTAACAAGGTCTAAAAAGTCTTAACATCCTAAAAGAAAAATACAGTTTTACCTATATTTTCATAAAAAAATATTATAAAGCGTGGTAAAAAAAGAACTTGTCAATTGTCAAGGTTTATAACAAAATCCTTAGGTTATTGATTTTATTATAAACCTTGACAATTAATTACCTAATCAAAGAAGTAGATAATTATCTGGTATTATAAATACATTTGATAAAAGAAATTGATCCTTACATAATAAATTAATAACGGATTTGGTAGACGACCATAGGTAGACCTTGACGATAAATCAATCAAAGCAAAGTTATAAGTTAATATAATAATTTAGTACCTAATGTCCGTTAATAAATGATCTTGTATCTCGCAGACACTAAACAAAAACAAGGTGCCAATGTTTTTAGCACCATCGCAATCGAATAAGTATATTTACACACTATGTCTTTCAGTCGTGCAAAAAGTTAATAAATTTACAAAAAGTTAATAAATTTAAATTCACAAGTTACAGCCGTGTGTGGCGCCTGGCGCCAATGAGGCGTCAAAAGGATAATAATATACCGCAACTGTATACAGTATGCCTACTTTGTATACTTTACAAGTACGGGAGTCAGACAGGTCATTTTTATACCACTTTAATATTTCTTGCATGGAAATATGTACCATGCGAAATGAAAAGACCTGTAAAATAAGCCTTTGTTGCCGTTTAACAATTTACAATGTTATTTAAGTTAATAACAGTTGTAACGTTGACGATCGGTTATTTCCCAGTAGGCCTCCTCTAAAGATTTCCATCTCTCTCTGTCTCTCGCTATATTCACATTATTGGCTCGGATCAATTTATTTTCGCAATGATGAACAGGTTCAATCAATCAGTTCCTTCAGTGTTACATCACAACAGGTAATTAGACGATCATATTTGCTTACAAAATAAGACACATGATTTGGGCTTCAGTATACATACACGTAAACTCACACCTGTAGAAGTAGGCAGAGATGATGGACTCCCATGTGCTGCAATCCTGGTGCGACACAGCTTTCAATTCGTCCACAGTAATCAATCCTTCCATGCAGGCTCATCGATTTGCTTATGCCCGCCATCCTCGGTCTATTTCTGTCTACCCTTCCACCAACATTCGCAACAAAAATTAAATGCCTAGAACAGGGGACTTTTCCAACAGATCCGCAATCTGTTTTAGTAGCGACATCTATCGACAACATTGCAATTATTCCGATCATAATTATGTATATTAGTTTGTTCTCCAGCCAATTCTTATTTCGAGCATATTTAAATTACCAAGCCATGAATTGATTCTGCGCTGAACCATATGATTGTCTATAAGAAAGCGTCCCGAAATTAATTCATACGCTTTACTCCTATTTCTGAATTTAATGGTGAATGATCATGTTTTATTGTGCCATAGTTTTTCCAATCTCTTTCTTCTTAGAATTCCGTCTGTCTGTAATAAAATAAATCTACGTACCTACCTATTTGTAATCTATGATCACCGAGTCACGCTCGTTCTGTAAAATCAAGAGGTTATTTTATATTTTACTTCTTCCAAATCCAAACTACGCCCCTATTGGTTTTATGAAGGTAATAGGGTTCAATTTTTTTCGTAAACTGCTGGACCCAATTAAATAATTATTTTATAGTTGCATAGTTTTTAACTTTAACTTCTATGTAACAATGAAATAATTCTTGCAATAAGTCAATTAGTTTTTGAGATAATCTCAACCTTAAAAACTCTCCTGTGCACTTTTCTCTGTGTTAGACCGTACCTACTTACCGCACAGTTTCTATATTTTTCGATTATCTTTTTACCCAAGTCATTCGGAAGGTTAAATCAGTGAGTGGGCTACCGGTCAGCTTTAGTACGCTACATACGTTATCGACCGCGAAGTCTCATTTACATGAAGTGCCAATTGTCGGCGGCCACACATGAAATTCATTTATTTATTCGATTATGTTCCACGCACTGACCAAAACTGTTCTAACTACATGTGACTTTTGTATAGCATAGCATGCCTCTCTGACTGCAATTAACACTCAATACGACATATAAACAAAATAGAACGAGTTTTGAACCATGTTCTTGGGTTTCCTGACGCCGTTTCACGCTTATCCAACATTCCCCCTATATCTTTGCGCGAAACACCTCTGCCTTGGTTTGTTCTACGCCCTCAAGTGGCATGTCTGATGGACATCATATACAGAAAGGATCTTATAAAACTGAGAGACAGCAAACTTCTCTATCTATTCCTATATGCACCTACGGGGTGCTACATACATTACGTTGTACTTATTGCCTCTGTCAGCACTAATGTAGTAGATAATGCAATAAATAAATACGAATCCTCTACCATGATTTGTTTAAAATGTAAACAACAAACCCCTGTTTTATTGTAATCCCAAGGCCTGACTGATACACGTGTCACAGGTATTTTTCTAAAATAGAATATGTATCTAGAACTCGTGTCAGCTGCACTTCAGATTTATTAGTTCACATTCCTGTCGATTTATTTCCTCCGGGACCAGCGTTCGTTCGGACCAAGGTGATGCAAATCGATACGATTATACACTGTTTATGCGACCCGAGCGTCCTTGTCACTATGAAAATCGAGTGGATGCATTATTCTTCCGAGTGCTAATAGAAAATCCCGCTGAATTATTCACCAGCTGGCAACAGCTAATAAAAGCGTGCTCGACAAGACGCCGGTCGATATGTAAAGAGATGAGATCTATTCTGAATAATATGCTGGTGGATTGTTTACGGTGCGGCTCCGGCCCACGGGCGGATTGCGGGGACAGAGTTTGCTCTCGAGCTCAGGATCGGGGTTGCCGGTTGCAGGCTTCACTCTTACCTAGGCTGTCTAGACTAGCAACTTATTATCTTAGATTAGATGTAGGTAAACAGGCATTTAAGCCTCATATCCTCTAGGCAACATTTAACGCAAGAGATGTTTGACAACATGTTGTTCATCACGATGAACGGCAACGAGGAACATGCGGTACCATTGGTCATATTGCGCACTAGCTGGCAACGTCGCGAGTTGTGCAACGTTGTCGATCTTGTTGAGCGTCACGTGTTGTGCGCCAATTGTTGTCTAGTGGATAGGAGGCTTTACTGGGTCCGCGTGCTTCATCATTGGGTCTCATCGTTTAGGGTTTAGGGACGTGATGTTTAACTAGGTTTATGAATAACAACATTTGTTAGTAAACGTATTACATGAAACATGGCATCCCTAAGCTGAGGGCGTCTGCGGTCGCGGGACGCTGGGCCCCTGCATAGTGCACACAGGTGGGAGTTGGGACGCAGTGTCTGCATAGGTACTTTTTCATTCTTTGTTTGCTCCGAGGATTTGCATACAATCGGAGAAATTGCGCGACGGCAGCAGTCGCGGAAAAAAAGACTCGTGTACTTTATGCATTGCATATGTCTAGGGAGACACGGGGCCGTTTTCCTGCTCTATGCTTAATAGAGTTGTTGACATTCACTGGTTAGATGTGGTACTTATGCATTTAAATTGCGACAATGCGCTTATACATGTATTTTTTTAAGATTTAATTCCAACTTCTTATCTTCTTTTCTTATACAGCAATGGTCGTTCTTTTTCGCGGAAACTAGATTTTCGTTCTTAAATTACAGGACTTTTGATTATTAAAATCAATCAGGACCGGTGAATGCGACAAGAATATATGAACCTGCACCTCTTCGAAACTGAAACGCCCCACAAAGTTCCTACTCAATTACGTACCGATAACGAAAAGGACGGTCATCATAGAATTAATCGTTCATCGATAAAAACTCGCGCCTTGATCGGTCAGTGTGCAGAGTTTACAGACATGTTTGTCGTGTGAATCACGTGGCCTTCCGCTCGGTTATTACCGGCCGGCGCTGCGTTCCCGCGTTAGTTGTGGCGGGCTGGCCGCGACCCGCGCGCGCGCACTTATCGCCGCCAGTACCTACGCAGCGCATCAACAACGCCACGTGTATAAACATTGTTGCACAACAATAACACGGGGCGACGCGCAAGGACGCGACCGCAATTGGTTCACCGATACGCGAACTGTACCAGAAATCTGTCAGAATACCCAAAAACATGACGAGATTGTCTGAGTGTCGGCGAACGTTGAGCCCAAATTACAGTCGGATGCTTCGAGTGTTGTGTTTAGTTATAACAGTTGACGAGTGTAAACCTTTGTGCCGTTTTGTTTCATAAGTGCCAGTGATCCAGACGGTTATGGAAGCCTTTAATAGTGAACACAGAGTTATGTCTATCCAAGACGAACCCGAAGGTGAGTTTGTCTGCCCATCAATCATAACCCCGCGACTCGAGCCGCAGAGCTACCGATATGTCAAGGAGGCCACTAATGGATTCCTCGAAGTCTGCCGGAGAATTGCGCAGTTACATCGGAAAGCGACCAACCATACATTTTACTTAAACTTCATGTCACGGCTTCAATGCGGCCTTGTGCTTAATACTACTAACCAAGTTGAAACTTAACCCTCGACGAATTGGAACAATTGTATATTGTGTTGACGTTTCCGTGCTTCCAATGCCTGATCAAAATAATAGCCAGTTTCAATTATCTATGACCTAGGCCGGTATGATCGACCGCTTATCGAAAACTGGAAGAAACCAGTAATTTTATCACACACTTCTCTGCTTAGCGATGTAGACTTTTTAGTACCCCTCTGTGATAATGAAATTTCAAACATTCCATTGTTAGTTGCGTCATATCACGGCGAACGTTTCGATTCATGACTTTTATCTCTAGTTATCGCCTTAGCGAGCGCCTTGTTGCTTACGGCAACCCGAGCTGCGACTGTTTGTTTGATAAATACTTCCAATTAGGTATGCGGCTCCGATTGGGAATGTTCAATTAATTTGCGTGGAAAATTTGCAATTGCGGTTCGTAAACGGCGAACGGAGTAATGTTGCACCTCCCACGCCAATCTGCCGGGCGGCTAGTCGCATTCCTCGCATACCTAGCACAGGTTGTCGGCCGGCGTGGCCGGTTCTAAACGGCTTGCAGCGATGACGTAGCGCCGCGTCTCGGCGTTCGTCGGCCTTACCGGTTGCCCCAACAAACCATGGCCTGCCCCACCTCCCACTGAACACCATCGTCGAGGCTCAACGGCGAGAACTCCATAACCTAACAGAGCTCTAGTTAATATGGACGGGATTACTGCGCAGTAAATGCAAACTACTCAATATCGGTTGTTGTGATCGCCTGCGCTTTCGCTCCGTGCATTTCTACGTCGAATTGTCACAATGCAGTTAAATGTTACGTCATGGCGATCCGGATGTGATGGCCATTTCCACTGATGGCAAATTGTGTGATTAGGTAAAAATGACGCCAGTGCTTTAATATTCCCAATTTTCTCTCCAATTTGCAAGGGTTTATTAGTTCTAGTGCTTAGGTAGATTAAATCGAAAACGTAGCTTACAAACACGACAACCGCATGAGATGGTTCGACTAGTTGAATATAAATTACGTACCTTGATTCTCTTTCAAGCAGTTTGGTCACCCGTATTTCTCAAGCACTGACTGCGAAACATGTCGGATCCTGTGGCTATTTCTGAATGGAACTCACAAGACCAAACCCGGCTAATAAGAGGAAGTGGCCTGGTTTTCAATCGCCGACGGACATTATTCCATCCGAGAGCGCGACTCATCCGGATGTAGATAATTTTAACCTGTTTATTTGCCACGGGAATGTTTTCGGCTTGCAATTTCGACACCTTTGTGCATGCAACGCGCGTTTAACGGAACAGAATTGACACAATGTTTGTTTAGAAACACTGTCTGTCAAACTGAATTCTGAAATTAGCAGTAGGCAAATTGGGACACACCTTGGTACGGACAACACCAGATAACGGCAACTTTCAATCGTTCTTATTATCTGAGAGAGATTTGAAATTAAACTGCAAGTGTTACCATTGATCTGCTGTCATTCGTACACAAGCACCTTCCTGACTCTAATGCACCTTTGTCCAGTAACAATCTAAAGAAAATTTACGTAGGCAATTCTGGTAAAACGATGAACCTTTTCAAGCTTCAGCTAGTACTTGTATCATCTTCTGACTGAAGCTCATGAAAACCCAGTAATCCCCGTATTATCTCAATTGGTATTACTGACATCGAAATTGAGGTAAATTTTTTATACAATTTTCTCCCATATCGTGCGTTGCACAGATAGGTACATCACAAACAAACTGCGCAGTTGCATTTCTTGGTAACGCGTGCATGTGTGCGGCATGTGTTGATACTGTTGGAATGCGCCGGGCGCGCGTGTGCCTGATAAAAGAGGCCTTCAATCACTTTAACTACGTATGGAGGGTTCCGCCGTAAAACAAAACATTACCTCAGCAACGGTGCTTGGTGCGCACGCGTTTTTGTTGGTTAATGCAGGCAGTAGTAGCGGTCTATCTTCCAAACTAGTGGGTCTAGCCAAGTAGATTTAACTTTCTTTAACGCTGGTAGGTTATAATAGAAAGGAAAATGTAGGGAATTGACATTTTCGAAATTACTCTTTCGCAGATGTCCCCTACATTTTCCTTTCTTTCTATTCTAAAGTTCAAAATCTGATATGAAAAACTCGAAATAAATTGACCGGGGATCGAGGGGTTGCATAAAGGCCTATAATGGACTCTGCTTATCTTGCCGCAATCCGCCACATTCAGGCGTATTTAAAAAAAAATTGATTGTACTGTGAGGTAAAAGTCCGTGGTTGAGCTATTGGTTTGGGTGTCGTCAGGAGGCACTGCAGAACAATAAAAAAAAAATTTATTATTTTCTTGACCCAGCTTTTCTTGTGAATTTCTTGAAGACGCTCTGGGCCCGACGACTCTAGTCTGTTTGGTCATTTCTCAATTATCCTTGCACCACATAATTTTCCTCCGCAGCACTTTCGTTTTCGAATCTTGAGTTATAATATAAGGGAACAGACATCAGTATTTTACAATTCAAATAACAATGAATGTGAACTTACTTTTCTAGACGTTCAACAAACTTTTGTTCGCAAAAGTTACCATTACACGGCGACGGGTGAGACCCGAGCGTCGCTGTTTTATTATGAAATGTCAAGTCGTACCAGACGGTACATAAATAACACTGAATTAACTTGTCTGCGACCTCGCCGACTGTACAGTCGACGCCGCGACCAGTAGGAGCATAACACACACCTGTCAGATTGACGCGAGCCATGTGTTGGCATGGTGATGCCATGTTTTTCTCGGTCTTTCGCTTCGAAACTAAGGGCCGGCGTACAGCGTCACGGCGCTGCGCCGTGCCGTCGCGTGTCACGGCGTCTGCCAGCACCGTCTACCGGCACGATGTCGGCCGGCGCCTGTCACAGACGGACAACATTCGTGCCGGCGGACGGCGTGACGTACACGGCGTCGTCCGCCGGCGCCGTTCTGTTGTACGCTAGCCCTTAGGCCGAGATTCAGAATCTTTGGGCGCGACCTTAACTCGCTCTTATAACTGTCAATCAGAGGCAACTTTGAACACCTCAGCATGAGCTCGCTCGTACTGTCAAAAGTCTATGAAATTTGACAAAAATGTACTAATTGCAATGTCAGTTAAAGATTATTTTTTGTGTAACAGCAGATCAAGTGTAACACTTTGGACCATTCTTATTATTTGCGTCGTAAGAGTTAAAATCGTACTGCAATTGTTACCACTTACCATTGATCTGCTGTTGTCCGTAACTAGGACCTATGTGAAATATTAGAATCGATCAGTTTGCTTAAAATCTTTAAAGTAGGTTTTCTTAAACCCGACTGTACACATGACGAGGTTCATTTTCACACCTTTACATACAAACTTCAAAAGCCGAGCTAACTCCAGGAGCTTAATTATATTAAAACCACCGATATCTCCCGCCATCTTGCTGGATACCCTTGCGGCAGACATTTTGTTTTTATGGGGTCGTTGTTTATGGGCAGATTTAATTTTACGGGTTCAAATTATTTTTTATGGTAAAAGACCTTTAAAAAAACTAAATTATCGTGTGTTGTCATGCGATTAACGACCAGTTGAACAAACAAAGCGTAAATAAACGTAATACCTATGTCTTTCTAGGACTGTAATTATGTATATTTTTGGACACTATTATTTTTAAAGATGTGTGTCAATATAAGTAATCCATAATTTTATCCAGATTATTTGTTAGTAACTACCTACCTATTAACTACCTATAAATATGGAAAGTGTTTGTATTAGCTGTTACAGAATCAATTATTTTAACTAAAGCCATTTATACAAAATACGCATACGTAAGTAGGTACCTAGCTGACTTGAAACCTAACTTGTTAGTAACAAATCAAATAAAATATTTATTACGTCATGTGGTACGAGTACACAAGGTTGCATTTACTTTACCATCTGATGATATCGTGATCAAGCGCAAGTTTAATAATAATAAAAGATTTAAATCTGAAAAGTGTAATAATATGTTTGTAACGACAAACTAGAATTCTTCACTGAATAGTCGTGATTTAACTAAACCACACACGAAATATCGATCACTGAAGTCGCCTTATAATAATTCACCATAAATGTATGACTAATGCTCAGCAAATCACAACATGGAGAATGATTCACCAACGTCGAATTCCCACGAAATTCGGAACCGCGTGGGTGCAATACATGTAGAACAGATACCTTCCTACGTATGGCTATTAGTACCAATATGATGTCATGACATGAAGCGTGGTCGTGCAGTGGTTCTGGCACAGGATCTCATGGAGGTCCAGAGGTGTTGTTCTCTAAGCGCAAACGTGCTTACAACCTTTCAATAATGATCATCTAATTAGTTAACTCATTGATTGTCATTATTGCAACGTTGAATTCAGCCCCCTATTACTGTTTTCAAAACGATGAAAGAACAGAGACGCCGCTATACCAGCGCGATAGCACTGTTCCTGTCACGCACGCCATGGCATACCATTTAATCGTTTTGAGAACCGTAATACCACCACAGTTCAGCTAAGTACAGTACACTATGTTGTATAAGTTCTTTAAAAATGTCTAATACAACCTCAGAATACAACCTTAAAAGACCCACGTCTTGTCATGTTATGAGCGGTGATGCTAGGAACAAAATGAATCCTTCTACTCGGGGGCACTTTCCTGCATTTGGCCGCTTGTGAAAAAAATGGATCCTATATAAACGTCAATTATCTTAATAGAATCTCTTGCCCGTGAGGAATAAATGCCGTGATAAGATATAATCTACGATATAATTGTTAGACATGCGCCGCCGGGCCTGGTCCATCGATCTCCTGACGACAAAGTTTCCTAACTAGTCTCCGACAAATTGTCCCCCTATTGCCAAGTCTGGGAAGTCCCCTAACTTCGGTTAGTTTAAACCGCACTTTTTACGTACACGTGTCGAGGATTAGAACTTCCAAGAATTTTCAACTGTTATGTCACATCACAGCATGTTATCTAATCGATTTGATAGTTGAAATGTTTGAAAACATGCCAAATAGACTACTGGGAAATCGTTGTTAGGTGAACAGAAGTTATATAATGCTGATTGGGTCACGAGACTGAATGGAATCACAATTAAGAAAATGTATAGTATGGAACAGACTCAACCGGAGTTCTAAAATCGATGAAAAAACTGCGAGGCTCTTAATTCTATGTTATTCTAGTACCTATAAGGATCCGTCGTCCAATAAACTTCACAGAATTAAGCAACAAACACTTAATTGCTGCTGTAAATTCCAACTTCAGTAAACGCGCGTTACCAAAGCGCGCGATTCAAAACGCCTAATGTTTACCAGCTCTTTGCCTACTGCATATTTGTGGTGTGTACTTCCATATTGACTGTGTTTGTTTGTTCCAGTGGGCGTTGTCGGCGGCGGCATGCCCGAGGCCGGCGGCGGCGAGAGGCGGCACGTGCCGCTGTACGGGCGGCTGGTCGCCGAAGACCAGCTGGCCTCCATGAGCGCGCCGTCGGACATTCAGGTGAGCGCCGCACCCGCCACCACCACCGCCCCCACTGCGCGCAACACACGCGCTTTCTGCCGCTACTGTACCCCCACGCAGGTAAATGCATGAGGCAGTTTGATGCGCCGGCGCACGGGTACTAACCAGCGGTGTTCGCTTCACAAATAATAATGGGATGTGTACAGAGGCATGAGGGAAGGGGTGTTTCACGGGCAGTGGGTATACAATGCCTACGTTATTTGGGATGCGATTGGCATGGCCAGGAGTAAATAAATAAAATTAATAAATAAAAATAATTTTATTCACCATAAAAAACATATACAAAAAATACAATTTTATACGTACTAAAATAAACATAATTGTTGAATGGGTCGAGGCCTCAGCACGGGTGCTGTTTTTCAGGCTCCGCCAGAGAGCCTTGCTGCTACTTACAGGCCTAACAGCCTATGTATGTTACTTATAATATTACTTACTAGATTTTTACAAAATTTCATGTGGTATGAAAACATAAAATCTGCCAGAAGTTTAAACGTCCGACCAGCCCAATGGATTTGTATTCAAAATTTCTTTTTTAACCCGTGACGAATGCTCATCACTAAACTCAGTCAGTATAAATAATAGCAAAACAAAACTCAGGAAGAACACTGCCTATTTGATAGGGACCCGCTGATACTGCGGTGTTTATCAATCTTTAATAATCCGTCACAATCCGAAGTCGATTTTAATGCGATTACAATATCCTAGTTACGATCGCGATAGAGTACGGCTCGAAAGTAATCCAAAAATTATAGTAGGTATATTTTAGTTGTTTGAGGTTTGTACTCTGTTTGTACCCTACAAAAACCCAAACAACTAAAATGAACTCTTAATTTTTTCTATACATTAGTATAAGCAGTAAGTTTTTGGGCCATATTATTCCATAATAATTATTTACCGCGCTTTCCTGAGCCATCAAGGCCCATCCTTTTTAGGGCACAGCCCGTATAATATCCTTATAAGTAACAAATATCAACTAGTACAGTTGATGTGATGGCGAAGGCACAGCTCGTCTAGACATACACAAAAGCCGGTAAATAAATTATGCCTCGCAAGCAGTGGCGTTAATTAACCACAACTAAGTTTTGCTCGACAACAGTCGCGATTGCGTCGAAACTATTGTCCGTATTGAGTGTGTAAAGTTAACTCCGTATCCTGTGAAATGAGTCTTTTATTATAGAAAAGTAAATTAGCTTTGTTTACCTAATTTTTACCTAATAAAAGTTTACATAAAAAAGATAACTTAATAAACAGTAAATCCACCCGTGGCAACTGGCAAGTGGGCCTTAGGCTGGTAATTAATCAATCATAGACAGTTTACATAGAGTATGAGTGGAGTTTTAGTTCGGTCTTACATCTGTAAGTTTAATACAATTTTGACAGACGTGATTGCGAGCTCACGCAGAGTTCGGGCTCAAAACTGTCTATGACTATGAGGCTTTAAGACTGAAACATATTTTAGAAAGTAATGTATGAAATTCTATGAAAGATGATACACGATGAGGCAGTGATATGAGCAGCAACGGAGCGTCAGCGGCTAAGCAAGGGAGCGGCAACCGCGCGGCGTTCACTGTGTCGTCTTTCATAGAGTTTTATACATGACAACCACTGCCGTTGCCGCGTAAAAGTGTTTCAGCCTTTAATCTTGTAAAAAAGTATCTAAACCAAGTACCTGAATAACCAAATTACAGGCACACCCGTTAATTAGCTTACACTATTTAGTTACGCGGACAGCCGTCGGTCGATACATGCCCCTCGTCTAGACCGCACTAATTAATAAGTGTGTCCGAATCCGACGGCGCGGGCCGCGTGGAAAGATTCACTCTGCCGCCAGCCACTTGAGTTGCCTTGAGTTGGGTAATCGTATTGGATTTGTGAGGTGCTTTACCTACTTACTCAGCTGGCTCAGCGACATCCACAGTCAAGTAGATTTTGAAGTCCGGGTTCAAGCTTAGAAGGTCCGATTCGGAACACGTCATTTTGCGAACCGGACATTCTGAGCCGGAACCATTGTCCGCAACCGATATACCGTCGTCTACCAAAACCGTTTTTGAAAAGTAGAGCTGGTACACATTATGCATTGTGAAGCGCGCGCTTTGGAAACTCGCGTTTCATGAACTACGAGGTCTGATAGAAATGCACACATTCAATCGCGCGCTTCATCGTAGTTCTAAAAGGCGCGTTACCAAAGCGCGCGCAATCTGTACCAGCTCTGAGTCCTTTTGCGACCCGTGGGGCTATTGAGGTTCTCAAAACGATCAAATCATACCATGTCATAACGGGCGTGACAGGGACAGTGTTATTGCGTTGGCATAGCGGCGTCTCTGTTCGACGCGCCATGACATGGTACGATTTCATCGTTTTTAGAAACGTAATACGGGGCTGGTTGCAATTTTGAGAATTGGGCCTTGTATATGTACAACCCAAAGCACATCAAGTGTCACACTTTGGACCGTTCTTATTAACTGCGTTCAAAGAGTTGAAATTGTACTGCAAGTGTTACCATTGATCAGTTTCACCATATTAGTACAATCGACAGCACATGGTAACATTTACGATATCAACTTTTAAGTTGCACTCAATAAGAACATGAGAAAGTCACAAAATGTTACAATCGCTGTGCTTCTGACTGTACAGTACCTTATTAAATGTCAGTGTTATTAGGTGGGTACGTAACTTTAAATTTACATTTACATGTGGCGAGATAATTACTTCTAGCTAGGCGTCTAATTAGGTGTAATGGGGTCGTATTTAATATTACTTTAGTAGGTAGGTTTAATGTATGTAGGTATAATGTGGAGTGTACAAAAACAATAGGGCCGTTTTCACAATCATGCGGGTTAATCCAACTAGCTAGACAGATGATGACGCATGAAGACTTCGGGGTAGAATGATGATGACTGCGACTTGTCGTAGATTTCTCTTTATACGGAATATAAGGGAAGTCATTGTAAGCAATTATCTCACAATTTTAAAATATATGCATAAAAAATTGTATCACGAACTGAATTAGAACCCACGGCATTCCATAGCACGTCCATCAGCGCCACAGTGATTCCAAAGACTGCCAGTGAATTAGGTTTCAGCTCCATAAGTAAGAACTGGTAGAATACAAGAGTCAAATATTCGAGATTTCTGTTTAGCGCTGATGTTCATTTTCAAAGCAAAGTCAAGCTTAAGAGTAGGCTGCCCATGCAAGACGTGTTCGGCGGTTTATTTCGTTGTTCTGATTGTCATTACATATCATACAATATTAAAAACACTTACATCACTATTAGTTAGGGATCAAACTCGAGTTTAAACCGGCTACTAGATTAGGCTTCGGCATATCATCGCACTGGGCCCGCGTGGTGGATTATGGCCCGAGCTCCCTCGATGTAAGGGAAGGTCTGTGCCCGAGCAGTGGGCAATATAAATAGACTGATGATGATGATGATATCATCGCTGGTTACCTCTGCCGCATGCGTCGATACGCATAGCGCCGACAACGCCTCCGTGCCGTGCGGCTGACATGACCCGCGTGACTCTAAAAACAGTCTAAATAATGTAAGATACTGTAGCAAACTGCCTCTAGCCTCCTCTGCTTATTTGTTTTTCGCTTTCATCGTTTCGCTTTTTGTTTTGTTTAACAATTACGGGTCGGTATGCGGTATCATTAGCATCATCAAAAACAAATATTTCTACGGTAAACAACAATTCGTTTACGATTGTTTAGTAGCGCCAGTCGTACCTATATATGGCTTTGAATTCATTCGATAAAATTAAATAGATGTTAGGCTTGTGACATGCCTACATGAATTCAACACAATTTAGGTAAAAATTATAAAAATATTTTCAATAAATGCAACTATCCCAAAAAAAATTATTTCGATGTGCATCGTTACTGTGCTTGGAGTTTTTACATTAAAGATATTTTTAATTTTTTGCATTTGACCTAATGGTCAGTTCTAAGTGTGGCTTGTGACGTAATTGGTTAAATTTTTTTGCAGTTTTGATATAGGCTAAAAAAACCTTGCCAATTTAATATTTATCATGAGTAGGTACAAACTCGGTACAAAAGTTTGTACCTATGGATGGATGGATGTTTGTTGATCTTTCACACAAAAACTACTGAATGGATTTTAATGAAACTACAATAATATAGCTCGTACATCAAAATAACACATAGGCTAAAATTTATAAAGATCCTGCACAGAAGTCGCGGGAAGAAGCTAGTTATAAATATTTGTATTATCAATAATTGTAATAATACCTCAGTATAACGACGATATTAACAGTGTGTCTTGTTGGCCAGGCTATGCAGGCCCGAATACCGCACCACTTTCGGGACCCCTCCGCCGCGCCCCTGCGGAAACTCAGCGTGGATCTCATCAAAACATACAAACACATCAACGAGGTGAGTGATTGAACAGTTCTATTGGATTAAGAAATATTTTTAATTCAATTATTCTTCATACGCATGTTATGAACAGCGAATGCTAGATGTCATTCTCAAGCAATCAACTCTTGCTTTGTTTTAATAACTGTATTTATTTGTTTATTAACAAAAAACTAACTATTACGTATTTACAATAATTCAAAAAGGTAAAAGTAATATAAAAATATTTATATATATAAAAAGTACCTACTTGGACGCGGTATTCTAGCTGTGACTGGCCTCTACCAGTCACAGGTAGAACACCGCGTCCAACTCTTGGTTATGTACTTAGACAAAATTAAGGAAATGTTTGCCCAAATGTTACCCATCTTGGTAATAACTCCTAATATACAAAAAGGTACATACATACACCACACCAATATTTATTTATTTACAAAATCTTCCACAGCATTACAGTTAAGACCAATGCGCTGTGTAATTCATAATAATATCTAACTTAGTCAACTTATAGATCAAAAATTAATTCAGTCACATTAAAATACACATTATCACAATTTTGAGTTATACACTTGTCAATGAAACAACTTTATCAAAAATATACGCACATACAAAACTTTACACATAAAAACAACTCTCATCAGACACAATATAACGTTATACATACAAGAAATGAATATGCATAATACGGTGTGTATATCGTCTACCCTAGTGTAAATATTGTATAATATAATAGGAAATTCATATCAAACTTGTCTTTACATATTTTAAATACATAAACGACTTGTACTCGTGTCAAGCGCTCGAAATTGTTAAAAAAATGTATTGACTTATTTAACACCACAATACAATTGCTTACAGTAACTGTAAACAATCAATTATAAATAGTTAAAAATAAATGTGATGATTATTACACAAAAACAAATAAGGGAAAAAATAAAGCTAGATAACAACTAACTGTAAACTACGCTAAGTGTTTATGAGTAAAATAGGCTAAAAGGTCCGCCTTACTAGACATAGACATCACCATAAACTATGCGACAAAGCCATAAGTGCCAGCACTTAAATGCATAGTAATCAGAATCAGTATGGTTTATATTAATAACACATAAACGGCAATCAGCCCACCGACCGATCGCTCGCACGTCCCACAAGCGTATAATTAACAATCGATCATCGCAGAATAACATCCGATTGTAATTAAATTAATCCGGAATATTCCGGTAACAACCGGTGTCGTCTGTGGTCGTTGATTTACTTGTTGCCGAATTAAAGGTTCATCGTCGAACGATAATTTGCGATTTCGTGCCGCTTTCTGGCAGTTTTAAGCGGGAATAATATTGGAAAATATAGCCAATGGAAACCCAAAAATTTTGCGTCTGACCAATCAGAGAATTTTACGACGAAACGCCAAAATAATGCCGAATTTGCTGTTTTATTTGATAGGAGCCTGAGGATCTAACAAGCCCTTGCTTCAGTAGCTTCTCGTATGATATTTGCTCAAAAGCCTTGAAGCAGGCTTGAAGGTCTAGAAAAACCAGTAAAATTTCGGGCACTCGACTTATAACGTCTTTAGGAAGGATTCTGATCTTGGCTTCATCGGCGATTACAAACAGAGTATCAAACGTAATATTTAAAATGAGGAATTGACAACTCCTCTTAGCTCCGTTCTTTACAAAAATCCATCAAAAAAGGTGGTCGTATGTCATGTTTGTTCTGTCATTCGCCTCCTTTTTCGATATCACTCGATTCCGTAGGCGTGCCGTTGCTATGAGGCGGCCGGGCCGCGTGGGAGCGAATTTATGGCATCGTAAATAAAAAACTACTCAATGAACTGGTGACTAAACTCTTCAATGGAACACTGACCGGGTTAGTTTGAATCTACAATGAAGTTTTCGCTCGCTCACATGCTCATTTGCCCGTTGTGTACAGTTTGGCCAACCTTGCATGCCATAGGCGACGATCGACGTATGGTATGTGGCGACAATCAATATGATACTATTTTGTTATTTTTAAGCAGTACTTTTGACATTTCCATACATATCTTACTACAATTATTAACCCATTCTCTACTTTTTAGCAGAATTTAAAAACATTTTTAAATTATAAGTTTTGTGAACCTTTTCGTGTGGTTTTGATATTCAGAAGGTATTATTTGATATTAATTCGTTGGCTATGATTTACCCTCAATTACTGCCTTGCATAGTCCTCAAATCGAGTCTCGTTCGTCAATGTTCGGGTATTAAAAACGATGCGGCATTATACTTTGCCCCAACTGTAAAACTAAAGGACTACATTACAACCGACATCAATATGAATGTACGGTGTATTGCCCTGCCTGTATAGGTTAGTACCCTTCCACGTGTTTAAATTGTTTTGAATTGCCAACATAAAACTACGAAATGTTTCGTTTTGTAAATATCGCTACATACTCTAGAAATAAACTATTACTTCTGATTAGGTGCATTGAAAATGGACTCGAAAAAGCTTTATCGAAGTCTGAAAAATCTGAAAATCCAACATCTCAAAAAAGCGATAAGGCCGCACTAGTAAACTTTTTATATGTAACCGATGTAGTTTTGTGTGCAAATTAAGTATATTTGATTGATTGATTGAAAAGTGAGCATAATTCGTTAAACTAATTGCTACAAATTGTCCATGCATTTCACTAAATGTCAATGTCGAATTCCACTTACCACTAATATTATAAATGCGAAAGTTTGTATGGATGGATGAATGTTTGTTGCTCTTTCACGCCAAAACTAATGAATGGATTTTAATGAAGCTTTACAATAATATAGTTCATAAATCAGAATAACACATAGGCTATAATTTATATAGATCCTGCGCAGACGAAGGCGCGGGCAGAAGCTATTATAAAATATTGATTATCAAGTTTTTTTTCATATATCATATTCATCGAGGATAGCATACTTGCTGTATCTTGTAGCAAGGACCAAGGTTAATTATTTAGGGCGTTTCCTCGAGTCAATTCGCCAACACTCGGATTATCTTTTGATGCAAGACAATGTTATAGAGTACTTGATGTTATTGTGACGCACAGTGTTATGTAAAAGAAAGTGCAATTGAAATGCGTCAGTGTACATACGTATAACTTCATTGCCCGATTACGTAACACAATGTCGTCATTCGATAGGTACGCTTATTATGACGTTGCTTGAAACACAATCGTTATCAACCTGAAATGGTCATTCTATTAAATCCAATCATATAGGTGCTTTGGTATGTAAAGTGCTTATATTTATTGTCTATGCACACAAGTACGAGGGCGTAACATAGGTAATCCGTAAGGTTTTTTTCTTAATGAAAATTTTATTTTTCAGTCTCCATACTAGGATACCATGTGTGTAGTCGATGTCTATGACTAGTCTGTATGGGAATATACTAGTCTATTCTCTAGGTAGGTACACCTTACCGATCGCAAGTGGTCCGTAGTCACTTCAAGCACTAAAGTGGGTTTTGATTTTTATTATTATTAAGAAAAGCAGTACATATAATTGTATGTTAGATACCAGTTACAGCTTTGAAAATTTATAACCGAATGACCGTAATCTGTTCTAGAGCTGACTATATAATAATTCTTAGTTTAAAATGTAATAGTTTGGTGGTCATTGATGACCTCAATCAGCGATGAATAGAATATTATTGTTTTTCCTTATACGAGTAAGTAATCGTAAGTATTTTTAAGCCAATACTTATTGTCACAAGTACTTTGGATATGTGTGCCGAATGACCACTGTACAAACACAAATCACACGTTTCCATGGAAACTGCACGTTGGCACTCTAAGACCTTCTGACCTTTATGTCTGGTCACGTGGCCGTTGTTTTCATTTCACGGCGTCACAGTTACGGCGCAATATGCACTGCGTCATCTAAAGGTTTCCTTCGTGTTGTGGCGTAGTTGATACGTCGCAACAGCAAGTTTGTGGTTAAACTAAGGCTAGTAGCAGTAAAAGCGATGTAAAATTAGGCGGTGGTTTATGGATTTTCGGTGGACTTCGTCATACCAAAGAACGATAAGAGCACACGATGTGGTCATTCATGCCTTTCCCTTCTTGGGGTTTGGCGTGTGGGCTTGGAGGTCACCTTGGTTGCCTCGACAGAGTCTCGTCAACCAAAATGCTAAGAGCCGAAGACACTGTACCCTAGGAGTATCAGTATGAGGTGATTTTTTAAAATAACTAAGACACTTTGTTTAATCTTTATTGTCACAACACCCCAAATATATGTGCGACGTAAGCGTCGTAGCTTCGAATCCCACCTCTGACTTTTACCTTAGATATAGACAAAGAAACATACATGGAAAACAGTTGAAGATACAATTTCTTCAAAGGCGGCCTTAGTTGGAGCGGTTGATGAGCTATATGTGATTACCATATCTACCCTATACTATAATAAACTGACTGGTGTAATATTAAGTGTCTCCCTATACGAATCTCAGTCAGGTTTATAAAACTGCATATATGACACTAGACTAAACTGTCAAGGTCTGTAAAAGTCATGGATAAATGGCGCTTTCTTATTGCTGGAAATTGTTAATATTTGACTTTTCAAATAAATCAGCAGAAACATTAGTCATACTTTCCCCGTCTGATGTCTGAATATGGAGATTATACTGAAATAGCACTAACCAGGGTTGAAAAAACAAAGAGGAATGTATATTATATTATACGAGTTCATGAACTCTCGCACGTCACAAAGCATGGCTATCATTTGTTCCAAGTTCTAACGTCAAATGCCCAAAGACTTTTGCTACGTAATTCGGTTCCAACCGAAACAGTTCCCAGATTTATGACTCATAAGTTTTATTACTTTCTTCAAACGTTTATATTGCTCAGCAACTATTCGGAGCAATTAGTCTTAATATGACAGACACGTGTGGTCTCCCCTTCTATTCCGTTTACCTATTTTTAAACGCGATATTATTAGACAGCGCTATTTGCGTTCTGAAACCTGGTCGTTGCCCTATTTGGTGGTGTGTTTACATGGCGCCATGCCAGGTATTGAAAATCCGTGACGTGTAAAGTGTGGGAGGCGAACAGTACCCGAGGAGAAAATTATGACTTGCAAGAACATTTGTTTGGCTTGCCTGTGCGCCGGAGAAAAAAGGTATTTTCAGGAGTAGATTTCCGAACGTCGTAGCTTGGAGTTTGTGCCAGCGTTTCGTGGAAGCACGTAATATTATCAAAACACGATTTTGGAACGAGACTTTTGGTGGGGCTTTGTTTTTCTTTGTTTATTTACATTTGTATGATTTGAATACAGTTCTGCGTGTTGTTTGTTAAGGGCATACCTGCTCTGTCCCTTTTGTCTAGTAATGCTTTTCAATGTCTATGTTTGTATGTCTGGCTGATGACCTTTCTTTGTTTTCTTGTCTATCCCTAAAATTTGACTCTCCCTTTTGCTAATAAGCATTTTCTATGTAGTTATTGAAATATAGTTTAGTAGTAATGCTATTTATATCCTTTGTGTACATATTATGTTGATACTATATTCCAATAAAACAATGCGGTTTTGCCGACCAACATTTGGTTTCAGATAACCATTTGCGTCATATTTTTGCATTCCGCTGACAGAAGTGCATTGGGTACATACAATTGTATTTATTCAGTCACAATGTTATATCATTTTGTCAATTCTTGTTCTTCTTGTTTGTAAACATGCTTTTCGCTAACGGGTTTTATACTTGTCATCTATTCTACCAATATCCTGGAATATAATTGTACTAGTATTCTAGTGTTTAACACATGCGAGACCCAGGCCCTAACCGGGATAACAATCAATTATCAATTTCGCCTTTTCTGTGATAATACTCATACCACCTTGCATGCATTTCTTTGGGGATACCACCTGCTTTCGCCTTCGGACCAGACCCAACTGCTTAACGTGCTTTCCAAGGCCCGGAGGGACTCAGATGAAAATGCCACCAGCGGCACCCATCCCGCTACAACGCTCCATGTTACAAGTTGCAAGTACACACTGATGATGACAATCCAAACAATAATCTGTGTCAAATAGAGCAGTGCATGACGCAACCGTCTGGTGCACTAGATGCAATGCAATAGGCGACAATGAGTAACGCCCGTGCGGTGGGCGAATTTCGCAAGCCGACCGGTCGATGCCAGAACGATTGGAGTCAAGGAGACAGATCGGAACGCGTTCGGTCAACGAACAGGATCTGACTGACCTGGATTCGATCAGATTCAAATAATCCACGCGATCAAGTTGTCAGACTATCGGAGGAGCACACAGGTCCGAAAATGTCAATTTCCGTTCTGACGGAAGGCTTAAACCTAATCATAACGACGATCTCCTAGGACCTAAACCAATCAGTAGGGCGCCTGCCTTCTGTGCAAGTCAAAAGTCATATGTTTGATTGCAATTATGTGGTTTTTCTAGGTGTTACATGAAAGGCCAAATCTCAATATGAACCCAGTCAGGGCATTGCAACATATTATAACAATGGGGTTCTGGATTTGATTTCCATTCGGGAATCTTTTTACCCAAGTTATGTATAACCACTTTTCCGAGTCTGGGCATAATTTGTGATCTTTCTGTGTATCCATAAGGTAGGGATTCCTAGTTAGGGCCATGAATGTGACGTTTTATCTATTTATATTTAGGTATAATCATGATTTGGTGGGAATACACCGTTGTGCTCCCATATCGAACGTTTAGAATTAGAAAGTCACCTCTAGATTAGAAATCAATTATGCAACTAGCACTGGTATGTTCTTATTGTTGTCTGTCGTGTTCATTTAGATTGGATAATGTTTAGTTTATATTTTAATACCTAGATTGTCGTGATATGAAGAATGTACTTTTGGCATAGAGCAACCGTTCGCGGTTTCCATGATAAAACTTACCCGTAGCATGTGTGTGATTTGATGATATAACGACGAAAACAACATTGGATAAGACAGGGGATTCCCCTCGCATTTAACTGATATCGTGAAATATAACTGCGCATTGCAAGTTACACACATAAAATGTTGTAAGGTTATTAGATACCTACGAGTAAATCAATATTATTTGATTGTGATGGAATACATTGATGTCATAGTGCAATTTAAAGATGGAAGAAAATAAACATCATTAAATTATATGAAATAAATATATAAAGAGACATTTATTCGTCTGCACAATGTTGTAGGTAGGTACATGGATTGTCTAATCATGATTGTGTAATAGGACTAATGCTACTGGTTTCAACAGTACCAGCCAACTTCAAGGAAGATCCGGAAACCCTAACTTGGTCAGAGCAGGATGAAGCAATAACGGATAGATAACCCGGTTGTAAACGTGCAACTGTCGATAATATTGAAAAGGTATAATTCAACGGTAACAAAACAATAAATACTCGTATTTTTCTACAAATCATTTCGCAACCGCCTGACAACATGCCGATAATTCTCTATCGATATGTGGAGTGGAATTACGGAAAAAACTGTCATTATTGTCTCGCTTTCGCCTCGTAAATATTCTCGTGCACAACACGAAGTTGAATCACGAAGCGGCATCAGCTGTTCGCTGGCTGAGCAATTTAGCCGCGGCGGCGATATCACCCATTCATAGCGACGCTTCGCTTCACAACAAAACTATTTCTTAATTGAACCGATACACGATAGCCGATAGCGTTATGTTCCTTATTAAGTTAAGTAGTTACTTGAATAGACTTTTGATGTACAGTCTATTGCACGTGAACTATAAGGCCGATATTCATAAAATGTTTTGAGCACGAACCCGGCGTGAACTCCCACTTACAACTGTCGTAATTGTATGAAATCGGACAGTTGTAAACCTCAACTCGAACAACTGTTTAAGAAACCTAACAGTCGTGCCGTCTTACGGCGGATTAAGAATCTTCAACAAGCAGAAATTATTTCAATAAACAAAACATAAAACCGACTGCAAAAGAAACCATCCCCTTTTGATTAATTTTTTATACCCTATGACACTCTCGTAATCAAGACGAATCTAACAATACCTCATACACCAAGCTCCATCAAGCCGTTTAGGTTACAGGATGGCAGGAAGGAATGGACATACATACACTCGAAAGACATAACCCTCCTTCTTGCGCAATCGGGTAAAAAACGCTGAAATTGCCACAATTTTGTGATTGGCTAGCGTGAAAATTGTAACGTCACAAGTCACAACACAATACGCGGGTTTTTACTGAGACTCTGAATCTTTTTAAATAATTTTTCTTATAAAAATCCTTTGAAAGATAACAAAAAAAAACATTGCTGTACAGTTTTATTCCAACCTTGCTGTCAGTATGTGTATTGAAAGCTGTGCCTTTATATAACCGGATACAAAGTAGCCGATAAGCAAAGTATGATGATAATTTGTTCCTTAACGGTATCGACACATTTATAAAGATGCTCGACTTGATAAGAAAACCATTTCTTAATTGGATCGATGCGCTGTAAGTAGCCTCGTAGGAACGCCGCAAGGAACGTTGTGTTTTTGTTTGTCAGATCGTGTACTAGATCGCTATGGTAAATGACTTGCTAAATTGTTTCTTATCTAGTTAATTTTTAAGATCATGCCATATAGGTACTTTTTAAACAAATGAAACTACCTACCTAAACCGAAGCCCAAATCAAGTGCCTTATTTTGTAAACAAAAACTACCCTACCCTACTAACATTTTAAGCTATTCTGTGATTATTGCATAGTTACTCGTATTTTCACATTATTAGATAGGATTACTTTATTTTCCTAATGATGAACAGGTTTAATCAATCAGTTCCTTCAGTGTTACATCACAACAGGTAATTATACGATCATATTTGTTTACAAAATAAGACACTTGATTTGGGCTTGAATCAATACTTTATTGATAATCATTGACTGGGACATATAAGCGTGATTTTGAGGTACTACCAAAAGGTTCAGATAAAACGACACCAGTAATCCACCATCTAGTTTCGAACTTTGCATATTTGTTCTATCACTTCCTACCATTTTCACCGTATTATTTGTAAAGTTTACCTATGCACTAGTTAGTTTAATATGTAACGCCAAATAATTTGGTTACAATTAATTTAAATTAATACAATTGATTTAATTTTTACTGATAGAAAAGTCAGCGATTAAGTTAGGGGTTTTATTAATAATAGTTCAATTGTTCATCCGAAATTTTTTGTCAGCATCTCCATCTCTTTGCGATGTTAGTAGCTTTCAATTTGGAACCGTTATTGTATCATATCTCCACTTATCTCTAGTCCATTGTTAAACTAGGCGGCTATGTATAGTCGGTATGACGTAGCCCCGCCTAGTTTCTCTAGACTAATCACCAGCACACGGCTAGCAAACAGTAATGCATCAAGCGGGCCAACTAAAGTGAGTCAAGGTGAGTCGACGACGTCACCTCTGTTGCCACCCGGATTATTGCCCCCGGCAACGCAGACGGCACAATATGTTTGCAATATGACACGCTATTGTAGTCTTTACTCTGTAACCCGGATTGACGAGAATTGTCTGCGGGACTCACGAGTTGTGTGACTTGTGACGCCGTTTGTATGCGGTTGTTGGCGCCGGCTGGACGCTGCGGTCTGTCTGACACTTGGAAAGTCTTACATTTCCGAATGGATACAGTATCGAATAAGTTGCGGCTATTGCTTGGCAAAGGATGATACAAGGCCATCACAAACATTGCCTTTGCGAACTTAATACGGATCGCCTCATAAATATGCCTTTAGCGATTTTTGTGAATATTTTAAAGGCCACTTTTACAACACAGGTTATTAGTTAGTGATATCCGCATAAGTATCATTGTAAAAATGTGCTGCTGGAAGTTTTTTTTTTCGCTTTTCTACTCCTTGCTACGCGGTGTAAATTCTACAAATATGATTACTTGCCTGCTAAATTATACATAATGTATTCGCTTGTAATAATCGATAACACAAGCGTTGTAGCTATAATGTCCTTCTGCAATGTTTATTGATCAAATTATTTCTACAGAACATGTGTTCCTGAACTAGGAAAAACACAGTATTAAATTTATTCATCCGAACAATCATGTACCTACGGAAATGATCAAATTAATTGTCTTAATACGTACCTACCAACATAAAAATGATATTATTTCTAAAGTACTTAATAAAAATCATTGAATATGAAAAGAAAAGACCTCAGCGATACGCCGATGTTCTGCTAAGTAAGTCTCCCTGATACTTGAAGCATACTTTTTAAAACTTTCAACGTATTACTTATCAAGCTTCTCGAATAATTTATTACGATCAACAATACGAGAGTGGGTAACCATGACGCCTGGTTTTTGTCCTTATCTGTTGCTTACCAAGTTACGCAAGACAACTGGTCGCGTGCTAAATGACACTGCGTACACAATGCGCAAGAATCAAGATACGCAAACAGTTGCCACCTGGCAACGAGTTGGTTTGTTAGTGGTCGCCGTGTTAATAAGGCTTAACATGTGTTTGCGAGCATCATTTAGAATGGAGATACCAAGCCAGAGATGGAGGTTTCATAATTGCCCAGTAAAAGCTAGGTCTCGTTGAGCAGCGACAGATTGTCAACTGTCATTAATGAGGGACCGGCCTGGTACAATGTACCTATATCCTATTAGAAGATTCCTAACATATCGAATTACTCACATATAAAATATCTGGCTAGCCTGGTCCTTAAATGCAGCGAGTCCGATGTACATACAAAACCAGTAAATTCTTACTTCTCCGTAATAATATGCGAAAGATAATAAAGTGGTTATTGGTATAATAAGGTCGAATCTCAAAAATATACTCACCTAATCCGAAGCCCAAATCAAGTGTCTTATTTTGTAAGCAAAAACTACCTTATCCTACTAACATTTAAGCTGTCCTGTGATTATTGCACAGTTATTTTCACATTATTAGATCGGATCACTTTATTTTTACAATAATGAACAGGTTCAATCAATCAGTTCCTTCAGTGTTACGTCACAACAGGTAATTAGATGATCATATTTGTTTACAAAACAAGACACTTGATTTGGGCTGCGGTATACGTGTTTTATTTCGAAATACAAATTGATCGAAAATGCTCATTATTATGGCAATATATAAAGCAGACAGACTGGTGAGAGCTATAGCACTGCAAACATCTACAAAATAATAGACAGTTCAGCCCCCTTACCTTGAAGTCTTATAGCAGTATTACTTTCATAATACTTTGTTACTTCGTACAATGACGACCTTAATGAGCTTACTTTAAGGTCGTCATTATACGAAGTAACAAAGTATTATGGAAGTAATACTGCTATAAGACTTCAAGGTAAGGGGGCAGTACTCTCTGTAATACCTTTTTGACCTACGACCTATTGATGACAGCAAGCATGAGGAACATTCGCACGTGCAAAGGGTTATCTGGCTCCACCTACTCTAAGGTTTTCCAATACACTAATTAAATTACTAATCAGTCTTGCGCTATGTTTTGCGAACTATGACGGATTGCATTGTTTAAAGTATCTCTGCATAGCGCATTGTTTGTTGTTACGCAATCATTTGACCGATATCAAAGTGCATATTACTATAACTACTGCTATTTAAAATCGGATCATGTAAATACGTACCTAATTCTTGTTGGTCGATGGCTTACGTAATTTTTTCCATCCCAGTTACACCGCAGCCCAAATCAAGTGTCTTATTTTGTAAACAAATATGATCGTCTAATTAACTAAGTAAAACCTGTTGTGATGTAACACTGAAGGAACTGATTGAACCTGTTCATTATTGTAAAAATAAGTGATCCGATCTAATAATGTGAAAATAACTATGCAATAATCACAGAACAGCTTAAAACGTTAGTAGGGTAGTTTTTGTTTACAAAATAAGACACTTGATTTGGGCTTCGGTTAGATCATATTCATAACATAATTGTTAATTTTTTTGTTACCCTTTGCTTTTAGCCATAATTAAAGTAAGTACCTAGGCAATAAAGGTAAACCAGACTAGCTACCTATACACTATAACCAGAGATTCAAAAACGCTTTTGAGCACCTGTCAGAGTCTATAGAATTTGACATGAGTAAGAGCGAGCTGACGCTAAGCATTCAAAACTGTTTATGAGTGTCGGTCTATGTGGCGATGGGCAGGTTACTTGGCGAGGATAGGTGGTCCAGAAAAGTACCGAAGTGGCCCTAAAGGTGACGCAGAACCTTTTGGAAACAACCGGCTTGTAGAGATCGGGGATTAATAACCCAACAATGGATAAATGGGAGGTTAAGGGCCTTCCATGAGCCAACTAGCGCCGCCAATCTTGAAAAGATAATATCTTCCAATTTAATCAATTTTATTAAAAAAGCTATTTACAAAATGTTTATTAGGAGCAATACTATTTTTCAATATACAATAAATGGCATAATTGCGACAAGCTATTATGCCATTTATTTATTTACTACAATGCAATTATGTGAACTACAACTTACCGAAATTGAATCACGTTATAAATAAGCATTTAAAAATAGTATTTATCGTAATAAAAAATTTGGCAATAGCTTTTTTAATAAAATTGATTATATTAGAAGATATTATTTTTTTAAGATTGGCGGCGCTAGTTGGCTCATGGAAGGCTCTTAAGAAGAATAACCGTTGGAATTAAATCTCATATTTATTTAGAATCGAAGTACGGCTTATACGACACCAGCGCAATGTCAAACATCCTCAGATCAGTCTCAACGGTCACACAATATATTATTTTCTTATCGAAAATAATTAGAGCAACGGCCAAGTTTGGTTACATTGTATGCGATCCATAACAGAGGGATTGCGTGCCCTGAAACAATGATCGGCCATTGTTGCCAGCGAGCTGTTACCGAAAAAAACTGCGTTAAGCACCCGACAATAAAAGTATTTTACGGATAAAACGTAACGATTTATTAGCGAGAATGAAACCTTAATCTACTGGTAAATTGTATATGTCGATGTTTCATTATTTTGTATGTAGGATTGGTTTGTATCAACATGTAGGTACTGTTACGTAAGTTTAGTTCCGTAGACAGGTAGAATTTAGAATAGGTTAGAGATAGAAATTATAGATTACGTAGTTTAAAAATATGTATATTAAAAATAGTGCTGTAGTGGGTACTAGGTCGGTCTAGATTGTCTGCAATATTGATGTTTATACTTTGATTAATTACAAAACGCGACTCGCTAATTTGAACACGTGCGTAAAGGCTTAGACATGGTAAAAGGATGCTGCTGAAACCCACGTGTGAGTGTAAAAAACAATAATCCTTAGATGGGAACATAAGTTTAAAATGTAGCTCAGAAGTGATAAGTTAATAAAAGCGGGCAAATTGTCAACTTTTGAACAACAACTACCCAATTACGTTTTCGATGGGAAAATAACAAAGGTGACATGTCAACAACTTGTTCCAGAAGAAGTGTCCCTGAACGACAGGTAATCGGTGCCAAGGTGTCCGCCGGGTTACTAATTGCGTGTAAAAATTTACTCGACGTCGCTCAACCTTCAGTCACAACCGCCATAACTAGGCCTTTATGAAGTTGGAAACCCTATCCAGCCATGGTTCTCAAAGAATTGGCTGTTACAGCAACGATTTACTCGGAAATGGTAACTATTATTCACGTCGTCGTCGTTGGTCCAGTCCACTTGGAACGTTGTCATAGTGTGACCTCAATTGGGTATTGAAACTTCGACTGTATTGCGGTCGACTTATGGTTTCTTCATCAACCTGTATCGGTCCACTGCTGGATGTTGTAGACGTAGGGCTCTCCCAAGGCGTGCTACTCAATCCTATTATTGACCTTTTGCATTCCCCTGAAACAATCCTATGGCATTTCCCGAAGAGTTGCGATATTGGAAGCTTCCTCGTGATTTATTCAAGCTCTTCTTTCTTCCGGTATCGGTAACGATATAATTCTTATGTCTTATATGAAAATACACAAACAGAAAAAATGGAATCCTGTCCGTATTTAAAAAAACAATAAAAAAAGGAGAAACACAATCTCCGGCCTAGCCTTTAAAAACGTTTTCAAGGCTTTGACTTTCTTTAACGAAAAAGCAAATGTCAATATCATACATTTTTCTTTCTATTCTACTAGAGTTAACGAATGTTACATGGCTTGGGCTGTAATGTTATTGAGAGAATATTCATTATGAAATGGAGGATTAAATGTTCTTTTTAAATTTAATGATTTTGACCTTTCTCTGTACTCCTCGATTGATTTAACCCTCGTATGTGGCGTATATTGCGGCGCATAAAACGTGCAGTAGATCGTGTTTACACGCCAATGTGTGTCGCGCCCATAACCCGGCCGATAATAAAGTGTTCCAAGGAGACGATTAAGTAACTTTGTCACCGCCGTTGACAACGACACCTTACACAGTAACACGTTACACTGATTTTTTACTGTTATCCTTGTCGGTGTAATAAAATTCAACGTACGGACGGATGTCTCTATACAGGTTGTTATGGAAAGGATATATGTAGGCCAAATCAAGTGTCTTATTTTGTAAATAAAAACTACCCTACCCTACTTACATTTTAAGCTGTTCTGTGATTAAGTCTACTATGACCAAAGTGGAATAAGCCGTTATTTTCACATTATTAGATCGGATCACTTTATTCTCACAATGATGAACAGGTTCGATTAATCCGTTTCTTCAGTGTTACGACGACCATATTTGTGGACGATCATATTTGTTTACAAAATGAAACACTTGTTTTGGGCTGCGGTATAGTATGCCGAAGGGAGTGTGTGTGTCGGTAACTGACGCACTTTGGGCCTTCGACTTTTCGATTTTCGCCAATAAAAAGTTGAGATTTTATATTTTGTGTCGATCGGATGATCTATGATGATGATTTATTTTTATTCGAAAACTCGTAAAACAAAAGTTGTTTAGCGATACTGTGTCTTTATAAAAAAAATAGCCAATGATACGTGCAATAAATTAGGAATCTTATCTATTCCACAACTCGGTAAAAGGTGAATTTGTACGGACAACAGCAGATTAATGGTAACACTTGCAGTACGATTTTAAATCTTACGACGCACGATAATAAGAACTGTCCATAGTGTTATACTTGATCTGCTGTTAAGTGTTTCAGAATCAGTCTCCCTAGTTTCATGAAGTGGTTAGAAAAATATTAAAATAATTATTATGTACAAACAATCTGCTTAGAAACAAGCAATAAAGTTTCCCTTGTAAAGCTACTCGCGATAATTAACATTTCAAAACAACCAAGCAGCTTTTATTTCACCCTAAATAATGTCTTCGTTTATTATTAAGCAGAAGTGTATAATTTAGTTCATTCTCCTTTATCATTTTGCCACTATTTTGTTAATTAACGCCGTTACATTAATTTGAATAATGGAATAACTGATTATCTCTATTTTACGTAGCATTTAATGTTCTTTATAAAGGTCAATAGAGATTATCCTCAAGTTCGAAAGGGAACCGCCAATTACTATATAATATACATCCAAATTCATCAATCCGTTTAGGTTACAGAAGCCACAAAGGAATCGACATACATAGACCCGCAAAACATTACTCTCCTTATTCTGACAGTCGATTAACAAAACTTAAATATTAGGTAAGTCTGTTCAGTTTAAAAAAATAACGTCAATGTTTTGTAATTAAATAGTTTGACAATAATTTAAATATGTTTGAAGTATTACAATCTGGGGGCCAAAAAAGGTAGATTGCAAACAATAGACGGGTAGAAAAGAGACTGAGCCTATCATTTGTCGTGGCCTTAATTAATTTCTAAGTTTGCACGGTTTATTGTGTCCCGGGTGGCAGCTAATTTCAAATTTCGTCCCGGCACAATGAGAAATTAGCGCCCTCATTTACATCCCAGTCGCAGATATCGTTATGTTTGGTGAGGCAGAGTTTTTTATTTATTTATTTATATATAATTTGCACCTTAACAGCTAGTAGCCAAATAGTACAAACATAACATTAAAAATTATTATTAATACTAAACACTCATTCAGCCAATCGAACTTTTAGGCATTCTTCTTTCTGCTACCCTCTTACACTCTGCCATCAAACATCCCGGCGCACTCGCAAATAGGTCACACTGTGGCGATATTTTATCCGACTACCGAAAGGAAGTAATGTGTCTCGTATATATTTCGGTTCCTTTGTGGCCTCCTGTACACGCTAAAGCCTTATGAAGGAGTCCACCTACGCATTACTGAATTTCTCATCAAAACTCCTGTAGCGGTATTGGAGTTGCGTACGAACGAAAAGGATCTTTGTTTTCTTTGATCCGTCAAGGCCATTCTGAACACCTTATATTATAATCAGACATCGGATAGAAGCATTGTTAAAATAGTAGACAAGACCTGTGCTTAAATTAATTTAAGTAAAACTAAAATAATTGTTAAAATCTTAAAGAGACGTCGAAATTCAGCACAGCAGTCGCAAACAATAGAAATAATAGAGATAAATATAAACAGAAAAGATCGGGTAATTCTAAACCTAGACTTTTCCTAGAAAACTATTTTAAAAACAACGGCGCAGCTCCTTGTGTAATTGGATTGCGTCAGGAGCGATTGGGCGGCTTTCGCGCTGCTAATGCCTGTTGTAGCCACAGTACACACAGCCTACAGTAGGGAATTTCAGTACTTGTCTTCCCCGCACGGTGCACTCACACACTTGCAATCAACTAACGGAGCTCGCCTTATCGGTTGTCCTTCGCCAGTATTGGTGCATAGCTCTTGTTCGCGCTGATTTATGTCCAAAAATGTCGTATGATCGAGGGTGTTGATTATGTCGGGCTCACCGCTATAAAGGGGCGGAATACCGACTAAACATCCTGGGGTTTTCCACCTCGTGCCATTCTTGCCGAGCCACGGGAACTGCGATACATCCGCGACTCGACTGGCGCCCCGAGCACTCCACATTGTGGGCTGTATAGCCCAGAACGAATGCCTGCTATAAATATGTCAAAACTTTTACTGTCGGTAACTGATGAATGATCAAAATGCACATTCTTCAATGCTGAGTCAAAATCAAATCAAAATTCTGAAGACAACTGGACATGTAAGATACTCGTAGATATAGAGGTAAGAAATGTCTTTGAAAGGTTAAAAACCTGTAAGATACTTACATTTTGCGAGATCTTGTGTTCGCTGTCTTGCGTTAGCTGTTCGACAAAGTGACTTGTGAAAGTGGCACTTCGCAACGGATATTCGTGAATTGATCATTCTCTTTTTGGACAGGGATAACACACTATACAAGGCAGATATTTTTTAAATCTAGTGTAAAATTAAGTTAGGGCATTATTTACCTACTGTCGGTATACTGTGCTGTATGCGACCGTCCGATTTTGTTACGTAGGCGCCGGACACCGGAGTCCGGACACGGGCCGGGTCCGGGTAATCTCGTTTGTACGGTTACCGGCAATTAGCCACCGCTCGTTGCCCGTTTGTCCTGTCTGGTAAACGATTGTTTCTATGTTACTTTTGGTACATTTCTAATGGAATTGGGTGCGCATTTTGTCGAAATTCCTTATAAGTTTTATATCGAGAACATACAGTATAAATTTTGAATGATGAATTAAACTACCTTCAAAAAATAAATAAAATATAAATAAATTTATAGCTCTAAATGTTAAAAATAATATGATTATTAAAAAATAATATTTAATAAAAAAAATTAACATAAAATTTATTTTTTAATAAATTTACAATACTTTTAACAGACCGAAATCTTAATACATCTTTTTTTTTAAACCACAACAGTAATAGAGGTAACATTTCTTTAGTAATTAGTGAGTGCATTCAAAAAATCACAGATTGTTTATTATCCTCGATGTTATTGTAAAATACTTTTGTTCCAAACGGTATTCGCAATATAAGGTAGGAATTTTTAGAATGTATCGGACAAACGAATCCTAGATCAAGTGCATAGACTACAAGAAACTTGATGTGACTATTAACGTGCTGTGCCCATTCGAGTTCCGCACAGAGCTTCGCCAGGGTTGAATTCTGGATATATACTCCCAGAATAAAAGTAAAACGTTGAAGAGCGTTATTTACGGGAGGTACAGTGGCGGCGTCGCGGCGGCCTGCGATAGAAGCGGTCCACTAATTGCGAGAAACGAGATTAACGCCCCGTACTACCACTAAACTGCGATGGTCTGTCTGCACCAGCACATATAACGTACAGTAGTGTAACGGGGCCATAAAGAGTTACTACATTACCCCCGTCTAACGCGTGGTGCGGTGGAGATAAGGCTAATTTAGAAAATTTAAATAAATGCTCTTTGCATAGTCGTAAATTGTGGCACCTTTAGCGCATAGGAGAAAATAAACTATTAAATTCAGCTAAGTCATGTAGATATTATATTATGGAACCCTACTCGATTATAATATTATAGGGTCACTTATCTGAGGATGTGAGTGAGAGAGAGGGGTGTGTGTGTTCTCAGTAGACAGACAAATATCACAGGGTTACAAATGGTCCCATTACCCGTTACTTTTTCTTTCTCTTCAGCGTTGGCAACTTTTCCTTGCAAAGTGGTGTAAATCTAAATTTAAAAAATGTTGACGTGCAAAAATATGCAATGTACCTACATATTTACTTACAGTAAAGAGTTATAATTCTGATTCAATCAACCCAATTTTGAATATCTTGATTTTCGAATATATTGCTTATCTTGAATATGGCCTACTGTTTCCTAAAGTTACTGTGGCACTGTTTACCAGTGCGGTTCCATTCCTTTTACAGCTGCTAATACATTATTTTATTGCACAGAAAACGCCCAGATAAACCGCCGATATTAGCAACTATGTAATCATCATAAAATCAACACTATAGCCATCGTTTGCATGTTAGGCTCTTCCTTCCGAGTTCCAGACGAATCGTTAAATGCGACCAGGCAATTAGTTAATTATACGTCTGGTAACTGGAGCTTGAGATTGATACTATTATCTGAAGCTAAGGCCGAGATTCATAGACAGTTTTGAGCGGTAACTTAGTGTAAGCTCGTTCTTACAAATGGCAAATTTGTAAGAGCGGGCTGAAGCTAAGCTCCGTAGATAGACGTTTAACAGTAAAGTTGTAATAGTGAGCTGAAGAAGGGATAAATGCTTTGAGTGCACAATGCATAATATGTTTATGAATATGAAACCTATAAGAAATCAAATCAAGTGAACTATTATATATTTTGGGTTATTTTTTAAGAAAATTAGCAATGTCACATTGCTACGAGTAATTTTCTTCTCAACCACTCCAACTAAGCTAAAAGTTTGTTAGGAACAGCCGCCACAGCCCATATTGCTTTTTATTTCTTTAATTCAGAACCAATATACCATCGAATTTTACGCCCAAAACTGCTTTATAAAGTCGTAGACACATTAGTGTGGCAAGGCAACTGCCCTGAAAATAGACTCCCCCCAAGTGTCGTGTCGGTGGCTACGCAGTTCATCGAACCGCGTCCCGCCCGGTCACCTTCGGGTCGCAAATGTCACCTTGTGACCTTGCTTCCGAAACTCGATCGGCGACAGTTATTATCGCACCAACGAATACCTAACTTGGTTTCATTCATCGCCTTCTTATCTATCACACAAGTTTACATTAGTATTACTTACCTACTTTATTTATACATTTATGCCTTCCAGTTAACTTGGGAACGCCTGTGACTTTGCTGGTAATTTACCGCGGAAAATATACAATAAATTAAAATTGCATTGCCACATTTCAATGGAGCTTTGCCCCACCTACAAAACTACGTGACCATTTAAGCTGTACCCTATCATTTTGTGGGGACTTATTACAGGTTTCATATTGCATAATCATAATCAGTATCATTTTCTACTACTCTCGCAACTCCTATAGAAGTATAACAAAAACAATGAATAATTCGCTTCGATTTCTTACTATTTTCTGAAATCTTAATTAGGCTGTTTTTTTCGACTCGCTAGATGTACAAGACTTTGTTTTAAACCAATAATTTTAATAAAAAACGGAGATATTTTTACATTTATTCGTTATATCTTGTACATCTTGCGGTTGATGGTGGGGCAGAATCTGGCATTGTCATTTATTGTTATTGTTAGAGACAATTTCCATACGGGAATCTCGAATACAAAAATTATAATATGAATGCCAAGTGACATTGACTTTCGTTAACGCTAGTGTAGAATAGAAAAAAATGTAGGGATTGACATTTTTTTCGTTAACAAATGTCAATTCTATACATTTTTTTAGCTAAGGCTCTCTGGAATGGTTGCCAATCCATGGCATGCCATATACAGGGTGTCCCGTAAGTAGTATGACAAACTAAAATGGAAGATAGAGGGTGAGGTGGCCTTACCTATGAAAAAAAAAATTACCTTAGTAAAAGTCACCATTTTCGAGACATTACGAAAAAAAGTATAATTCCTGATTATTACTTTTTCCAACAAGAAAAATCTCAATATCTCGAAAATGGTGACACTTTTACTGAGGTGAAATTTTTATCATAGGTAGGCAACCCAACCCTCTATCTCCCATTTTCGTTTGTCGTACAACTTACGGGACATCCTGTATAGCATGCTTGCTCCTGGGGGTCAAAAACAAAATCCTCAATGACATAATAATCGACTCTTGTGGGAAACATGGATTCAAACCAGGAGGTAACTTTTTGTTCACGGATCTTGTAAGTACCTATTTGCTACACGCGTCCCAAGACAATGATAGCGTTATCATGCCAGTACATTTTAGTGTCATTGTATGTTGATAATGAAATCGTAAAAAAGTGATACTTATCTGGAGGCAGTAAAACTAACTACTGTACATAGTAACATTTTTATTACCTCACGGATCTAGTTAATTGGTTTGTTATTGTTACTATGTGAAGAAGTTGAGTTATTGAAGCTTTTGTTTACAATCAAACGCACTCGCATAACGCAACGAGTGTTTCGGTCATTGGTTGACCACACATACCACTTACCCCATAGATCTGTAACAGGAGGGTGCCTGCACATGAGCGCAAAATTGCTTCGCGACACGTGTAACCTAGATAATTTTTCGCTTCCCAATTTGTAACGATTTCATGTCTATTGCGTAAATGGTCTGTGGTTGACCATGTCTTGGCTTTGAGGGCCAGCCATTGATATGTTGCAGTCAAAGTTGCTTCTAGTTATATTTCTAAGAGATCTTGGAGCTATACAATACAGAGCCGTTTGCCAGAATTTGGGATGTCGTCTGTGACCAAACAAAGCGCACAGGTATTTTTTTTAGATTCAAAATAACTGAATCCTTATAATGATTGAATAACTGATTCATTCTGTTACTGGTTTATGTACGTAGTCATCAGTCACTTAATAAACCCCGTAGCGCTACGATGGAGAACCCTCGAATCGAGCTCGATGCGAGCTGTATAATTTGTAGGACAATATCGGTGGTCAACGCCAACTTCATTGCACTATATGCACGTTTATGACACTAAAATATTGTTTGTTATTATACTACAGTGTCTAATTTCATTCAAAGCCCTTCAACTGTCTGTGGTTTATAAAGTTTTCTTGGGTGCTACTGAAATCTTTGGGACAATGACCTTTGCTCATCGACGATATTGTGGCCAGAGAAGCCAGTAACTAGCATTCAATCTGCTGGCGTGCTGACTTGCATGCGTATAAAGGCACCGGAAGGCCCCCATTACTTACGTAACTGTAACAAACAAAATTGCCATGCATCTGTTCCGTCCAGTGTTTATACCGAACCAAAATAGGTTTGACCTAGCAACTGCGTAATCGCGTGGGATTACGGATGTGTCACACGGTTTTGCCCAACCGGAAAAAATTGAACAACAAGCGGACTGGTCAGTGTAAAACGAGTATGGTAATATCGTTGAATTTTCAGAAAAAACTATCATTTAGCTATTTTTTGTAGTAATTAGAAATTTAGCAATGTTTTGACATTACTATTTTATTTATTTTACTAATGGACTCGACAGTTCGTCATTTGCCAATGTCATGTTACAGAAAATTCAATGTATAATAGTCTTCTATCTTCCTCCAGGGGAGTCGCCGTAGCGTCATCACCCTGGGTAGCCGCGTCTTCTTGTCTTCATCCACAGGAGACGCCGTAGCGTCAATCACTGTGGACGAAGCAGCTCGACAGTCACGTTCACTCCCGAGCTCGTAGTGGGAATCTTGACCATGGCGCCAAACTTCAGATCCTGCTTGAATTCTCCAATAACTTCACCATACTGTCATTCGCGAACATTTTCTGATTAATTTAACGTGATATTAAACACAAAACACCCACTGTAGACATTAAACTGAAAATTATTAAATAATTTCGCAACCGTCGTTTCCCGCCATTTTCAAAAAGCTTTGACATTCCTAATTTTCTTCTCAGCAACTCCAACAAAGCTAAAGCTTATACTAGAAGTGGCCACTACAGGATTCCAGATGTGGAAATCGAATGTGTGACTCTGTGGCGCCGCAGCCTGGCTATATAATGATGTTTGCACCATGGGGTGACGTCCATGGAAAACGGTATTATAGGTACCCCTAATTTGCAATGCAACTTCTTTGGGTAACTCCGCTTTAGAGCGAGCAAATTAGACAGGATTACTACTCATACTCATTTATTTAACCTTAGGTACACAGGGAACACTTGGTTACGTTATAATATATTGTAAATATTAAAATCATACATCTTTAATAATATTACATGGCTCGATAGACAAAGAGGCAGAAGGTCAAAAAGCAGACCCACTGTATTGTGTCAGTGGTCACTAAAAGTAATTAAAATTAAACTTAATATTAGTCCGTTTGGTTCTTGAATCTGTCGCTCCTCTTTTCTCTCTGAAAACGCAAGATAGAAAACCTAAGGTACTTTGATAATGTACTTTCACCTATTTTGTTTAAAGATGCATTTGCCACCGCTTTAAACATATTCGCAGTTACCTCCGCGAGTTCAGTGTTACACAGATGTGACAATGATAAAATTACAAACGAGAATGATTTATTGCGAAATAAGTTGTGTCTTACGTAAATCTCCAACTTTCCATCGTTTTTTCTCGCGGATGTTCTCAAGCCCGCGCCGTGGCTGACAGATTTAAGGACAAAGTGTAAAACAATGGGTTTCCCATTCCCATTCGCTTGCCGTGTCGCTACTAGTACTAAGTGAGTCAGCTGATGTAGCAACGACCAGTTGTGACTCATAGTTGATCTCATGTACCCACTAAACCGTTTTGGATGTGGCAGTGTTGTTAAAAAATGATTCACTGAACGGCTAAATTTAGAATAGTTAGAAAAATATGGTGGTGAATGATTCATTCTCAGCTATTGAGATAAGGTGGATCAAAGCCCGATTAGGCAGGTTTAACTCCTGCCCACGTATATCATTCACAACATCATGCGGGTTAAATAAATCTTGTCATTATGGTTTATGGTTTGGTAACACTTAGTTCAAACATGCCAGATGATTTATACAGTCCTCATAAATCTTATAAAAATTAGTATTTTCGCTAGTGCTCCAGAATTCTTGATTCTCAACTGTTTACAGATCTAGCTCTAACACTATTTTATATGCTCTGACAATTCTTTTAATATGATGGTATATTAAGTTTAATTACTTTGATTAGTTGTGTGAGGCCCAAGCGGACCTAAATAAAAGGGAAGTACTCGTATTCTGCTTCTCTGAAGGGTTTCCTATGTCCCTGCTTTACAGATTTATTTTTGGTTTTGGAACTCTTGTTATTGCATACTACATGAGTACCACATCCAAATCTGTGCGCAGTTGTTTATCTGATCAGGGTTTGTGTCCGGCCATCGCGTCCGCCGATTTCGCCACGTCCTTGTCATTAGCGACGTACTTGAACGATTATTTGGTCGATTTGCCTACCTGTCTGCGTAATGTCTTGTGCGATAAAAAACAAACACTTTTTGTATTGTATTAATACAGTATGTGCTAGGAGGAAAATTGGTCAATATTACACGATAAGTGAATTGGCTGAGACTTCTATCAGAATCTCTAAAGGCTATTCTGCTAGTTTAATCTTGTAACAATAAAATGCCACATCTGTTTTTTTAAAGGGAAACAATCCACCAATTGTTATGGTTTATTGTTCACCTCTGGACAATATATGCATGAATTTTGAAACAATCCGTATCATAGATTTCTGAAGAAATATGGCATAAAGAAGATCATTCCAAAATTTGCAAGTAATGGACACATTAGAGAGCTAACTGACGTTGGAGGTAGACTATAAGGCATAGGTCACGTAGTATATGTCATTTAATGTGATTCTCTGGTCATAATCACCGAGTTAATGAGAGTTTTATCAGATATGGTTTATGACGAAATGTTACAAAGCCATTATTTGTGAGTATTGTCTGGTTTTGTTGTGATTTACCAAAAACCACGAGACCTAGTAGCTTAGCTAATTATTGTATCTAATGTCTTGCACATATTATTCTCTAATTTACACAATACTATTCAACTTTTGCATTTACGACTATATTTTTATAGCCACCAATTTCCGGCGCGTCAAGTGTTTTACATTTAACAAAACTATGCCACTAAAAATATTCCGCTAACAATTGACTGCGTAATCCTCGCATTTCGCTCGTTGACGTAAACGTTGGTCGCTGCGTGACGTGTTTGGACGCAGGCGCCGGCGTCGATAGCCGCCCACTCTCGCTCTCGCCGTGACGTGATAAGCTGATAACTCGCTGAGGCCTGTGGGTAGATCGCACTGAGCTCTTCATTCATGCTCACTGATAGCGGCCTTTGTGAATGGCAGAGTTTTGAGATAATAAGGCCGAGAGCAGAGACACCGGGAGTGATTTTCGTGAATGGCTTTGAAAGGGTTTCAATTCTATTGATTCTCGTAATCTATAACTGAGCAACTTTTGTTCTTGGACTTTGGGAAACTTGGAATCATTTTGAAATACGGCCGTTCCGTTTCGTGCCCAGAAGGTTTGTTTATCGAAAAAACTCTTCGCCGATTCCACGGAAGTAGCCTTCAACGTTTTATTCAAAGTTATTGAGACGGAAGTGGTTCCCACACTCGTACTGACATTTGAGACTCCAATAAGTCTGCGGTCCGATGACATAGATGGTCTTATAACTGGAAAACATTTGCAGAACTCCGATTGTTTTATTTGAGGCTACCTCGGTATCCAATTGACTGGTAAAATGTGCAAGATTTATGTACTGAATTACCAAATATCGTTGACTTTTTCGCTGTTTTACTGCATCACAATATGTTATTATGACCGAAATCCAGCGAAGCTGTAGGTACGGACAACAGCAGATCAATTGTAATGTAACATTTGCAGTACGATTTAAAATCTTACGACGCAGATAATAAGAACGGTCCAAAGTGTTACACTTGATCTGCTGTTAGCTGTACTATACAACCTCGCTGCCGAAATCTGACTTCATCATGTCATATCATAATGCGTTTCTGTGTAGTCTTTTTAATATCCGGAACTAGTTATTTGTCATACATTCTTGGTTAATTACTACTGTACAAATTGATGTCTAAACTTGCATAGCGATGAGTCAGTGTCATCAAAGGAACTCAGAGGAAATTCGTATCTATGTACTTGATTGCAATGTATTTTGGTTTTGATTCAATTTCTATATCAATTTCATATTTTCGTTTATGTATATAATAGTTATATATGTTTTTATAAGTTTAGTTTCGAAAGAAGCTAAACAGGGCCAAAAAAGTGGTATTCCATTTCGATGATTACCTACATATTTCGAAATATGTGGATTATTGAGAGAGTCTTTAATTATTAGTTAATTGCTTTTTTCTACATATTATTGCATTGAATAAATGTAATATACCCAAAAAAGCTAAATTATCCTACTCATAATATTTATAAAAAAGCAAGTTACAAACGTCTACTTGGTTTTTGTCTGCCACCTAGACATGATTGAGAGAAATTAATTAGTAACTATTTCATATTTTGAATTTACTTAACTCTGATATAACTTTCGTAACAATATTCACAGCAGTTAAAACACGAATTTTTACGTTATACCTAGTCACTTTTGCTTATCTACACTTCAAAATAACCTTTTTGAAAAACAATTCGCAGAATGTTTTATTATTTGTTCCAATTCCGATTAAATGATTCTGATTTCGCAAAACTTGTACAATTTCGATAATTTCCAATTAGTGTTTGCGCGTTTGCATCCGGCTTCTGTGTACATTTTATCGCGTTATTTTTCTTTTGTTGCACCAACAATTTACTCGATAGCCGACGATATCCGGTAGGTATTGTTACCCGATATTTGATACGTCGATATGGACTACCCTGCCCCTCTCGCTTGGTATTTTTGAGGAGGCCCTCGGTGAAAATTCATTAATTCCCAGAGGTCTCCGTAATTTGGTTGGATTGCTCGACTCAATTAGCATTTGACATTTAGACCCAAAGGGCGTTGTTTGACGCCTCGTCCAAGCAAACAATGACAGTTGCTATTATCTCTCACGACCATGTTATTACTTAGGCAATGGAAATCTGAAATTGCATTCGCATAATAAGCAGTTGCAGGCAAGACGTTCTTGGAAATCTAGTTTTACCTAGGAATCAAAGGCAGGTATTCTGTAATTCTTTGAAAATAACAAACCACCTTGAACATGTTGTCGACCGATCGACGAAGCCTTGAGGGTTATTCAACCAATCATCATAATTACGGAAAATAAAAATATTTGTTTTTTAACGAATAATTTCACATTTACCACATCAACTAGACTGCTTATACGAACTACAGCATACCAATGGTAACACTTGCAGTACGATTTCAACTCTTACGACTCAGTTAATAAGAACAGTCCAAAGTGTGATTTAGGATGTACTAAGAGCGGTCTTATTACCACAATACCTACTCCAAAGATGGAGGATCGAACATGTGATGCTTATATTTACCACAGTCTAACCCCTATGCATAGAACTATTGTCCATAAATGAAGGCGCACAGCCCTAAAGAGATATCATTGTACATAGTGATACCCGCTAATCGTAGAACCGCATAACAGTCAATAGGGCGATACGAACAATGCCACACACGGCCAAACATCCGGTCCGTTATCGCTAGTAAAAGTTGAATAGAAACGTACCTACGACCAGGTCGCTCATGAATGAATGTGATGTAGTTAATTCAATACTTGTGCTGTATTCTTTGAACATGCGTAAACCGGTCGGTGTGACAGTTCAGTCATGGTTGGAGATAGTTAACTGTTTATTACAAATAACCAACTGCTTTTGTGGCATACAATGTGAGCCCCTTGATCAAGACGAATCTTAGGATATATCACATACATAAGTTCAGAGTCCATCCAGTCGTTTCCGAACCAATATGCATAAAACCATTATGATTCCCGCAGTTGGATAGATATGTCTCCACTATTCTTCTTGTAATCCTATCATCCTCCGATGTAGTAAGCCTCGTATTTAATACGAGCGTATCATGCTTTCCGATCGTGTGATACATCTTTGAGCTCTTCCCAGGACGTGGCAACCTGGCAACTGTCGCTGCATCCCTTTCCAGGGACCACATTGCTTGAGGAATATATCAAGATCCTACGGGACCACGTCGTCGCCAGTTATAAGTCTACTGCAAAATCAAAATGTCAATGTTTGGGTAATAAGTGTCTTGGTGTAGGTACCTATCTACCTAAACAAATTCCAATGGACTGGCACAAAACTATACAGGTTTCTTATTCTTGGAATCAACAAACTTAGCAATCTATTGCATTTTTTTCTCCTTAGGTAACCTTAACCTTCAGTTTTTTGTTCAAATTCCAGCTTAGACTAATCCTTACGTAACCTGTTTCTTGATATTCAAAACCTAAATATGCCAAGACCCTTGGATGTCTATCTAGAGTCGGCTAGGTTTGTCTCTGAAGGACTTAAGGGCCCATATCCGCATTTGTAAAGGACAGAGGAAACGAATTATCCAATCTTACTCAGACCAGAGCGTTGCTAGGCGTTGTGGCCGGATGAATGGCGACGGTGCTCCCAGTGTTTGCAGCAAGAAGGCACTGCTTGAAGCGCTATGTAGCACCCTCGAGCGTTGTGACTGGCTGCGGCCATCGGTAATAGGAATGTTCCAGCGCTAGAATCGCTATGGTGTCAGTACTTGGGCTGGCTGCGCGTGAGTGTGGCTTGTGCAACTCGCGGTGACGCAACGTCGCGCCTGCGCGGACCGTTGCTTGTTAGTATGCAAAATAAGTGAAATATTCGTGTCGTGGCTGCGGCGGGCGGCGGCGTGCGCTTACGGTTCCATCGCCTAGATGCGCCGGCGCTGTTAATTGCTCACCACATTCCATGCGCTTTCGTTACATTACAACGAAGAAGCTTGCTTTATCCTCAAGCTCTCTTCTTCTAGGGGGCTCCCCTCTATGGCTGCCAGCTGCAACAGTTTCCAGGTTGCTCTGTTTTAGGCTTTGTATTTGATTCCCCGATACGACAGATGTCCGCTTGAACTTTTAAGTTCTTCGTAATTTTTTCGGTTTCACTGGTTACCTACACAGCACAGGCTAGATCCAAATTTTTGGCTTTTCTTCGAAATTACTTTGTAGCTTTTTCTACTCACCTCACCACCGTTCTCCTTTCTTTTGAATACTCTTTCTGTCTCAACGATGCTTGGATACCGTCCCTTGTGTAGCAACTACATTATAATATGACCCTTTGTATCCAGAATTAGATAGAACCCGTTTTCCGCGTCTCGTAACGATGTCAAACTGTGTCATTTGCTCCCACTTCCATTGTAATTTGAGGCCTCTTTGGAAAATTGTTGTATCCCATCATTATGTCCGGTGGAAGGACACTCCGGTACGGTCTGGCACGTCAAGTGTAACACAAGCACTTTTGAATACGACAAAATACATATACGTTCGTTACGGTAAATGTTTTAGGGTTTATATCGCGCCTATCCGATATTTACCGTCTTACTGGGGAATTGTCGGTTCGCTCCGATTTATTCTTCTGTTCGGCTTTCCGTTCAATACATTTGACCAACAGTGAGATGCCGAAGGGTTATTAGATCAACCGGAATAACAACCGAACTAGTCTGTTCTTAGTTCCTTACCTCCCTTAAACCGTGTTGTTGTCCCTTTCACACTTCGTTAACAAACGTTCGTTAAAGGAATCATAGACTTCAACAGTGGACTTACTTTAAATCACGTTAAAGAAAATAGGAACCGCAGTAGTGCCTATTCGCTGGCCATATTGGCTTGTGAGCGTTAGAAAGCATACATAAATACGAACGAAAGACGTAAATGAACCGTCACCTTCCCGCGACATGAACGGTCCCCAAAACGAAAACTTTGCTCATTAGCAGTTGTTTTTATGACACATGTGCGTTTTAGACTTTTCGGCTTTGGATGACGTTGACGCGTGTTCGACGCTCACCCGACGTGACAAAATGATAACAATGTGTTGGTAGCGTTAATTGAAATATCTAAAAACAATTTTCAGATTTATCGTCAGCATCTTCTAGCTAGAGAGTTGACAAAGGTTATGTCAGACCTACAGGTGGTCAATTCTGACATATAAACGACAAGAAGAAGAACAGAGTACTTTTTTTGTTAACCTATAAATCGTCCCACTGCTGGGCAAAGGTCTTCCTCTTCCATCCATCCCTGTCCTTAGCCTCTTCCATCCACCCATCCCTGTATCTAACGACAGATACTCTGTACTATGGATGAAATATAATATATGATGCAGTCTAAAAAACGGAGACTCCTTTTACATTAATTTTACATTCTGCGTCTAGAGATAATGGAACTTGTGACTTTGTAAGCGTTAAAAGGGTGTCGACTTGTAGCGCTCCGTCAGACACGTGACACTTTAACATCTCAAAGGACGTCTTTAAACTTCACACGTCGCATTCCTTGCGTTAATGGTTCATAAGCTAAACATTAGTGTGCGGAGATTGTGGTGTACACACGACAGAATATCGCTGGTAACTTTTGCAGTCTTCAACCCTTCAGTCGTTGGCAATAAGAACGGTATAAAATGTTACTCTCGATGGGCGTTCAACACTACCTATTTCAGACTTTACTGTTACTAAGCATGTTCAAATTCTTGCACTAGTAGATAGTTTATAATGTAGATTATATACATTTAAACGATGAACATGCATGGTGTGTGTCGCCGGTTCCGTATGAAGGATAGAGTTCAGATTACTAATAACAGTAATAGTTGAGTAATACCTAGTTATTAAGTAATTGTGTTACCATTATTTTAAAAGATGTGCTGCTGCGAGTTTTTGACACTTTTTCTCCTCAGCGTTGGTACCTTTTCCTTGCAAAGTGGTGTAAATATAAATTCAAATATATGTTGACGTGCAAAAATGTACACAACGTGCTTACTTGCAGTAAAGAAATTTGACTTTGTAACTGTAAACGAAATTCAAAAATAGGTCCAGTCGTTTTTGAGAAAATCTCAACCTTTATGTGGCCCCGTGTATATTTAGCTCGGCATTCGGCTGCTTCTGATCAAGGCAAAGTATTTGTGTGAACTTCTACTTAAAAATAACCATCACAAAAACAGTCGTTGTACCTACATTAAGCAAACATACGTCATATTCGCCGAGCGATTTTAGCTAGGTATGTATGACAATGTCTGTCGAATTCGACGCAAAAACGGGTGTAACAACCTCATGGCCAATGCCGTTGGGGCCAGGTAGTGAACAGCCTTCACACGAAATCCTCTGCGAGCGAGGATTATCATTACCAAGAATCGCTTTCACAAAAGATGATCGCCATTCGTTCGGTTACCTATTGTGTTTCTACCGTTGGATGTGAAAATGTACTCTACAGATTACAAATCGAATACTGTATTATGGACTTTGCAATAGTTCTGGCATCGCCATTTTGGATTGTTGACTACACGGGTCAAAAATGGATTCTTACTCTAATAAATTAATATTTTCTAATAAACTATTATCGTATTCTAATAAAAATAGATGTTACTTCGCGGGTCAACCCGACTGAGTAACTGACATCTAAACTTTCCCATAATCATCATCATAGCTCATAGGTCTTAATTCCATCTATTTAGAGTCTTCCCTCCTTGTTCTCAGTCTACTATTTTGTGCCAGACTGGCTAGTTCTAAACTTTCCCGCGTAGGTATATTTAAAAATTTTATGGTCATTCACTTTCCACTTTTATAAAGGTTTTTAAAGATTTATAAATGTATCGATAAAAATCCGACGAATTCTTTACCGCTGGACCAATGTTCATATAATTGTCGCGAAGTTTTTATCAACCCACCTACCTGCTAGTGGTCCGAACGCCCTCCCAACGGGGAAAATACGCTTGAATTAGCTCTCAATAACAAAAATATTGCAAAAGAGACCGATGCGTTCTCAGAACTGCATGGACGTAAACAGGACGCCCCTCCAACTGGTGTCCACAACACAACCGCTGCACCGATTCGAAAGTTACTCCCATATCTTTAAGAGCTACATTTGCACGCGACTGCACGCGTGCGGTAGGGCGTTGGCCTGGTGAGAATGTTTGCCGCTGACCTAAGTGGTCAATAATGATCTGTTTTGCAGTCAATACTACTTTTCTACTGTTCAATCGTATATTGTTCACCATGGATGTGAGATGGATTATTTAAGTCATCAGTGAACACTGTGGCTTTTCATATCGAGGAACTAACAGAATACTCTCAACAATATTACCTATAAGGAAATTGTTTCGACATTTTCATAATAATTGTCTTTTTCGCTCAGTGTACATACCTAATTACATAATATTAACTAAGCTAAAAAAGAATCACAATCACAAATATGCCGCCAATTTCTGTCACAGTACCGAGTTTTTTTACCAATCAGTGTTTGAATATGGAAATGCTCTGCATTTTATTAAAAGTTACTCGTATACATGAACTGTAGGTATAGCTGACATCAGGTGGGATGGGATGACGAAGGTATTACGCCTAGGCTATAAAAAGTACTACTTTAATCCCACTACAGCTACTCGAAGCATATAATGTGATGAACTTTACCAGCATGAGAAGTGAAAAGAGCCATTTTGACAAAGTAACGATAGAGCGTTTTGTAACAAAACTGGCAGGCGCTTCAGAGTAATTAAAACGGCATTGCAAGCGAACTTCATTATGGGACTTAATCAGTGCACGGCGAGACAGTTAGTTGCTTAAAAGCGAGTAGGTAGACGGCGGCAGGCATAATGATAGGTTTCGCTTTTATGAGTTTATTTCATTTTTAACGCAAACACGCGCTCCAGTTAAATTATGGCCCACGTTTTGAAGATGGATGCCAACATCCCGCCCAATCAATGGCAGTGTGTTTCTTTAAATATATGTTACGAGTTTTACCGAACATACTTGCTAAAGCAGCGGATGTAAAGGTATTTCAGAAGGTGGGGCCACCACCAAAACATATTTTAAGGTCTCCGGGGCCATATTGTACGCTTTCCAAAATGATCATTTTCCAGAAACCAGTTTCTCTTATGTCCGTTACCGCATAAGCGACGTACATTGCCATAAGTATACCAGTCACAAGCCTCTGTCTGATACACCTCTCTCTATACCATTTGCTTCACAACGATGACTTTAGCAGCCTTTCTTTCATAATCATAAGCCTGTATTAGTCCACTGCTGAACGTAGTCTTTCCTTACGGACGAAGGCCTTTTTTTATATGCTTATTTCTTTAAGCTTTAAAAATCAGCATTGTAATTTCTCTCTGTACCTATACGATACGGCGCCCTAGATCTTCCGTGTTGGGTGGTCGGCTCCGTGGGACGGGATTGTTCACGAATCGCCACGTTTTTATCTGGCGATATGACGCGCCAATGCAACATCCATCCAGTCGGCCGAGATCGCTCCTCAAGCTTGCAATATTTATTCCCTTTCTACGTGGATTGCTTTCGACTTCCAACAGTCTATACCTAGTATCGCAGACAAAAATAAAGGTTTTTTCATCTTCTTGTGATACAAAGTTTGATACACACAATTCTTTCTTCGAATCCTTTGTGTTAAGATGAATAGAAACTATTAGTTCTTTCAGGTGTAATCAAGATTGATTTTCTTTCGGTGGGGTGGGAATCAATCCTCGGTTTGTCGTTTTTGTTAATACTGTTTATTTTGAGGGATAGTATGGTTTTACGTACGACGATGATCGATTAGAGGTACCACAATCTTTCGTCCTGTTTACTTAAAATTTAAGACTTCTACGGCATCGCTGATTTTTTCGAATAGGACATTCGTCGTCTAAATAAAAGAAACGAAGGTAAAGGGCGCACGTAGGTAGTTATTAGTGTCGATGGTATCGATTCTGTCTCGAGTCGAGGCTGCCTTGCCAACGGAATTAGGTACCGTGCTAAAAATATCTTTAAAACGAGACGCGAAGCCATGGGATGCGTAGGCGTTGCCAAGGGCGACGCGAGACGCACCATTCATTCATAAAGTTGTTGGTAAATAAATAATACCTACACCGTGTTTTCTGCGCAAAGTGGTTCTCTGTTTGATTCTTATTCAGTATGGTTTCCTTAGGAAGTATAATGTGAACTTGGATGTGAATGGACCGACACAATAATACAGGGTATCCTAGTTTACTTACTTTTTCCACTGGAGCTCAGTAGGTCTTGGTCTCCTAAAGAGAACTCACCGGTCGTTCCAATCCTGAGCCTAATTCCCGCTTATGTGAATGAATCAACAGCTTGGTCTTTATATTCAATAAGCGATTGCTATGTTTTCACGCTTCTGGGCTATCCTTTGCAGGTTTAGAAAGAATGGAACTCTACGAATCCTGATCTTTACACTCGTCTTTTATTTCATTGTCATTAGCCATGTCTTGCACAAAAAGTCCATTTGGATCAACAAATTCATGGATCCCAACCAAGGGATCACAGACCACTTACCCCATAGACCTGTATCAGGAGGGCGCCCGTGTCTGCCCGCACATGAGGGCAAAATTGCTTCGCGACACGTGTAACCTAGAGATATTATCGACATAGACGCAATAGTGAAATGTAGTTATTCGCATTGTTGTATTATAGGAATTGTAATCTTGTAAGGAAGTAGGAATGTAATGCACGTATGTACTACAGCCTAGTCTAGACAAGGCTGTCACCACTTGAAGGAGGGGAAGTCATTCGACAAGCAATGCGTGGGTTCACGACGGGGAAGCAAAGATAACGTCGGTGACACATCAACGTGCACAAAACAGAAGGGTACTTAACTGAGGTTCGATGTTCGTTGGTTTGTGAATCTTCATTAATTACATTTAATGGACTATTAGAGAACCGAAAATGACATCATAGAATCGCTGGAAAATAATAAATTGCAATAAAGCTGTTAGTCTTATTGTAGCGATTCCGAAGTAGGTACGCACGATGGTTTTAATCGTCGCCAAGCGAGCTGTACCGCGCTGTCTTGCGATATACGAGTAGCATATGATTGACAAATATGTTTAGATTTAGGAATAAATTTGGCGGTCACGACAGAATCACACCTTCCTAGTGCCATGGAAAAATCTTCCTAATTATATTCTTAGAGCCACTCGTGATGATGATGATAATGGGTTCCTATGACTCCCAGGTGGAGCTAAGGGCCGCCGATGTACTCTTCCACTTTTCCCTGTCCTGCGCCGCCTCCGTCACCTCCTCCCAACTCTCTTCAGCTCGGCTGTCACTGACCTTCGCCAGCAGTGTACAGGACGACCTGGCCTCTTCCTGCCGCCGGGCTTCCACCCAAAAGCGACCCGAGCCGTATTTCCGTCTTGCCTTCGTAGTGTGTGGCCAATCCAACGCCACCGCCGAAGAGCCACTCGTACCGAAAGATAATTTGACTTAGTGGCTTAACTCGTAAAAACTCCTTATTTAACCTTTGATTAACCTTTCGTGGTGCAAGCCACTCCTTAGCCATTAACGGAAATTACCGTATGTTGCAAACTCAGAGAAATAAGGATCATTATTTCTCTGAGGATGCAGATAATTTGGTTGTGATGTCGCAAAATGTCTAAATGTATAGTACACAGCGTAATCAGCTGAGGTTTAAACAGAAGAAATGTCTATATGTATAGTATACAGCTTAATCAGCTGAGGTTTTAACAGAAGAAATGTCTATATGTATAGTATACAGCTTAATCAGCTGAGGTTTTAACAGAAGAAATGTGTATACCTATGTATAGTATACTGCTTAATCAGCTGAGGTTTAAACAGAAGATAGGTAATACGCGCCCGACAAAATAAACATTTCATCAATTGAGTAACATGAAAACAATCGCGGCATTGTTTTCAACAGCGATTTGTTTGTCAACAAATCGTCATCCTTGTTAGAACTAGGTCAAGGGTGTTTAATCTATTGATTAGGTAAGCTACAATTAACACTTAATTTTATGATTCCTTACAGTGACAATCAATTAAAAATTTACGAGTTAAGACATACTTGTACGTGCATTAAATATGAGGAGTGCCACCTTGTAATCAATGCTTACTTTATTTGCACGCACATTGGTTGTTAAGTACAACGGTTAGCCATATACGTAATTTAAACTTAGGCTACGATTTAAGCCTTCCGTCCCCTTTCTAACAAATCGATTTTTTGCGAAAAACAAGCGAAAAGGTCAAACCATGGTTTAATGGAAGCGACGTAAGGAAGGGAAGGGGTGGTACTAGTCGCAAATATTTTAAAAGTTAACAATGTTTTCACATCGTAAACTTTCTTCCCAGCTTGTAAGTACTCGAACGGCCCACCACCAATAACTTAGGGGCGGGGATCGACCCTTATCGCTTCGAGCGATTTCTTCCAAACAATCTACAACTACTTTCTTTGAAAGAGAAATGGGCTTTTAACCTCAAATAGCTATAAAAAATGTACCCGTTTCAGTTCAAAGCGGGACATCTTACCCACCATAATACTGTTTTCATGGGTATTTGAAAGACCCCATAAAGATTTAGGTGAGTCGGCCATTTGACGGTCAGGCGCGCCCTTATGCCGCCATTGACCGTCTCCTAATCCTATTCCCTCTTCATTCACTCACCGTCTTGTTGTTGAGGCAATGGTGCCTTTCAAGCGATAACGCGCTGCCAACAAATACCATGCATGGTTTTACTGGTTTCTTTGGAGATTTTAAGAATTATTAAGCAAGCCTCTAGTGTGTAAAATATCGTGTGTCCATTGTATTTTGCTCCAAAATTTGCTGCTATTTACCACCAAAAGCTCTTATATTGGGAGATACACGGTGTCCGATTCGATTTCCTCAACCGCCTATACTTTAGTAATATCCAACCCAAAAATTGCAACATTTAGCGCCAAAAGCGCTAAGAACACTTGGAGAGAGCTTAGAGGCATTGCGTGGACCGCTCCAAATGTATGCTTAGCTCCGATACCACTAAACGTGCAATCACATACACAGCGGTACAGACATCCATGGTGGTTAAATTGAAGGTGGTTATATCCTCAGACGTTTATTTCTTTTAAAAGTCCAATAAAAAATTTAAAAAAATGCGCTATGAGCAATGTAGAGTGCATTAATATTTATCATAAACGATCAATCAGTCTTTCAGCGTTTTTTGATATCCTGATTCCACCATTATGGATGGATTCATCTACGCTAGGATTCTGGATCTCAGAAAACGTTCAATTTGATACATTTAGCGCTAGAAGCGCTAAGAACACTTGGAGAGAGCTTAGAGGCATTGCGTCGCGTCGGCGGTCGCGTGGGCCGCTCCAAATGTATGCTTAGCTTCCGATACCGCTAAACGTGCGTCACACACTCGACGGTAATGACGTCGGCGATTGCTTATTGTGTCTGCGCGCCACGCTCACAAAGGGATGGGTTTTATTGATGAACCTCTCCTTTTCGCACATTAGGGGGTTCTTACCGACTCGTTGGAGGACTCTTGAGCAATCGCTCTTTGCTTCTCAATAAGATTTGACAATATGCACGCCTTTTACGATATGTTCGTCAATGTTAGTAGTGTTATAGGCGTTTAGGGTTGTGTGTTTAAAGACCATTTTGCTCTGTAATGTGTTAGGCCGCGTTTCTACTTGCAAACAAACTTTTGGGAGTAATGTCCGAGTCGTGTCAGAAGTTTTCTTGCAGGTGAGTACGCGGCCTTTGGTTAGGTACAGTCAACAGTACATCAACCAATTTCAATCATACCCTTGCTGTGTTGTAGACTTGTTGTTTAAATCGAATACTAAGCTTATTTTGGGACAGACTCTGTTAGTAATGTATCTTTCTATCAGATCCGCATGACTTCAGTCGGTGAACCCTTAAGCCAAACAAACATGACCTAACTCAACAAGCTTCTTTGCCTTTTCCTTGCTTAGTAACTTGGTTTAACATTGGCGTTTTGTCCTACAAACTTATAACTGTTTCGTAAAAAAATATAAAAGTCAATTTATGGAACAAAGCATCGTACTTGCCAACTTAATTATCTTGAAATCCTAGTCCATTTACAGCAATTTTGTCGGTAATTGTTATCGGGAATTCTAAAAAAAACGTAGAGGTCGAATTCTGTCGTGGTTGTTTCCAAGAATAGAGGTTATTACGCCGCCGATGTGCAAAGATAAGCCTGTTCCAATCAAATAACAAATGAATAAAAAATATTAAGTCAAATCATTATTCACTTAACTAGCGCGGTTTGTAAATATATTATCACGATCAAATGGGAATTACCTGGTTCCTTAGTGTTGAGCACGGTGATTTCCGTTTTATTTTGATAATAGGATAACTATGGACCTATGTAAATAAGTGTTACACCCAGTTAAACTTATAAGTCACGCCGACTGCCACTGTCGGCAAGTTAACAGTACCGCTACCACGACTCGCCACCGTAAGTTCGCTGTCGACTACGTAAATAAAAAATCATTAATATATCATAATTATATGTTTTGATATTTTCTTGCATATGCGCTATGCGAAACGAAAATCTAAATGATAAATGGAGAAAAAATTTCATCACGACCGGGATTCGAACCCGGGACCTCGCCATTCCGTGGCACGCTCTATTCCAACAGAGCCATCGTGATTTGGCGAGGTCCCGGGTTCGAATCCCGGTCGTGATGAAATTTTTTCTCCATTTATCATTATCATAATTATATTCTAAGATCCACCGTCATTTTGGAATGTCGAATTATATATATTTAATTTTCTATTTACATGAATACTCTATACCTAACAAGACCTAAGAAGCCTTGAAATAAAAAATAGAATAGGTATTTACGTAGTCGCTAGCAACTTACGTTAACAACTCGTGGTAATGGTAATACGTGTGATTAACGGGTACTACTGAATAAAAGCAAAAAGTGACCTTTTGCGGTGGGGTCACGTGAAACGTAAGCTCCTCCGGCCCACTCGTGACCTTTGCACGAATAACCTCGGACTGTGCATTATTAATTACCCTCTATGAAACCACATTACAATTCCCCAAAATGCACACTTGGGAGAGCCGACACAACCCTAAGCGATAAGGCCGCCTTTGTACAAATTGTTTACTCTCTGTTTTCTATGTATATGCTTCTTTGTGCAATAAAGTGTTTATCTATCTATCTAACCCTTACTACTACCATTTACGTTAATAGTACGAAAACTGCAAGGTTCGTTGCTGGTGAGATTTTTGTCTGGCACCAAGGCCGACATTCATAAACAGTTTTGAGTACGAACTTGGCATTAGCTCGCACTTACAACTGGCAAAATTGTATGAAAGGCACAGGATTTATAAAGTCAAACATCTAATTATCGTAGAAGTTGCACGCGGTGCAGTCTGCGTAAAAGTTGAGGTGCTACCATTGCTTTAATTACTGTTGCAAGTGACAGACATTAGTAAATATTTATTTATTAATGTTGTTACCTTTTGCTGTTATTCATAAACCTAGTTAAACCTCACTTCCTTTAAATCGTGTTGCTATCCCTTTCACACTACGTTAAAAAAGGTAAAGATAGAAAGGGACAGGGTGGCTAAACAGTGGCGTAACTTTAAATCACGTTTATGAATAACAGCATTTAAGTTTTATATTATTTTCATTTCAATTTGTACTAAACTAATTTACGTGTTTTTATTGTTTCAGGTATGTACGAGTTTTTTTATATCGCACAGTTTCGTAAGTGATAGTTTTTAATTTGGAAAATATGTCGGTCTAAGTCATTGATCTCCTATAAAGAACAATACACAAAGGTCTTACTAAAACAATTTAAAAAAACTTCCAAATAATGTCCATTAAAGCAAATGATAATGTGTCCATTCATCCGTTTGGACCTTCTTTGCGCTCGGCCATTTTTAGAAGGCAGACTGTGTATCTATAGTTGGTTATAGGAGATCAATGGTCTAGGTAAATAAGCACAATACTTGACTGTCCTATTATAGATAGAGGAAGGAAGAGCCGATATGGGTTTACTTTTATCACTCGCCCTAAAGTGTGACACAGAAACCATAGCTATGGCCGGTCCTAATTCAAGTTAGGTACTTTAAGTTGTTAACTTATTTTTCATTTAATTATTACTGAAGTCAACAGTATTTTTTATTTTATTGAATTACTTACTCGAGAGTTTGTGCATATGGCGAAGGTCATTGTTTAATTAGCTTTGAACATCCTGATTTTGCGACACATTAGTACATGGTGAATGCAATTCATCGATATGTAGATTTCGTGTGACATCATTTGTGTAATTTCATATTTATACCATCTTACCAAGGAAGGAAGCTAGCAGTATTTTTTTCAAAAGTAACACATACATAGGCACATAGATTCACCTCTGTTTCCTGTATAGGTAGACAGAGCCGATGTTCTTACATCTGCTGCGATCCTGGCACACAACCCTCGCTTCACACATTCATCAATCTCTTAATGCACACTCGTCGAATAGTACGGTCGAAGACAAAAAAAGGCGTACAGAAGAGTTGTAAGGTTGAGATTTTCTCAAAAACTACTCGACCGATTGTAAGAATTATTTCACTGTTAGATAGATAAAAGTGAAAACTATGTAACTGTAAAGAAATGTTAAAATCTGCCCAGTAGTTTTTGAGAAAATCTCAAGCTCGTTGAGGCATCCTGTATATTTGGCTCTGTCTTCGTGTGTATCTAGTTGATCTAGTAGACCGCATTTGGCTTAGAATAACATACTACCTACTGGCAAATATGCCAATTTTCGCCTTTATAACATTTGTAGGATTGTTTCATTTATTGTATTGCTAGGTAAAGTCACTTAGCTCCATGACTAGCCATAAAGATATGGGCCTGAATCGGTTATCAAACTTGTATACAAACATACGCAATTGACAACAGACAATTATAACGATTGTGTTATCGTTATCACGATCATGACTGTGGTTTGTGATCGGCGAGCAGAATTCTTTGAATTCATTCAGTGATAATGATACGTACTTGTAACGTGCCTATTACATGCTCAATTTGTTACAAGTTGTGGCAAAACACTTATGCAGAATTTGTATTACGCATTATCCATGCTCGGTGAACAAATTAGAACATGATGAAAAATGTCACGGAATGACAAGGCAGGTTCAAGTCCTGCCCATAATGTTCTAAAATACTTATGACTAACGTCATAATACGAAAGAATATTATAAACGGATATACTCACTTAGATACACTGTTGAAGCCGGCAATTAGATTAGACCTATAGTTTCAACCGATTTCGAATACGACACACCCTCGTCGCCGTTTGTTGGTGGTCCTCTGTGGCCCTACGGGCTCGCTCGCTAAGTACTGACGTATGAAGGCTGCAGCTGGATTTGCTGGTCAAACTCACTCGGTGCGAGGGTTGTCATCGTTCACAACTCCCCTTTGAAGATGTAGACATACATATGGAATCACGGTTTATCCCTTACGGGCTGCTGGATATCCACTCTATTCTAATACGATCCACTTTGTGCCAAGCTCAACCCTCATGCATGATAGGTGGCCTGTTCTTTTTTGTCAGATAATTGTAATAGAATAAGAATCCGCATGCACCAGATCTAGAATCTCGTATTTTGTTTAAATTGGGAAACTACATAATATAGTTTCAGTAGAAATCTCACGTTTCTTCGCATTCCGTGAAACAATAATTAAATTGCTGGAACCACTGAGTTTTCTTTGTAGACAGGCAACAAGCTAATTATACAGGCAAATTGGTCTTATTTATGTAGTAGCTTGTTTTTTCCTATTAATTTTATTAAAATCATCGGGTAAAAGTTTTTCATACTTACTTCGCGGTCTCTTGGCAAGATTCGGAGATAATTTTCGGCGCAAACTTAGTGTACGATAGCTCTTACAACTGTCAAAAGTTGTATCTTTTCGTTCTCAGATAATAAAATTGCACTCTCAGCACCACCAGCTTCGAATAAGGTCTAATTCCAAGATCTGTACCAACCATTAGTAATAAGTTCTTGACCCATGATATCCATCTGTTCCGGATCCTTCCTTTTTAGGTTAATTGAATAAAACAGTATTTTGTTATTCCTCATTAAATCATCACATAACATGCTATTATTAGCATGTCGTGTTCTACTGCTGGGCAAAAGGCTCCCCCGAACTCTTCCACACATCTCTACTCTGTGCAGACTCAGACCACCCTCTCTTATAGACTTCCAGTTCGTCTCGCCATCATTTACGGATGTCCACGTGGCTTTTAACGTTCATTGGGGTGCATTCCGTGGCGATGTACAAAACTACCAAAACCTTCATAAAGTCTTTTCATTTTATAGCGACACCCATTTTACTGCAAGGTGACTGCCCTGTCAGTCCCCAAGCAAAAATAAATATACCTGTTAACTTCGTAACAGCTTGTAGAGACGTGATAGAGCAGTACTTAGTCATCGACACCGACTAGCGCCGCACCTTGTCTCGCTCTGACGCGGTAAATATGCCTAAGCCTAATCATACGTTGAAGATTATCAGATTATTCGATGCACCAAGTGATAGCATTCGCAGCCGGAGCTACGATGTAGGTATGTAACAGGATTTTTATAGTCATTGCTGGTTTTAAGTTATTCCACTGGCTCCGCGATTCGAAAATCATTTTGACTTAAAATCCAATACCAAAAAGCTCCTGCGCAATCTGTCACAACTTGAGAAACTAGAGTTCTTTCGGATGTTTATGCACTTCGTCGTTAGTCGTCGCTTCTGTTGAGATAAGTACATCATCAACCTCTTTTGCTTTTCTGGTTCTTCGGCTTCCGTCTTCTCTTGGTTACTGTTGTTACTTCATTGAATGGATTCAATTCCTTATCACACTTGGTTATTCTTGTGTATAGGTATTCTTGTATAAATAAGGCTATTTAAAAGTAGTGTAATAAAAGCTTCGGAAGTGGATTAAGATTAAATTGTGTCCCATTTTCGATCCGAGTACATTTGCACCTATCGAATAACATTCTTTGTTTATTTTGCGGTTTTATCGTATCCATACTTGACGATAATAAATTCGATTTGCTAAGCCACTTTTCTGCATTTCTCGGAATCGCATAGGGTGTGCCACGGCTTGGTTTTTGAAGTGTTTTTAAAGGGGGAATAGGTTTGATGTTAGATATGATTCAGGGAATTTAGATGTCCTTATGATTATGAAGTAATGCCCACTACCGACAATGTTAAAAGTCATTATTTTATAGTAAATACAGCATAGATACGTTATTTGTTGACTACATACATACATAGATATTTTAGTGCGCCTAACTCACAATAATTTGGTTCAATAGGCTTCGACGCCACTTAACCAGGTGTTATGTAACTCGTGACAACGTTCGTTTAATAACAATACAATCAGAATGAAATTAATGAAAATATACAGCGTTACGGTTTTTGATTGCATCATAAATCTAATCTACGGGGATCGGTTGACCCATCTGTAATGCTACCATTAAGATAGTTCAACCGACTTACGTATAGTTTTTAGTTTAGTTTATATTTTTAGGTTAATATTGTAATAGTTATTTTAATTGTTATTGTTTTATGAATAAATATTTGAGTAAATATCTATAAATGACTATTGAAGTCATTTACAGATTAGATTTATTTATTCAAATTAAAATGTTTTTAAAATTACATTACTTCACTTTTTTCCAATTAAACTTGGTCGTCAGTTTCACATTTATAATCAATCATATTGTTATAAACTAATACCTATAGCAGAAAATACTATTATACCTTAGTGTGAACACTTTCTGGTGTCTACGTTTATATATATATAGGTAAAGGTAAGTCATACTCGCGCAGTAATAGGTAGGGTAAAACTTGGCTAATCGGTGATAGTTAGGTTTTTTAGAATAGTTTGTTTTTATATTTAGTGATCATACCTTTACCAAACTACAGCATACGATACAACATGATATAACCCTCCCCTACAATTATGCAACTCAAATAAATACTATTATTAAGTATCTGTAAACGACCTTTGCTTTTTCGGAAAATATATCAGGTAATTTAGTGATACTAGGGTTATTATGTGATATGAACTTGGTCGATATGAATTTGGTTGGTGTGATATGAATTTCAGGAGATAAGAATTTTACCATAATACACAGAAACCTTACCTTTTTGTTTTCCTTTCGGTTTTGGCATTATCCCAAAATTTATTCAATTTAAAAATTATTTATTTGCACAACGAAAAACCGGCGCAAAATATCCGACACGTTTCACGACAATCGTTCTGAAATTCTGCGTACACTGTTCAATAGCTTTTAATAAGCGTTATCTTCCGACGTACCTAAGGAAACAGCAAGTGTTAGGGTAATGTAGATACAAAATGTTTTGCAACTATCACCGATTAACCAACTATCACAGAATAGCCAAGGTTTACCCTAATTGATTTGCGAGAAATCGTAATTGGCGTACAAAGTACAAACAAACGCTAGGTATGAATCACACGTGTCGCTACGGTTTGGCGCCAACACTAATCTTATCACTCGTGGAAACTAGTTTATGAAATGAAATACCACATGACGTAAACAAGATGGATTGATTGCAGTCGCATACCCCGCATCCCGCGCCCGATAAGAATGCGCAGTGTTGATAAATATTGCAAATTGTGGCGGGAATGTTATCGGCGGCAGGTACTCACAGCCAAGTGGCATTGATTTTTTATTTGATATTTTCTTGCATATGCGCTATGCGAAACGAAAATCTAAATGACAAATGGAGAAAAATTTTCGGGCCGGGGAATGGCAAGGTCTCTGGTTCGAAGCCCAGTCGTGCTGAATTTTTTTCTCCATTTATCATTAAGTGGCATCGACTTTCGAAAAAATGTATTGGATTGACATTTGCTAAGGAAAAAACGAATTAATTAAATAAAACGGGAATTACCGTGTTAAATATATATTTTATTGATAAGTTTTATCTAATTAATATGTATACAAACCGTGTAAGTTTAAAAAGTGATAAAAACGAATTCATTAGCAAATGCCTGTCCCAAATATTTTTATTTATATTCTAGTAGTTTTAACAAAAGTTAATGTCACTTGGCTATGGGGCTAATGTCTGTGTACACTCGGCAACCCATCCATGGTCATCATCATTGCAAATAATCTTTACATTTCAGAAAAATAGAGATCTAAGTTTTCTTTTTTTCCAACGGACTAAGCGTTTTCTTTTGCCACCTAAATGTCCAGTTATCTCATCTCACTAATATTATAAACGCGAAAGTTTGTATGGATGGATGATTGTTGCACTTTGACACAAAAACTACTGAATGGATTTTAATGAAACCTTACAATAATATAGCTCATACATCAGAATAACACATAAGCTATAATTTATAATCCTGCACCGACGAAGTTGTAATAATAATTGTAATAAGATCCACTAGTGTTATCATAAGAAATAAAATAATTCCCGGTTTCTGCAGTTCCGTTAATTTTGTTCCGTGCAGGAACAAAGATGATGGGATAATTTACCGAAACAATGTTGCCAGAATCGTCTGTATGTGTCGTCATAACAACGTTATTCATCATAAACACACGCAAGCATCTTCCGACATTAAACGTTGAATTTCCTACATTGTTTATGGTGTCAACGTAATTGATAAGCCGAGGCGGATGTAATTGATACCCTTAAACGGTGGGTGATCAATATGGAAGGGAATTCCCTTGATTCCAGGTAATTTTTCGTATCTGATTCGTTGGTCGATTGTTTTAATTACCTACCATTAGGTTTAAGTACTAAAACCCGCGTTTTATTTCAATTACAGCAATGCACGGTACGGTATTAAAATACAGTGCTTCTTAGATATTTTTTTTTAATAATGTCCTGATTTTCTCTTGTCGTTTCTATATATTTCATAGGTAATATACAGGTTGTTATATCCCAAAGTTGTTAGAGCAGTGTTTTTTCCTTAAATCTAGGATAACCCTGGTGAAACATGGAAAAAATGATGAATTACACCAGCTTTAGAAGAAAAATCTCAATCATGCAAAATTCTTCATTACAAATATACAAAATGCACTTAAATTTCGCAAAAAAAAAACCCTTTAGGATATCATTTGCATTTGTCGGACGATGGATCGAACCGTGGACCTCCGTAGAATGAAGTGTCCCAACAACTGTGCTATTGAACGCATCATACATATTGATGATGAATGAATCAATGACTATTATCTCCAAGCAACTGACATTTACTGTAGATTTAATGGTTTTTTTTTTAATCACTTCAATGTAACAGATCAAACACCTCCATCTCCAAGCTACCCGTATACTACGAGTTAGTTCATCCTGAAATACCGGGATCCTGCACGAATGTTGCGGGACTGATCCCGCGGGACTGCATTAATTGGGACTATTTGACTTTTTTGTATCATTAACTAACAGTACAAGTATTCTATTGTTCTAACATTGTTTAAAAAGACTACCGGTTCAGTAATTTGTGTGGAAATACTTTTTAAAGGCAGAAGATTCACAGACGGCCGAATGTTGTGTATCTTGTTTATTTTGTCTGTCTGTATTGTTTTAATACATACTTTTAAATATTATTTTTTGATTCATTTTTAGTTCTACATGCATTTATGATACAGGATTCCTATCTCTCTACTTAATGACTTTCAGCTTCATGCGGGATCTCGCAAATACCGGGATCCCGCGGGACTAAGGACCCTTAGTCCCGCAAATACCGGGATTGGATATATGTTGCATTCCCTAGTTCCCCACAACAAAGAGCCAAGGAGGTATTACTTAAATCAGCGACTGTGTTTCGCTTTCTGACCATAAAATTTTTAATTACCTTCTTCCGTTTGCGGCGCCTTTCCATTGTTGATGGTTAGCTGCCATCGCTTCTTTAACCATAGGAAACCACTTAGCTACTATTAACTGACCATTGACTAATGTATGAATTTCTAAATGGTCTTGTCTAAAATTAACAAACAAAAAAACCTAAATAAAAGAACTTATTTGTGTATGTAACACTCTTGCAGTAAAGAATATCTATCATACCTTGAGTCTGTACAGAATATAGATTAGTGGAAGAGTTGGGGGAGACCTTTGCCCAGCAGTAGGACATCACCGTTACGTGTAGACAGTCCCCGCTGGTGCGCTTACCGACATCAATGCACTCCTAGAATCAGAATATGAGTGCGACTTGTTAGCTGATAGTTGGTTGAGTGTTAGAGTGTGCTAGATATTGTGAGAAGAACATTGATCTCCTATAAACAACTAGATACACAGTCTGCCTTCTAAAAATGTCCGAGCGCAAAGAAGGTCCAAACGGATGAATGGACCCTCATTTGATTGGACATTCTTTGGAAGTTAACAATGGACCTTATTTGGACGTTCGTTAAATTGTTTTATTAATACCTTTGTGTATCTAGTTGTTTATAGGAGATCAATGGAGAATAACTATAAATTGCATACGTCTATTGTATAATTAATATTCTAAGCCCTTATGTACTTACTTTATTATTATTATAATATAAGTAAGTATGACTGTCCTACACCTTGGGGCAACCCATTAGGATAAAATTTTAAATAAATAATATATAAATCACAGTAACTAATAAAATAAATGCACTTGAGCATTCGCACGTAGTTATTCACTTGCACGCCGCACCGCGCAGTGATCCGTCGGACCGCCCCGGGGAAATTACGTGCCATCTAGCAATTCCTACGCGTAATGCTAGTGAATTTAATTAATTTAATATCTATAAAACGACGGACTTTAAAATAATACGTAACTAAATATAACGTTAACATAAGATATCACAGTCATACGTCAATCAAATGATAAGTTAGATTTCCCTGTTGGATCCCGAAATTTTCACAAGTACTAATGAAAATGCACCCAAACTGATTTTTATACAAGGTACAAGTAGTATACACCTCTGCAAGAGTCTTAATTTATTTAATCTATTATCTCTTACTATTTGACATTAAAAATAAACATTTCATTTACTTACTTTGGTGTTAACTCTAAAATAAATAAAATAATTTTTGACTCTAAAATAAGTAAGTGAATTTTATCAATGTTTTTGATAACCGAAAGCAAAAATTCTAAAATTGCTTTATTAAACATGGCTACCTTACACCACCTCGAAGAAACGACATTAATTTAACATTTTTGTACGAGTATCACATACTTAATTGAAGTTGTCACTATCTGAATAGTGTCGACGTGAGCGGTTACTGATGGTGGCACGCTTAAGGTCACTGTAATTACTAGAAAAATAATTCAAAAAATACAAAAAGACCCTGCACAGTGCCGGCACAGAGTGTCTTCAAGGGGGGTCACATGGACCCACCAAGATCGGCGACATTCAGCAATCAATTCAACTAGATTCACTTTAATGTAAAAAAATACGATAGGAAGTAATTACAATAACATTAAGTGTCGCCGCACACGGGCCACACGCGACAGCCACAAACGCCGCCACGAGAAGCTAGAAGCTTGTAGCGTGTGGCCGCCACCGGCGCCAACCGTGTGCGGCGAGTCCATATAAAATGTATGAAAATATCAGGAAATATGCCAGTGGCGGCGTTTTGTGGCTGTGGCCGGTGGCCCGTGTGCGGGAGCACTAAGGCTCACTTGCAATAAAATATAACCCGAGAGCTAAGAACTAGCACGTGTAGTTTAGACAGTCTCAGCTTTTTAGCGATGCCCTTTCAGTCAGATGACAGAGATCTATCTTGCTGCACCAATCAACCACATGTGTGGTCGCAACTCCTGATCGTTAAATTACATATTCGCTCTTGTACTTTATTGTATTTTCAAAAGATTTAAACGTGGAAATATCTAGCTAATTACCATGAAAATGTGTAGGTACATTATTTTGATTGGCATGTAGGATTATGACCCCCCATCGAACAGTACCTAACCTACGTCCTTGCCTCCCGCTGTCGAACCGAACACCTGTCGTCATGGAAACAGGTTTGCGGCGCCCGCGCCGCTCCGACCGTGTGAATGGATATGACGAGGACGCTTGTGGGACGAGTTATTTGGTCAATATTTTAGTAAAATTATCGATATTACTCAACTAGTCAAGTTGGCTAGGCTCGAGTCTCTTCAGAATTGAATTCAATACGAATTGTGAAAATCTACAAATGTTTGAATTGATTGAGGGGTCTCTAGCTAGATGGTCACACCATCAGCACAGTTGGCGTGTCCTCTTTTGTCAAAATTACCAAAATTGTAAAATTCAGGTACCTTCACAATTCACATACCTATTCTTAATCTGATTTGAATGTCAGATTTATATAGTTTTGCAAGAGAAGGGTAGGCAGAACGAGGAAAAGATGGGCGGATGACATTGTGCAAACGGCAGGACGAGAATGGATGCAGAAAGCACAAAACAGAGACTCAATTATAATAAATCTATTTAAAATGACATGTGATTTGACGATATTAAAATACTCATTGAATTTAATATTTATACCTAAAGCATGCATGAAAATAATTTGAATGTTTATGAGATTGAACAATAAAAGGCTTTTTATTATTATATAGTTTTGCAAGTAAATCATTACCCACTTTGCAAGGAACAGTTAAAGACAAAGAATGGCAAAGTGGTATCCAAACTAATGTGTTAATTAATGAATTTTCATTTCAATTAAGATAATTGGAATATAAGACAGTGGCGCTGAGGTAATAGAATATATTATTAGTAGGATTTTAGAATCGTTATACCATTAAGAATCTCTGATTTGCTCCTAAATGCGGCGAGTCCATATACACACACGCAAATAAAACGCCTTGAAAAACTTTTTCTATTTGTGTAGCCATGACAAAAGTAGACCGAAACTTTTTTTATACACAGTATCTTTGTATTCATTATGTCTCTGAATGTCAAGTAACTCGTTAAGGGCCGATACAATTGATGATCTCGACTAGAACTTAAACTCGTTACTTCACGCTTCTGAACTAATTGGCTGGCTACTTAATTAGGCGATACTGTACTTACTCGTGGTGTAGTTTAATCTTTATCAATACTATTAATGCTTACCATTTTTTCAAGAAAGGTTAAGTCTTTTAGTGTAATTGTGTTAAAGTACTTGCTTTTTAGTTTCTTTATTGACCATTAGTGTAATAAATAATAGAAGAGTCGCCCAAGGCAAAGAACTGAGTATTTGGATTTTGCTTGTGGAGTTCGAATGCTTGGAGCCAAAGTGTGGGCTGAAAACCAGCGCAGATGCACTATGTGTCAGCATCAGCTGAAGCCTAAACCTTTTGCCATAAGTTATATGTTTGTGAATTGTCATTATGTAGTTTATTGAGAATGTTCTTGTTTTCTTATATGTATACTTAAGAGGCAAGAAATATTATTATATTCTATTCTGACACTTTATTGTACACACTGATACAATTAGTAACAAAGTAAAAATAAAAGACATGCACAAATAGCGTAACTTATCTCTATGAGAGATTTCTTCCAGCAAACTCCAAGGAGCTTTATGTATTTTTATGTGCCTAAGTGTGATTAAAAACACTGGCTTCGTCAATAAATGCGAATTAAAGTCAGGCGGATGTTTGAGCCATGGTTTATGAATTTTCGCCATGCAAAATAGGCGGTTCATCAACTGTCAAATCAAGTCAACGTTTAGCAGTTTTATAGCTACAACTTGTAGCCTACAAGCCTGTGAGTTATGGACTTGTGGTGTAGAAATACTTTTGAAATTATTATTTTTACAAGACGTGTATTATTTTCTACTGTCATCCATCATGATAAACATAAGAATAATAAGCATAAGGGCAATTACAAATAATCCATTAAAACTCTCGTTTGTGATTCGAACTTCAAATGTCACCACGTTCGTAATTGCTTTCCTACTCAATATCACAATGTACTATGTAATACTGAACCCGTCCATCACTATCAATCCTCATTACGTGGACTGGGCGGGTAAGTTGACGGATCGGAGATTTCTACCTATGGCCCACTGTAACCATAGCTGAGGGGATCACAGTTGGGACACTGTTTAACAGAAGTAGCGATCTGCAGAGGTATAAAATTTTACACCGCGTCAAGTTTTGTACAAAAATCGGAAACATTTGCCCAGAAGCATCGATAAACCTCAAAACTAGTTGATCTCACAGGCACGTTGCCTAACATAAATGTCCAAAGGTTTCAAAACGTCATATTTCTAGAAAGACCAATTCCCAGAGTGTCCAATCTCTCAGAAAACTCCATACATACGAAACTTTATTCGCTAAAAATGCATACTTCTTCCTATGATGCCATATTCCTACGAAGGTTGGCAATTATTAGGCAACAAATATCCTGGTACTCTTGTCGTACCACTGGCGCAAGTTCCTAAGCCATGATATTCTTCAAATCCAAATACACTTTATTGTACATAAAAGACACAAACAATTACAATACAGAAATACAAAACAATATGTACAATTTTGGCGGCCTTATCGCTAAAAGCGATTTCTTCCAGGCAACCAACTGTTGATGGAATTTAAAAACAGTAAAGTGAAAGAGGTAGAGGTAGAAATACAAGAAGAATAATATGAAAAATAATTGAAAATCAAATGGTATTTACAAAGAGCAGGAATATACATTACTTATATAAATAATAATACAATAAATTACATACAGTACACTAAGTACATACACTACATATACTACATACTCATAAATAAATATATTACAAATATTAAAAAAGTTTATACATGTGAAAGAAAATACGACTTCTTCTGCCTTTTTTAGATACCCACGTAAAATTCGTTTCCAACCAAAATTGTAACTTTTCGGCACAGCCCTGTCAACCAGTGTCCTCCCTGTATCCACCTCCACTGTGTTCCAACTCAACTTGGGGTTGTAATTAGTGTAGCCTGAGGATTATTTGGCTTACACAATGTTATCCACTGAATATACGCCTTGGTTAGTGCGAGTACATTGCGTTTCCGAGGAAACGTTGTTGCTATCTGGCTGACGTACTGTGTGACTGGTCTTACGAAACTGCTTGAGGATATACTATTATTAATGCTTTAGGAAAATATTTAATATCGCTGTGGATCGTCTTAGTTGATAAAACAATACAGTAAATACGTTGTACGGACGAAGACAAAGAAAGATGTACAGGACAGTTTTTAAGGTTGAGATTTTCACAAAAACTACTTGACTTATTGTAAAAATTCTTATACTGTTAGATAGATAAAACTTTAAACTATGTAACTGCAAGAGAATTATTAAAATCGGTCAAGTAGTTCTTGAGAAAATCTCCACCCTCTTAGGACCCCCTGTATACTCTATCTTCGACTGTACATATATGTTTTTCCCAGTCGTCTTTACCGTCATGCACGCCACTGCTGGACATATGCTTCTCCCAAAGTGCGCCACTCAATGCGATTCTCTGCACTTTGCATCGAGTCTGTGCCAACCACCTTGCGTCAAAAATCCCTCCAACTTGTTGAGGGCCTCGTTCCTTAAGAAACTACTATAAAAAGGGATACAATTTCACCAATAAACGGAGACTTTGTTACCCGTATTATTAGCGTCGAATTCATCGGACTATATTCACATTTGCTCGGAAACCCATCATGATAGCGCAGTTCCAGGCATCTCCTCGGGAGATGTTGTACTAATAAGGCTAAGGAAAATATAGTGATGAATATTAATGCCTGGGGATATAACCTAGGTTCATACTAGATCTATCTATAGTCCATAGCTGTGTCTTATTAGACCTTAACTACCTACCGATCTATCTTAAGATATTATTGGGTGAAGCTTAACAAAGAATGGTCTTATAACATTTATTCTTGGACGACCCATAAATAGCGATATTTTGTATTAAAAGTTTCTACAAGTTCGGTAATCTTACACGCTTCCCCTGTAAGCTTCTCTTCACTGAACACATCCAATAATGGACCGATAAACGAGTGAGGATATCAATATGAAAAAAATGTACTTGCTATCTTGACAAGTGGCCGTTTTTCAGCAGCCTTTGTACCCATAAACTACAATCACTCGCAAGGACAGAATGACTCAGTCCAGTTTATATGACAGATGCAATGCACAACATTGTTGCCTAAGCCTGCCCATTATCCCATAAAAATAACAACATTGTAAACCAGGTGCATGTAACCTATTATAATGAGCAGGCATTGACAGCGTGGTGTGCATAGGCAGTAATAAATAAACGGTGCAATAAAGTGCACGTGCACAAAGCAATGCCCGTTTGCGGGAATCCCCGCCGTGGCGCCTGCGGTGTGGCGTGACAGACTTATTTAGACACACACGAAACTTGTGGGTAGTCGGAACATTAAAAGATAAGTTGAAGCCGTAATAGACCCAGTAGGGTATGGGACTGCGACGCATGAGTCGGAGGTGCAATTCCCACCACGATTCAATACGACTCTTGCAGCTAATTGAGAGTTATGAAGAGAATCTCTTATAGATACACTACTAATTGTGATCATAGTTGAAGAACTGAAGCTAGAAGCTGGAATAGTTAAAAGGATATAACATGTAATAATTTATAGCTCGTATTTAACTTCATCTTCGCTCACCGCATATGGTATTTTCACTGAGCTTCATCATTGGTTTTAATTTTGTTCCGTCTCGATTTGGCCCAGTGATGATCAGTATTGAACTCGACGTCATTTAATTCAATCCACCAATAGTATGCTCTTCCTCAGTAGCACGAAATGCGATTTCTGCAACTGACACAGCATTTTTGAGAACGATAGAGTGATTAGCGAGGTTACCGAGATTAGAAACGGCCTGAAAAGCTGCGTATCGCTGAGGTCTTTCCTATTCATCTGTACCAAACAGTGTTACGTTATTTTTATATGTAAGACAATCATCCTACCTACCTACAACATTGTGCAGATGAATAAATGTCTCTTTATATATTTATTTAATTAATTTTCGTTTCGAAGCATGTCTCAAACTTATTATCTGATTTAACGTTGTTCGTTCCACTTTTTTTTTTGCACATTCAGCACATAGTTGCAATTGAAAATAAAGAAATCACGTGTTGTATTTTCAAAACAATTATTGACACAGTTTATCGGTTGTTTCGTAACGAATGTGCACATTCAATGTATTGCACACGCCATCCGCGACAAAGTAAACATGTCGTATAATGCAATTGTTCGTAGCGACATAAAAGCGCACTGGTTTATGACGTCACGCCGCTCGCCGAGGTCTAATAATTTAATCAGAAACATACCCGCAATCGTTTGAAGGAACGACGGCTACTGGTTTGATTGCAGCTAGACAATCGTCGACGGCCGTTGTTTACATTACGTTTTAAATTGATTCAGTGGGCGTTCTGATTTTGCTTACTTAATTCAATTCTACTAAGAGCTGTAATATTGGGGCTATACATTTTTACAAGGTTATTTTATGGAATCTTCATGCAATCCGTAGGATGTTTAAACTAATGACAATATTTAAATAAGAAAGTAGAAGACCGAATAGATGGCTTAAGGAGAAGCTAAAAGTGGGATATTGCATATATACAACATAGTTTTAAATGGTAAAGGGTGAACCTAACCTAAATACCACATCGAGGCGGATATTTTTGGTAACGATAATTACAAAATATTAATCTAAGTCATAAACTAATGAATGATTACAGAAGTACGAAGTACAGACAGAATCAAAGACGAAGCAAACCCTAAATCAAGTCATGTCAATATTAAAGGAACGAATAACAGGCAGTCCCACATAATATGTGTCATAGCCGCACTTGCATAAAATCCCCTAACAAAGGGTCTATGTTATTTGCACTCGATAAAAACGGTGCACTTGACTATCCTGTCGATCGATACTGTCACCGATATTTTTATCGGCTATTGGTGTCGGGTTCCAAGAACATTGCACACCGGGGCTTCGCACTATCGAGTTTTTATGTAAGTTCGCGTTTATTTATAGGTTAGCCGCGTCACTTGGTGACGTAGAAGTGTATCTTATGGCGCTTCTATTTTACTATCATGGTGGCAATGTTATGGCGTGGTTGGTTACGTACGACGAATAAGTATCGTGGCACTTTTTTGTGGGCGGGTAGCGTATATCGATGAGTATTCTCGTTGCTAATTGTATCTTTACGTGTATAAACGCACTGAAATACAAATTCATTTAATAATGGTCTGACTGAGCTGAGATTTGCCTTATACGAGTTGTTTTCGTTACGATAATATTTTTTATAGGTGGCGCCTAAATTGTTTTTTCTAAGTCTGCCATTTTAAGTTAGCTTTGATGAAACTCAGTAGATAAAAATGGAATTAGACTTTCCTGTGGCCTTACGTATTGCAACGATGTAATCATAATTCTGTAATCAATAGTAATAAGTCTTTTTAAATACATGATACAGTCTAGACTCTGAGCAAACATTGCGAAGACGTGCACTAAGACATGACACGATCGAATAAACCTTCAAATATTTGAATAGCTGGCTATATTTAACGACATTCTTCGCGAATTCTCGTTATTCGAGGACCGGTTTGCGGGTTCGTCATCCATGAACTGGTCCGCGGATCATCGGAATCATAAAATTAGATATACCTAAGTACCTAGACGAGCAGGATGTGCGGGGCGTTGACATAACGACACGTGTCGTTCGGGTTTTTGTTAACATTGACATTCGCATTGACCTTGCGAGGCTGTCTCTCTGCTTAGGGTCAGTCAAATCATAGTTATCGTAGATTTAACACTTTTGGAACAATCAGATGTCAACGGTAATATTCTTGCCAAAGACTACGCTCCGTATTTGATACCTATCTATTATGAACTGAAGGAATTAAGAATCTTTAAGGCCGATAGTCATAGAGAGTTTTGAGTATGAGTGGAGTTCGAGCTCCGTCTTACAACTGTCAGTTTTCATACAATTTTGACAAACGTAAGTGCGAGCGCACGCTGATGTGCTCAAAACTATCTATGACTATCAACATTAGAATGTCGTTATTGTATGAAATTGCAATTAACATGTGATTAAGTGAATCGATCGTAACTTTGTAAACTATTTTGGTCATGCCTGGCGTTTCTTTGAAACAGAAATTCTCCGTATTCGTCAATGTACAGGTCTTCAGAATAGATTGCGTTAAATGAAAACCGAAAGGGACTACAAAAATTCGGCGCAAGCAGTCACCGGCAATCTGTCTACCCCATGTCAAAGGGCCATGGCGTGATGAAATCTAATCTAATTCATAATCGTGTGCTGAAAATATTCCGTTTTGTTTGGTTGACAACGGGCTTTATCGCTGTCGTGTCGCGTCTGTCGCCGGTCGCTAGGCGCGGCGGGCGCGGCGTCCTTGACTCGCGCGGGTCGTTGACGCGACGCCGCGGCTTGGGGAACCCTCGCGGGCTGAGCAATAACGCTTTTGGGCCCTTACGATACTTTTATTAATCTGTGGCTTTACTGGTACACGTGACTGAACCCTTATGATTGCTCGAGACTCACTCTGGCGCCTTTAGCGCGCACCAACGCGATATGAGATTTAATTCTGTTGTTGCCGCAGAGTCTTAATCCAAAATCTAAATACAACTGTCACTCATATTATGCTTGTTATCTGAAATCGACATTGTCTCACTTCTCTCTTAGTCAATGCATAATTTAAGTTGTTGATGTTTCAAAATCTAAACACCTGACGTCGCCTAGCGCCACGTGGGATGCTTTACTGATAGTGTTGATAGCCTATCAGTGGGCGATCAAAACACACAGTTCGTTGGCTGTTATGGTAACAGGCGACTAAAAGTATTTTACCCGAATATCGAAAGGGTCTCCTTCTTCTGCCTCGCCTTTTCCCATTTATTTGGGGTCGGCCCTTCTGGCCATTTTCTCCAGGACAGTCTGTCCTGGGTCATTTGTGTTATGTCGTGGTCTTTTAAGTTTTTATTGATTAGGGACACCAATGTAGTACGGGGTCTACCGCGGCCTCTGGCCTGCGTGCTTATGTCAAGCACTTTTCTTGTTATGTGGTCAGGTCATCGCATGACGTGTCCGTAGCAGCTGAGTCGGCTCTCTAACTGCTTTTCCTTCTATCCCAGACTTCCCTTTAGAACTAAATAATGTTTTTATTTTTAACTAGCCTCTGCCCGATTCTGATCTTTATTAATTATAGCCTATGTGTTATTCTGATTTATAAGCTATATTATTTTAAAGTTTCATTAAAATCCATTAATTAGTTTTTGCGTGAATGAGCAACAAACATCCATCCATCATTAGTGGGATGGGATTAGTGGGAAGTGGGATGGGATATCTCGCTACACCATGACAGAAAGAGCCTTCCAGATAGCATGATGGGAGATTGAATCAAATGCCTTCGTGTAGTCAATAAATGCAAAGTTGGAGGAGGCCTTTACCCTAAAAGGGGTTCATAGCTAGCAAGTTTATTGTCTATATCTATACCTAGTTATATATTAATTTAGGTTATGAAATAAAACGGCTTTTTATTTATTACACCATGACATTAACGATGTTCTCACTATTTATCTTTATTAGATGTCATACGAGCGATGTGTCTGCTTGGGGGACAAATCACCTAGCCGCCGTCGGAGCGTGGCAAGTGCAATCAAGTGACAGCCCAACAAAAACGACGTCCGCGTACGTTCACACCTTACGACGCAGATTTTCCGCTGTTCACTCCATCCCAGAGGAAATTAGCTTCTTGCCTGCCATGGCAACTAGAGACTGGCTTCTGCGGTTGTTTTGTTGAAGCCGACGGCTTGTTGAAGTGAAGTTTGTCTCTTTGTATGTTCTGATTAATAACCTTAGTGTAAACGGGTTATAGACATAAACTTTTATTACTATATTCCAGGGTTCTTTTACCACTGGAAATATCCAATTCCCGCTGGAATTTGAAGTAGATCTGCCATCATTTTGGAATGGCAGATTGATTTTTTACTGTTTGTTAAATTTGCAATTTATATGAATAATTGGCAAAATTACCTCTTTAATTGAAGGCATTAATTATAAAATAGAATATAAATAGAAGTATTGCGTTTAAAATTGTATTGTATAGTTTGCAACTTAACACGACAGAAAGAGATGCTACTTTCTCGATGTATATTCGGCGGAAGCCGATTATTTGGCCGAAGAATAGTAAAGCCGATGCGGTGCCGGTTTGAAACTAAAGCTTCACTCTACTCGCGACGCAAATTAAATATTTCTTGCCATCATTTCGATTGTCCAATGCAATTTCCTTACACTGTAAGTGGGCAGCGACAGACTTGCTAAGTTGCTACGTCACTGCCTCGTTCAACTTTTTTCGCCAACTTTTAACCTACATCTGCGTAACGGTCGGCGATCGGTGAGCGATGCTGGACTGAATGGTTGCTCTTTGTGCGGGATGATATCAAAGTAATGGCCTCATCTGCGGATAGCTTTTCCGAGAATCGACGAGGAAGATTTGGGTTTGACTTTTTTTGGTCGGTTCGTCAACGAAATTATTGACGCTAAATTGATTTGTTCTATTTTTATCAGTTAAAGAGCTTTTCGTCTTTATATAAATGTCTATATGTTAGTTACAACAAACCGAACGTGAATAGATTGATGAATGTAGATGAAGCGAGAGTTGTATGCCAGGATCGCAGCAGATGGACGTCTATCGTCTTTGTCTACCCCTACGGGAAACAGGCGTGACTTTATGATGATGATGATTTGTATATTTTCAATTTCACAAACGACAACGAGACGCAGTGCGAGTGATGTTCCTATGTAGGTCATGTGTAAATATATGAAATTAACAAATATTCAGTGGCTGATATCTTTCGTGAGAATTTTGTCATCACTTGGTGGAAGTATTGAGTGACCTTTCTTCTTTTCTTTTCTCGTGTGGTTTAGTGACCAAACCTATTTGTCAAAGTTATTCAGGCCGCCCGTAGGCCTTTGACGTGGCCTAACGACTGCTGTCAAGCGACAACAACCGGGACCAACTGCTTAACGTGCTTTCCGAGGCACGGAGGGGCTCAGATGAAAGTGTCACTAGCGGTCACCCATCCAGGTCCTGACCTCGCCCAACGTTGCTTAACTTGTTCGATCGTTTTCAACGTGTACTCGCAACTGGCCTACGAGCCCCTTGTGACCTCTCATGTTGTGATTAACCACGCCCCATATATCAGCTATTCTAGTCCACACCCTGTACAATAAAGCAGGCAAAACCATAAAGGTGGTTGCTAGCTTTAAACGACCAGTACGTTCAGTTTATATCGATAAAGTAAACACATAAAATTGTATATAAAAACGTATACTTGAAAGATATACTGCTTGGTAACGAAATGAAAGCTTTTATTCATGATTATAGGTAGGTGTGGAATAATGTACCTAAGTAAAACTAGCATCACTTAATTGTTATTGATCGCTCTTTAACTTAAATATTGATGTATTGTTAGGTTACGCGTAAGTAACGTAAAGGATACCGTCAGGTACACTCGAAAGCATATCAAATATAACTTTTTGGATTACCGTTCTGATAAGGCCTAGGGACTGGATGGCAGAGTATTTTGTTCAGCGCTCACCAGCCGCTTAGATACTGCGGCATTCCGGCGGCCTTTCAAGACATCCCGCGAAAAAACTGTACCACATAGGTACATAATATACAATGAATTGAGAATCTCCTCTTTATAGGAGCCAGTTTAAGTCTTTCCAACACAGGCGCGATCTGCACGCGGCTTGCGTCGTTAACATCCAGTCTACTGGACCTTAACGACGAAAGAAAAGGGTCCGGGGCCTGCGATTCAACTGGCCGCAGACCGCAAGTCGCGTGCAGGCCGCCTGTGTGTGTGTCTGGCTTTAAACGTGGTCATAAGTACAGTACTCTCGGGTCTCTTTAGATTTGAGACGGATTACGCGACAAAAGTGTCGCCGGGGCTTAAAAGTCAACTTGAAGTGACCACACGTGAGGTTCATGTGAACGGAAAATACGCGTTTTCATTCAAATTCATGCCCAACGACAATCCTGTTGTGTGGTCCGTCTGAATATACCCTTAAACTGTTTCCGCACTGCGTCTATTATAACTGTTTTACGAGCGGCCGGCCAGGTATCCTGGGCGCATGCACGTTGTTTCCATGGCATTCGAGTGCACCCACCCAATGTCTCGATGTTAAATATGTAACGGTATAATCGGTCTCGGTTTGCGGGGGCTATATTCGGGGTAATTGCCACCCGCGAGCCGCATGCGGCCTCCCCGGGAAAATACCGCCACATCAACACATTGTTTTTTAAAGAAACTGGTGGAGACAGAATTGTGACCAAATACATTAATATCCTAATGCAGATTTGAAATCTGATTGAGCAAAAGTTACAGTGAATTATGGCCAACAATTTATTCTACTTTATGCAGTTCCATGACTCTGTCCTAAATTGTACCTACAGCACTGAAAACTCAACTTACATGAAGCAACCCTCCCCTTAAAATGAAACTAGTTAAACTGTAATGACGGCAAACCGTGACGGCTCAACCGTTTATAAGAATTGCACCTCAATTGTGCTTTACATTCACGCCAGTTGTAATGTCCAAAGCTTTAACGAGGTGGGCGTGTTTCCACGTCTATTTATCGCGAACAGATCGCACTAACGGCCCTTGCTGGGGATAGTGGCCGGTTGACCGTGGGGCACTATATCAAAGTGATTGCTCCAACATTCGGGGGACGGAGGGATACAGCCCCATGCAAATTGTTATTGCAACGCACGTTGATACCTGATTGATTCTCGCTCGCTAACCTCGGAGGCTCGCTCGCTAACCTCGGAGACGTAAACATCGTTTTATTAGTGCTCTGCTATTTTAATCAAATTTTCTATTCAAAAGTGATTGAATCATATATGACTTATAAAGTGTTGTAGTGTAAAGTCTGCACGTTCGATTGGTGGTTATAGCATTAAAATCACTTCAGTAATCAGTGAGTAATTAACGAAAATATTTATAAAATATCCTGTTATCGTTCGATGACCGGCATCCATAATACCTACTCTTCACCTACATCGAACCGTGCGCATACCTCAACACAACCATCTCGTGCGCACCTACGGCTACCTGCTTGCAGGCGTCTTGCCCGGCACCGGCGCGCACTCGACCGCTTAGCGGCTGCAGCGCTGTAGCGCATCAACTGTGCTAGACGCAGATATTTTTATTTAACTTTTTCACAACAGAATTAAAATGTCCCTCAAATGCAATGCATGCCCGAATATAATTCTAGTGACACAAAAGCGTGTTAAATGTACTGAATGCAGCATAGTATACCACTCGGAATGCGTGAATTTTAATTCCGACTCACCCGCCATCAGATTGGTCTGGAAGTGTCCCGTATGTATTACGGCTGCAAAAAAAGGGGGAGACAATACTCAAACCCCTGTGAAAGTGCAAGAGAGAGATCAGGGTGATAATTTTGGTGAGGGGCGTGGAGGGGAAAAGGAGAATTCCACCGATGTCAGCTACTGTGGGTCGGAGATCACCATGGAGCACCTCCTATTAGAGATGAAGTCGTTTCGGGCGGAGATCAATGAGAGGTTTAATGAGCGGAATGCAGTCATCAGGAACTTAGAAAAAACTTTGGTCTCACTTAACAATGAATGCGTCGAGCTCAAAAATCGAGTAAATATATTAGAAACGCAAGTGAATAGAATAGATATAGTGGAAAGTGATCTTGTAAAATTGACGAAGCGAAATGATGAACTGGAATCAGAGTTGAATAGAAGAGATCAGCAGGAACGTATGAATAACCTGGAGATCTCGGGTATCCCTCAATCTCCTAATGAAAATATACCTCAAATCGTATCTAGTATGGCGGCGGTCTTGGGAGTCACCTTGGCACCAGAGGATGTGGAATGGTCATATCGTGTTAAACCTAGGAAAAACTCTGACCCGGAAGCAACTATCGAAACCGAGACATCCTTCGCGGCAGTAGCCGCTTCCTCGAAAAACTCGGGTCCGGCGCGTGTCGTTGTGCGGCTGCGACGACTGCAAGCCAAGCAGGCCTTAATGAACGCAGTAGCGGAGCGGCGGCGCGCGGGGGCCGGGGGCTCGGGGCTCACTACAGCGGACATGGACATGCCTGGCGACGTACGACGAATATATTTGAACGACCATCTCACGATACATAATAAACGTCTTTTGCGTACTGCTCGGGAAACTGCTCGTCTTAAGGGTTATTCGTTTGTGTGGGTTAAGAACGGCAAAGTTCTGATGCGAATGTCCAATCTGAAGGATTGTAAAGTGATACATATTCATTCAGATGCAGTACTAGATGCTCTGCCATGACTAAATGCTATAAATATGTTGTTGAGTATCAACTGTGTTCGTTTGTGTATGTTGATTTATTTTTATTTCCTGGCTGTTCCATTGCGATTTTGTTATATTGTTCTTGCATTCTGCTTTTGTTACTTACCTTGTTCTCCGCCAGCTGTAGGTGTTAGTGTTTTTGAGGTTCCCTTCGGTGTATCTGCTGCTTTTGTTTCACGTATATCTATGCATTACAACGTGTGTCGTCTGACAGTTCGTAGATACAACATTTTTAATTTTTATATATTATACATCAATCTTTTAAAATGGTTAAGAAGTCGATCGATCTCAAACTAGCGGTTCTTAATGTTCAATCGCTGGGTACCGGCAGGGATGAGCTCGTACATACAATGGAAACAAACAATCCAGACATTGCCACTATCACTGAGACTTGGCTGCATGAGTCGTCAGAAATGGACCAATACTGCCTGCCGGGGTACCGACTTATACACAAAGCGCGCGGACGCCAGCGGCGACGTCGTGGTGGTCGGCGTGGGGCAGATGGTGGAGGTGTCGGTGCATACATTCGTGATAATCTGCGTGTCAGAGAAATAGATATCCCTTACACAGACCTCGAACAACTATGGCTTGAAATTAAATTAAAAAAAGACAAAGTGGCCGTCGGTATAATTTATCGTCCGGGATGGTTTGCGTTTGGAAAATTTATGAACCAACTAGCTGACACGCTATCAAATCTCTCTCCTAAATACGAATTCCTATTTATCACTGGTGATATTAACATAAATCTATTGTGTCCCAACGACAATAATCAACAGTCTTTCTTCCAACTACTGTCCCACCACGGCCTCCGGCAGGTGGTATCGGAGCCTACTCGCGTCACGCCGTCCTCGCGGACGTTGTTGGATGTTATTTGCTGCTCTGATCGTCTAAAACCTAAAAACGTTATTTTAAAACATAATGACGACTTGAGCGACCATGCTTTCATTATGGCTAGATTTCCAATCCATGTCAATAAACCTGTTCCGAGAAAAGTTACATATAGAGCATTCAACGATTTTGACATGGAAACTTATCAGTTCGCGTCGTCAATAACGCCATGGGAGTGGGTTGAGGAGTGTAGCGATGTAGACTCAATGGTGGAGTGTTTCAATTACCTCGTGTTGGGGTTATTCGATCACTTTGTGCCGGTACAAACTAGGATATTTAAGACCCCGCCTACCCCTTGGGTTACTGACAGCATAAAGGCTTTAATGAGTGACAGAGATGACGCATGTAGGCGAGCAAAGTTGACAGGTAAGGATGAGGATATAAAACTATATAAGTCTCTACGTAACGCAGTTACTCATACAATGAGAGTCGAGAAGGAATATTATTTTAAGCATCAAGTAAACAAATATGCTAATAAGCCTCAGAAGATGTGGGGAGAACTGAAGAAAATTCTCGGTAAATCGAAAAAGAATTATTTGCCACCACATCTTTGCGACCCCGATGTTATCAATAAATCTTTCTTAGATACGATACCTACATCGAACTATAATCCGGGAATCTGTAAGGAATACCTTAACTCTAAATATACGAACAATATCTTAAGTTTTACCGAGATTTCTTCAGACACAGTTTTGAAGACAATTAATGGAATTACTTCAAATGCAACGGGAATAGATAATATATCTATCAAAATGATAAAGCTCACCCTTCCTTACTCTCTAGCGGCTATCACAACTATAATAAATTCATCGCTGAAATTAAATGTTTTCCCATCAACGTGGACTACTGCCATTATCAAACCTCTTCCTAAAAAAGCACAAATAGATTCAGTTAAGGACTTAAGGCCCATAGGTATATTGCCTGCCCTATCTAAGGTTGTGGAAAAGGCAGTACACTCACAGTTACAGCTTTTTCTTGAGGTCAATAAGATCATTCCACAAAACCAATCAGGGTTTCGGAAATTACACAGTACCACAACGGCACTGCTGCATGTTGTCGATGAAGTTCTAGCAGCCTCAAACGAGGGTAACCCAACTATATTGGCGTTGCTCGATTATAGTCGTGCATTCGATTGCTTGAATGTAGACCTTTTATTGGCTAAGTTAAGTTACTACGGTTGCGACGAGGGTGTATGCTCCTGGTTCTCTAGCTACTTTCATAACAGACGTCAGGTGGTTGAGTGCTTGGATGATAGGGGGGAACCTTTAAGATCCCTGCCATTGTTCGTCGCAAAAGGTGTAGTCCAAGGTTCC